>CM019825.1:135159268-136481768 GCA_009763385.1 Coix lacryma-jobi var. lacryma-jobi | reverse complement strand
TCGAAACCGTGATGCCCACGACCCTTGGAAGAGGGTGGATGATCCCTAGGATCACAGCGAGGCACCACAAAGCAATAGCAAACCGAACGACAAAAGTACCGGCACAAGTTCGACCCTCAAAAACCAAGTCTCGAACGTAGATAGACGGCTACGTTGAGAAATCCCCAAATACCGATGCTAACAAGTAGCAAAGATACCTAGAGAGGTTTCTTGGTCAACTACAAGGCCAAAAGAGAAGTCCGGAAACCAAGCGAACAAGCCGGAAGAGCAAACGTACTAAACCGGAGGCTACAGCCAAGTCCCGGACTGTCCGGCAGTACGGTCGCGGACTGTCTGCCCAGTGGCGGGCTGTCCGGGCTCAGGTCGCGGACTGTCCGCCGGCCAAACGAGCAAAACCGCAGTGCTGCTGAAGTTCCCTGGACAGTTCCCGGACTGTCCGCGAAAACCAACGGCGGACTATCCGCCGGTCAAATACCAAAACAGCGAAGCTGCTGAACAGTCCCTGGACGACTCCCGGACTGTCTGCGAGTTCCTTTGGCGGACTGCCCGCCGGTCAAGGAACAGTAACGCGACCGAGACCCGCAGCCACTGACCTGGCTCGATCCCGACGCGCGGACTGTCCGCCGGTCAAAACCGCGGACTGTCCGCCAACGAGCAGAGAGGGCGATTTCAGTCGCCTCCTCTCCAAATCTCTCCAAATTCGATCCTAATCAAAATCCCACGTTCCCAAACTTGGAGAAGATGATCACGGGGTAGTTAGGAGACTATCCCCAAGAAATCATCCGCTCAAATTGATTCAATCACCGGGAAATCGAAAGGGGAAGATCAAGAACAAAAAAGCGCCACGAAAACAAAATCAACCCGATCTACTTGTTCTTGAGGAGTTAGATGAATTCCTTCAGTGGAAGTGATCTCCTTTCAAAAACGAACAAGTTGATTCAAACGGATTTCACAAAGACGCAGTAGGGAGAGAGATCGAGTGACGGGAAAATCGCGGAGAAACGAAGAACGCGAAGAACACGAACAAAACGCGAATCAAGTCATCGATCTGCAACCATGTGGCTACCACACGCTACAACAATGAGGTTACGGCCTCACTTCCTCAAAATCTCCAGTACACAGATGTGTTGGTTCTCTGTGGATCTCAGCTAGCTACAGCAGGGGATTGGGAGAGCAGGAAACCCTAGAAGCAAAGAGCAAATGACTGAGATGGATAGGGAGGTGGGTGTCTCCCCCTACTTATCCTAATTCTAACTATTCCTAATTCCCACTCTACCCCTAACTACTTACAGAGCGAACTAGCTAAACCCTAAGGTTATTATGGACCAACTCGATGGTAGGTGGATCCAACGGCCACGCCCGCACAACTCGTAGCGTTGCTTCGACGCAACCTCCCGATTGCCGCCACGTGCCGCCACCGCTCTGCCGTCCTTTTCCCAGACGTCGCACCCCCGTTTTTGTGGCCCAAACTGGGAAACCAGCCTTCACAGCCAACCCCCGGCTTTGAGGCCCAAACCGGGAAACCGGCCCATGTAGCCTGAGTTTTGTGGCCCAAACTCAGTAAACCCACAGCACCCAGGTTTTGAGGCCCAAACCTGGAAACCGTCCTCAGCCCGAGTTTTGTGGCCAAACTCGGAAACCATCCGCGCCCAGGTTTTGAGGCCCAAACCTGGAAACCGTTCTCCCGATGGTTTTTCTCTAGCCCTACCACCAAACCGAAGCTGTAGAGGGGATGCACCGCCCATGCACCCCATCCACCGACACATGTCCCCAGGTCCTCGACCCAGACAACACCGTGCCCGCAAGTCTCCGCTCGTCGCTGTCCCAGGCTGCCAGCCACCACAGCTGATCCTCGGGCCACCGGTCCCTCAGTCCAAGCCTCACGTCTGCCCTTCGCCACTCTCGGTCCATCGGCACGACACGTCTCTACTTGACCTTCACCTTGCCTCTGATCACTGTCTCCGTGCTCGACACCTGCACAACACAAGCCAAAGAACATGCGCATTATCCCAGTTGACAATCACTCATCACTTAGAGACTCGGCATACACCCATGTATCCGCAATCTCCCCCATGATGAGTGCATTGTCAACTACCAACACAAATCATAATAGAAAGAAGGAAGGAAGAAAGAGAGAGAGAACCCGACCAAATGATCCAAAAGCACAGCAAAGCCGAAGAAGGTCAAGTGGAAAGAGCAGAACAACTTGGTTCCCAAAGACATGGGCAACGGCTCGACGCAACCAAGCAAAGCAAAGCTAGCCCTCAAGAAGAGGTAGAACAGGCTCAACACCGCTAGCAGGAAAACTCGACACCAATTGGAAAATCAACTGAACATCAAGCAAAACAAAGCTAGCCCTCAAGAAGAGGTAGAACAGGCTCAACACCGCTAGCAAATACCAATTTAAAAAATCGAAGCAAAATGCTAGTCCCTCAAGATAGAGGCACAGAGGCTCAACACAACTAGCAAGAAAGCTCGATACCAATGCTAGTCCCTCAAGATAGAGGCACAGAGCCTCAACACAACTAGCAAGAAAGCTCAATACCAAAACCTTACGGTCAAACTCCCCCTCGAATAGTGCACACAACTAAAACACTCCCCCTTAGTTGGACTCAAGGAAGCATATGATTTGCAAATTCTCCCCCTTAGTTGAAAATGCACCATCAAGCATAAGGAACCGAAAGCAATTTTCTCCCCCTTAGAAAAGGCACCATCAAAAATGCCAACACGAGAGGTTCTCTCCCTTCCAAAATGCATATGAGTCACAATGCAAGTTAGCAGCTTCAGGAATATAGTCAAGAGAATGCAAAGATGCTCTACACAGGATAAGTCCAATGACGCAACTGAAGCACACATGCTAGCAAAGGCTCAAACTGATCACCACTTATGAAATATGAACATATGAGCAAAGTGAGCAATTTTAGCCAAAAAAAGGAGTCACCATCAAAATAGCACTAGACAAGTATAGACGGGAAGTCAAACAAGTACTAAACATGTATACAAGGTGAACTACCCCTAGCAAAGTTCAATCATCATGCTATAGAATGAAACATAGACTTGTGTATCCATATTTTATTGGAGTTGCAGCGGTTAAATTACACAAGTTTAAATTTCAGCATGTGAGTGCGAGAGGTTGAAAGCTTGTCTTGCCTAACTTTTCAACTGTGCGAAGCCTATGCAGAAGCAATCAGAAGCTTAAAGCAACAGTTTCGGTCATACACTACACAACTCAAGTTTAACTCAAAGTGCAATGAGAAACAGTCTCGAAACTGTGAGGTGTTGACAAGCAATCTCATCTCGATCTTTCTGATTCATTTAACTTGGTTCAAATTAACGACAGTATATGAACAGACCAAGCAAGTGATAGACTCGGAACTAGAGACATAGCAACCTAGCATATATGAAAAGCACGAGTGTGATTTCAACATATTCTACACAGGCTAGTTGCACATCTCGATGGTGAACATTTTCAAGTTTTATGTTTGTTAAGCAGGTTCACCATTCAAAATTAGCTCAGTTCATAACATGTATTAGTGATCAGAAAGAGCATAAGCTACAAGTACCAACATAAAGCATCGGAGAATATACTACACAGAGCATAATTACATTCTAACGAATATATCCATGAAGCTCAGAATGTAAAAGCGTATGCAAAATGAAATGCAGAAAAGATGCGACCAATTGAAGGAACAAAGAGAAACAAAAAGTCAGTTTACAAATCAAAATGTTTCCCCCATCTAAAAGGGGAAACACACACCAAGCTCACCTCTCAACCTAGCAAAAGTTGATTGGTCCAAAGGCTTGGTGAAAATATCAGCCAACTGATGATGAGTATCGACATGGCGAAGGTCGATATCACCCTTCTCATAGTGGTCTCACAGAAAATGAAAGCGCACATCAATGTGTTTGGTCTTCGAGTGCAGCACGGGGTTCTTAGCAACGCTAATGGCACTCGTGCTGTCACAAAGCAAAGGAACGCGAGAAAAACTTAGACCAAAATCACGCAAAGTGGCCATCATCCAGAGTAACTGGGAACAGCAGCTAGCCGCAATAACATACTCAACCTCCGTGGTAGACTGGGCGACACTAGACTGCTTGCGAGAAGACCACGATACAAGAGAAGAACCAATAAACTGGCAAGTCTCAGAAGTGGACTTGCGATCAATACGGCAACCAGCAAAATCGGCATCGGAATAACCGCAAAGTGAGAGGGTGGAGGAAGCAGAATACCAAATCCCAAATTCTGGAGTGAAGGATAAGTACCTCATTATGCGCTTGACCGCCTGACGGTGAGAAGTGCGCGGCGACGACTAAAATCTCGCGCACAGACACACCGCGAACTGGATGTCCGGGCGTGTCACCGTCAGGTAGAGCAGCGATCCGATCATACTCCGGTACTCCTTCTGGTCCACAGCTTCTCCATCCTCATCCGCATCCAGGGCCGCCGTGGTTGGCATGGGTGTTGGAAGAGGCTTGGCCTCACCCATGTCGAACTTCTTTAGGATGTCCTTGGTTGTAACACCCTGATTTAATTTTTTCCCCAATTTAATAAAAGGAATTAGAAATTAATTAGGTTGGCTAGTTTATTAGAGGAGGAAAATAAAATTTATTTAATATTGTGATGTTGCATTCATGCCGTTGCACAATTTTATTGGGTGAAAAATAAATTTATTAAACCCGTATAGGGCGTATCGAATTTGTTCTATTTGGAAAACAAATAAAATATTTATAAAAACTTTACAAAATCAAATCCCAAGTTTTATTTGCAAAACCTAGGGAAAAATATTTTCAAAAGTCGCAAACTGATTTGATTTTCAAATTGATTTGAATTTGGTTTTGGAAAAGAGTTTACAAAAGAAAAGAAAAAGAGAAAGAAATGGCAAGAGGCCTCTCTCTCCCTCTTTTTCCTCTTCCAGCCCGACCCATTCCTCCCCTCTCCACCGCCTGGGCCGAACCCACGCCTCCAGCCGGCCCGCACTCCTCCCCCTCACCCTTGCCGCGCGCAGCACGCCGGCCGCCCGATCTCCTCCGTCCGACCCAGTTTCCCCCGCTCGGCCCACAACGCCGCGCCTCACCTCCCCCTCGCCGCGGCCCGAGCACGCGCTCCGCACGCTGCAGCCGCAACGCCGCGGAGCCCTCCCTTCTCTCTCTCACTGCCCTGCCGGCCCCAGCCGTCAGGACCCCTCCCCAACATCTCACGCGCACTCCCTCCTCACCGCACCAGACCGCCCCGCCCTACGCGCGCAAGTGATCGATCCCGGCTGCGTTTTCCCCGGATCGATCCACACCACCTCAACGCGCCGCCACCCTTCCCTCTGTCTACAAAAGCTGAAGCATCCCCACGCGGGACCTTTCTCGCATCTCGCCGAAACCTCGCCGCCACCGCCATAGCCGAGCCAACGCAAGCTCGGTTCTCCCCACCGTCGCGGCTGCTCCGACCCCTTTTCAAGCGCCATCGTGCTCGCGGAGCCGCTCCGCGTCCAGGGCACCCCTCACCAGCGAACGCCTACGTCGGGAGCTTCGCGGCATCGACCACGCCGGAGCTCCGAGCCGCGGACGTCGCCCCACCGTCGAAACCACCCTGCCGAGCCCTCCCCGTCGCCGGAAAACCCTCCATCAGATCCGCTGTAAGCCCCTCTGTCGATCCCATCTACTCCCTCTGTCTCTACCGCACCGTAGGATAGCTTTTAGAAGCGCCGGCGAGCTCGCCACCGCGGGATTCATGGCGCCGCCGCGCACAGTCTCGCGCCGCCGTGCTCGGCCCCGCCGGTGGCCAAACCCTGCCACCGTCACCGTCCGATCCAAAACGGACAGCCCAGATTAGATCCAAAACGAAGAGGTATGCACCGGGCGTACGGATCTGTGGACCACGGGCCCTCCGCGCCAGCTCACCGGTCCACCTGCCGCGTGGTGCGCCGATCCAATCACCGCACGCCACCTGGTGCCACGCGGCGCACACGTCAGCCACCGCGCTGACCACATCGACCTGCTGGCTTCTTTGCGGAAAGCCCCTCCTTTTTCTAATAAATCAACCCGCAGTCCACCAATCCTATTCCCTGAGTCTGGAGATTCTTTCGTCCCAGCCCCTGAGCTTTAGGAAAAACGAGGCCCGGTCCCACCGCCGATTTTCATTTCTGTTTTATTTATTTTAAATCACGAAAATGAGTTCAGTTTATTTACAGTTTTGCCACTCAGATTCAAATGCTCGTAACTTGCTCATTTTAACTCCGATTCGACCCATTCAACTTGCGTTAGATTCATAATTTCGTTCTCTACGCAGTAGATCTATTAGTTTACTGTTTTGGTACTGTTTGTTGTACTGTTATTTATTTCAATGTATTGTGCCATGTATGTTGCTTGGGCCAGAGAGTGCGGAGTACGAGGACGCTCCAGGCCATCCTTGCGACCCAGTTGATTCGACCCAGTCCGAAGGCAAGTGTTCTTGAACATCTTGCACCTACTTTATTTTACTTTTGGTACTAGAGTAGTTAGATCTTGTAGATGCATGCTTGTCATTAATTTAAATCCCATGTTAGGGTTTACTAGAATTCGTTTATATTATCCTTGTCGCCTGTTTGGGATGTTCGGGTAGGTGTCTTGCTTAGCCCTGCAGTCATGGTCGGGATGGGAGTTAAAATGTTTATAATCTTGATTAATGAAATATGAAACGAATGTGGACATGGTAATTTTGTAGTAACATGGTTATTAGGTAAATCCGGCAGGATGGACCCGTATTGGTGGTTTTGTGCCGTGGGACTCGGCAGCTGCTTTTGGTTTTTGGTTCGGGGCTTGTGCTAGACATATCCTGCCTGGATCCCTAGGACCCGGTTCTCAGAGCATGTAACCCGGCTTGACAGCGCAACCATGAGATCTGGATGGTCTGGACCTGGCTAATTAATTAGTTACCTCTAAGTTGAGGGTCCACACGGGGTTTGTTTTAGTGGCTCACGAGGGGGCCCTGGGGGTCGTAGACCTTTGTACGGGGTGAAACCTTAGAGGTACGTGTGGAACGGACTTGGAGGGGGCTTTGTAAAGGCCTTGCAGTGCAACCCGCTATGCACCTCGGCAGTGTTTAGCGTGACGGGATGTGCACGACTCATGGGTAACGATGTGCAACCTCTGCAGAGTGTAAAACTGATATATCAGCCGTGCTCACGGTCACGAGCGGCTTGGACTTCTTTGAGATTAGTTGGTTACTGGTTGGTTTTGGGTTCGGGTCATCTGATGGACTTCAGGTGCGGTTATCTGATGGACTTCAGGTGTGGGAACTTGGTGCGACTCCAAGTGCGGTTGCTTGGTGTGACTCCAAGTGTTGGTTACTCGGTGTGACTCCGAGTGTGGTTTGCTCGGTGCGACTCCGAGTGTTGTTACTTTTCTACAGTGTCTGTGTCTATAACCTAGTAAATAGGTGCATAGGATTAATAGGATTAATAGGATGTGTCGCTTTAGGCGCTTGAGTCAAACAAAGTCAGCCTACCTTTGTTATAAGCCTCATAAGCATATATTTCCTACACTTGCGGAGTACATTTCGATGTACTCACCCTTCCTCTTTGTCCCCCCTGCTACCCCACCCAGACGCCGGTGACTACGCGTACGAGGAGCAGGAGTATCCCGAAGACGGTGGCTTCGACCCTGACGACCTGTACTAGGATGGCGCTACCCCCGATCGACCTTCCTGTGGAGTGGAGTCCAGATCTTCCGCATCTTCGTCGGAGTTTACTTTAGAGTCAGTTTCATGAGAGTCTGTACTTTTCTTTCAGACCCGAGGGTCATTTTTGTAATAAAGTTCGATATTATTAATAAAGCATTGTTTTGATATTTACTATGATGTGGATATATGTATGAAAATTGATCCTGGCATACATATATTGTGCTCCAATTTTGTTCTTAAAATTGGGGTGTCACAGAGTGGTATCAGAGCCGTGTTGACCGTAGGACGCTACCCTAGTCAGTCGTCGAATTTACAAAACTATTTTTAAAAGCCTAACCCTTTTTTCCCACTTCTGTAGCCTGTCCCTGCTGAAAATTCAAACTCTGTTTTAAAGTAGGTCCTCCAAACTCGTAAGAAGCCCACCATAATTATGTGATCTCGTAGGTCGTTGAATGACATGTACTTGTGCATATGTAATGTTTTGGTTCTTTGTAATGATTGTTGGTGTGTTGCGACCGTCAGGTTGCAGCGACATCATTTGTTTAAATATTTTACTAATCAAATTAATTAACCAAATTAGGGTTGTTATATATCTATCTATCACATCTCACTTTTACTCCTGGAAAATGTAACAGATGGTTGACACCAGGAGCAGCGCGGGTAACGCCGGTAACGCTGGCGGGAGCGGGGCAGGTGGCAACCAGCCGCCTCATCCACCTCCGCCCCCGTACGACCCGCTCCAGATGGCCCAGGTGCAGAACCAGATGATGCAGAACATGGCCTAGATGATGCAGCACATGCAGCAGATGGCGCAGGCTGCTCAGGGTGCTCAGGGTGCAGGAGCTGCACAGCCACCCCGACCGGATGACACTCTCAGGAGCTTCATGACGACGCGCCCTCCAGTGTTCCACCACGCCATAGAGCCAATGGATGCAGATGATTGGCTCGAGACGATTACAGGCAAGTTGCAGCTTGCCCATGTCGGGGACCTTGATAAGGCCCTCTACGCCGCGCACCAGCTTCAGGGCCCGGCGAAGAACTGGTGGACTGCCTACACCGCAGCTCATGCGGACGCCAACTCGATCACTTGGGAGGATTTCCGTAAGGCATTCCGCGACCAGTACGTCCCTTTCGGCGAGATCAGGTGAAGCGCCGGGAGTTTCAGGACCTCAGGCAGGGCGCGATGACAGTGCGTGAGTATCTCACGCAGTTCAGCCAGCTGTCCCGTTACGCCCCAGATGACGTGGACACGGACGACAAGAAGCAGGAGTGCTTCAGGCAAGATCTCTGTCATTCTTTAATATTAATAAATTCTTCATACACCCTTGCTCATTCCTTTTGCTACCTGATAAATAATAAAATTGTTATCTGCTTCAGGCATGGGCTTAACCCAGGACTCCGCTATGCCCTAGCTTCAAATGAGTATTCCTCATTTCAGAAGCTGGTTGACCGTGCCTTCGCGGTGGAGAAGGAACGGAAGGACCTCGATGCAGATCGCAAGAGGAAGATGACGTTCCAGGGACAGTCCTCCGGCAGCTCTACCCGTCCTCGCTACGCTCCACCTGCCTCAGCTTCCAGGCAGATTCCCCCGCAGCAGCAGTACCGCCCGCCCTAGTCCCGGCAGCCCGCTCCTCAGTACAGGCACCCAGCTCCACAGTACCAGGCTCCACCTCAGCAGCAGCAGCAGCAGCCTCGCCAGGCTCAGGCACCTCGCTAGGGTCTCCCAGCTCCGCAGCAGCCCCGTCCAGCACAGGGGGCAGGTCAGATTGGTCCCTGCTACAAGTGCAACCAGATGGGACACTTCGCCAACAAGTGTACGTTGAGGCAGCCAGCTCCACCGCAGTCCCGTCCCGCAGGACAGCCCCAGGCGTTCGCACGTGGCCGTGTGAACCATGTCGCAGCGGAGTCAGCTCAGACGGCTCCAGATGTGGTGTTGGGTATGTTCACTGTTAATTCCCATCCAGCTACAGTACTCTTTGATTCTGGTGCATCACACTCTTTCATAACCGCAAGGTTCGCATCAGCATGTAGTCTGTCAGTTTCACCTATGCTTAGAGGCTTGATAGTTACATCTCCTGGAGGAGAGATGGTTTCCAGACAGGTGTGTCAGGAGCTGAGTATAAACATAAGGGGGGTAGAGTTTCCTTCTGATCTTATCGTTCTGGATTCTGAGGGGATAGATGTCATTCTGGGAATGAACTGGTTGAGCAAGTATCGAGGGGTTATTGATTGTGCTCAGAGGATCATCACAGTGAAGCATCCAGATGGCCCGGAGATTGTATATCAGGCACCGACGAAGATGATAGAAGAAGCCAGAGCATATGAGGCTGTCGTGGTACCTGATATCCGAGTTGTCAAGGAGTTCCCTGATGTCTTCCAGAAAGTGCCAGGTATGCCACCTGATCGTGAGATTGAGTTCTCTATTGATTTAGTTCCTGGCACTGCACCCATATACAGGCGACCATATAGAATGGATGCCGAAAAGCTAGCTGAGCTGAAGACGTAGATCCAAGAGCAGTTAGAGAAGGGGCATATTCGTCCTAGTACATCCCCATGGGGAGCCCCTGTGATCTTTGTTCCAAAGAAGGATGGAGGCCTACGGATGTGCGTTGATTACCGCGCATTGAATGAAGCTACCATCAAGAACAAGTACCCGATTCCTCGCATTGATGATCTGTTTGATCAGTTGAAGGGTGCTCATGTGTTCTCGAAGATTGACCTGCAAACAGGTTATAACCAGCTGAAGATTCGTGAAGCTGATATCCCGAAGACGGCATTCGTAACTCGATATGGGCTATATGAGTACACAGTGATGTCCTTCGGCTTGACTAATGCCCCAGCTTTCTTCATGTATCTGATGAACAAGGTCTTCATGGAGTTTTTAGATCTGTTCGTCGTGGTGTTCCTTGATGATATCCTGATATTCTCGAAGGATGAAGAAGAACATGAGAGGCATCTGAGGTTAGTGTTGCAGAAGCTCAGAGAGCATCAGTTGTATGCGAAACTGAGCAAATGCGAGTTCTGGTTGAAGAAGGTTGCTTACTTGGGGCATATCATCTCAGAAGGTGGTGTATCAGTTGATCCAGGCAAGGTCCAAGATATATTGGACTGGAAGGTACCTGAGAGCGTTACTGAGATTCGGAGTTTCCTCGGTATGGCGGGATATTATCGCAGATTCATTGAAGGATTCTCCAAGATCGTGAAGCCGATGACGAGACTGACTGAGAAGGGTGCCAAGTTTGTTTGGTCCCCTGAATGCCAGACTGGTTTCGAGGAGCTGAAAGCGAGATTGACCTCTGCTCCTATTCTTGTCATGCCAGATGTCCAGAAGAACTTCACTGTGTATTGTGATGCTTCGCGACAGGGTCTAGGATGTGTGCTTATGCAGGAAGGTCGTGTGATTGCTTATGCCTCGAGACAGCTCAGGAAGTATGAGCTGAATTACCCTACTCATGATCTAGAGTTGGCAGCTGTTGTTCATGCTCTGAAGATCTGGAGGCACTATCTGATGGGCAAGAAGACAGAGATATACACTGATCATAAGAGCCTGAAGTACATCTTCACCCAGCCAGATCTGAATCTCCGCCAACGAAGATGGCTAGAGTTGATCAAAGATTATGATCTGAGTATCAACTATCATCCGGGCAAGGCAAATGTTGTAGCAGATGCCATGAGCAGGAAGGTCTACTGCAATGTGTTAGAGATCAAGGAGCAGCAACCCGAGTTGCATGAGGAGTTTGTGAAGCTCAATCTGGGTATACTCGGCCACACTGATGTAGTAGCCATGGAGGTTGATTCGACCTTGGAGCATGATATCCGAGCAGGGCAGCTCACTGATGAGTATCTTCTGGAGATCAGACAGTCGATCAAGGAGGACAAAGCCCCAGGGTTCACAGAGGATGATCAGGGTGTCTTATGGTTCAGAGGCAGAATCTATGTTCCAGATGTGAAGGCTATCAAGGAGTTGATCTTGAGAGAAGCTCATGATTCAGCCTACTCTCTTCACCCAGGCAGTACCAAGATGTACCAGGATCTGAAGCAGTATTACTGGTGGTATGGGATGAAGAGGGAAGTAGCAGAGTATGTGGCTTTGTGTGACACATGTCAGAGGGTTAAGGCCCAACATCAGAGACCTGCTGGTTTGTTACAGCCTCTGCAGATTCCCGAGTGGAAATGGGAAGAGATCAGCATGGATTTCATCACTGGTTTGCCCAGGACACAGTCTGGATATGACTCCATCTGGGTCATAGTTGATCGGTTGATCAAGGTGGCTCACTTCATTCCGGTCAAGGAGACATATCAGGGTCCGAAGCTGGCAGAGCTGTACATGTCCCGCATTGTATGTTTGCATGGAGTACCTAAGATCATAGTATCCGACAGAGGTACACAGTTCACATCTAGGTTCTGGAAGCGGTTGCATGAGTCTATGGACACTCGTCTCAGTTTCAGTTCGGCTTATCACCCTCAGACTGATGGTCAGACAGAGAGGGTGAATCAGATTCTGGAGGATATGTTGAGAGCCAGTGCGCTTCAGAACAGCCAGAGTTGGGATGTGAGTCTACCATATGCAGAGTTCTCATATAACAACAGCTATCAGGCCAGTCTGAAGATGTCACCTTTCGAGGCACTGTATGGCAGAAAGTGCAGAACTCCCCTGTTCTGGAATCAGGTTGGAGAAAGGAAGGTCTTTGGCCCCGAGTCTATAGAAGAAGCTGAAGAACAGGTCAGACAGATCAGAAGCAACCTGAAGACAGCTCAGACTAGACAGAAGAGCTATGCCGACGTCAGACGACGAGAGCTGGAGTTCCAGATTGGGGACTATATTGATCTGAAGGTGTCACCTTTCAGAGGTCTTCGGAGGTTTAATGTCAAAGGGAAGCTATCCCTGAGATTCATTGGCCCTTTCAAGGTGATTGACAAGAAAGGTGCAGTTGCTTATCAGCTGGAGTTGCCTGCACGGCCGGCAGGTATTCATGATGTGTTCCATGTATCCCAGCTGAAGAGATGCCTAAGAGTTCCAGAGGAGCAGTTGGCACTTGAGGAGCTTGATCACAGGGATGATTTGACTTTCTCTGAGCCGATCAAGATTCTGGACACGATGGAACGAGGTACTCGCAACAAGAGGATTAAAATCTGCAAGGTGCAATGGAAGCATTACTCCGAAGAAGAAGCCACATGGGAGAAAGAAGATGATCTTCGGGCAGATTTTCCTCATCTCTTCACCGACTCTTCCTAATCTCGAGGACGAGATTCTTTTAAGGGGGGTAGGTTTGTAACACCCTAATTTAATTTTTTTCCCCAATTTAATAAAAGGAATTAGAAATTAATTAGGTTGGCTAGTTTATTAGAGGAGGAAAATAAAATTTATTTAATATTGTGATGTTGCATTCATGCCGTTGCACAATTTTATTGGGTGAAAAATAAATTTATTAAACCCGTATAGGGCGTATCGAATTTGTTCTATTTGGAAAACAAATAAAATATTTATAAAAACTTTACAAAATCAAATCCCAAGTTTTATTTGCAAAACCTAGGGAAAAATATTTTCAAAAGTCTCAAACTGATTTGATTTTCAAATTGATTTGAATTTGGTTTTGGAAAAGAGTTTACAAAAGAAAAGAAAAAGAGAAAGAAATGGCAAGAGGCCTCTCTCTCCCTCTTTTTCCTCTTCCAGCCCGACCCATTCCTCCCCTCTCCACCGCCTGGGCCGAACCCACGCCTCCAGCCGGCCCGCACTCCTCCCCCTCACCCTTGCCGCGCGCAGCACGCCGGCCGCCCGATCTCCTCTGTCCGACCCAGTTTCCCCCGCTCGGCCCACAACGCCGCGCCTCACCTCCCCCTCGCCGCGGCCCGAGCACGCGCTCCGCACGCTGCAGCCGCAACGCCGCGGAGCCCTCCCTTCTCTCTCTCACTGCCCTGCCGGCCCCAGCCATCAGGACCCCTCCCCAACATCTCACGCGCACTCCCTCCTCACCGCACCAGACCGCACCGCCCTACGCGCGCAAGTGATCGATCCCGGCTGCGTTTTCCCCGGATCGATCCACACCACCTCAACGCGCCGCCACCCTTCCCTCTGTCTACAAAAGCTGAAGCATCCCCACGCGGGACCTTTCTCGCATCTCGCCGAAACCTCGCCGCCACCGCCATAGCCGAGCCAACGCAAGCTCGGTTCTCCCCACCGTCGCGGCTGCTCCGACCCCTTTTCAAGCGCCATCGTGCTCGCGGAGCCGCTCCGCGTCCGGGGGACCCCTCACCAGCGAACGCCTACGTCGGGAGCTTCGCGGCATCGACCACGCCGGAGCTCCGAGCCGCGGACGTCGCCCCACCGTCGAAACCACCCTGCCGAGCCCTCCCCGTCGCCGGAAAACCCTCCATCAGATCCGCTGTAAGCCCCTCTGTCGATCCCATCTACTCCCTCTGTCTCTACCGCACCGTAGGATAGCTTTTAGAAGCGCCGGCGAGCTCGCCACCGCGGGATTCATGGCGCCGCCGCGCACAGTCTCGTGCCGCCGTGCTCGGCCCCGCTGGTGGCCAAACCCTGCCACCGTCACCGTCCGATCCAAAACGGACAGCCCAGATTAGATCCAAAACGAAGAGGTATGCACCGGGCGTACGGATCTGTGGACCACGGGCCCTCCGCGCCAGCTCACCGGTCCACCTGCCGCGTGGTGCGCCGATCCAATCACCGCACGCCACCTGGTGCCACGCGGCGCACACATCAGCCACCGCGCTGACCACATCGACCTGCTGGCTTCTTTGCGGAAAGCCCCTCCTTTTTCTAATAAATCAACCCGCAGTCCACCAATCCTATTCCCTGAGTCTGGAGATTCTTTCGTCCCAGCCCCTGAGCTTTAGGAAAAACGAGGCCCGGTCCCACCGCCGATTTTCATTTCTGTTTTATTTATTTTAAATCACGAAAATGAGTTCAGTTTATTTACAGTTTTGCCACTCAGATTCAAATGCTCATAACTTGCTCATTTTAACTCCGATTCGACCCATTCAACTTGCGTTAGATTCATAATTTCGTTCTCTATGCAGTAGATCTATTAGTTTACTGTTTTGGTACTGTTTGTTGTACTGTTATTTATTTCAATGTATTGTGCCATGTATGTTGCTTGGGCCAGAGAGTGCGGAGTACGAGGACGCTCCAGACCATCCTTGCGACCCAGTTGATTCGACCCAGTCCGAAGGCAAGTGTTCTTGAACATCTTGCACCTACTTTATTTTACTTTTGGTACTAGAGTAGTTAGATCTTGTAGATGCATGCTTGTCATTAATTTGAATCCCATGTTAGGGTTTACTAGAATTCGTTTATATTATCCTTGTCACCTGTTTGGGATGTTCGGGTAGGTGTCTTGCTTAGCCCTGCAGTCATGGTCGGGATGGGAGTTAAAATGTTTATAATCTTGATTAATGAAATATGAAACGAATGTGGACATGGTAATTTTGTAGTAACATGGTTATTAGGTAAATCCGGCAGGATGGACCCGTATTGGTGGTTTTGTGCCGTGGGACTCGGCAGCTGCTTTTGGTTTTTGGTTCGGGGCTTGTGCTAGACATATCCTGCCTGGATCCCTAGGACCCGGTTCTCAGAGCATGTAACCCGGCTTGACAGCGCAACCATGAGATCTGGATGGGCTGGACCTGGCTAATTAATTAGTTACCTCTAAGTTGAGGGTCCACACGGGGTTTGTTTTAGTGGCTCACGAGGGGGCCCTGGGGGTCGTAGACCTTTGTACGGGGTGAAACCTTAGAGGTACGTGTGGAACGGACTTGGAGGGGGCTTTGTAAAGGCCTTGCAGTGCAACCCGCTATGCACCTCGGCAGTGTTTAGCGTGACGGGATCTGCACGACTCATGGGTAACGATGTGCAACCTATGCAGAGTGTAAAACTGATATATCAGCCGTGCTCACGGTCACGAGCGGCTTGGACTTCTTTGAGATTAGTTGGTTACTGGTTGGTTTTGGGTTCGGGTCATCTGATGGACTTCAGGTGCGGTTATCTGATGGACTTCAGGTGTGGGAACTTGGTGCGACTCCAAGTGCGGTTGCTTGGTGTGACTCCAAGTGTTGGTTACTCGGTGTGACTCCGAGTGTGGTTTGCTCGGTGCGACTCCGAGTGTTGTTACTTTTCTACAGTGTCTGTGTCTATAACCTAGTAAATAGGTGCATAGGATTAATAGGATTAATAGGATGTGTCGCTTTAGGCGCTTGAGTCAAACAAAGTCAGCCTACCTTTGTTATAAGCCTCATAAGCATATATTTCCTACACTTGCGGAGTACATTTCGATGTACTCACCCTTCCTCTTTGTCCCCCCTGCTACCCCACCCAGACGCCGGTGACTACGCGTACGAGGAGCAGGAGTATCCCGAAGACGGTGGCTTCGACCCTGACGACCTGTACTAGGATGGCGCTACCCCCGGTCGACCTTCCTGTGGAGTGGAGTCCAGATCTGCCGCATCTTCGTCGGAGTTTACTTTAGAGTCAGTTTCATGAGAGTCTGTACTTTTCTTTCAGACCCGAGGGTCATTTTTGTAATAAAGTTCGATATTATTAATAAAGCATTGTTTTGATATTTACTATGATGTGGATATATGTATGAAAATTGATCCTGGCATACATATATTGTGCTCCAATTTTGTTCTTAAAATTGGGGTGTCACATTGGTGTACTTGCCCTGGTGCACGAACGTCCCTTCTCGGGATTGCTTGATTTGCAACCCGAGGAAAAACGTCAACTCTTCCATCATGCTCATCTCAAACTCCCTGCTCATAGTGTCTGCAAACTTGGCAACCAAAGCGTGAGAAGAACCACCGAAGATGATATCATCCACGTAAATCTGGACCAAGAGTGAATTAGTGTCTTGCTTGAGGAGAAAAAGCGTTTTATCCACACATCCTATTTTAAAACCCTTAGCAAGCAAAAAGGTTTTCAACCTATCATACCAGGCTCTAGGGGCTTGTTTCAAACCATATAAAGCTTTGTGAAGTTTAAAAACATGGTTTGGAAACTTGGGATTTTCGAAACCGGGGGGTTGTCTCACATACACTTCCTCTTCTATGTAGCCGTTTAAGAAGGCACTCTTGACATCCATTTGAAAAAGTTTGAAACCTTTGGATGCAGCAAAAGCCAAGAGTATCCTAATTGCCTCCAAACGAGCTACAGGAGCAAAAGTCTCCTCATAGTCTATCCCCTCCTTCTGACTATACCCCTGGGCAACTAGTCTGGCCTTGTTTCTCACAACATGGCCATCCTCTCCTTGTTTGTTTTTGAAAACCCATTTTGTCCCAATAGGATGACAATCAGGAGGAAGAGGAACCAAAACTCAAACCTGATTTCTTTCAAAATTTTCTAACTCCTCATGCATGGCATTGACCCAATCCGGATTAGATAAAGCGTGTCCAACATCTCGGGGCTCAAAATCAGCAACAAAAGCAGAATGAACAAAGTGAGAGATTTGAGACCTGGACCGAGTGACACGTTCGTCAATATTGCCGATCATCTGCTGAGGGGGGTGTTGGCGCTGGATGTGTCATGGCGCCTCCCGTGCAGAAGTGATCTCCCCCTCAATAGCAGCTGGTGCCTCCCCGGGTACAAAAGGTACCGCTCGGGGTGGCGGATCCCACGGCCCCTAGGAAGAAGTGTTGGGGTCGTGAGTCGTCGTAGAAGCCGCTCTTGGCGGCACAACAGGTGGAGGGGGTGCAGGATCATCCATACCTTCAGCACCCTCATCCTCGTCATCAAAAAGAGGCTCACCGACCTCGTGATCACCTGCACGCTCAAAACGAGAAGAATGACAAACCATGGTCTCGTCGAAGGTGACATCTGATGTCTCCATGACTCGGTTAGTGTCAAGGTTAAGTACACGATAAGCTCGAGTGTGAGTGCCATAACCCAAAAACACACCGTCAGAAGAACGAGACTCAAACTTGTCCAAGTTGCCCTTTTTGAGTATAAAACAGTGGCAACCAAAAACTCGGAAATAATTCACCTTGGGCAGTTTTCCAAAACGCAACTCATAAGAAGTCTTTTTCAAGAAAGCTCGGAGAAAAATGCGATTGGAAATGTAGCATGCAGTGCTCATAGCTTCGGCCCAATATCGCCTAGAAGTCCTATGCTCATCGAGCATCGTCCTGGCCATCTCTACAAGGGTCCGATTCTTCCTCTCTACAACACCATTCTGTGGCGGTGTGTAGGGGGAAGAAAACTGATGCTCTAAACCCAAAGAGTTACAAAACTTCTCAAAATCCTTATTCTTGAATTCGGAACCATTATCACTCCTAATAGCTCGCATCAAGTTCAAAGGGAACTCGTTTTGAAGACGCAAAATCAGATTGCGAGCAAAGGAGAAAGTCTTGGTCTTCTCAGCTAAAAAGAAGACCCACGAATATCTTGAAAAGTCATCAACAACAACAAGCACATACCACTTCCCCCCAACCGAGCTCACCCGAGCCGGACCAACAAGGTCCATGTGCAAAAGCTCTCCAGGGCGCTTGGTCATGACCTGAGTCACTGGATGGTGGGGAGCGGCAACCATCTTCCCATGTCTACAAGAATGACAAACAAGATCCTTCTCCATATGCAACTTGGGCAATCCTCGGATTAGGCCAAGTGAACTAAGCCTTGCAAGCAAGTCAAAGCTCAAATGTCCTAGTCTCCTATGCCACTTCCAAAGATCAGAGGAGGAAGGTCCAGCCACAAGACAACGGGAAATGCCAAAAGACTCCGAGAAATTCGCACGAAAGACTTTTCCAAAGGGCGAAATCATACAAACAAGATTGCCCTGAGGATGCAAAATACGACTGAGATTTGGTTTAAAATGAATCTCATAGTCATCATCGAAAAGTTGCGAAACAGAAAGAAAGTTAAAATGCAAGTTAGAAACAAGAGCAACATCACGCAACACAAAGTGCTCATTAACTCGCACCGACCCACGAGACAAGACCTTACCTTTGCTATTGTCGCCGAAGGTGATATACTCCTTTCCGGCGACTGGACTAAGACTGGAGAACCACTTGGCATTTCCGGTCATGTGCCTCGAGCAACCGGAATCCACCAACCAAACGTTCTCCAATCGTTTTACCTACATCAATAAAAAGACATAGGGTGAGCATACGGTCCAACACTGGGGTTAGTGAAGTAAGGGGAAAACCAGTGTTGGGCCGACTGCTCAAAAGAACGGTTACCAGAAAAACCATTTCTAGCATGTCTACGAGAAGAGCGATCACCACGCTGAGGAAAGCGTGGTCCGCTAGGGTAGGAGCGCTCACCGCGATACTCAAAACGCGGTGGGGGAAAACGCTCAACTACAAAGCCACCGCCACAGGGTCCATAGCCTACAACTGCAGGCTCCCGCCGGGCACGACCTCCCTGACGCCTAGGACCTTGAGGCACTGCACCTCTAGCCCTAGCAGCTCTCCTCGGAGCTCTCCTCTGAACATTTGGCACACGTACATCATGGAAAGGATGGGACATGACCGCATTGTTCATCTCCCTGGGACGGCGCTCCTCTCTCTTGCGCCAAAAACAGAACTCACCCAAGTGTCCATCTCTCCCACAGTACTCACAATGGTACCTCACCGCTCTCATAGGGGGTTGTTGGTACTCACGGTTGTGGGTATGGATCACTTTGCCCTTCTGTGGCATAAGCTCCTCCTGGATGGGTGGCATGGTGTCCAACTTGTTTTTCAGGTGGTTGGGCTTGGGATGCCACACTTGGTTCTTGGGTGGAGCTCGTGGAGGTTCTTCAAACACCCCGTCCTTGGTGTTAGGCTTGAGAGGCTCTTTGGGTGGAAGCTTGGTAAGTTTGGGAGTAGTGGTGGAGTTGGGCTTCTCACATGGGTTCAGACCACTCGACTCTCCAATCTTCCCAAAAGCAGAAAGATCAACACCCGGAGCAAAACCTACACCAGGACCTCCAGCAGCTCGCTTGAATTGGGAGATCATCATCCCGAGCTGCGGCTCACCACAAGACACCCATGACAAGATGGTCCGAAGGTATGTGTTTTCCTCCTCGGTTTGCATCTTGTCATGCTTCACATTGGCTATCTCCATCTCCAGGCCCTCACACAAAACACACCTGGACACACAAGTGCTACCCGAGCTGGCCTTCTCAAGAGACACAATCTTGGCATTCTTCTCTGCCAACTCGGATTGCAAGATAGGATAAGTCTTGCATGCACCCAACAGCATGGGTCTAGCCCGGAGCTCATCCACCTCTCCAACCAACGCATCATACTTACCTCTCAAGGTGAGAAGGTCAGTCATGTGCGTGGTGCACATCTCGCACTCGGCATCCTCAGACACGACCACGGTGGACTTGGCAAACTCAAGCTCCCTCACCGTGTCCTCCCACTTCTGCCTAAACTCCTTGCGCTCTCTAGCGGCACGCCTAAGCAACTTATCCTGACTAAGGAGCGTGGAAGTAAGCTTCTCGACCTCAGCAGAAAGCTCATCGGGGGTCAGAGATACCTGGGAGGTGTCGTCGTCGTCGTCGTTCCGAGGAGTGTCGCCGCTGACCTCCTTGCCGAGGGCCATAGTACAGAAGCCCTCGTCGTCGGCGAAGAAGCATAGGCCGTTGAGCTTGTCCTCGATCTTCTTCTTCTTCTCGGACTCATCGTCGCTTGAGGAAGCGGAGTCGTCGTCCGAGTCATCGACGTCGCTGAGCGTGGCGAAGAAAGCACGCTGCTCAGCCTGGGCCTTCTCCAAGTACTTGGTCTTGATGTACTCCTTGTTGAAGCCACCCTTCCGCTTGTGCTTCGCGGGGACGTACTTCTCCTTGCGCTTGATGGAGTTGTACTTGTGCCCAAGATCGCCCTTCCCAGAATGCTTGTTCTTCTTGGGACAGTTGGCAATGAAGTGGTCGGGGTCGCCGCACTCGAAACAGCCCGAGCGTCCTCCTCCGCGGCGACGGTTCATGCGGTTGTTGTGAAACCGTGAGAACCGGTTGGCAAGCAAAGCCAACTCGTCGTCTCCCAAGGACTCCAACTACTCCTCTGTAACAGAAAGAAGAGAATGCAAAGCAAAGCCTCCAGAGGGGTTAGCAGAAGAGCCAGAAAGCAAAGCCATCGACGGGCCAGAAAGATTTTCATAAGAAGCCCTCGCCATGGCATTGATCTCACTGGACTTGAGCTTACTGAAGAGCTCGTCGCACGTGAGGGTCTCATAGTTAGGTGATTCGATGATCGCCTGAACTTTGGAATCCCACACCGACCGATCAAGAGTATGCAAAAGCTTCAAAGCCCTCTCATGATCGTCGAAAGGCAACAGCTCCTTGTTAGCCCTCATCCTGTTGACAATCACCTGAAAGCGAGCGAATAAACTTTCTATGCTCTCGCCAGGCATATGTCGAAAGTTCTCATACTCTCTCTTGAACGACTCGTAGAGACGGGTTTTGACTTGAGAAGTTCCCTCATGAAAGCGCATGAGGGTAGCCCAAATCTCCCGAGCCGTAGCGAGGTGAGAAACACGATCAAACTCACTCATGCTCAAACATGAGAAAAGAGCATTACGTGCTCGGCTATTGGCATCGTGCTCATCGATGTGATGCTGAGTCACACGAGCAGCCAAGACAACGTAATCGGCAGAGTTGCAAATATCCCAAATGGAAGCACCCAAACTCTGCAGATAGGCCGACATGCGTATCTTCCAATACGCATAGTTCGTCCCATCGAAAAACGACGGTTTGCCCACGCCGCGATCCATGTCACCTTCTGTGGATCTGGAACCGGCTAAGGTGGAAGATCCTTAACCCGCTCCGATACCAATTGAAGGACCGAGAATGCAATAGCAAGGCGACCAGAGGGGGGTGAATGAGAGCTCAAAAATACCTCTCAAAACTTTGGCCAATTGTCCCAAAATCAACCCCAAGAAGCTACGATCGAAACCGTGATGCCCACGACCCTTGGAAGAGGGTGGATGATCCCTAGGATCACAGCGAGGCACCACAAAGCAATAGCAAACCGAATGGCAAAAGTACCGGCACAAGTTTGACCCTCAAAAACCAAGTCTCGAACGTAGATAGACGGCTACGTTGAGAAATCCCCAAATACCGATGCTAACAAGTAGCAAAGATACCTAGAGAGGTTTCTTGGTCAACTACAAGGCCAAATGAGAAGTCTGGAAACCAAGCGAACAAGCCGGAAGAGCAAACGTACTAAACCGGAGGCTACAGCCAAGTCCCGGACTGTCCGGCAGTACGGTCGCGGACTGTCTGCCCAGTGGCGGACTGTCCGGGCTCAGGTCATGGACTGTCTGCCGGCCAAACGAGCAAAACCGCAGTGCTGCTGATGTTCCCTGGACACTTCCCGGACTGTCCGCGAAAACCAACGGCGGACTGTCCGCCGGTCAAATACCAAAACAGCGAAGCTGCTGAACAGTCCCTGGACGACTCCTGGACTGTCCGTGAGTTCCTTTGGCGGACTGTCCGCCGGTCAAGGAACAGTAACGCGACCGAGACCCGCAGCCACTGACCTGGCTCGATCCCGACGCGCGGACTGTCCGCCGGTCAAAACCGTGGACTGTCCGCCAACGAGCAGAGAGGGCGATTTCAGTCGCCTCCTCTCCAAATCTCTCCAAATTCGATCCTAATCAAAATCCCACGTTCCCAAACTTGGAGAAGATGATCACGGGGTAGTTAGGAGACTATCCCCAAGAAATCATCCGCTCAAATCGATTCAATCACCGGGAAATCGAAAGGGGAAGATCAAGAACGAAAAAGCGCCACGAAAACGAAATCAACCCGATCTACTTGTTCGTGAGGAGTTAGATGAATTCCTTCGATGGAAGTGATCTCCTTTCAAAAACGAACAAGTTGATTCAAATGGATTTCGCAAAGACGCAGTAGGGAGAGAGATCGAGTGACGGGAAAATCATGGAGAAAGGAAGAACGCGAAGAACACGAACAAAACGCGAATCAAGTCATCGATCTGCAACCGTGTGGCTACCACACGCTACAACAGTGAGGTTACAGCCTCACTTCCTCAAAATCTCCAGTACACAGAGGTGTTGGTTCTCTGCAGATCTCAGCTAGCTACAGCAGGGGATTGGGAGAGCAGGAAACCCTAGAAGCAAAGAGCAAATGACTGAGATGGATAGGGAGGTGGGTGTCTCCCCCTACTTATCCTAATTCTAACTATTCCTAATTCCCACTCTACCCCTAACTACTTACAGAGCGAACCAGCTAAACCCTAAGGTTATTCTGGACCAACTCGATGGTAGGTGGATCCGACGGCCACGCCCGCACAACTCGTAGCGTTGCTTCGACGCAACCTCCCGATTGCCACCACGTGCCGCCACCGCTCTGCCGTCGTTTTCCCGGACGTCGCACCTCCGGTTTTGTGGCCCAAACCGGGAAACCAGCCTTCACAGCCAACCCTCGGTTTTGAGGCCCAAACCGGGAAACCGGCCCACGTAGCCTGAGTTTTGTGGCCCAAACTCAGCAAACCCGCAGCACCCAGGTTTTGAGGCCCAAACCTGGAAACCGTCCTTAGTCCGAGTTTTGTGGCCAAACTCGGAAACCATCGGAAACCATCCGCGCCCAGGTTTTGAGGCCCAAACCTGGAAACCGTCCTCCCGATGGTTTTTCTCTGGCTCTACCACCAAACCGAAGCTGTAGAGGGGATGCACCGCCTGTGCACCCCGTCCACCGACACATGTCCCCAGGTCCTCGACCCAGGCAACACCGTGCCCGCAAGTCTCCGCTCGTCGCTGTCCCAGGCTGCCAGCCACCACAGCTGATCCTCGGGCCACCGGTCCCTCAGTCCAAGTCTCACGTCCGCCCTTCGCCACTCTCAGTCCATCGGCACAACACGTCTCTACTTGACCTTCACCTTGCCTCTGATCACTGTCTCTGTGCTCGACACCTACACAACACAAGCCAAAGAACATGCGCATTATCCCAGTTGACAATCACTCATCACTCAGAGACTCGGCATACACCCATGTATCCGCATGTATACACATAAAAGTTCTTGTGGAAATTGTGGAGTCACAAGTTTCGGTCGCCAATATCCACGAGTATCGGAAAAGCAAAAAAAAAAAGTATAGCAAACGTTCGTATATGTCAGTTACATACATTCCGGTAATCCGGTCCAGTGATGGGAATGTGATTCATTGTGAGAGGCCAAACATGTAAACATGTAAACGATGGAATTTTTTTAGATAATGGATAATAGTATACCCGGCTTCTTCTATCAAAAGATAGAATCAGGCCAATTATTACAGACTCAAGCCAACGGGCACGAACTAACTACAAATAACATAAGTTTACAGCCATCTAACCGAAACAAAAAGGTGAAAGTTAAACATGACCAATATATCTAGCAGATAGCCATCCTCTGGAACTAAAGAAATGCAACGCTGACGTTTCTAGGAACTGTCTGACTTGGACCAGCTGTTCCTTTTGGTCGTCATGCCGCTGCAGCCTTGCCCATTGCCGAAGCCAATGCGTTCCCCTGAAGAGTACCTACAAGAAAGATTTTGGTCGACATTTATCAAAAACCACTTCGTTTCTCGTTAGCCAAATTGCCCAACATAGCGATGTAGCTCCTGTTAATAACAACGAGTTATATTTTTTATTCACAACTTTTGACCATCGTATAAATAGATCATTCATATTTGTTGGTGTTGGAATTCCAAAAGGCAAATGTACAGCGCGCCACAGAAACTTCGTGTACATACAATCAAAAAATAGGTGTTGAATCGTTTCTGGGGAATGACAAAAACAACAGTTTTTGTCACCATTCCAGTTACGTCTTACCAAGTTATCCTTAGTTAAGATCACACCCTTTTTAAGGTACCAGAGAAATATTTTAATTTTCAGTGGTACATTGATACGCCAAATATCCTGTGACACCCGAACCCCGTTGTTAATTAACGCAGCATACATGGATTTAACTGAAAAGATTCCAGATGTGTTCAAACCCCAAATGAAGACATCCCTTTGTTCCGTTAATACTAGATCTTGTAGGGAGTCCACAATTCGATGCCATGCCCTTAAGTTCGCCCCCATAGATTCCTTCTAAAAGAAATATTTAATGGAGTTGTACTAAGGACCTGTGCCACCGAGTCTTGTTTCCTTCTTACAATATTGAACAGGGTTGGGAATTTGTCTTTGAGTGGTTTATTTCCCAGCCAGGTATCATACCAAAACCTGGACTGAGATCCATCCTTTATCTTGAACGAGCCAAAATCCATAAATAGATCTTTGATGTTCATTAAACTTTTCCAAAAGTGAGAGTCATTTGCTTTTTTAACACAACTTCCTAGAGTTTTATCTTTAATGTACTTATTTCGTAGCAGTTCTTGCCACATGTCATCCTCGTTTAATAATTTAAAAAGCCATTTGCTAAGAAGACACTTGTTTTGAATATCCAAGTTTTGTATGCCCACACCGCCTTGGTCCTTAGGTTGGCATAGAATTTCCCATTTGGCTAATCTATACTTTCTTTTATGCCGGTCATTTTGCCAGTAGAAGTGGGATCTGAAGTAGTCAATTTTTTCTAAAACGCCACGTGGAATTTCAAAAAATGACAACATAAACATCGGTAAGCTAGAGAGCACCGAGTTTATAAGAATCAGGCGTCCTCCTACTGACAGCATCTTACCTTTCCATCCACTTAGTCTCTTTTGAATTCTATCTTCAATTTCTTTCTGGTCTTTATTGTTAAGTTTACAGGTGTTCATTGGTAATCCTAGGTACTTAAAGGGGTATTTTCCCACCACACATCCAAACAATTGTGAATAAAACTCTTCATGTTCCTTGGCCTTGCCAAAGCAGAAGATCTCACTTTTATGGAAGTTAATCTTAAGCCCCGATGGTTGTTCAAATGTACTTAAAAGCAGTTTCATGTTTACTGCCTTTGCAACATCGTGGCTCATAAAGATGACAGTGTCATCCACATATTGTAGGATAGACAATCCGTCCTGGACTAGGTTTGGAATTACCCCATCTATTTGTCCTGCACCCTTAGCTCTAGCAGTAAGAATTGCCAGCATGTCAGCCAATATATTAAATAGTATGGGTGACATGGGATCCCCTTGCCGCAAGCCTTTTCTAGTTTGGAAATAGGTACCTAACTGATCATTAACTTTTATATTTACATTGCCCCCTTCTGTAAAAGCTTGCACCCATTGGCACCATTTTTGTGAGAATCCTTTCATCCGCAAAGTTTGTTGAAGGAAGCTCCATTTAACCTTATCATACGCCTTTTCAAAATCTATCTTAAATATGACCCCGTCTTTTTTATTTGAGTAGAGCTCATGCAATGTTTCATGAAGGATTACAACACCTTCCATAATATTTCTTCCTGGCAGAAAAGCTGTCTGTATAGGTCTAATTATTTTTTGTGCTATGGTATTCAATCTATTAGTTGCGACCTTAGTGAAGATTTTGAAGGACACATTCAGTAAACAGATAGGCCTGTATTGCTGAATTATCTTCGCATCTTTCTTTTTAGGTAGGAGAATTATAGTGCCAAAATTAAGGCGGTTCAACGGTAAATTTCCCTGGTGGAATTCCACGAACATATCCATCAAGTCTTCTTTTAGTGTGTCCCAGAAGACTTGATAAAATTTTGGAGGGAAACCATCCGGTCCCGGGGCCTTATTGTGTTCCATTTGAAAGATCGCAGCTCTTACCTCCTCTGGCGAGAAAGGATCAGTCAAGTACTCATTTTCCAACTGGGAGACCCGTGGGATATCATCAATTTGGGACTCGTCAAGTGTAATTTGCGACTCCTCTGATGGACCAAACAGGTTCTTATAGTAACTAGTGATATGCCCTTTTAATGCGGCATCACCAGTAATTATAGAATCTCCATCTTCCAGTTGGAAAATACGAGTTTTTCGATGTCTACCGTTAGCAAGCAAGTGGTAATACTTTGTGTTTGCATCACCTTCTAGCAGGTGTTTTGCCTTAGCTCTCTGGTACCATTTAATCTCTTCTTCCCTCAAAAGTTCCGCTAATCTTTCATTTAAGACATGCTTGAAGTCCAATTCAGGTTGACTGAGTGTACAAGTTTCAGCCTTTTTATCTAATTCATCAAGTTTGTTCAAAATGGTACTTTTCTCTTTCTTGTATGCACCACTCACATTCCTGGCCCATCCTCTAAGATGCTGGCGTAACCTTCTGATTTTTGCCTGCCATGTTTCAATGGGCGAGCCATTGACTATAGATTCCTGCCACACATTCCTTACCATATCACAAAATCCATCTCTCAGCAACCAACCTAGCTCAAATTTGAACTGCGGTTGATAAGATGAAGATGGATTATTTGTGGATAATATTAAAGGTGTGTGGTCCGAAATTTCTCTAGTCAAAGCATGTACGGTGGTATGCGGATATTTAAACTCAAAGTCTGTGCATGTGAGGATTCTATCTAACTTTTTAAAAGTCTGATTTTGCAACCGATTAGCCCAGGTAAATTTTCTCCTTGTCATTTCTATTTCTCTTAAATTGAGGGAATCAATCACCGCATTAAACATAAAAGGCCATCTGTCGTTGAAATGATCATTATTTTTCTCGTCTGGTCGACGTAGTATGTTAAAGTCGCCACCAATGACTATTGGTATGGAATCTTTAGAACATACACGGGCCATTTCAGATAAAAAATGTGATTTGTGCTCCTGCTGCGCTGGGCCATATACTGAAATTAAATTAAATTTATAATCATCTTCTCTATCTCTCACTTTAAAACGAATAAAGAAATCTCCTTCTTCAATTTCACCTATATCGAAATTTAACAAATGAACACCAAGAATCATGCCACCGGATCTGCCCCGTGGAGCCATACAATGCCACAAGAAATCTCTACCTGCACAGATATTATTCAATGTGGATTTTGGAAAATCGGCTCTACCAGTTTCCGATAAGGCAATGAAATCTAAGTTCTTTTCTTCTGTTAAATCCGATAAAAATCTATACTTCTTACAGTCTGTGAACCCGTTACAATTCCAAAATAAGCCTTTCATCTTGACTTTTTTTTGCTTTATATTCTTGGAGCGGGCTGGTTTTTTGTTACGTGATAAAAGGGTTTGTAGACTCACTGAGTCACAGCCCCCATCACCTAGCCCCTCCTCTAATTCTGCACATATCACGTTTAAGGCATCTAAGTCTATGGCATCCTCCAAAGAACAAACCGACAGCTCATCATCTCCTTTTTTTTATTGGTTGCCACTAAATCCTTACTATCTAACAAGTGCTGCCTTTCTAGCAGTCTAATAGCGTTTAAAGAATTTGTTATGTCATTATTGGTGGCACCTAGAGAGATCCCTAAAGACTTGACTAAATTTAACAAAAAAGCATCATCTCTATAAATAAAAGAGCTGGACTGTGGGTCATTACCGTTAGGTGGCGCAGATTCCAGATTTTGGCGAGCTTTCATTTTAGCCGCCTTCTCCACTGATTCCGCCAGCTCCACCACAGGTTTGTTCAGTGACTTTGCCTTGTCATTACCGCTGGACTGAGAAACGACAGAGGCGCCCCCCTGGTTACCCTTAGGCGCCTGATCCTCAGTCTTGCTATCAATTTTCATATCTTTTTCTGCATTTTCCTTTTCATCAGTTTCCTTTGTGGGATCCTTGGGTTCACTGCCATCTCCTGCAGGGTCCTCATTCTCCATGGTAGGATCCAGATCAATTAGTTCTGGATCACCAGCAGGTATGTCGTACTCCACGCCAAAGTGTAGCTGGTAAACATGATCTCCAATCACAACATCCACAAGTGTTGGGATGAGAGTGGAATCAAGCACTGCTTTCCTCATTTGTGGTCTCCCAAATTTCTTAGTAAATTTAATATCAACAGTTCTAGGAACACCCAGGATAGAAGCAACTGCCCATATAATGGGAAATTCTCTAAGCTCGCTAGGTAGTCCCCTAAACTGAACCCACACCTTCTTAATCTCATAACTGTATATATCATTGCCAATGCTCATTTCAAATCTAACTTTTCCTTTAACACTTTTTGTTTCCATAGAGCCCCAATTCACCACAGCCAAAAGACAGATCAGAGGATGGGAAATTAACGATGAAGGTATCTATGCCCTTCTCCTCAACTATCCACTTGTGTTTAATTGGTAGTAGTATTTCCAGTTCCACTGCCAAAGATTCAGTAGTAAAGGAACCTTCTAACACACGTACCATAACAGGTTTCTCATCAATCTTTTCTTTGGGTTTTTCCAGCGAATACAGGGATATAATAAAAGCCAAGGCCCTCTACAGCATAGCCATAAGGTGATGCAGAAATATTTGTTCTTTTTGAGTAAGGGCATAACTTCACAATATGATCATCACAACAAAGCACAGTCATGCATTCTTGAAACGTATGTCCTTTTGTGTGGCAGCAAAAACAAAATGGTTTTCCTTTACTTTTTTTTGTACCCTTAAAAGACTCTGGAGCATCGATGATCATCATGGAAGTATTTTCCACGTGCACGTGCTAGTGTGGGTCGCCGCCCATGGGCAGTGCTTGCTGATGGAGATGTCCGGCACCAAACCCTTGGCTGCCTGCCATGGGGTTTGGATGCACCGGTTCATGGTGGCGGTGGAACCCACCTTGGTTCCCACCGACACGCCCACACCCACATCCATAGCCTCCTCCATAAGGGCGTCGACCGCGGTTGGCACCATGGAAACCCTGGTAACCATAACCGTTGCCCCCGTAGCCACCATATCCTCCATAGCCACCACGCCTACCTCCATGACCATGTCCCCCGCGACCGTGCGGGTGGAAGCCGAACCCTCCGCGGCCTCGCTCGCCATGCCCAGGATCAAAATCCTGATTAAAGACAGGGTTGTATCCCAGGCCTCTGCCTCCACCGCGATCGTCGAAACCACCGCCGATGCCCGCTCCCTGCGCCGCCATTTGGCCTTCACGAACCACCTCCGCGTACGAGCGGCGATGTAGTGAGGACGAAGACGGTGAAAGGGTTTTTGGCGGCTGTGATTTCTGCATCGAAGGGTGTGACAGAGGAACGATCTTTTTCTTTCGACCTGTTCCTGTACGAGCGAACAAGGCACAAAGCCCTTTCGTGGGCCTAAACAATTTTCCTGGCCCAAGCTTAATTCTCTCCGGTGCACCAGGATGCTCATGTCCTTTTTTTCCTGCACCTCTTCGTTAGGCACTCAACAGATTCTGGATCAGCACCCATATGTTTCGGAGTTTCAAACTTTTTTGAATCGGCCACAATAACTTCACGAACCAGAAGTCCAGTAGGTTGTCGATCCCCTTGTTTTTCCTTACCATGCGCGACATCCACCGAAGATGATGCCACGTTGGTTAGTGGCGGAAAGGACGGATCAAACTCCTGGACACACGGTCGTACAAGATTTTTTGAATATTTTGACTTTTGAACATTCTCCACCGAAGGGCACGCCGGAGACATCACCGGAGACGACCGTCCCGGTGATCGAGACATACATGTCTCAGCCACACGACTTGGCGATCCTGATGACCGACCCATAGCCATAGAACCTCTCTGGTATGCAGCCATGGCAATAGCATCTCCCAGAGTTTTAGGAGGAGATATGCGAGGGGCCGGCAGCGGACCTTGCCATGGCGCACCATTGAGCTTTCTGTGAACCAATGTAGAGACAATTTTTTTTGCGAGCCAAATATCACTAGATTTAGGAGTGCTACCTGAGTCCAAAGCCTTTTCGGCTTGGAGTAGATGGTCAATGGAGAAACCCTCTTGCAACGCTCCATTGATGAAGTCCGGAGTCGATGGTGATGCTGGTTCGTCGTCGTCCGTGTCATCCTGGTCTCCGGGTTGCGCCCAGAATCTAGACTGGATCGCCTCAGGTTGAACTCGAACGGCATGAATCAGCTTTGGTCGCCGTGAGAGTTCAACAGCGATCTCCACCGCCCGCGAGAGAGCCGCTCGACCCTCCGCACACCGGCGTTCGTCGTCGCCGACCTCTCCCTCACTAGGCTCTTCCGGCGGAGCCGAAGGATGTAGCGCCCGCCTGGACGCCGGCGCGAGGGTAAGTCGACGACCCCTTCGACCGATACCGGACAAGGAGCAAACACGGCCCCGTCCGCCTGACATCCCGGATCAGATCATGATGCTTCGTTTCCCGACGGCGGAGGCGCGAGTTCGGCTGGCGGCGTGGCCTAGGAGGCGCGACCGGCGGGCTACGGACGGCGGATACGCGGGGTGCGGAGGTGGCGCGGCCGGCGGGGCGCGGCGCGGGCTGCGATTTTTCTCCGTCCTGCGAGCGGCCAAGGACACGATTCCCCTTTATCCAGGGAATGGAACCTTCAATCAAACCATTGGTTCATATTCATGTGATCATGTCTCCTCTGGAAAAGAAAAAAGAAGCAGTGACAAGTTATCAGTCCTTTATTTACAGTAAAGGGGACATTATTGCAGTAGGGAAACGATCTTTTTGTCGATGGCTTAAAAAAAAAATATTTAGTCCCAGTTTAAAATTGCAAACCGAGACTAAATTAAATTAAGGAGGCTTAAGACCTTTAGTTATGTTTATAATGGCTATGAAGACGTGTCAGTGCAGGGAGACTTTAGTCCAGGCCGAAGACATGACCCTAAAAATTGGTGACACAAACCCAGACACTAAAGGTGTCTCCAGAATAATTTTAAAAGGAAAGTGTATCTTATCTATGTTAGATATTTTAAAGGTTATGCGTAGTCAAATTTTTACTTTTGTTTTGGTTTATCCACTGTTTGGATGTAATCCACACTCTTTCTTGGCTTTCTTTTTGCCCTCCCGGACTTTTGTAATAATTGGTTTGATTCTATGTGTTGATAGATGAAGCCGGGTATAAACTATCCTTTATCTAAGAAAATCTATGTTAGATATTTGATCGGATCGGAGTTAAAGTGACAACGCAAGAAAGGGCTAAAGTGAGAGAGTTTGAATCTCCGTAGCTGTACCTTTTTTTTACCCAATAATCCTGGTTGTAGGAACCGAGACTAACAGTTTTCCTTTACACTGTTAGGAACTTGGTTCACGATGTCTTTGTGTCAGTTCGATCAACGACACTGTGCCTGTTCGAGTGTTTACTATACTTTGGTATTCGCCAAAGAAGCAAGTTGGCAGCTGATGAACCGGTCCTGCTACAACTCTGCAAACTGAATTACTTGCATGTTCCCAGTCTTAGCTTCAATTCATCATCCAATATCGGCAACATATAGAAATAAAGGAACAAGAGATGAAAGGAAATCTATCGCAGGCTACGTCAAACAAAGAACAATTTCTTTGGTGACCAAGAACTGCACTACTTTGCGGCGTGGGCGCGTGGCATGCCATTACATAAACTAGTGCGCGCAAGCATATATCGGTTGTGCAGGCACTGTGGAGAGGTCGGCAGAGATAGTTTTTTTGTTACTTTTTGTTTGCTTTTAATTGTTGATGAAGATATTTTTGCTACATATATGCCGCCAGTCCCTATCGTTCAGCACAATCATCTGAAAGGGAGCACGATCCTGCTCTGCTTGAGATTGGAGATCGAGCTCGAAACGGAGTGCGTGTTTGCCATAATATAATATAGTGCTTTCATCAATCATCAAAATCTCTACGCATGAATTCGGCAAGGAAAGCCGCCCAACAGTATCTTTAGTGCATGTGCATGCATGCATGTCTAGCGTGGACTTAGGTCGGCAGAGAACTAGTAGTATTTTCTGTTTTGCTCCCTACCTTAAGGATGAGTAGTGTATCAGTGTCGTATCCATTCGGCACCCCACCCTCACACTCACCCACTACTCGATCCCTAGGTATCGACCGCCGTCACCACCATCTCCCCCTCCATCCCTAGGCCAAATCCAACTCTTATCTCATTGTCCTTGCCTAGATCTAGCTTCTCCTCCGCCGACGCTGATGATGGCCTCCTACAACGACAACAACCACGGCGACGGTGAACCATACAATAACAACGTCTTCTTCGGCGACGACGACAATTACGGCGAGGGCGAGCGCACCAGGGACTTCTTGTCCCAGAGGAACACCTACTCCTACATCAGCAACTATTCCTTCTACCCCGACACTGCAAATCCTTTTTCAGGCTCAAGCAGCGTCGTTGTTCCCCGGGTGCGAATGGAGGTGCTCGACCTCAACGTCTGTGAGTAGTGGGCTGGGATGCAGTGGATGCAAGCTCCTCTTTTGTTCTAGGACAGAGCACCTCCGATGAAGAAGATGACAGTGGAGACGAGGAAGTTGACGACATTGGAGCACATACACCTGTGAGCATCGGAAGCAAGAGGGCCAACAACACAAGCACTACTAGGTCAAGTCCAAACAAAAAGAGTAAGAGCCCAACAATTAGGAGCATGGACAACAACTTCAAGGAGTACGATGGTATTCATCACCGTAAGAATGAGCTCTTTGAACTCTCCATGGACAAGAGGGTGGAGGCCAAGAAGAAGAAGGACCAAGAACAAGAAGATAATAAGATTGCTCATGTCATGGAGTTGGCTAGAGAATGTGGCGCTGACTCAAGAGACATCAAGATATGGATCAGTGTACTCAAAATTGTCTCCAGTGACCGTGTTATGGTGTTCTTCATTAACACAGAGCCAGAAGGAAGGTTGGTCGTCATTAAGTACTATGATGGCGTCGAGAACTAGACCATCTGATGTTTATTGTGCTGAACTATGGATGTTGTATATTTGAACTGTGTTGGCATTTGAACTGTTTTAGTTGTCCTTTGAACTATTTGTGTTGTATTTGAACTATGTTGTCATGTAATGAGTCAATTGCATTGTATCAGTTCACGAATTTGAGTCCTGCCTCTTTTTCGAGGTCTGCATGTTAGCAATGCACTGTATCAGTTTGTTTTCTGACATTAGTAACTGATTTTATGATGCCTTTTTTAGTTCAGGAGCCAAATTCACCAAGTGATGAAGAAAACTCAAGTGATGTCTCAAGTGATGACTCAAGTGATGAAGAATTGATCAGATTGTTTCTTGAGGATGATGCCACTGAACTTTTGCTAGGTATGTATCAATATGCTATACACATTGAAAAATATTGCAGTAGAGCTGACTATAGGCAACCAAAGATGACTGGACTTGAATGGGTACAGATGAGACTAGCAGATAGCAAAAGTTGTTGCGACATGTTTAGAATGAGCCCAATTGTGTTCCAAAGACTACATGATCTGTTGGTGGAGTCTTATGGACTAAAATCTAGCACCAAAAATACCTCAATTGAGGCTCTAGGAATGTTCCTTTGGATGGTTGGAGCACCATAGTCAGTTAGGCAAGTTGAGGATAGATTTGAGCAATCACTAGGCACAGTTCACAACTTGTTTAGCAAAGTTTTGAAATGTCTGGTGAAGCTAGCTGCAGACATCATTAAGCCAACTATCCCTCAATTCACCATAGTTCATCCAAGATTGACAAATCCTAGGTTCTATCCTTTCTTCAAGGATTGTATAGGACCAATAGATGGCACTCACATACCTTGTGTGGCACCAAGTGGTAAGATGGTTTAACACATGAGCCGCAAGGGCACGACAACACAAAATGTGATGGTGGTTTGTGATTTTGGCATGAGGTTCATGTTTGTGCTTGCTAGATGGTCTGGTTCCGTGCATGACATGAGAGTGTTCAATGATGCTATGACCACATACAACCATGTCTTTCCACATCCACTTACAGGTAATCACCCAGGTGCTAGGCATTGTTTGGCTTATAGTTGAAACATTCAAAACTTACAAAAGTTGTGACTATATGTAAATATTATCTGGTGAATTCTGGGTACACCAACCATCTGGGCTATCTTGCGCCGTACAAGGGAATCAATTACCATCTTCAGGAATATCGAGAAGGCTCAGAGCTAGAAGGTAAAGAGTAAATCTTCAAATATGCTCATTCATCTCTTAGAAATGTGATTGAGAGGGCCTTTGGAGTTTTGAAGATGAAGTGGCAGATTTTGGCCAAGATCCCGAGTTATGCAACAAAAAGCAAAGTAAAATTATTGTTGCATGCTTTGCACTACGTAACTTCATTAGAATTACTAGAATAGTCGATAAAGATTTTGATCGTTGTGATTGTGATGATAATTTTGTACCTCCTGAAGCTTCGGTCCATCAACCACGTAATCATTTGGCACCTAATAGGGATCAGTCTACCTTGATGAATGCCTTTCGTGACTCCATCGCTCTTGGTTTGTTAAATCGGTCATATTTTGTGTAACTCATTTGTATGGTTGAGGATTTCAAACTGTAAATTTTTTGTTTGATGTGTGTATAGATGAGGACCCAAACCTGTAACTTGAAATAATAAGTGAATAAGGTTCTATATGTCAATAATTGAATAATTAGTTTTGTTTTAAAAAAAACAATTGCACCGGCGAGTAGCACAAGCAAGTGGGCGAGCATGCAACATGCAGTTTGCATGGCTATGCATGTGCATTGAAGAAGCAAATTTGCATTTAACGAGAGGGTAACTACAGTTAATGATACATAATGTAGAAAGTTTTTGAGACATCTAAACACCTTTGGAAACTGTAGTTTGCAATGTGCTTGTCACCCAAAAAACTTTTTGTATAGTTTGCAAAATGAAGGAACTAAAGAGGTCCTAAGGGCCTGTTTGGATCCATGACAAAAATTCTGCACTTCTTGCTCTCTTTTTGCCATGAGATCCAAATAGCTTAGCAAAAAAGTTGGCAAAAGAGCAAAATTTTTGCTAGTTCCTCTTGCCACCCAAACCTGGCAAAACAGGCCAAAAGAACCTCAGGGTGGGAGCCGGATGCCCACTACCCCCGGTCCCAGGCACCACCCGCGCGTCCCCATCGACATCCTTCTCGCCCTTTCTCGCACTCGTCTTCTCCACCACCGTGCCCTCGTCTCCTCCTCCAGCGCTAGATCCCGTCATTCCCCGTCCAACTCTCCTCGCTACTCCACAGATCCAGCGGTGATGGCCGGCCAAGGGGACAACAGCACCTGGGATTTCTTCTCCCAGTCGTTCTCTTCCTTCCCCACCTCCGACGGCTTCTCTTCCCCGGTGTCCGGCACCATGGCCTCCGGTAGCCGCATGGCTCCCCGAATCGACCTTGATTCGCTCGACCTCTGAACACATCTTGGCCCCTAGTTGGTTTCGGTGATTGGATGAAACACAAGATTACTGTGACTAACGTGTGTTTTGCAGAAACAGGGATAAGTTAGTTCACGGTAATGGCGACGATACGGGCATATGGAGTTCATGTCCCCTGGCGATGGAAATCGTTTCGGTTTTCAAAGGATGGACGACGAAGACGGTGGTAGGCTAGGCTAAGTGTCGCATGGTGTTTGAGGACACTTAGGTAGTCTGAGGTCTTTGTTTTTTCTTTGGTCGTACTATAAAGGGGAGCATGAATCAGTAGCTTGACCTAGATGAGTCTATTGAGGAAGGTGTGGTGCACACTTGTTATTTCATAGCCCTAGGTAGCTCAGAGAGATGCCTTATGTCGAGAGGATCAAAAGTCGTTAAGGCCGCGTCGCGATCCGAGTTGGTTTTGCCCTTGAAAAGGACATCGGACGCTGGCCTGGTACTCACTCAGACTAGGGTTTAGTCTGGTGCGTGGCATCGGACCGTCCGGTGTTGCCACATCGGACGCGCCCGTGCCACTGTTCACTTGCGAGTGAAACTGGGGTAGCACCGGACGCTGGCATCGGACGCTGAGGGCCAGCGTCCGATGGCCATGCAGAGAGGATCCAGAGAAGGACAAATTGTGTAGTGCATGTCAAGCCGGCAAGCAAGTTGCAAATACTCATCCAACCAAAGCCTTTGTGTCAACATCAAGAGAGTTGGAGCTACTTCACATGGATCTATTTGGGCCAACAACATATGCTAGCTTGGGTGGAAATCTCTATTGCCTAGTGATTGTTGATGACTATTCGAGATACACTTGGGTATTCTTTCTTCATGACAAATCTGAAGCAACCCCTTCATTCAAGAAGTTTGCCAAGAGAGCCCAAAATGAATTTGAAGTGAAGATCAAGAAGACTAGAAGTGACAACGGAAAAGAGTTTGACAACACCCACATTGAGCAATATTGTGATGAAGTTGGGATCAAGCATGATGTCTCCGCAACCTACACACCACAACAAAATGGGGTAGTTGAGAGAAAGAACCGGACACTAATCACCCTAGCAAGGACTATGTTAGATCAGTATTCTACACCGGAAAGGTATTGGGCGGAAGCAATCAACACCACTTGCTATGCATCAAATCGGTTGTTCCCCATCGTCTCCTTGGCAAGACCCCCTATGAGCTACTTAACAACAAGAAGCCGGATGTTTTCTTCTTTAGAGTGTTTGGGTGCAAATGCTACATCTACAAGAAGCGCCAACACCTAGGGAAGTTCCAACGCCGATGTGATATTGGTTTTCTTATTGGTTACTCATTGAAGTCCAAAGAATATCGAGTATTCAACCATGCCACCGGGATGGTAGAAGAAACATATGATGTGGAGTTCGATGAATCTAATGGCTCTCAAGGAAAGCATGAGAATCTTGATGATGTAGGTGATGAACCATTGAGGGAAGCAATGAAGAACATGCCGGTTGGAGCCATCAAGCATAAAGATGATGATGATGATGTGCAAGTCATTGACAAGCCATCCTCCTCTAATGTACCACAAGATGATGATAAAGATGGGAGAGAACCATTTGAAGATTCTCATGTCTCCCATGAGCAAATGGTGGTTGTTGATGGTCCTTAAACACCTATTTTACCATCAACATTTTACCCTAAAATTCACCAAAAAGGCATGAAATGTAGTCAAATAGGTTTCAAACTAACTGAATTCCACATGTCCATAGATTTTGATTTGAATGCAGGATTTGAACCAAATTTGGATATTTGAACCACCAAAGGCCAAGCCCACTCAGCAGGGCCCAATTGGGCCTCAGGGGGGTGGTGCCTGCCACCCTTAGGTGGCGCCCTCCATAAGGAAAGGCCCAAACTTCCCCCTACCACGTCACTGATCCATGTGACCACCCCAGGGCCAAATCTTGGCCCTTGGTCACTCGGTCAGTGGCATTGGACGGCTCAGGAGGGGAGTGGCGTGGATCATGATCGAATGACGGTTATCTGGACATGCAACCGACCTAACCACCACCTTGGAGGAGTCCCTGGAGGTCGTAGGATCAATGACGGTGCATCCAGCGGCCAGGGGGTGGCGGCCACCACCTAGGGCTGGCGCCTGCCACTAGGGTTTTCCCTAGGTCGGTTGGCTGCCCCCTATAAGTACCCCCCTCACTCCACAAGGCTATAAATACCCCCCTGGAGGCGTCACTTCATTTCAAGCAAAAAAGAAAGCAAGCAAGCAAGGCAAAGAAGCAAGCAAGCAAGGAAAAGCAAGGCTAGAGCTAGAGAGCTAATAGCTTAGGGTTTAGCCAAGCTTAGGCAAGTAGGTAGCTAGTAGAGCAAGGCATCCTTGCCTCATTGGCCTCGCGGTAGTGCTGCTCAAGGCTTAGCTCAAGAGTGGAAGCGTGCGAGTGATCGGTTCTGGAGCTGGGAAGAGTCTTCCTTCATCTCCAGTTCAGGTTTTGCTCTTGTTACTCAAGCACTTTACTATATTCTAGTTCATCATTTCAAGTATTACTTTATTCTACTTATCAGTATTGAGTGGTATACTTGATTGATTGCTTGAGTGCCTAGCTATCCTACAGTTCAATTCACTTAGCCATAGTAGTTAATCTCTAGTGTGCTTAGTGTTTGATCTTTGCCAATAGGTTGCTTAGTTAGTTTAGTGTTTATCTTATTAAGTCAAGTATTTGCTCTGACGTCCGCAAGGGTGTCTCTATTCAAAGCTAGGGTAGAGATAGTTAGAATATAATTAAGCGTGGTGCTTAGTTATAGACTTACCTTCAGATACGGCTGGACCCCCGGATAGCTGTGGTAGCAAGCAGGTGGTGACAGCCCTGTGCGCCTTGAATTCCACCACGTAGTTGGCCCAGTTTAACAGTAAGGCTCGTTGTGCTAGCGTTCAACCTAAGTCAGTGGTAAAGGCTAGTACGCCTCGGTACTTGACAAGATAGGAGTAAAACTATACTTAACTTGGTTGCTTGTTTGGCATTTGCCTATCTTGCTTCGTAGTTATCTTGTGTCGCACCCGGTTTTCCAAAGAAGACCAAGCGCTAACTATATGTGTGCCCAGGATCTCCACATGACACATATAGCGACAAATATGGAGATTATCAAAGACAATGCTTTATTACATATCGAAATATAGTTACAACAAGACTTACATCTATTACAAAGTATAGCGAAAACTATTCTGTGTCTACTCTTAAGGTCTCCATACTCCACAGGGACGGTTGACTTGGGGGGAGCACTCGCCTAGTATTCTTGGACACATCCTGATTGACTCATCACTTGAATCCACCATCTCGTACCCATCCGGAATTTTTGTTGAATATAAAGCAAGCGTAAGCGCACCATGCTTAACAAGTATAACAAAGGGATCTATGAGGCTCAAAAGGCTTGACTCGGTTTGACTGCGGTTAGCAATTTTAGTTGGTCAAGTTTTATTATACCTGTAACACTACTTTAGTGACAAACCAACCCAAGTTGAAGTAGTAATTAATCAAGATTATATCATTCCCTCAACATATCTAGACCAGGACAAACTCATAAAGGATCCAGGCTGCTCGTGTCCGTGAGCACGGTTGATATATCAGGTTAAAGATTTCTGCAGAAATTGTACAACATTACCCACCGAGCCATGATTCCCTTTTGCCGGAGTTGGCCAAACCCACACCGCCTCTACCAAGGAGACGTGGCAAGGTTTCACTATTTAACCTTTCACAGGACACCCTAACAAGTTAGTAGCCGCTAAGGTTTCAGTGGCAAGTGTGTTATAGGTGTCCCCCTTAGAGAGGCACACATGAACACCGCATAGTACGCACCAAGGTAGGGGAACAACCATACACCACGAGGCACTCCCCTCTTGCGCCTTTCGGTAACCACTAACAAGCTAGAGACGTACAAGTTATATGATTAAAGTCAGAGCCATGTAACACTCGGGGTTGTACGTGCCCTCCTGGGTGGCCCGTTCAAGATTGAGTCCAGTCTAACCATGTTGCTAAAAAGATCCATTTTAATCTATTGCATAATATCATTAATCAATTAATTATTTAGTTTGGTTAGGCGCGACAACATCTATCCAACATGCATTCCCGAAAGCATAGGTACAAGGATATGTGGTACAAAGTAACTAGGTAAAGTCCTATGGTGATTCAATTTAGACACATGCATATGAATGTGTTATGTAAATGTTCATAGGTACAAGGGGCCTTTGTTACACTTGCCTTCCAAGAGCTTTCCAAGTTCTCCAACTTTTCCTTTTGGATCATCATCACATAGCTCATCTTCTAACGACAGCAATCAACTTGTACAAGCATCACAACATAACCTAAAAACAGTACATCAAACATTATAAAAAAAGACATAAAGGTTTTAAACACGTATGGCTTGTAAGTACGAACGTATGAGCGCAAAAAGCTACTAAAACAAAGCTATGGTTTAAATGATATGAGAGATTGAAGGTATAGATGGAAATGATTGGATTTAGGTGATCAAGGTGGAATTTGGACTATTAGATACTTATTCTTCAGAACAAAAGGGAGGGATGTATGTTAGGTTATTAACATAGGATTGGCTTGGGAGAGCATGATATATGATGGAAAGATGATAGAGCACAACTTGAATATGACGAGTGTATTTGGTTGTCACTAGCTCATGATGGAATGAAATAACATGACATAAAAAAGATAATGGTGGTGGTTTGGAATAACTAGAGCTTGTCTGACAACCATGGATTAAGATGGATAGAGAGGTTGGACATACAACTCATGTTCTAATTGTTACTTATAGATGTATGGGTGTGCTTTTGGATATCTGTATGGGTTGCATGAGAATATATCATAACCAGCAAATGGACTAAGGTGGATGCTAAATCAAACAAAAACACGTTCATGGCGATTGGTACATCGGGTGAGCAAACATGGCAGCGGACAACGGCGGATATGATGATAGTTTGCAGGGATATATCCAAGACCAAAGGTGATCCATTTTGTGAGGTTGCTAGGTACTGTATGGAACATATCGTATCAAAAGGGCATGACGTTTCAACCAACAGTTAGGCGGGGAACGAGATTGGAAGATGGCACTGCGTGGCTGTTGGCTTGGCATGAGCAGCGACACGGTGATGTTTATAACTCTAGTTTCATAGTTCATATGGCTAAGACAACTTGCAGGGATGTGTTTAGGTCTATGATACACAATTTGGTAAAAGGGCATGACCACCGGAGTGGCGGATCAACGGGAACACACATGCCAACCGACATAAGCATTGCTGCGGGGCAGCAGGGACAGTGAACACAAAAAGATATGGAAACTCTTTCTTATTTGATCCTATGGCCATGAAACTTTGCAGGGGCATGTGCAACTATATAAGTGATAGTCTAGCCAAAGGATTCTTCATGGGGTTCAATAGATCAACGGGAACGCTGTTGCCAAAAACAGGGTCACTGCTGTTTGGACAGCAGGGGTAGTAGGCGCTTCGGCCTCTATATCTCGGTCATCATGAATTGCATAGTCAAACCAACTTGTGGGATCATGTGTAGGGATGTAATTAACATGTGTATTCAAGGGCTTGGTGATTTGGATAGTGGAATAGCGGGGAACGCCAAAACCACTCAGAGCTGCAATCTGAACAAACAGCAGGAACAGTGGGCACGGGAATGACCATATCTCTAGTTACTCAGCACCTATGGCCAAACCATTTTACAGAGGCGTGTTCAAGATTGTCATCTACAATTACACCAAAGGGATTAGTCATATGGGTAATAAAACAGCGGGGAACGCGGATTCACTGAACCAGCAGCAAGGCTGGCCATGAGGACAGCAACACATATCATGGGTAATCATCGTTGGGGATCAATCATACGTCATCCAAGGTACTTGATATACATATGAGAACATGAAAACAGTATGGGGAAGGTGATGGAGTGTTCTCACCATGGGGGAAGGTGAGGTGGAGCGAGGAGACGAATCGCGATGGCCGATGACGACGACGTAGTGCACCGGGGCATCCGGATCACGTTGCGGTTGATGGGGGCAGCCATGGGGGAGGGGGAGGAGCTGCAGGGGCGTCCTTCATCTGTTCTTGACGTGGGGAATGAAGTGGGAGGTGTGAGGGGGCTGTGGGGGAGGTATATATGGAGGGGAGAGGTTGGGAGATGAAGGGGTGGGAAGACAAGGGATTAAGGGTGAGTAATTGCTGCAGTTTTGCATGCAAGAAAGGAGAAGGGTGCAGATTAGTTTGTGCGTGAGGGAGAGGGAGGAGGAATGGCTGTTTCGTTCAGCTTTCACTCTTGTAATTAAGGAGGCATGCAAAGGAATTATAGGAGGCAGGGGGTCCATTTATAGAAGAGCTAGGAAGGAGATGAAGGGGTTGTGTCCTTCTGCTTGGGCGTGAGGGAGGGGGAGAGAAAAAGATATATGGCTGATGTTTCCTGCATGCATTCATGCAATTGAAGAGAGAGCTAAACCGATGAAGTAAAGTAGTGTTGTGAAGAGAGTATTAAACAATGGTGTGATCAAGGGAATTAAGGGAGAAAGAATATTGATGTTTTGCATGTAAGGAAGCCAAGAAGGCACCATAGGAGAGGTGGGCGACCAGAGGGAGATGGTGCCATTGGGGGATGCGTGATGGAGGGATGGAGTGAGGAAGATGAGTGTGCGGATACATGGGTGTATGCCGAGTCTCGAGTCATGAGTGATTGTCAACGGGTTTGATCGCAGGTTCTTTGGCTTGTGTTGTGCAGGTGTCGAGCACGGATACAGTGATCAGAGGCAAGGTGAAGGTCAAGTAGAGACGTGCCGTGCCGAGGGACCGAGAGTGGCGAAGGGCGGACGTGAGGCTTGGACTGAGGGACCGGTGGCCCGAGGATCAGCTGTGGTGGCTGGCAGCCTGGGACAGCGACGAGCGGAGACTTGCGGGCACGGTGTTGCCTGGGTCGAGGACCTAGGGACACGTGTCGGTGGACGGGGTGCACGGGCGGTGCATCCCTTCTTCAGCTTCGGTTTGGTGGTAGAGCCAGAGAAAAACCATCGGGTGGATGGTTTCCAGGTTTGGGCCACAAAACCTGGGCGTGCTGCGGGTTTCCGAGTTTGGGCCACAAAACTCGAGCTGAGGAAGGTTTCTAGGTTTGGGCCTCAAAACCGGGGCGCTAGCGGGTTTCCTGGTTTCGGCCTCAAAACCAGGGGATGGACTTGGAGGTTGGTTTCCCGGTTTGGGCCTCAAAACCGGGGGTAGACGTGAAGGCTTGGTTGCCCGGTTTCGGCCACAAAACCGGGGGCGGAGTCCGTGAAGAGGACGCAGAGCGGTGGCGGCACGTGGCGGCAATCGGCGAGGTTGCGTCGAGGCAACGCTACCTATTGTGCGGGCATGGCCGTCGGATCCACCTACCATCGAGTTGGTTCCGGATAACCTTAGGGTTTAGCTGGTTCGCTCTGTAAGTAGTTAGGGGTAAAGTGGGAATTAGGAATAGTTAGAATTAGGATAAGTAGGGGGAGACACCCACCTCCCCATCAATCTCAGTCATTTGCTCTTTGCTTTCTAGGGTTTTCCTGCTCTTCCATCCCCTGCTGTAGCTAGCTGAGATCCGCAGAGAACCATACCTCTGTGTACTGGAGTTTTTGAGGAAGTGAGACCGTAATCTCACTATTGTAGCGTGTGGTAGCCACACGGTTGCAATTTCGTGGTTGTGATTCGCGTTTTGTTCTTGTTCTTTGCGGGTAGCTTTTCTCCACGTTTTTCCCGTCGATCAATCTCTTTGTTTGGTGCATCTTTTGGAAATCTGTTTGAACCAAGTTGTTTTAGATCGTGAGGCACTTCTTTGCACCGAAGGAATTCATCCCTAACCCCATGACCTAGTAGATCGGTTGATTTTCGTTTTGGATCGGTTTGCTCCTTTAGTCCCGATTTCTTCCAATTCATCGATTTGGAGTTAGATGCGAGCCATGATTCCTATGGGATAGCTCACTAACCTCCTTGAGACTCCTCATACCAAGTCTAAGCCTTAGTGCTTTTGATTCGGAGGAGATCGAGTGGATTTCGCGGAAGAACAGTGCAGTATCGGGACCATCGAACGCTGTGTTCTTGAGCATCGGACGCTGAGTCGTTTCCATCGGAGCGTCCGGTGCCACGTGTCGTCTGACAGTGTTTTTTGAAGGAGCATCGGATGCTGACCATCGGAGCGTCCGTTGCCATCGGACGCGCCGGGAGTCTAGCATCGGACGCTAGGGTTTCACTGTAGCAGCGTCCGATGCCAGTCCAGTAAGGTTCCAGAGAGGTCCTGTTTGCATCGAACGCGTCCGGTGCTTGGCCATCGGCAGTGATTTCTTCACTGTTTCGTCCGCAGTTTGATCGTTCAACTTTGGATTTGGTTTTGGGTTTTTGCGTTGGATTTCTGACTTTGTGCTCTACAGCAATTGGACTTCCCGCTTTGCAAAATAGCCTGAATCCCCCTCGCATTGCTCGGGGGAGTTTGAGGTTACCCAAAGTCCATCCTGTCACTAGTTGACTTGCGTGAACTTGGGTGAGAAAGTTTTTGCGGTGTCCCGCTGTGTTCCTAGGGAACATCCACCCATTCTCTTGGGTCATGGACATCACGCACATCGCTTTGCTTTTGGGGTTGATTTTCTGGGACAGAGGTTTAAAGTTTCTGAAAGGAAATTTAAAGCTCCCATTCACCCCCCCCCCTCTGGTCGCTTTCTGGTAGCACTTTCGGTCCTTCAATTGGTATCAGAGCAGGTTAAGGATCTTCCACCTTAGCCGGTTCCAGATCCATAGAAGGCGGCATGGATCGCGGCGTGGGCAAACCGTCGTTTTTCAATGGGACGAACTATGCGTATTGGAAGATACACATGTCGGCCTATCTCCAGAGCATGGGCTCTTCTGTTTGGGAGATTTGCAACAGGGACGATTACGTTGTCTTGGCTGCTCGTGTTACTCAGCTTCAGATGGATGAGCACGATGCCAATAGCCGAGCGCGTAACGCTCTTTTCTCCTGTTTGAGCATGTCCGAGTTTGATCGCGTTTCTCACCTCCCCATGGCTCGTGAGATTTGGGCGACCCTCATGCGCTTTCATGAGGGAACCTCTCAAGTCAAATCCCGTCTCTACGAGTCGCACAAGCGGGAGTACGAGAACTTTCGACACATGCCTGGCGAGAGCATAGAGAGTTTATTTGCTCGCTTTCAGGTCATTGTCAACAAGATGAGAGCGAACAAGCAGCTGTTGCCTTTTGACGATCATGAGAGGGCTTTGAAGCTTTTGCACACTCTTGATCGGTCGGTGTGGGACTCAAATGTCTAGGCGATCATCGAATCGTCTAACTATGAGACCCTCACTTGCGACGAGCTCTTTAGCAAGCTCAAGTCTAGTGAGATTGACGCCATGTCGAGGGCTTCTTATGAAAATCCTTCTGGCCCGACTATGGCTTTGGTTTCTGGCTCTTTTGCTAACCCCTCTGGAGGATTTGCACTTTCTTCACTCTTTTCTGTCACAGAGGACCAGCTGGAGTCTTTGGGGGATGATGAGTTGGCGATGCTCGCCAACTGGTTCTCGCGGTTCCACAACAACCGCATGAACCGTCGCCGCGGAGGAGGACGCTCAGGATGCTTTGAGTGCGGCGACCCCGACCACTTCATCGCCAACTGTCCCAAGAAGAAGCACACAACTAGGAAGGGCGATCATGGGCACAAGTACGACTCCGGCAAGCACAAGGAGAAGTACGTCCTCGCGAGGCACAAGCGGAGGGGCGGCTTCGACAAGGAGTACATCAAGAAGAAGTACTTGGAGAAGTCCCAGGCTGAGCAACGTGCGTTCTTCGCCACGCTCAGCGACGTCGATGGCTCGGATGATGACTCTGCTTGCTCAAGCGATGACGAGTCCGAGAAGAAGAAGAGGATCGAGGACAAGCTGAACGGCCTCTGCTTCTTCGCCGACGACTACGGCCTCTGCACCATGTCCCTTGGTGATGAGGTCGACGGCAAGCTGGAGGACACCCTTTGGAACGATGACGACGACGACACCTCTCAGGTATCTCTCACCCACGACGAGCTTTCTGTTGAGGTCGAGAAGCTTACTGCCGCCTTGCTTAGTCAGGATAAGTTGCTTAGGCGTGCTGCTAGAGAGCGCAAGGAGTTTAGGCAGAAGTGGGAGGACACGGTGAGGGAGCTTGAGTTTGCTAAGTCCACCGTGGTCGTTTCTGAGGAGGTGGAGTGTGAGATGTGCACCAAGCACATGACTGACCTTCTCACTTTGAGAGGTAAGTATGCTGCTTTGGTAGGAGAGGTGGATGAGCTCCGGGCTAGACCCTTGTTGTTGGGTGCGTGCAAGCCTTGTCCAGTCTTGCAAACCGAGTTGGCAGAGAAGGATGCCAAGATTGAGTCTCTTGAGAAGGCCAGCTCGGGTAGCACTTGTGTGACTAGGTGCGCTTTGTGTGAGGCTTTGGAGATGGAGATCGCTAATGTGAAGCATGACAAGATGCAAACCGAGGAAAACACATACCTTCGGACCATCTTGTCATGGGTGTCTAGCGGTGAGCCACAGCTCAGGATGATGATCTCCCAATTCAAGCGAGCTGTTGGGGGTCCTGGTGTAGGTTTTGCTCCGGGTGTTGATCTTTCTGCTTTTGGGAAGATTGGAGAGTCGAGTGGTCTAAACCCATGTGAGAAGCCCAACTCCACCATTACTCCCAAACTTACCAAGCTTCCACCCAAAGAGCCTCTCAAGCCTAACACCAAGGATGGGGTGTTTGAAGAACCTCCACGAGCTCCACCCAAGAACCAGCAATAGGCTCCCAAACCAAACCACCTGAAAAACAAGCTGGACACAATGCCACCCATTCAGGAGGAGCTTATGCCACAGAAGGGCAAAGTGATCCACACCCACAATCGTGTGTACCAACAACCCCTTTTGAGAGCGGTGAGGTACCATTGTGAGCACTGTGGGAGAGATGGACACTTGAGTGAGTTCTGCTTTCGGCGCAAGAGAGAGGCGCGCCGTGCTAGGGAGATGAACAATGTGGACATGTACCATCCTTTCCATGATGTACATGTGTCTAATGTTCAGAGGCGTGCTGCTAGGCCCAGAGGTCCAGAACCTCAAGTTCCCAAGCCTAGGCAGCGGAGAGGACGTGCCCGGCGGGAGCCTGCAGTTGTAGGCTATGGACCCCGTTGCGGTGGCTTTGTTGTAGAGCGTTTTCCCCCACCGCGTTTTGAGTATCGCGATGGACGCTCTTTCCTTAGCGGACCACGTTTTCCTCAACGTGGTGATCGCTTTCCCCGTAGGCGTGCTAGGAATGGTTTTTCTTCTAACCGTTCTTTTGAGCAGCCGGTCCAACACTGGTATTCTTCCTACTTCACTAACCCCAGTGTTGGCCCGTATGCTCACCCTATGTCTTTTTATTGATGTAGGTAAAACGATTGGAGAACGTTTGGTTGGTGGATTCTGGGTGTTCAAGGCACATGACCGGAAACGCCAAGTGGTTCTCCAGTCTTAGTCCAGTCGCCGGAAAGGAGTTTATCACCTTCAGCGACAATAGCAAAGGTAAAGTGTTGTCTCGTGGGTCGGTGCGAGTTAATGAGCACTTTGTGTTGCGTGATGTTGCTCTTGTTTCTAACTTGCATTTTAACCTTCTCTCTGTTTCGCAACTTTTTGATGATGACTATGAGATTCGTTTTAAACCGAATCTCAGTCGCATTTTAGATCCTCAGGGCAATCTTGTTTGTATGATTTCGCCCTTTGGGAAAGTCTTTCGTGCGAATTTCTCGGAGTCGTTTGGTATTTCTCGCTGTCTTGTGGATGGTCCTTCCTCCTCTGATCTTTGGAAGTGGCATAGGAGACTGGGACATTTGAGCTTCGACTTGCTTGTAAGACTTAGCTCACTTGGCCTAATCCGAGGATTGCCCAAGTTGTCGATGGAGAAGGATCTTGTTTGCCATTCTTGTAGACATGGGAAGATGGTTGCCGCTCCCCACCATCCAGTGACTCAGGTCATGACACAGCGCCCTGGAGAGCTTTTACACATGGACCTTGTTGGTCCGGCTCGGGTGAGCTCGGTTGGCGGGAAGTGGTATGTGTTTGTTGTTGTTGACGACTTTTCGAGGTATTCGTGGGTCTTCTTTTTGTCTGAGAAGACCGAGACTTTCTCTTTTGCTCGCAATCTGATTTTGCGTCTTCAGAACGAGTTCCCTTTGAACTCGATGCGACCTATTAGAAGTGATAATGGTTCCGAATTCAAGAATTCAGATTTTGAGAAGTTTTGTAACTCTTTGGGTTTGGAGCATCAGTTTTCTTCCCCCTACACACCGCCCCAAAATGGTGTCGTAGAGAGGAAGAATCGGACCCTTGTAGAGATGGCCAGGACGATGCTCGATGAGCATAGGACTCCTAGGCGATATTGGACCGAAGCTATGAACACTGCATGCTATATTTCCAATCGCATTTTTCTCCGAGCTTTCTTGAAAAAGACTTCTTATGAGTTGCCATTTGGGAGACAACCCAATGTGAGTTATTTTAGAGTCTTCGGTTGCCACTGTTTTATATTGAAGAAAGGCAACTTGGACAAATTTGAGTCTCGTTCTTCTGACGGTGTATTTTTGGGTTATGGCACTCACACTAGAGCTTATCGTGTACTTAACCTTGATAATAACCGAGTCATGGAGACATCTGATGTCACCTTCGACGAGACCATGGTTTGTCCTTCTTCTCGTTTTGAGCGTGCAGATGATCATGAGGTTGGTGAGCCTCTTTTTGATGACAAGGATGAGGATGCTGAAGGAATGGATGATCCAGCACCCCCTCCACCTGCTGTGCCGCAAGGAGCGGCTTCTACTACGACTCACGGCCCCGACACTTCCTCTTCCTGGGGGTCGTGGGATCCGCCACCCCGAGCGGTACCTTTTGTACCCGGGGAGGCACCAGCTGCTGTTGAGGGGGAGATCACTTCTGCTGGAGAGGCGCCACGACACATCCAGCGCCAACACCCCCCTCAGTAGATGATCGGCAGCATCGACGAACGTGTCACTCGGTCCAGGTCACAAATCTCTCACTTTGCTCATTCTGCTTTTGTTGCTAATTATTGACGGATCCGGATTGGGTCAATGCCATGCATGAGGAGTAAGAAAACTTTGAGCGAAATCGGGTTTGGGTATTAGTTCCACCTCCTCCAGACTGTAAGCCTATTGGGACTAAATGGGTTTTCAAAAACAAGCAAGGAGAGGATGGCCACGTTGTTAGAAACAAGGCCAGGCTTGTAGCGAAAGGCTATAGTCAGAAGGAGGGGATAGACTATGAGGAGACTTTTGCTCCTGTAGCACGTTTGGAGGCTATTAGGATACTCTTGGCTTTTGCAGCATCCAAAGGTTTCAAACTTTTTCAAATGGATGTCAAGAGTGCCTTCTTAAACGGCTACATAGAAGAAGAGGTTTATGTTGAACAACCCCCCCCCCCCCCCCCCCCGTTTTGAAAATCCCAAGTTTCCAAACCATGTTTTCAAACTCCACAAAACTTTATATGGTTTGAAACAAGCCCCTAGAGCCTGGTATGATAGGTTGAAAACCTTTTTGCTTGCTAAGGGTTTTAAAATGGGATGTGTGGATAAAACGCTCTTTCTCCTCAAGCAAGGCAAAGACACTCTCTTGGTCCAGATTTACGTGGATGATATCATTTTTGGTGGTTCTTCTCACGCTTTGGTTGCCAAGTTTGCAGATACTATGAGCAGGGAATTCGAGATGAGTATGATGGGCGAGCTGACTTTCTTTCTCGGATTGCAAATTAAGCAATCCCGAGAAGGGACGTTTGTGCACCAGGGCAAGTATACCAAGGACATGCTGAAGAGGTTCGATATGGGTGAGGCCAAGCCTCTTCCAACACCCATGTCGACCACGACGGCCCTGGATGCGGATAAGGATGGAGAAGCTGTGGACCAGAAGGAGTACCGAAGCATGATCGGGTCGCTGCTCTACCTGACGGCGACACGCCCGGACATCCAGTTCGCGGTGTGTCTGTGTGCGCGCTTTTAGGCGTCGCCGCGCACTTCTCACCGTCAGGCGGTCAAGCGTATTTTCAGGTACATTCGTTTCACACCTGAGTTCGGGATTTGGTATTCAGCTTCCTCCACCCTCTCCCTTTGCGGTTATTCCGATGCTGATTTTGCTGGTTGTCGCATTGAGCGCAAGTCCACTTCTGGGACTTGCCAATTTATTGGTTCTTCTCTTGTATCGTGGTCTTCTCGCAAGCAGTCTAGTGTCGCCCAGTCTACCACGGAGGCTGAGTATGTTGCTGCGGCTAGCTGCTGTTCCCAGTTGCTTTGGATGATGGCCACTTTGCGTGATTTTGGTCTGAGTTTTTCTTGTGTTCCTTTGTTTTGTGACAACACGAGTGCGATTAGCATTGCTAAGAACCTCGTGCTTCACTCGAAGACCAAACACATTGATGTGCGCTTTCACTTTTTGCGAGACCACTATGAGAAGGGTGATATCGACCTTCGCCATGTCGATACTCATCATCAGTTGGCTGATATTTTCACCAAGCCTTTGGACGAATCAACATTTAATCGGTTGAGGGGTGAGCTTGGTGTGTGTTTCCCCTTTTAGATGGGGGAAACATTTATCATAGACTGACTATTTTCTCATTTGCTTTGCTTTTCTTTTGCATTTCAGCATACGCTTTTACTTTCTGAGCTTCATGTATATAATCTTTAAAATGTAATTATGCTCTGATTAGTGTGCTCCGATGCTATATGTTGATACTAGTAGCTTATGCTCTTTCTGATCACTAATACATGTTGTGAGCTGAGCTATTTTTTGATTGGTGAATCTGCTTAACCAACATAAAACTTGAAAATGTTCACCATTGAGATATGCAACTAGCATGTGTAGGATATGTTGAATTCACTCGTGCTTTTCATTTATGCTAGGTTGCTATGTCTCTAGTTCTGAGTCTGTCACTTGCTTGGTATGTTCATATTCTGTTTAAAATCTGAACCAAGTTTTAAGTGAATTGAAAAGATCGAGATGGGATTGCTTGTCAACACATCACAGTTTCGAGACTGTTTCTCATTGCACTTTGAGTTAAACTTGAGCTGTGTAGTGTATGACCGAAACTGTTGCTTTAAGCTTCTGATTGCTTCTGCATAGGCTTCGCACAGTTGAAAAGTTAGGCAATGACAAGCTTTCAACCTCTCGCAATCACATGCTAAAATTTGAACTTGTGTAACCTAAACCGCTGCAACTCTGATAAAATTTGGATACACAAGTCTATGTTTCATTCTATAGCATGATGATTGAACTTTGCTAGGGGTAGTTCACCTTGTATGCATGTTTAGCACTTGTCTGATTTCCTGTCTATACATGTTTTGTGCTATTTTGATGGTGAATACCTTTTTGGCTAAAAACTGCTCACTTTGCTCAGATGTTCATATTTCATATTTGGTGATCAGTTTGAGCCTCCGCTAGCTTGTATGCCTTCTAGTGAGTCGTTGGAGCTATACTGTTTAGAGCATCTTTGCATTTTCTTGACTATATTCCTGAAGCTGCTAACTTGCATTTTGACTCATATGCATTTTGGAAGGGGGAAAACTTCTCTTGTTGGTATTTTTGATGGTGCAAATTCCAAGGGGGAGACCTTGCTTGATTGCTTGTTGATGCAGTTTTTTCACTTGATGGTGCATTTTCAACTAAGGGGGAGAATTTGGACAAATCATGCCTCCCATGTTCAAAGGGGAGAGGAATCGGTTGTGTGCACATGCCTCCCATGTTCAAAGGGGAGAGGAATCAGTTGTGTGCACCATGCAAGGGGGAGTTTTGCTCGTGATAAATTTTTGAAATTTCCAATTGGTTCGGAGCACTTTGCTAGTTGTGTTGATCCCTTGCCTGTATCTTGAGGGACTAGCAGTCGCATCTTTGCTTCAGTTGGCTTCAGTTGTTATCGAGCTTTTCAGTTGATGTCGAGCTTTGCTAGTTGTGTTGAGCCTCTGTGCCTCTGTCTTGAGGGACTAGCATTTTGCTTTGATTTTTCAATTGGTATCTGCTAGCGGTGTTGAGCCTGTTCTACCTCTTCTTGAGGGCTAGCTTTGCTTTGCTTGGTCGCGTCGAGCCGTTGCCCAGGTCTTTGGGGACCAAGTTGTCATGCTCTTTTCACTTGACCTTCTTCGGCTTTGCTATGCTTTTGGGTCATTTGGTCGAGTTCTCTCTTCTCCTTCTTCCTCCTTCTATTTCATCATGATTTGTGTGTGTGTAGTTGACAATGCACTCATCAAGGGGGAGATTGCGGATACATGGGTGTATGCCGAGTCTCGAGTGATGAGTGATTGTCAACGGGTTTGATCGCAGGTTCTTTGGCTTGTGTTGTGCAGGTGTCGAGCACGGATACAGTGATCAGAGGCAAGGTGAAGGTCAAGTAGAGACGTGCCGTGCCGAGGGACCGAGAGTGGCGAAGGGCGGACGTGAGGCTTGGATTGAGGGACCGGTGGCCCGAGGATCAGCTTTGGTTGCTGGCAGCCTGGGACAGCGACGAGCGGAGACTTGCAGGCATGGTGTTGCCTGGGTCGAGGACCTAGGGACACGTGTTGGTGGACGGGGTGCACGGGCGGTGCATCCCTTCTTCAGCTTCGGTTTGGTGGTAGAGCCAGAGAAAAACCATCGGGTGGATGGTTTCCAGGTTTGGGCCACAAAACCTGGGCGTGCTGCGGGTTTCCGAGTTTGGGCCACAAAACTCGAGCTGAGGAAGGTTTCTAGGTTTGGGCCTCAAAACCGGGGCGCTGGCGGGTTTCCTGGTTTCGGCCTCAAAACCAGGGGATGGACTTGGAGGTTGGTTTCCCGGTTTGGGCCTCAAAACCGGGGGTAGACGTGAAGGCTTGGTTGCCCGATTTCGGCCACAAAACCGGGGGCGGAGTCCGTGAAGAGGACGCAGAGCGGTGGCGGCACGTGGCGGCAATCGGCGAGGTTGCGTCGAGGCAACGCTACCTATTGTGCGAGCGTGGCCGTCGGATCCACCTACCATCGAGTTGGTCCCGGATAACCTTAGGGTTTAGCTGGTTCGCTCTGTAAGTAGTTAGGGGTAAAGTGGGAATTAGGAATAGTTAGAATTAGGATAAGTAGGGGGAGACACCCACCTCCCCATCAATCTCAGTCATTTGCTCTTTGCTTTCTAGGGTTTTCCTGCTCTTCCATCCCCTGCTGTAGCTAGCTGAGATCCGCAGAGAACCATACCTCTGTGTACTGGAGTTTTTGAGGAAGTGAGACCGTAATCTCACTATTGTAGCGTGTGGTAGCCACACGGTTGCAATTTCGTGGTTGTGATTCGCGTTTTGTTCTTGTTCTTTGCGGGTAGCTTTTCTCCACGTTTTTCCCGTCGATCAATCTCTTTGTTTGGTGCATCTTTTGGAAATCTGTTTGAACCAAGTTGTTTTAGATCGTGAGGCACTTCTTTGCACCGAAGGAATTCATCCCTAACCCCATGACCTAGTAGATCGGTTGATTTTCGTTTTGGATCGGTTTGCTCCTTTAGTCCCGATTTCTTCCAATTCATCGATTTGGAGTTAGATGCGAGCCATGATTCCTATGGGATAGCTCACTAACCTCCTTGAGACTCCTCATACCAAGTCTAAGCCTTAGTGCTTTTGATTCGGAGGAGATCGAGTGGATTTCGCGGAAGAACAGTGCAGTATCGGGACCATCGAACGCTGTGTTCTTGAGCATCGGACGCTGAGTCGTTTCCATCGGAGCGTCCGGTGCCACGTGTCGTCTGACAGTGTTTTTTGAAGGAGCATCGGATGCTGACCATCGGAGCATCCGTTGCCATCGGACGCGCCGGGAGTCTAGCATCGGACGCTAGGGTTTCACTGTAGCAGCGTCCGATGCCAGTCCAGTAAGGTTCCAGAGAGGTCCTGTTTGCATCGAACGCGTCCGGTGCTTGGCCATCGGCAGTGATTTCTTCACTGTTTCGTCCGCAGTTTGATCGTTCGACTTTGGATTTGGTTTTGGGTTTTTGCGTTGGATTTCTGACTTTGTGCTCTACAGCAATTGGACTTCCCGCTTTGCAAAATAGCCTGAATCCCCCTCGCATTGCTCGGGGGAGTTTGAGGTTACCCAAAGTCCATCCTGTCACTAGTTGACTTGCGCGAACTTGGGTGAGAAAGTTTTTGTGGTGTCCCGCTGTGTTCCTAGGGAACATCCACCCATTCTCTTGGGTCGTGGACATCACACACATCGCTTTGCTCTTGGGGTTGATTTTCTGGGACAGAGGTTTAAAGTTTCTGAAAGGAAATTTAAAGCTCCCATTCACTCCCCCTCTGGTCGCTTTCTGGTAGGACTTTCGGTCCTTCAGGGTGCATCTCTGTATGCATGCAGAAAATGAAGGGAGAGGATTAATATGTTTGTCATTTATTGGTACAATTTAGGTAGGGGATTAAGGAAGAAATGATGGCATACTATTTTTTTGCATGAGAGTAAAGGGAGAGGAGACGCCATAGGGAAGAGAGGCTGGTGATCCTCTCATGTGAGGGATGGAAGAGGATATCTTGTGCATGCAATTCAAGAGAATGAGAGAAATTTACGGAGGGACATTATCTGTTGTTGTTTTCTCTATTCATACATTTTAAGAGGTGTAGAGTAAAGGAGCTCTCTAGAAGAGAGTTGTGTCTAGTAAATTATGAGAGGAAGAAATGAGGTGCATCTATTTTTGCATGTGAGCAGGGAGAGGCGTGTGACAGCAGAAAGAGGTGGCTGGTCATGCCCTTCATCAGTTGAGTAAATGTAGAAAATAAAAATGGGAAGATTAAGGAGAGATGGATCTAGAAAATTTAGGGAAAAGCATTAGTTGGAGCCATTATTCTACATGAGGGGAGATGAGGGGCAGCAACAAGAAGGAGAGGGGTGACACAACTACGTGCAAAAGAGAGGAAGGGATCAGCTAGAAAGGATAAGGGTGCATGGAGAGAGTTGGAGGGGTCGGTTTGGGCTGTTTTGTACTTGACCTAAGCAAGTGAAAGAGGTTTATGATCCATTAGCAAAAGAAGAGGATGTGAACTAAGTCACGTTGGCCCGATAAGAGCTCTTGATTTATTAGTAACAAGTTGAGTTACCGTGAATGTCAACAATAGCTTAGCCCAATTTGAGATATGTTTGGACTGGTTGAAAAGAGTAGGCAAGAGCGAGACAAGATGGGATTGCTCGAAATTGGGATTAACATGGATAAGCAACATGTGATTGAGAAGACTTGACCAAAGTGATGGTAGAATTGTGTGAAAGAAAAGAGAGACAACAACTAGTCATCTAGTATAGGTTTAGGACATTGGGAAGATTCAGTCGAAAAGAAGTAGGATCCCAAAAGGAAGAGGAAAGAGAGAGGATTGGGCTAGGGTTTAAGTAAGATCTTGACAATGACTTGATCAAGGTTTTAGAAATTGGTATGATGTTTCGGGAGATGAAGTTGGAAACAATCCCTAGGCGCATTTTGAAAACATTTAAATTCATTTTCCATACATAAACACAATGCAAAGGCATGAAATGCATCAAACCATTAAATTAAATTGAAAAAAAATTCGAAACACACTTCTTTCACTGTTTAAAATGTCAACAACATAACTAAAGTTGGGAGATTTTAGAAAATAGTAAAAATCTTTTGGTTTGTTTTTAGTGTTTTCTAGTCACATCCCAAAACAGGAAATTTGGGGTGTGACATCTTGCTTCGTAGTTATCTAGGAGTAGTTATTATTTAATTAGTTAGTTATCCTTAGTTATCCCCTATCTATCTATCCATCCACCTTACCTTAGCCATTTCATTCATCCTTACCTATCCATCCATATATTCTCTCTAGCCTCTCATCCTCTCCCTTTCATCTCCTCTTTTCTCCTTTTCCCTTTTCTTATTCTTCGACTCTCATCCCCTCCTTAACTCGACTCATACACCACCCTAGCCTTCCCTTGGGATCAAATAAATCGACACCTGGTACTCCCAGGCGAAGTGCTACTACGATAGTTCTGTGCGCTTGCAGAATCTCCTCCTGGTAGATTGCATTCTCGCTAGCTAGCTCCTACTAGTGTTGGGATTGACAACCACATTTGACATTAGTAGATAGCTGTTTTAGCTTCACTCCTTTAGGTATAGTGACTGGACTTCCTTCAAGCATTTCTGGCGCCGTTGCCAGGGATAGATTCCATAGTCTACTCCTAGTAACGACGTTAGCAAGTGTCAACAAGCATTTCCGAAACGTTACCGGGGATAGTTGCCTAGCTCTATCTTTAGTGAAGTTAAGAACTACCAACAGTGGTACGAGCTCAAGATGTTGATGCTCCACAAGTGGCCCCTCAAGTGGTTGATCAAAGGACTACTCCTCTACTACAAGCTCGTCCTCAAGATCTCATCATAGGGAGTCCAACAAGGGGTGTAATGACTCGATCTCAAAAACTGGCTCTATTTATTGAACATCACTCCTTTGTGTCTCTTGTTGAGCCTACCATTGTAGATGAAGCTCTAGGTGATCCGGATTGGGTGAATGCTATGCATGAAGAATTAAACAACTTCACCCGCAACCAAGTTTGGACACTTGAAGAGCGACCAAAAGGCGCAAGAGTCATATGAACAAAATGGGTGTTTAGCAACAAGCAAGATGATCAAGGCAAGGTTGTTAGAAACAAGGCAAGGCTAGTGGCAAAGGGGTTCTCTCAAGTTGAAGGTTTAGATTTTGGAAAGACCTTTGCACCGGTTGCAAGACTAGAAGCCATCCGTATTCTCCTTGCATATGCATCACATCATGATATTAAATTATATCAAATGGATGTGAAAAGTGCATTTTTAAATGGCTTCATAAATGAACTAGTTTATGTTGATCAACCTCCCGGGTTTGAAGACCCTAGGTATCCTAATCATGTTTATAGGTTGTCCAAGGCGCTATATGGGCTCAAGCAAGCCCCAAGAGCATGGTACGAGCGCCTCCGGGACTTCCTCATTGAGAAGGGCTTCACCATTGGGAAGGTCGACAGCACACTATTCACCAAGAAGCTTGATGGAGAGATCTTCATTTGTCAAGTCTACGTTGATGATATCATCTTTGGGTCAACAAATGAAGCCTATTGCAAGGAATTTGGTGACTTGATGTCAAAGGAGTTCGAAATGTCCATGATTGGCGAGCTCACATTCTTCCTAGGCTTTCAAGTCAAGGAATTGAAGGAGGGGACTTTTATATCTCAAGAGAAGTACACAAAAGACCTCCTCAAGCGTTTCAACATGGATGATCGCAAGCCTATCAAGACTCCAATGCCAACAAATGGACATCTCGACCTAGATAAGGGAGATAACCCGGTTGATCAAACTCTATACCGTTCTATGATTGGTAGCTTGTTATACTTGACCGCATCTAGGCCCGACATCATGTTTAGTGTGTGCATGTGTGCTCGGTTTCAAGCCGATCCTAGGGAATCACATCTTATAGCCGTGAAGAGAATCCTTAGGTACCTAAAGCACACCCCAAGCATTGGCCTTTGGTATCCCAAAGGAGCTAACTTCCAACTTGTTGAGTATTCCAATTCGGATTACGCGGGTTGCAAAGTAGATAGAAAAAGCACATCCGGAGGATGCCATTTGCTTGGGAGATCACTAGTTTCATGGAGTTCGAAAAAGCAAAATAGTATGGCCTTGTCTACCGCCGAGGCGGAATACATAGCCGCGGGTGCTTGTTGTGCACAAATCCTTTATATGAAACAAACCCTTTTAGACTATGGTGTAGTTCTAGAAAGGGTACCTTTGTTGTGTGACAATGAGAGCGCGGTTAAGCTTGCTAACAACCCGGTTCAACACTCTCGCACCAAGCACATAGATATTCGCCATCACTTTCTTAGAGACCATGTTTCAAAGAAAGACATATCCTTAGAGGGAGTTAGAACCGAAGATCAATTGGCGGATATCTTCACAAAACCCCTAGATGAGAACAATCTTTGTAGATTGTGAAGTGAGCTTAATGTGCTTGATCTAAGTAACTTTGTCAAAAGGTGAAAGTGGGTTGTCTTTGCATTGCATTGTATCATATGCCAGGTTTAAATTATACCTTGCACATAGGCTTGTCAGACGTGGTTAAGATAACCGCCCTATAAAGCGTGTGAAGAAGCTTACCCATGAGCAAACTTGACAAGCAACCTAGATTCAAATTCCGTATTGCATTGCGTATGCATGTGTGTTGCTTTGTCGTTCCTTTTGTGGTTAAGCTTTGAGCAACCGTTGTGTTCGTCCACCGCTAGGGGGAGCATTTGAGGCTCCTAAGGGTTGAGTCCCCTAGTTTTGGTGGCCACATGTTGTCTCCTCGGGATTTATCGCCTATTTTGCCTAAAAATGTTACATAGCCAATGGAAAAATATTTATAAAATTGAGGGTTTATGTGAGGATGCTCATACTAGGTTCCAGCTGGTGTTTATTTGCCTCTTATTTGTGTTGGAACTTGGTTGGGAGAGGGAGCCGCAACGGAGATCTGCGAAACAAGCCAATTTGCAGCATTTGACGTTGCATCGGACGCTGGCTCCAGCGTCCGATGCCCCCACTGTACACAGTCCCGGCTGGAACAGTGTTGGTGTTGCGTCCGTTGTGTCACCAACGGAGCGTCCGGTGCCCCATCGGACGCTGCCCAGCGTCCGATGCCAAGGCAAAGGACGCGTCCGTTGCGATTTTGGCAGTTTTGGACCTCTCTGAGTGGACATCGGAGCGTCCGATGTGATTACATCGGTGCGTTCGATGTCCCATTAAGCATCACAATGAGTTCTTCTATTGACAACTGGGACCCACGCGTCATATCCTCTTCATCGTCTTCCTCTCATTCTGATCGGGCCCTCGCCCGAAGCCCGACGCCGCCACCCCCGAGCCCCCAAACCCTAACCTCGCACCTCACCGCCGCTGAGCACCACCCGCACCACCAGCTCGCAGCCAGCCCTCACGCTCGCGTTTCTCGTCGCCAGCCGCCGTGCCCCGTCCCCTTGCTCGCGCGCACCCGTCGCCTCTGCAGTTTTCCGGCGCCGTGATCGTAATCGCCGCCGTCTCGCCGAAGCTGCCAGTCCTTGCTCGGTGCTCGTCTTTAGCCTCTCTGTCGCTCGAGCACGTCTTCCCCTCCTCCGGCGACCTCTTCCTCGGCCCGCAGAACCACCAGTGAGCTTTCCTCCCACCCTCAAGTCTCCATGCCCACCAAGTGTTCGATGAAATGCCCCAATAGCCGTTCCACCTTGTTTTAACCCCTGTGTTCACCCAAATCCCTTGCAGTTCCCCTCGGTGTGACGTGTGGGTGCCGGAACGTCAGTCCTTACCTCCTGCTTGAGTCGTTTCATCGTTTTGTCAGGTAGCGAAGCCTTTTCACCTCTTATCTCCATATGCTTTGCTTCCATAGGCCCTTTCTCATCTCTAGTCTATGTATGTTTCTTATATATATCCCATATATTCTTGCAGCGTGTCAGTGATAGCTTGGCAGTTGGGTAGTGGCAGATAACCCAGGGCCAAGCCCGCGGGTAAGGATCAAGGCCAAGCCTCGCGAGTGACAGCGCAGTTGGGCGCTAGTGTCAGGGGGTGTTTCTATCAGTTTGGTTTCTTGTCAGCTGATTGTCAAGGGTTTTTAGTGCTAGTTGTTCTTTCAGCGTCAGTTCAGCACCTCTCAGTGACAGTCCTTCCCGTTCTTGTCAGCTATGCGCTGCAAGAACGTTGGTGGTGCTCCGGGGGACTCTCCTCCTCGTCCCCCCTTCCGGTCAGAGGCCCGGGAAAGGGAAGTTGATCACACGCCGGAAGCGCACCCGCTAGGAGCGAGAGGCAGTTCACGCACAGGCAGTGGCAGACGCCGCAGAGCGTGCAGAGCAGGGTGGCCATGGTGGTGGTTTGCGGATAGAGGACCAGCTGTCTCCAGAGCAGCGCAGAGCGATAAAGGAGGTCGAGCGTCGGCACGGCTCGCCGACTGGCACACTTATGGTCGTCGGTCGCCGGACCACGTTCACCTCACCAGGTGTCGAGCCCCAGAGCTCGCAGCAGGGCCAAACAGAGGACGAGACAGCTGAGGCCGCAGAGGCAGAGGCAGAGGAGCAGGTCCCAGAGGAGGTTCCCAGGCGCCGGTCGTCCCATCGCAGGACTGAGGTGCCACCCCGGCCCGACGTCCCTCTGCGGGGTGCACGTGCTCCTTCGAGGCGTGCGCCGCCGCCGATCCCGCGCCTGGACCTCCGAGTGGCGACTTGTTCTCAGATACAGACACTCTGGCTAGTCCCCATTGAGCAGTGGTTTCTGAGAGAGAGGCAGGAGCAGGCTGGTCCGGACTTCTTCACTGTCCTGCAGGAGGACTTTTACAGAGGTTACAGGAACGTCGGGATCAGCCTGCGTTCTTAGCAAGTCTGCACCCTAGAGGCACTGGTTTCAGCGTCAGAGCAGCTCCGTCCAGCTATCACCTACCTACCTGGTCTAGCAGATCTTCTGGGTCGGTCCGGTTCTTATATCGAGGATTGGGTGTTTCAGTTCTACGCCTCTCTGTGGGTGCACCCTGACCGATAGACTATCGAGTTCGCTTTCCGAGGGGAGCACTACAGGCTCTTTGTGTCAGAGATCCAGGACTGGTTCGGCCTGCGTCACTCTCCGACCCGGATCCACGACTTGTGCTACGACCAGACAGAGCCACCGAGGCGCCCTCACGGCGGAGAGCAGCCCCCCACAGACCTTGTGCGCCCTTGCTTCCAAGAGCCCTTCGGGGAGGGTTCGAGCTGAGCGCCGAAGGATCTCACTCCTGCGGCTCGGATCCTCCATGAGGTCCTTAGGCGCACCCTGCTGCCCCGTGTTGCGTTCAGAGAGGCCATCTCCCGACTCCAGCTCTAGCTCCTTGCATACTTGATTCAGCAGAAGGAGTTTGACGTTATGGATGTTATTATCTGTGAGATGGAGGATACAGTGGCAGAGGGCATCAAGGCCCGCAGGCAGCTACCGTACGCGCACTGGATCTCCTACATCCTTTGGAAGGTAGTTGCCACCACAGGATCTGACCCAGGGCAGTCTCTTACCGGCTCCGCGACCGTCTTCCCTCCGTACAACATGAGTCAGCTTCTGGGACACGGTCGGGACCGCAGGCAGCAGCAGCAGTAGGGAGCCTCTTCTAGCTCGAGACAGCGGCCCGAGGTGTCAGAGTCTGCTCAGGAGCAGGACGAGACCGTCAGAGCACTCGCCGAGCAGGAGCTTGCCGACCTAGAGGGTGAGGATGCCAATGTGGCTGAGGATCCCACAGACAGCTCCGACAAGGATTACCAGCTCCCGCCTCACTTCCAGCCTAGTGCTCATGACTCAGAGACTGGGCCGAGTGGTATTGCTTCCTCCGACCCCGCACTCCTTGCGATACTATCCCAGATGGAGGAGCAGCAGCGGACGGTCACTCAGGACGTCCAGCGGCTTGCACAAGAGCAGCAGCGGTTAGCCTAGGCACAGGCTCTAGCTCAGCAGCAGGCACAGGAGAGGTCAGATGCCCTGCAGCGCCAGATGATGGAGCTTCAGCAGCAGACCCTGAGTTTCATGGAGAGGGTCATGAGTGGTCCGCCTCAGTGGCAGTGGCAGCAGCCTCCACCGCAGCCCCAGCAGATTAAGTGGCAGCCACCTGTTCCACCGCAGCAGTTCGCTCCACAGCCACAGTTTCCTGGCCCCAGCTCCTCCCAGTTCACCAGCTTTACGACACCACCTGGAGGAGCTCAGCTGTTCAGCCCGCTTCGCACTGGGTTCACGCCATGTCCGACAGACTACCTGTTTGCGATGACCACTTCAGTGACGCGGAATCTGTCTGCTTCCTTCAGCGAGCTCACCGGACTTCCCACTCCTGATCTTCAGGGTCCGATTCCGATGTCGACAGCTCCAGTGACCTCCACTACTGAGACTCTTTCGAGTTCAGTCGCGTCGTCCGAGCAGACAGAGCCAGTCCAGTCTGAGACCATGATGTTCGTGCACCCTGAGCTTTATGCTATACCCGAGCTTCCACACTCCGAGGCTCAGGCGGCCATGCAGACTGAGACTGTGACTGAGTCAGAGCAGCCAGAGCCGACAGGGCCGTCAGAGCAGCCAGAGCAGACCCGGACCGCTTCACCGCCGCGTTCAGCTACTGAGGGTCAGCCTGCCGGGTCCTCCTCTTCAGACTCTGAGACGCTTCTTCAGCAGTTTGAGTTCACTCAGCATTCTCCGGAGACTGCTCCAGACTCGTTTGCGCCACCTCCGCCCTCCGACGTTTAGATTTGGTGCTTGACGCCAAAGGGGGAGAGTGTCGAGTACAGCGATAGGGGGAGCGATGTGAGAGGGACTTGCTTCTTTTGTTGTGTTATGTTTCACATACGCTCTTTACTTATCGCATCTTTTGCACTATGTTATGCTATGTTATATACTTGTGCTATGGACCTTATGACATGTATGTGCTCACGATGATATATTATATGACATGTCATTTCGTTTCGCTCATTACTTGTGCTTAATTCTCACTTGATTATGTATATGAGCTCTTTTACTCTTGCACTTGCTATTCACTCTAACTTGTTGAGTGTAGGATGTTGGCATGATATGTATGAGCTTTCCCCTAATCAATTTCTCTTATTAATTGCAAGTTCATAGATGTCATGATTTGAAAACCTCTTCTCTCTATACTCGATCTCGTGTTGTCATCAATCACCAAAAAAGGGGAGATTGAATGCATCTTGCCCCCTAGTGGGTTTCGGTGATTGGATGAAACACAAGATTACTGTGACTAACGTGTGTTTTGCAGAAACAGGGATGAGTTAGGTCATGGTAATGGCGACGATACGGGCATATGGAGTTCGTGTCCCCTGGCGATGGAAATTGTTTCGGTTTTCAAAGGACGGACGACAAAGACGGTGGTAGGCTAGGCTAAGTGTCGCATGGTGTTGGAGGACACTTAGGTAGTCTTAGGTCTTTGTTTTTCCTTTGGTCGTACTATAAAGGGGAGCGTGAATCAGTAGCTTGACCTAGATGAGTCTATTGAGGTAGGTGTGGTGCACACTTGTTATTTCATAGCCCTAGGTAGCTCAGAGAGATGCCTTATGTCAAGAGGATCAAAAGTCGTTAAGGCCGCGTCGCGATCCGAGTGGTTTTGCCCTTGAAAAGGGCATCGAACGCTGGCCTGGTGGGCATCGAACGCGTCCGATGCTCACTCAGACTAGGGTTTAGTCTGGTGCATGGCATCGGACCGTCTGGTGTTGCCACATCGGACGCGCCCGTGCCACTGTTCACTTGCGAGTGAAACTGGGGTAGCACCGGACGCTGGCATCGGACGCTAAGGGCCAGCGTCCGATGGCCATGCAGAGAGGATCCAGAGAGGATAAAATCACAACGGACGCGTCCTTTGTGATGGCATCAGATGCTGCCCGGCGTCCGATGCTCCTTTAACACGTCTGACAGGTTGTATAGTTGACTGTTGGTCGAGGTCATCGGCGCGTCCGATGCTAGGCATCAGAGCGTCCGATGCCCCCGCAGAAGCACCTATTCAGTGCTCTATTGGATGGCCGGTTGGGGGAGTATTTATACTCCTCCTCCACTTCCATTAGAGTGTTCTTGCCACTTTCCTTTGCTGAGAAACACCTTGTGAGTGTGAGAAAGAGCAAGAGCCCTAGTGAGGTTGAGAGATTTGCTAATTGAGAGAATTAGTGACCTCCTAGTGAGAATTGAGTAGCAAGTGTGCATCCATCCATCTCTTTGGCCTTGTCTTGGTCAAGTGAGAGTTCTAGCTTGTTACTCTTGGTGATCGGCATCACCTAGATGGCTTGGTGGTGATCGAGGAGCTTGGTGATCATCCGGTGGCTTTGTGGATGACCCAAGTCAAGTTGTGACCGGTAGCGAGCGATTCACCGGGCCGGAGTGGGGAAGAATCAGCTCGTAGTGAGCACTTGATCCTTGCGCGGATCAAGGGGGAGCGATACCCTTGCACGGGTGCTCCAACGAGGACTAGGGGGTGTGCCGACATCTCGATACCTCGGGAAAAAGATCGTTGTGTCATCTCTACTCTCTTTACATACGCATTTACTTTTGAGAAATTCAATTCCGCAATTTACTTGTTGTTCTTTCATAAGTTGAATTGCCATGCTAGAGTAGAAATGGTTTAGCGATAGTCTTTTGTGCGGTTGATTCTAGAGAAACACACTTCTAGGCACTAGGGGGTTATTTGGGCTTGTTAGGTTTTAATTCTTGCAAAAGTTTTAGAAAAGCCCAATTCACCCCCCTCTTGGGCATCTTGATCCTTTCAACCCCAACTCCCACTTGGAGGACTGGAGCCACCTGCCCTCCTATCAAAGCTACCTGCAGTTCGATGGCCCGGTGGACGGCGGCGCCGACAGCTCTTCCCTTTCGCCCCTTTGCGTCGTCGGCGGTAGACCAAGCGGGACTCGAACCCTCGTTGTTCAATCTGTTCGCAGTGGATCTGGAGGAGCCGTGCCGGTCCCCCCCCGGTGGTTCCCGTGGCGGCGTGGCAGTGGCCGTGTCGGCCATGCACCGGTTCCTCATTCTGCGCCACTTCCACCAGTCCCGGGTAGAGGTGGCGGTGGCCAGCACAGAACGCGAGACACACAGCCGACTCCGATTCCAGAGGAACAAGAGTACTTCAAACTCGACGACGATGAAGACAAAGACAACACCGACGATGTTGACTTCCCTTCAAGTTAGGTACGTGCCTACACCGAGATGGATGCGTTTTTTAATTCATTGTTTGTTTCTAAATTTGTATGCACAATTTGTGATGCATGTACTAGAGTAAATCTACCAGAGTGAATTGGTCATACAGCCTTAACGATACACTGTGTAGTTTGCTCATTGAACAAATGTAATTAGGTAACTTCGTGAATAGAATGATGAACTCTACTAGGTATAGAGATCTCTCAAACAAGTTCTACCAAGCCACAAGTAGGAATAAGGATGAAAACAGAACAGAAATATCCCAAACCGAACCGCATCATTTTCTATATTTAATCCGATTGAATTCGTATTTTCTTGTCCGATTTTACCGTTTTCGCTTCCGTTTTCGTATTTCAAATGTAAAAGTAGAAAACGGTTTAGGAGTTTTTCGACCGAGTTCGACCGTTTTCTACTTTTCTACATTTAATCCGAAATATCCTTAATTCAAAATTCATTTTAAACCGAATTTGGTTGTTGGTCATTACTGTCCAGGCAATTAATAGGCAAAGGTAAGTGTGGAGTATTGATATCCATGGACCGTATTATATAGGTAGCTCACCCCGTCGTGCCTCTCTGAGTCGCAGAGGCGGGACTAATCACTCGTACGGTGTTGCATGACTGTTGCTATCCTTTCTAGTCTAGTTATGATGACATCTCAATTTGTTTCTCTTTTTTTTCTTTTTTTTCTCATGTGAAAGAAATTAAATTGATGTGTTCTTTCTTGCGATCGAAATTTGCCACAATGGCACTTGTTAATTGTTATGCATTGTGGGTCGGTATTCCATATTGATTTTTCGTATACCGTCCGTGTTCGGTATAATTCCACTCGAATTCGTTCGTTTTTGAAATTCTGGATATTCCGCAAGTTCGTGTTCGTTTTCGTGTCCGGTGTTACCGCTTTCGTTTTCGTTTTCGTATTCAAATGTAAATGTGGAAAACGGTTGAGAAGTTTTCCGACCATTTTCGACCGTTTTTATCCCTAAGTAGGAAGCATGATAGAAAACAACTGGCTTACATAATCAGAAATTTGAAGGGGCAATACAATTTCATAAAAAGACTGCAAACTGATAGTGGTTTAGGTCGAAATACCGACGACACTGTGAACGCCAGTGAGACATGGTGGAAAGATAACACTCAGGTACAATGTATCATTTGACAGCAGTTAACATTGTAGAACTCTAATACTTTTCACTAATTATTACCTGTTGATTGCGTTATAGGGTCATTCAGATTGGAAGAAGTTCAAGTGGGGTTATCCTCCATACACTTCTAAATTGGAACTGTTGTTCCATAATGTTGTTATGGATGGGTCAACATCCTATACCCCTAGAGAAACCAACTATGAAGATGTAGATGCCCCTTTGGAACATGATGTGGCAGAAGGAGAAGAGGAAGAAGAGGAGAAGGACCTAGCCAGCCCTATGAGCACAATATCTTCTAAGAAGAGAGCTAGCAGTACCACCAGCACTGGCAAGAGTCCCAGTAAAAGAACTAAGAGCCCAGTTGTTAGATTGATAAAGGACTAAATGTCAAAGAAGTCCAAGAACTATGCTTTGAGGACTCTTTTCTTAAGGGAAGCTTACAACACCAAGAAATCTAGAAAGGACACTATAAAGGATGAGTTGAATCAGTCCATCCAACTAGCCCAGCAGCTGGCTATAGAGTGTGGAGTTTCTGTGAAAGCCCAGAATTTTATGCAGTAGGTCAGATTTGTAAAGATGACATCTTGAGGGAGTTCTTCATTAGAATTCCAACTCCTTAAGGAAGGTTAACTTATATTAAGACCTACTACAAGCACCAGGGGTTGTAGACTGTATGCAGTAGTGTCCTCCTATGACTTTTTTATGTGGACCAAATTTATGTAATGTTTGTGAACCATTTCATGCTTCTGAACTTGTGTGGTACTTGAACTATTTATGTACTGCTTGTTAAATTCAAGTATTTCATGCTTCGAAATGGATGTGTTATGTTCTTTTTCTTTAGGACAACTATCTATGTATTGCTGCTTAAATTTAATTCCTGATCTAATGTGAATCTCAATTGCTGTTTTGCACAGAATACTTCTAGTGCCTCAGACTCTTCTACTGATTCAGAATTTGATGAGCTGGTCAAGCTTGCAGAAGAAGAACATGAGGAGGACCAACAACAAAATGGACACCATACTCATACTTGGTATGTACTATGAAACTTATTTGAATAAGGCTAAGAGGAGGAAACCTGCTGAAACTGGAATGGAATGGGTAAAACAGAACCTAGCTAATAGCAGACAATATTTCAACATGTTTAGGATGAGTAGGCCTTTGTTTGAGCAGCTGCATGTTCTGTTGGTTGAATCATATGGACTGAAATCAACAGGCAAGAGTAGTTCAGTGGAGGCCTTAGCAATGTTTCTTTGGATGCTAGACTCATCTCAGTCTGTCAGACAAGCTAAGAATAGATTGGTCAAGTCACTAAACATAGTACACCACAACTTTGACAAAGTTCTAGAGAGTGTTTTGAAATTAGCTGAAGACATAATAAAGCCAGTGGATCCTGAATTTAAGACTAGGCACCATAGGTTGAACAACCACATGTCCTATCCTTACGGTGGATCCTGAATTTAAGACTAGGCACCTTAGGTTGAACACCCACAGGTTCTATCCTTACTTTAACAATTGCATTGGAGCTATAGATGGGACACACATACCAGTAGTGGTGCCAGCTGATAAAGTGGTTCAGTACATGTGTCGAAACGGGTACACTACATAGAATGTGATGGTTGTATGTGATTTCGACATGAGATTCACATTTGTTCTTGCTGGCTGGCCTGAATCTGTTCATGACATGAGAATGTTCAACGATGCTACCTAGAAATATGGCCACAAGTTCTCACATCCACCACCAGGTATAGAATGATCTAACTAGCTTTGTATTGTGAATGATTAGCATTGGACCATTGCAATGGGTGACACAACTATTTTATTTACATAGGGAAATTCTACCTAGTGGACTCGGGTTACCCGAATCGTCTAGATATCTTGCACCATACAAGGGATCAAAGTACCATCTTCCTGAGTTTCACAACGCGGGAATGACCAAAGGTAAAAAAACAAACCTTTAACTATGCACATTCGTTTCTTAGAAATGTCAGAGGGCATTCGGAGTTTTGAAGATGAAGTGGAGAATTTTGCTCAAAATTTCTAAGTATTCGATACACAAGGAAAGCAAAATTATAGTTGCATATATGGCACTACATAATTTTATTAGGGATAGTAATATTGGCGACAGACATTTTGCTCGTTGTGATCGCGATGAGAATTATGTTCTCCTTTAATCCTCTACCTCCCAGCCGAGTGGGTCGAGAGTTCAAGTTCATGAAGAAGACAATAACATGAACCATTTCCGGGATCAAATAGCAAACAGTTTGTTTAGATCATAGATATGTTACGTTGTTTTGTATGGAATTGTTATGTTGTTTTGTATGGAACATGAGTAATTTGATTGTGTATTTGAACTAGTTCATGTTTTTTTTGAAATAATTGGATTCGTCATTTCAATTTTATAAGCAAAAGGGGATTCAACAGCAATGTGTTGAATCCCCAAATCACCTGTTGCATGCCTCTGCATGCTGCATGCGGCTGCTGCATGTAGTTTCATACGCCTGCATGCAGTTGCATGTAGCTGCATGCATGTGGCCAACTCATCATTAATTAGAGGCAAATCAGTCACTGTACACTCATTAATGTAACTTTAGCCATGAGAAACAAACAACTCTACAAGACAAAAGATTTGGCTAATTTTTTTTTTTGCCAAAGTTTGATCAGTGGCAACTTGCATCCGAACACACCCTAAGATGGAACAATGTTTACGGGCAGGTGAAAAGGATGTTCTATGGGTAGTCCCAATTATAAAAACTATGACACGGTTTTCATAGTAACCACGTCAGCAAAAATCATCTATAGAAACTATGTTACACAATGGAGGTTTCTTGCCATAATAATTGTGAGCCTTTCTGTCTCTCCCTTGTCCCTTCCTCGGATGCTCTCTACCAACAAAAGCACGGGAGGCAAGTACCAGGCACAGGAGCACGACGACATGGGCAAGCACACATAGGAAGCTGCTCGGCGGTGTGGAGCTACGGGCGTGATGGCAAAAGGCTGGCTGCAAGCGAGCGTCCGATGGACGAGTGCGTCAGCGCGCAAGCACGCGAGCGTACGCGAGCAAGGTCGGCGTGGACGAGCACACGCAACCACGGCCGCCGGACGAGTGTGTCGGCACGCAGGCACGCGAGCGTACGCGAGCACGGTCGGCGTGGACGAGCACAGGCAACCACGGCCGCCGGACGAGTGCGTCGGCGCGCAGGCATGCTGTTGGTAGTTCTTAACTTCACTAAAGATAGAGCTAGGCAACTATCCCCGGTAACGGCCTAGAAATGCTTGTTGACACTTGCCAACGTCGTGACTAGGAGTAGACTATGAAATCTACCCCTGGCAACGGCGCCAGAAATACTTGTAGCAAGTCCAGTCACTATACCTAAAGGAGTGAAGCTAAAGCAGCTATCTACTAATGTCAAATGGGGTTGTCAATCCCGATACTAGTAGGAGCTAGCTAGCGAGAATGCAATCTACCAGGAGGAGATTCTGCAAGCGCACATAACTATCGTAGTAGCACTTCGCCTGGGAGTACCAGGTGTCGATTTATTTGATCCCAAGGGAAGGCTAGGGTGGTGTATGAGTCGAGTCAAAGAGGGGATGAGAGTCGAAGAATAAGAAAAGGGAAAAGGAGAAAAGAGGAGATGAAAAGGATGAGAGGCTAGAAAGAATATATGGATGGATAGGCAAGGATGAATGAAATGGCTAAGGTAAGGTGGATGGATAGATAGATAGATAGATAGGGGATAACTAAGGATAACTAACTAATAACTAATAACTACTCCTAGATAACTATGAAGCAAGATAACTACGAAGCAAGATAGACAAATGTCAATAAAGCAACCAAGTTAAGTATAGTTTTATTCCTATCTTGTCAAGTACCGAGGTGTACTAGCCTTTACCACTGACTTAGGTTGAACGCTAGCACAACGAGCCTTACTGTTAAACTGGGCCAACTACGTGGTGGAATTCAAGGCGCACAGGGCTGTCACCACCTGCTTGCTACCACAGCTATCCGGGGGTCCAGCCGTATCTGAAGGTAAGTCTATAACTAAGCACCACGCTTAATTATATTCTAACTATCCCTACCGTAGCTTTGAATAGAGACACTCTTGCGGACGTCAGAGCAAATACTTGACTTAATAAGATAAACACCAAACTAACTAAGCAACCTATTGGCAAAGATCAAACACTAAGCACACTAGAGATTAACTACTATGGCTAAGTGAATTGAACTGTAGGATAGCTAGGCACTCAAGCAATCAATTAAGTATACTACTCAATACTGGTAAGTAGAATAAAGTAATACTTGAAATGATGAACTAGAATATAGTAAAGTGCTTGAGTAACAAGAGCAAAATCTGAACTGGAGATGAAGGAAGACTCTTCCCAACTCCAGGACCGATCACTCGCACGCAGATCACTCGCACGCTTCTACTCTTGAGCTAAGCCTTGAGCAGCGCTTCCGCGAGGGCAATGAGGCAAGGATGCCTTGCTCTACTAGCTACCTACTTGCCTAAGCTTGTCTAAACCCTAAACTATTAGCTCTCTAGCTCTAGCCTTGCTTTCTTGCTTGCTTGCTTTCCTTCCTTCCTTGCTTGAAATGAAGTGACGCCTCCAAGGCGGTATTTATAGCCTTGTGAGTGAGGGGGGTACTTATAGGGGGCAGCCAACCGACCTAGGGCAAACCCTAGTGGCGGGCGCCAGCCTTAGGTGGCGGCCGCCACCCCCTGGCCGTTGGATGCACCGTCATTGATCCTACGGTCTCCAGGGACTCCTCCAAGGCGGTTGCATGTCCAGATAACCGTCGTTCGGTCATGATCCACGTCACTCCCCTCCTGAGCCGTCCGATGCCACTGACCTAGTGACCAAGGGCCAAGATTTGGCCCTGGGGTGGTCACACGGATCAGTGACGTGGTAGGGGGGAAGTTTGGGCCTCTCCTTGTGGCGGGCGCCACCCCCCTGAGGCCCAATTGGGCCCTGCTGAGTGGGTTTGGCCTTTGGTGGTTCAAATATCCAAATTTGGTTCAAATCCTGCATTCAAATCAAAATCTATGGACATGTGGAATTTAGTTAGTTTGAAACCTATTCGACTACATTTCATGCCTTTTTGGTGAATTTTAGGGTAAAATATTGATGGTAAAACATGTGTTTAAGGACCATCAACACACGCGAACGCGGCGGTGCAAGCGCTGCGTGCAGGCCAGCGCGGCTAGACGCAAGCGAGCGTTGCCAGCACGTGAGCACGGTCGGCACGGACAAGTACAGGCAGCGCAGTGAGCGGGGCCGAGACGGACGAGTGCGGCGGCACGGCGAGTGCTGCTGCACGCGAGCACCGCGCCATGGACGAGCGCAGCCTACGGGCGAGCACGACACCGCTGCCTCATTTCTTGCGTAGAAACTACCGGTTTCCTCCCAATGCCAAAATCACGATTTCTTGCTGCCTCGTTGCGAGGGAGGACTCGGTTTCCTCACGAAGAAATGGTTTTCTTACATTTCCTTCTCTTTCTTATTAATTAGGGTGTCATGTCAGCATTTTTGCTCATGCGATATCTCATTTAATAGGGATAGAAATCATCGTAAATGTCCCGTTGGAACTGCCCAAATCAGTGGAGCAAGCTATACCGACATATTCAAGTCTTCAAAGTCTTCTTTTCTCGAGATGGCCACCAACATTCGCTCGGGTCACAGGCCCGGTCCTCATGCTAAGCTCTTTTTAAAAAAATGTTAGAAAATGGGCCCAACACATTCGCTCGGAGAAAGCCCATGAAGGAAAACTCACCCAAAAGCCTTTTGCGCTCATCTTCTTCCCCGTGCGCGTGCATCCCCTGCCTCTCCCCTCTCCGGCTCTCCCACCGGCCGCCGCCACCGTCGCCGCCATGCCTTTCCGATTCCAATTCCCATGGCTCAAGAGCCCCACCACAACAGGTGGCACCTCCAACCTGGACACTAACCCTAGCCCAGGCTTCTCGAACCCCTTCCTCCCCATCCAAGCCCACGTCACCTCCTTCCTCTCCTCCCTCCCCCAGGCCCTCCCGCCGCCGCCGCCCTGGGCCCGCATACCCTCCCCCTCCCCAGCCTCCACCTCTGTGGCTCTCCCGACTGCAGAGATCGAGGAGCGGCTCGCCGGAGTGCCCGTGTACGCGCTCGCCAACGCCGCCCAGGAGTTCGTGCTCGTCTCGTCCACCCGCGTGGGAGGGCAAGGGGGCGAGGGCGTGAGGCCACCGCCGGCGCTGGGGCTGCTCTGCTTCCGGAAGGAAGATGCCGACGCACTGCTGGAGCAGATGGAGGGCGATATGCGCGCCGGCTCTAGTGTCGTTCCCGTGGCGCTCAACAAGGTGGGAGTGCTTCTTCTTGCTATGGAATGACTTGCACTACTACCGTTGATGCCTGTGTGACCACCATGTGCTTTAGCTTCAGCTTCTCTCAGTCTCCAGTGATTAGGTGACCATCATTGTTTTTTTCTGTCAGTGCCTAATATGTTGACATCCTGTTTCTCAAATAGTCATACGCCCTCAAGTTGCTGGATGCGAAGCCTGTACACGAATCTGTTGCCTTAGTAGTGTCTCCAGTCAGAGATTAGGTTAAGGTTTCTCCATGTGTCTATTTTGCTCTTGCATATAGAGTTGTTCGATCATCTGATTGTGTGCTTCAGTATGGCTTGTGTTGCACGTGTCATGTGTTCCCTGTTGCTGGCAAGGTTTTTTTATCTGCTGTTAGGCACATATAGAATTCTAAAAGTTTGATGGACTTGCTTTTAGTTGCTTACTTGCTTGTAAAATCAGATTACCCATAATATTGGGTAGCAAGGTCAGGTTAGACTGTCTGTGAGCCCTGTCTACTTCCGATGTTACTGAAATGTTAGAACTAGTTGCAATTTCTTATGTCTTCAAAAAAAAAATTAAGATGTCCTTGACAAGTTGCCTAGACTGCAAAGTTACTAGCACTTTCTGTTTATTTGTATCGAGATATATTATGCTTTTGTTCAATTGTATGTAATCAGTGGCTGGTGTCCTACAAACAAACCCTTGACAGGACGCATCTTTACTTTGTGCCTTAATAACTTATAAAATTTATTGCAGTTCTCTAAACAGAATTTTGTGCCTGCTATATCTTATGTTTTCAGGTTATCCAACTGAAGTCAGATGGTGTGGCGTTTAGATTCCTCCCTGATTCATCTCAGGTGGCTAATGCAATTAAGGTGAAAATACTTTTTAACAGATGGTGGTACATGTGACCGACCAAAAACAAGCTATCTGCTTACTGTCTTTTGTTTCCTAAATTTTATCATTCTGTTCTGTATGTAATAAACAAAATGATTGCATGTAAAGGATTTCCTCTGCTTAGTTGTAGAATATTATTGCCTCTTGCATATAGTGGAATTTAAAGGACTAATATGTGCAACTTTAAAAAATAGCATCATGGAATATCTTGATAAATCATATGCTTGTTCCTTCCAATTTATGTATACAGTATGATTCAGAGGATTATATGAAAAACGAATGATATTCATTTATGCTTTTTTGGATTGCTAAAGTTCCATTTGAGTAAGTTTGAAAAACATCTAATTGACTGGGAACTAAAATATATCGACATCTAAATTGACTGAATGAATATAGAGATGTTCTTCTTCTTCCTTGTCAAGTCTAGTGTATGAGGTCATTGTGATAGCAGCACAAAGAACATCTTTGGCAGGAACTTTTGTGGGTGGGACCTTTACTCCATGTCACAAAATCACGAATGCTTTTGCGAAAAGAATTCATTGTAAAGTATTAGACCTTTAGGTGAGATAGTGCCTCTGCCTACTGCTTAGTGCATTATGATTATAGCTCATGTTCTGATGATTCTTCTACTAATGATTACTTCACATATAAAAAGTTGGCACTGTACCTTTGTAGTTGATGCAAGATGAAGGGCTGTATGCCAGAGAGGGATTTCCAGGAGTTCCAGTTTTTCAGGTCTGAATAACTTCACCTAATTTATAATAATTTTCAATTCTATTAGGTAGATAAGAGGAATTGAAGTAGTATTGACTTCAACAAATCAAATCTGGATTAACCTTATACTGTTTCTATCAGCAGTATCAGGTAGCATGTAGTGTACACAGGAAAAATATAACTTTTACATTTAAGATATGCCAACCAGAATGGGATGAAAAATATTCATATTGTATTACTTCTAGAAATAATTAAGATAATAGTAAAGCATTTGATCAACAAAATCAACCAGTAACTGTAAGGTTACTCTTCTATGCATATACAGTTTTCTATCCCTTGACCCTTGATGGCTTTGGCAGTCAGAAATCTCTACCCTAGTCTGTGCAAGCCAATCTGATGACATTGTTTCTTCTTTGTTCTTTTTTTTGTTCCTCTGAGAATAAGAGCAGGCATTGCTTTTATCAGCCCCTTCCTGTCCTACTGCTAGGCTCAATTTTACTTAAGAAATGTTTCTGTATGTTTGGGATTACTTCAAATATTCTGTCCATGACATGTGATCAACATAACTTTTTAGTCAAGGAGCTTGGTCCTGATGAGTGACAACAAGAGGTATCGTCCAGTTTTTTTCAGAAAGGTTAGGGGATCTTCTTTGTTTCATTTCTCTATTGAACATGCATCCTGTTCTGATTTTTAATTTATACTATTGCATATGTTTAGGAGGACTTGGATAACTCACTGCACCGGACCTCCCGCGATCAGCAAAAACCTAATCCTGCTGTAAGGTTTGGTGACACTCAGGTAGTACATTATATGTTACCTTATTTCTCCAAAATGATGGATCTGAAAATTTCAAGTGTATATTGAGGTGCTCTACTTTTCAGGTTTCTTCATTGGAAGATATCATTAAATCTATGAAGGTATGCCTAACTTTTCTAGAACAGAATTTATGAAATTTTGTGATTCTTGCATTTTAAAATCTGGATACCTAGTCTTAAAGGTAGGTATCCAGATTCTCCATGCTTATCGTCATTTGCTGAACCATTCTGGTCTTAACTTTTGCATAAATAATTTGGTATTATATACCTGTCCCTGGCACAGTGCATCATGTTGACACTTTTGCATATCTCTGTGACCCATATATAGCATATACTTTTTGATTCAAGATTGACCCATTCATTAGTTGCCATATTCTGTTTACTTGCCTTCATTCGTACTAAAATTCAAGGCATATTGCAGGATAGCTCCTCTTCAAAATGGGATGATGTTGTATTTATTCCTCCTGGATTTGACCTTGCTACTGGCTCGACACCTTCACACCTCAGCAAGTAGATCATTCTGTAGAAGGTTGTTAGCTGAGCTATTCCTAGTCAACATTATATTTGACTGTTTGGACACTCTGATAGAAGTAGATACGTAGATATATATACACACACATGATTTCTTAGACAAAGTATGTGCTTTTGCCTGCCCCCCCCCCCCCCCCCCCCCCCAACTCGAATTACTATTAGTTCCTGTGTTAGCTGTATGTAGTGCGGCATTAGTTGGCTGGAAACTTTAGTAGAATCTGGGTACCGTTCAGTTTTGTTATGCTTCTTTAATACCTTTCATCTGTTGACAAAAGATTGCCCTTCTTACTTCCCCATTTAAAGGTGCCATAATCCTGAACACTTTATATATTATCTTGACCTGAGCCTCTAATTATTTATGTTATGTTGAAGTACTGCTAATGGAGAGTTCACTAGGCAGTGTCATGCTCTTCAAAAGTTGATTTAATTTGGATCAGGCATTTTTTGAATTAGCATTTAGTGCCATCTAGGAAAGGCAACAGTTTTATATTTTTGGGTTTTCTTTGAGCCATCTGAAGAATTTGAACGGTAGGACATAGTATAACAGAAAGTTCAATCCTATCCTCAAGTAATACTTATTACTTTATACAGTTCACACATATTTTATCACAAATCATAGGGCAGATTGGCAGAGTGCTCACATACACACAAGTAACACACAGATACTGTGACACACCACAGGCAACAACCTAAACATCACTCTTCACTGAAGAACTGTAGCCATCTTGGTCATCATAGTACTTGGACCACAGCATGATCCCTCCATATTTCCCTGAGCTCTTGATCAATGGAAGCACCTGAGACTTGAGGTCATCAGCTGGTATAAAACCACTCCCAGCTGCCTCAGGTGAAGCTGGGAGGCCAAGAAAGATCTGCTTCGCCGGAATTGATAGCCACTGCTTCCACGCATCAGCAAGATCAGTGGTGCTGCCTGAGCTGTACTGGCAGGGAGGGTTGTTGTAGAACTGCACCCAGACGTAGTCAAACAGGCCAGTGTTGAGCGCACCACCGACCCAGGCATCAGGAAACGGGCACTGAGGTGCAGCAGTCAGGTACACCCTTCTGCCAGAGTTGCTGTACCCTTTCAAGTATCTTGCAAGATCATCCCAGTGCTGGTTGGTGCCGCCCTCAATGTCAAAATCTATGCCATCAAGGACCGCATCGCCCAAGGGGCGAGAAGATGACTGCCCCCCTAAGAAGTTGTTCCACAAGTATGTCGCAACATTCTTGGCATCCGCAGCTGAGGAAAGGTAGTAGCTACCTGAAGCTCCGCCGATCGAGAGCATGACCTTGACACCGTTGCTCTGGCATGACTTGATGTCGGCGCTTAGGCTTGCGCAGCCACCATCTGTCGGGTCACAGTGACCTGCCAGGTTGAGCATTGGAGGCTGGCCATTGCCAAAGGCTACGAGGAATGCCAAGTTGACAAACTTGTAGTTGCTGGTGGCGCAGGTGTCGGCCAGTGTGCCCTCACCACCATTCTGACCCCAGTATATGGAAATGCTACCAGCTTGTGACCCAACAATCTGCGCAACGGCTACTGCAATGAGCAGCAGTGGCACCAGCAATGACCTGGTTGCCATTTGTGTAGTAGTGTTGCTTCTCGTTGTTGTGCCTGCAATGGTGATTGTTTTGTTGTGTGTGAGATTGGGCTGCAAGGGCTGCTCTATATAGTGGACGGATTGGAAGTGTGAAACTGGTTACTGCTGCTATTGTTTATGATCCTGCGTGACTTTTGGGCCAATTGTACTGCAATTTCTTTTGATTTGAGTGAGACTGGTGAACACGTCTGAACGGATTCAGCTGGCAACTTCAGAGCTCAGATGAGCGTGAACGTTGTTTTGATTTGACTGTGTTGAAATGTAGCAGCTGTGAAATCATTCTGTTGTTTTATTTTTTTTAAAATCATTCGGTTGTGCACCAACAAAATTATATAACGATTTACTTAAAACATAAGTAGTACATTTCAAATTATAAGTTGTTCTGGCAATTTAAGTACATAGCTTTTGCTACATACATATTACGTTGACAAACGTAATAAAAGCTATATGTATTTTGGAAAACTAGAGCGACTTACAGTTTGGATTGAAGGGATTAAATTATATTGATGAGTTCTTGATTGAATAAATTTGCATTGCCTTCCTCGATCAGAACAGTTGTAAGATCATTATTAATGTGGTAACATCTAGTATTAAGAAGAATCCAGCAAAAGGCAGAACATTGAGCTGGTCATTGGATTGGAGGAACTCTGTAGGTTAAAGAACTGTGTCGTTAAAGAACTGTAGGTTTAGGTTAAAGAACTCTGTAGGTGGACTTGTAGAATTTCTAGGAAGCCTCTGAAATGTCAGGGGTACATTTGAACTATGGTGTTTATCGTTCCTAAGGGCAGTTCCAATGAAATATTAATGATGGTTTCTATCCCTATTAAATGATGTGCCACATAAGTAAAATGGTGACATGGCAGGGCAATCTATGAGGAAAGAGAAGAAAATTAGTAGAAATGGTTTCCTAGCCGAGAAACAACGTCCTCTCTCGCTCCAACGCACGGAGAAACGATGAAATGTGGTTTCTTCGCCCTGGCTAGCGTCTTTAGCCCCACTCGCATGGCGCTGCCGGGCAGGCCGCCCCCTCCCCGCTCGCGTGCAGGCCACCCGCGCTCGCCCATTTGAAGGACCAGATTAGCGACCAGAGGGGGGGTGAATGGGAGCCTCAAATTCAATTTGTGAATAGAGTGGTCCTTGTGCCAGAAAATCACCCCAAAAGCAAAGACTTGAGACGACCGGAGAGTTCACGACCTACAAGTAGGTGGATACCCTAGGAGATGTCCTAGTGGTACAGCGGAACCCCCGGAGAAAAACCAAAGCCAACTGCAAAAGCCCCAGAGCAAAACTGCACAAACAGCAGAATCGCGGACTGTCCGGGGTCAGGGTCCCGGACTGTCCGCCGTTAAGTCCCGGACTGTCCGCGACTGGGAGCCGGACTGTCCGCCGGCCAAAACGCAGAAATCAAACAGTGCTGCAAGTCTGCTGGACAGGTCTCGGACTGTCCGCGGGTTTGTACCGCGGACTGTCCGCCGTTCACTCGACAGTGAACAGTCAGGGGACTGCGCCTGACTGACCTAGCCGAGACCCGATGCGCGGACTGTCCGCCGTCAGGGGCGCGGACTGTCCGCCAACACCCAGATAGCACAAAGTTGCTCGGGTTCAAACCAAATTCGAATCAATCTCAACCAAATCGAAAGGGACTTCGATCAAACTCCTCCCAGGTGTTCCTCTATGTATTGGGGTGCTAATCCTAAGAAATCATCGCACCAAACCAAGTCAATCAAGAGAAATTTGTGGATCACCGTAAAGGGGGAAGAACGAAGAACGAACACGAAATCGACCCGATCTATGGATTCGTGAGGTTAGGGGAGAAATCCTTCGGTGGAAAGAAGGAGCTCACGACCAAGAACGAATTGAATCAAGTGGAATAAAAAATCATCTCGCGGAGAGGGAGAACGAGGCAAATCTCCGGGAGATGAAAAACCGAAACGCGAAGAACACCAACACAAACGCGAATCAAATCGATTTCAGCCGAAATTCCTCCACACGAGGAGACAACGAGAATACGGTCTCGTTTCCTCAAAAGATCCAAATACACAGAGGTATGATTCCCGTCTCTGCGGATCGCTTGCAGCGAGGTATGATTAGAACCTAAGCAGGGGGCTAGAGAGAGAGAGCTCAGGAACAAATGACTGCAAGGATCAGGAGAGAGGAGGGGTGTCTCTCTTATTTATAGCCTAAAACAATAATCCCCTTCTACTCCTAGATACAAGAGCGAAGCGACCAACCCTAGGGGTATCCCGGTCCAACTCTGCTGATTGCCGATCCGACGGCCACGCGCCCATCTCATCCTTAGCTTCGCCTCGACGCAAGCCTCAGGATGCCGCCACGTGCCGCCCCGTCGACCGCCACGCCTACCTCGCGAATAGCTGCGCCGCCGCGCCAGCCTCTTCACGCCGCCACGCGTCGACCGTCCTTTTTGCGGACCTCCCCCGGTTTTGAGGCCGAAACCGGGAAACCTGGGCCTTCCCCCGGTTTTGAGGCTGAAACCGGGAAACCTGTCCTCTGGCTGAGTTTTGTGGCCCAAACTCAGAAACCCGCGAGCCCAGGTTTTGAGGCCCAAACCTGGAAACCGTCCATGCCGAGTTTTGAGGCCCAAACTCGGAAACCGGGCACCCCGAGTTTTGAGGCCCAAACTCGGAAACCGTTGAGGGTAGCTTTTTGAGGCTCAGCTACCGAACCCGCGCCGTAGACAGGATGTGGTTCACACACCCCGAGTTCCAACACCGATGCCGGAGCATGTCCAGCCTCCACGCCGGGCACAGTGCATTCGCCATCCTTCTCGGCCTCCCGCCAAGTGTCACAACGCCATCACCTTCTTCCCGACTCGGCCGATGCACCGCACATCCCCATGTGCTCTTGCTTGTCAACGCCACGTGTCAGCTACCACAGCTGGTCCTCAGGTCTCCTGGTCCGTCGGTCCAAGCTCCACGTCCGCCCTTCACCGCTCCTGGTCCGTCGGCACGACACGTCCCTACTTGACCTTCACCTCACCTTCGACCACTGCTCGAGCTCCGCACCTGCACATCAACACAGCCAAGAGACATGTTGCCCGTTGATCGATCACTCATCACTCAGGAAGGGAACCACAAGGGCACATATCAACCTTGTGTTCTCAATCTCCCCCTTGATGAGTGCATCGTCAACTCATAGTAACCGTAACCAAAATAAAAGAAAAGCAGAATTAGATAGAAGGAGAAAAACTCACTCGAGATGTCCAAAAGCCAGAGAAAAGGCCGAAGAAGAACAACTCGAGATAAGCAAAGCTTGGTCCCCAAAGACATGGGCAAAGGTTCGACACAACCAAGCAAAAGATCGGAGCAACAACTCATCAGAGAGCAAAACTCGATCAAAATCAGAGCACAAGACTTGGTTCCCAAAGACATGGGCAACGGCTCGACGCAACCAAGTCAGAAACAAGCTAGTCCTCAAGAAGAGGCAGAGAGAGCTCAACACCACTAGCTGAAAGCTCGATACGAAATAAATACTGCATAAGAAGCAGCTATTGCTAGTCCCTCAAGATAGAGGCACAGAGGCTCAACACAACCAGCAGTAAGCCCGATACCAATCAAGAACCATCAAAACATGATGAAAACAGCTAGTCCCTCAAGACAGAGGCACAAAGGCTCAACACAACTAGCTGAAATGATCGATATCAAATAAAAACCGACTTGGAGCAGGCAGAAAAACTCCCCCTCAGCAAGTGAAGCATAAATTGCAAATTGACACCACCGGAAACATTCTCCCCCTTGGGGGCAAATTGCAATCAAAAGAGAGGGAAAAAGACTCAAGTAAGTAAAACGGAGCTAGGTCATGCCTATCGGAGTCAAGTAAATGTACATGAGTTTAAAATGTAAGTTAGCAGCTACAGGTATATACTCGAAAGAGTGAAAGAATGCTCTAAAGAGTGCTGATCCGACTACAAAGCAACATGCAAAAGTGCTAGCAAAGGCTCAAACTGATCACCGAATACAAGATATGAATGCATAAGCCAAGTGAGGAGTTTTAAGCCGTTCAGAAAGGAGTTTCACCATCAAAATAGCACTGAACATGTATAGACTGGAAGTCAAACAAGTGCTAAACATGTATACAAGGTGAACTACCCCTAGCACAGTTCAATCATCATGCTATAGAATGAAGCATTAACTTGTGTTTTTAGATTTTATCAGAGAATTTGCAGCGGTTATTATCACAAGTTTAAATTCAGCATGTGATTGCGAGAGGTTGAAAGCTTGTCATTGCCTAACTTTTCAACCGTGCTAAGCCTATGCATATGCAATCAGAAGCTTAAAGCATCGGTTTTGGTCTTACACTACATGGCTCAAGTTTAACTCAAAGTGCTATGAGAAACAGTCTCGATACCGTGATGTGCTGACAGAGCAATCCCATCTCGATCTTTTCAAATCACTAACACTTGGTTCATTTTATGCAGAATATGAACAATCCAAGCAAGTGAAAGACTCAGAACTAGAGACATAGCAACCTAGCATATATGAAATAGCTCAAGTGACCTCAACACATCCTACACATGCTAGTTGCCAATCCCAATGGTGAACATGTATCAAATTTTAGGTTCATTACGCATGTTCATCATTCTGAAAAATACAGCTTAGCTCACAACATGTATCAGTGATCAAGGAGAGCCTAAGCTACAAGCATCATCATATATCAACGAAGCATACACTAATCAGAGCATAAGTTCATTCTCAAGAATATAGACATGAAGCTTAAAAATGCAAGATGCTCATATGATGAAGTCAGAATCGGAGCCAAAACAAAACCAAAAAGACTCAAGACCCCAAAACAAAAAGGATCAGAAAGTCAGTCTATGGTACATCAAGCAAAATGCTTCTCCCATCTAAAAGGGGAAACACACACCAAGCTCACCTCTCAACCTAGCAAAAGTTGAGAGATCCAAAGGCTTGGTGAAAATATCCGCAACCTGGTTATGGGTGTCTACATGCCTAAGATCAATGTCACCTTTCTCATAGTGATCACGAAGAAAGTGAAAGCGAACATCGATGTGTTTGGTCTTGGAGTGAAGAACAGGGTTCTTTGCTACACTAATGGCAGAAGTGCTGTCGCAAAGCAAAGGGACCCGACTGAAATCTAGACCAAAATCACGCAATGTAGCAACCATCCATAAAAGCTGCGAAGCACAAGAACCGACAACATACTCGGCTTCTGTAGTAGACTAGGCTACGTTCGACTGTTTACGAGAAGACCACGAAACCAAAGAAGAGCCAAGAAACTGACATGTCCCAGAAGTAGACTTACGCTCAAGCCGACAGCCGACAAAATCCGCATCGGAGTAACCATAAAGCGAAAGAGTCGAAGAAGAAGAGTACCAAAGTCCGAACTCAGGAGTGTATCAGAGGTACCTCATGATGCGCTTGACTGCTTGCTTGTGGGAAGTCCGAGGGGACGCCTGAAAGCGAGCGCACAGACACACAGAAAACTGTATGTCCGGCCTCGTTGCTGTCAGGTACAGGAGCGAGTCAATCATGCTCATGTACTCCTTCTGGTCAACAGCCTCTCTGTCCTGGTCCGCGTCCATCGCAACAGTCGTCACCATGGGCGTCGTAAGAGGCTTGGCCTCGCCCATGTCGAACTTCTTCAGGATGTCCTTCGTGTACTTGCCTTGATGCACGAACGTCCCGTCTCGGGTTTGCTTGATTTGCAACCCGAGGAAGAAGGTCAACTCACCCATCATACTCATCTCAAACTCCCTGCTCATAGTATCTGCAAACTTGGCAACAAGTGCGTGAGAGGAGCCACCAAAGATGATATCATCCACGTAAATCTGGACTAAGAGGGTATCGTTGCCTTGCTTGAGGAGAAACAAAGTTCTATCGACCCGTCCCATTTTAAAACCCTTGGAGAGTAGAAAGGTTTTCAAACGATCATACCACACTCTCGGGGCTTGTTTCAAACCATACAAAGCTTTTGAAAGTTTATAAACATGGTTTGGAAACTTGGGATCCTCGAAACCAGGGGGTTGCCTAACATAAACCTCTTCCTCTATATACCCATTCAAGAAGGCACTCTTGACATCCATCTGGTAAAGCTTAAAACCCTTCGAAGCAGCAAAGGCTAGAAGGATTCTAATGGCTTCTAAACGGGCTACAGGGGCAAAGGTTTCCTCATAGTCTATCCCCTCTTTCTGGCAGAAACCCTGGGCTACTAGCCTAGCCTTGTTCCTCACTACCATCCCATCCTCACCCTCTTTGTTTTTGAAAACCCATTTGGTACCTATAGGGTGGCATTCTGGTGGAGGTGGAACTAGGGTCCAAACTTGGTTTCACTCAAAGTTTTCTAGCTCCTCATGCATGGCATTGACCCAGTTAGGATCAGAAAGTGTGTGTCCAACATCTTTGGGCTCAAAAGAAGCAACAAATGCAGAATGAGCAAAGTGAGAGATTTCATACGCTCGCGACCGCGTGACTTGCTGGTCAATGCCGCCGATCATCTGACGCGGGGGGTGAACTTGTTGAACGCTCCGGAGCGCTTGCCTCGCTGAAGTCGCCTCCCCCTCGCCAGATGATGTCGCTCCCTCAGGTGCATCAGGTGCTCGCTGGAGAGGTGGCTCTAAAGGACCCCAAGAAGAAGACGTCATGGGATCGGGTCCTCGAGCTGAAGTAGTCGTCGCAGGGTCGACGAGGGCAGCCAGTGGAGTTGGCTCGGGATCACCCCAATCGGCATTCTCCTGCTCCTCCTCCACAAAAATGGTCTCTCCCAGCTCCTGTTCTCCTGCAACATCAAAAGCAGAAGAAACACAAGGCATAGTCTCATCGAATGTGACCTCACAGGTCTCCACTATCCGGTTAGTCTCCAGGTTAAGAACTCGATAAGCACGTGAATAAGAAGCATAACCAAGAAACACCCCATCAGCAGAGCAAGATTCAAATTTGTCCAAATTACCTTGCTTCAGGATAAAACACTTGCACCCAAACACCCGAAAATGAGACACCTTGGGTACCCAACCAAAACGCAACTCATAAGATGTTTTCTTCATGAAAGCCTGAAGAAAGATGCGATTTGAAACATGGCAAGCGGTGTTGATCGCCTCGACCCAAAAACGCCTAGGAGTCCTATGCTCATCGAGCATCGTCCTGGCCATCTCAACAAGGGTCCGATTCTTGCACTCAACAACACCGTTCTGCTGGGGGACATAAGGAGAAGAAAACTGATGCTCGATTCCATTAGAAGAACAGAAAGAGGCAAACTAAGAGTTATCAAACTCAGTACCATTGTCACTACGAATAGCTCTAATGGTTTCAGGGGGAAACTCAGTTTTCAACCTCAGAATCAAATCGCGAGCAAAAGGAAAAGCTTCATCCTTACCCTCCATAAAGAACACCCAAGAGTACCTCGAAAAATCGTTAACGATCACTAGAACGTACCACTTCCCACCCGCTGAGCAAACCCGAGCTGGACCAACTGTGTCCATGTGTAAAAGCTCGCCGGGTCGCTTTGTCATCACCTGATTAACAGGTGGGTGAGAAGCAGCAACCATCTTCCCGTGACGACAAGGATGGCAAACAAGGTCCTTCTAAAACTTAAGCTTGGGCAATCATTGGATTAGGCCAAGTGAGCTAAGTCTTGCAAGCAAGTCAAAACTCAAGTGACCGAGCCTCCTATGCCACTTCCACAAATCAGAAGAAGGACCAGTCATCAAACATCTCGCAGAGCCGAAGGAACGAGAAAAATCGGCTCTGAAAACATGGCCAAAAGGGACGATCCGACAAACAAGATCTCCCCGAGGGTCTAAAACACGACTCAGACCCTTCTTAAAACGCACTTCACAATCATCCTCAAGAAGTTGCGAAACAGAAAGCAGATTGTAATGCAAGTTAGAAAGCAAAGCAACATCCTTAAGAACAAAGTTCTCATTGAGCCGAATAGCTCCATGAGAAACAACCTTACCTCTACTATTGTCCCCGAAAGTGATGTACTCCTTGTGCATCACAGGGCTAAGGCTGGAGAACCATTCCTTCTTTCTGGTCATGTGGCGCGAACACCCGGAATCCATGAGCCACATGTTCTCCAACCGAAGTTCCTGCATCAATAGAAAGGTAGGAAGTGAGCGTATGACACAACACTGGGGTTAGTATACTGAGAAGGATACCAGTGCTGTGTCATAGGCCCAGAAAAAGTGTTAGAAGCAACACCAAACTGTCCTCGTGCCATGGGTGGATAGCGATCACCACCAAACTGAAACAGTGGTCTGCTATGGAATGGAAAACCTCCAAACTCACCACTATGTCCCATCTGAGCAAAGTGATCACCACCATACTGAAAAGGTGGTCCGCTATGGGAATGAGCAGCAAAGCCTCTCACACCCGGCTCACGATCATATTGAGGACGACCGGAACCGCGATGGGCACGACCACCACCCTGTGGTCTAGCTGCCTGGGGCCTAGCTACCTGAGGGGGTGCACCTCCAGGCCTAGCGCCCTGCCTCTGAACTCCTCGACCTTGCACACCATGGAGAGGGTGGTGCCTGGCCTGGTTGTTCAGCTCCAACTCCTTCCTAGCGTCTCTCTTCCTCCGAAAGCAAAACTCAGCTAGGTGACCCTCACGGTGACAGTACTCGCACTCAAACCTCACCACTCTCTTGGATTGTTGGTTCATAAGGTTGCGAGGGTTGTTCACTCTGGCTGGCTGCTTGCCTCTCGAAAGGGGATCACTAGAGACGTCAGGAAGGGTGTCAAGTGTGTTCCTAAGATGGTTAGGTTTGGGAACCCACACTTGCTTGCGAGGTGGAGCTTTGGGAGGTTCATCAAGGATGCCATCCTTGGTGATAGGCTTGGGAGGCTCAGGTGGGGTGATCTTGGTAAGCTTAGGGATAGAAGATGGCTTCTCACTAGGGTCCACTCCACTAAACTCACCGATCTTGCCAAAGCTACTAGCGCCCTTCCCACCTGAAGCAAAGCCTACTCCCGAGCAATCAGTTCCTCTCTTGAACTAACTGATCATCATGCCCAACTGTGGCTCACTGCATGACACCCAACTCAGGATGGACCGGAGGTATGTGTTTTCCTCCCCAGTTTGCATCCTGTCATGCCGACAGTTGGCAATCTCAAGCTCCAACCCCACGCATCGCTCACATGGAGCGGACAAGGTGCTGACTGAGCTGGCCTTCATGGCTTCAGCAAACTTGGCACTAACTTCTGCCAGCTCAGTTCGCAAGCTAGGACAGAGCTTGCACGCACCCAGCAAAGAAGACCTTGCCTTCACTTCCTCCAGCTCCTTCAAGGAGAGACACTCTTTGCAATCACCCACCAAGTCTAGCCTACTCTTCAACTCATCATACACCTCAATCAAAGAGGCATACTTGGTTTGCAAGGTGGCAAAGTTTGTAATATGCATCGTGCACTCCTCACACTCCTCTGCATCGGTCACCTTCACCTCGGACCAAGCAAACTCAAGCTCCTTAAGCGCCTCATTCATCTTAGCCTTAAACTCGTTGCGCTCTTGGATAGCTCGCTTGAGTTGCTTGTCCTGACCGAGAACTATGTCGACAAGAGAATCGCGCTCACCGGTAAGACGATCAACAAGAGAAGAGGTTTATACCTCGGAAGCATCATCGTCGTCATCGTCGTCGGTGTCGGCGTCCTTTGCCTGGCACTTGAGGTCCTCTTCGTCCAAGTCCATGGTGCAGAGGCCCCTGGAGGAGTGGCCGAAGAAGCAGAGTCCGTTAAAGCGTTCTTCTGTCTTGTGCTCGGACCCATCGTCGCTGGAGTCGCCGTCGGAGGTCTTCTCGCCGTCGCTGATGGTGGCGAGGAAGGCACGCCGACCGGCGTCGAAAGCCTTCTCCATGTCCTCTCGGCGATAGTTGCCCTTCTTCTTCTTCCCGGCCTTGTTCTCTGGCTTGCCCTTGCGCCTGGAGTTGCGGTTCTTGCCGTGGAAGTTCTTGTCGTTCTTGGGACAGTTCGCCATGAAGTGGTCTAGATCACCACACTTGTAGCAGCCCTCGCGTGCGCCACCACACCGGCGATTCAGGCGGTTGTTGTGAAACCGCGAGAACCGGGTGATGACGAGGGCGAGCTCGTCGTCTCCAAACGCCTCCAACTGCTCCTCTGTGATTGTAAGCAAAGAAGACAAAGAAAACTAAGGAGGTGAAGCGTCAGCAGAGAAAGTCGATCCACCTGTGCCTGAGACCAAAGCCATGGAATGTGAAGATGGGTTCTTCAGCTTGGCCTGAGTCAGGTGATCGATCTCGGTGGACTTGAGCTTGCTGAACAGCTCGTCCACGGTGAGGGTGTCATAAGATGGAGACTCTATGATGGTGTCACACCCAATTTTAAGAACAAAATTGAATGTATAAACTTATGTGCGCCCAGGGAACAGTCGCACACATAAGGGACAAATTACAAAGAAGGCATCATCACTGTGCTTATTACATAGCGTATTTATTACAACTCATCAAATAAAACTAAACATAAACAAGCGGAAGACAAGTAACTCTCGACGAAGCTCCACTCCACAGGGACGTCGACTGGTGGTACGCAAGACTAGAAATCCTCTGGAAACCTATCTTGCTCATACTCAAGTCCATCTGTTACCCATCCGGGATTTTTATCCAAAGAGAAGAAAATATAACAAGCGTAAGTACATCTCGTACTCAGCAAGCAACATGGGGTTATGCAGCTCAAAAGGCTTGACACTGGTTTACTGCAGTTAGCATTTTAGTTGGTCAAGATTTTAGCTTTAGATAATCAATAAGTTGTGCTTGCAAACCCAATTATACCACATGAACAATAATATGGCAACATCATCAGAATCACAAATATGATAGTAACGTGAACAAAAGTAAATTTCGTTTAAGTGGTTAGCCTGCAAGTTTTCCGAGCCGCTCGTGACCGTGAGCACGGCTGATATATCAGTTTTAATACTCTGCAGAGTTTGTACAACTTTACCCGTGAGCCGTGATCCCCATATGCCAGGGGTTGCAAATCCCATATCACCTCTTCCAAGGAGGTGCGGCAGGGTACACTATGAAGTCTTTCGAGGTTCCCCTAACAAGATAGTGGCCACTAGGTTTCCAATCGGCAAGCAGATATAGGAACACCCCTTTCCGATGGCACATTCCTTCCCGGCTATACACATGAGACCAGGCGGCCGTCCTATACCCGAGTCGGCGAGCCCCTTTTGTGCCCTTTCGGGTAACCACCATCAAGCGAGGAGAGGTCCTCGAACCAACTAAAACCAGAGCCATGTAGCCCTCACGGTTGTACTGTATGTCCCAGCTTTTGCCCGCAGAAGATCATTTAAAGGGGCCAAGAGCACGAAGACTCCCACGCCCGAGTTCACATTACCAAGAACAAGATAAGATCAGAAGTTGCACATATCATTAGTTAGATTATTAGATCTTAATAGAAGGTTTACAGCACTAGCAGTTCTACCCATATGCACATATCCCACGGTAACAAGGTACAGGTTGAACATCTAGGAAAAACCTATGGTTATCATCTTTGACACATGCACATGATTGATAGATTAAATGCATAGGTAACAAGGATGATCCCATGTATACTTGCCTTGATCCGCGTACTCCTGGTTCTGATCCTCCTGCTGGTCGTAGTAGATCTGATCTTGGTCACCCACGTACTGCTCACCGTCTGAACTCGAATACCACGCAACATACAAGCATCCACGCACACACATGCATTGCAACCAGATCTAACATTAGAACAGTACATCAACAGATTTAAATAAATAAATAAAAGTTATAAAACAGATCTATTCGTCACTACGATCACATAGACGTTTGGATCACCGAAATCGGATTTAAAACGCGGAAGTTACGGCCTAAACAAGATTATAAAAGGTCTAAACGAGACTGACTTAAACGTGAAATAAAACTTTTGCAAATCTAATCTACAGTGGTACTACTGCGTAGAGCACGAAATTACGAAACTAACGCAATTTGAATGGATCAAAACGGAGTTAAATTGAGCAAGATATAGACAAAATGGTGTAATGGCAATTCTATAAATAGATCAAAGTATTTTCGAAATAAAATAAATCGGAAAATCAGATTAAACCGCGCCGGCAGGGACCGCGGGTTAATTCGGTAGAAACTGAGGGGCTCTTTTGCAAACTTGCCGACCGAAAGGGTATCGGCCACTGGGGGCCGTCCGATCGGACTTGGACGACCTAGATTAGATCTGGCCGAGGCTTGGGCGGCGCCGCCGGCTTGCACAGTGCCGGTGCGGCGGCTCAGACCTTCCGCGGCGGCGGAGGCTCGCCGGAGTTGGCCGACTCGGTGATTTCGGCTGCCATTCGCGAAGCGGAAAAGACCGGGAGAGAGAGGAAGGGATGGCGACCTCACCTAGCGCAAGCGTAGGAGTCCGAGGGTGACTGACGGCGCTGCACGGAGGAAAGGAGCGGTCGGCGGAAACTGCAAAAGACGGCGAACGATTAGTTGGCCGCCGGAGGACGTTACAAGAAATTGAGATGTTGCCTATGCTTCTTACGGCACGACGAAGCTCCGGATGTGAACCAATTCGACGGTCAAGCGCCGAGATGCGAGGACGAGCTCGGCGGTGGTGGCGGCTAGGGTTTGGCGGCTTGGGCTCCGAAGAGAGTGCTTCGAGGCGAGAAAGCGTGAAGCGGAGAGCGGCCGTGGGTGCGGAACTCTTTATAGAGCTCAAGCACGCCCGGGATAAGGCCTCCCCCGGGGTCTTTGGGTGACGCGGAGCAAGGAGCGCGGAGCGGGAGTTTCGGGCGGAGGTTGGGGATGCTTCCGACAGGTGGGCCCCACCTGTCAGCGACTGCGCGACGCGGGACCATGCTGTCAGTGGGACGGTGCGCGAGGGCGACGCGGGCCGGAGCGGCGGTGCGGTGCTGCGGCGCTGCGCGCACGCGGCTTGGGCCGGCCCACTGGTTGGGCCGTGCGGAGGGAGAAAGGAAGCAGGCCGGAAGAGAGGGAGGGAGAGGGCCTTCGGGCCAGATTTGGAAGAAGGGAGGGAGAAACAATGTTTGGCCTTTTCTTTTCATTTGCAAATGTTTTTCCAAATCCTTTCCAAAACAAATTTTGAATTCCAGTTTTCAAATTTGAACTTCACTCAAACAAAAGAATGCAGCAGCATGTATGCATCAACCTGTTGCTAAACTAGGATAAATCTTATTTCCCCAACATTTATTTATTTTGCCTACGTTATTATGCCACAATAAATTTAAATAAATCATATTAATCTATTTTGAACTAAAGAAAATTTTAGGGTGTTACAGATGGTCGACACCTTCACCTCTCATACCCTCCGATCCAGGGCGTATAGCAACTTGAGAGCCCTCTCATGATTGTCATAGGGTAGGTTAGCCCGATTGGCACGCATCTTGTTCACAATCGTTTGGAAACGAGCGAACATGGCGTCAATCGTCTCTCCCTCCAACTGAACAAAGTTCTCGTACTCGCGCTTGTACGTCTCGAAGAGTCTGGTCTTGACCTGAGCGGTCCCCTCGTGATAGCTCTGAAGCTTCACCCATATCTCTCGTGCCGTCTGAAGCTCAGAGACACGCTCGAACTCAGGAAGGGAGATGCTGGCCAAGAGAGCGTTATGAGCCTTGGAGTTAGCCTTGGAGTTATGACCATGTCGCCCTTAGGATCCAAAACTGATTAAGGTATAGTAGATCCCTTAACCGGCTCTGATACCATTTGAAGGACCAGATTAGCGACCAGACGGGGGGGGGGGGGGGGGTGAATGGGAGCCTCAAATTCAACTTGTGAATAGAGTGGACCTTGTCCCAGAAAATCACCCCAAAAGCAAAGACTCGAGACGACCGGAGAGTTCACGACCTACAGGTAGGTGGATACCCTAGAAGATGTCCTAGTGGTACAGCGGAACCCCCGGAGAAACACCAAAGCCAACTGCCAAAGCCCCAGAGCAAAACTGCACAAACAACAGAATCGCGAACTGTCCGGGGTCAGGGTCCCGGACTGTTCGCCGTTAAGTCCCTGACTGTCCGCGACTGGGAGCTGGACTGTCCGCCGGCCAAAACGCAGAAATCAAACAGTGCTGCAAGTCTGCTGGACAGGTCCCGGACTGTCCGCGGGTTTGTACCGCGAACTGTCCGCCGTTCACTCGACAGTGAACAGTCAGGGGACTGCGCCTGACTGACCTAGCTGAGACCCCATGCGCGGATTGTCCGCCGTCAGGGGCGCGGACTGTCCGCCAACACCCAGAAAGCACAAAGTTGCTCGGGTTCAAACCAAATTCGAATCAATCTCAACCAAATCGAAAGGGACTTCGATCAAACTCCTCCCAGGTGTTCTTCTATGTATTGGGGTGCTAATCCTAAGAAATCATCGCACCAAACCAAGTCAATCAAGAGAAATTTGTGGATCATCGTAAAGGGGGAAGAACGAAGAACGAACACGAAATCGACCCGATCTATGGATTCGTGAGGTTAGGGGAGAAATCCTTCAATGGAAAGAAGGAGCTCACGACCAAGAACGAATTGATTCAAGTGGAATCGAAAATCATCTCACGGAGAGGGAGAACGAGGCAAATCTTCGGGAGATGAAAAACCGAAACGCGAAGAACACCAACACAAACGCGAATCAATTCGATTTCAGCCGAAATTCCTCCACACGAGGAGACAACGAGAATACGGTCTCGTTTCCTCAAAAGATCCAAATACACAGAGGTATGATTCCCGTCTCTGCGGATCGCTTGCAGCGATGTATGATTAGAACCTAAGCAGGGGGCTAGAGAGAGAGAGCTCAGGAACAAATGACTGCAAGGATGAGGAGAGAGGAGGGGTGTCTCTCTTATTTATAGCCTAAAACAATAATCCCCTTCTACTCCTAGATACAAGAGCGAAGCGACCAACCCTAGGGGTATCCCGGTCCAACTCTGCTGATTGCCGATCCGACGGCCACGCGCCCATCTCATCCTTAGCTTCGCCTCGACGCAAGCCTCAGGATGCCGCCACGTGCCGCCCCGTCGACCGCGCGCCTACCTCGCGAATAGTTGCGCCGCCGCGCCAGCCTCTTCACGCCGCCACGCGTCGATCGTCCTTTTTGCGGACATCCCCCGGTTTTGAGGCCGAAACCGGGAAACCTGGGCCTTCCCCCGGTTTTGAGGCTGAAACCGGGAAACCTGTCCTCTGGCTGAGTTTTGTGGCCCAAACTCAGAAACCCGCGAGCCCAGGTTTTGAGGCCCAAACCTGGAAACTGTCCATGCCGAGTTTTGAGGCCCAAACTCGGAAATCGGCCACCCCGAGTTTTGAGGTACAAACTCGGAAACCGTTGAGGGTAGCTTTTTGAGGCTCAGCTACCGAATCCGCGCTGTAGACGGGATGTGGTTCGCACACCCCGAGTTCCAGCACCGATGCCGGAGCATGTCCAGCCTCCACGCCGGGCATAGTGCATTCGCCATCCTTCTCGGCCTCCCGCCATGTGTCACGATGCCATCACCTTCCTCCCGACTCGGCCGATGCACCGCACATCCCCATGTGCTCTTGCTTGTCAACGCCACGTGCCAGCTACCACAGCTGGTCCTCAGGTCTTCTGGTCCGTCGGTCCAAGCTCCACGTCCACCCTTCACCGCTCCCGGTCCGTCGGCACGACACGTCCCTACTTGACCTTCACCTCACCTTCGACCACTGCCCAAGCTCCGCACCTGCACATCAACACAACCAAGAGACATGTTGCCCGTTGATCGATCACTCATCACTCAGGAAGGGAACCACAAGGGCACGTATCAACCTTGTGTTCTCACCATTGTTGCCACGGCCGTTCCGCACGTGTCCGTTGCCGCCATGGTTGCGCTCGCCCGTTGTTGTCGTGGCCGTTCCGCACGCATCCGTCGCCACCATGGCTGCGCTCGCCGCACGAGCTCACCCATCGCCGTCGGGGCCGCTGCGTGAGCTCGCCCATCGTTGTGGTTGTGCTGGCCGGTCCGCCGTCGCGTGGTCGCCCACCCACACCGTGCCAGCATGCAGGTCACCATACGTGCCCGCCCTGCGCTACAGAGCCGGCCACGCTCACTTGCGAGCGCCCCGCTCAGCTGCGCCGTCGCACGGGCCACACCCGGTCGCGAGCACCTTGGTCTGCCACACCACCGCGCCTGATGCGTTGGCCCGTGCTCTCGATCGCGCTCGCCGGCCTCCGTCACTATGTGCCTTGCTGTGGTGGGCGTGCGGTCTCGCGCTGCTGGTCGGGCTGGCCGGAGGATGCGGCTTGCGCTCGCTGGCCGTGAGGGAGTGTGCGGCTGGAAGAGAAGCTGCTTGTGGAGTAGAAGAGGTGAGAAAAGGATAACGGGGAGAGAGAAAGAGATAAGGGAGAGAGAGAAAGTCTAAAAAAGTCTGATATTTATGACTCCACCGTTGTGTGAGATAGTTTTTACAAATGATTTTTGTTGATGCGGTAATCTTGGATATTGTGTATAGTTTCTATTGTTGGGACTGCCCAAATGGATGTTTAGAAAGTGAGATATTGACACATTGAGCTATGCATGGGTTCGACTTTTGAAGGGCTGTTGGACAGGATGATACATGATACTCCCTCCGTTCCAAAATAAGTGTCGTTTTGGGTTTTCGTGCCACAAGTTTGACTCAATTTGTAAAAAATATATGCAACATTTATATCTCTAAATAATTTTGTTAAAAAACTAGACTTAAAAATCTTTCCGATGATACTAATCACTTAATATAAATATTAATATATTTTAATATATAATTAATGACAATGTTTTCTCGGGAAGCGACAACGATACTTATTTTGGAACGGAGGGAGTAGTAAAGACTAATTTCACGGAGTCAACCGACAAGTTTTGACGGCAATATTACAGGTACATTCCAGGATTTGAAGGCGATTGCCGATTGTAGATAGTAACCCGAAGGAAACGAATTTACCCAAACTTGCTCGGTTTGAAGTTTACCAATGGGTTGTGTATTGAAATTTCGTGTTCGTAGTACTCTTATTAGTCATTTTGGAAATAAAAACAGTAATCTGTTGCTCGCGTCCAATCCATCTGGCATTAACAAATATTTATATTACAACACTGCACAAACCTCTTTAGAACCAGGCACTGCTGCAGAAGACAGACGTTCACGCCATCACACTTACTCTCACATATGACATTCACAATCGTAGCACACGCATACATTTCTCTTTCTAGACATCGCTCTTGACTGAAGAGCTGTAGTGATCCTGGTCATCGTAGTACTTGGACCACAGCATGATCCCTCCATACTTGCCCGAGCTCTTGACGAGCGGAAGCACCTGGGACTTGAGATCATCGGCCGGAATAAACCCGCTCCCGGCCGCCTGCGGCGACGCCGGCAGGCCGAGGAAGATCCGCTTCGCCGGGACCGTGAGCCACTGCTTCCACGCGCCGGCGAGGTTAGCGGCGGCGCCGCCGCCGCCGGAGGCATCGTACTGGCACGGCGGGTTGTTGTAGAACTGCACGCAGACGTAGTCGAACAGCCCGGTGGCGAGGGCGCCGCCGACCCAGGCGTCCGGGAACGGGCACTGCGGCGCCGCCGTCAGGTACACCCTCCTGCCGCCGCCGGCGGAGCTGCTGCTGCCGTACCCCTTGAGGTACCTGGCGAGGTCCTCCCAGTGCAGGCTGATGCCGCCCTCGATGTCGAAGTCGACGCCGTCGAGGACGGTTGGCGTCCCCGAGCGGGCGCGTCGAGGACTGGCCGCCCAGGAAGCTGTCCCGCAGGTACGCGGCCACGCTCCGGGCGTCCGCGGAGGAGTCGAGGTAGTAGCTGCCGGAGCCGCCGCCGATGGAGAGCATGACCTTGACACCGCGGCTCTGGCAGGACCTGATGTCGGCGCTCTGGCTGGCGCACCCGCGCGCCGTCGGTCGGGTCGCAGTGCCCCGCCAGGTTGAACACGGGCGGCTGCCCGTTGCCGAACGCCGCCAGGAAGGCGGTGTTCGTAGTTGCCCGTGGCGCAGGTGTCGGCCAGCGTGCCTTCGCCCTCGTTCTGGCCCCAGTAGATGGAGATGCTGCCGGCGTGCGCTGTTAGCAACAGCAAGGGGAGTAGAGCTAGAGGAATCAGAGTTCGGGGTAGGCAGCACGAACGAGATAGGATTAGACGAATTGTTCCAGGAATTACAGAGTTCAATTTTTCCTCGCCCTCTCTCCTCCTCTTCCTTCCCTTACATACGCACCCAACACCTACTCAGTTGCTAATCCATACTGGACCGTAGACTCGCGAATTGGGCTTCTTGGGCCGTCACGCTCTTGGGCTCGCCTGCCGGGCTTGGTCTTCAGGTACGCCCGAACCTGAGGAGGTAGAGGTGCTGACATTCTCCCCCGCTTGAGAGGAGGCATGACCCCATGCCGGTGCGTGTGGAAATTGTTCCTTGAGGTGATCTGCAGCTTCCCAGGTGGCCAGCGAAACTGGCATGTGGGACCACTTGACGAAGACTTGCTCCACCGGATGATCCCCGGAAGTCCAACGACGCTACAGAATACGTTCCGACACCTGATACATCACAATGTCAGTGGGAATAGTAGAGCTCGCCACAGTGCTTCCAGGCGATCGTTTCAATTGAGAAACGTGGAAGACTGGATGAACAACCGCCGATTCAGGAAGGTCCAGCTTGTAAGCCGCTGCTCCCATGCGAGCGAGGATGCGGAAAGGGCCGAAGAACTTGAAAGCAAGTTTGTGATTTGCACGACGAGCCACATATGCTTGCACGTAGGGCTGGAGCTTGAGGAAAACCCAATCACCTTCATTAAAGGAACGCTCAGACCTTTTCTTATCAGCCTGGCGCCGCATGCGCTGCTGAGCTCGCTAGAGATGGAGGTGCACCAATTTGGTCATCAACTCACGTTCCTCCAACCACTTATGTAAATCAGGAACTGGTGCTGCTGCAGCCACATCCAGTCCCAAGACCCACGGAGGATAACCATATAGAACCTCAAAAGGAGTGCGACCCAAAGTTGAGTGTGTGCTGGTATTATACCAGAATTCCGCCACCGCAAGCCACTTGATCTAGCTAGACGGGCATGCATGGACAAAACAGCGAAGGAATGTTTCAAGGCATTGGTTTACCCGTTCGGTTTGCTCATCGGTCTGTGGGTGATAAGAAGAACTCATGCGCAGCTGGATGCCCGCCATCTTGAACAGCATTTGCCAAAGTTTACTTGTGAAAATTCGATCACGATCTGACACAATAGACTTGGGCAACCCATGAAGACGGTAGATGTGCTCCATGAAGACCTGAGCGACCGTAGCAGCGGTGAACGGATGTCTAAGTGGCACAAAATGAGCGAATTTGGAAAATTTATCGACGACCACCATAATGACATTGACATTGATTGACAAGGGCAGTCCTTCAATAAAATCCATAGAGATGATCTCCCAGGCAGCTGAAGGTACCGGCAATGGCTGAAGCAAACCGGGGTAACGGGCGCGGTCGGGCTTTGCTTGAAGACAAACTGCACAATTTTGCACATAGTTCAACACATCCCGGCGCATGCCCGGCCAGAAGAAAAGGTTCTGAATTTTCTGCATGGTTACCGGAGCTCCCGAATGGCCGCCCACGACACTGTCATGAAGGGCAGCCAAGACAAGGTGTTGTAAGGCTGTATTGGAACCCAGCCATATGCGATTTTTATACCGAATGATTCCTTGCTGCAGAGAAAACGGCGGTCGTGCAGCACCATTAAGAGCCAACTGCGCTAGTAAGGAAGAAGCCTCTTGATCTGAATCATACCAGGACTGGAGAGTAGACAACCACTGCAAAGAAGGGGCTGAAATGGCCAACAAGGACTCGGAATGTTGGCGATGGGATAAAGCATCAGCAACTCCATTATCAACCCCCCGACAATATACCACCCGATAACGAAGCCCCAGCAGCTTATAAAAGACTTTCTGTTGCCACGGAGTGTGAAGACGTTGCTCATTGAGATGAATCAGACTCTTGTGATCTGTGTGAATAACGAACTCGCTCTGCATCAGATAATGTCGCCAAGAGTCTACTGCCAACAATATCGCCAAGTATTTTTTTTCATATGTGGACAGATTTTGGTTACGTTGGCTGAGAGGCTTACTGATGAAGGCTAAGGGATGCCCATTCTGCTGAAGTACAACCCCAATGTCTGTGCCCGAAGCATCAGTTTCAATATTGAAAGGCAGAGAAAAGTCTGGAAGTGCCAATACAGGGGCAGCGGACAGAGCGGACTTCAAGGTATCAAAGGCCGACTGATGGATGGAAGTCCAGATGAAAAGGGACTGCTTCTTCAGGAGATCCGTCAATGGGTGAGCAATAAGGCAAAAATGACGCACAAATTTCCTGTAGTATCCTGCTAAGCCCAAAAAACCACGAAGTGCCCGGACATTTACTGGGACTGGCCATTCCAGCACTGCCTTAACCTTAGCTGGATCAGTGGAGATGCCGGCCTCACTGATCACATGGCCGAGATATGAAATAGAGCGTTGCGCGAAGGAGCACTTGGACAGTTTAACTTTCCACTGATCGGCAGATAACCAGGAAAACACTTGTGTGAGATGCTTTAAATGATCCTCGAAGGATTTGCTGTACACCAATATGTCATCAAAGAATACAATCACAAAGTGCCGAAGGCCTGGATGGAGCCAGTGTGGAGTTCATTGCGCTCTGAAATGTGCCTGGTGCGCCTGTCAACCCAAATGCCATGACCTTAAACTCATATTGCCCAAAATGAGTTTGAAATGCTGTTTTGAACGATTCACCCGGCTGCATAAGAATCTGGTGAAAGCCTGCCCGCAAATCGAGCTTGGAAAACCAACTGGCATGGGACAACTCATCCATGAGCTGGTCGAACACGGGCACCGGAAACTTAGACTTGGCTGTCACCGCATTGAGTTGACGAAAGTCGACGCAAAAGCGGTAAGATCCATCCTTCTTTTTGACTAGTAACACCGGCGAGGCCAAAGGACTGGAACTGGGTTGAATGATGCCCTGATCGAGCATCTCCTTCACTTGTTTCTCAATTTCATCTTTCAAACTCAGAGGATATCGGTAAGGACGCATAAACACGGGCTAGGCTCCAGGAAGCAAAGGAATGGCATGGTTACAACTCCGAGATGGAGGTAACGACGACGGTGGATCAAAAAGAGGAGCGAAGGAGTCCACTATTTGATGAATTTGTGGACACAACTGAACTTCTGCCTGATCTGAGGACTGGGCAACATCAGTAGCCAGCAACTGAAGACACACAGAATCTGGGGTAACAACATCCAACCCCTGTAGATAAGACCAACTGCCCTGGTAAGGAATTGCAACCCATTTATGTTCCCAGTGAATCTGGATTGGACTGTAAGACTGAAGCCAGTCCATCCCCACAATGGCATCAAAGGCAGAGAGATCCAAGATCGAAAATCAGAGCGAAACTGACAAGAATCCACTGACCATGGCACCGAAGGCAATATGGTTGTACTCTGTAAGAACCCACCGCCAGCAATCTGCACTTGGGCAGGCTGGAACACCGGCTGAAACTGAGGTAACTCAGCAGCAACAGCTGAACTGATAAAAGACGAAGAACTACCCGAATCCAGAAGCAAGACTGCCGACACTCCGGATATAGAAGCTCGGAAGCGGATAGTGCGCGCAGCAGACTGTCCACCGGACGCTGCTCGAGACAGGGCAAGGCACAACTGCTCATCATCGGTGGATACTGGATCTTGGACAACTGAAGAATCTGCATCCTGACATGAGTCCTAGAGAATTTCCACTGCATGCAACACCTCTGGAGAACATGTATGATCACGAGACCATTTCATACCACATTTGAAACATAGGCCGAGAGCACGCCGATACTGCTTGATGGCCACCAATTTGGAGTCCGCGGGTGGTATGGCGCCCGGCGCCCGGACCTGAGGCCGTTCTTGACGCGGCAGAGGTGGAGGAAGAGGCAAAGCCTGACGAGGAGCCACCCCAGACTTGGATGCAGAAGACCAATCACCAGGGCGCGAAGGCCACGGATGCGCGGACAAACCGACCTCCTCCTGTAACAATGCAACAGTACAAGCAGTATCCAGATCCTTTGGGCGAAGAACGGGCACAATAGCCTTAATATCAGAGCGGAGGCCATCAATAAAGCGCATGGTATAAAACATGGGATCAGTGGAGTGTGAATAGGATTTCAGTTGATCCACCAGTTCGGTGAACACCTCGACATACTCAGCGGCAGAGGAATTTTGCTTGGCGTGGAATAGTTGGCGCATGAGCAGTTCTTTCTGATCGCGGTCGAAACGATCGTGTAGGAGGCGACAAAACCCCTGCCAATCCGAGAAGTCAAGGCCGGGTTCAATAGACTGAAACCACCGAGCAGCCGCATTATCCAAGTGCTGCTTAGCCACACGAACCCAGAAGGAAGGTGGAACACTATACATCTCGAAGTAATCAGTGCAGAGGGATCTCCAGTGGCGAGGATTGTCAGTGTACGCAAGGTCCCGATCCGCGAAACGACGGTCGAGGTCGTCGAAGCGCTGATTCATCATGTCGAGGATGAGCAGCAAGGCGGGATCCATGGCGCCGCGGCGGCGATTGAGACGAGTGTAGTGGTGATGAAATCTAGGGTTGGGCTCCAGGATCGAACGAATCCGATACCAATTGTTAGCAACAGCAAGGGGAGTAGAGCTAGAGGAATCGGAGTTCGGGGTAGGCAGCACGAACGAGATAGGATTAGACGAATTGTTCCAGGAATTACAGAGTTCAATTTTTCCTCCCCCTCTCTCCTCCTCTTCCTTCCCTTACATACGCACCCGACACCTACTCAGTTGCTAATCCATACTGGACCGTAGACTCGCGAATTGGGCTTCTTGGGCCGTCGGGTACAATATGGAGTTGGTCTTTTACGTACTCCACTTTTTTCTTGGAACAGAGTTTGTGGAGCTGGAGTTGTTTGGCAACGCGGAGCTAGAGCAAAGCTACGAAAACGAAAGCAGAACAGTCTCAAACACCCTTTAGTTTGGTTAACCACGAAAAGAGGTCTAGAATAATTTCTGCTTAGAATGACTCACTAATTTATATTGATCTTGAAGCTGAAATTATTCTTGGTCTAATTTAACATAACCGAACGGTCATTTAGTTTTTTTTTTACAGTCACCGAACGGTCATTTAGTTGTTTTGAAGAAAACTATTGAAAGAGGGCCGCCACATCCTGTTTGTTGCCTATAGCAGCAGGCTCAGCTGGTAGTTATGCTCATTGACGGATATGGAACAGTCCCATTCTGTCCGTGCAAACAAGAGGATAAATCCAAGCAGTAGCGCTAGCTAGTGGCTTGGTGCCTATGCGTAAAATATGTTGTGAGTTTTTTTTTCCCACTGATATTGTGTACGAGGGTGGAAACTTAGAATCCCCTACACATGTTTGCTGCTAACAGAACAACCAAGGTTGGTGTTCTTGTTGCGGGGATCTGGTTGGTGTTCTCACAAGGATTTGGGTTCAAAATTGTACACGTGATAGGTAAAATTTATGTTAACAGGTACAGTACTCGGTATGGATTTGGGATGACAAAGCCCATCATCATTGCTTCTAGTATAGGCTGGCAGATGGCATCAAGTATGTGTCGTGGCCCATTTAGGGAAGAAGAGAGTCATGGCCCATCTTTGAAACATAACTTTGAGGCACAAATTAAACTTGTTTCTGAAAATTAGTTTTGAAGTGATTCAACAATATTTTGAAAGAGTTTTGAAGCTAAATCTTAAACTAAATTTAAATTGTTTTAGTAAATACATGCACTTTGAGACTTTATTTTGCAAGATGAATAAAATTCTACCGAGGATTAAGACAAATTTTAGAAATTATTTTTGGCACAATAATAAAATGCAAATGTGTGAATGCAACTAGATAAAATAAATTAAATTATAAAAATTGAAAATCACATCTTCCATTTTTAAATTGTTAACAACCCAATTAAATTATAGAAAACTTACAAAATCATTTTCTTTTATCTATTATTTTTATTCACAACTCAAAATAGAAATTATGAGATGCGACATAAGAAAAGTTCATATTGAAGATGCGAGTTGTGTGGTTCAATCCTTAACTTGAAATGACACCATTTTCAAAAGTTGTTCAACACTCAACTTTGCAAGTACATCACATTGCCTTGGTTATCCATATAGTAAAGAAGTCATCACAAGTGCTATTCTACACCCTAGGTGTAGAATACTATTCTACACCAAACTGTTGTAGTGAATAAAATTCAGTATTGTTCAGTACTCGCGGGCCAGTATTATTCAGTATTTTTTGATGCTGGGTGTAGTACTAACTGATACTGAATATTGTTCAGTACTACTCAGTATTTTTTTCTAGTCAAATTTGTCTTGTGGTGTAGAATAATATTCTACACCTAGGGTGTAGAATAGCACTACCGTATATATATATAAAATTAGAAAACTTTGCGTAATTAGACCAATAGATTGACAAAGTCACCCTAAGCGCCTCATTGTCGAGGGGAACACCGCCTATACTGAAAGAATAAGAATAGTGTCATTAAATTCTAGAATAAATTTAGAAAAATACGAGCACACGTATCAAGTTAGCAACTTTAACCCGTGTGAGCAGATTCCACCATAAAAAATCCAAACCGCTGAGCTACGTTTAATTCACAATTTTCTTTGTTTCCAATGCATAGTGCCATGGTATGCTTCACATCCAAACTATAGCGAGGACAAAATATCTTTATGAGCTCTATAGCGCATTTAGGGTCTATGCAATGGAACAGAGAAGTCCAGCGTTAGGACTTCTCTGCGTCTGGGTATATCTGGCTGCATCATAAAATTCAGCGTTTCTGTCAACTGTATCATCACATCAGGTATCATCCAACGTGGAGAGATAGAGCAAAATTAGACTCATACGCTTCCAAAAAGAATCACAATTCACAATCATTGCTATCTAGTTGCACTCTCATTCGCTCGCAATCTTCTTCTTGTTTTTTATATTCTTCCTTTTGGCAGCTTAGCTAGTGAAGTAGCTCGTTTCTCTAGGAACATCAAAGTGTATACAAGTCTAACTCTTGATCAAGAGCTAATATTTCTCTCTCTTATAAAGTATAAAAATGCCAAGAGCTACTTATGAATCATTCATTGCCGATGCCCTAATTAAGTCGTACGGTGCTGAGATATGTAGTGGCAGTATGAGTGATAGATGTGTAAAGGTTGAATTCTAGACGTTTCCTACTAGCTTTGGTTAGGCAGGACAATATCCCCAAGAGTTCAACGAACTCCCTCAATCACTTTTTATTATTATTTTTGCTTCTCCAGAAATGACTTTAACTAAATATAAAAATAAGTATTAGTATTTATGGTATACTCCCTTCGTCCTAAGATATAAGACACACACGTATTTTAAAATTCAAACTTTCTTATCTTTAACTAACAATTAGCCTAATCACATGAAAAGCTTATACTACAAAAGTAGTTGCATTATATTTGTATTTAGAAATACTTTCTAATGATCAAACTTTTATTTCTATAAATTATATATTATCGGTGAAATTAAAGGTCAAAATATATTTTTTAAGACTGCACAAAGTCAAATCGTGTCTTATATCTTAGGATGGAGGGGAGTATATTATATCATTAAATAAATCATGAATTCTACTTTTGCAATAAATTCTACTCCCTCCATATTGAAAAACATGACGTTTCAGACAGCGACACGGTCTCCAAAACATCACTTTGACCACTTATTTCTTTAAAAATATTTATTAGAAAGTGGTATATGTATATTTTTATGAAAGTACTTTTCAAGACAAATTTATTTATATGATTTTTACATCTCTAAACTCAATAATTTAAAAGTTATTTATGATTTATATTCCCAATGTTTGACCCAAACCTTATCCAAAACGTCAACTTTTTCAATATGGAGGGAGTATAAATCTAGTTAAACCGGAGTGGCCAGACATGTACATTGGGTATCATGTTACATTGGGTATCATGTCAAGTCAAAAAAAATGTCTCATCAGAATACTAATCAGCAGACTGTAGCTACATCCTGTGTAAAAAAATATTGTTTATACTTTCCCAAAGTTTTTGTGAAGTTTCTTGTAGCACTTTTGAAACGATCTAATCAGCCTAGAGGGGGTGAATAGGTGATTTTTGACAATCTAAAACTTCACAAACTGGAATTCGTAGTTAGATAACAACCGGTGTTGCCGGTTTGTTTGGGTAGGTACTACCGTGTGTAACACACCGGTACTACCGACACAAACAAACGACACTACCGGAATCCTAAAGAGCAACTACAAATCCAATATATGTGAGCTATGAATGTAATACAAGAATATGTCCCACTTCCCTAAGAATGACAAATAGTGAGTCTAGCTTTACCGAGCCTTGGTAGCTTCCCACGGTGTGGATCGATCCTTCTCAACCTAAGAATGAGATAGGGAGAGGAAGAACACGAAGAACACAAGTAATATGCAAAGTAGAGACAACAACAAGCACACGTGACACGACGATTTATCCCGAGGTTCGGCCAATCCATAAAGGAGTGCCAACGTCCTCGTTGTTGAGGTGACCACAAAAGTCGGAGTCTATTTCACCTCCTAGCCTCACTCAAGCAACCACAAAGGCTACTAGAATTTCTCCACTAGAAATCACAGGGGTAATACAAACACTTCGGGGAGCCCTCACAAATAAATCAATACGGGCTACCACGAAGAACACCTAACCGGCTAGAGTTCAAAGAACCCAAGAGTAATAGACACAAACAAAGCCGGCTAGATGGAAACCAAGTGCTCAAGTCATAGATCGAAGCTTTCCAATCTCTAATCTCACTTCCCTAGCTCAAATCTTGCAAAGGAATGAATCTTGGAGCAAAGGGGGAGAGAGAGGGAAGAAGTCAATGCTTGAAGCTCTTTTGTCTGAAGTTAGGTCGCAATAAGTGAGTGGAATGAGTGGGTAACGGTCAAATGGGAAGAGAAGAGCTATTTATATTCCCTCAGTCCCGAGGCTGGTCGGTAGTACCGACCACCCATGGTCGGTAGTACCGACCAGTCAAAAAAACCGTTGCACAGATCTGAGATCTGACCTAAAGTCAAACTACCGGCCTCAGGTTGGTACCACCGAGGGTCGGTAGTACCGGCCCTATGGAGGTACTACCGCCAGGCCAAATCGGCCGCACACAGAGAGCTCCGCAGAAAGAGACTTGGTCCCTTGGTTACTACCGACCAGGGTCGGTACCACCAAGGGTCGGTACCACCAAGGGTCGGTAGTACCGACTCTATGGCGGTACTACCGCCAAGTCAAAATTGAGCCAACACAGAGAGCCCTGCAAAACTGCCTTACTACCGGCTTGGGTCGGTACCACCGAGGGTCGGTAGTACTGACTCTATGGCGGTACTACCGCCAAGCCATTTTGGGTCAACACAGAGAGCTCCGCAAAACGAACTTTCTACCGACCAGGGTCGGTACCACCGAGGGTCGGTAGTACCGACCATATGGCGGTACTACCGCCAAGTCATTTTCGAGTCTACACAGAGAGGTTGCAAAACTGACTTGCTACCGGCCGAGGTCGGTACCACCGAGGGTCGGTAGTACCGGCCTTATGGCGGTACTACCGCCAGGCCATTTTCAAGTCTACACAGAGAGGATGTTAGAGCATCGCGCAGAGCAGCCATGGTCGGTACTACCGACCACCCATGGTTGGTACTACCGACCACACAGATTTACCTCTATGTGTTCGTGATTGTGCGGTGTCTCTCAAGCAAACTTTAGTTAGTCGATTTGAGCACTTTTCTCCACATCTAGCCAACCTAATTTGTGACCCTCTTGATAGTCCGGCTTACCTATGACTCAAGTTTAAAATCAAACTTTCAAACCACCACTTGAGCTAGGTATCTTTTTGTCCAAATGTATCCAACGTGCTTTATTCACGAGATTTCAACATTTTAAATCTTTCTAGGACTAACACCTGCATATATGCTTTTATAAATTCGTTAGTCCCTAATTTGATTGTCATTAATTAGCCAAAAACCCACATTGGGGGCGAATGCACTTTCAAACTCCCCCTTTTTGGTAATTGATGACAACCAACTTAGGCTTACAAAAAGATAGAAAGAATTAAAGCTTTTGAATTCCAAAATTTAGTTTGAGCTCCCCCTTAGTGTATGCTTTGGATATGAATTTCAAACCTTGACTTAAAGCAAGGTTGCATACATAAGAACAAGAGCTCCCCCTAAATTTTGCAATCTGTGGGGTGCCTAAGTGTGTGACAACATCATATATATCAATTTGTGATGCATAAACAAGATGGCATGGTGAATCATATAACAGTGTAATAAGAGAAAAGCGAATGACTATGGAAGAAAGAAAAAGACTCAAATCACATAGCCATATCGAAACAACAATCACCAACCATGACATGAGCAGAAATAAAGAGGATGAACCATACATGAATAAAACATTAAGCACAAATGTTTTACATCCTCATCACATCACAAATAAACAAGTAGCATAACCACACTTAGTTCTCATAGTTTAACTCTCTCTCAAGGACTAACTATTACATCATGATAAAAGCCTAACACTTCCCCTTTGGCATCAAATGCCAAAAAGGGTAGGCCATGATAAGCAGAGGATCTAATAGTAGCCACCTGACGAACCACCATAGCCACCAAAGATAGAAGAGTAAGCGCTGGCACCAACATCACCACCTGGGAACGACGATGAAGGAGCGGTAGAGGGATCCGACGGAGGAGAAGGGGCGTGGAAGCCGCCACTCCCAGCTGGATCGGCGTTGGGGGCAGCAAAGCCCATCTAGGAGCCACCACCACCACCCTAGTATGAGGTGGATCCACCACCATGTGATGGACGCTCACCGTAGTCGGGGTAGAAAGGCGGAGGCTGGTACAAGGGCGGGTGCTGAAGGGGCTGATACATGTCAGAGGAGAAGATCCCGGCCTCATCACCACCCTGCTGCTGCTGCTGCTGGCCACCGTTGTCATCGTCATCATCATCATCACCACGCCTGGGCTAAGCATCATACTCGGCGAAGGGATCTGGGAAGGGTCAGAGCGGAGATCGCGGAGGAAGACCAAGGTGCTCACGCACCTCCTGCTGGTGCTGCTCATCGCGCTCAGCCTTGTAGTAACACCATGAAAAGAACTTGCTGAGCGCATAGCGAACAGCCCCACCACCACCATTCCTCCGCCTCTCAGGTCGCGGATAAGAAGGGGCAGCAGGGGGCACCTCCTCATGGGCCTGCTCCTGGGCATGAGCCTCACCATGAGCTGCTGCTGCTGCAGGAACATCACCACCATCATCAGCCTTGGCCTTGCCCGTCGAGGAGAATGACGAACACTGTACTCCTTCACGCTCCATTCATACTCAAAGGTGGCTCCAACAACATGCTCAATGATATGCATTAAGTATGGAGCAAAAGGCAGGTCCTTGTGTGGGTCATTATAAACATCAGAAATCTTCTGCCATAAGAAGTGGGAGATGCTGAATCGCCCATCTGGCAAAGCAAACCTGACAAGAACCTTAGGAGCATCATTCCTTTGATTGGTGTTGTCTCCAACCTTGGGGTCCAGGGTAAGGCGCATCAGGTTGTTTAGCACAAAGTAGGCAGGCTTCAGCCCATTGACCTAAAAGTTCGGTACCGTGCCATGCATGTAAATCCCAGAACTCTGCAGATCCTCAGGATACATTCCCCCACCATACATCTCAGACAGCCTGGGACCATTCCTGTCTTCACTGTTGAACCCCAACAGCCTGGCAAAAGTGACAAAGTTACACCTGTAGTGGACCCCCTGGGTCATCCAATGCAGCACTTGCGCAGGCTGGTCAATGAACAAAGTGACCCAGAACTGACAAATGATTTCCTGATTATAGCTGCGCTCACCAGTTGTCAGACCTAGTATCCTCCAGTCCTCAAGCCTCAGCACTAGAGCATCAATCTCTTCAACACCCTTGTCAGCCAGAGAGCGGATTGCCAGCCGCTTGTGCTCAAAGAGGGGAGGATGCCCCTTAGCACAAAATCTCTTCCAGCAGACAGACACATAGTAATCCTGCTGAAAGCGGGACCAAAACCTTCTGTCCACTAAATCATCCCTGACAAAGAGATAGGGATTCTCCAACCTCTGGGTCCTCAACAGGTTTGCCCGCTTCCTGTCAGAATAGTCCATGACATTACCAGAATAAGCGGGGGTCGACATCAGAGCACCAGCCTCATCATGCAGGTGAAATAGCCGGTTGATCAACATCAACCCGACAGCCAGAGGAGAGGGAGGTCCAACTCGAGGATCAATGGAACGACCCTCTCGCTCAGGACCAGCCTCCTGAGCCACTCCTCCCACAATCACACTGTGCAGACGCCCGGGAGGACCATTGACAGGAGGCGGTGGAGGTGGAGGAGAAGCATGACCACTGCCACCAGCATGTCCACTGCCACCACCCCTACCGCTGTCGACACTCCGACGGCTCATGGATGAACGCCCACGAACCTGTCGAGTGACATCCTCACTGCTCCCACCGGCCTGGGCACGACGCCCGGGATTGCGTCGCTGCGGCTCTCCCGGCTGCAAACCACCTTGCTCCAAAGCAACATACTCCTCCTCTTCCTCATCTCTAGCCTGTCGAGCATCACGAGAGGGCCTCCGGCTATGCGACATCTAGAAAAAGATAGCATTGACCGATATGAGACACAAGTGATAACAAAACAACTTCAACGGATGTAGCAAAGAAGGAGACGATCAAGATCGGGGAAGAAAACTGCTCACTGCGCGCGGTCGGTACTACCGACCGTAGCGGGCGGTACTACCGACCGCACTGCAGCGTGCGGTTCACTTCGATCCAATCAACCAAATCGCCCATAAACTTGCAAACCATACATCCTAGAAGCATCTACACACTAGATAGAACAATCCTACCAAAAGAATCGACCTAGAACAAGGTACATTGAGAGATCGGGCATGAACACCCTAGTACCTTGCTACTCGAGGAGAAGAGGCCGAAATCCGATGGAGGAAGAACTTTCGGGCTTCACGAACACCACCAAGACGATCTCCTTGCACCAAGGCACCTTCCCACAAGACGGATTGAGATTTGAGTGAAGGAGAAGGGAGATCGAGGAGTGAGAGGCGCGGCGGCTGGGAAGCACGGACGAAGAGGGCGGCGGCGCGGTAAAGAACGACTGACCGGATAGGTTAAAAAAAGATTTCACCGTGACCTTTTATATCCGGGTCAAACCCGGTCGGTACTACCGCCCAAAGGGGTCGGTACTAATGACGTCGGTACTACCGGCCCTTATGGCAGTACTACCGACCGTTCATTTTCAGAACGGACAGAGAGCTATTCTAGGAGAACCTTGTGTGGTATACTACACAAACTTCAATCATGTCCAGATTTCATACAAGCAGCACATAACTATGGACACAAGTGAAGCATGCAAAATAGATTTTGAAATCACACACAATATTTGATAAAACATTTGTCTAGGTCTCTAGGTGAAAACAAATATGTGCAAGACATCAAGCCACATTACGAGAATCAATGATATTTAGTTCACTCCTCAAAGCATAAAATCTTGACTCATCTAGAGGCTTTGTGAAGATATCAGCTAATTGCTTTTCGGTGCTCACATGGCGTATAGAGATATCTCCTTTGGCTTCGTGGTCTCTCAAGAAATGGTGTCGGATGTCAATGTGTTTTGTGCGAGAATGGTTTACGGGATTGTTAGCTAGCTTGATAGCACTCTCATTGTCATACAAAAGTGGAATCTTGTTTTCCTCACATCCGAAATCTTTTAGTGTTTGCTTCATCCAAAGTAGTTGAGCACAGCAAGCGCCGGCCGCCACATACTCGGCTTCGGCGGTGGATAGGGCAACACTATTTTGTTTCTTGGAACTCCATGACACCAAAGACCTTCTAATAAATTGGCAAGTCCCGGTAGTGCTCTTTCGATCTACTTTGCAACCGGCATAGTCCGAATCGGAATAGCCAAGTAGATCAAAAGTGGAGCCCTTGGGATACCACAAGCCAAGATTAGGAGTGTGCACTAAGTATCGAAAGATTCTCTTAACGGCCATAATATGACATTCTTTCGGATTAGCTTGAAATCTTGCACACATGCACACACTAAGCATTATATCAGGCCTAGATGCACAAAGGTAAAGCAATGAACCGATCATAGAGCGATATACCTTTTGGTCCACTGACTTACCATCCTCATTTAGATCAAGATGTCCATTGGTAGGCATGGGGGTCTTGATGGGTTTGGCCTTGTCCATCTCAAACTTCTTTAGCATGTCTCTTGTGTACTTGGTTTGACTGATGAACGTGCCATCCTTGAGTTGCTTGATTTGAAATCCAAGGAAATACTTCAACTCACCCATCATGGACATCTCGAACCTTTTGGTCATGATCCTACTAAATTCCTCACAAAAAGTCACATTAGTACTACCAAATATTATGTCATCGACATATACCTTTTTGAGTAGGAAGTCCTTAAGGCAATCATACCAAGCTCTAGGGGCTTGCTTGAGCCCATAGAGTGCCTTGTCGAGCTTGTAGACGTGGTTGGGAAACTTTGGATCTTCAAAACCCGGTGGTTTCTCCACATATACCAATTCGGAGAGGGGGCCGTTGAGGAATGCACTTTTCACATCCATTTGGTATAGCTTGAAATCATGGTGAGTAGCAAAGGCAAGTAATATGCGAATTGACTCAAGCCTAGCTACGGGTGCATAGGTTTCCCCAAAATCCAAACCTTCGATTTGAGTGAAACCTTGAGCCACCAACCGTGCTTTGTTCCTTGTTACCACGCCATGCTCGTCTTGTTTGTTGCGGAAGACCCATTTGGTTCCTATCACATTTTGCTTGGGCCTTTCCACCAAGGACCAGACTTCATTCCTGGGGAAGTTGTTCAGCTCTTCTTGCATAGTCACCACCCAGTCCGGATCATCAAGTGCTTCTTCCACCCAAAGAGGTTCCAAAGAGGAGACAAACAAGTAATGTTCACAAAAACTTGCTAAGAACGTGTCGTTACCCCACGTCGTATGCTCCCCAGTATGTTGTCAACGGGATGATCCCGTTGAATCGTATGGTGCACTTTAGGATGTGGCACGAGTGATCTCCTTTGGATGGGTCCATCTTCATCATCTTTGTCATATGTGTGGATGTCCCCATCTTCTCGTCGGTCTTCATGTTGAGCTTGTGTTTGATCATCAACTTGATGTATCACTTGAACATCACTCACACTACCACCATTCGGAGTTGCGGAAGCTTCATCATGCGCATTTGAATGCACATGATGGACATGAGAATCTTGTGGAGTGTGCGATGGATCATCTTCATCATCTTGAATTTCAACGGGCCTCACATCACCAGTTGCAAGCTTCTTGATAGCTTCAGATGGAGGCATGTCATTACCTACAAGCTCATCATTGACTTGCTCCTTTTGGGAGCCGTCAGATTCATCAAAAGTCACATCTACTGTTAACTCAATAGTGCCGGTGGCATTATTGAATACGAGGTAGCCGTGTTCGTTAGTACCATAACCAAGTAGAAAGCCTTCGTGTACCTTAGGTGCAAACTTTGAACTTTTGGCTCTCTTATTAAGTATGAAACACTTGCAGCCAAAAACTCGAAAGTAATGCACCTTTGGTTTGTTATCGGTTAAAAGCTCATATGGCGTCTTGTCCCTTAGCTTGTGAAGGTAGAGGCGGTTGATAGCATGACATGCGGTGTTCATCGCCTCCACCCAAAAGCCATGGGATGTCTTGTATTCATCCAACATAGATCTTGCGGCTTCAACAAGAGTTCTATTCTTCCTTTCCACAACCCCATTTTGTTGTGGGGTATATGGAACGGAGAACTCATGTTTGATTCCTTCATCATCAAGATATTATTCTATGTTGGTGTTCCTAAACTCGGTCCCAATGTCGCTTCTCACTTTCTTGATCTTGAGCTCAAACTCATTTTGAGCCCTTCTAGCAAACTTCTTGAAGATGCTTTGGGTCTCACTTTTATCTGCTAAAAAGAACACCCAAGTGAAACGAGAAAAGTCATCAACAATAACGAAGCCATATTTGTTACCGCCGATGCTTTGGTAAGCAACGGGTCCGATGAGGTCCATATGTAGTAGCTCCAATGGCCTTGTTGTTGACACGATGTTCTTCATTGGATGCTTTGCTCCAACTTGCTTTCCGGCTTGGCATGCACTGCAAATCCTATCTTTCTCAAATGAGACATTGGTTAGTCCAAGGATGTGCCATTCCCTTTGAAGTTGGGCCAAGTTCCTCATCCCAACATGAGCTAGTCGGCGATGCCAAAGCCAACCCATGCTAGATTTTGCCATTAGACATGTTGTAGGTTCTACCTTAATTACTAGTTGAGAAATCAACTAGGTAAAGTTTTCCCTTCAACACACCTTTAAATGCAATAGAAGAATCCCTTCTTCTAGAGACGGTCACACCCTTATCCGTAAAGAGACAATCGTAACCCATTTCACAAAGTTGAGAAACGGATAACAAATTGTAACTCAATGAATGCACAAGTAATACATTAGATATGGAGTTATCAGTTGAGATAGCAATTTTACCCAAACCAAGCACTTCTCCTTTTCCATTGTCACCAAACACAATATTGTTGCATGAGTCATGGCTTGGTTGAAAGGAGATGAACATTTCTTTTGCCCCGGTCATATGATTGGTGCATCCACTATCCAACACCCAACTTGATCCACCGGAGGCATATTCCTACAAAACAAGATTATGTTCTTGATTTAGGTACCCAAGTGAGATTGGGTCCTAGGGGGTTAGTCACATAAACTTTTGGCACCCAAACATTTCTCATTATCTCCCTCTTCTTGAGGGCACCAACATATTTAATGACAATCTTGCCGTTCTCTCCCCAACAACACAAGTAATCACATGTATAGCTTCTTGATATAGGCTTTTGTTGCTTGGGGACCTCCACTTGCTTTTCCTTGTTGATTTTACCATTAGCAAGTGGAGCCTTTGGATTGGTAACCTTGTTGGCCTTGTTCACGAGGTCAAAGAGAGGAACCCCTTTGTTAAAGTTAACAAAGGGTACCCCTTTGACCATCTTCCTTCCATTGGCCTTGCCACCATACCTATTGTACCCAATCCCATCCTTGATGGATGGGTGTCTTGCGGTCTTGAGGATATCATTTGGTTGTTCCATCTTGCACTTGCAACCATTTCTCAAGATCATGTTCAGTCGTTGGATTTCTTTGCTCTTCTTCTCTAACTCAACAATGTTAGTTGCACAAGCATTGATATCAACTTTATAACATCTATTGCAACCATTACTTGTTGAAGCATTAGAGTTGTTGGAATCCTTAGGAGTAGTTGAAGATGTACTACTCCAAAGAGTGTTGTAGCTTAGTTCAAGAGTTTGATATTTATCATGAAAGCTTGTGAGGCTTTCTTGAACTAAGCTAACCTTACTCTTTAGATTAGCAATTGAGTCATTGCTCGTGGAACACTCCTTAGCCAACTTCTTGTTAGAGTCATTAGCTAAAGATAGTTCCACGGTCAATTTCTCAACCTTCAACTTCTCCTCGGCAAGAGAGGCTTCCAATGCAAGGTTCTTCTCTCTCTCTTGAGAGATCAAGTCCCCTTGCAAAACAAGACTCTCATTCCGACTTTCCAATTTACTAAGCAATTTTAATATCTTTGGTCCACCTTTCTTACCAAACTTTTTTATGATGCTTAATTCAAATTCATCCATGTCATCATCACTATATTCATCACTTGAACAAGTAGAAGAGGGAGGTGATACCTTCTCATCCTTAGCCATGAAGCAAGAATGAGTGACGTCATCCTCATTGTCGGTGAGGCCCTCGAACAAGCGTGATGAAGTGGTCGAGGTAGTCATGTTGGAGAGGGGGCTTGGAGTAGAGGTCTTGTGTATGGTGATGTTGGCCGCTCCCTTCTCTTTCTCCTTGCCCTTGCTCTTCTCTTCATCACTTGAGTCATCTTCGGAGAACCATTCTTCACCAAGATGAGCTTCACCACCTCTTCTTCTTTGGTTCTTGTCATAACTCTTGCTAAACTTGTTCTTGTTCTTCTTTTGTGGACAATCAGCGATGAAATGATCGTCCGCACCACACTCATAACAGTTCCTCTTCTTTGACTTCTTGAAGTATCCACCCTTGCCCTTCTTGTACATCTTCTTCCTCATAAATCTTCTAAAGTTCTTCACAAGGAGAGCAATCTCATCATCGGAATCGTCGCTCCCTTCACTTGATGAGTCATGTTGAGCCTTGCTTCCTTCTTCTTGATTTGCCCTGAGAGCTACCACCTTCTTGTGGCTTGTTTCTTGGTCTTCTAGAGCTTCATCATCCAAGACTTCATGATGCTTTATTTTGGCAAGCATCTCATGAGGTCCCATGCTCTCATAGTTAGGTCTCTCCATGATGATTGATGCAAGTGTCTTGTTCTTCTTCCTATATGCTCTCAATAGCTTTCTTGCAGCTGAGTTGTCATCCCACTTGTTATCTCCAAGAGCTCTAATCTTGTTTATCAAGGTCATGAATCTATCAAACATTTGTTGGGTGGTTTCACCACTCTTGATAGTGAAGTTCTCGATCTTTCCTTGTAGAAGCTCAATGTTGCACTTCCTTACACTTGCATCACCCTCATATGATATCTTGAGAGTGTCCCAAATTTTCTTGGCATTTACCATTCCATGCACCTTGTTACTTTCTTTGGGCCTAAGGCATGATAGAATCAATGATGCCGCTTGAGCATTTTGTTGAAACTCAATCACATCATTGTCGGTGAACTCTTTGCCTTCAACATGACTCGGTCCATTCTCAACAATCTCCCAAGCTCTTGCGGCAAGAAGATGTAGCTTCATCTTATGTTCCCAATCATTGTAGTTGATCCCATCGAAGGAAGGTGGTTTGCCTAGATTGACGCTAGGCAATTGAAGGACTTTGCCCATTTGGCTATAGTCATAATGTATGTTAGAGAACTCCTCTCTCTTGCCTTTCTCTTCATCTTCCTTCTTCTTATCTTCTTTGGGCCGTGGTGGATTTTCTCCACTTCTGGATGACTCGGCTTTGTTGCCCAAAGCTTGCCTCAAGGTCTCAATCTCATCTTTCATCTTTTTCATTTGATCTTCGAATTTCTTTGCTTGATCTTCTAGCAGCTGAGTAGAAACCCTCTTGACAATGTCATCAATTTATTCTTTGCTTATGGTAGACATGATTATCCCTTACGCGGTGAAGCGCTAACACAAGGGTTAGGCTCCGATACCAATTGAAAGGATCTAATCAGCCTAGAGGGGGGTGAATAGGTGATTTTTGACAATCTGAAACTTCACAAACTGGAATTCATAGTTAGATAACAACCGGTGTTGCCAGTTTGTTTGGGTAGGTACTACCGTGTGTAACACACCTGTGAGCATCTAGGCCCCCTGTGGGTTTCGGTGATTGGATGACAACAGTAAATTACTATGACTAACGTGTGTTTTGCAGAAACAGTTTGAGTTAGGTCATGGTAATGATGATCGTGAGGACACTATGGTATTCATGTCCCCTTATTGATAGAATTCGTTCGGTTTTCAAAGGATGGACGACGAAGACGGTGATAGGCTAGTTCTAAGTGTCATTTGGTGTTGAAGGACACTTAGAGTAGCATAGGTCTTTGTTTTATCTTTGGCTGTACTATAAAGAGGGGTTTGAATGGGTAGCTTGACCTAGGTGAGACTTTTGAGTTAGGTGTGGTGCACACTTGTTATCCAAAGCCCTAGGTAGCTTAGAAAGGTCCCTAAGATCATAAGGAAGAAAGTTCGTGAAGGGAGCGTCGCTAACCGAAGTCGTTTCAGACATCAAATAGCGACCGGACGCTCAAACCCTAGCGACCGGACGCTGGGGCATGCGTCCGGTCAGTGGGCTGGCTGAGGGAGTCAGTCTGGTTGCGACCGGACTCACCGTCAGCAATCGATCGGATGCACCAGAGGGTGAGTCCGGTCGTACTCAGAGAGGCTCCAGAGAGGGTTTTTGCTGACCGGACGCGTCCGGTCAATGGTGATCGGACGCATGCGTGCGTCCGGTCAACACTTCGTACATGTGTCAGGCCTAACGTCACGTAGCCGTTAGGCACTGACCGGACGCGTCCGGGCAACCCGACAGGTGCGTCCGGTCAGTGCATAACTGGCTGGACTTACCCCTTCGTGCATGTTTCGAGTTGGGGGGTATAAATATGCCTCCCCCTCATTCATGCTGCTACTCTTGCTCATTTGAAAGGTTGCCAAACACATTGTGAGTGCAAGTGAGTGCAAGAGGCCTAGTGAGGTTGAGAGATTTGATAATTGAGTGATCAAACACCTCATTAGTGAATTGAGAGTAGCAAGTGTGCATCCACCCATCTCATTAGCCTTGCATTGGTCAAGTGAGAGTTCTTGCTTGTTACTCTTGGTGATCGGCATCACCTAGACGGCTTGGTGGTGATCGGAGAGCTTGGTGATCATCCGGAGGCATTGTGGATGACCCAAGCCAAGTTGTGACCGGTAGCGAGCGATTCACCGGGCTGGAGTGGCGAAGAATCAGTTCGTAGTGAGCACTTGATCCTTGCGCGGATCAAGGGGGAGCGATACCCTTGCGCGGGTGCTCCAACGAGGACTAGGGGGGTGTGCCGACACCTCGATACCTCGGCAAAAAGATCGTCGTGTCATCTCTACTCTCTTTACTACACATTTACCTTTGAGCAATTCAATTCCGCATTTATTTGTTGTTCTTTCACAAGTTGAATTGCCATGCTAGAGTAGAAATGGTTTAGCGATAGTCTTTTGTGCGATTGATTCTTGTCAAACACTCTTCTAGGCACTAGGGGGTTAATTGGGGCTTGATAGGTCTTAATTCTTGCAAGAAGTTTTAGAAAAGCCCAATTCATCCCCCCCTCTTGGGCATCTTGATCCTTTCAATTGGTATCGGAGCCTTGTGCTCTCGATTTAGGCTTAACCGCCTAGAGTTAAGATGTCCGGAGGTGATGGACCACCTCCCATGTTTGAGGGAGACGACTTTCCATATTGGAAAATCCGTATGGAGTCGTACCTAGAAGCGGTTGATGTGAAATGCCGCGATGCCGCAATCACCGGCTTTGCCAAGCCCAAGGAAGGCATAAGCCTCACTCCTAATGAGGAGGAAAATGAAAAATGGAATGCAAAAGCCAAAAACATCCTTTTTAGAGGCATTTGCAAAGATGTGTTCAACCGTGTTCGGAACCACAAAAATGCCCATGATCTATGGGAAAACATTTGTGCGCTCCATGAGGGAACCAAGAGTGAGCGTGAGGAACGCTATCATTTAGTTATGCAAAAGCTTCACTCTTTTGATATGCATGCTAATGAAAGTGCAAATGAAATGTACTCACGGTTGAATGTTCTTGTAGAGGAACTCAATGGACTTGGCCTCACACAAATGCAACCATCCGATGTTGTGAGGAAGATCCTTTGTGTCCTTCCAATTGAGAAGTATGGACACATAGTGACGGTGCTACATCAAGGCGATCTTTCCACCGCTACACCAACCCAAATCTTGGGAAAGATCAATGCGCATGAGATGTACATGCACATCACACCAAGTGGTGGCTCCTCCACCGACAAGAAGAAGGACTTGGCCTTCAAAGCTTGTCATGACAAGAAGGGCAAGTCCAAGGCTATTGAGGTGCATCATGAGAGCTCAAGTGATGAAGAGGATGATTCCAACATCGCTCTCATGGTGAGAAGGACCACCAAGATGTTGAAGAAGCTTCACAAGAATGGAGTCAACTTTGACTCAAGAAAGAAGAAGTTCTTCACTAGTAGCAAGAGGAGGCCAATCTCCGAAATGGATTGCTACAATTGCGGTGAGCTTGGCCATCTTGCTCATCAATGCACCAAGCCCAAGAAAGAGAGCTACAAGAACAAGAACAAGGGCAAGAAGTATGACTCATCAAGTGAAGATGAGAAGAAGAATGAGAAGCCCTACTACAAGAAGGATGGCAAGAAGAAGAAGCAATACCACAAGAAAGGTGGCAAGGCTTACATTGTTGGTGATTGGCTCACCGACATTGACTCCTCCGGTGGCTCGTCAAATGAAGATAGTGATGATGAGAAGGAGAAGGTGGCCGCTCTAGTCATTGGCTCCTCTACACCACCACCACCACCGTCGCCATCATCATCTACACACCTATGCCTTATGGCCAAGGGTGACCGGAAGGTACAAAGCGATGATGACTCTAGTGATAGTGATAGTGATGGTGAATTTGAGGCACCTACTTATGATGAGCTTGTCAAATTGCTAAACGACTACTCTAAAATCATAAGAAAGACTAGAGCTAAAAATGAAAAGCTTGTTGATGAAAATAAATCTCTTGTTGAGAAATATGATCATGCTATTCATGCTAGTGATGAGTTAAAAGATGAACTTGCTACTATGTCATCATCCATCAAGGAGCTCAAGTCCTCTAATAAGGAGCTCAAAGCTAAAAATGAAAAACTTGATAAGATGCATAGTGACTTTACCACTAGTTATGCTTTGCTCAAAGAACAATACACTCAAGTGAAAGTTGACTATGATGCTCTCACCATTACTTATGATATGCTTTCACATGAGACACATGATGCTCCTAACCTTGTTGTTAAGTGTGACATAGCAACATCTTGTGAGGATTTGGTTAGTGAGCATGATGGGCAAAAAGCTAGTGGCAAGGGCAAGAGTGTGGTTGTGGCCGATCATTATGATGATTATGTCAAGATCAAGAATGAGAATGCAAAGCTCAAGGTTGATCTAGAGAAGCTTACAACCACTAAGCAAGTTGTCATAGAAACCCATGATGATGATTATAGCATGTCACTTGAGCTAGACATACTAAAAGAAGAGAATAAGAGATTGAAGATGGAAAGAGATTACAAGATGACACCATCTCAATTAGAGCTCCAACAAGAGAATGACAAGCTCAAAAGAGAGAAGGAGCACCTTACCACCGGGTTGAAGAAATTCACCAAGGGGCAATGTCTTCAAAGTGAGCTACTCATGAACACTGTAATGAAGACAAATAGAAATGGTATTGGCTTCCTTGAAGAGAAGATGAAGCAACGCAAAAGCATCACTAAGCCAAAGAAGAAGAAGATTGGAAGATGCTATGAGTGTGGAAAGGAAGGACACTTTGCTCACGATTGTGAAGAGCCTAAACCTACACCCTTGCCCAAGCATGCTAGGCCCTTTGCTTTCAATGCTCACTACATGCTTAGACAAGACTCTAGTGGCAAGATGAAAGTCATGTTCATGGGGCCTCCTAACAAGAATAGGCCAAAGCAAATTTGGGTTGCTAAGTCACTAGTAGAGAAGGTTAAGGGACCACAACAAGTTTGGGTCCCAAAAGCTCAAGCTTGATTTCTTGTGTGTGTAGGTGAACTACAAGACCGGTGGATCTCATTGGGTGATTGATAGTGGTTGCACACAACATATGACCGGTGATCCTCGGATGTTCACCTCACTAGAAGAGAATGTCAATGACCAAGAAAAGATTACATTTGGTGACAACTCAAAGGGCAATGTCAAGGGATTGGGCAAAGTGGCTATATCAAATGATCATACCATCTCCAATGTACTTCTAGTTGCATCATTGAGCTTCAACTTGCTATCCGTTGGGCAACTATGTGATCTAGGCTTTCAATGTTTGTTCACCGACAAGGAAGTGGTTGTGACCAAGAAAGATGATACACAAGTGATATTCAAGGGATTTAGATACAACAATCTCTATCTAGTGGATTTCACCTCCGAAGATGCCAACTTGAAGACATGTTTGTTCACTAAGCAATCACTTGGTTGGCTATGGCATAGAAGATTGGCGCATGTTGGAATGAACACTCTTAACAAGCTATTGAAGAAGGATTTGGTTAGGGGCTTGAAGGATGTCAAATTTGAGAAGGACAAATTGTGTAGTGCATGTCAAGCCGGCAAGCAAGTTGCAAACACTCATCCAACCAAAGCCTTTGTATCAACATCAAGAGAGTTAGAGCTACTTCACATTGTTGACGCAAAACGTGACGCGCTGCGCCTCACACACAGCAAGCCGAAAAAAAGCTGGCTTCAATCGGGTGCCCGGAGTGTGTCGAATCCGGAGACGTGCCAGTCGGTTTGACCTGAAAACCAACAAGGGATAAAACTGTGAGAATACCAATGGAACATGTCGGGTGAGACCAGACAGTTCCATATGTACGGCTTTGAAAGCCAATCACGATGGCACACAGCTATAGAAGGTGTCTGTCAGAGCATGTTTATAAAGTCATTCGGCTAACATGAGAACAGAGCATGTAAAACATATTAACTGCTGCATGCACATGTAAAGAGAGACATGCTTTGAACAGATGAAAGGTATCATTAAAACATTGTAAACAGGTAACTTGCAAATATAAATCTATTCAAATAACACATGCATAGGTTAATCCAACTAGTCTGCCGCACGTCTAGTCTTCATAAACCCGTCAAGCATAAACTCAAGCAAAGCTAATCCACCGCATGATACCACTTCTTATAAGTCTACACCACTTCTTATAATTAGATTAATCCACCGCATGATACAATCTAATTATAACAAGCTAAAAGCATGCATGTATTTGAACAGATCTATAAAAACTCATTACTCGCGTAAGCTCAACCAAAATCGGCAAACTAGCCGAGTTGGGGTCCATGAAGAAGGAACATACAAGCAAACATGATTAAACCAATCTAAAACCTGCATCTGCCGCACGATACCCAGTTCCATCAAAGCCTAACCGTGATTGACATGCATGAGCCCACAACATGTAACAATCTAGATAGGAAGTTGATTCGGCCATCATGATCTTATGATTAACGAAAAACACAAGCAAGCTTGTGTTATAGGGCCGAACAAAGATCAATCTAGATTGGGCAAAAGAGTGTTACAAGAATTAAATAATAAAACACATAACACATGATAACTTAATGAATCTATCAGATCTGCCAAATCTAATAGAGCCGATAACTATTTTTACCCATGACTTAATCCGCCGCACGATACAAGGCATAAGCAAAAACTTCTCGTCATAAGCTTAAATCCGCCGCACGATACTAAGCTTAACGAACGAGACTACTTGCATCATATCTAAATCCACCGCATGATACTAGACATGATAGCAAGGTTGCCGGTACTTACGGAGGTCGACGGATCGATGATTCCTCTCGAAGAACTCGATGACACGACTAAGGACTCGAAGATGGCACGAGGCCGGTTTGTATTGATATGGTTGTGAACCTTAATTACAATGGCCGAGGGTTAATATTTATACCCTGGGCTAATAGGAGTCCTGAAGGGACTACGACTAAACAATTCCTTATTAAAAAGAAATGCTAATTTAATACAATAACGAATCTACTACTTCCTTCCTGGTGGAGTACATCTTCATCACGTTCGGGCTAGTAATCAGATGTCTTATGTCCTATGTTGTACGTATATATATATGACCTCCAATCCAATCTCTATTTCTCCATGCTTGCTCGTTTACGTGAGGAATAATATTATTGATATCATCGGCCAACCCCTTTTCCTTTCCAGGGTAAGCTTTATGAAATGATGTGGCCAAATATATTAATTGGCCATACCTGCATGAAGTCCCAAATAAACCGAACATGCAAGTAATATCCAAACATGCAAGTAATATCCGATCAGTGCAAATCTGGTATGACGTGTTGCCTTTGTTCTTCTAGCTTCTCTTGCCTTCCGAGGTCCTAAACGGATACGCCATAGTCACGTATATGTATATATCTCCTTTGCCTGATTTTTGCTAGCAACCACCAGACGTATTGCTTTTTCCAGAATATATTAATATTTCCTTGTTAACAATATTTCTCGGCTGACCAAATTTTGGTGTCAACACAGGCCCCCCTAGTTCGGAGTATGAATTTATCATGCTTCGAACTATTTCAGCTTGACGATCTTCTTTTCCTGATGACATTTGATCACAATATTTGAAGGCTCCAGCGGCTTCTCTTGAAATATAAAGAGCAGCACCGGCTTTTAATGCTGATAATAACTTCTAGTCGATTTTCTCCTTCCAAGAAACCGAGTAACTTTACTGGCAGCAATAGCATGTTCTCACCGAATTTCCACAATTTTCCTGTGAAATAATAAACCTCCAATACATGTAGAAATAGGTTAACAGTAAATGCGTATATGTATAAATATAATAGTTCTCCATTTTGTTGTTGATCAGAAGATGCTGCAATGCTGACTATATCTCAAGAGTATCATATTTATAACTAAGATTTCTCTTAAATTTGAATAAAACGGTATTCTAGCTATCCTTCTTTCTCTTCAACCATGGAGCTTTTAGCTTTGACTAAATCTGTCAGTAAATCACAAAACAAAACAAGAACAGAATTGCTTATCCTTTATTCTTCGAACAATCTTCTTCTGGAGTTTTTATATTCTTCTCGGTTTCGGCGAACACTCGTTCGTCATTTTTATTTCCGAGTATGAAAGATATCACACAATATTGCAAAGTCAAAAATCTAGACTATAGGAGATACAAGTCGTATACTTAGATCAAGAAGTGCGAGTAAAGATTTTATTCTTCTACATATCATTCTCTCTTAGTCATTTTAAAATATATGAGGCTACTGGACCTTTGGTCATCTTTTATCTTATCTGGTGATCATGTGACCGTCATTTTTTCTAACTCAGTTCTGGCGGACACGTGCCCGTCGTTTTTATTTCTGAGTTTTTTTTAGAGCAAAAATAGCCTCATACACTTTAATCAAAGAAAGAGTGCATGCACAAGATATTATTATATTGTGAATCTTGATCTTGGGAATATGACTATAATCTCACTAGAAGTCTTAACAGTTTGACAAAGCTCAATATGATATTTAAGAAAATTTTATTTTATGAATTCTCCAGAATTAAAGTATCTCTTAGAATAATGTTATAGCAAATTCTATCTCCATTCATATTTTATGATCACTTTTAGATAAAGTTTAAACTTTATGCGACCCACAAGTTTCAAAGATTTCTAGATAAATATTATAACCACTAAACTCAAATTTCGAGAAATTAAAGCTATAAATTAGACACGGGTACAACATAAAACAGAGTATTTATTTATCATTTCAACAATAGATAAACTAGAACATTATTTATATCACATATGATTATTATTCTCAAAATTTTAATTTATCATGGAGATGCAACATCATAAGTTTTGCCCTTTTAATATTTTTAATTCTAAACTTCAACATTATTTGAAAAGTAAAGGTAGAGTCACACAAACCACCGTTGAAGATGAAGGAGTTAATGGAAGTCATTCATCTTGTCCTTCATCATGATGAATCACTCGAGATGTTGCATAATGCATATGCGTGGCGAGCCCAAATCTCCATCAATAGATTTTTTTTTTGCTTAGCTGATGATCGGCTATCTATTTCGTCTTTCTCAACTCTGAGCCTGATCAACTCAACATACTCCGTGACTCTTCTTGCCGAATAATAACAACTTGTGGCCCCCCTAGTTGTCGCCGAAGAACTCGATTTCATAAGTAATAGGCCTCCCGACCATAGTCACGGCCCAAACTTCTCCACGTCCTCCACTCGTTTACGAGAAAAGAGCCGATAAGCTAGGAGAGGGTCTTCGACTTTGTTTGCCTGCATTATTTTGTCAACGTCACCAGGAACAAGCTCTCTGATTCTAATTCACGGTAACTTTCATCTAGATTTGGGTTCGCTCGCCGAACCAGTTGCTGATTCTATTTCATATATTATTTTCTTGGACCTCATAGCCGATTTCGTCTTACAAAGTGATCAGCTCTCATTGGTTCAGACAGCAAATACTCATGTACGGGCATGATCTATGTATTCAGTAATACCGAGTTGTTGTCGTGATCATGATGGCATGGTGAACCAGGTTATCGGCAAATCGGGGAAGGTCGAAGAAATTTCAGTCGTTAACATGTTGTTGTTCAGCCGAACGCGGGTTTCAAGTCTGGCTATTATAATGTCTTGATTTATCATGCTTGGACACGTCAACAAAAGCTTGATTATCACTTGATTAATTCCATTAATCAAATAAACAATTCAGTCCCCTTGCCTCATCACCATGCCTTAATCAACTGTCGCTTGATACCTTGATTTTCGGCTAACTATATCAATGCTAGAAAAATATACTCTGAATATCCTCAATATTCGGGGCTGATTCTTCGCGTGATGATGATAACTTTGTATGCATATCGGCCAATTAGTATATTTTCTTGTGTTGTTGTATCTACCGATTCCTTTCCTTAATAGCCGATTCCAAAGATGATATGTAGATAATTAGCTATCGACCAACTTCCCTCGGCATGACCCCTTAATACTAAATCGGCTATTTATAGCAGCATGCAAGTAAATCTGAGTTTGGACTTCATCTCTTTGAACATCTCCATGGAAACCTTCCTTTTATTTATCTCTTCATGTGCATACCGTGCCATGATATATTTGGAGACTGATACATTCATGTCATGATGTATTTGAAGCCATTTTATTTTTAGGAGGAACCATATCGGCCAATTTTATCTTTAGGACAGCCAATTTCGCCTATCCGCTGCTCACTACTGGATGTGCGAATAATGAATTAGGAAAGGTTTCATTGGCCTGACACTTGGGATTATTCTTCTAAGCCGATGAGTATCTTCGTGGTCTTGCCAGTTGTTGTGAGACTCCAGTTGTATGCCAGGATTAAATACACATATGTCGGCCTCATATACGTGCATGGACGTTGTGCACGTAACAACAATCATCCATCGGCTGATGTAGATATCCCATCGATCGGCTGTAAAATTCCCTCCATACGTCAATGCTCATATGCTTCTGTAGGGATGACACTAGTGGACCATGATTAGCTTTATATCAGATAATTTCCCGTTAATGCCGCAACAAGCGCTCCATCCGTTGCCGACTTGAATTTTTGTAAGTGCCCACGGAATATTCTTCTCTAGATTAGCCGATTGTCTCCTTTTGTAAACCTTTAAAATTCTTCGAACTCGACAACTGAGGATTCTTGTTAATAGCAGCTCTGGTGATGTAACTTCAGAATACATTGGTCAACATTTTGTATGGTCGACCACATCAGCTGTTCATATAAGGCTTTATTACCGAACTATAAATAGCCAACGTGCTAGCTGGTACCTTGATGTATTTAGCCAATGAAAGTCAGTTTTCCAATTATCTTGTAGCAATAATCGTCATCTGTTTATTTTGGAAACATGAATTTTCTGAGATGTCAACCATAGTGGGAGATGAGCTGGCACTGGCCCCCCAAAGCCCGACTGTCTATCCGTCCTTGGAGCTCCTTTACTATGATCTCTTCTATTTTTCCGATCAATTGATTGTTGTCCCACCAGGCGTGCCAAAAAGTGTGTTGACGCAAAACGTGACGCGCTGCGCCTCACACACAGCAAGCCGAAAAAAAGCTGGCTTCAATCGGGTGCCCGGAGTGTGTCGAATCCGGAGACGTGCCAGTCGGTTTGACCTGAAAACCAACAAGGGATAAAACTATGAGAATACCAAGGGAACATGTCGGGTGAGACCAGACAGTTCCATATGTACGGCTTTGAAAGCCAATCACGACGGCACACAGCTATAGAAGCTGTCTGTCAGAGCATGTTTATAAAGTCATTTGGCTAACATGAGAACATAGCATGTAAAACATATTAACTGTTGAATGCACATGTAAAGAGAGACATGCTTTGAACAGATGAAAGGTATCATTAAAACATTGTAAACAGGTAACTTGCAAATATAAATCTATTCAAATAACACATGCATAGGTTAATCCAACTAGTCTGCCGCACGTCTAGTCTTCATAAACCCGTCAAGCATAAACTCAAGCAAAGCTAATCCACCGCATGATACCACTTCTTATAAGTCTACACCACTTCTTATAATTAGATTAATCCACCGCATGATACAATCTAATTATAACAAGCTAAAAGCATGCATGTATTTGAACAGATCTATAAAAACTCATTACTCACGTAAGCTCAACCAAAATCGGCAAACTAGCCGAGTTGGGGTCCATGAAGAAGGAACATACAAGCAAACATGATTAAACCAATCTAAAACCTGCATCTGCCACACGATACCCAGTTCCATCAAAGCCTAACCGTGACTGACATGCATGAGCCCACAACATGTAACAATCTAGATAGGAAGTTGATTCGGCCATCATGATCTTATGATTAACGAAAAACACAAGCAAGCTTGTGTTACAGGGCCGAACAAAGATCAATCTAGATTGGGCAAAAGAGTGTTACAAGAATTAAATAATAAAACACATAACACATGATAACTTAATGAATCTGTCAGATCTGCCAAATCTAATAGAGCCGATAACTATTTTTACCCATGACTTAATTGAGAACATATATGATGAATGATTGACTTTGATGAGGAAGGTTTGAGGCTTTTACCCGGTTGAGTCTATATATCGCTATGCGCTTATTGTTTATGACTAACCGGTGGCGTGAGTTGTGGTGTTTCTGTGTTGGTGTGCGTGTGCGACATGTGTCTCTTGGCTGTGTTGATGTGCAGGTGTGGAGCTCAGATACAGTGGTCTATGGCGAGGTGAAGGTCAAGTAGAGACGTGTCGTGCCGACGGACCGGGAGCGGTGAAGGATGGGCATGCCGTGCGGCGGACGTGCCATGCTGATGTACCCAGAGCGGTGAAGGGCGGACGTGAGGCTTAGACTGACAGACCAGAGGGCCAGAGGACCAGCTGTGGTAGCTGGCACGTGGCATCGGCAAGCGAGAGCACATGGGGATGTGCGATGCATCGGCCGAGTCGGGAGGAAGACGTGGCGTCGTGACCCTTGGCGGGAGGTCGGACACGGGCTTGCGTGCGGCGCAAGTGCCGTCGGCCGAGTCAAGGAGGATGGCGAAGGCGTTGTGCCCGACGTGGAGGCTGGACATGCATCGGCATCGGTGCCGGTGGTCGGGGTGTGAGAACCACATCCCGTCTACGGTGCGGGTTCGGTAGCTGAGCCTCAAAAAGCTACCATCGACGGTTTCCAGGTTTGGCCCTCAAAACCGGGGCTCGCGGGTTTCCGAGTTTGGGTCTCAAAACTCGGGGTGGACGGTTTCCAGGTTTGGGCCTCAAAACCTGGGCTGGCAGGTTTCCCGGTTTGGGCCTCAAAACCGGGGGAAGGTCCAAAAGGACGGTCGACGCGTGGCGGCACCGAGAGGCTTGCATTGCGGCGAAGCTATCGGTGAGAAGGCGCGGCGGTCGACGGTGATGGCACGTGGCGGCATCGGGTGAGGTCGCGTCGAGGCGAAGCTACCGGATGTGCGGGCGTGGTCGTCGGATGGAAATTGCCAGGACTGGACGGTTTTACCCCTGGGGGGTATTTGGGTTGAGTGCTTAATGTAAGGGCGTTTTGGTCTTCGGACGTGCGCCTATATATATGAGGGGGGCTGCTAGGGCAGCCGTATCCTTGGGAATCCTTGGACGGTGTCTCTCTCATTTTGTGCTTGTGAGAGTAGGCTAGGGTTAGAGGAGAGTTGGCTCTTGTTCTTGAGCTTTTTGCCATCCAAGCTTTGTGTTGCTAGGAGTGGCTTGTAGCCCGACACCAAGTGCTTAATCAATCATCCATTCCTCTGAATCCAAGGATCAACTTCGTGCTTTGATTTGTCTTGCAATTTTTTTCTTCGCGTTTGCACGTTTTCCCCTCTTTCGATCTTCACGAGAATTCTTGTTTCGAGGGAAGATCCACAAATCCGTTTGAACCATCTTGTGTAGCTTCGTGAGAGTCTTCTTTCTACCGAAGGAATTTCTCTAATACCTCACGAACTCACAGATCGGTCGGATTTAGTTTTGGGATCAAGTTCTTGCCCGTTCTTCACCGTTTTCTTCGATTCTCCGATTTGGAGTTAGGTTCGAGCCATGATCTCTTAGGAGTAGCTCACTAATATCCTTGTGACCCCTCACACGAAATTTGAGCCCTAGTGCTTTTGATTTGAGGGAGATCGGGTCGATTTGGTGGACGAACAGAGGGCTCCTCGGGGTGACCGGACGCTGCCTCATAGCGACCGGACGCACCGAGTCAGAGTCCGGTCGTTGAATACCCGCGTTGTCCAGTTCGCGCGAGGTGACCGGACGCATGCCTCGAACCGACCGGACGCTGTCCTCGTGCGTCCGATCGTTGAAGGCCGAGCGAGATACTCTGCACGAGCTTGACCGGACGCACCTGCTGTGCTCTGACCGGACGCGCTGCTACTACTGTTCATCGAGTAGTAGCGACCGGACGCTGGTTTTTGTATCGACCGGACGCACCTCTGCGCAGAGTCCGGTCCAACACAGAGAGCTCCCGAATCGGGTTTCTGTTGACCGGACGCGTCCGATCGATCCTGACCGGACGCACCTCAGAGTCCGGTCAGTGCAGACAGCGCGCGTTTTTGTCCGTATCTTTTGCGTTCGAGCTCCGATTTGAGATCCGCTTTTTGCGTTGGATTCCCGACTCTGTGTTCTACAGAAACCGGGCTTCTCGCTTTGTGTTTCTTCTGCTTTTGAGTGTGCAGGAGAACAGGAGCCTGGAGAGAGCATTTTGGCTCATGGACCCGATCCCTCTTCTTCCACGACTTGGGGTTCCGTTCGAGCAGTTCTCCAGCGAGCACTAGCTGTACCTGTGGGAGCGACAGCATCAGGCAAGAGGGAGACGACTTCGACGAGGCAGGTGCCCCGAAGATCTCAGCAGATTCAGGCGTCCCCTCGAGTATCACACCAGCAGGCGGTCATGCGTATCATGAGGTACCCCGACACACTTCTGAGTTCGGTTTTGGTACTCCTCTTCTTCTTCGACCCCTTTCTGCTGTGTGGTCTTTTCGATGTGGATTTTGCTGGCTGTTCGCTTGAGCGTTTCTTGGCTCTTCTCTTGTGAGTCTGGTGTGTGTTTCCCTTTTAGTTGGGGAAGCATTTTGCTTGTTGTATCTTAGCTGGACTTCTCTGATACCCTTTTGTTTTGGGTTTTTCTTTTTAGGCTAGTTTTGCCTTGTCTTTGATAGACTAGCTTTTGCATGCATTTCATCATGTATATCTTGCATTTTAGAGCTTCATGAATATAGTAATGAGAATGAGATTATGCTCTTTTTGGTATGCCTTGTTTATACATGATGATGCTTGTAGCTTAGGCTCCTTTTGATCACTTGATACATGTTATGAGCTAAGCTATTTTTGCAAATGGTGAACTTGACTAATCGACAATGAAACCTTTAATTTGTTCACCATTGAGATTGGCAACTAGCATAGGTAGGATGTGTTGAGATCACTTGTGCTATCTTTTGTATGCTAGGTTGCTATGTCTCTTGCACTGAGTCATTCACTTGCTTGGATTGTTCATATTTACCTAGTGCTTAAAATTTGATCCATGTCTAAGTGAAATGAAAAGATCGAGATGGGATTGCATGTGTCAGCACATCACGGTATCAAGACTGTTTCTCATTGCACATTTGAGTTAAACTTGAGCCGTGTAGTGTAAGACCGAAACCGGTGCTTTAAGCTTCTGATTGCTTTTCTTGCATAGGCTTAGCCCGGTTGAAAAGTTAGGCAATGACCATGTTTTTAACCTCTCGCAATCACATGCTTTAAAATGAACTTGTGTTAATACCGCTGCAATCTCTGATAAAATATTGAAAATAACACAAGTCTATGCTTCACTCTATTGCATGATGATTGAACTTTGCTAGGGGTAGTTCACCCTGTATACTGGAGTTAGCACTTGCTCGATTTCCTGTCTACTCATGCTAAGTGCTATTTTAAGTGGTGAACTCCTTTTCAAATGGCTTAAAACTGCTCATATGCTTAATTGTTCATATTTCGTATTCATTTGATCAGTTTGAGCCTTTGCTAGCATTTGTATTGGTTGCTACACTTTCAGGGCAGCACCTTTTTGAGCATCTTTTCATTCTGATTGCTATACACTTGAAGCTGTTGCATTGTGCATATCATGCATTTTAGCTTAGTGTTCATACGCCCAGCTCCGATACACCTTGTGATTGCCCCCATATGCTCTTGGTTGATGACTTGTCTTGTGGTTGTGTCAACTCTATGGAAAAATGTTAGAACCCCTCAGCATGTTCCCTTTTGTTAAGGGGGAGAAGCTGTTTGCAAGGGGGAGCTTGAGTGTTGGCACAAAGGGGAGAGTCATGCATTTTGGGGAGAGCTTTGAGCTAGGGGGAGTTTAGCTCTTTTATGTGTCTCAATTGGTATCCATCTTTTGGTATGGAATGCAATTGGTGTCATGAGCTTTGTTGTATAGCCTTTTGTGTATAGGCTTGCTTTCAGGGGGAGTCACTTTTTGCTTTGCTGCTTCTCCGCGTGCTCTGAGTGTTTGTGCTCCATTTAGTGTTGAGCTTCTCTTTGTGTTCTTCTCAATCGGTATCGAGCCTGCTAGTCGTGTTGAGCCGTTTTGCCTCTATCCTGAGGGATTAGCAGTTTTTTCTTGGTATTTTTTGATTGGTATGGACCCTTCCGCTAGTTGCGTCGAGCCTATGTGCCTCTGTCTTGAGGAGCTAGCTATTTTCACCAATTCTTGGCTGATTGTGGTTTGTTGCATTCTGATGCGTTGTTTCAGCCTCAATTGGTATCGAGCCTTGAGCTAGTGGTGTTGAGCCCATTTTCTGCCTTTTCTTAAGGGCTAGCTCATTTTTGACTTGGTTGCGTCGAGCCGTTGCCCATGTCTTTGGGAACCAAGTTTTTCGCTCTGTGTGATCGAGTTTTGCTCTTTGATGAGTTGTTGCTCCGATCCCTTGCTTGGTTGCATTGAGCCGTTGCCCATATCTTTGGGGACCAAGTTATGTTCATTTCAAATTGCCCCTTCTTTAGAATTTTCAGTCCTTAAATGGTCCTTCAATTGGTATGGCGTTTGAATGGATAATCTTCTCATGACAAGTGACTTTGTTCTTTGCCCTTCTATGGCTTTTGATCACTTGAATGAGATTTTTGGTTTTGGTATCTCAAACCATCTCTTGTGCCTAGTTTTTGTCAATTCAATCATCAAGGGGGAGAAAGAGAAAGAGAAAAAGGGGGAGAAATCTCGACCCAAGTGAACCCAAGTGGATAAGTACCTTGGTTTCTTTTGTGATCATTGTTTGACAATTTATTTGAGATTGGTTTTCGAGTACCTTTTGGGATTCATGAAACTCTTGTTTTCACTTGACTCTTCGGTTGTGTGGAGGCTTTGCCCGCTTTTCTCGTTTCTTTCGGGACCGAGAGCTTTTATTTGAGTTTTCATGATCCTTCCTCATATCAAGTCGCCTTGTGTTTGCTTTTGCTTGGCTTTTGGGCACTTGAATGAGGCTTGCCATCAAACCCTTCCTTTTTGGTTTTATTGTTAGTCAATGCATTCATCAAGGGGGAGATTGAGAACATATATGATGAATGATTGACTTTGATGAGGAAGGTTTGAGGCTTTTACCCGGTTGAGTCTATATATCGCTATGCGCTTATTGTTTATGACTAACCGGTGGCGTGAGTTGTGGTGTTTCTGTGTTGGTGTGCGTGTGCGACATGTGTCTCTTGGCTGTGTTGATGTGCAGGTGTGGAGCTCGGATACAGTGGTCTATGGCGAGGTGAAGGTCAAGTAGAGACGTGCCGTGCCGACGGACCGGGAGCGGTGAAGGATGGGCGTGCCGTGCGGCGGACGTGCCATGCTAATGTACCCAGAGCGGTGAAGGGCGGACGTGAGGCTTGGACTGACGGACCAGAGGGCCAGAGGACCAGCTGTGGTAGCTGGCACGTGGCATCAACAAGCGAGAGCACATGGGGATGTGCGATGCATCGGCCGAGTCGGGAAGAAGACGTGGCGTCGTGACTCTTGGCGGGAGGTCGGACACGGGCTTGCGTGCGGCGCAAGTGCCGTCGGCCGAGTCAAGGAGGATGGCGAAGGCGTTGTGCCCGGCGTGGAGGCTGGACATGCATCGGCATCGGTGCCGGTGGTCGGGGTGTGAGAACCACATCCCGTCTATGGTGCGGGTTCGATAGCTGAGCCTCAAAAAGCTACCATCGACGGTTTCCAGGTTTGGGCCTCAAAACCTGGGCTCGCGGGTTTCCGAGTTTGGGCCTCAAAACTCGGGGTGGACGGTTTTCAGGTTTGGGCCTCAAAACCTGGGCTGGCAGGTTTCCCGGTTTGGGCCTCAAAACCGGGGGAAGGTCCAAAAGGACGGTCGACGCGTGGCGGCACCGAGAGGCTTGCATTGCGGCGAAGCTATCGGTGAGAAGGCGCGGCGGTCGACGGTGACGGCACGTGGCGGCATCGGGTGAGGTCGCGTCGAGGCGAAGCTACCGGATGTGCGGGCGTGGTCGTCGGATGGAAATCGCCAGGACTGGACGGTTTTACCCCTGGGGGGTATTTGGGTTGAGTGCTTAATGTAAGGGCGTTTTGGTCTTCGGACGTGCGCCTATATATATGAGGGGGGCTGCTAGGGCAGCCGTATCCTTGGGAATCCTTGGACGGTGTCTCTCTCATTTTGTGCTTGTGAGAGTAGGCTAGGGTTAGAGGAGAGTTGGCTCTTGTTCTTGAGCTTTTTGCCATCCAAGCTTTGTGTTGCTAGGAGTGGCTTGTAGCCCGACACCAAGTGCTTAATCAATCATCCATTCCTCTGAATCCAAGGATCAACTTCGTGCTTTGATTTGTCTTGCGATTTTTTTCTTCGAGTTTGCACGTTTTCCCCTCTTTCGATCTTCACGAGAATTCTTGTTTCGAGGGAAGATCCAAAAATCTGTTTGAACCATCTTGTGTAGCTTCGTGAGAGTCTTCTTTCTACCGAAGGAATTTCTCTAATACCTCACGAACTCACAGATCGGTCGGATTTAGTTTTGGGATCAAGTTCTTGCCCGTTCTTCACCGTTTTCTTCGATTCTCCGATTTGGAGTTAGGTTCGAGCCATGATCTCTTAGGAGTAGCTCACTAATATCCTTGTGACCCCTCACACGAAATTTGAGCCCTAGTGCTTTTGATTTGAGGGAGATCGGGTCGATTTGGTGGACGAACAGAGGGCTCCTCGGGGTGACCGGACGCTGCCTCATAGCGACCGGACGCACCGAGTCAGAGTCCGGTCGTTGAATACCCGCGTTGTCCAGTTCGCGCGAGGTGACCGGACGCATGCCTCGAACCGACCGGACGCTGTCCTCGTGCGTCCGATCGTTGAAGGCCGAGCGAGATACTCTGCACGAGCTTGACCGGATGCACCTGCTGTGCTCTGACCGGACGCTGGTTTTTGTATCGACCGGACGCACCTCTGCGCAGAGTCCGGTCCAACACAGAGAGCTCCCGAATCGGGTTTCTGTTGACCGGACGCACCTCAGAGTCCGGTCAGTGCAGACAGCGCGCGTTTTCGTCCGTATCTTTTGCGTTCGAGCTCCGATTTGAGATCCGCTTTTTGCGTTGGATTCCTGACTCTGTGCTCTACAGAAACCGGGCTTCTCACTTTGCGAAAAAGCCTGAATCCCCCTCGCGTTACTCGGGGGAGGTTGAGGTTACCCGAACTCCATCCTGTCACTAGTTGACTCGCGTGGATTTGGGTGAGGGAGCTTTTGTGGTGTCCCGCTGTGTTCCTAGGGAACATCCACCCATTCTCTTGGGTCGTGGACATCACGTGTATCGGCTTTGCTCTTGGGGTTGATTTTGTTGGGATAGAGGCCGGAATTTCTGAGAAGAAATTTTTAGGCTCCCATTCACCCCCCCTCTGGTCACCTTGCTTTAGCATTTTCGGTCCTTCATTAGTCTGCCGCACGATACAAGGCATAAGCAAAAACTTCTCGTCATAAGCTTAAATCTGCCGCACGATACTAAGCTTAACGAACGAGACTACTTGCATCATATCTAAATCCACCGCATGATACTAGACATGATAGCAAGGTTGCCAGTACTTACGGAGGTCGACGGATCGATGATTCCTCTCGAAGAACTCGACGACACGACTAAGGACTCGAAGATGGCACGGGGCCGGTTTGTATTGATATGGTTGTGAACCTTAATTACAATGGCCGAGGGTTCATATTTATACCCTGGGCTAATAGGAGTCCTGAAGGGACTACGACTAAACAATTCCTTATTAAAAAAATGCTAATTTAATACAATAACGAATCTACTACTTCCTTCCTGGTGGAGTACGTCTTCATCACGTTCGGGCTAGTAATCAGATGTCTTATGTCGTATGCTGTACGTATATATATATATGACCTCCAATCCAATCTCTATTTCTCCATGCTTGCTCATTTATGTGAGGAATAATATTATTGATATCATCGGCCAACCCATTTTCCTTTCCAGGGTAAGCTTTATGAAATGATGTGGCCAAATATATTAATTGGCCATACCTGCATGAAGTCCCAAATAAACCGAACATGCAAGTAATATCCAAACATGCAAGTAATATCTGATCATGCAAATCTGGTATGACGTGTTGCCTTCATTCTTCTAGCTTCTCTTGCCTTCCCTTCTATTCACGTGATGAGCCTTTGGACGTCATGTATCTTAAAACATAATATAATTTCCTTCTTCTCAATAGCCATGTCCACGAGGTCCTAAACGGATACGCCATAGTCACGTATATGTATATATCTCCTTTGCCTGATTTTTGCTAGCGACCACCAGACGTATTGCTTTTTCCAGAATATATTAATATTTCCTTGTTAACAATATTTCTCGGCTGACCAAATTTTGGTGTCAACACACATGGATCTATTTGGGCCAACAACATATGCTAGCTTGAGTGGAAATCTCTATTGCCTAGTGATTGTTGATGACTATTCAAGATACACTTGGGTATTCTTTCTTCATGACAAATCCGAAGCAACCCCTTCATTCAAGAAGTTTGCCAAGAGAGCCCAAAATGAGTTTGACTTGAAAATCAAGAAGACAAGAAGTGACAATGGAAGAGAGTTCGACAACACCCACATTGAAGAATATTGTGATGAAGTTGGGATCAAGCATGAAGTCTCCGCAACATATACACCACAACAAAATGGGGTAGTTGAGAGGAAAAACCGGACACTAATCACCCTAGCAAGAACTATGTTAGATGAGTACACTACACCGGAAAGATTTTGGGCGGAAGCAATCAACACCGCTTGCTATGCATCAAACCGATTGTTCCCCCATCGTCTCCTTGGCAAGACCCCCTATGAGCTACTCAACAACAAGAAGCCGGATATATCTTTCTTTAGAGTGTTTGGGTGCAAATGCTACATCTACAAGAAGCGCCAACACCTAGGGAAGTTTCAACACCGATGTGATATTGGTTTTCTTGTTGGTTACTCATTGAAGTCCAAAGCATATCGAGTATTCAACCATGCCACCGGGATGGTAGAAGAAACATATGATGTGGAATTTGATGAATCTAATGGCTCTCAAGGAGAGCATGAAAATCTTGATGATGTAGGTGATGAACCATTGAGGGAAGCAATGAAGAACATGCCGGTTGGAGCCATCAAGCCTAAAGATGATGATGATGATGTGCAAGTCATTGACAGGCCATCCTCATCCAATGTACCACTTGTTGATGACAAAGATGGGAAGGATCCATTTGAAGATACTCATGTCTCCCATGATCAAATGGTGGTACAAGCTCAAGATGTTGATGCTCCACAAGCGGCCCCTCAAGTGGTTGATCAAAGCACTACTCCTCTACTACAAGCTCATCATCAAGATCTCATCATAGGGAGTCCAACAAGGGGTGTAATGACTCGATCTCAAAAACTTGCTTTATTTATTGAACATCACTCCTTTGTGTCTCTTGTTGAGCCTACCATTGTAGATGAAGCTCTAGGTGATCCGGATTGGGTGAATGCTATGCATGAAGAATTAAACAACTTCACCCGCAACCAAGTTTGGACACTTGAAGAGCGACCCAAGGGCGCAAGAGTCATTGGAACAAAATGGGTGTTTAGAAACAAACAAGATGATCAAGGCAAGGTTGTTAGAAACAAGGCAAGGCTAGTTGCAAAGGGGTTCTGTCAAGTTGAAGGTTTGGATTTTGGAGAGACCTTTGCACCGGTTCCAAGACTCGAAGCCATTCGTATCCTCCTTGCATATGCATCACATCATGACATTAAATTATATCAAATGGATGTGAAAAGTGCATTTTTAAATGGCTTCATAAATGAACTAGTCTATGTTGATCAACCTCCCGGGTTTGAAGACCCTAGATATCCTAATCATGTTTATAGGTTGTCCAAGGCGCTATATGGGCTCAAGCAAGCCCCAAGAGCATGGTATGAGCGCCTCCGGGACTTCCTCATTGAGAAGGGCTTCACCATAGGGAAGGTCGACACCACACTATTCACCAAGAAGCTTGATGGAGAGATCTTCATTTGTCAAGTCTATGTTGATGATATCATCTTCGGGTCAACAAATGAAGACTATTGCAAGGAATTTGGTGACTTGATGTCGAAGGAGTTTGAAATGTCCATGATTGGAGAGCTCACATTCTTCCTAGGCTTCCAAGTCAAGCAATTGAAGGAGGGGACTTTCATATCTCAAGAGAAGTATACAAAAGACCTCCTCAAGCGCTACAACATGGATGATTGCAAGCCTATCAAGACTCCAATGCCAACAAACGGACATCTCGACCTAGATGTGGGAGGTAACCCGGTTGATCAAACTCTCTACCGTTCTATGATTGGTAGCTTGTTATATTTGACTACATCTAGGCCCAACATCATGTTTAGTGTGTGCATGTATGCTCGCTTTCAAGCCGATCCTAGGGAATCACATCTCATAGCAGTGAAAAGAATCCTTTGGTACCTAAAGCACACCCCAAGCATTGGCCTTTGGTATCTCAAAGGAGCTAACTTCCAACTCATTGGGTATTCCGATTCGGATTACGCGGGTTGCAAAGTAGATAGAAGAAGCACATCCGGAGGGTGCCATTTGCTTAGGAGATCACTAGTTTCATGGAGTTCGAAAAAGCAAAATAGTGTGGCCTTGTCTACCGCCGAGGCGGAATACATAGCCGCGGGTGCTTGTTGTGCGCAAATCCTTTATATGAAACAAACCCTTTTAGACTATGGTGTAGTTCTAGAAAGGGTACCTTTGTTGTGTGACAATGAGAGCGCGGTTAAGCTTGCTAACAACCCGGTCGAACACTCTCGCACAAAGCACATAGATATTCGCCATCATTTTCTTAGAGACCATGTTTCAAAGAAAGACATATCCTTAGAGGGAGTTAGAACCGAAGAGCAATTGGCGGATATCTTCACAAAACCCCTAGATGAGAACACCCTTTGTAGATTGCGAAGTGAGCTTAATGTGCTTGATCTAAGTAACTTTGTCAAAAGGTGAAAGGGGGTTGTTGTAACACCTCTGGTGTTTAATATGTAATTAACCTGACATGTCATCATCTTAAGCATTAATCATTCTTGTCATGCATTAATGTTTGTCTTTTGATTGCTTGCCTTTACCTTTCTTTAAGGTATTTTGTGCGTAGTGTTTCCTTTCTCTAAAACCCTTAAAGCTCAAATCTTCCTTTAAGGGCAAAATTGGTAATTTCGCCTCTGTGCCTAGCTTTGTGTAATTCTTGTGCAGTTTTGTGTCTTGAAGCTTTGTTGTGTTGTTCAAAAACCAAAATCAAAAACAGATTTCAATTTCCTTTTGAAAAACCCAGATTTCCAAACCCTGGTTTTTACCCCTCTTTTATTTAATTCAAAAACTATTCAAAATTTGTGGTTGGTCCTTTTAGCAAAGCTGTAGATCTTGTCAAAAGGAACAACTTTGGTGTTTGCAGATTTTCAAGTTTCAATACAAAATCAGAAGTATTTCAAATTCCTTCAAACTTTTTTTTTTGTCCCTTTTTTGGTTTTCAAAATTATCTCAAAAACTTTTGAGTTTCAGAAAAAGTTTATATTGGCAAAGTTGTAGATCTCAAAATTTTAAGCAACTTTGGTGTTTTGAGTTTTCTTTGTGTAGTTCAAGTTTTGGGAGTAATTTCAAAATTTCAGAAAGGGGAAGTTTGGCTTTAAATGTCGTCACTGTGCACAGCTAGAGGGCCCCGGCCACCGTCAGGGCGCAGCGCCGTCACGTCGGGCCTGGCTAACCCGCGCTGTGTCGCGCGCAACCAGCGCTCGCGCGCCCGGCCCCTACCTCCGTCTCGTCCGGCCCCTACCCCCGCGCAGCACCGAGCCCGGCTGACCCGTTCCGTGTCGCCCGAGGCCAGAACCAGCGCTCGTGCGCCCGGACCCCCACCGTCCTCTTCGCCCGGACCCCCACCGTCCTTCGCCCGGACCCCGGCATCACCCCGCGCCTATAAAAGCCACCGAGCTCCGCCATTGCCACCACCAGCACTTCCTCGCCAACCCAAGCCATCAGGCAGCCCCAGCGCCCGCCGAGGCCGCCACTGCCTTCGCCTTGAGCTCCTCCACCTTCCTAAGCCACCAATTTCACCCCTCCGTCCCTTCCTTCGCCGGCGCAGCGACTCCCCTCCAACTCCGGCGAACCGCGCGAGCCTCACCCTCGAGCACGCCTGCGAACCGCGCCCCTCGTAACAGCCGAGCCCCACCCTCAGCCTCGGGCGAGTCGCAGCTGCCCTCGACTGTAAGCCTCGAGCAGCCGAGACCACCCTCAGCCTCGGGCGAATCGCAGCCACCCTCGGACTGAGCCTCGAGCACGCCGAGGCTACCCTCGAGAAGTTAGCCGAGGCCTCGCCACCGTCGAGCTCCCGCCTCCAACCCTCGCACCGCCTCGCCGAGCCTCCAAGCCAGGCCTCGGACGAAGCGATGGTTTTCCGTCTCGCCCGAGCCTCCAAGTCAGGCCTCGGACGAAGCGATGGTTTTCCGTCTCGCCCGAGCCCGTTTCGCCCGAGCCTTGCGTGGAAGGAGCACAGTGCTCTTTTTCCTTTTTGTAAGTTGTGAATAGTGTTCTGTTTTCATCTTTTTGTGTGATTTTCTGTGTTGCTCCAAAAATTCTGAAAATTTGAGGGTAGACTCTTTATACCTTGTAGTATTTTAGAAAAATGAGAAACTCTACCTTTCTGCAAAGTTTAAAATATGAAAAATCCTCCTTTTAATTAATAAATGGATAGTTTTAGGTTTTTAGTAAAACTTGTATAGCTCCATAGGTTATGAAATTTGTTCTGTTATCTAGTTACACCATGATGAACCAATGAGATTAATTTGGTAAATTTTGGAGCAACTGTACAACACAACCTTTTAAAATAAATTAGGAAAAATAGAAAAGTAATTAGGAATCATGTTGTTTGGTGTGACCTTTTGGATTGTTTGCTGTTCATAGACCCCCACCCATCTGGTCTATGATGATTGATGCCTTGCAATAGTTTGTAAATGAAGCTTAATAGGTTTGGTTAATCTTGCTAATAAAAAAATAGTAAAGATAGGTAACTTTGTGTCTACCCTAGAAGTTGCTTACGCAATAGAAAGTTTTGTCCTGTGCTGTTTGTTCATGTCAGCATCCTCATAAGCATACATCATTGCATCCGTATAATAACCGAAGCAGAAGGAATCTACGTCGAGCCAGCCGCTGACGAACCGACCCCCGAAGCAACCCCGAGCTCCGACTCCTGCAGTCCGACCTCGAGCCTGCTCTCTTTAAGGCAAGCCCCGGTGCATTTAACCCTTCCTGATTTATAAAATGTTTTCCTTAAATGCTTTTGAGTTAAACTACTGCATTAGGTTATAGGAGTTGTGTGATGACCTATTACCTGCATTATTTACCTCCACCAAAAGATCCACCTACCTTGTTTTAAAAACTATTTGCAAAATGCTTAGTGATGTTATACAATAGATTTGCGAAAATGCCAATTTCAAAAGTGTGATCACTTTAAGAATTTTTATGGGAATTTGGCTTTACTTCCCGACTGTTGGCTAGGTATCTGATCCGTACCTAGTCGATGGCGAGAAGAGGTTGTCCTAGCGTACGGTGCCGTCATGTTGTAGTCCGGGACTCAACAGTTGACACCGACCGGGACAGGGTTGAAAAACCGACAGGACCTGTACTCTTGGGTTAGAGTCCCAAGGTGCTTGTCGCTGGCGGAAAAATGTAGGGACCATCCGTATGGGGGCCTGCTGGCCAAGACTTGCAACTATTCACATACTACGGAAAGCTCCGGCTCCGAGAAATCCTTTATTGGACCGACAACCGCGCACTGGGAGTGGAGAGATGGCGGAAGTAGCATGTACCCACGTGGTCGTCGTACCTGGATAGGAGTGGTGTACTGTACTTCCGGGTGGCGTAGGACCGGGCCCAATCTTGGAGGAATCGTGGAAGACGAGTTGGCATATGCAAGCTTGGGTGCTACATATGCAGTGGGGATAGGGATCCTCAGCTGAGTATTATTTATCCGGATTAACGTTGCTCCTCGGTTATGGAGACTTGGTCACTGACTGTCAACGGAGAGTGGTTCTCAACTAGGTATGTTTTTGAATGGTAAAATGAATCATGAACGATGAAGAACTGAGAAATACTAGAATCTTTCCAAAATAGAAACAAGTTTTACAAAAATGCTTTTTCTGCAAAATACTTGATCTTGCTCAAGCCTTACATAAGCCTTTCATTCCTGAGTCTTCTCCCTTTTTCTTTAGTCGGGTAAGTCTTGTTGAGTACTCCAGTACTCAGGGTTTGTTAAACCCCTGTTGCAGGTTTCTAATAGGTGGCGTTGATCATGATCATGTCAGTGGGCTTGACGTGATCTGGTTGTTCCTCATCTCCAACTTAGGTACTCCGCCTAAGTGTGGTTCTATAATACTATTCTGTTTCCGCAATACCAGTTTTATTATTGTAAAAAGTAACATCTTCAAAATTTGTAAAGTCTATCTATCTTGCTTCCGCACTCCGATGGTAATTTTGTATCAACTGTTGTAATGTTGTGATTATTCCAACCTTCATGATGATGGTCCTGTGGCTCGTGGATAATTCGGGGTCCTCCCGGGGACACCCGACAGATCTTTCCAGTAACGTGTTTCATTTGCACAGTCATTGGGCTCCCTATGACGATGACGTGTGCAGGTGGGCCACATTACCAGGCGGTTCTGCCACAGTTGTCTTTGCATTGCATTGTATAATATGCCATGTCTAAATTATGCTATGCACATAGGCTTGTCAGACGTGGTTAAGATAACCGCCCTAAAAAGCGTGTGAAGAAGCTTACCCATGAGCAAACTTGACAAGCAACCTAGATTCAAATTTCGTACCGCATTGCATATGCATGTTTGTTGCTTTGTCGTTTCTTTTCGGTTAGGTTTTGAGCAACCGCTGTGTTCGTCCACCGCTAGGGGGAGCATTTGAGGCTCCTATTGGTTGAGACCCCTAGTTTTGGTGGCCACATGTTGTCTCCTTGGTTTTTATTGCCTATTTTCTCTAAGAAAACTAATTTAGCCTATGGCAAAATATTTGAAAAATTTGAGGGTTTGAGAGAGGTAATTCCGCTAGGTTCCAACTGGTGTTTATTTGCGTCTTATCTGAGTTGGAACTTGGTTGGGAGAAGTCGGCGCGAAAAATCGAGTCAAAACAGGGTTTTCCCTGTGACCGGACGCTGCGACCGGACGCTCCCGGTGCGTCCGGTCAGTTCACCCCTCGCGCAGGTGAATAGTGTCTTCGGCGAGTCCGATCAGCAGTTCGCGCGTGCGTCCGGTTGTTTGCAGCCGTTTGATCGGACGCTCAGTGCGTCCGGTCGCGTGCGACAGGACGCGTCCGGTCGCGGAAATCAGGTTTCGGGAGCTCTCTGTGTTCGATCGGACGCTGGAGCCCTGTGCGTCCGGTCATACCTCGGTGCGTCCGGTCACCATTTAACGAGCGCAATAGCTTTATCTAACTGACATGTGGGGCCGCCCTTGTCCTCATCCCCGCCCGCGCTCGAGCCCGTCTCCGCCGTGCCCTAGCTCGCCGCTCTCTCGCCGCACCACCGCGCCCGCGCCGCCGTGCCCCACCTCGGCCGCCGCACCACCGCGCCCGCGCCGCCACTCCACCGCACCGCACCGCCGCGCCCGCGCCTCCTCGCCATGCCAGCGTCGCCGCTCGCCGTGCCCGCGCCACCACCTACTCCCCCGGCGCTCGAGCTTCCTCTAGTCCCTGGTGTTCGCCCCTATCGGCTATCTACTCCGGCAAGCACCTCCTCGGCCCGTCAAATCCGCCACAGTGAGCTTCCCATCCCTCCCCTACACCCTGCCCGCACGGTGTTCGATAAAATGCCTCACCCAATGTTCATGCCTTTTTAACCATGGTTTGGCCCTGTCTCTCGCGCAGATCCTTCCGTCGAGACGTCTCTGTGCCCGAACGTGTCGGTCCCTTCTCCTCGCTTCGTCGGTTTGTCGCGTCTCATCAGGTAGCAAAGCCATGCCTCGTATCTCTCTTTCCTTTTGCTTTGCTTCCAATAGGTTTCTCCTCTCTAGATTATATGCTCATATATATCCCTATCTATCCATTGCAGCGAGTCGGGACCGTGTCAGTGTGCCAGTGACAGATTAATCCGGGGCCAAGCTCGCGGATACGGAATGAGGCCAAGCCTCTGAGGTTCAGTCCAGTCCTCTGGTTTGCTTGACAGTGGTACTCCATGGCAGCAGGTCTCGTCAATGACAGTGGTTCTCAGAGGCAGTTGGTCTTGTCCGTGGCAGTTGGTCGCAGTGGTTCTGTTCTTATAGCGATGGCTCGCTGCAAGAACGTCGGCGGAGGTCCCGGGGCAGATCCTCCTCCCCCACGCCCTCCCTCTGGTGATAAGGGGAAGAGGCCGCAGAAGCTCATCTCCAAGAAGCGCAAGCGACTTGATCGGGACTCAGAGATGGCACTCGCAGCCACTCGAGCAGCCGAGCGAGCAGAGCAGGGTGGTCACGCTAGTGGTCTTCGTATTCACGACCCAGCTTCAGCTCCGGGCAGTCAGGGCAGTGGTCAGTAGAGCGGTCAGCGAGTTCGTGACCTTCTCACAGAGCAGCAGGTGCAGGCCCTGCTTCAGACTAAGGGTGGAGTTGTCCGAGTTCACGGTCACGAGTACTCTCTCGACGACCCCGCTGAGGTCCTTCCTCCTGACTTCCAGTTTCCGTCAGCGGCAGCATCAGCACTTGCAGCAGCCACAGCCAGTGGGGCAGCTCCAGAGCCCAGTTTAGCTACTGAGACCCAGGTAGAGGGTCAGCCTGAGGAGGAGCAGCCAGTTCAGCCGCCGGTCCGTCGGTCCACCCGTACTCGCACTTAGGTGTCTCCTAGACCTGAGGGACAGAGGCGGGGTGGTCGACCCCTTCCGAGGCCACAGGGACCCCCACCTGTGGAACACTTGGACCTGCGGGCTGCGACAGCACGTCAGGTGCTGGCCTTGCGTCTGATCCCCTACGAGGAGTGGTTTCCAGCTGCCCGGCACCCTCAGGCCTCCGAGGGTTTCTACACAGTTATTCAGGAGGACTTCTACAAAGCTTATGTCAACAGCGGAGTTCACATTCGCCCTCACAGAGTTTGCCCATTGGAGACGATAGTTGCAGTTGCTGGGGAGGCCATCCGTCCCATGCTCTCATATCTACCTGGATTAGCAGATCTTCTTGGACGGAGTGGTCAGTACGTTGAGGATTGGGTGCGACAGTTCTATGCGTCTCTCTGGATCTCCCCGGACCACAGGTTCCTTCACTTTGCTTTCAGGGGGAGGTCCTACAGGCTCTACAGCTCCCGTGCCAGAGAGTACCTTGGTCTGACTGCCTATGCGACCAGGGTCCATACAGTTTGCTATGGAGAGACCGAGCCACCCCGTCGACCACACGCAGGAGTGATTCCCCCAGCAGACCTAGTCCGTGCCTGCTTCAGGGAGCCGTTTGGAGATGGGTCCAGCCAGCGTCCTCGTGACTTGACGCCGACGGCCCGTCTCGTGAACAAGGTCATGAGGCGTACTCTTCTTCCCCGGACCGGCTACAGAGAGGGATTGACCCGGATTCAGATTTGGCTCGTACACCACTTGGTCTCTCAGCTCGAGTTCGACATTTGGGACGTTATTATTTCTGAGATGGAGGACACACTGGCAGAGGGCTTCAAGGGTCACTGATAGCTTCCTTATGCTCACCTGATCTATTTTATTCTGAGGAGGATGATTCCGGCACTGCTTCCAGAGCTTCTCCAGTCCCCGATGGAGTTCCCCGTGTACGACACTCGCTAGATTGTCGGGGATCATCCAGACACTCGTCCCAGGGGTCAGCGTCAGCGGCCAGTTGTCACAGAGACAGAGGCACAGCAGGACGAGGCCGTTAGTCAGTTGGCAGAGGCTGAGCTCACAGTGCTTGAGGCAGAGGGCGAGGACCCTGACCTTGAGGTTCCGTCTGATAGCACCGACGACGACGACTACGCTCCTCTTCCGAGGATGCGTCCACAGGGAGCTCACGACTCCGAGGCCTCCTCCTCGCGTATGGCCGGCTCCGATCCAGCACTGCTGGCTATTCTCTCTCGGATGGAGCAGCAGCAGTCCAGACTGTCTGAGGAGGTTCAGCGTCAGGCTGAGGAGCAGCGACGACAGGCACAGGAGCAGGCCATACTTGCAGAGGCACAGGCAGTGGCAGCAGCTCAGGCACAGGAGCGCCAGGACGCTCTCTAGAGGCAGATGATTCAGCTCCAGACACAGACACTTGCTTTCATGGAGAGGATGGCGGCTCTTCCACAGTTACCTCAGCCGTCTCAGTTCCAGCTGCAGCAGCCCAGACCGTCGACCTCGTTCTACACGTTAGTTCCTTCGTCGACGGTCTCGCCCTTTCCGCAGTACCCGCAGTGGTTCTCCTCACCTTTGCCAGGGCAGCAGCCAGGGTTCACGCCGATTCACTCAGGCTTCACTCCTACTCAGACGGAGTCGGTTCTAGTGACCCCGAGGAGTTTGGAGGCTTCTTTCAGCGAGCTCACCGGCCTGCCTACCCCACCAGTGTTTCAGTTGCCGGTGACCTCTGCTCCAGCTCCTGCTCCCGCTACTGGTACCACCGAGACACTCCCCTCCTCGGTAGCATCGTCCGAGCCACCGGTCTCAGAGAGTCAGACTCTGCCTGTCAGTTCAGCACCTGAGACTCTTTTGACCGTGTCAGTGGCAGTGACCGAGACAGTGGATCCTCCACCACAGCCAGAGCCTTCAGTTCCAGAGGCCGCTCCAGAGTCAACTGCGCAGACCCAGACCGCTTCGCCTACACGTCCAGTGTCCGAGGGTCAGCCAGCTCACAGTTCATCGTCCGACGAGGAGGCTTACCTTGCTCAGTTTGAGACCCTTCCGCGCACCTCGTCGCCCGACTCGTCTGCTCCCGTCCCGCCTTCCGACCCTTAGGTTTTGGTCCTTGATGTCAAAGGGGGAGAGAGCATATGTGAGACTTAGGGGGAGTTTGTGAGAGGGTCTCGGTTCTTTTGTATGATCTTGCACTCATTCGCATACATGTTTATATTTTGGCACTTGTACGATATGTGTGTGTCTTTTGGATGTGACATGTTATGCTTCACTTGTTATATACTTCATGTCACTCGTTACTTTCTACATGTCACTTGATTATGCTCATTTACTTTGCTTCCGCACTTATACTCCGATAAATGAGCATGTTCATAAGTACTTGTGTTAATTCTTATTATGTTGAGTACTTATGTGGACTTGGTTTGTATAAGCATGCCTAACCCCTTTTGATCCTATTGTCACATGCTTATATGAACCAATCTATTGAAAACCTCACCTCTCTTTCAAACATAGAGGTTGTCATCAATCACCAAAAAGGGGGAGATTGTGAGCATCTAGGCCCCCTATTGGTTTCGGTGATTGGATGAAAACGGTAAATTACTATGACTAACATGTGTTTTGCAGAAACAGTTTGAGTTAGGTCATGGTAATGATGATCGTGAGGACACTATGGTATTCATGTCCCCATATTGATAGAATTCATTCGGTTTTCAAAGGATGGACGACGAAGACGGTGATAGGCTAGTTCTAAGTGTCATTTGGTGTTGAAGGACACTTAGAGTAGCATAGGTCTTTGTTTTATCTTTGGTCGTACTATAAAGAGGGGTTTGAATGGGTAGCTTGACCTAGGTGAGACTTTTGAGTTAGGTGTGGTGCACACTTGTTATCCAAAGCCCTAGGTAGCTTAGAAAGGTCCCTAAGATCATAAGGAAGAAAGTTTGTGAAAGGAGCGTCGCTAACCGAAGTCGTTTCGGACTTCAAATAGCGACCGGACGCTCAAACCCTAGCGACCGGACGCTGGGGCATGCGTACGGTCAGTGGGCTGGCTGAGGGAGTTAGTCTGGTTATGACCGGACTCACCCTCAGCAATCGATCGGACGTACCAGAGGGTGAGTCCGGTCGTACTCAGAGAGGCTCCAGAGAGGGTTTTTGCTGACCGGACGCGTCCGATCAATGGTGATCGGACGCATGCGTGCGTCCGGTCAACACTTCGTACAGGTGTCAGGCCTAACGTCACGTAGCCGTTAGGCACTGACCGGACGCGTCCGGTCAACCCGACAGGTGCGTCCGGTCAGTGCATAACTGGCTGGACTTACCCCTTCATGCATGTTTCGAGTTGGGGGGTATAAATATGCCTCCCCCTCATTCATGCTGCTACTCTTGCTCATTTGAAAGGTTGCCAAACACATTGTGAGTGCAAGTGAGTGCAAGAGGCCTAGTGAGGTTGAGAGATTTGATAATTGAGTGATCAAACACCTCATTAGTGAATTGAGAGTAGCAAGTGTGCATCCACCCATCTCATTAGCCTTGCGTTGGTCAAGTGAGAGTTCTTGCTTGTTACTCTTGGTGATCGGCATCACCTAGACGGCTTGGTGGCGATCGGAGAGCTTGGTGATCATCCGGAGGCATTGTGGATGACCCAAGCCAAGTTGTGACCGCTAGCGAGCGATTCACCGGGCCGGAGTGGCGAAGAATCAGCTCGTAGTGAGCACTTGATCCTTGCGCGGATCAAGGGGGAGCGATACCCTTGCGCGGGTGCTCCAACGAGGACTAGGGGGGTGTGCCGACACCTCGATACCTCGGCAAAAAGATCGTCGTGTCATCTCTACTCTCTTTACTACGCATTTACCTTTGAGCAATTCAATTCCGCATTTACTTGTTGTTTTTTCACAAGTTGAATTGCCATGCTAGAGTAGAAATGGTTTAGCGATAGTCTTTTGTGCGATTGATTCTTGTCAAACACTCTTCTAGGCACTAGGGGGTTAATTGGGGCTTGATAGGTCTTAATTCTTGCAAGAAGTTTTAGAAAAGCCCAATTCACCCCCCCCCCCTCTTGGGCATCTTGATCCTTTCAACACCGGTACTACCGACACAAACAAACGACACTACCGGAATCCTAAAGAGCAACTACAAATCCAATATATGTGAGCTATGAATGTAATACAAGAATATGTCCCACTTCCCTTAAAATGACAAATAGTGAGTCTAGCTTTACCGAGCCTTGGTAGCTTCCCACGGTGTGGATCGATCCTTCTCAACCTAAGAATGAGATAGGGAGAGGAAGAACACGAAGAACACAAGTAATATGCAAAGTAGAGACAACAACAAGCACACGGGACACGACGATTTATCCCGAGGTTCGACCAATCCACAAAGGAGTGCATACGTCCTCGTTGTTGAGGTGACCACAAAGGTCGGAGTCTATTTCACCTCCTAGCCTCACTCAAGCAACCACAAAGGCTACTAGAATTTCTCCACTAGAAATCACAGGGGTAATACAAACACTTCGGGGAGCCCTCACAAATAAATCAATACGGGCTACCACGAAGAACACCTAACCGGCTAGGGTTCAAAGAACCCAAGAGTAATAGACACAAACAAAGCCGGCTAGATGGAAACCAAGTGCTCAAGTCGTAGATCGAAGCTTTCCACTCTCTAATCTCACTTCCCTAGCTCAAATCTTGCAAAGGAATGAATCTTGGAGCAAAGGGGGAGAGAGAGGGAAGAAGTCAATGCCTGAAGCTCTTTTCTCTGAAGTTAGGTCGCAATAAGTGAGTGGAATGAGTGGGTAACGGTCAAATGGGAAGAGAAGAGCTATTTATATTTCCTCAGTCCCGAGGCTGGTCGGTAGTACCGACCAGTCAAAAAAACCGTTGCACAGATCTGAGATCTGACCTAAAGTCAAACTACCGGCCTCAGGTCGGTACCACCGAGGGTCGGTAGTACCGGCCCTATGGCGGTACTACCGCCAGGCCAAATCGGCCGCACACAGAGAGCTCCGCAGAAAGAGACTTGGTCCCTTGGTTACTACCGACTAGGGTCGGTACCACCGAGGGTCGGTAGTACCGACTCTATGGCGGTACTACCGCCAAGTCAAAATCGAGCCAACACAGAGAGCCCTGCAAAACTGCCTTACTACCGGCTACGGTCGGTACCACCGAGGGTCGACTACCGCCAAGCCATTTTGGGTCAACACAGAGAGCTCTGCAAAACGAACTTTCTACCGACCAGGCTCGGTACCACCGAGGGTCGGTAGTACCGACCATATGGCGGTACTACCGCCAAGTCATTTTCGAGTCTACACAGAGAGGTTGCAAAACTGACTTGCTACCAGCCGAGGTCGGTACCACCGAGGGTCGGTAGTACCGGCCTTATGGCGGTACTACAGCCAGGCCATTTTCGAGTCTACACAGAGAGGATGTTAGAGCATCGCGCAGAGCAGCCATGGTCGGTACTACCGACCACACAGATTTACCTCTATGTGTTCGTGATTGTGCGGTGTCTCTCAAGCAAACTTTAGTTAGTCGATTTGAGCACTTTTCTCCACATCTAGCCAACCTAATTTGTGACCCTCTTGATAGTCCGACTTTCCTATGACTCAAGTTTAAAATCAAACTTTCAAACCACCACTTGAGCTAGGTATTTTTTTGTCCAAATGTATCCAGTGTGCTTTATTCACGAGATTTCAACATTTTAAATCTTTCTAGGACTAACACCTGCATATATGCTTTTATAAATTCGTTAGTCCCTAATTTGATTGTCATTAATTAGCCAAAAACCCACATTGGGGGCGAATGCACTTTCAACTTTTGTTGTTACTTGATAAACTTTGTCCAAACATAGACTAACTAGCCTCAAAAGATTCGTCTCAACATGTACATACTAAAAGTACAATTAGTTATTTTTTACCGCAAATTTCCTAAAAATTTTCCAGATTCTTCGTCACATCAATCTTTAGTTACATGCATGAAACATTAAATATAGGTAACAAAATAACTAATTGTACTTTTAGTATTTACATGTCGAGACGAATCTTTTGAGCCTGCTAGTTAATTAGTCTATGTTTAGACAAAGTTTGTCATGATATAACCTAGTTAATTAGTCTATATTTAGACAAAGTTTGTCATGATATAACAACGAAAGTGCTACAGTAAACTTCACAGAAACTTTGAAAAACTAAACAAGACCTTATGGCTAAAACAACCTTCTTTTTAGGACAAGAGGGAGAATACTCCATGGATGGGTCACTCAATGGTGATACACTGATAGGCGTTGTCGCTGCCAGCCTATATCATCAACAGTGTGCGTGACAACAGATGCCATAAACGTGCAACTAAACAATACGGTTAATCAATAATATGACAAGACTCAAGGTGCGACAAATTAAATAATGTATATGGCATGCATTCATTCATGATATACTAAGTCCAAACAAAAAAAAACAGTTACAAAAATATCCTAAAAATGATGGACAAGGCTTGAGACATCCAAATCACGAGCCTTTTCCCTGTGTGCCATTACGAAAGTTGGCCTATTTCTCTGTGCCCCTCCAAAGTTGGCTCGCCCCTCTGTGCCATGACGTTTTTCTTTTTTTTCTTCCACGCCATTCCGTCTCTTTTCCGTCCGAAAACCACCGTTAACTCGTCTGACATGTGGGCCCGGTTCGTCAGATTGACCACTTTACCCCTCTCTTCCCTTCCTTGTCCTCTTCTTCCTCTTCACACACGTGGGCCGGCTACCTCCTCTCCCTCGTGGCCCTGCTCCTCGCCGCCGCCTTTTACCAGTACCTCGAGGCCTCGCGGATCCGCATGAAGCTCGCCGCGGAAGGAGGCGCCAAGCCCTCCTCCGTCCCGCCACCCGCCAGCTCCGACCCGCGGACGCCGCTCCTCGCCGCGGCCGGCACCGGGCGCTGGCCGGCGCGTGTCGCCGTGGCCGCAATGTTCGGGGCCAACTCCGGCCTCGGCTACCTGCTCATGCTCGCCGTCGGCGCTCCCAGTCATCCGTCCCGCGGCATCCGCCGCCCGCGGTGGCGCCGCCGCCACCGGAGCTCCAGCTCCTCCCCGCCTCCGCGGCGGCGGCATCAGCGCCGCTGACTAGCACGGCGACGACCACCTCCCTACTGTCCACCACCACGACCGCGTCGCAGCAGCGAGAACCCCACCACGCGGCGGCGGCGGCGACGAAGCTGCAACTCCCCTCCATCGGCCCCTTCGTCGTCACGGCGGGCGCTGCCGACGCTACCGCGGCGGCGGGCACCGGCGGCGAGAAGGGGGGCCACTCCGAGGCGGAGGAGCTGCGGCGCGCAATGGAGGAGAAGGCCGTGGCCGACGCGGTGCGGGAGCGGGCGCGCGGGGAGGCCGCGGCCGCGGAGCGCGCGCTGGACGAGGCCCGCCGCGCCAGGCAGCGGGGCCGGGCCGACCTCGAGAAGGCGTGCGCGCTGCGGGACCACGCCGCGCGCCTGCTCGCGCAGGTCACCTGCCACGCGTGCTCCAGCGCCGCGAGGCCGTTCCGGTGCCCGACCAGATGAAGGACCCGGGCCTTCCGCCTGACCGCGGCGCGGATCCAGGCCCTGGCGTTGCCCTCGCCGAAGGCGCCGTCGACGTCGCTGGACCGCAGGCGCAGCGTGTCCACGGGCGCCGACGCGTCCCGGCGGCGGAAGAGGCGGCGCGCGAAGCGGGCCAAGTCCTCGGGCGCGCTGTCGCCGTCGGCGCGGCCCAGGCGCATTTCGTCGAGCAGGTGGTGGCCTGCGGTTTTCGCCGGACACGAGGACGAGGGGAGGGGAGACGGAGAAGGAGAGGAAGAGAAGAGAGGGGTAAAGTGGTCAATCTGACGAACCGGGCCCACATGTCAGACGAGTTAACGGTGGTTTTCGGACGGAAAAGAGACGGAATGGCGTGGAAGGAAAGAACGAAAAAACGTCATGGCACAGAGAGGTGACCCAACTTTGGAGGGGCACAGAGGAATAGACCAACTTTTGTAATGGCACACAGGCAAAAGGCTCCCAAATCACGACAGCTCAACCACCCGGCCGGCAACCTTTTTGATCATTTCCTCACCTCAGAGGGAGTTTCTCTACATCTGCTGTGCTCGGCAGGCTACACACAGCTCTCTCATTCTCATCATCTCATATTATACTCCTTCCGGGCCAGTTTCATTCCACCCATCATCTCTCTCAAACGCACACAACAAATTAGAGATGGCCCTCCATCGTCATGGCGACCTCATTCTTGCGCTCAAGAATGTACCCGTTGGATCAGTTGTACTCATAGTCATCGCTCCACTGATCCTGTCGTACCTGCTGCTTGCTCATGGCGAGAGGAAGAGGAAGGAGAAGGCGGCCATCACCCGTTTGCCTCCGAGCCCGCCGAGGCTGCCTCTCATAGGGCACCTCCACCTGATGGTCAAGGAGCCCCATCGCAGACTGCAGAGGCTGGCGCTGAGGATGGGCCCAGTCATCTACCTCCAGCTCGGCGGCGTCCCGGCCGTCGTGGTGTCGTCGCCGGCGGCCGCCAAGGAGGTGCTGAAGACCCTCGATGTGCACTGCTGCAACCGGCCGTCTTCACCAGGCAATCTAATCTATCTGCTACAATAATTACGTTTTTGTCCTCGTCTTTTACTACCGTGTAAAAAGAGTGTTTGAGTGTGTCGCACTCGCACGCAGCTGAGATCTGAAAGAGAGAGAGCGAGCGAGAGCCGAGAAGCCGACGCGAAGCTTTCAACTTCCGGCCCCCTCCGGTCGCTCCACTCCTCCGGCAGACCGGCAGCCTCGCCGGCGGTGCTGGGCGGTGCTTGGGAGGTGGGTCGGCTCCCGCCCGCAGTCCTCCTCTCCTTTTTTTCGTGGTTGCCGTTGCCGGCGGCAGTCTCCATACTCCACGAGCGGGACATGGTGAGTGAAATCCGTCCTGTGTGAGCTTGGTGGACGAGGTCGGGAGCAACCGGCCGGCAACATGGTGTTGCTTGCTCAGGCTCTCCATCTTCTTGTCCGCCGCTACTGGACCTCCCGGAACGTAGGTACCAGAAACGCGGTACGTGGAACCGTGTCTGACAAAAAAATTTCGTGTTGAGACGAAAAATGTTCCACGTTCCCGGTAGAGGAACGTTGTTCCCGGACATGGAATGTGGCACCGTAGCACGTTTCCGGTGACGTGTGGTTCAAAGCTCGGCGGCGCAGAATCCAGAGTCCTCACGATCACGACTTGTGGCAGCGGCTGCAGAGAGGGAATGTGTTGTGGGCCCCGCGTCATCCTCGTGTTGGGCATGCAGGATGGACGGTAGTGCTCTGCTGCTGCGTGCCCGGACCAGGACTGATATTTTACAGCCTCTTGAGTACGTGTTCGAGCTACTGTTTGGATATGCCCACGCATCATAACCGCATGATGGCCAGTTGGGAGCTCCTACGTACTATTCTTTTTTTAAGAAAACGGGAGGGGGGCGACCTCCTACTCTGTAAAGAATATTATTAAAACTATCAAAACCTCAGGTTTATGGTTCAAAAAACAAAAAGAGAAACAAAGAAAAATTAACAAAATTACACATAAGATTGCATCCATGAACCTATGGAGGGATGCAAGGAAGATTTTGCTCTAAAAATGACTATCGAACTTACCATTGAAAATAATCTTCATCTTCAACAGTGTACTAAAAATCACTTGCCAAATTTTGTGATTTGACAACTTACTAAAATATATGACAAATGAAATAATATAGCATCTCTTGGGACAGAAACAAGCATATTCTTGAAGATTGCATCATTTCTCACTGATCAAATAGCCTAGCACATAGTAAGAATGACGTCCATGAAGAACCGTATTTGCAATTGAATCTTGAAAGCTTCAATAATTTGCACTGGTGAGTCACAAAAAAAAAAAAAAAAAAAAAAAAATTGCACCGGTGGAGTCGCAGGTGCTAGCAATTGTAGGTGATGCAAAGTTTCCTCCACCCCATGTGAGCAAAGCACACAGCTATAATCTTGAAAGTACATGTTCTTATATCTTAGAAGCTCTCTTGTGCGCTCAACCTATCCTTTAGCAGAAACCAAAAGAAAACTTTTCTTTTATTCTAACCTATCCTTTAGCACAAGCCAAAAGAAAACCTTTCTTTTATTCTAACATGAAGATGTCCAGAGCCACCTGTTGGCCTGATGCACTTGTGCACTGCCAACTAAAGTTTTATAAGCTTTGCTTGAAGAAAATTTATTGTTTCCCCATAGATAGTTTCATTGATCTGGATTCATAGTCAGATTCAAGCTCTGAATGATGTCATCTAGCTGCTAAAACTGGTTATAAGCCTTAACAGATAGTGACAGGTGAAAATAATTAAGGATGGTGACTATCGATTTTATTCCTTGTACTAAAATATTACTATCTTTGACATAAGAGAACAACTTAGAGAAGGAATGTTGTAGAACTCTGCCTTCCCAAAGATCCAACCAAAACAAACAAGAAGCACCAACATTTACCTTAGCCATTGCCATCCCTTTATATGAATCCAAAAGCTTGAGAATATCTCTCCACCAGAAAGAGCCTCAAAAATTGTTGGACAGTCTTGGAAGCTTCCCATTTGAGTAATATGTGTCCCAAACAAGTTGGGCCCATGACACTGCAAAATGATTAAAAAATTTATCTAGATGCTTGAGAAGCATGCTCTGATTTTGTTTGGCAATGTTTGGCACACCCAGTCCTCCCTCTTTCTTTGGTATACAAACCATAGGCCAAGTTGCTTGAGGAGGTTTTTTGTTATTGGGCATCTGAGCCCCTCCACAAGCAATGCTTTCTAAACTTATCAATTTGCTTAATGATTGTTTTAAGAAGAAAGAAGGTGCTCATGGCAACAGTAGGTAAAGCAATGAACACTGCATTAGTTAGCTCTAGTCTACCAACTTGGTTCAGAGAAGATGAGATACACACTAACCTCCTCTCACATTTAGTGACTAAGGGCCAAAAATCAGCCACTGTTGGTTTTGAAATATTCAGTGGTAACCCCAAATATGTGAAAGGCAGAGAGCCTTTAGAGCAGCCAAAGGATGTAGTCAGGTCCTTAAAATTGGCCTCAGGGACTTAATTGGTACCATAAAAGATTTGTCAGAGTTAACCTTCAAGCTAGTGGATTCTCCAAACTTGTTGTAGATCCTCTTACATGAAAATTAGTGTATCATCAGCATACTGTAGCATTGGAAAATCATGATCATTCACAAGTGGCAAGGGCAAGCATAAGTCTCCCTGAGAACAGGCATCGCATCATTCGACAAGTTTGTAGGAAGTCAACTACTAGAACAAATAACAAAGGTGGCAACGAATCCCTTTGCCTCACCCCCCCCCCTATGGCAATGCAAAGTTTTCCTTGGTACTCCATTCAAAAGGACAGCTAATGTACCAGAGTTGGCATCCATTTTAGCCAGAGCTCTAGGAAACCTTTTGCTTGCATGATCTGAATCATGAGCTGGTGTTCTACCTTATCAAAGGCTTTTTCAAAATCCAACTTGAGGATAACCAACTCTTTTTTTGATTGATGACACATACACAGGTACTCAAGGGACCAAGACAAACAATCCTATATTCATATGTGTTATATAAAGCCATATTGATTTTTATGAATGAGTGTTGGCAAGATAAGTTGTAGTCTGTTAACCAAGACCTTGGTAATAATTTTGACTAAACCATTCAATAAATAAATTGGTCTAAAATCTGATACCTTCGTATCATCTTTCTTTGGAATGAGAGTGATGTATGATCCATTGATACTCTGTAAACAAATATGCCCCCTATATAAGGCATCAAAGAGTCTAAAAAATCAGTGCAAATGATTGGCCAACGCTTCTTCAGGAAATCAGTATTGAACCCATCTAGCCCTGGAGCTTTATGAGAAGACAGATTTTTAACTATCTAGTCAATCTCTAAATCTGATAATCTTTCAACTAGTTGAGAGAGATTTGTATGGCCACTGAAATGATGTGTAAGATCAAAAAGGATGGTGGTAAACTCTAAAGTGCCCAATCTCTGTTTGAAAGACTGCCACAATAAATTTGCCTTAGAATCATGATCATACACTGCTACTTCATTATCATTCAACAGGGATGTTATCAGGTTTTTCCTGAACTTGATAGTAGCATGAGCATGGAAAAAATTAGTACTAGCATCCCCAAGAGTTACCCATTTGATCTGCCCCCTTTGCTTCCAATATGATTTTATTTGTTGTCTAAGAAGGCTGATCAATTTCTCTTCTAACAAAGATCTGAAATTCCATTCTATGAGAGAGAGAGATCCCTGTATTCTTTCACAAGATTGAAAAATCTAAGGATGAGTTTAACTCTGTCAATGTTCTCTTTCAAATTGAACAAGGAGTGACTCCAGTCCTTTAGAGTTTTCCTTAGGTGTTTGAATTTTGCAGTTAAGTTTTTGGCAGCATCAGAATGATGAGTTGGGGTGAACCAGCCTATATTTTGAGCCTAGTTAGTCCATATTTTGACAAAGTTTGTCAAATAACAACGAAAGTGCTACAGTGTCACTATGCAAAAAAAATTCTCAACTAAACGTAGCCTTAATATAATAGATTACTTCGGATTCTACTCGTGTGTACTTCAAATAATATAATTTCCAAGTTGAGAGGAAATAAGAGAATTAAATAATAAACCATTATCTAATAATTGAAATCCTTTATATTATAGTTAACTTGTGACATTTTCATCTTTTTTATTAGTTTCTTAGAAGTTTGTGTATCCTTGTTTCTCTAGGAACCTGTTGACACTCAAAAGTGTCATAAAGCGTAAAGAATAATAAGGTTAGAATTAGAAGATATATTCAGCTCATAGTATTTTAAAGACGAATATTTTGTATCTAAGGGTCGGATATTCGAGGAGAGATGGGCTTGCTTGCTTGATGTCTTTCGACCAGTTATACTGTTCCTGACCAGGTGATGCTGGTCGGAAACCTTAGAATGATGATGAATGACGATTCAGGTATCGATTCGAGGATCTTTTATTTGCAAGGATTTTGAAAGATTTATTGATCGGTATAATCAGTTTGGGCTGATATCTATAAAGCCCATTGAACCGGTTTAGTCGATTTAAAGATCGGCAAGATCAGGTTTACGTTGCATAGTCCGGATTGGACTCTTGGATTCCATGTTTTGATGGAGTCTGAATAGGAAACTTGGAGATCGCATCTGGAGATATTTTCTATTGAGATAAGACCAACCCCCTCTATATATATGAGAGGATTATGGCCGATTGAGGCATCCAACCGTAATCGATCAAAATCAATCTACTATCGATTTTACTCTTTTTTCTTTCTACCTTCTTGTTTAGCGCGTCTTCCGGCGAGACTCCACAGCGTCCTAGGCGGCCTTGCTGGTCCTAAGGCAACCTCTACGTGCTTCTCCCCGACGGGTCTTCCCGGGAGGAGTTCTAGAGTTACCAACACAGGGATCTAAAACACCTAAATCGGCCTAAATCGGTCTTTAGATCGGTTTTCATCGGTTTAGCTAGATTTCCTGCTGTCCCAGATTGATCTGCAACCTCTCCGAACATTCTAGCTCTGCTGGTGTGGATTCGGATCACTTCCGACGTCAACACACTGTGGGACAGAGTCCCCGGGTACTCCGCAAGGAAGGACGAAGAGACTAGGACTCTGCATGTAATCCTAGTAGTATTGTTATCTTGTAATCCTACTAGGACTTCTAAGATTGTAACCGACTAGGACTCTGCCTCTTGGACTATATAAAGAGAGGCAGATCTCCCTAGATCGACAGTCAGCCAGAGACACTAGGGGGTCATGGTATACAACCAGACACTCATAAGCGCAGGGCGCAATACTATTACCCCAAACTGGACGTAGGGATGCTATTCAGCAGACCGAACCAGTATAAATCTTTGTCTCTGTGTTCACCATCGAGTTCTGCATATGTCGATCCCCACCGAACAATCGTCCGGGTACCCCCGAGACGAGTTGCCGGTTAACAAACACCGACAGCTGACGCACCAGGTAGGAGAATTCGGTGAATTTGCGATCAAGAGCTCGACGGACCCAAGATCAATAGCATGTTCTCGGTGACGGCCTCAAAGCACCCAATCACTCGTACAGGTTGTCGCTATGGAGAATCATGTGGCAAGTTTGTCGCGTCCTTCAATCTCAAGATGCTGCACAGGAACAGCTGCTAGGATCTACCACGACACAATGAAGCTGGAATCTGACACATGTATTAATCGGAATTCAATCCACTCATGACGATGGAGTCCAGCAATTCAGCAGGCAACTGTTGTTTATTCGTTCTAGATGGAATCAAGCATCATGATTGAGTTCGACTCGGACTCTGTTTCGCCGAGTCCGACTATGTTGATGTCGACTACTCCGACTCCGACATGCATGCGTGCTATGACTTCACTCGGACACCGTGATGGATGCACATCAATCAGATGTATATATTCGTACAAGCTTGCGACGGCGACGAGTACTTTAACAACCACGCCGGTCGCTCCCACTCTCATCGGCCAAAGCAGAGCTGGAAGACGAGTCCACCATGCATGAATCATGTTCCAGCAAATATGAGAGCTTGGATCATGCATATGGACCACCATCCATCCAATACCAAAGAAGCATGCAAGATCTGAAGAAGAAACGTGCAAAGATAATTATACCTTTCACATACATCAGACTAGCACTCAAGTTCATGTACACGGGCCGTGCGCAAGGACGAGCTGCAAGTAAAATTATCCAGGCAACAAGCAAGTCGAGCTGCAGACAACAAGACTATACGCACACTTCCGACTACTCAGACTCGACCGACTACTCCACTCGGATCCAACGTGTTAGTCGGGAACGAGATCCAGATGATCAAGAATTACTCGGCAACAACCCGGCTCAATCAAGAATCTGCTGAGGAGTTGTTCCGACTAATCGACTTCATCGACAACCCGCTACTCGTATATCCACAACGCCTGGGTACCGAATCGTCGAGCCATCATGCTGCCATAAAGCCGCAAGTGAGCCGTGAGCCGCATGTGAGCCCTTGAGCTATTGTTGAGCTGCGAGCGAAGCATCAAGCTACCGTTGAGCCGCAAGTAAGCGAGTCCTCGCGCTGCTGTTGAGCCGCGAGCGAGCCATCAAGCTATCGTTGAGCCACAAAAGTGAGCCTTCGAGCTGCTGTTGAGCCGCTAGCGAGCCATCAAGCCGCTGTTGAGCCGCAAGCAAGCGAGCCCTCGAACTGCTATTGAGTCGCGAGCAAGCCATCAAGTTGCCGTCGAGCCACGAGCAAGCTGTCGAGCCACAAGCGAGCTGTCGAGCAGGTGTTGAACCATCAAACCGTTATCAAGATGCAAACAAGTCGTCCGAGTAATAAGCGAGTCGTCCGAGTACCAAGTCATCCATTACTCGGATATCTCGGTGGTGCTGACCACTCAACTCGGCATCAATCAAGCTAAGTAACGCTTTAATATTTTTAATATTAATCGTGAGCCGCTGCAGCCACATCATAATTGCATTCCCGGCTACTCATATAGCTCCGAGCTTGTAGTCGGGACAACACCTCACGGGTGTACAATGTACACTCGGAGTGTGCTCTTTTTTCGCGCAGCATGACTGCTATAATATTCTCTTAGCAAGTTGTTAAATTACTTGAGTAAGTGCAAGCCTTAATATTTTTAATATTAATCGTGAGCCGCTGTAGCCACATCATAATTGCATTCCCAGCTACTCATATAGCTCCGAGCTTGTCGTCGGGACAACACCTCACGGGTGTACAATGTACACTCGGAGCGTGCTCTTTTTTCTCGCAGCATGACTGCTATAATCTTCTCTTAGCAAGTTATTAAATTACTTGAGTAAATGCAAGCCTTAATCCGTGAAGCCCGTACCTCACGCTCGACAAATAAAGCTCGACACGCAGGACAGGTGCTTAAACGTCACAGGCCCACTACTCGGGTGATTTAAACAACCTAGCAAGAGCAAGATGCAAAAAATTTCATACGCATTTATTAATGTTGGGACATGCTTCCGACTTGATATCATGAATATCAGTTACTACATATTTTTTGTATGTCTACTTTACAAGAGAAAAGATATGAACTACAACACCGGTTGAGGTACGCCCCTGAGGGCTGCCCTACACGGATACCATGCGCTGGGTGAGGTAGGCCCCTGAGGGCTGCCTTACTCGGCACCACGCCGCTGGGTTAGGTACGCCCCTGAGGGCTGCCTCACTCGGACATCATGTTGTTGCGACGAAGCCTTCAAACATGGTTATGATGATTTGGGAGTCTCGAGGTGGGGGTGATATAGGGTCTCTGGTGAGGAGACTACCCACTCGAAGCCTTGGTCTCACCAATATTCTATTTCCATCACTTCGATCAAGCTCCTTCTCCTCCACGACGTAGTCGGCATTAAGCTCGGGGGCTCGATCATTGCCTCAGCTTAGTCGGCTTCACTTCGACTACGCTCGGGGGCTTGGATTCAAGGATGAAAGATCAAATTTACAAGCATTCAACCACTTGGCGACAAGCAGATGTTGATCCTTTTCTTCGAGAGATTTACTCGGCTGCACCCTTGAGGATGTCTACAAGATCCTACAATCGACTATGAGTAGTCGATTTTAGGCTCGGGAGCTGCGGGATACATATCCTCAGATGATGCATCTAAATTTCTCCGAAAGAAATTGGAGCAATTTCAGACAAGATCCTCCAGCACTTTATTCTAAACAGCAAGAGGCTCGGGGGCTACACTCAATGGGTGCGCTTTTCAGAAAGCGCACACCATTTGAATACTTCAAGAGCACTTTATGGTTTGTCGTAGAAGGTACTCGGATGACACTTGATCAAGGCCAAAAGTCTCAAGATGACTTCACCGACAAACCATGAAGAGCTCGGGGGCTTGTGGGACAGAGTCCCCGGGTACTCCGCAAGGAAGGGCGAAGACCTAGTCCAACTAGGACTCTCCATGTAATCCTAGTAGTATTGCTACCTTGTAATACTACTAGGACTCCTAAGATTGTAACCGACTAGGACTCTGCCTCCTGGACTATATAAAGAGAGGCAGAACTCCCTAGATCGTCAGTCAGCCAGAGACACCAGGGATCATGGTATACAACCAGACACCCATAAGCGCAGGGCGCAATACTATTCCCCCAAACTGGACGTAGGGATGCTATTCAGCAGACCGAACCAGTATAAATCCTTGTCTCTGTGTTTACCATCCAGTTCTGCATATGTCGATCCCCATCGAACAATCGTCCAGGTACCCCCGAGACGAGTTGCAGGTTAACAAACACCGACACACACTTTTTGGCGACTCTGCTGAGGACGATTGAAATTTCATCTACTACCAAGATGGGCGGCAAAGATGGTGCTATGGACAAAGATAACATCATCCGTCCTACGGGTATTGACGAACTCCCTGATGAGTTAAAGCAATAAGCACAGGCAAAGCTCGACGCCGTCTTGAAGGCTTTCCTGGAAAGCTGCTCGAAGGATCGGCGCGGCAGGGTCACTCAAGACAAAGAACCAGACTTTAGCGAATTAATTCCTACTCCGTCAACCACGACGGCTGAAGACGCTGCTGATAAGGTAAATGCTAAGGTACATGATGACCCTTACCCTACCCATGCCAATTATTCAGCAATGCTAGTTGATACTTCAAAGACTCTTACCAATACTATTCAGCATTCGTCTAAATTACGTAGCGACCACATGGATAAGTTAGAAGGTAAAACCGTCGAACCCGAGCATCTAACCGGACAACCACAGTTCGACATGCCTTTTAATTTCTTCAAAGGCCAGACTTCGCATACTCATTTTGGGCAATTGCAATCAGGGCCTGTTGAGACCAGTCGTGATGAAGTCGGTACATCGACGAATGCCAATAATGCCCATCATAGCTCTGGTCGGACCACGCAGACCGACCAGGGGGCAGCCGCAAATAGAACTTTAGGAGGACAGGGGACGGTATTGCTCAATCCACCGAAGTCTCCAAGTTATAATCCCATGCGTGGCGGCGCTCCTAACCTTGCTGAAACCGATTTTGGACGAGCTATAAATTGGTTTAAAGAAGAGATAACCAGGTCTCTCGAGACTAGCCTGGGGGTCCAATTTAAACCTAGTAGGACCACTTATTCTAAACCGTATGCTTCGTGTTTTGATTTTATGAAAGCACCTGATGGTTGGAGGGTAACAGATTTTTATAAGTTTAGTGGTGACGGTAGTAAAACAACCATGGAGCTAGTCAGCATGTTCCTTGCACAAATGAGCGAAGCTAGTACTTTAGATTATATGAATGTACGACATTTTCCTTTATCTCTTACTGGTACGGCTTTTGCTTGGTTTATGTCACTACCGGAATGTACCATTGGTTCTTGGGCCGAATTAGAAGAGAAATTTCATAATCACTTTTATGACGGGGGTCCAAGAAACTTGGTTATCGCATCTCATGTCGGTTCGACAAGGACGTAGCGAACCTGTGGTTGACTTCTTTAAGCGCTTTAAAGAAATTAAGAACCGATGTTTTCATTTGATGATCTCCGATAGAGACCTAATAGACCTATGTCTCGCTGGTTTACGTCGGGAGATTAAGGATAAGCTTGAATATTATGATTTTTTTTAATGTGAATCAACTTTTGCAGAAGGTCGTTTCAATTGAATCGCGCCTTAAAGAACCTTACGATCCCCATAAGACTCATCGACCGGGTGTACATATTGTTGAAATGAATTCAGATAGTTCAGACGATGAGTCTAAAGATTGTTATGCTGCTGAGTTTTTATGGCCAGCACAGAATAAATTAGTCACCTTTTCTTCCCTTAAACCAATTCAAAAGAATCGGGGTAAGGAAGTGAAGTTCATTTTTGATTTCTCCAAATGTGACCAAATATTTGATGAATTGCTTAAATTCGGTTATCTAAAAATTAATTACACTCTGCCGTCACTTGACGAATTGAAAAGAAGGGCTTATTGCAAATATCATAATTCTTTTTCTCATGTCACTAATGACTGTAATGTTTTTCGTCGACAGGTCCAATCGGCCCTTAATGAAGGACGATTGAGTCTTACTGAGATGCAGGTCAACACTAGATGCAGGTCAACACTGCTCCTTTTCTAGTTCACATGGTGGAAGGAAGGAATCCTGTTGTTTTGATTCGTCCAGAACAGGCCGATACGACCAGAGGCAAGAATGTCGTCATCGGCGGCGAGTCACGGGTCACACCGAATGTTGAGAGCGATTCGGGGCGCAAGGTGGTGCTTGGAAAGGGTGATGATGGCAAGAGCAAGCTCACAATTACTGTAGGGTCGGCACGACACCTGCACAAACATAGGTATTTTGAGACCAGGGCAGCACAGCCAAGGCCGATCAGGTCGGGTTCTCAAGCCGACTAGTCTGGCTCTTCCTCGGAACAACTAATTCAGTCGGGTCGAAAGACTGACCAGGCCAGACTGACTTCTTCTAGTCCGACTGAGACGGACAAGCCGATTATTGCAGTCGGTTTAGCTGGTTCTAGCAGCTCTACCCCTCCCGGAGTGAATGTCTTACGCACACATTTGTTCTGCAGAAGCCCAAAGTTGGTACTTGGAAGACTAATATGAGAAAAAATAAGGGAAAGGTTACCAGAGAGCCATGCACTTTTGATAAGCTCATGGCTAAATATAAACAACAAAAGGCCAATTCTCATAATCGACCATTAAAAAAGAGAGAATCTACTCCTCCGAAGCGTGAGAATGAGAAGTCTAAGCAGCTGGTGGTAGCCCAAGCAGCACCCCCAGCGCCGAGGGTTGTTCCTTGCAGACCTCAGTGGGCTCCTTGTATTTCACCACCTCCACAATGAGGCCCTCAAGGAGTTTGGGTACCTTACCCTATGCCAGCACCTATGTACTATCAGTCAGGATGGGGAGCATTTGCTAGTCGGCCTCCAAGAGTATCAGTGTTTGATCGATTGGGTGATCGATCAAGCTCCAGTGATGTAAACCAGAGTCGGTCGATCACGTCGCGGACTTTGACCACTCAGGAGACAAGAAAGATGCAAGTACGACAAGTCTATGTGCCTAAAAAGGTGCAAAACATTTCCACTGTTTCCACGAATGAGCCCAATCCTGTGCCCATGATTACGATCGGTTCTATGGAGGTTCCAATTGTTAATGAAGCCGAGCCGATGGTAACCAAGGAACCCACTCCAGCAAAGGTTCAAGATGATCAAGATGATTCAGCTGGTTTAACGGAAGAAAAGCCTGTCGAGCGGATCCCAGATACGCTCAGCCCAGATGGTGTCCCCTTGGTTTGAGTAAAACTCAACGAAGAAAGTTGCAGAGAGCTCGCTGCAACAAACAGAGGTGGGAGCAGCTCGAGAAGATGAGGGAAGACATATTTAACTCACATCCCATCTTCCCTCAAGGCAAGCGAGGAAGCGAGGAGTCGGCTTTTATTAATCGAAAACCGATTTCAACAGTTATTGAACCAAACAGGTCGGATCCAAAGCCGACCAGTCTAGATGCCGAATATGCTGAAGTAGCTTCGGAACCGATCGGGTCGGATCCTGATCCGACCAGCTCAGGTCACGCGCTGACCAGTTTAGGACTCGAACAGGCTAAGTCGGTTGCTGCTGAGTCATGAGTTGAATAGGCCCGACCAGGTTCTAAAACTAAGTCGGTTCCTGATGTTCTGATGGGATCCGATACATGTCCCAGTGATCCTGTTTCCTCTACTGGTGTTACCGCAACCAGTGAAGAATTACCTGAAGAAAAAGATGAGGAAATGTTGGATTACGAACCTTCCCCAGAGAGGGCAGAGGTCAATGTGGTTTACCTATCGGCCGATTACTATGTGGTCGGAGATGATTCGATAGCGGCGGAGTTCAACTTCGCTACACAGACTGTTGTATTCCAGAAGCCAGAAGATTCTGTCAATCACCTCAATCCATTACATGTAAAGGGCCATATCAATGGTACACCGGTCCATAAGATGTTGCACGATAGTGGGGCGATCGTGAATATGATGCCATATTCGCTCTATCTGAAGCTTGGTGGCACCGATGAAGAGCTGATCAAGACCAACATGACTATCACTAGAGTCGGAGGAGAAGATCCTATTCCGGCCAAAGGAGTTGCCTCCATGGAGCTTACCATTGGGAGCAAGACTTTGGCTGCTGCTTTCTTCGTCGCCGACATACAAGGTAGTTACAACCTTATACTCGGATGTGATTGGATTCATGCTAATCTATGCATCCCTTCTAGTCTGCATCAGTTTCTCATTCAGTGGGTGGGCGATGATGTAGAAATTGTGCACTCAGATTCATCGGCTTATGTAGCAGCAGTCGATGCTCCTTTGCTGGGGGCATGATACTATTGCTTGTTTATCTGGTCGGGATCTTTCTGATTTTCAATTCGTTAGGTGTGACTAAGGAAGGTTTTGTACCAGTGTCTCTAAAGCCGATTAATAATCGATTCAACATTATTATGTAATTTAATGGATGCTAATGCCGATTGGTTAAAATATCATGTTGAACAATATTGGACTTTAAAGACTGATGCATGTAAAGCTATAGATGACTTTGTTGAGCTCAATAAGTTGGGTCAGGGTTTCACGTCGGCCGACCCTTTAGAATAAGTTGATATTGGGAATGGTTTTGTGCCTAGACCGACCTTTGTAAATCAGAACCTTGAAGCCGATTATAAATTAGAATTAATGGCGCTTTTGAAGGAATATGTTGATTGCTTTGCATGGAATTATACAGAGATGCCTGGATTAAGCCGAGAGCTTGTTGAACACCGGCTTCCTATTAAACCTGGGTTCAGGCCTTTCAAGCAGCATCCTCGCCATTTTAATTCTACAATATATGACCGGACTAAAGAAAAAATTAATCGTTTATTGCAAGCGGGGTTTATCCATCCATGCAGATATGCGGAGTGGGTCTCTAATATTGTGCATGTTGAGAAGAAAGACGCTGAAAAGATCAGGGTATACATTGATTGTAGAGATTTAAACAGAGCCACTCCCAAAGATGAGTATCCTATGCCTATAGCCGATATGTTGGTCAACGATGCTTCAGGACAACAAATTGTCAGTTTTCTTGATGGCAACGTCATGGCCGAAGAGGATATGTCTAAAATGGCCTTCATTTGTTCTGGGTTTGTTGATCTTTTTGAGTGGGTTGTAATGACATTTGGTTTGAAGAACGCAGGCGCTACCTATCAACGTGCTATGAATCTAATCTTTCATGATTTAATTGTTTTAGTCATGGAAGTATATATTGATGATATTGTGATCAAATCGGCTGCTCATGTGTCCCATTTAGCCGATTTGCGTTTGGCATTTGAAAGAATGTGCCGCTATGGTTTGAAGATGAACCCACTAAAATGTGCTTTTGGTGTATCTGCTGGAAAGTTATTAGGGTTTATTATTCATGACAAGGCCATAGAGATTAATCCTAAGAGGATAGAGATTGATCCTAAGAGGATAGAGAATATCAAGAAAGTTCAAGCGCCTACATGCAAAAAGAACTTGCAAAAGTTCTTGGGGAAAGTGAACTACTTAAGGAGATTTATTGCAAACTTGTCTGAGAAAGTTCAAGCGCCTACATGCAAAAAGGACTTGCAAAAGTTCTTGGGGAAAGTGAACTACTTAAGGAGATTTATTGCAAAGTTGTCTGGAAAATTGTTCCTTTTACCCTGATACTAAAATTAAAGGGTGAATCTGAATTCGTTTGGGGAGCAGAACAACAGGAAGCATTTGAGAAGATAAAGGAATATTTATCATCTCCACCAGTTCTTCGAGCGCCTAAGAGAGGAGTTCCTTTCAGATTATATATTGTCGTCGAAGAAAAAGTCATTGGAACTGTTTTAACGCAAAAAGACGAGGGCAAGGAATATGTGATTGCTTATATTGGTCGCCGTCTTCTTGATCCCGAGACAAGGTACGCCCATATTGAGAAATTATGCTTATCCTTGTACTATGTTTGTGCTAAAATGAGACATTATTTATTGTCTAGTACATGTGTTGTTGCATGCCAGGCCGATGTAATTAAGCATATGTTATATCGGCCAATCCTTAGAGGAAGGATTGGAAAATGGGCGTATGCATTAATTGAGTATGACTTGACTTATGAACCATTGAAAGCATTAAAGGGTCTAAGTTCTTGCTGATTTCATTATTGAGCATAGTATTTGTTTAGAAGATGAGATCAGTTATCTTACTTTTACACCATGGAAACTTTATTTCGATAGATCGGTTTGTAAGGAGGGCCAAGGTGTTGGTGTGGTCATTATGTCTCCTAACGGTGCCGAATTTGAAATGTTAAGCCGATTAGATTACCTTTGTACTAATAATCAAGTCGAATATGAAGCTTTGTTATTCGGTTTAGAAATATTGTGTTCCATGGGAGTTAAGCATGTGGAGGCTTATGGCGATTCCATATTAATCGTGCAACAAGTTGCCGACGAATTTCAATGTCTAGAAGGATCGTTGAATGTTTATCTTGATATGTGTCTTGATATCATTGCTCATTTTACCGAATTCCAAATTCGGCATATTCCGAGGCAACAAAATCATAAAGCTAATATGTTAGCACAACAAGCATCTGGCTATAGTATCGGTAGGCGTAATTTTCATATAAAGCCGGTGCATCAGTATATTCGAAAATTTTGTCGGTTCGTATAACCGACCAGACTGGTTTTGAACCAGTTCAACCGATCTACCCTGGTGATCAGGTGAATGTTAAATATGCTTGGACGAACACCTCGGCCGACCAGGTTGGTTGTAAATCAGATCAGCTAATTCGTCTGATTGACTTGGTCGATCTTGGAACGTTTGGTCCAGTTGACTTGTCTGAAGAATTTCTAAATCGGTCCAAGTCAGATTCTAATGGAAGTGAAACCGATTTAGAAGATTAGAGGACTCCTTTGCTAAAATATCTTAGTGATCCAAGTGCTAAGGTTGATCAAAGTGTTTGGTGGAGTGCGTTTAAATATGTGCTGCACAATGATGAACTTTACCGAAGGACCGCCGAAGACTTATTACTTAAGTGTTTGGGATTTGATCAAGCAAAGGTGGCTATGAGAGAAGTTCATGAAGGTATTTGTGGTACGCATCAATCGGCCCCGAAAATGAAGTGGCTATTACGCAGAGCTGGGTTTTATTGGCCCATGATGATGGCCGATTGTTTTCGTTGCTACAAAGGATGTGAACAATGTCAATGGTTTGGAAATATACATCTTGCACCTGCTGCTATGCTTCATCCTATCATCAAACCGTGGTCTTTTCATGGTTGGGGGCTAGACTTCATTGGCCAAATTCATCCCCCATCTTCAAAAGGACATCGTTTTGTTCTAGTCGCTACAGATTACTTTACTAAGTGGACTGAAGCGGTGTCTTTGAAGAATATGACACACAAAGAGGTAATTGAGTTTATTACTGAGCATATTATACATAGATTTGGCATCCCTCAAACATTAGCTACGGATCAAGGAACGTCTTTTATCTCTAAGGAAGTGCGGGATTTTGCCGAATTATATAAGATCTCCATATTATGCTCAAACTAATGGCCAAGTTGAGTCCAATAACAAGACTTTGATCAAGCTTATCAAGAAGAAGATTGAGGATAATCCGAGGAGGTGGCATGAGGTTTTGTCTGAAGCTTTGTGGGCACATCGTACATCAAGACACGGTGCTACAAAGGTTACTCCTTTCGAACTGGTGTATGGTGAAGAAGCAGTGTTGCCTGTTGAAGTAAATCTAGGTGCATATAGACTTGCCAAACAAAATGATTTATCTGTTGTTATGTATCATGATGCCATGATAGACGACATTGATGAAGTTTTAAGGCTCTTAGGGAGATGGAGAAGGACAAAGTCCGAGTTACCAGAACCTACAATAAGAAGGTGAAAAGCAAGTCGTTCCAAGTGGGAGAATTAGTGTGGAAGACTATATTACCGCTTGGATCGAGAAGCAATAAATTTGGCAAGTGGTCGCCAAGTTGGGAAGGTCCTTTCAAAGTGATCAAAGTAATATTCGGGAATGCATACATGCTGGAGACACTGCAAGGTGAAAGTCTCCCAAGAGCAATAAACGGAAGCGGAAGGTATTTGAAAAAAATATTTTCCAAGTGTTTGGCAAGAAGCTTGAGTGTCTTCCAAACAATGGTCGATACACGTATCGCCCTTAGAACAAAAATGATCAAAAGTATTTATCCTTGATTACTGAATGACCGATGAGTTGGACATCGTTGTTATTTGGTTTATTTTTAGATTCTACTAAAGATTACCTAAAAATAGGGGGCATATGTTGACACTCAAAAGTGTCATAAAGAATAATAAGGTTAGAAGATATATTCGGCTCATAGTATTTTGAAGACGAATACTTTGTATCTAAGGGTCGGATATTCTAGGAGAGATGGGCTTGCTTGCTTGATGTCTTCCGACCAGTTATATTGTTCCCGACCAGGTGATGCTGGTCGAAAATCTTAGAATGATTAATGACGATTCAGGTACCGATTCGAGGATCTTTTATTTGCAAGGGTTTTGAAAGATTTATTGATCGGTATAATCAGTTTGGGCTGATGTCTATAAAGCCCATTGAACCTGTTTAGTCGATTTAAAGATCGGCAAGATCAGGTTTACGTTGCATAGTCTGGACTGGACTCTTGGATTCCATATTTTGATGGAGTCTGAATAGGAAACTTGGAGATCATATTTGGATATGTTTCCTATTGGGATAAGACCAACCTCCTCTATATATATGAGAGGATTATGGCCGATTGAGGCATCCAACCCTAATCGATCAAAATCAATCTACTATCTCTTTTACTCTTTTTTTTCCTTCTACCTTGTTGTTCGGCGCGTTTCCCGGCGAGACTCGACGGCGTCCTAGGCGGCCTTGCTGGTCCTAGGGCAACCTCTACGTGCTTCTCCCCGACGGGTCTTCCTGCGGGAGGAGTTCTAGAGTTACCAACATAGGTATCTAAAACCCCTAAATCGGCCTAAACCGGTCTTTATCGGTTTTCATCGGTTTAGCTAGGTTCCCTGCTGTCCTAGGTTGATCTGCAACCTCTCCGAGCGTTCTAGTCCTGCTGGTGTGTGATTCGGATCACTTCCGACGTCAACAAAACCTCTATGTCAGCCACTGTGCTAACTCTATATTTGGGAGCGGTCTTCCCAATCCTTAATATAATAGAGTACTTCGAATTCTGCTCGTGTGTATACTTTGAGTAATATAATATTCAAGTTGAGAGGAAATAAGGGAAATTAATAAACTATTATTATTGAAATCCTTTAGGGCCCGTCATACTTGGAATTGAATTTATCTTAAAAATTATAATTTAGATATATATTAATTAAACTAATATGTTTGTATATAGATTATATTGGTATATTATTGTTGATTATACGAGATATATACTCCTGTGTTATAGTTCTAGCTACCGTAGGGGAGTGAGTTGAAAAGAGTGTTATAAATTGCAAAGTAGAAATAGCAGCATGATCTATATAATCTATTTCTCTCTCGCACCCTATGAATTTGAGATATATAGACTTATATATGAATTTTAAAAAGTGATGAAATTTCAAATTTCAAGACAAATAATCTAGTTTATTAAGTAAATTTTAATTCCTCCAAATGAAGGATCCAAACGGCCCCTATATAGTTAATAACTTGTGACATTTTCATCTTTTTATTTGCAATTCACGTTTTGCAGGGGCAAAGATGTTGACCTACAACTATCGGGACATCGCGTTCTCACCCTACAGCGAAAGGTGGCGCGAGAGGCGCAAACTCTTCGTTTCCGAGCTTGTAGGCAGCAAGCGCGTGCAGTCCTTCTCACACGCGTTGGAAGAACAAGTGGAGCAACTAATCCAATCGCTCTCATGCCTGCCGCCGTCGGCGACGACGACGGAGCCCGTGAACCTCAACGAGAAGATCTTCACGCTCATCGACGGCTTCATCGGCACGGTGGCGTTCGGCGCGATGAGCGGCGCAAAGCTGCTCAAGTACAACAAGTTTCAGCAGGTGTTCAGCGAGGCCCTGGATGCCCTCTCGGCCTTCTGTGCTCAGGACTTCTTCCCGGCGTCGCCGATGAGCCGGTGGGTTGACAGGGTCGTTGGACTGGAGGCACGGTACCGGAAAATATTCGGTGAGCTTGATGCTTATTTCGAGACTGTTCTGGACCAGCATCTGAATGTGAGCCCAGGAAGGGTCCAGGTTCAGTCTGACAAGGATAACCTTGTCGATGTGCTCATCGGTCTTTGGAAGGGCTAGGGGAAAGGGCAACAAGCAGTGACCACCAAAGACGACCTCAAGGCTATCATTATGGTAATTGTTTTTGCTATATATATATATATATATATATATATATATATATATTATAAAGGGGTGTTAGTTGATGTTGATTTTATTTATTTTCTTTTTTCATTCATCAGGATGCATTCATCGGCGCCACATCCACAAGCTCAGTGACGTTGCTATGGGCGATGTCAGAGATAATCAAGAACCCACGGGTGATGAGGAAGCTCCAGGCCGAGATAAGGAGCTCAGTCAGTGGCAAGCCAAGAGTAGAGGTGAGCGACACTCCTCAGCTCAAGTACCTGAGGATGGTGATCAAGGAGACGCTGCGGCTGCACCCACCGGCGCCGTTCGTCGTCCCACGGGAGACCATGCGGCACGTGCAAGTCCTCGGCTACGACCTGCCGCCCAGGACAAGGATCTTCGTCAACGTGTGGGCTATAGGGAGGGACCCTGCCGTCTGGAGCAATCCCGATCCCGAGGAGTTTTGCCCCGAGAGGTTTGAAGATGATGCCGGCGGCGGCGGCGTCGATTTTCAGGGGACGGATTTCGAGCTGCTTCCCTTCGGCGCTGGACGGAGGATGTGCCCTGCGGTTCCTATGGGTCTTATGAACGTGGAGTTCACGCTTGCGAGCCTGCTGCATTCTTTCGATTGGAGACTGCCTGACGGTGTGGCGCCTGAAGATATGAGCATGGAAGGCACGGGGAGACAGGTTGTCTCCAGGAGCACTCCTCTGTATCTTATCCCGACTCCGTACATGAGTGCATAAACCAAGTTATATATATTGAACGAACGGACTGTAGGTCTCCGGGCTGCTGATATTTGTTCGTATAATCGTATATATATAAACGGAATATGATGATTGCATAATAATTTGAATAAGTTCAGTCATGCATGTAATGTTGAGAATGGTTGTTGTTAGGGACATCTTGAAAAAAATCAACTCCATGGCCCCCTTGCTAGGTCATTTGTCGTTTGTTTTGTTAGTTGTAAACTCCCCCTTGCTGTTTTCTTTTGCCTTCTATACTATACGTAAGCATTGTGCTTGCTATGTATGTGTGGTTTACCACCGGAAACAACGTGTTTTCCGAGTGTCCAGTAGTTTGCCGAGTGTATTTTATCGGGCACTCGATAAACAATCACTTTGCTGAGCATACCCTTAAAAAAACACTCGTCAACATAAAAACACTCGCCAAATCATCTGTTTGCCGAGTGTCGATAATATGACATTCGGCAAACTGAGGATTTGTCGAGTATAATCTACAAACACTTGACAAAGAACGCTGGTCGTTACCACTTTGTCGAGTGCCCGCTACGGACACTCGACAAAGAACCATGTTGCCGAGTGTCTAAGCTTGACACTCGGCAAACTTTTAAATTAGTCAAGTGTTTTTGTTTGGCACTCGGCGAACTATTAGTTTTTTCTTTTCTACCCTTCCAATCTTTGAATGGCAAGTGATTTGAATAATAAAATTAAATGAATAGAAAAATGGTATTCATGTGTTATTGAGTTTAATGTGAGGTTGTATCCAATACATGATGTAAAGCCGTACGGCCGCACACCGGTGTTTGGTTCTAGACCACGTTCTGCCACATCTAACTATGGTGAGTTGTGGCGGCGCCACACTTGTGGTGGCAAAATCCAAAACCACAGAGTGTGACGATAAATATTGAGTGCTAGTGATGTGGCTGCTAAAAGCCGCGAATGAACCAAACACCAACCTAATAAATGATGACAGACCATAACTCTGTGGAGTGTGATCTCAATCCAATCATCCCCAGTAGGCTAGTACTCGTTTCGTTCCAGAAAGAAAATACAACTTAAAATCTAGACAAGCACTTCTCTAGATTGATTAAAACTATAATTACATTCCTTTGTACGAGTGAGCAATAAGTACTCCATAAGAAAAGAATAAACTAACATATGTGCCACTCTGAGGTGAGAAAGTAAACTGCAGATTACCTCTGTAATCTGTGGGAAAAAAAATGATGCAGCGCACCGGTGTCGGACCGTACCAGGCACTGTCGTCCATATTTTTACACGGTGAACAGGCGGCCATCATTTACTATAATAACCAATCACAAAAGAGGAATTATAAAATGGACAAACAACGGTACGAAAAATGGACGAATATGAGAGTTTGTCAGTTTGGTGACATTTTGCTGTTTATGAATCACTATAAACCGTACGTCCTGAATATATAGACAAGAATTTTTAGCCAAGCTGAACCGAGACAGTTGTCAGGTGAAGGCCCAAGCTCTCGAACGAGGCGTTCTGGTCACCGATTTCCTCCGTTGCCCGGCCGACGAAGCGCAGCAACCGGAACGGCGGCGGCGCTCCTCCTCCTCCTCCTCCTGCACCCTGACCCTGCAGCACTGACCGGCAATACGCAAAGAGCGCAGCCACCGCGCACTGGCTCCCAAACTCCTTTGTAACCGCACGGCCATCGGCGAGTCGGACCCTCACCTTGCAGACCTTCTCCTCCACTGCTGATGCCCCCTCCGGCTGCTGACCCGTGCAAGGTGCCACCATGCCCACCGCCGGCTCATCTGTGACCGTCGTCGGTGTCTGCTCTTGTCGAGTCTGGCATGTAGTAGGCACCGCCGCTGCCACCGCAGCCACGACTGCATCAGGCGGTTTTCTCATCACCGTCGTCGGTGCCTGTTGTCTACTCCCTGCGGCACGTTCGGGACTCGTCGGAATCGGAGCGGTAGTCGTCGTCGGCGTCGTTGCAGGTCTTGTATTGCTCTGCGCGCCGGCTGGTGCGCTGCCGGTGGGCTTATTCTTGGCCATGGCAGGAATAATGGTCGGCTTCGTGACCGTGTAGGGTCCGAGGCGCACCATGAAGTCGTTGAGTTCGCAGGCGGCGCTGCCGTGCAGCACGTCCATGGCCTGGCCGGTGACCGGGTCGACGACCACCACGACGGGGAGCATGTCGTGCGGGACGTTGTAGTAACCGAGCACCTTCTTGGCCTCCTCCCCCTCGCCACCGCCGCCGCCGTCGTCAGCGGCGTCGGCGTCGGCCTGCCAGAGCACGAAGCGGTCCATGACGCACCGCGCCACCAGGTCGTTCCCCCACACGTCGCGGTTCTGGTGCAGCGACGGCAGCGGCAGCGCGAAGCTCTGCACGTTGGCGAGCAGCCACCGCGCCCGCCGCGCCGCGTGCACCTTCGCGGCGTGGAACCCGCCCTTGAACGTCAGCTCGCGCGGCACCTTGAACAGCTCCTCGAACGTCCTGTTGTTCCGCGCCGGCGGCGCCGGCCGGGCCGCCTCCTCTTCCAACTCCTCCAGCATGTTGTTGTCGCAGTCGTCGTCGTCGTCAGAGGAGACGACGATCTCACTGAAGCGGTGGCGGCTGTCGTCGTCGTCGACGTCGTCGTCAGAGGAGGAGGAGACGACAATCTCCTCACGGAAGCGGTGGCGGCTGTTGCTATCGTCGGCTTTCCTGTCGCCTTCAGAAGTGAGATCTGTCTCCGAGGGATTGAGGCGGCGCCGGCGGCGGCTGTTGTTACTTTCCTCATCCTCCTCGCCATCGGAGAAGATATCTTCACGGAAGCGCCGGCGACGTCGGCTGCGGTTGCCATCTTCCTGCCTGCTGTCACCACCAGGGGTGGTGCCAGTGCCAGTTTCACGGAACCGGTCGCGGCGGCGTTGACGGCGGCGGCTGCTCCTGCTCCTCCGAACGCTGGTCTCGCTGTCCCACCTAGATACCCTTGTACGGCGGGCTGGGACCGCCGGAGCGCGCACCGCATCCTCTTCCGACGACGACGACTCGGAAACGGAAACCTGCGGCGACGGCGGCGGTAGGGAGCGACGGCTGCCGGATGGTCCTGCGTCCATGCAGAAGAAGCTATTGACAGCCCTGCCGAGGTGCCCGCCGCAGCTGGCGAGGCGGTCGAAGGCGTCCTCATGGCCGCACCCGGTGGCCGCCATGAAGGCGGCAACGAGGGCTGCTTCGTCCTCCATATCTGAGAACGAAGCGGCAAAACGCGGTGGATATATCGGATCGATCGATCTATCGGAGCGCGCGGCACGGGAAAGCGGCGTGGCTCTTCTCCTTATAGAACCCGTACGTGCACGAACCGATTCTCGGCTCCGAGTCCAACTCGATCCTGACTTGTTCCACACCCACCGACCTTTATCATATACGGAGCGCGTTACTCATCAGCTCCATAGATATACAGGCCCCACGGCCCAACAACTAGTTTGGGCTTGTTTAGTTCGTGGCATGTCACATAGAATGTTTTGATACTAATTAGTCTATTAAAAATTTATATCTATCTATATCTATATCTATCTATCTACAACTAAAAAGTACGAAGAACGATCCCTTTAATTTGACTATTAATTATCCCTTCTTATTTGAAATGGGTAGCTAAAAAGTACGAAGAGGACCCGTCTACCTGTCGGTGAAGCACCCTGCGATCTTTTTAATCTGACTATTAATTACCCCTTCTTATTTGAAATGGGTAATTTATTTCCATTAACACATCCTAAGAGCAACTCCAAGAGAGTTGGTAAAAATGGATGGCTAAACCTATAATATAGCTAGTCTTAAAAAAAACTCTATAAAAAATAGAAAACTCCAACAGTCTTTCTATTATAGCAATACTAGGTAGCTAGTGACGCATGCAAGCTATATTTACCAAGCGAGATTTTAGAAATAACAAACTTGTTATTTTACAAAACAAAATAGCATAGCTGTTGGGTTCACTTTTTACTCTAAAAATCTAAATATAGCATACAAAACAAAGATAGCAAGTCTTTTGAAGGTGCTCTAAGCCATTGACATGTAATCTCTCATGTGTCCTCGTTGCATTTTCCACTGTATGTGGGCTTTTGTTTCCATTATGGACACAAATGGAAGACAAACCCAACAGCTCATAGTACGTGCATCTCTCCATGCATGATTGAATTATTATTATTATTTCCTTCCATAGAAAAATTGCATGATTGAATTACTAATTCCTTCTACAGCAAAATGATTAAGATTGCTGATCTTCTACGGCCCCTTGACCCATGTCACGCTTGTCAAGTATCAGTTCATCATCACGTGATTAAGAATAGACAATACAACAGAATTGGTCCGTAGCCCTAGTCGGTAAGGGCCTTTAGCCTCGTTACCGAGCCGGGACTACGCTTCCGGGAAGCCCCCCCCCCCTCTTAGTCCCAGCTACGGTCACCGGGGCTAAAGCCCCCCTTTAGTCCCGGTTGGTAATACCAGCCGAGACTAAAGGGTGCTGCCAGCGGTGCCACGCAGCAGCACCTTTAGCCCCGACTGGTATTACCAGCCGAGACTAAAGGGTCCCCTCGTTCTTTTCTTTTTATTTTTTCAGTTCTATTTTTAGTTTTGTTTATTTATTTAATTGATTTTCCAATATGTATTCTTTGCTGCTAATATATATAAATATATATATTAGCATCATATGACAATAAACTTATTGCATGCATATATAATTGAATGATAGAACTACACACACATATATATAGAAGTTGTTCTCCAAATCTATCTACACAAGTTGTACTCCAAAGTTAGTACTGTAGACCTATTACAAGTTGTACTCCATCCAAAGATCTGCAAGGCATATAAATGATCATCATTGTTTGGAATCAATTCTCGTTGGTATTATAGTAGAACTCGTCGTTTGGATGTATGACTTGTTCCCGAAGAAATTCTGCTATTGTCTCTTGTATTGCTTTCAATTGACCTTGTGGCATGACTTTTTGCTTCAACCAGTCAGTCTTCAATTTGAATTTAAAAAGATATTAGTTATATCTAGATTATCAATATTAAGTCTATAGAAAATGAAAAGAGACATGTTACGTACTTTGATGATTTCTTCAGGAATTCTATTTGATTCTATCATCATATACTCACAAACGTAGAATCCATATAATTTATTCCCCTGTTCTTGTCTCAAAATCCACTATAGAATGAAAAGATTCATCTCGTAAAGATACGATATATGGCATGATATAATAAAGATACACGTACATTGACGAAGGTAAACTTACTGGTAGTCGTGGCTTTATTGTAAGTGGTGCCTTACATTGACTCATATGTTCCCGAGCAATGAATGTTTCTCAAACCCTAATCTGGCCAATGAAAGTTGTAGCATGCAAGCTAGGGATTGAAATTACCTTTGGATAATCTCTATCATATCTTGGTAATCTTGCTTGTTGGGGTTTGCTCAATAAGTCATAGATTAATACACTGTTGTGTCTGAGATCGATTACCATCAGTATCCAGTGATAGTTGTTCATACACATGATTCATATATATAGTAGATTATTAAGGTTAAGTAAAATAAAATGTGCAATACTTATTATTAACTATATATGTCTCACACACTTGAAGTTGTAGGAGAAGAGTATTCTTTCTCTTTCTTTTGGTTTATGAAGAACCTCATGAGATTCATACACATCTCATTGCTCCAAGTCGCTGAAGGGTTTGGAGCCTTGAAAACAATATACGGATCAACAAACCTAACAGAATTGTCATGTTTATCTCTGAGCTGAGTCATCTGGTACCTGCAAAATCGAGTCGATCCACAAGTACGTGTGTAAGAATACTACATACTATATACACATACTAGAGAGTTCAATGAAAATTATAAAAGAAATACTTACAAACAATAGCAACTAAGGAGCGATTTGTCCAGTGCGTCCATGTGGCATAGCTGGTGTAATTCCTCCATCTGGACTAAGATTAAGTCATCGCCATGGAAGTAGTGATGGTTCCGAATTCGGACAGAAATCCAATTGACATCACCGTCTTTAGAAGCCTCCATGCACCAGTTGTTGATTGCAAACATCTGCGTACCAAGTACATGTAAGTGATTGAGGTTCATTAGACTCCTGCCCGGTGCAAAATTTCTCCTCCATTCATCAACTACTTCCGCTCGTGGAAACTCCATCCCAGTAGCAATATTGGCAATCGTTTGGTACGTGAGACCGCTGTCAATGAAAAAAATTTCAATTGAGTCCATCTCAGACAAAGTAGTGGTGTCGAGTGTGTGGAAAAGGGATACCCCAAAACCTCCGCTTCAGAAAAGCATAACTAGGGCCAAGAAGGCAATCAACGCTACTTGGCCCACCAAGCCATAGCCCGAAAACCCGTTGAGCGGAAGCAGGCCGCAGCGGCCCAACAATCTGGGCGTTCGCCCAAGCCCCCCAAGCCAGGCTCGGGCGAACGCTCGTTCTCCGTCTCGCCCGAGCCCCCCGAGCCAGGCCTCGTGCGAACGCTCGTTTTTCGTCTCGCCCGAGCCCTCCGAGCCAGGCCTCGGGATAGCGCTCGTTCTCCGTCTCGCCCGAGCCCTCCACGCCAGGCCTCGGGCGAACGCCCGATTCTCTGCCTCGCCCGAGCCCTTCGAGTCAGGCCTCGAGTGCTCGATCGATCTCTGTCTCACCTGATCCTTCCGCGTCAGGCCTCGGGCGAGCGCTCCGCTACCTCTCAAGCCTTCCGCAAGAAGGAAGCTCCCTGCTCCTCAGCTCTGACAACCGCACCACCGTCTGCTGCGCCCGCGTCCTGTCAAACAGAACCGCACCCCTCCCTGGAACGCGCTGACACCTGCTGTCAGGACAGGGCAGGGGCGTGCAGGAGGCATGGGAAGATAGGACGGGAGTCACATCCCCTTTTTCCACCATCGGTAGATCCAGGCGTGGAAAGCCACACCCGGTGGCACTGTTCGGCACTTTACCCACTCCGGGGCAATGATGACGTACGATCATCTAACAAGCTACAGCGCCTCAGAGAACTCGGCTCTCCCCAAGAGTCAAAGCCCCTGTACATCAACTACACCCATCATTGTGGATTGCCGATCCACACGACCTCATCCCCTGAGCCCTCCACGGCAGGCCTCGGAGGATGAGTCCACTCACTGTCTCGCCCGAGGCTTCGCAGCCAGGCCTCGGACGAGGTCCGACCCATCGACCGGAAGACTCGGCACAAATCGATAGGCGCAAGGACGGGACGGAGGGATCCGACATTGCATCGCCATAATGCCGGACGTGCCTAGCCATGACGACAAGCACGACGACCATACCGTCACTGTAGAGCAACAGTAGCTCGCCCCCACCTTTTTGACTAAGAGCACCCGTGTACTATCTCCTTGTAACACGTGCCCTCCTTGAGGCTATAAAAGGAGGAGCCAGAGACGCCTCGAGGCAGGTTAGGACACAACCACCGAACTAGAACACACACAACTCGCTCATCACCGCACGAGACCTGGGTCAAGCACCCTCTCTCACCGGCTTGTAGCCCTACTACGAGCACCCCGGTGCAAGATAACACGAATTCCGCATCTCACACTGGACATAGGGCGCGCTTTGCCCGAACCAGTATAAACCTCTTGTGTTCTTTTTGCATCACCATCCGGAGCTAGGAACACGTAGATATAAATTCACATGCCGGTGCTAGGACCCCCCGGTTCGAAATACCAACAGTTGGCACGCCAGGTAGGGGCTCTTCTGCGTGTCAATCGTTTTCTCCACTCGGTTCCGGATGGCAAATCCCGAATCTCCCAACTCCCGCGGTACGGTGGTGCGCTCCAGAGGCCTAGAGTTTGTCGCTCTAGGCAGTGGCTACAACATGGCCCTCTTCATGACTACGCCGCTCCTCGCGGCGGAAGCTACGCCACGCGACCTCGGACGCTCCGGACATCCGGGATGTTGCTCCCGACGCGCTCGATGGACGCACCGGGAGCCAACCACCCCTGGCCCTTCCCTACGGTCCGGGCTCGTTGCGCCACGTACCGACAAAGCTCCTCGTCTAGCGACCCGGCCGAGCCCCCCGCGAGAGGTCTAGCCGGGACCAGCCAGTCAAATCAAAGGGCGCCAACGGGCCTTCCCCGAGGCCCAGCCTCGAGGCCCAGCCTCAAGGCCCCACGACGCCGCCACCAGCAACAACGCCGGGGGGGCTCCCCCCGGTATCGGGACGATAAACGCAGGACCGTTCCGAACAAGGAGGAACAGCGTCCCTGTCGGCGACCAAAAAGCTACGTTTCCCTTTCTAACGTTTGGTTTTCCATTTTGTTTCCTAAAAAGACCAACATTTACAAAAACAACGATTAAAATGACCGCGTCCACGTTTGCTTCATCCCGAATGAGAACCAGGGGAGCAAGGGACGCGAGTCGTGTCTTCGAGAAAGTGGACCGGGTCCTGGCCCACCCGCAGAACCGAAACACGACCCGTAGATCGAGCTTCTCAGGTTCGAATAAAGGAAGAGATGAAGGCGGGCGCGCTAAGAAAAAACACAAGCCTACTGCACCGTTGCTCCTTCTGCCAGAGGCATGACAAGCCTCGAAGGACGGCTGACCCCCGAGGTTCATTCCAGAGCGGGCAAGGAGCGAACCTATCGCCTGCGAAAGGCTACGGTCTCCTTCACCGACCGCACTGAAGAGCACGACGTGTCGATGGGACGGAGACATGGGGCAGAGGCTAAAGAGAAGTTTGCGTAAAATCAACAAGAAAGACGCAGCGTTCTTTCCTAGACCAAACTTGAAATAATCTAATGCGTACAAACCGCGGAGGAAGCCTTGGTCACCCTGGACCAACTCGACGGGGTCCGGGACATAGCGCTACTGCGTTCGGCCGAGTACCAGCAAGACCTCCAACGGTACCACGTCCAACGCATCCGAGGCAGAGGCTTCAACGTTGGCGATCTGGTGTTGCGTCTGAGGCAAGACAACCGAGGGCGCCTCCAGTTCACTCACCCGCAACAATTGGCGCATCAACCAGGGACCTCGACGAAAACCCCGACTTCGCCTTCGCCATGCGCGCAACAAGGGAGCCCGGCCAATCTCCCCCGACAACCCAGACTCCAACCCAGAATATCAAACAACTATGTTGTTCCTACCCCTAGGGCCTCGAAGCCCCGTACATTTCTCATGTTTTGTACAAACATCGTATTATGAATGAATAAAAGTCATCGTTTTGAGGCACTTTCTTTCGTTCAAAAATAGAGGTAGCCTCGACTCTGTCAAATAAGAATCAAGAGTCCCTCGGGGGCGGACAGGGGGACAACCCCCTAAGTTCCCAAAAACTCACACTATTTTTACCAAACTCAACGTTATTTTATTTATCTATGCCTCGAACGCGCTTCACTGTAAGGACCTGTGTGGCCTAGAGGGGGGGTGAATAGGCCTGTCAAAAATCACAGCTCAAAAACTCAATTAACGAAGCCTGGCACTACCGCCCTGAGCCCGGCACTGCCGGCCTCAGCCCGGTACTGCCGCGCACACAACTGGTCCAAGCCTACAATTCGAAATCTAGCCACAACAAACCAAATCTATATGAATGGAAATGTAGCACTAGGTTTCCTGAACCAGCAGAACCAACTCAAACAAGCCAAATATGTAGTATGAAGTAGATCGGGCGAAACCCTAGAATCTATCACAAGCTTACAAGTATGAAGATGAAAGTAAGTAAGCACAAGAGACAAGTGATTTATACCGTGGATCAGCTCGCCACCAAGGCTTGCCTACCTCCACGTTGTTGAGGTTGACCACTTAGGTCATGAGCTTTGCAACTCTACCTCGTTCTCAAGTCAAGGAACCAAATCCTTGAGGTGAGGGATAATAATACTAGCTGCACAAGTGATTACAAACCTCCCAAGGCCGCCACACAAGTTGGCAAGCTCAAGGGCGATGCCTAGCCGGCTAGGGTTCCAAGAACCCAAGAGTAATAGAAGCAAATCCACCGGCTATGGCTCAAATCAAGTGCTCTAAGGAGTAGATCTCAGCTAGGGCTTCTCTTTGGTGAAGGTTTGAGGCTCTAACTCACTTGGAATCAATAGGAATCAAAGATTTGGTGAGAGAGAGCTTGGGAGCCTTCAATGGGGAGAGGAAGCCTTGTCTGAAGGTAGGAAAAGAGTTATGGTCGTGGATAACCGTTGGGGTGGCAGGGAGATGGAGTAAATATCCCCTGCCTTCCAACGGTTACAACAAGTCGTGTCAGTGCCGGCCAAAGCCCGGCAGTGCCGCGGCCCGGCACTACCGCGCCTACCAAACAGACAGAGAAAGATCTGATTTCAGTGCAGCTGTCTTTGGTTAGAAATGAGGATGGCTTGGGTTGGTTTGAGCACATATCATTTAGCCATAGCGATGCATTTGCATTCCCCCTTGATAGTACGGCAATCCTATAACTCAAATTCATAATAAAAAGCTTGTTGTAGCACTTTGAGTCCGGAACCGATGAAATGTAGTATGAGGGGTCCACCAACACATATGTACCATCCTTTCTTATTATCAACCTACTTGTCATCTTGGTAAATCTCATTAGTTCTTCAATCATGTGGTCATTATCACCAAAACCCACGATTAGGGCTTGATTGCACTTACAATCTCCCCCTTTTTGGTGATTGATGACAACATAATCGAAGCTTACAATAAAAGGGTACAATACTTGAGATTAAGAAGCTTAGGTGTGAAACCTCCCCCTAAATGTGTGAATGAGAGCTGAAATCTCAAATTGGCATTAGAGGCCAACATTCACATATTTGAAAGTGTAAAGTAAGTTCAGTTTCACATCTAATAGCTTTGTGGGGTGCAAAACACTGTGTCAAGAACAAATACGTGATGCGAATGATAGTTTATGCACATCAGAGAGGTTTGTTGTCTGACAGCCAAAGCGGCACTGCCGGAGCCCGGCACTGCCGGCCCTGAAGCGGCACTGCCGCTCAAGCTTGCAGACAGCAAACGCTGCGGAAATTAAAACAACCACAAAGCATCATACACAACATGTCTAAACAGAATATGACAAGCTAGATAAGCATAAAAGGTACATGTCCACATCCAAGTCTCAGAAGTAGCGACATAGAGTATTACAAATTAGAGTTTTGACCGAAACAAACTCTCTCACAACTCACAACTACTAAAAGATGGGGACATGAAAAGAAAAAGTGTTGTACCCCCTTCTCTTCGCCTAATTCTCCCCCTTTGGCAACAAGTCACCAAAAAGAGAGAAGTAGAGAAAAGAGAAGAGTGTCCAAACACTCACTCGTCATCAGATGCTAACTTGTCCCACGGAATCTCGCCCTCATCATCATCATCATCGTCGCCATCATCATCGTCGTCATCGTCGTCGTCGGACTCTACAACGGCCTTCCCATGGCGATGGGTAGTAGTGGTGTAGCGGGTCGAGGCACATGTAGAACGACGTGACGGCTCAGGCACTATCTCCTCCTGCTCCTCGTCGTCATCTGAGTCTATATCATCTGAGTCGAGACTGGAGAGGTCGAAGTGAGGTGGAGAGCGGGGTGGAGGTAACGGCGAACGACCCGCCTGCTCTCGCTCTGCTCGCTGCTCAACAAGTGCCTGGTGAGTTGTCTGGGTTGCGTAGGTGCAAGTAGAGAAGATGGCCTTAATCCATTTGGCCAGCTTGCTCTTTTTCTTCCTCTGATAGGAAGGGCGGGAGCTCTCTGGCCTATCAACTGCTGCTGCCCCTGCTGCTGCTGCCTTCTTATTCTCTGCTCTATACGACTCATGCAACCCATCCTTGGCAAAGGTGTAGCCGGATACCATCTCAATCATGTACATGATGTAGGGGGCATAGAGCACTGCCTTCCTAGCATCCTCGGCTGCCACCTGTAGCTCAGTCCAAATAAAGCTGGAGATGGAGAAGTGGTTTGCCCTGGGGGCCATCCTAGCCAACATGTTCCTGCCATATCCATAGAGGTTAGAATGAGAACCCCCTTTGGGGTTGAGAGTCTGCCTGAAAAGGTTGTTCAACATGTAATAGTAGCCTTTCAGCCCCTTGACCAACCCGTCTGCCTTCCGAGGATCCTCATACATGAATAAAATCTCATTATAGGTCAGAGTCCTCTCCTGATGCAGACTATAAAGCTCTGTATCCCCGCTGCCCAAACCGAGAATCCTAGCAAAGGTCTCATAAGAGACCTTGTAGTGACGTCCCTCGGTCATCCAATGCATCTCCTCCACCACATTATCAACATAGAGCGTTGCATGAAATTGATGGATGATCTTAGTATTCCAATTGTAGCTGAAACCCATCAAGTCATACATGTTCCTCTCCTTGCAAGCTGCTACAACCTTATTAATATCACAATCATGCTTGGCCTCCAAGTGCTCCCAATCAACATACTTCATACTCAGAATCTTTTGCTTCTTGGCATTGTACAGGACTGAACGATAGAAGTCGGAATGGAACTCATTCCAGAACCTGTAATCAATGCCCATATCGTTCTGAAAGTTGTAGGGATTGAGCTGGCGCTGTGTCTTCACCGAGCGGAACTGCTGGTAGTAGGACACAGGCTGCCTGTCCTGTGGAGGCCTCTCCTGCACATCCTCTGTGTAGGGCTGCAGGTGGGCTCGGCTGACCTCTGCCAGATGCTTTGGAGTGTTGGGATAAAGGTCATCCCTAATTTGTCGCCCTTGCATCTGCAGTCTAGCCTCATCCCGGATCTGCTGCCTTGCTGAAACATCCCCTTGGGAGCTAGAGCCACCTCGGCGAGATGGCTGCTTGCTCCTCCCCCTGAGCGGATCCATCCTCTGCTTCACCCTTCTCTCATCACCTCTTCCACCCGACATCTAAAACATGGAAACTGTGAATTAGAAAGCTGCATAAGAGTTGGTAGGTTATAGTGAGGCAATAGGCTTTCATGGATAAGGTGTTACTTGGATCAAACCCTGCTCGTGGTCCGGCACTGCCGCTCGGAGAGCGGCACTGCCGGGGCCCGACACTGCCGCACAGAGCGCGGCACTGCCGCGCGGGCAGGCCAGATCTGAGCCAAGGAACACCACATCCATCATTCCCACTACCTCCCTATCATCTACAAACCCTTCTACAACCTCTAAATACAACTACCATGGCGCATTTTACAAAACGGGAAAACTAGGGTTAGGGATTTGAAATATCACCTTGAGATGGAGAGGAAAGGGAAGGAGACCCTTGGGGAAGGGAGATTGGTGCAGCAACGGAGGGGAGCACGGAGCAGCACCGCCGGTGGCCGGAGTCGCCGAGAAGAAGCCCGGAGAGGAAGCGACCGCCGGTCGCCCTCTTGAGCGCCCGTGAGAGGAGAAAGAGGATAGAGTCACGGGCTGGGAGAAAGAGGGAGAGAGAGAGAGAGTGAAACCGCATGGTAAGAGTAGAAAAGAAGTTTTTCCCTATGGTCCCACACGGTAACAGATCGATTCCAGCTGAATTGATAAGTCGCGGCACTGCCGCGCCTGTCACGGCACTGCCGGGGCCCGACACTTCCGCACCTGGCCCGGCACTACCGGACAGTTACCACCAGAACAGATTTATCTCTAAGCTACTACACCTCTTTCTTGGAGTGGACACGTACAACTTGCATGTCATGACCAGTGACAATCAATCAATACAGAACAATGGTCATTTCAAGCAAGTTTCTTTCTCAAAGATTTTGAAACACAATATATGAAAGTTTTGAAATTGGTTTTTCCTAGGTCATACTAGTTGATCAAACAAGCATGCTAGGTTTCAAACTATGTTACGAGAGTCGAGTATATTTAGTTCACTTCTCAAAGCACAAAACCTTGACTCATCGAGAGGCTTAGTGAAGATATCGGCTAGTTGTTTGTCGGTGCTCACATGACGAATTGTGATATCTCCTTTGATTTCGTGATCTCTCAAGAAATGATGTCGGATGTCTATATGTTTTGTTCTTGAGTGACTCACTGGGTTGTTTGCAAGTTTTATGGCACTTTCATTGTCACACAAGAGTGGGATATGGGTAAAATGACATCCGAAATCACGAAGGGTTTGCCTCATCCAAAGTAGTTGCGCACAACATGCACCTGCTGCAACATACTCGGCCTCGGCTGTGGAAAGGGCTACACAATTTTTCTTTTTAGAACCCCAAGACACTAAGGAGCATCCAAGGAATTGACATGTCCCCGAAGTGCTTTTTCGATCTACTTTACAACCGGCATAATCAGAATCCGAATAGCCAAGTAGTTCAAACTTGGAGCCCTTAGGATACCACAAGCCAAGGTTTGGTGTGTGAACTAGATATCTCAAGATTCTCTTAACAGCCACTAAGTGACACTCTATCGGGTTAGCTTGAAATCTAGCACACATGCACACACTAAGCATAATATCAGGCCTAGATGCGCATAAGTAGAGTAGAGAGCCGATCATGGAACGATATACCTTGATGTCCACGGCTTTCCCTTCTATATTGAGATCAAGATGTCCATTGGTTGGCATGGGAGTTTTGATAGGCTTGGCATTCACCATGTCAAACTTCCTTAACATATCATGGGTGTACTTGGTTTGGCAAAGAAAAGTCCCTTCTTTCAATTGCTTGATTTGAAAACCAAGGAAGAACTTGAGCTCACCCATCATAGACATCTCAAATCTCTTAGTCATGATCCTACTAAACTCATGCCAAAAGGATTTGTTAGTACTACCAAATATTATGTCATCGACATATATTTGGCACACAAAAATATCTCCATTGACTTTATGAGTGAAGAGAGTAGGATCGGCTTTGCCTATTTCAAAGCCTTGTTTAAGCAAGAATTCCTTAAGGCATTCATACCATGCTCTAGGTGCTTGCTTAAGCCCATAGAGCGCCTTTTGGAGTTTGAAGACATGGTTGGGGAACTTGGGATCTTCAAAACCTGGTGGTTGCTCAACATACACCAACTCTTGTATAGGGCCATTGAGAAATGCACTCTTCACATCCATTTGATATAGCTTGAAGTTGTGATGGGCTGCATAGGCTAGAAGAATCCGAATGGCTTCAAGCCTAGCAACCGGTGCATATGTTTCTTCAAAGTCCAAGCCCTCTACTTGAGTGAAGCCTTGAGCTACCAATCTTGCCTTGTTCCTTGTGACCACACCTTCTTCATCTTGCTTGTTGCGGAAGACCCATTTGGTTCCAATGGCATTGGTATTTGGTCTTTCCACAAGTGACCATACTTGATTGCGCTCGAAGTTGTTGAGCTCCTCTTGCATGGCCATCACCCAATCTAGATCTTCAAGAGCTTCTTCTACCTTGAGAGGTTCCAAAGAGGAAACAAACGAGTAATATTAACAGAAATTTGCCAGATGAGAGCGTGTCGTTACCCCCTTTCGAAGACTCCCAAGGATGTTGTCAATGGGATGGTCCCGTTGAATAGTTTGCTTGAGTCTTCGATGATCTATGGGTTCTACTACATCTTCGACATCTTCTTCATCTTGCTCGAAGATGGGTTGTAGGTTCACTCCACGAAGTGGAGTGGCTGCAGCTGCCCTGGAAGTGCCCGGTACTGCTGGGCTCCGCCCGGCACTGCCGGGGACTGTATGTCACCAGTCCCAGCAGGGACTTCAGCTTGAGGACCATCCTGATCAGTAGCCTACTGTTCTTGTGGTCTAATATCACCAATGGCTAATTGCTTGATTGCTTCGCAAGGTGGTTCCTCATTTCCTACAACAACTTCATCAACTTGCTCTACTTGAGAGCCGTTAGTTTCATCAAACGTCACGTCTATCGCTATTTCAACCTTGCCGGAGGCCTTGTTGAAAACACGATAGGCATGCTCGTTTGATCCATAACCGAGAAGAAAGCCTTCATCAACCTTAGATGCGAACTTAGAGGCTTTGGGCTTCTTGTTCAAAATGAAACATTTGCACCGAAAGACTCTAAAGTAGGACACCTTTGGCTTGTTACCGGTGAGCAGCTCATAAGAGGTCTTCTTTCTTCTCTTGTGGAGGTAGAGGCGGTTGATTGCATGGCAAGCGGTATTGACGGCTTCGGCCCAAAAGATGTCTGGCGTCTTGTACTCATCTAGCATCGTCCTTGCCATGTCAATGAGTGTTCTATTCTTCCTCTCCACCACACCATTTTGTTGAGGGGTGTATGGAACTGAAAACTCGTGCTTGATGCCCTCCTCATCAAGAAACTCTTCCACTTGGGTGTTTCAGAATTCGGTTCCATTGTTACTACGAACTTTCTTGATGTTGAAACTGAATTCCCTTTGAGCTCTTCGTATGAACATCTTGACCTTTTCTTGCACTACACTCTTGTCATGCAAAAAGAATACCCAAGTGAAACGAGAAAAGTCATCAACAATAACAAGACCATGTTTGTTACCGCCGATGCTAAGGTAGGCAACCGGTCCAAAGAGATCCATGTGGATCAACTCTAATGGATGAGTAGTAGTGTCATAGCTCTTTGGTGGGTGAGGTACGCCTACTTGTTTTCCGGCTTGGCAAGCTCCACATACTCTGTCTTTCTCAAAATCAACATTGGTTAGTCCTAGGATGTGGTTGTCTTTTTGAAGTTTGGCCAAGTTCCTCATCCCAACATGAGCTAGTCGGCGATGCCATAACCAACCCATACTAGATTTTGCCACTAAACAAGTCTCAAGTTTAGCTTCACTTTTGTTGAAATCAACTAAGTAAAGCTTCCCTTTCAAACGACCCGTAAAGACAATAGAGGAATCCTCCCTTCTAAAGACTTCCACACCCTCATCCGTAAAGAGACAACTAAAACCCATCCCACACAATTGTGAAACGGATAACAAGTTGTAACTCAACGAATCAACATGTAAGACATTAGTAATTGAATGCTCAAGTGTTATGGCAACTTTACCAAGTTCTAACACATCCCCCTTGGAGTTATCACCAAAAATGATGTTTTCACTTGCATTTGAAGTTGGGGAATATGATGAGAACATACTCCTTTCTCTGGTCATATGATTTGTATATCCGCTATCAAGCACCCAACTTGATCCACCGGAGGAGTATGCCTGCAAAACAAGTTTAGTTCCTTGATTTAGGTCCCCAATTGACATTGGGGCCTTGCAAGTTAGTCACTAGTATCTTAGGAACCCAAATAAACTTGTCAGCTATCCTCTTGTTATCACCAACATATTTCGCAACAACTTTACCACTGTTGTTGTGTTCTAATATGTAACAAGATGACATGCTCTTCCTTGGGGCTTCTATCTTGGGTTGATGTGCAAACTTGTTCTTGGTCATCCAAATTGATTCCTTTGGTTTCTGATATTCTTGCCTTGGGTTGGGCACCTGCTTGTGCTGTGTGTGAGACTGAGCAGAAGGGAAACTGGTAGCCTTCCCTTTCTTGGGGCGCGGCACTGCCGGCCTGGGGGCGGCACTGCCGGGGCTCGGCACTGCCGCCTTCTGGCGCGACACTGTCGCGGTCTGTGCAGGCTGAACTGTACCAATCTGACCCTTCTTCTCAAACCTCACACACTCATAGCCATTCATTGTCCTTCTTCCATTAGTCTTGGCTCCTTTTTTGTGCCCCAACCCATCCTTTATGGAAGGACGTCTTCCATTCTTGAACTTAGGTTGCTCTTCTCTTGAGTCTTCTCAATAGCACTTGTTGTAGACTTGACACAACCACTTGCAATGATGTTTGTCAATCTTGCTATCTCCTTTCTCATGGCCTCCATGTTCACAAGGTTAGTGGAATAGGCATTCAAATCAACATTATAGCATTTTCCACAACCTTCACTAGTGGAGGGAATAGAAGTGACATTTGCTTTAGGGAGGGGTGAGTTGCTTTCCCAAAGAAGATTATATTGCAGCTCAAGTTCTTCGTGCTTTTTACCCAAGTCACAATACTTTTCCTTGAGTGCAACATGAGTCTTCTTTGGGGAAGCATGTTCATCTTGCTCTTTGGCCAAGGCCTCATGCAAGACGTCCAACTCACTTCTCTCTAATGCAAGAGCCTCCTTGCAAGCAATATAGAGGTCCTCTTGTTTGATGAGGGCATCCTCACTTATTGCTAACTCGGCTTGTACATTCTCTAAATCCTCCATTAGCTTAGTGATAAAGAGTTTGGTTTTCTTGTCCAAATTTTTAGTTATCATGTTTATCTCTTCATCACTAGAATCATCATCACTAGAGGAATCACTAAGTTCACTACTAGAGATGTCACTAGGTGGAGAAGAGGTTTTAGGAGTCTTTTTCGCCTTCTCTTTCTTGGCCATGAGACAAGTGTGGGAGTTGTCATCATCAACATCGGACAAGTTGTGGAATAGCCTTGGTGAAGGAGATGACTTTTGGAATGCTATTGTTGCTATCTTCTCATCTTCTTCACTTGAGGTTTGTGCGGTTGAATCCCATTCATGTCCAACATGAGCTTCTCCCATGTACATCTTGTTGTGCTTCTTGTAGGTGGCTTTGTCATCTTTCTTGCCCTTGTTGAAGTTGTTGTCCTTGTTCTCATGTGGGCAATGTGCTATGAAATGATCGGTGCTACCACAATTGTAGCAAGTTCTCTTTTTCTTGTTTGGAAACCTTCTCTTCACAAACTTGTAACCTTCCTTCTTGAGCCCCTTGCGGTATCTTCTCATGAAGAGAGCTATGTCTCCAATTGCTTCAAATTCTTCACCTTCACTTCCACTTTCGCTTGAGGATGATGAGCTGTCCTTAACTTCTATTTTCTTCTTTGTTGCTTGAGCTTGCTTGTAGAGGCTTGCTTGCTTGATCTTGCCTTGCTTGATGTTGCTTGTCTTGTTGGCTTGCTAGCCTTAAGTGCCACATCCTTGATTTTCATCCCATCTAGCCTTGCTTGCAACTCTCCAAGCTTCCTTCTTTCATTTGCCTCTTCTCTTTGCATGTCAAAGGTGATGATCCTCCCAAGCACATCACTAGGTGTGAATTGCTCAAACTTCTTTTTGTCTCTAATTAATGTCACAACGGTCTCATTTCTTGGTGAGTATGCTTCCAACATGATCTTCACAACCTTGTGATCATTAATTTCACTACCACCTAGCCCTCTAATCTTGCCAACAATGACCATCAACCTATCAAACATCTCTTGTGGACCTTCACCATCACAAATCACAAACCGGTTAAGCTTTGCCATCAACAAGTCAATCTTGGATTGCCTCACTTTGTCCACTCCCTCATGAGCAATGTGCAAAGTGTCCCAAATCTCTTTTGCAACCTCAACTCCCATGACCTTGTTGTACTCATCACCATCCAAGGCACTAAGTAACACACTAGTGGCTTGGGCATTGAGATGAATGTTGCGGAATTCATCTTGAGTGGGGCTCTTCGGATCAACCGGTGCTTCAAGTCCATTGTGCACTATTTCCCAAATACCTAGATGGAGACCAATAAGATAGGTCTTCATAATGTGCTTCCACTTGGCAAAGTTAGTCCTATCGAAACGAGGTAACTTGCCCGCGGGCACATTGATGAGAGGCCTAGAATCATGGTTAGTCATAGAAGAATAGTTAAAGGATATGGCTCCATATGACTTCTTGGTCTCCTCCTTCTTCTTCTTGTTGTCCTTGGGCATATAGGAGATGTCATCGTCTCCATCTTCGGTGCTACTTGAGTCATCACTCAAATCCACCTTCTTCTTTGCTTGTAGCTCTTCCTTCTTCATCTTTTCTTCTCTTCTCTTGGCTCTTTCTTCTCTTCTAATCTTTCTTTCTTCTTTTCTTTGAGCCTTGTCCTCTTTAGCTTTAAGAGCTGCAACATCTTCTCTTGCTTTAGCTCTTGCTTCTCTCCTTAGCCTCCTTTCTTCTTTTCATCTTGCGAGCTCTCCGACCGACACATCCAATTGAGGAAGTGTCTTTGCACTTGCTGTGGAGATGCTAGTGGTGTGCACTTCCACTTCGAGTGTGGGTTGCACAACACTAGGGTTACCCGTTCCTCCGTCGGTGGCCATTCTCTCGCACGGTGAAGTGCTGCTGAGAGACCAGGCTCTGATACCACTTGTAAGGACCTGTGTGGCCTAGAGGGGGGGTGAATAGGCCTGTCAAAAATCACAGCTCAAAAACTCAATTAGCGAAGCCCGGCACTACCGCCCTGAGCCCGACACTGCCGCGTCCCGGCACTGCCGGCCTCAGCCCGATACTGCCGTGCAGACAACTGGTCCAAGCCTGCAATTCGAAATCCAGCCACAGCAAACCAAATCTATATGAATGGAAATGTAGCACTAGGTTTCCTGAACCAGCAGAACCAACTCAAACAAGCCAAATATGTAGTATGAAGTAGATCGGGCCAAACCCTAGAATCTATCACAAGATTACAAGTATGAAGATGAAAGTAAGTAAGCACAAGAGACAAGTGATTTATCCTGTGGTTCAGCTCGCCACCAAGGCTTGCCTACCTCCACGTTGTTGAGGTTGACCACTTAGGTCATGAGCTTTGCAACTCTACCTCGTTCTCAAGTCAAGGAACCAAATCCTTGAGGTGAGGGGTAATAATACTAGCTGCACAAGTGATTACAAACCTCCCAAGGCCGCCACACAAGTTGGCAAGCTCAAGGGCGACGCCTAGCCGGCTAGGGTTCCAAGAACCCAAGAGTAATAGAAGCAAATCCACCGGCTATGGCTCAAATCAAGTGCTCTAGGGAGTAGATCTCAGCTAGGGCTTCTCTTTGGTGAAGGTTTGAGGCTCTAACTCACTTGGAATCAATAGGAATCAAAGATTTGGTGAGAGAGAGCTTGGGAGCCTTTAATGGGGAGAGGAAGCCTTGTCTGGAGGTAGGAGAAGAGTTATGGTCGTGGATAACCGTTGGGGTGGCAGGGAGATGGAGTAAATATCCTCTGCCTTCCAACGGTTACAACAAGTCGCGGTAGTGCCGGCCAAAGCCCGGCAGTGCCACGGCCCGGCACTGCCGCGCCTACCAAACAGACAGAGAAAGATCTGATTTCAGTGCAGCTATCTTTGGTTAGAAATGAGGATGGCTTGGGTTGGTTTGAGCACATATCATTTAGCCATAGCGATGCATTTGCATTCCCCCTTGATAGTACGGCAATCCTATAACTCAAATTCATAATAAAAAGCTCGTTGTAGCACTTTGAGTCCGGAACCGATGAAATGTAGTATGAGGGGTCCACCAACACATATGTGCCATCCTTTATTATTATCAACCTGCTTGTCATCTTGGTAAATGTCATTAGTTCTTCAATCATGTGGTCATTATCACCAAAACCCACGATTAGGGCTTGATTGCACTTACATTCACGACTAAGTAAAAAACACCTCGAGCTCCCTAAGGGTCATGGGACGTCGAAACGGGACCTCTCCTACGCCTCCGGGCTATGGTACCTCCACTCACTCCCCCCTCGAGGGTCTCGAGCCTGTGTCGAAAACTTAGTCAAAAAAGCAAAACTCAGGCAAAGAAAAATAGGAAAACTCGAGCGCAAAGACGTTTCATTATCATCTTAAATGCTCATAAGTCTTTCGGGCCATAAAGGGCCACAACTGTGCAAAAACGCTAATTATTTACATGGGCCTTCTTGCCCAGACATGGCTCGCATGCTTCAAGCTTCGGCGCCTCCATCATCATCGTCGTCGTCCTCTTCGCTACCCGGACCTTCCTCGTCGACATCGAGGCCGTAGCCCGGGAAGGGAAAGGAGCAGCTACGTCACTTTTTCCCTAAATTTATAAGAGTTATACTTTTGTATTCCTGGAATATGCAATAAATAGGCGCCTCTAGCTCGTCTGTTTTGTCATATACGTCCTGGGGATACCCCCGAGGCCTGAACGCGAAGGCTCGGGGAACCCTTTCATCGATCCACAAAGTGAGGCTCGGCTCTGCCCCGGTAGAGGCCAAACCTCCTTCGGGGGCTACAGGAGAGGGGTCTCCCCGACCCGACGTCCCCGAGACTTATGTTTTTGCTCGCGTTTCAAAATTTTCCTAGTCTTGCCTCTTTTTTCTTTTTGTGCATCGGAAGGAACTAACTTGCGAAACCTAAAGGGTCACGAAGGACACCTTAAGAGTTGAATAACCAAGTCATGAGAACTACCTTCACCTCAGGGCAGGAAGACTCCCTTGCCGTTACCTCACCTCGAAAGGTAGCCTAAGTACCCTAAAGGCTTCCACCGAGACCCCTCCACACGCAAAAAAGGCAAAAAACAGGCAACGAGGAATGAAATGCGAAAACGTTTTTACTTTAAGCCTCGAGGGTCGTGAGCATGTTCTTTCGCACAAAAACAATCCTCCCACGGAGGACACAACACAAGGGCTCGGTAGCCCAAAAACTAACTTTCTTTCTCCTCTTGAGGCTCGTCCGCAGGAACAGTCACCGGGTCTTCAGGAACCGAGGGCGCAGCTGGGGGAAGCCCCACGTCCTCTTCAAAGAACCGAGCCAGGGCCCCCCCAGGGGCCTCGACGGCCTTGGTAAACTCCGCGATCTCCCGCTCGGCTTCGTCTTCATCATACGACAAGATGTAGCCCTGGCTAACGGCACCGAAGTTGAGGCCGTCATAGTGGCTAGAGATCACGGTGAAGGCCCGCTTCACCCCAAGATGAAGGGCACCGCGCACCCGGTCATTCACCTGACCCCTCAGGGCGGCCAGACGGCTTGTCAGGGAGCTCCCCGACTGGCCTTCTATGGTCCCGAGAGTTGTGCAAGCCTCGGCGGCTACATCTTACAGGGCCTGGTGATCCGAGGCCTCAGCCTGATAGACCGACTGCAGGGCGACTGAGGCATCCTCCGCCTCAGCAAGCTTCCCCCTCAGCTCTGCAAAAGATTGACACAACTCGTCAAAAGATCAAAAAACATGATAATAAAACCAGGAGGGCTACGGAACAAAAGGTCACCTTTCGCCACCCCTTCCCACTTCTGGGCATCGGTGGCCGAGGCCTCAACCGATTTCTGAGCCTGCTCCAAGTCCACGCTCAGGGCCCGTGCCTTGGACGCCTCCTTGGCAACCTGAGCACGAAGAGCCTCGGCCGCCTTTTCGAACTCCTCCAGCCGCAACGCCAGGTCCTTAGCCTTCTCCGCCTCCTGGGCGGCGTGCTCTTTGGCCTCGGCGATCACGGCGGTCAGGTCTGAGCAGCGGAGGCTCAGCCCGCCCACCTCGGTACTCTTCTCGACAAGCTGCTTCTGGGTGCGGGCGAGCTCAGCGCTCGATGTCCGAAGCTTCTCCCAAACACGGATCTCCCGACGGAGGAAATCCGACTTAGCCCGGGAGGCCTCCATAAGCTCCTAAGACAGATAATCAACCGAACATTAATTCCCTTTACGACAGAACGGGAAGAAGAGGATCGCCCAAACGAGGGCCCTCACCTGGACGGCCCAAGGGAGGTCCCTTTCCACCAACATCAAGGACGTCTTCAACAACCGCGTGAGGAGCGAGCCGAGCTGCCCGAGGTTGTTCCAGTTTCCAAACTCAGGGGCGTCGTCGAGGACGAACTCCGGCTCGGCCTTGGGATAAGCTGGATCCCTCCACTCCACTCGAGCGCTGCCCCAAGCGAGAGAACGACCTCCGAAGTGGGCAAGGGCCGAGCTTTCGCCCCCTCCTCCAATCTCTGGCGCCGGTAGCCTCGGCGGCGTGTTGGTAGCCTTGGCGGCGCCCTCCGCCTCTGCCTTCCCATCTCTTGGGGAAGTCTCGTCGAAAGAGATGTTATGGATCTCCTCTGGCAAGCGCGACCCCTGAGGCAGGTCGTCAGCCCCAGCCTCGGGCGCAACGTCCTGGGACGGCTCTGCCTCAGCCGACTTGGTGGCCTCGACTTCGACGGTCGAGGCTCCCAGGGCGCCCTCGTCCCTCGACGCCCCAGAAGCAGGGGCCTCCTCTGGCACCCCACCAGAGACCGGGGCCCCCTGTGGGAGCCCGACGATTTTGGGGTGACGACTAGCCCGCCAGACCCCGGCAGTGGTGGCGTCATAGACGGTGCCACCACCGTGCCAGCGGAGGAGGTCGCTCCCGCTTTCAGCGACTTCTGGGGGCGGAGGTGTAGGGCCTCCGCGGAACGCTTCCTGCTGAGACAGGAGAAGAAAGATACGCATCATAAAGAAAAATCTTCACACGTACGAACACAGGATGGGTAAGCGACGAATGCTCTCACCCGGCCCTCGGTGCCCTCCTCGCAGAGGGCACGGACGGGGTCTGCAGCCGCGGTGTCCCAGCTGGGGGAACCCCGCTCGGGGGAGACGGGAGCTCCGTCTCGAGGATCTCCATCGAAACCCCCACCGACGGCGGCAGCAACGGGCCCTGGTTGGGCCCATCACCCCCACGGGGCGCAGAAGCCTCGCCACCCGCGCCCGAGGCAGGAACAGGGCTCTTCCCCGCCGCCTGCACCCCGGACGTGCCCGTCGCGAGGCTCGCCGATCGGACCGGCTAACGGTCCACGCTTGGAAACCCCGCCAGGGGCTCAGAGTCCCCCTCCGAGCCCTCCTCGTCTTCATCATCGGAATCCTCCTCCATGGGGGAGGACTCTTCTGGCTCGCCATGGAGCCTCTGTTGCCGCCGACGCCTCTCTAGGTCGTCACGGTCCTTCCGACAGTTAGCCCGCCTGGCGTCCTTGTCATCCTTCCTCTTCTTCCTCTCCTCGGCCTGGCGTTGCCTCTCCTCCCTTTCCTCAGGAATAGGAGGTTTCGAGGCACTGACCCCCCGTAAACCCTGCAAAAAGAAGGAAGTAAGGACCGAACACGAAAAAGGAAGACTCTGTGGCAACACACCAAAGGATTGATCCCCTTACCAAACTGATGTACCCATGGAACGGGCGCATCAGAATGCTGAGCAGCTTGTTCGCGTCCTTCACCTCCTTTACCGCGTCCCTCGCCCGGTGAACGAGTTTGGGATAGGCGGGCGGTGACACCCTCTGTTGATGGTCCTTAAACACCTGTTTTACCAACAACATTTTACCCTAAAATTCACCAAAAAGGCATGAAATGTAGTCAAATAGGTTTCAAACTAACCAAATTCCACATGTCCATAGATTTTTATTTGAATGCAGGATTTGGACCAAATTTGGAGAATGGACCCACCAGGAGACGAGCCCACTCACCAGGACCCGTTTGGGCCCTAGTGGGGTGGCGCCCGCCACCCCTAGGTGGCACCCTCCACAAGGGAGAAGCCCAACTTCCCCCCTGCCACGTCACTGATCCGTGTGACCACCCCAAGGCCAAATCTTGGCCCTTGGTCACTAGGTCAGTGGCATCGGAGGGCTCAGGAGGGAGTGGCGTGGATCAAGACCGAATGGCGGTTACTTGGACATGCAACCGACCTAATCACCGCCTCTCTGGAGCTCCTGGATGTCGTTGAAGCAATGACGATGCATCCAACGGTGAGGGGGGTGGCGTCCGCCACCTAGGGTTTGCCCTAGGTCGGTTGGCTGCCCCCTATAAGAACCCCCCTCACTCCACAAGGCTATTGTTGACGCAAAACGTGAGAATACCTTTGGAACATGTCGGATAAAACTAGACAGTTCCACGGCTTTGAAAGCCAATCGCGACAGCACACAGCTAGAGAAGCTGTCTGTCAGAGCATGTTTATAAAGTCATTCGGCTAGTATGAGAACAGAGTATGTAAAGCATAATAACTACCGAATGCATATGTAAAGAAAGACATGCTTGAACAAATTAAAGATATTATAAACAGGTAACTTGCAAATATAGATCTATTCAAATAACACATGCATAGGCTAATCCAACTAATCTGCCGCACGTTTAGTCTTCATAAACCGGTCAGACATAAACTCAAGCAAAGCTAATCCACCGCATGATACCACTTGCTATAAGCCTACACCACTTCTTATAATTAGATTAATCCACTGCATGATACAATCTAATTATAACAAGCTAGAAGCATGCATATATTTGAATAGATCTATAAAGGCTCATTACTCGTGTAAGCTTAACCAAGATCGGCAAACCAGCCGAATTGGGGTCCATGAAGAAGGAACAAACAAGCAAGCACGATTAAACTAATCTAAAACCTGTATCTGCCGCACGACACCTAGTTTCATCAAAGCCTAACCATGATTGATATGCATTAACCCGCAACATGTAACAATCTAGATTGAAAGTTGATTCAGCCATCGTGATCTTCTAATTAAAAGAGAGCACAAGCAAACTCGTGCGACAAGGCCGAACAAAGATCAATCTAGATTGGGCAAAAGAGTGTTACAAGAATTAAATAAATAAAACATATAACACATGATAACTTAATGAATCTATTGGATCTGCCAAATCTAATAGAGCCGATAACTATTTTTACTCATGACTTAATCCGCCGCACGATACAAGGCATAAGCAAAAACTTCCTGTCATAAGCTTAAATCTGCCGCACGATACTAAGCTTAACATACGAGACTACTTGCATCATATCTAAATCCACCGCATGATACTAGACATGATGGCAAGGTTGCCGGTACTTACGGAGGTCGACGGATCGATGATTCCTCTCGAAGAACTCGACGACACGACTAAGGACTCGAAGGTGGCACGAGGCCGGTTTGTATTGATATGGTTGTGAACCGGTTTACAATGGTCGGGGGTTTATATTTATACCCTGGGCGAAATACGAGTCCTGGAAGACTACGACTTACATAATGAAAACTTGGAAAATACGAGTCTTATTCCTATTTTCCTCTCGGTGTTTTCCATTGTCACGTGTCTTCTCGTGCAAGCCGGCTTCACTTGCCGTATTTGTTTCCCGAATAGAGTCATCGCCTTGCAAGATAGCCGACCGCACAGACACTTGCCGAAACCCCGAGAATTAACCGACCGCTTGGCCGTCTGCCAAATGCTCTTCTCACTGCTCGTTGGGTCCACCTGTCATCTTCTCAATGTTGACCAAAATCCAGTGTTAACACAGGCCCCCCTAGATCGGAGTATGAACTGTCATGCTTCGAACTATTCTCTGTTGGTCTTCTTCAAAAAGCCAAGAAATCCACTGATAGCAATAGCATTTTCTCACCATGTTTCCACAATTTTGTCTGTAAAACAATAATTCTCCAATACATGTGGAAACAAGTTAGTTACAAATGCATATGTGTATAAATATTATAGTTCTTCCATTTTATTGATTAGAAGATGCTGCAATGCCGACTACATCTCAAAAGTATCATATTTTATAACCAAGATTTCTTTTAAACTTGAATAAAATGGTACCTTACTCATCCATCCGTCTCTTTAATTATGGGGCTTTAGTTCTCACTGGGTCCTCAAGCGATTGCAAAACAGAATAGCTACAGAAATGCTTATCTTTTATCCCTTGATCACTTTTCATCCGGAGTTTTTATCATTATCTTTATATAAAATTGTATCACATAATATTGCAAAGTCAAAGACTCGACCATAAGGAGATACAAGCCATAAACCTAGATCAAGAAGTGCAAGTGAATATTTTTATTACTTTTTCTTTTGCATATGTCATTCTCTCTACCTTTTAAAATTATGAGGCTACTGGGCCTTCGGCCATCTTTTATTTTATTTGGCGGTCACTTGACCTTTTTTCATATTTTTATTTGGGCGGTCACTTGACCTTTTTTGTTTCTCAGTTCTGGCGGACACGTGTCCGTCATTTTTATTTCTGAGATTTATAGAATAGCCTCATATTTTTAATCAAAGAGAGAATGCACATGCAAAACACTTAATGTGTACGTGAATCTTGATCTTGAGAATATGACTATAATCTCAACTAGTAGTCACAATGATTTGACAGTGCTCAATATGACATTAAGTAAATTTTATTATTTCATTAAATCTCCGAATTTCAAGTATCTCTCAGAATAATGTCATAGCAAATTCTACCTCTATTCATATCCCACAACTACTTTCAGACAAAGTTTAAATTCTATGTAACCCACAAATTTCAAAGACTTCAAGATAAATATAATAACCACTAGACCCAAATCTTAAAGAAATCAAAGCTATAAACCAGACACAGGTGAAACATAAAACAGAGCATCTATTTATCATTTCAACAATGGATAACCCAAAATATTTATATCACATATTCATAGAGTGGATTTTTTAAAAGGTTTTTTTTAGTGCGGAGATGCAACATGAGAGGTTTCGCTTTTTAATGATTTTAATTTTAAGCTCTGAAACTATTAGAGAAGCAAGGGTAAAATTACACAAACCACCGTTGAAGATGAAGCAGTCATTCGTCTTGTCCTTCTTCACGATGGATCGCTCGATGCTGTACGATGTGTGCGTGTCGATCTCAGGCCTCCTGACACGTAGTCACAGCGGCGTAATCGATGATTCACTGGTGTCCTCCATCCAAAGCAAGAACTTCTTGACCCCCTCATATAAAGTGGCTTCAAGTGTCGATGCTTAGCTGGTTTATCAAAAACTGCCCGTTGTGCCAGAACGAGCTGAGCCATCAGATCTTGGTACTCGTCTTCGTCAAAATCCGAATACACTTCTTCAACGCGAGCCCAATTTTGATCGGCGAATCTTCTCCCTTGCCGATTTTCGGAATTACCTATTTTTTAAGCGCCGATCGTCCTCAGGGAGTCGCATCCCAAGCCTTTCATGGACCGAACGGCGGTTGACTCGAGACTGCCTGTACCCAGAATATTGATCACTGCATTCAGGACAGTTGTTCTTAGCAGGTGTTTCAAGCCTTCATTCCAACAATATTTGAAAAATGAGCACTCCCAATGAGATTGTTCCTGCTCTCTCATATATTCCCGCTCTTCTCGGTACATCTCCTCTTCGTACCTCCGTTTCTTCTCTATGAACTTTTGTTCTTCATAGAATTTCTGCTTCTGGTACCGTTCTTGCTCCCGACGCCATTTATTCAACAGAATGCGTGTTGTGACCCTGGGTCTGGAAGTTTCACCCGTCTCAGTTCGGCTATTTTGGAACCGAACCCTTTGCTGAAGCTCTTTATTTGTAATCTGCCGATCAGGGTCAACGGCACCAGCTTCCCTCGCTCTATCAGAGGTTAACACTTTCATTTTGCTCTTACCCCTCGGATTAGCTGCATTGACCATATTAACAGAGAAGGACATAGTATTCTGTCCAAAAGGGCTACCATCAACTTTCATCTTTCCATCAAACCTCAGATGCCCGTCCTGGATAGCTTTTTGGATCCGCACTCTGAACACTCGGCAATTGTTTATGGAGTAGGATCTAGTATTATGGAAACCACAATACTTCTTGTCCTTGACCCCTTCAGGATGCAGCATAGGATGACCTTCCAGCAACTTGATGCGTCCTTCCTTCAATAAGTACTCAAATAATTTATCTGACTTGGAAACATCAAAGTCATAAGTACCTTTTTGTTGCCTCAGCCATCGCTGGTTGACTTGAGTCGGCTCTTTAGCCTAGACTATCTCGGCTGCAGCTATTTCATCTTCATCATTGTACTCAGTTGCTTCTTCCAAGAAAGCCTGATACATCTCGGCAGCCACATCACCCTTCTGGAATTGATTATTCCTCTTGAATCCCTGGGCTTGACTACTCATCGTTGCCAACCTTTGTGATAACTGCTCGAAGTCATCAAACTCCATGTCGAATAGTTTCTCTTTGATACTCGGCAACATGCCAGCTATGGCTATCCCCGGCAATTGGTCATCTGGCAAATTCAGAGAATAGCAAAGATTCTTGGTTTCCCTGAATCGGCGCAGATATTCTTGTGGCTTCTCGCCAGGTTTCATCCTTAGGCTCATGAGATTGACCAACTTATTCTCACTGGTACCCGTAAAGAAATACGAGTGGAACTTCTGTTCTAGCTCTGCCCATGTATTGATAGAATTTGCTGGTAGAGAAGCGAACCACGAGAAGCCTGGTCCTGTCAATGACAACGGGAAGTACCGAATCCTCCAAGCTTCGTCCGTAGATGCTTCCCCAAGTTGCATCAAATAGCGGTCGATGTGCTCTATAGTGCTGGTGTCATCCTGGCCTGAAAACTTGGTAAAATCAGTGGGAGGCTTCACCCTTGGAGGAAGTGCTAGTCGATTGTACCACTCTGGGTAAGGGGACTTGTAAGCATATGACTGATTCTTTGGCTTTAGACCGAATTGATTCTGCATCGTATCAGCCATCCTATGCATGATGAGGTCAATATTCGAATCAGGAGCTGCTTGTGCTTGCCCCCCAGGATGTAGTCCTGCTGAACTCTTGTAGCCTGGATTTGGAAGAGCATTAATTGAGCTATAATCAATGAACTCCTGATATCCATCTCCAAGCATATTCCTCTGTACCCTGTTTGCTGCAGGAGACACTCTAGAAGCAGACTGCGGGACATTCCCTGTCGTGTCGAACGTGACCTGGCCATAAGTCTGAGGAGGCTGTTGCATCTCATGAGGAACCATCCCACCTGTGCTTGGGCCAGCTCCACCCTCTTCGGCAATCCTTCGACGTTGAGGTACCGGGAACAACAGCGGTCCTTGCATTGGACCAGCAGCTTCTTCAAAGTGTTTGTCCACTGTTGAACCGAAAATGCTAACCATGACAGCATGAAAAGTATTCAAGAAAGCTGCCTAATGATTGGTCATGGATTCTGATACAACTTTGTACACTAATTCGGTCATCTTCTGAATAGCTTCCTCTTCATCGCTGTCAGATTGGTGATGAGGAATGATCTTTGGGAATGCCTGCTTTTGGAAGACCTTGCCGCTCTTGTTCTTGGAGAAAGTCATCAGGCACTTGCTCTGAAGTTCATCACAAGTCTGTTGTACTAAACTTTTCATCTCTGGCGACAAATCATCCATGGTCACATCCAGAACCTGATCGTCACTGATCTCAGGCATCTTGAAACAGAGTGGTCCCACCGGGCATGCCAAAAAGTGTGTTGACGCAAAACATGACACCTCACGCCAAGCACACAGCAAGCCGAAAAGCTAGCTTCAATCGGGTGCCCGAAATGTGCTGAATCCGGAGACGTGCCAGTCGGTTTGACCTGAAAACCGACAAGGGAGAAAACTATGAGAATACCTTTGGAACATGCCGGATAAAACCAGACAGCTCCATATGTACGGCTTTGAAAGCCAATCACGACGGCACACAGCTATAGAAGCTGTCTGTCAGAGCATGTTTATAAAGTCATTCGGCTAGTATGAGAACAGAGTATGTGAAGCATATTAACTACTGAATGCATATGTAAAGAAAGATATGCTTAAACAAATTAAAGATATTATAAACAAGTAACCTGCAAATATAGATCTATTCAAATAACACATGCATAGGCTAAGCCAACTAATCTGCCGCACGTTTAGTCTTCATAAACTGGTCAGGCATAAACTCAAGCAAAGCTAATCCACCGCATGATACCACTTGCTATAAGCCTACACCACTTCTTATAATTAGATTAATCCACCGCATCATACAATCTAATTATAACAAGCTAGAAGCATGCATATATTTGAACAGATCTATAAAGGCTCATTACTCGTGTAAGCTTAACCAAGATCGGCAAACCAGCCGAATTGGGGTCCATGAAGAAGGAACAAACAAGCAAGCACGATTAAACTAATCTAAAACCTGTATCTGTCGCACGACACCTAGTTTCATCAAAGCCTAACCATGATTGATATGCATGAACCCGCAACATATAACAATCTAGATTGAAAGTTGATTCAGCCATCGTGATCTTCTGATTAAAAGAGAGCACAAGCAAACTCGTGCGACAAGGCCGAACAAAGATCAATCTAGATTGGGCAAAAGAGTGTTACAAGAATTAAATAAATAAAACATATAACACATGATAACTTAATGAATCTATTGGATCTGCCAAATCTAATAGAGCCGATAACTATTTTTACTCATGACTTAATCTGCCGCACGATACAAGGCATAAGCAAAAACTTCCTGTCATAAGCTTAAATCCGCCGCACGATACTAAGCTTAACATACGAGACTACTTGCATCATATCTAAATCCACCGCATGATACTAGACATGATGGCAAGGTTGCCGGTACTTACGGAGGTCGACGGATCGATGATTCCTCTCGAAGAACTCGACGACACGACTAAGGACTCGAAGGTGGCACGAGGCCGGTTTGTATTGATATGGTTGTGAACCGGTTTACAATGGTCGGGGGTTTATATTTATACCCTGGGCGAAATACGAGTCCTGGAAGACTACGACTTACATAATGAAAACTTGGAAAATACGAGTCTTATTCCTATTTTCCTCTCGGTGTTTTCCATTGTCACGTGTCTTCTCGTGCAAGCCGGCTTCACTTGCCGTATTTGTTTCCTGAATAGAGTCATCGCCTTGCAAGATAGCCGACCGCACAGACACTTGCCGAAACCCCGAGAATTAACCGACCGCTTGGCCGTCTGCCGAATGCTCTTCTCACTGCTCGTTGGGTCCACCTGTCATCTTCTCAATGTTGACCAAAATCCAGTGTTAACAGCTATAAATACCCCCCTTGAGGCATCACTTCATTCACACCAAAACACCAACACACACAAGAGAAGCAAGCAAAGAAGCAAGGCTAGAGCTAGAGAGCTAATAGCTTAGGGTTTAGCCAAGCTTAGGCAAGTAGGTAGCTAGTAGAGCAAGGCATCTTTGCCTCATTGCCCTCGCGGAAGCGCTGCTCAAGGCTTAACTCAAGAGTAGAGGCGTGCGAGTGATCGGTCCTGGAGCTGGGAAGAGTCTTCCTTCGTCTCCAGTTCAGGTTTTTGCTCTTGTTACTCAAGCACTTTACTATATTCTAGTTCATCATTTCAAGTATTACTTTATTCTACTTATCAGTATTGAGTGGTATACTTGATTGATTGCTTGAGTGCCTAGCTATCCTACAGTTCAATTCACTTAGCCATAGTAGTTAATCTCTAGTGAGCTTAGTGTTTGATCTTTGCCAATAGGTTGCTTAGTTAGTTTAGTGTTTATCTTATTAAGTCAAGTATTTGCTCTGACGTCCGCAAGGATGTCTCTATTCAAAGCTAGGGTAGAGATAGTTAGAATATAAGTAAGCGTGGTGCTTAGTTATAGACTTACCTTCAGATACGGCTGGACCCCCGGATAGCTGTGGTAGCAAGCAGGTGGTGACAGCCCTGTGCGCCTTGAATTCCACCACGTAGTTGGCCCAGTTTAACAGTAAGGCTCATTGTGCTAGCATTCAACCTAAGTCAGGGGTAAAGGCTAGTACGCCTCGGTACTTGACAAGATAGGAATAAAACTATACTTAACTTAGTTGCTCTATTGACATTTGCCTATCCTGCTTCGTAGCTATCCTGCTTTGTAGCTGTCTTGCTTCGTAGTTATCTTGCTTCGTAGTTATTTAGGAGTAGTTATTAGTTATTAGTTAGTTATCCTTAGTTATCCTATTCCCCTTATCTACCTATCCATCCACCTTACCTTACCATCCATTTCATCCTTACCTATCCACCCATATATTCTTTCTAGCCTTTCATCCCCTCTCTTCCCTTCTCTCCTTTTCCCTTTTCTCTTTTCTTCGACTCTCATCCCCTCCTTGACTCGACTCATACACCACCCTAGCCTTCCCTTGGGATCAAATAAATCGACACCTGGTACTCCCAGGCGAAGTGCTACTACGATAGTTCTGTGCGCTTGCAGAATCTCCTCTTGGTAGATTGCAACCTCTCTAGCTAGCTCCTACTAGTGTTGGGATTGACAACCCCATTTGACATTAGTATATAGCTGCTTTAGCTTCATTCCTTTAGGTATAGTGACCCGACTTGCTACAAGCACTTCTGACACCGTTGCCGGGAATAGATTCCATAGTCTACTCCTAGTAACGACGTTAGCTAGTGTCAACAAGCATTTCTGGGCAGTTACCGGGGATAGTTGCCTAGCTCTATCTTTAGTGAAGCTAAGAACTACCAACACCCTCATCTGGCACTCCCGCAAGAGAGGCGCGTCGTCCCTCATCTTGGCCATGATCAGGGGCCGGTTCATCAGCGGCAACACGCACCGCTGGTGGAACCAAGCCACGACCATCCCGGCCGTAAGACCCGCCTTCCGCAGCCTCGACAAGGCCTCGAGTAGCGGGTCGAGCCGATTCTGCCTCTTGTCAACGACGTCGTAGTTCCAAGAGTCCATCCGCGACTCGATGACGCGGCCGGTGTCTGCTGGCTGCAGGCCGTCATCGTTGCGAAGGTAGAACCAGCCCATACGCCAGTCCCTGTTCGAGGTGGCCGCCTAGGACGGGATGTACAGGCTCGCCCTATGCTGGCGAACGCAGAGCACGCAACTCCCCGACCTCATCAACCTCCGACCATCTGAAACCGCCTTCGTGAAGAATTCACCCCGGAAGAGGTGAATCCATAGCTCCCAGTGGGGCTCGATCCCCAGGAAACCTTCTTAAACAGTCGCGAAGATGGCATCCTATGAAATGGAGTTGGGGGCGAGGTGGCGCAGCTCGAGCCCGTAGTAGGAGAGAAGGGCCCGGAGGAACCGGCCCGCTGGCATTCCGAACCCGCGCTCATGGAAGGCAATGAAGCTGACCACATAGCCGTTTTGTGGCCTCGGCTCCTCCTCCTCCGGACCGGGGCGATCCACTCTGGCCTATCGGAGCCGGATAAGCCCCGAAGGAGCCCCTTCTGCACCAGCTCCGCCAGCCTCTCCGGGGTGGCCACGGAAGCGCCCCACGGCTGAAAGCCCTAGTTTGGTTTTGGTTAATTGATGAAACCTATTTTGGTCTAATCCTTTTATGAAGCATGTGTGTAGCTAATGGAAAAGGATTATGACCAAGCCATTGGTGGAGCTAGCAAGGTGGCAACCATGGAGGATGGTGACGGCCACAAGCACTCATGTGATCAAGTGCTCTACCATTGGTGAAATGAAGAAGAGAAAAGATGCCTTGCTCAAGTGGTAGATTATTTCTCTCTTTTGATCTTGAGTATAGGCAAGCCGGACTATCAAGAGGGATATAAATTAGGCTAGCTAGATGTGGTGAAAAGTGCTCATGACGTCTAACTTCTAGTGCCACGTTGAGCGATCTAACTTTGCGTTGTTACTAGGATCGAGTGGCGTGGTGAGAGAAAGTGAAAATCCTTTGAAAAATGTTTGTGAAAATGCTAACACACATGCACAAGATTGTATACACTTGGTGGTGTTGGCACATTTGCAAAGGAGAAGGTGTTGGAGTTGAATTGAATCAACTCGGAGAAGTTTTTAGAGAAGTCTTTGTTTGAAAAAAGAGAAGCGATGGATCTTGGATTGGAATTCTGTACTAATCCTTTGTGATTTGGATCTTGTATTCATGTGGGATGTGTAGCCCTCTGAATAAGCTTTCCAAAATGTCCAAGATCATCGAAATCGGAGTTCGGAGCTAAGAGTTATGGTCGTTTTAGCGCGGAGGTCAGTTTTGGCCTAGAGGTAGTACCGACCCTACTACCGACCCTGAGGCCGGTAGTACCGTCATAACCTCGGTACTACCGACCCCTCCGCGAGCAGAACGCAAAACTCTCTGTTCGGGGGAGTTTTTGGCCTACCGGTAGTACCGCCATAACCTCGGTAGTACCGGGCTCGGTAGTACCGACCAGGGTGTCGGTAGTACCGAGGTTCGAAGTGGTTTTTTAGGCTCTCTGTGTAGATCTAGATTTGGCCTAGAGGTAGTACCGCCATAAGGCCGGTACTACCGACCCTCGGTACTACCGACCTATGGGGTCGGTACTACCGACCGTGGCGCAGTTGACTTGTTTAAGTAGCCGCTCGGCCGGCTCCCAACGGTCACCTCTCCCATTCTTTGCGCCCAAACTCAAGAAAGAGAGCTCCCAAGTGTTGACTAACCTCCTCTCTCTCCCCCTTTGATTCTAGAGTGAATCTCTTGCAAGCTTTGAGCTAGGGAAGTGAGATTAGAGAGTGAGAAGCATCGATCTACGTCTTGAGCACTTGGATCCAACATCTCTCCGGCTTGATTTGTGTTCTTTACTCTTGAGTTCTTGGAACTCTAGCCGGTTAGGTGTTCTTCGGTCGTTGCCCGTGATTGACTCATTTGTGAGGGCACTCCGAAGTGTTTGTATTACCCTCTGATTCTTAGTGAAGAAACTCAACTAGCCTTTGTGGTTGCTTGAGTGAGGCAAGGAGGTGAAAGAGACTCTGACCTTCGTGGTCACCTCAACAACGGGGATGTAGGCGCTTCTTAGTGAAGTGGCCGAACCTCGGATTAAATCTTGTGTCTCGTGTGCTTGTTGATTTTGCATCCTTGGATATTTTGTTTGCACTCGTGTTCTTCGCGTTCTTCCTCCCTCCTCTCTCGTTCTTAGGTGTGGGAAGGCTCGATCTACTCTTTGGGGAGGAGCCACTTCTTGGATAAGGTATAAACTTCATCAACATCTTCTAGGGAAATATTGGTATGTGCTAGATCCACTTTTGCATCTTCTCTATCTCGATCTCGTAGCAGTTTTTTAGGTTGTCGGTAGTACCGACCTGTAGAGCCGGTAGTACCGACCTCGGTAGTACCGGCCCCTATAGTCGGTAGTACCGACTGTGCAATCTGATACTCGTTTTGAGCTTTGAGTTTCAGGTTTCTAGATTTTTGAATTGGCTATTCACCCCCCCTCTAGCCATTCGGACCTTTCAAGTGGTATCGGAGCCAAGTCACCGTTTGTTTGAGGATTTACAACCTCCGGTGTTGCAATGGCTCAAATCAACTATATGGGGAAACCACCACATTTTGACGGCACCAACTTCGATTGTTGTAAGCGGAAGATGTGTGCGTTCACATGGGGCATGAATAGGAAGATATGGGATGTGATCGAGCATGACTTTGTTGTGATTGACTCCGCCGATCCAACTCCAAGAGAAGAAGAGAAGCTTCAATGGAATGATGTGGCAATCAACCTTTTCTATGAAGCATTCGACATCAAAGTGTTTGAGCAAATCAAGAATCTCGAGCGTGCAAGTGAGATATGGGAAAGATTAGAGGAGACCTATGAGGGCACCAAGGCTGTGAAGAGTGCCAAGCTTTATATTCTCAAAGACAAGCATACCGGAGATGTTTCACCGGTTGCAAGTCATTGTCAATGATTTGAAGGCGTTGGGTGAGAAGGTGGATGACAAGGACTTTTCTCACAAGTTCTTGAGATGCTTGCCACCTAGGTTTGATACCTTGGTGACAATCCTTGTGAGAGAAGGGTTGGATACGGTAACCCCAAACCAAGTACTAGGTGATGTGGTCACTCAAGACACATACCATGTGGAACGGGATGGGGGAGCCCAAGAGGAAGAGAAGAAGAAGAAGACCGTGGCGTTCTAGGCGTCATCCTCCAAGATCAAGAGCAAGGGCAAAGCAAAGAAGGAGGAAAGTGATGATGAAGCTAGCACAAGCGAAAATGAATTAGATGATGAAGACCTCGCTCTCTTTGTCAAGAAGTTTGGCAAGTTCATGAAGAAGAAGAGCTTTGGGGCAAGAAAGAAAAGAGATTCATACAAGAGCTCAACTAGAAGATGCTATCGATGCAAGAGCAAAGATCACTTCATTGCGGATTGTCCACAATCTAGTGATGATGAAGATGATCATAAGAAGAACAAGAAGGAGAAGAAGGAGAAGAAGGAGAAGAAGAAGGAAAAGAAGAAGGGTGGATCCTATGTTGTGACATGGGATAGTAATGCTTCCTCAAGCGATGATGGTGATTCTAGTGATGATGAGAGGAAGACCACCAAGAAGAAGGCTATGGCTAGTCTTGCTATCTCAAGCAAGCCTTCTATCTTCGACGCTCCATCGACATGCTTCATGGCTAAGGCCACTAAGGTATCATCCGATGAGAGTGAGAGTGAGAGTGATGATGATGAGGAGTACTCAAAGGAGGACCTCATAAGCATGCTACGAGATGCTCACTCTTACATTGAGACTAAGAGGAAGGAGTGCAAAGAATTGCGCAAGGCCAACAAGGCTCTTGAGCAATCCTTTGATGAGCTCAAGTCTACTCATGAGAGGCTAGAGGAAGCCCATGAGAAGCTTGATCAAGCTCACACTAGGCTTAAGAAAGCCCACTCCTCCCTCCTTGATCAAAGTAAGATTGAGGATGTTGTACAGACATGCAATGTAGGAGTAACTTGTGATATACTTGATGAATCTTTTTACACTCCTATTATTGTTGCTCTTATAAATGCATCATCATCAGCTAGCTCAATTAAAATGTCTACTTCTACTACATGTAACTCATCATTAGTAGTAGAAAACAAGAACCTTAAGAACAAGGTTAATGAGCTCACTCATGCCTTAGGCAATGCCTATGGTGGAGATGCCTGCTTGCTTAAGTGCTTGGGTAGCCAAAGGTCTCCACTCAACAAGGAGGGACTTGGCTATACCCCCAAGAAGGGCAAGGCAGCTTTTGTTCCTCACAAGACTCGTTTTGTGAAGAGCAACGGTCGGTTTTGCAATAGTTGCAAGCAATCTGGGCATATAGAGCAACATTGCTTTAACAAGAATAAAAACAAGAAGCATGCTCATGTTACATCTATTCGCTTTGATTCTTGTTATATGCTTACTAAGGGCACTAATGGTGTGAAGGCTAAGTACATTGGTGCACCCATGGTTGGCCCAAAGAAGAAGGCAATTTGGGTGCCCAAGAGTTTGGTTACTAACCTTGGAGGACCCAAAAAGATTTGGGTACCTAAAAAGAATTGATCCTTTTTGTAGGTTAATTACAAAGCCGGAGGAAGGCATTGGGTGCTTGATAGTGGGTGCACTCAACACATGACCGGAGATGGTAGAATGTTCAAATCAATCAACACTAGTGGCAATGATCATGCAAATGCTATCACATTTGGTGACAACAAGAAAGGCAAGGTCAAAGGCTTGGGAAAGATTGCAATATCAAATGACTTGAGCATCTCCAATGTGCTATTAGTGGAATCTCTCAACTTCAACTTGTTGTCAGTGGCACAATTGTATGATTTGGGATTCAAATGCATATTTGGTGTTGATGATGTGGAGATTGTGAGTGTTGATGGAAGTGATGTAATCTTCAAAGGATTTAGATATGAGAACCTCTATTTGGTGGACTTTGATGCTAGTGAAGCTCAATTGACAACATGCTTATTCACCAAATCAAGCATGGGTTGGCTATGGCATAGGCGCTTGGGACATGTTGGAATGAAGCAACTAAAGAGGCTAGTGAAGCATGACATGGTGAGAGGGCTAAAAGATGTTCACTTTGAAAAGGACAAGCTATGTAGTGCATGCCAAATGGGAAAGCAAGTTGGAAACACCCATCCAAACAAAGGAATGATGAGCACTACACATGCACTTGAGTTGTTGCACATGGACTTGTTTGGACCAACTACATATGCAAGTATTGGGGGAAACAAGTATGGCTTTGTGATAGTGGATGACTATACAAGATACACATGGGTCTTCTTTCTTGTTGACAAAAGTGAAGTGTTTGGGGTATTCAAAACCTTTGTCAAGAGAAGTCAAAATGAGTTTGATAGAAGAATCAAGAAAGTGAGAAGTGACAATGGAAGTGAGTTTAGAAACACAAGAGTTGATGAGTTTGGAATCAAACATCAATTCTCGGCCAAGTATACACCTCAATCCAATGGGATAGTTGAAAGGAAGAATAGGACACTCATTGATATGTCAAGATCTATGCTTAGTGAATACAATGTGAGTGATTCTTTTTGGGCCGAAGCAATCAACACGGCTTGCTATTATAGCAACCGACTCTATTGTCACCCTCTATTGAAGAAGACACCATATGAGCTCCTCAATGATAGAAAGCCCAACATTGCTTACTTTTGGGTTTTTGGGTGCAAATGTTACATATTGAAGAAGGGCACAAGACTTGGAAAGTTTGAGAAGAAATGTGATGAAGGGACACTTCTTGGTTACTCCACTACAAGCAAAGCCTATAGAGTGTGGAACAACACATCAAGAATCGTTGAAGAAGTCTATGATGTTGAGTTTGATGAAACCAATGGCTCACATGAAGAACAAGATAATCTAGATGATGTGAGAGGAACACAATTGGCCGAAGCTATGAAGAACATGGACATTGGTGATATTAGGCCAAAGCAAGTGATTGACATTGAAGATGACAAAGATCAAGTGCTCTCACCTCCAACCATGCATGGCAATGATGTTGCAAGCTCTAGTGGTTCTCATGATCAACAAGATGCTAGTAGCTCTCAAGTGGCTCATCCAAGTGCAAGTTCAAGTGTCCAACCGCAACAAGTGCTACAACCAACACACATTGCAAGAGATCATCCCTTAGATCAAATTGTTGGTGACATAAGAAGAGGTGTGCAAACAAGATCAAGATTGGCTTCATTTTGTGAACACTACTCATTTGTATCATCTATTGAGCCAACCAAGATTGATGAAGCTTTGATGGATGTTGATTGGGTGAATGCAATGCATGAAGAGTTGAACAACTTCACCCGCAATGATGTTTGGGAGTTAGTGGAAAGACCAAAGAACACAAATGTTATTGGTACAAGATGGGTCTTCCGGAACAAGCAAGATGAAGATGGCATTGTTGTAAGGAACAAAGCAAGATTGGTTGCACAAGGATACACTCAAATGGAAGGCATTGACTTTGGAGAAACCTTTGCACCGGTTGCTAGATTGGAAGCCATTAGAATCCTTCTTGCATATGCTTGTGCTCACAACATCAAGCTCTATCAAATGGATGTGAAAAGTGCTTTTCTCAATGGATTCATCAATGAGTTAGTGTATGTTGAGCAACCTCCCGGGTTTGAAGACTTGAAGAAGCCCAACCATGTGTACAAGCTCAAGAAGGCACTATATGGGTTGAAGCAAGCACCTAGAGCTTGGTATGAAAGATTGAGGGACTTCTTGTTAGCAAAAGGGTTCAAGATTGGAAAGGTTGACACCACTCTCTTCACCAAGAAGATTGGAAGTAGCTTGTTTATGTTGCAAATCTATGTGGATGACATTATCTTTGGATCAACCAACCAAGACTTTTGTGAAGAGTTTGGGGAGATGATGGCTAAAGAATTTGAGATGTCTATGATTGGAGAGCTCAGTTACTTCCTTGGTCTACAAATCAAGCAAATGAAGAAAGACACTTTCGTTAGTCAAGGCAAGTACATCAAGGACATGCTCAAGAAGTTTGGGTTAGATGAAGCTAAAGCAATAACCACTCCAATGGGCACAAATGGACATTTGGATAGTGACTCTAGTGGTGACATGGTAGATCAAAAGTTATATCGGTCAATGATTGGAAGCTTACTTTATGTGACCGCATCAAGACCAGATGTTATGTTTAGTGTGTGCATGTGTGCAAGGTTCCAAGCTTCTCCAAGGGAAAGTCATTTGAAGGCAACCAAAAGAATATTGAGATATTTGAAGCACACTCCAAATGTTGGACTATGGTATCCCAAGGGCTCTCAATTTGAATTAATTGGATACTCGGATTCCGACTATGCGGGATGCAAGGTGGATAGGAAGAGCACATCGGGCACTTGTCAATTGCTTGGAAGATCACTTGTCTCATGGTCATCAAAGAAGCAAAATAGTGTTGCACTCTCTACCGCCGAAGCCGAATACATATCCGCGGGTAGTTGTTGTGCACAATTGTTATGGATGAAAGCTACATTGCAAGATTATGGAGTCAAGTTTGGACAAGTTCCATTGCTATGTGATAATGAGAGCGCCGTCAAAATAGCCACCAACCCGGTTCAACATTCAAGAACAAAGCACATTGACATAAGGCATCACTTCATTAGAGATCATCAAGCAAAGAAAGACATATCTATTGAAAGTGTGGGCACCGATGATCAACTTGCCGATATCTTCACCAAGCCACTAGATGAGAGAAGGTTTTGCAAGCTAAGGAATGAATTGAATATCCTAGACTTCTCCAACATGAGTTGAATGCACCTCCACATATGACATGCCTCTCCTCCGACAAAGCAAAGGTGAAATTGTTTGGCATGTGCATTCATTCTTATTAGGTTGTGCTCTAGTTCATATAGCCATCACATTGCTTATCTAGGTTCATTCATGGTAAATCAACTGACTTTGAAGTATATATGGTACCACTATTGCTTCTATGTTTGACTTGATCTAGTGGTAGCATATAACTTGTTTGTGAGCTTGTAACTCTAGTGTTTGATCTAGTAAGTGAGCAAAATGTGTCTAACCAACGTGAGTAAGATAACCATTGTAAGATGTGTGAAGAAGCTTACTCTAGAGCAAACCGTGTTAAATACCTTATGTTCATAAGCTAGATTAAGCCACAACTTGACTTAGTTCAATCTCCTCACATGTACCTCATGCTAATAGTTGCCTCCTTCCTTTAAAATTTTTGTTCTACCTTTATGATAATTGTTGACAAAGGGGGAGAAAGAAAGTGCTACAAAGATATATGCTAGTGGAAGGGGGAGTAACAAAAACAAAAAGGGGATAAAGTTTCAAGTGGTTCAAAGCTTGAACTCTTAAAATTTGAGCATACAAATAGGGGGAGCAAGCTCATAAACATGTATGTTGCATTTGAAATGTGCATACTCATATGTTTGTTGCATTGCATAAGCTATTTATATTGATATTCATGCTTATGTGATGAATGCTAGTGATAAGACTTGATTGATAAATTGTTTAATTAGCATGTATAGGATTGCAACTAGACATATTGTTGTTTCAAGTTGCTCAAGAATCTTATTATAAATGTTGATCTCATGGGGTTCTTGAGTTTTGATGTATGTCTAGTGAATAATGATGCTAAGGATGGTATAACTTGTGCACTCCGATTGGTATCACGCTTCAAAGGTCCATTCTTATGCCTTAGCATCATCATTGATAGTGTTGCTCACCCATATTTCATATCTATACATATGTGCCAATTTTAGAACCAATCTCTATAGCACATATGTAGGGGGAGCCAATACTATCAATGTGGTTACTCAAACTTAAATTACATACCTTTGTATAGGTTGTCATCAATTACCAAAAAGGGGGAGATTGAAAGCCCTAGTTTGGTTTTGGTTAATTGATGAAACCTATTTTGGTCTAATCCTTTTATGAAGCATGTGTGTAGCTAATGGAAAAGGATTATGACCAAGCCATTGGTGGAGCTAGCAAGGTGGCAACCATGGAGGATGGTGACGGCCACAAGCACTCATGTGATCAAGTGCTCTACCATTGGTGAAATGAAGAAGAGAAAAGATGTCTTGCTCAAGTGGTAGATTATTTCTCTCTTTTGATCTTGAGTATAGGCAAGCCGGACTATCAAGAGGGATATAAATTAGGCTAGCTAGATGTGGTGAAAAGTGCTCAAGACGTCTAACTTCTAGTGCCACGTTGAGCGATCTAACTTTGCGTTGTTACTAGGATCGAGTGGCGTGGTGAGAGCAAGTGAAAATCCTTTGAAAAATGTTTGTGAAAATGCTAACACACATGCACAAGATTGTATACACTTGGTGGTGTTGGCACATTTGCAAAGGAGAAGGTGTTGGAGTTGAATTGAATCAACTCGGAGAAGTTTCCGGAGAAGTCTTTGTTTGAAAAAAGAGAAGCGATGGATCTTGGATTGGAATTCTGTACTAATCCTTTGTGATTTGGATCTTGTATTCATGTGGGATGTGTAGCCCTCTGAATAAGCTTTCCAAAATGTCCAAGATCATCGAAATCGGAGTTCGGAGCTAAGAGTTATGGTCATTTTAGCGCAGAGGTCAGTTTTGGCCTAGAGGTAGTACCGACCCTACTACCGACCCTGAGGCCGATAGTACCGTCATAACCTCGGTACTACCGACCCCTCCGCGAGCAGAATGCAAAACTCTCTGTTCGGGGGAGTTTTTGGCCTACCGGTAGTACCGCCATAACCTCGGTAGTACCGGGCTCGGTAGTACCGACCAGGGTGTCGGTAGTACCGAGGTTCGAAGTGGTTTTTCAGGCTCTCTGTGTAGATCTAGATTTGGCCTAGAGGTAGTACCGCCATAAGGCCGGTACTACCGACCCTCGGTACTACCGACCTATGGGGTCGGTACTACTGACCGTGGCGCAGTTGACTTGTTTAAGTAGCCGCTCGGCCGGCTCCCAACGGTCACCTCTCCCATTCTTTGCGCCCAAACTCAAGAAAGAGAGCTCCCAAGTGTTGACTAACCTCCTCTCTCTCCCCCTTTGATTCTAGAGTGAATCTCTTGCAAGCTTTGAGCTAGGGAAGTGAGATTAGAGAGTGAGAAGCATCGATCTACGTCTTGAGCACTTGGATCCAACATCTCTCCGGCTTGATTTGTGTTCTTTACTCTTGAGTTCTTGGAACTCTAGCCGGTTAGGTGTTCTTCGGTCGTTGCCCGTGATTGACTCATTTGTGAGGGCACTCCGAAGTGTTTGTATTACCCTCTGATTCTTAGTGAAGAAACTCAACTAGCCTTTGTGGTTGCTTAAGTGAGGCAAGGAGGTGAAAGAGACTCTGACCTTCGTGGTCACCTCAACAACGGGGACGTAGGCGCTTCTTAGTGAAGTGGCCGAACCTCGGATTAAATCTTGTGTCTCGTGTGCTTGTTGATTTTTGCATCCTTGGATATTTTGTTTGCACTCGTGTTCTTCGCGTTCTTCCTCCCTCCTCTCTCGTTCTTAGGTGTGGGAAGGCTCGATCTACTCTTTGGGGAGGAGCCACTTCTTGGATAAGGTATAAACTTCATCTACATCTTCTAGGGAAATATTGGTATGTGCTAGATCCACTTTTGCATCTTCTCTATCTCGATCTCGTAGCAGTTTTTAGGTTGTCGGTAGTACCGACCTGTAGAGCCGGTAGTACCGACCTCGGTAGTACCGGCCCCTATAGTCGGTAGTACCGACTGTGCAATCTGATACTCGTTTTGAGCTTTGAGTTTCAGGTTTCTAGATTTTTGAATTGGCTATTCACCCCCCCCCCCCTCTAGCCATTCGGGCCTTTCAACGGCTCAGCAGCATCGGCCATCCCGGACGACGAAGGGGGGGGCGGACGTCACGGAGGGGGAAGGTCGCACAAACTCTCTCTCTCTATCTCTCTCTCTCCTTTTTTTCCCTTTCTTCCTTTCCTCTCAACCCTCTACTCCGCCGCTAGCCCGGTCTCTCCCTCCCTTCCTCTGCTTTTGTGTGGTTGGACGAGGGAGGAAGACGAGCGAATGAGGAAAGGAACCGCCCTGAAATCTCCAAGGGGTGTATTTATAAGGTGAAAACCAACGGCCAGATCCCAGTCGATCACTATTCATGCACATTTAATGCGGTGCACGCCGGGGGATCTCATGATTGCGGAAATCCGCTCGATACGAGTGTGCACGCAAGCATTGAATGTCTGCACGTGGGCCCCTGCACACATCCACAATGGGCACCGCCCACGTCCCCGAGAAAGCCGCCTAAAAAGGCGCGCCCGCCGCTCCAACGGAAAAGGTAACCTACCTCTGACTCCTTCCCAGCGAAGGAACCCAGGGCACCAAGCCCGTTACGTTCCAGGGGTTCGAAGGCTGGCCCTTCCGAGGGTTTGACAGCCGCCCTAGGATAACAGAGTCTGGGACGACCGCGAATGCGCCTATCGCATGGCCCGAGCCGAGCCTGAGCTGGACCGCCCAGAGCATCCAAAGTCCTATCCGAGGCTAGCAGGACGGTCACAGACGGGATCCCAACAGAGGGAGGCAACGAGCCCTCGGAGCCAATCGAACGGTTTCGGGCCCTGGTGACTATCCTCTGGCTCTATGTGTGCGCCTCCGGGCCCCTAGCCGACCCCTATCGAACGAGGCACGGGCACACACTCGGATTTACCAGTTAACAGCTCATCGGAGATGCCGTGACCGATACCCACCAAGGGTAGCGCGGCATCACCACCCCTCTTCCTTGTGAAAAGGATGTGTGAGGGTCGAAAGACTAAGACGAGGTCACCCATGACCGACCCATTGCGAAAAAGGGCTCGGGGGCTCGCCTCGCGCCCGAAACAAGGTCGAATGACCTTGGACCGTCCCCGAGCCCAAAGCCGTCGATCGGCAATCAGGGGCTCGAGGAATACGACTAAACATCTTCCTTTGTGTATACACGAGATTTCCAGCCCTTGGACGAATGCCTCATTCCCCCATGGCCTCGGGGGCTACACCCGGCGGGTGCGCACGCGCGTCCCCCGCCGAGGAGTTTTTAGGTACCCAATGTCCCTGATTTCGTGACCCCCAGCTCGAGTGCCAGCACTCGAGCAGGGGCTCGGGGGTTACTGTCAAGTGTGTGGAAAAGGGGTACCCCAAATCCTCCGCTTCGTAAAAGCATAACCAGGGCCAAGAAGGCAATCAACGCTACTTGGCCCACCAAGCCATAGCCCGAAAACCCGTTGAGCGGAAGCAGGCCGCGGCGGCCCAACAATCCGAGCGTTCGCCCAAGCCCCCCAAGCCAGGCCTCGTGCGAACGCTCGTTTTTCGTCTCGCCCGAGCCCTCCGAGCCAGGCCTCGGGATAGCGCTCGTTCTCCGTCTCGCCCGAGCCCTCCACGCCAGGCCTCGGGCGAACGCCCGATTCTCTGCCTCGCCCGAGCCCTTCGAGTCAGGCCTCGAGTGCTCGATCGATCTCTGTCTCACCTGATCCTTCCGCGTCAGGCCTCGGGCGAGCGCTCCGCTACCTCTCAAGCCTTCCGCAAGAAGGAAGCTCCCTGCTCCTCAGCTCTGACAACCGCACCACCGTCTGCTGCGCCCGCGTCCTGTCAAACAGAACCGCACCCCTCCCTGGAATGCGCTGACACCTGCTGTCAGGACAGGGCAGGGGCGTGCAGGAGGCATGGGAAGACAGGACAGGAGTCACATCCCCTTTTTCCACCATCGGCAGATCCGGGCGTGGAAAGCCACACCCGGTGGCACTGTTCGGCACTGTACCCACTCCGGGGCAATGATGACATACGACCATCTGACAAGCTACAGCGCCTCGGAGGACTCGGCTCTCCCCAAGAGTCAAAGCCCCTGTACATCAACTACACCCATCACTGTGGATTGTCGGTCCACACGACCTCATCCCCTGAGCCCTCCACGGCAGGCCTCGGAGGATGAGTCCACTCATTGTCTCGCCCGAGGCTTCGCAGCCAGGCCTCGGATGAGGTCCGACCCATCGACCGGAAGACTCGGCACAAACTGACAGGCGCAAGGACGGGACGGAGGGATCCGACATTGCATCGCCATAATGCCGGACGTGCCTAGCCATGACGACAAGCACGACGACCATACCGTCACTCTAGAGCAACAGTAGCTCACCCCAACCTTTTTGACTAAGTGCACCCGTGTACTATCTCCTTGTAACTCGTGCCCTCCTTGAGGCTATAAAAGGAGGAGCCGGAGACGCCTTGAGGCAGGTCAGGACACAACCACCGAACTAGAACACACAAAACTCGCTCATCACCGCACGAGACCTAGGTCAAGCACCCTCTCTCACCGGCTTGTACCCCTACTATGAGCACCCCGGTGCAAGATAACACGAATTCCGCATCTCACAGTGGACGTAGGGCGCGCTTTGCCAGAACCAGTATAAACCTCTTGTGTTCTTCTTGCATCGCCATCCGGAGCTAGGAACACGTAGATATAAATTCACATGCCGGTGCTAGGACCCCCCGGTTCGAAACACCGACAAGTGGTCTCTCCAGATTTCCTCTGTACTCTGCCCATGTTTGAACCATACTGATTTTCCACAGATAATGGGGACAAAGGTCTTGATGTTTCCCTGGGCTGTGGAACACCCTTTCCCACTTTCTTTGGGCTTGATTCTTATTCTTTTGTAGACTTGATTAGAGAGCGTTCGTAGTCTGATTTTCACGGAGCCTTTCGGGCTTGACGCATCTTGATACCATGCTATTCCACCCTTTTCCTTAACTCATGTGGGTTTAACAAGAGGTAAGGCTTCTCTGGGTTTCTCTTGGCTTGAGCATTAGCCTTTGATTCATCTAAAAAATTTCGCACATCTTTTTTCACCAAAATTTCTAACTCCTCATCAGTCTTTTCATAAGCTAATTTCTTAGTAACTTCTTTTCCTGATGCAGGAGCCTTCTTTTTTGGAGGTCGGGCCTTCGGTTCTGTGGCGGCGGTCCGCATCTTAAGGCCTCGTTGTGGAGGCGTTGGGGCATTCTTTGTCGGTGGCGTTGGAGAGCACGGTGGAGACGGGGTGGGGGACGGTGTTGGAGCCTAATGTGGAGGATATGGTGGGGCTGGTGGCGGTGTTGGAGCCCGCGGTGGGGGTTGTGGCGTTGGAGCCCATGGTGGATCAGGTTGTGGAGTTGGAGCCCGCGGTGGAGATCTTTGTGCAGGAGATGGGGTTGAAGCCGTGTCCTCCAACACATCATCACCGCCCGCAGCACTATGATGCGCTGGGAAATGACGAACTAGACTGTAGTTCCAGCTACCAAAACAACGAATGATGTGAGCATCCAATTAATATATACATATAGGAAGTTAATGTAAAAAGTGTTTCTCGTTCATGCACACTACCTATGGTGAGGATCTTGATCAGTAGGAGAAGGTTGCGGCGGTGACACTCCAGGAATAATAATGAAGTGCTTGCGCCAGCAAATAAATGCCTTCTCCACTTCACCTAAAGTCTTCTCCCCATCTCCCCCTTTGATTTCTAGTGCCACGCTGCCACAACCTGTCTCAACCCTATCCACCGAGACGCTAGCGTATCCGGCTGACACTGGCTGACCATGGATTCTTGGTGTTCTCGTGCGGTCGATAGGGTTTACAACACCGACAGCCACCTTTTGTGGCATTTCCATCTAGAATGTGCAGCTCACAAGTAGTAAAAGGTTCTTTAACGTCATCCACGGGGAAGCGTAACTTGGAGTCATCTTGAATGGTTGGTACTTCCGTGGAGGCGCAACTGCTTTTCAACTGACCTGGGGGGCTAATGTTTGCTTGAGGTTGTTGTGATGATGTACCTTGCCCACTCGTCATTTGACTAAGTGTCGCTTGCACTTGCCTTTTGATTTTCTCCTTCATCCATTCTTCACGAGATTTGTCACGCTCTCGTGTTTCAAGAACATACTCCTCCAACTTGTTGATCCGCTCTGCCTCCTCGTCCTTCTTTCTCTGGCGGCTTCTGTAACTTTGTTGATCTGCTTCGAAGGAATGCAGCCATGAAACGGCCCCAAAGCCTCTCGTACGCCCACCGTGCTCAGGATTTTCCAGCGCGTACGTGAGTTCATCCTTCTCTCTGTGGGGCTTGAACTCGCCAGCCAACACCGCATTTCGTGCTTGAACTAGCCCCTATGATGCTCTTGAAATTTCTGGGCCCCAATCAAGCTCCCCGTCATTAGGGTTTATGGTTCCCCATGAACGTAGAACCAATTCCTGGACCGTTCACTCCAATTTCTTCTTATTGTCTCTGGGACTACCCCCTTGACAAGCATCTCCTGTTCCTGTCTCTTCCACTTTGGAAGAGCAGTCTTATAGCCAACTGATCCTAAATGATGGTGGTATTTCTTTTGAGCTGCATTCTGTTTGTTTACTCTGATACGAGCCTCGCTCTCTTGTGATCTTTTGTACTGTACAAATTCATCCCAATCGGGCCTTAACTTGACATACGCCTTAGAGTTGAAATCTGGCGTCTCGTTCTTCAGCACAAATTTGTGGTATAATTTCTTCTTCCAGTCCCAAAAAAAGTGTGGTCATCTACTTCATTGTCCACTCCCGAATTCGCCTCTTCAACTCCTCATCATTCGTGTCGAACGAGAAATGCCCTTCGATGTCTTCCCAGACAAGCTGCTTGTCACGATTGGAGACATAACTGATCTCGGGAGCACTTCGCTTCTCTTTCCATTCACGGGCACTTATCGGAATCCGATCTCTCATAAGGAACCCACAGTGAAAGACATATTTCTGTGCATGGGGTCCTAGTGGTTGGCCTGTAGCCATATCGAATTCGGAGATTACATGACGGCCCTTCAACGGCTTCAACGGCCCTCGTTTTGGTCTGCTCTGCCCCGTCGCAGACATCGATCCAGAGGGCTACATATAGGTAAAGACACGAAGATGAAACCCTAATACAAGTTGAAATAAAATCTAATCAAGTAATAAAGTAAATGTAAACCCTAACATGACATATTGCATATATACCTCACCAGTATTGCCTTCTTACATCTCAACTTGTTGTTCAGGGGGATTTTCATCATGCATGATCATGTCTTCGTAATTCAATAAGTATTGACTCCCGTCATCGCAGCCGGCGATGATATTCAATATTTCCTCCTCCATGTTCTCATTTGGGTCGGCCATTTCTGCGAATATTAAAATATATATGTGTATGTGATCGGACACTTAGAGGAGCTTTATACATGTATGTATGTGAAACCAAAACCGAAATCCTAAAATAACATATATTCGGGTTTTAGGGTTTAGGGTTTTAGGGTCCAGATTCGATTAAGGTTTAGATTTAGGTTTAGGGTTTAGGATTTAGAGTTTTGGGTTTTAGGGTTTAGGGTTTTAGGGTTCACGGGTTTAGATTCGTTTAGGGTTTAGGTTTAGGGTTTAGGGTTTAGGTTTCGCCAACATTAAAAATAACATATATTTAGAAAGACCATATTCGCAAAGAGGCAATTCAACGTATTTATCAAAATATTAAAAAAACACGAAGAAGCATATCTATTAATATATATTTATATGTGTGTGTGATCGAACACTTAGAGGGCTTAGGTTTAGGGTTTAGGTTTTAGGCTTCGCCAACATTAAAAAAAACATATATGGTTTAGGGTTTAGGGTTTAGGGCCAATTGACATTAAAAATAACATATATTCGTAAAGAGGCAATTAAACATTAAAAATAACATAAAGAAACATATCTATCAAAATATTTATACATATATATTTTCTATGAACATATATTTTCTACGTATATATTTTCTATGAACATATATTTTACACACCGTGGACGAGAACGATGACGGACGGCGGCGAGGATAACGACGGTGCGGATGACGGTGGACGGCGGCGAGGTCGATGGAGCGGTCACCACGACTACAGGTCGACGCTGCCTGTCACTTTTTATCTACATGCGTAAACATATATTTGTTAGGTCAAAAAACATATATATGATTTTCCTTTTTCTATAAATATATCTATTCATATTCACTATCTATATATATCTATTTCTATAAAAAAATAAAAAAGTTAAATACAAAATCATATATATAGAAAAAGAAAAATTGATATATATATACTCATTTTAATATATCTATACTCATTTTAATATATATATATAGATGCAGTGTAATATATCTATTCATATTCATTATCTGTATATATTTATTTATATTCATTATATATATATATTATTTTCTTTTTCTAAATATATATATCTATCTATTTTCTATATATATATCAATTTTCCTTTTTCTATATATATTATTTTCTATTTAACTCTTTTATTTCTTTTTTTTACACTCACCGCACACACACTATTACACTGCACACACACACACGCACGCAAACACACACACGCACACCACACTACACACACGCACGGAGGCCGAGGTTCGACGGGGAGCTCGACGCCGGTGCGGAGGATGAGGGACGAGGACGAGCCGAGGCCGAGGCTCGACGGTGGCGAGGGAGGCCGAGGCTCGACGGTGCGAGGACGAGGACGTGGACGAGGGGAAGCTCGACGTCGGCGCGGAGGATGAGGGACGAGGACGAGCCGAGAGGCCGAGGCTCGACGGCGGCGAGGGAGGCCGAGGCTCGACGGCGCGGAGAGGGACTCGACGATGAGGACGGAGCTCAACGGCGAGGAGAGCTCAAGGGCGGCGGCGCGGACGGAGGCGGCGCAACTGCATCGATCTAGGAAAGGTTGGAGGGCATTGTGCCCTAGTCCCGGGCCGGCTTACGCATTAGTCCCGGGTGCTGCCACCGCCCGGGACTAAAGGGTTCTTTCCAGCCACAGTTTTGAGTGTTTAGTATTTTGGGTTTTGTATTAAGTTTTCACTATATAAATATGTTGTAATTCTTGTTAATTGCATAGTAAATTGAACAGTAGGCATAAAATTACTTAAAAATAACAGTTGTATTTTCTTTGACCTTATTGTATGTATAGTAGAAAATTTTGTAGCATAAATTCTTTTCTTTTTTTATAATAATGAATATAAATGTAAATAACCATTTATATTTTATTAATGCAAAAATATAATGTTAAATTTAAATTTTAAAATTGTTGGCTTTCAATAGAAAATTTATTTTCACATCATTTGGACGTTAATCTTTTATTTATAACCTAAAAAATCATTGCCCAATTTTGTTCTACCCGACAGATATACTAGTTTTATATTTTTAAATTTAATTTTCTTTTTAAATATATCTTAAATCTTTCTAATTGAACAGAAAATTAAATAGTTGATATACTTTCTTTCAAAAATTAGTATGGGATTCTTTTTGCTTTAGTTTACAAAATAAAATGTTAAATTTTAGTATCTTTTAAATTTGTTTTTTGTAAATATTAAATAAATGTTACTAATATTTAGAATTTTGTATATACTTTTTCTTCTTATATGTATTTTGATGATTCACATCTAGAGGAGCACATAAATAATTGATTACTACTAAATATATATATAAATTCATCGCCAAATAAAGTCTTAATTAATTAATTATTACATAATATCTTTACAACAATCCACTATTTAGCGGGCACAACTGTGAACTTCTTCTTGACATGTCTCTTGGTTATGATCATTCCTTAACCGTGGAGTTTCCTCATTGTTTAACAAAATGCTTGGGTCTTTGTTTACTTTGAATGGCGGAATTCGGTCATCCATTTCATAATCACCTGATATGTCTGACTTGTCCTCAATTCCGACAATGTTTCTTTTCCCTGAAAGAACTATGTGGCGCTTGGGCTCATTGACGATCGACTTGTTATCATTTTTCTCTCTCTTTGGTTTTGTAGCTCACGTCTGCGGCAAGGACAAATGGTTCATCTTTGTACCCAATATTGTTGAGGTCCACTGATGTCATCTCATAGTCCTTGTCGACTGTTACCCCACCTCCGGCGGTCATCTTGACCTATTTACACCGGAACAAAGGCACTTTAAAATTAGGTGTGTAGTCCAGTTTCCATATGTCATGTATGCGGCCATAATATGTTTGTTTGTTCCCATTTGGATCCGTGGCATCCACGCGTACACCACTGTTTTGGTTGATGCTCCTTTTGTCTTGAGCTACTGTGTAAAATGTATTTCCATTGATCTCGTACCCTTTGTACGTGCTGATATGCCACGATGGATGTCTGACCAACAAATAAAGCTGCTCATCTATGTTGTCATCACCCTGACATTGTTTGCACAACCAATCACCGAAGGTCTGCATGTGCTGACGTGTAATCCAAGCTTCACTCTTCTCGGGCCACTCGGATCGAAGGAAATCCTTGTGTACCTCGATATATGGATCGACCAATGAGGAGTTATGTAGAACTGTGTAGTGTGCTTTGTCGAAGTAATCGTCTCCTGTACCGATATATGTTTTCTTCCCTAGTGTTCCCTTGCCACTGAGTCTGCCCTCGTGTCGCGATTCAGAAAAGCCAATCGGGTCAAGGTCTGGAATACAGTCCACACAGAACTCTATGACCTCCTCTGTTGCGTAGTCCTGGGCGATGCTTTCTTCGGGCCGAGAATGGCTATGAACATATTTCTTCAGGACACCCATGAACCTCTCGAATGGGAACATGGTGTGTAGGAACACAGGACCCAGAATAATGATCTCCTTGACCAGGTGAACTAGGAGGTGTGTCATGATATCAAAGAAGGATGGAGGTTTGAAAGTGCATTTGCCCCCATTGTAGGTTTTGGCTAATTAATGACAATCAAATTAGGGACAAATGGCTTTATAAAAGCATGTATGCAGGTGATAGTTCCTAGAAAGATTTGAAATGTTGAAATCTCGTGAACAAAGCATGTTGATACATTTGGACATAAAGACACCTAGCTCAAGTGGTGGTTTGAAATTTTGATTTTAAACTTGAGTTATAGGTAAGCCGGACTATCAAGAGGGTCACAAATTAGGTTGGCTAGATGTGGAGAAAAGTGCTCAAATCGACTAACTAAAGTTTGCTTGAGAGACACCGCACGAACACGAACACATAGAGGGTTTTCTGTGTGGTCGGTAGTACCGACCATGGCTGCTCTGCGCAATGCTCTCTGTGTAGAGTTCATTTTGAACTGGCGGTAGTACCGCCATAAGGTTGGTAGTACCGGGCACTCAGAGCATTTTAACATCCTCCCTGTGTAGACTCAAAAATGACTTGGCGGTAGTACCGCCATAGGGTCGGTACTACCGACCCTCGGTGGTACCGACCCTGGTCGGTACAAAGGTTGTTTTTGCGGAGTTCTCTGTGTTGGCTCAAAATGGCTTGGCGGTAGTACCGCCATTCGGTCGGTACTACCGACCCTCGGTGGTACCGACCCAAGCCGGTAGTAAGGCAGATTTGCAGGGCTCTCTGTGTTGGCTCAATTTTGACTTAGCGGTAGTACCGCCATAGAGTCGGTACTACCGACCCTCGGTGGTACCGACCCTAATCGGTAGTAACCGAGGGACCAAGTCTCATTCTGCGGAGCTCTCTGTTCACGGCCATTTTGGACTGGCGGTAGTACCGCCATAGGGCCGGTACTACCGACCCTCGGTGGTACCGACCTGAGGCCGGTAGCTGACTTTAGGTCAGATCCAGATCTGTGCAACGGTTATTGACTGGTTGGTACTACCGACCAAGGGTGGTCGGTACTACCGACCAGCCTCAGGACTGGGGAACTATAAATAGCTCTCCACTTGGCTTTTGACGGTTACCCACTCATTTCACTCACTTATTGCGACCTAACTTCAGACAAAAGAGCTCCAAGCATTGACTTCTTCCCTCTCTCCCCCTTTGCTCCAAGATTCATTCCTTTGCAAGATTTGAGCTAGGGAAGTGAGATTAGAGAGTGGAAAGCTTCGATCTACGACTTGAGCACTTGGTTTCCATCTAGCCGGCTTTGTTTGTGTCTATTACTCTTGGGTTCTTTGAACCCTAGCCGGTTAGGTGTTCTTCGTTGTAGCCCGTATTGATTTATTTGTAAGGGCTCCCCGAAGTGTTTGTATTACCCCTGTGATTTCTAGTGGAGAAACTCTAGTAGCCTTTGTGGTTGCTTGAGTGAGGCTAGGAGGTGAAATAGACTCCGACCTTTGTGGTCACCTTAACAACGAGGACGTAGGCACTCCTTAGTGGATTGGCCGAACCTCGGGATAAATCGTTGTGTCCCGTGTGCTTGTTGTTGTGTCTACTTTGCATATTACTTGTGTTCTTCATGTTCTTCCTCTCCTTATCTTGTTCTTAGGTTGAGAAGGCTCGATCCACACCGTGGGAAGCTACCAAGGCTCGGTAAAGCTAGATTCGCTATTTATCATACTTAGGGAAGTGGGACATATTCTTGTATTACATTCATAGCTCACATATATTGGATTTGTAGTTTCACTTTAGGATTCCGGTAGTGTCGTTTGTTTGTGTCGGTAGTACCCGTGTGTTACACACAGTAGTACCTACCCAAACAAACCGGCAACACCGGTTGTTATCTAACTACGAATTCTAGTTTGTGAAGTTTCAGATTGTCAAAAATCACCTATTCAACCCCCCCCCCTCTAGGCTGATTAGATCCTTTCAAGGGAACACCAACTCAAAGCTGACGAGACATTGAACGACATCATTCTGCAAAGTAGAAAGTTCCTCTAGATTGATTGCCTTCTATGAAATTGCATTGAGGAATGCGCATAGCTTCACGGTGGAAAGACGTACATGTGGAGGTAGAATTCCTCTTAGACCAACAGGAAGCAATTGGGTCATAAGCACATGACAGTCATGAGACTTTCAGTTTAGGAACTTCTCTGACACATTAATTATTCTCTTTATATTGGAAGAGAATCCAGATGGGACCTTCATGATGTTAAGGCATTCAAACATGCTTTCCTTTTCTTCTTTGCTAAGAGTGTAGCTAGCAGGGCTTAAGTACTGGTGCCCGTCATCTGTCTTCTCCAGATGCAGGTTGTCTCGTTCTTTCATGTGCTGCAAGTCCTATCGTGCTTCAAGTGAATCCTTAGGCTTCCCGTAGACACCCATGAATCCAAGCAGGTTCACACAAAGGTTTTTTGTCAGGTGCATCACGTCGATCGCATGACGGACCTCTAGGACATACCAGTAGGGTAGTTCCTAGAATATGAACTTCTTCTTCCACATGGGTGTGTGTCCCATAGTGTCTTTGGGAACAGGTACGCTGCCTCGTCCCTTTCCAAATACTACTTTCGTATCCTTCACCATTTTGAGTACATCATCTCCGGTTCGGTTACGAGGCTTGGTTTGGTGGTCTGCCTTACCTTTAAAATGTTTGCCTTTCTTTTTTACTGGGTGGCCCATGGGAAGAAACCGACGGTGGCCAACGTACATGACCTTCCGACACTTTTTCAAAAATAAACTATCAAGATCTTCGAAACAATGTGTGCATGCATTATATCCCTTGTTTGTCTGGCCTGAAAGATTACTAAGAGTCGGCCAATCATTGATTGTTACAAACAATAATGCTCGCAGGTCAAAGTGTTCCTGTTTGTACTCATCCCACACGCGTACACCTGGTTTGCTCCATAGAAGTAGAAGCTCCTCAACCAATAGCCTCAGGTAGACATCGATGTCGTTGCCAGGTTGCTTCGGACCTTGGATGAGCAGCGACATCAAAATGAACTTCCGCTTCATGCATACCCACGGAGGAAGGTTGTAGATACATAGAGTAACTGACCAAGTGTTATGACTACTGCTTTGCTCCCCAAAAGGATTAAAACCATCCGTATTTAAAGCGAACCTCAAGTTTCTAGTCTCATCTGCAAACTCTGGGAATTCTCCGTCTATCGCTCTCCACTGGGATCCATCAGCTGGGTGCCTCAGCATATTGTCTACCTTACGGTCTTCTTTATGCCACCGCAAAAACTTTGCATTGTCTTTATTTTTGAACAAACGTTTCAAGCGTGGTATTATAGAAGCATACCACATAACCTTGGCAGGGATTTTTTTCGTGTTGGGACGTTCTTCACCCTCAACGTCGCTAGGATCATCTCGTCTTATCTTATACCGCGATGCTTCACATACCGGGCATGCATCCAAATTCTCGTATTCCTCCCCACGGTACAGGATGCAGTCATTAGGACATGCATGTATCTGCTGGATTTCTAATCCCAAAGGGCAGACGGCCTATTTTGCTTCGTATGTAGTGGTGGGCAATTCATTCGCTTTTGGAAGCATCTTTTTTATTATCGTCAATAACTGCCCAGATGCCTTGTCGGATGTACCATTCTTTATCTTCCATTACAGCAGTTTCAGTGTAGTATCTAGCTTTGTAATTTCCTGTGATCCTCTAGCATGCGCTCGAACTTGACCTTCTCCTTGTCACTTTCACATTCTCTTTGTTCATCACGAATGGCATCACCAAGAGCATCAACATCAGCTGCCACATCTTCTGTCGCTGTCGCTGTCGCGTCTTCTTCATCATCTCCCCCCACTACATCATCATCAAAGGCACCGTACTGAGCAATAATATCAGTGTGGACCAATTCTTCTTCATCTTCTTCACCATCATCCATTACAACCCCTTTTTCCATGCTTCGTCCAACAAATATAGTTTGTTACGAAACCCGACTTCAACAAATATGTATGAAGAGTCCTTGAGCATGAATATTCCTTCAAATTCTTACAGACGGCGCATGGGCAGCACATGAAACCATCCTGCTTGTTTGCCTCAGCCACACCTAAGAAATAGTGCACGCCAGCAATGAACTCTTTGGAGCGACAATCGACATTATACATCCAATTGTGTGACAACATCTGCATTAAATATTACAACCATGCACTTAGTAGTTTCTCATGTTATTGCACAACACGCATGACATCACATGATTGATTGATTCAAGCAAGCTTGACTACAACGAAGACAATCGCAGCTAGAACTAAAAAAACTAAAACTAAAATGCACTTAAGCAACATAATTAGTTTGCGTCCGATCTCAACTAAAATAGACAGATCATTCGCTTCATCAGCATAGATGGGCTGCTGCCGCTGACTCACTGCCTCATCACCTTCAGCAGCAACCTCATGTGCAACAAAATTTCGTACGTGCTGAACGTACTCTTTCTCTCAGTACCAACTTTTACATCCACTGGTGCCCTCCCACTGCAATTAGAACAAAGAATAAGGAATTTAAACAACATCATCAAGCAAAACCGATACAGATGAACCATATTAATCAAATGCGGGGAAATAATAACCCACCTCTTGGTCCGAACACTTATAGAATATACGACTCTTGTTGATTTCCTCTTTTTTCACTCGGTACTCCTTCAAAATCTTCTGCTTACACTCGCCGCAAGCAATGAGAGGAAGATCCGGCCACAAACGCTTTGGATCCCAATGATGAGAGGCTGAGGACCCGGTTGCCATCTACTATATCCATACTCATTTTTTAAACTATTACATGCAAATTCCTAATTTTCTAAACAATTGAAAATAAAAAAGACTCTAAATTTATCCATTTGTTTAGATAATCGAAAAATATGATATAACAATGCCAATTTAAGTTTTGTCTACTCTCTATATTCATTGTTGCAAACTATTATAAATTCCACATTTTTCTAAAGAAAATTAACTAAAAAGACACTAAAATTCAATATTACTTGTCTTGCATGGATACTACCTGGCAGTAGAAAACTATCAAGTGATTGTGAACAACCAATTTAAACTACTCAACTCTCTATGCTTATTTTTGCATGGTATAGGCGATGAAAATAGTTACCTCTAAACGCAAAGACACGATGACGGAGTCGAAGAAGATCATCAATTGACGCCGGAGACGAAGAAAAGCAATAGCAAGCAATAGCAACAGCAAGAACAAGCAAGGAAGCTCACTGAAATTTTGAATGTCTCTGGCTCGGGGGGAAGAAGTTAGCAGGTTATAAATCGGGGAGCTTTAGTCTCGGTTTGTATTAAAAACTGATGCTAAAAGGCGATTATTTATACCTGGGCAAGCCACAAATCGGGGCTAAATCTTTAGTCCCGGTCTGTGGCACCAACCGGGACTAAAAAGTGCTCTTTAGTTCCGGTTGGTAACACGGACCGGGACTAAAGGGTCTCTGCCCTATATATATATAGAGAGAGAGAGGGTGAGTTTACCCTATATATATATAATGGTCCCTTCTTTTTCGGTTTTCGCAAGTTGAAAATAGGAACCGCAGCGGGCTAGCCGTCACGGTAAATCAAAAGTGCCCGCCGCAGCGGACAAAAAAACGTCCACCACAAAGGGCAAAAGAGCAACGCTGCGCAAATTTATTTTTGTAATAGTGTAGTCAGCTAAGCACTGGTTCTAATTTATCTAAACTGGCTCTAAATAGGTGGACTAGTAAATGGGCTGACAACCGATCCAAACTCCAACTACCGATAGTAGGCGCAGCCAAGTGCGGATCTACAGGGCTAGAGAGACTCTAGACCCCTACGGTTGGTACCTCAATGAAAAAATAGAGAGAATAAGAGAGAAATAGGTGGAGAAAGGAAAAATGAAGAAATAAAGGAAGAAGAATAGACCAGTCCCGGGCCCTTTCTATCTTGTTCTGCATGCGTTACTGTACACATGATACTCATCGTCTCACTACATTGCAACATGCGGTGAATAGAACTGGGACAGAAATCAGTTTTTTTTTTACAAGAAAACATCGGGTTTCCCCTGATTTATTAATTAACAGCAAGATGTTGATAGAACTATTACATTGTTCAGGGTTACATTTTGGAACCTGTTCATGGGATGCAAAGGCACAGGCGCCTGCAAAAGTGGCTATATTTGTTGTAACAGAAGAGAGGACTCGTCGAGCAAGCGAATCTGCCAAAAGATTTTGAGTCCTCTGAATTCTTCTAACCGTAATTGTAGAGGTTTGGATGTGGTGGTGGATGACCTGGGTGAATGGTTTAATCCTCCAGTCTGGCGGGTGGTCCTAGTCAATGTTGTTCACGAAGTGGACAATCTGCAAATTATCTAAAAAAATTGTAGTATTATGCCATTGCAAATTTTGGAGAACCATAGTCGCCAAAGCAATGACAGCAGCCTCTGCCATCAGAACTGAGGAAGCATTTGCCATTGCAGCCTGGATGAATATGCTGTGAGGAATCTGCATGTCAGAATTAACCAGAAAAATTTAAATTTCAATGCCAGCCTCTCTGGCGATATTAGTTGGGAGGTCAGGCCGGAGAGAAGCGTCCACATAGCATCTGTTCCCTGTGATGGTCGAAGGGTACTCGACCAGCCACCTGTCATCTGTACCTGCAGAGGGATTGACTGTACCTTGAGAGGTGGAGACGCCAAGGGGGTGCCCGCCATCTGCACTTGTTCACCTAAAGCAGTGAGGTGGGAATGCATATGGGCACGGACTGCTTGGTGAAATTGGGCTGCTGTCCATGTAGTCCTTTTAAATCTGTAGTCATTGCGAGACTTCCAGAGGTACCACAAAGTGAATAAAATTTTGCAAAGAATAGAATCAGAGGGGTTAGTAGAGACCAGAAGAGGTAAAGCAATTTGGACTCCATCCTCTGAGGAGTTAATGTTGTTTATGAAAAGTGGAGGGTTGACATTATTTCAAACCTGTTGTGGCAGATCCCATTGGAAAAATAAGTGAATATCATTTTCAATAAGACCACAAGAACTACAATGAGGATCAATGTGAGTAGTGAATCGACTAGCTCTTTCAGCAGTAGCTAGTGCCCTTCTGATTAGTCTCCAAGCAAAAGTTTTGAGAAGAGGAGGGATGATTTTGCTTTTCCATACGTGCTGTAAGATGAGGTTAGCATCATTATTTATGCTTCTAGAGCCTTGGGAAGGAAGAGCGTGAGCATGTTGATTAGCGAGAAAGGTGTATGCTGCTTTGGAGGTGCAGACACCTCTAGTACCTGGAGTCCATCTTAGAATATTATCTTGATCAGAGACGACCAATGGAGTAGCTTCAATGGTACGGATTGCTTCATCTGTGAAAGTGGAGGACAAAAGCTGGAAGGGTTCCAGCTGTGAGTACCTTGGATCCAGAGGTCTGAGACCTTTGCAGGAAGGGGCGTGTTGACGACCGGAAGCAGGAGGTGATCATGGATATGGTTAGTTACGCTTTGTATAGTCAAGAATTCCTCTCATATACCTATATATTTTTAAACATATTTATGTAGCTTACATCATCTATAAGATTGTGTGCATGTTTATTACTATTAGTGTGTCATTCGTTCCAAGAAAAATTTCGTATTTGCATATTCATTATTTTTTATTTATAGACCTGATGCTACGAATTCATCATATATTTTTTTATGTGCAGTAGCTATCAAGGACGAGAATGTGCATTTAGAAATCAGGATGCTTTTTTCAAAAATGTCAATGCAACCCTTACTATCAAGTATTACAATACCGATGCACAAATACTTCCCATCATGCATCAACTCGTGTTGTTCACTTGCCTGGTTGTGTTCTTCTTTCCTATTGGACAAATCTAGCATCACTACCATAGATTATTGAATTATGTCATTCCTATTTGTTTTGTGCTAAAGAGGAAGTGTTTTTCTACAACCAAATTCAACTTAAATTTTTTCATAAATTCCCGCTACAGCGTGCGAAAAATTCAACTAGTTACAAAAGGGAATGAGGTGGTTGTGTGCTACTCCATCTGTTCCAAAAATAAATATTATTTTTACTTTCAAAAGTTATTATTTTTACTTTTGTCTCTCATAACATAAGAGCATAAACCATTGCCGTAGTAGTAATAAATCTTATCGAAGATATATATTCTTATTAGTTCAAACTCAAGTTGCCCATACAACTCGCAACTGAATGATGGAATAGCGGGACAGTACAGGTCTGGTCCGATAGGTTGATGTCTGGTCTGGTCCTGTAACTGCAATTTTGAAATAATCAAACGGTTCTTTTAGTTTTGAGTAATTAAATCACTTGATGAAATCCCAAATATACTTGAAACATTTAAACGTTTAAAATTAAATACATCGAAATATAATATTTTTGTGATTTTAAGATTTGAAGGGGAAATGTCTAGTACTTGTTCTCCTATATTCGGAATTTCGGATCAGTTGACTATGACAAAAGTATAAATTGTTTCTTCCAAACTTTGCCCATGTTGAGATAACCCTATTGTTGGGCTCGATTTACTCAAACCAACAATTTCAATGAACAAGATTTTTTTTCTTTCTTTATTTACAAGTTTTTTTAAAATTTTACATGATAATATTAGACCCCCATAATTAATGTTAAAAGGGCACATCATAATTTTTCATGATTTCGCTAAGGTAGGACATATCATAATTTATCATTATTTTGCTAAGGTAGGACTATAATAGAAAAGTAACACTAACAATTCAAAATTTTATGAATATAATGTCAAAATTTAAAATGCAGTTTTAGAGACCGCGCAGTCGTTACACTACAGCCGCTGCAGCTGCAACAAGAGTTGAACAAGTGCAACCCCAACTTAAATTATGATGTATGTTATTGAAATAATTCGGTTAAACCACAAAACAATAGTCTAGAGTTTTTTTTTTTCATTTTTTCATTTCAAGTCCACCCTGGAGGATGATGGCAGTCACCCCATCTCTCTTTTCTCTTTTTTTTTAAAAAAAAAGATTTCAGTGCGTCCATTCTTGTTGATACTACGACTACGGAGTTCAAGACTTCCAGTAATGTCCGCCGCGGCGGCGCTCTCACCACGGCCGCCACTGCCAAATCCTGCCGCCACTCCCCATTCCCTCCTCACCTCCCTATCCGACCCGTCCGCCCTCCGCCTCCTCCCGGCCCCACTCCTTGCCTTCTCCCAACTCCGCCGTCTCCTGCCGCCCGCCGCCGCCACCCGACTCCTCCTGCGGCCCATCGCCTCGCTCCTCCACCTCCACCGCTCCGACCTCCGCGTCGGCCTCCAGCTTCACGGGCTCTCCCTCTCCCTTGGCCTCTCCTGCTACTCGCTCCTCCTGCCCCGCCTCCTCTCCTTCTACTCCCACCACCCGTCGCTCCTCCCCGCCGCCTCCTCCCTCGCCGCCGGCTCCACGTGCCCCGAGCCCTACAATGTCCTCATCTCCGCCTGCCTCAGCCACGGCCTCCCGAGCCACGCGCTCGCCGCGTACCAGGAGATGGTCGACAAGGACGCCGTCCCCCCTGATGCCTTCACTTACCCCAAAGTGCTCCGTGCCTGCGCCGAGACCGCGAACCTCGCTCTCGGGCGGGCGGTGCACGAGCGGGCCGCGGACGCCGGCATGGACGGGCTCCTGTTTTCCCAGAACGCACTGGTGTCCATGTATGCTAAGTGCGGGGACCTTGCGGCTGCGCGCAGGGTGTTCGACAGAATGGAGCATAGGGATGTGGTGTCGTGGAACTCGATGATCTCCGGCTACGCTGCATCCGGGCAGTGGAGAGAGGCAGTAGAGCTATTTCATCGGATGCAGGCTGAGGGTGCAGAGGTGAACTCGGTGACATGGAACACGGTCGCCGGCGGCTACATTCAGATGCGTGATTACAGGGCAGCAGTTGGGTTAATTCGGGATATGGTCAGAGGTGGTGCAAGCGTTGATTATGTGACTTTGGTGATTGGATCAAACGCATGCTCGCGGGCTGGATGGTTGAGGCTTGGGAAGGAGCTACACGGGTTGGCAGTCCGAATGCAATGTCACGAAATCGACAGTGTGATCAATGCAGTGATCACGATGTATGCCAGGTGCAACGATATGGAGCGTGCTCTCATGCTGTTCCGAATGATGAGATGCCCAGGTCTGGTAGCATGGAACACAATGATAGCTGGTTTTGCATTGTCGGATGACGCAGAAGCGGCTTCTAGGATTTTCCATGAAATGGTATGCAGTGATGTGCAACCAAATTATGTTACTGTTGTCACCTATCTTGCACTCTGTGCCCGTGTTGCTAACCTGCAACATGGGCGGGAACTTCACACGCACATTATTAAGCAAGGATTCAAAGGGTATCGTTTGCTGTGGAACTCCCTTATAGATATGTACTCAAAGTCAGGGAGGCTTTCAGTGGCTCAAAATGTATTTGATACTATGGATGATCGTGACATGATATCCTTCACTTCAATGATAGCAGGATATGGAATGCAAGGAAAAGGAATTGTTTCTCTGTGCTTTTTCAAACAGATGATTGACAGTGGGATCATGCCAGATGCCATCATCATGGTTACTGTACTTTCTGCTTGTAGCCACTCTGGGCTTGTGGGTGAAGGGGAAGAGCTTTTTGACAAGATGTTGAGGTCATATGGTATAAAGCCCCAGATGGAGCACTATTCTTGCATGGTTGATCTATATGCGCGTGCTGGACTATTGGAAAAGGCAGAGGAATTGCTCAACCAGACTCCCTTCCCTCCAACATCAACAATGGTGGCAGCATTAGTAGGAGCTTGCCATGAGCAAGGTAACATAATAATTGGTGAAAGGTCAGCAAGGAGGCTCTTGGAGATGAAAACAGACAATGCTGGGCACTATGTTCTGATTGCTAACATGTATGCAGCTGCAGGATGCTGGAATGAGCTAGCGACAGTCAGAAAACTGATGAGAGATCTGGGTGTCACGAAAGCACCTGGGTTAGCATGGGCTGATCTTGGTAACGGGTTCACCCCTTTTCTGGTTGGGGATAGGTCCAACCCTCTAGCTCCAGAAATCTATGAGGTTTTGGATGAACTAACTGAACAAATGAGGAATATGAATAATTGCACTGATCTAGACATACTATCCATGGAGGAACTCATGGAGTAAAGTGGTAATGGTGGGACAGGAAGGAAGGGTAGCTTTGGTATAAAATGGAGTTCATTTATAAACTGTCCTTCAAGAAGTAGCTCATGCAATTGCTACTGTGCGAGAGGATGGGCTGCTCAACATACACCCAATAACACAGAATTTGACTGCTACATCTGTTGCCATGATTGGCCTTGGCAAATCGGTGCCCCTGAGTTTCAAATCGTCACATCCATTGCCTTGATTGGCAATGGTAAAGCAGCCCTTTTTTCAAATACGGGCAAAACAGCCCTTTGATATGTTTTGCCGACCATGACAAGTCCTCTAACGAGGGTGTTACTTTTCCTGGCAAGTGATGGTTGTACATGTCACTAACACCACACATATATTGGAACTACTGCCTGATTGGCTTCCTTTGATCAGCTGTAAACCCTTGTTACCCATTTTAGGCAACCATCATCATTCCCAAGCTTCCCTTCATTCAATGTTTCTTCAGAGTGGTAACCTCTTCTCTGTGGTGACCCTTTGCACTAAATTTGATCCTTGAATCTTGATGGTTGATCACCAAGTAAAATCTGGAGTTCTTTAATGTGAACTGTTAATTAGAAGGCTTGCTCTATCATACTTTATTGAACAGTTGTATCCTGAGTTACAAAACCAGATGTACATCGTTATTCATTCTTCATATGCCACATGTTTCCTGCTTGAAAGTTTGCGATATGCTTTACTAAACCCAAACAAAAAAAACATTATTTGCTACAGATTAACTCCAGGTTGACTTTATACTGAATAGCTCAACGCCTCAACCTTGATCACATACCTCCGATCGAGTACCTAGAATTGTGTAGAGTTCCAGGTTTTGTTATTCATCTTATGTGACTATGTGAGGAAGGTTGATGTATTCAATACAAACCATATAAATAGGAGTTATTAAGCAGTAAACAATCTCAAATCCAACTACAGTTATATTTTCTGCTAAATCATGTGATGCTACAACTGGTATTGTTGATGATGCTTTGTTTGCATGTACAGCAAGAAAAAAAAAGGATTTGGCTACTTTTGTAAAGGATGCGAGTTACTTCTATTTGTGCAGGTTCATGGTGTAAACAGGCAAGCAGAAATTTGCAATTAAGCCTTCTAAATTACTCTAGTTAGTTTGATTTTTTTAACAGTTAAACTTATGTTCACATCGGGGCTTTAATAGTCTGCAGTTTTATTGTACTACTCCCTCTGTTCCAAATCATAAGTCATTTGGACTTTTTGGGTACATAGAATTTGCTATGTATCTAGACATAATGGAGGGAGTAATTCGGTTGTTGGTAATGCAAAACTATCTGTTATGCAGTACTGTTACCAATTCTAGTTGTCAGTGTGTTATAATCGTGCTCAAATTGATGAAGGTGAAATTAGCCGAAAGATTATCGTGGCTCTTCCTTGACCCAAGTACAGCATAGGTTTTGCTCTTCTACATGAGAAGAAGCTCGATGACATGAAGCCTGCGAGGTTGTGAGCAAGATTGGCTCATGAAATGTTAATCTTTGAGGGAGGTGGAGTCTTCAACCAACAATCTTGCTTGCAGGGTTGACACGGGAAAGAAGAAGAGGTCATCCCATTTTCTTCAAGCTCAAGTGAAGAAGCATGCATCAAATGCATATTCACTTACACTTCTCAAGATTTCTGACTACTTGTTTGTCGTGGATGTGGATTTGTATATCATTTTCCTTGTTGAGCAAAGTTGCATTTTTGCGTATAAATGGGTGGTGTTATGAAGTTCATATTCATACCCTGAAGTTTATGTTTCAGTCACTCAAATGTTGTGGCAGCAATGATATTAAGTGTACTTTTTCCCTCCCAGAACTGTTCTTGGAGGATGCGTACTGTCGTACTGATGGAGTGATGGATACAGAAGGAAAACATTCCCGAATTGCTTCAATCACACCAATTGCCATTTTCTGGGGTAGACCGGTGGAGCTAGCAACGGCAAGGCTTGTTGATGTTGGCCTGTTGGGCTTTGGCCGTTGTCTGACACAGACGGCCCGTTGCGAAGTTCATGTACCAACGAAGCCGGCGGCGAAGTCAAGTCCGGCCGTGGCGGCCCAACACATTGATCTGTTTTGAAGCAACAAGCAGCCCCCAGTTGAGGCCAAGCCCAGCGCCATCGAATGAAGTCCTGGTTGCCTCTCTCAAAAAAAGGAGAATGACGCAAAAAAAAGAGAATTATTTATTTGGTCCTAAACTCTGGTTACTTATGTGGTCTTTTTTTTTAAGTTGCGTGTATGGCCTCAAAACGAAACTTTGTTACTTATTTGACCTTCTGTTAGATTTGAGGACATAACAGTGTCAAGTATTAGCTTAAAGGACCATTTTTTTAAGCACAGGGGCAAAATGGAGTAGACTTTTAGCTAGTTAAAGTTCTACTTGAAACTTTAGCTAGTTGGAGCTTCATTGTGGCCATAGTGGGCCACGCCCCTCCAAGATTTGTGTAATCTCCATTGATGTTATAGTAATTAGGTAGTAATTAGTTGCTTTTACTTCCTAATGGACTCTCCTGAATTCACTTGACCCCTCCGAGTTTTGGTCCAAGCTCTGTTACTAGTTATGTATATCCAAATGGCCCTAGGCCAGTAATGAGATTTGCAAAAGGAGATAGGGGGTGTAGCATGTTGTGGTATCGTGGTGTACCTGCTCTGTCAGGTGGGCCATAGGGATGAGATGTCGTCGTCTGGCAACTGCTTTGCAATAGAACTAGCGAGAAAGCTCTCTGAGGACTCCAGGATTGGCATAGGGATTTTGCAAGATTCAATTTCCTAAAGAAAATTTCCTAGACTTCCCTTTGGTTTACAGGAAAAGCAAAGGTTCATTCCATAGGTTTATAATCCTATAACTCAATTGCACAGGAAGAAAACATGAACTTGGAGGTTGTTTGGTTCACGGCCTCACTTTGTTTGCCTAAGCTTCGGCGAGCCATGGAGCAAAAGCAACTGTTTGGTTTAACTTTTAGCAATGGCAGCCATAGGCCTTTTTTCTTTGTCGTTTGTTCCTGCTACCTGTCGTATATAGTGCATGCGAGACCGTAGCGAATGTGGCGTGTTTTCTAGCCGCCACCTCCACACCATGTTATGGCTACCATCATTGTGCGGATACATGGGTGTATGCCGAGTCTCTGAGTGATGAGTGATTGTCAACCGGGATAATGCGCATGTTCTTTGGCTTGTGTTGTGCAGGTGTCGAGCACGGATACAGTGATCAGAGGAAAGGTGAAGGTCAAGTAGAGACGTGCCGTGCCGATGGACCGAGAGTGGCGAAGGGCGGACGTGAGGCTTGGACTGAGGGACCGGTGGCCCGAGGATCAGCTGTGGTGGCAGACAGCCTGGGACAACGACGAGCGAAGACTTGCGGGCATGGTGTTGCTCGAGTCGAGGACTTGGGGACACATGTCGGTGGACGGGGTGCACTGGCGGTGCATCCCTTCTACGGCTCGGTTTGGTGGTTGAGCCACAGAAAAACAACCGAGTGGACGGTTTCCAGGTTTGGGCCTCAAAACCTGGGCGCTGATGGTTTCCGAGTTTGGGCCACAAAACTCGAGCTGAGGACGGTTTCCAGGTTTGGGCCTCAAAACCTGGGTGTTGCGGGTTTGCTGAGTTTGGGCCACAAAACTCGAGCTGAGGACGGTTTCCAGGTTTGGGCCTCAAAACCTGGGTGTTGCGGGTTTGCTGAGTTTGGGCCACAAAACTCAGGCTACGGTCGGCTGGTTTCCCGGTTTGGGCCTCAAAACCAGGGGTTGGCTGTGAAGGCTGGTTTCCCGGTTTGGGCCACAAAACCGGGGGTGCGACGTCCGGGAAAAGGACAAGCAGAGCGGTGGCGGCACGTGGCGGCGATCGGTGAGGTTGCGTCGAGGCAACGCTACCAGTTGTGCGGGCATGGCCGTCGGATCACCACCTACCATGAGTTGGTCCAGAATAACCCTAGGGTTTAGTTGGTTCGCTCTGTAATTAGAGAGGGGTAGAGTAGGAATTAGAATTAGGATAAGTAGAGGGAGACACCCTCCTCCCATTCCATCTCAGTCATTTGCTCTTTGCTTCTAGGGTTTCCTGCTCTCCCAATTCCCTGCTGTAGCTACTGAGATCCGCAGAGAATCATACCTCTGTGTACTGGAGATTTTGAGGAAGTGAGACCGTAATCTCACTATTGTAGCGTGTGGTAGCCACACGGTTGCAGATCGATGACTTGATTCGCGTTTTGTTCGTGTTCTTCGCGTTCTTCGTTTCTCCGTGATTTTCCCGTCACTCGATCTCCCTCTCTACTGCGTCTTTGCGAAATCCGTTTGAATCAACTTGTTCTTTATAGTGAGGAGATTATTTCCACTGAAGGAATTCATCTAACTCCTCACGAACAAGTAGATCGGGTTGATTTCGTTTTCGTGGCGTTTTTTCGTTCATACTCCTCCCCTTTCGATTTCTCGGTGATTGAATCGATTTGAGCGGATGATTTCTTGGGGATAGTCTTCTAACTACCTCGTGATCATCTTCTCGAAGTTTGGGAACGTGGGATCGAGTTTTGATTCGAATTTGGGAAGAGTTGTGTGAGGGGCGACCGAAATCGCCCTCACTGGGAGGTCGCAGACAGTCCGTCGTTTCTCCCGCGGACAGTTCGCGCGTCGGGGACTTGGCCAGAGCAGTGGCTGCGAGTCTCTGCTGTTTGGGTCTCGGTTGACCGGCGGACAGTCCGCCGGTATAAACCGCGGACAGTCCGGGACTGTCCAGGGGACTTGCAGGAGCAGTGTTATTCCGGTGGTTTGACCGGCGGACAGTCCGCCATCCCCTCGCGTTCAGTCCGCAGTAGGGGCGGACAGTCCGGGACCCCAGGGCCGGACAGTCCGGGATTAGTCTGCATGTTGCGTTTTAGTGCGTTTCCTCTCCCGGCTTCTTCGCTTGGTTTCCAGACTTCTCGTTTGGCCCTAGAGTTGATCAAGGAACCTCTCTAGGTATCTTTGCTACTTGTTAGCATAGGTATTTGGGGATCTCTCGACGTAGCCGTCTATCTACGCTCGAGACTTGGTTTTTGAGGGGCGAACTTGTGCCGGTACTTTTGGCGTTTGGTTTGCTATCGCTTTGTGGTGCCTCGCTGTGATCCTAGGGATCATCCACCCTCTTCCAAGGGTCGTGGGCATCACGGTTTCGATCGAAGCTTTCGGGGGTTGATTTTGGGAACAAAAGGCCAAAGTTTCGAGAGAAATTTTTGAGCTCCCATTCACCCCCCCCCCCCTCTGGTCGCCTTGCTATTGCATTCTCGGTCCTTCAATTGGTATCAGAGCAGGTTAAGGATCTTCCACCTTAGCCGGTTCCAGATCCACAGAAGGCGACATGGACCGCGGCGTGGGCAAACCGCCGTTTTTCGATGGGACGAACTATGCGTATTGGAAGATACGCATGTCGGCCTATCTGCAGAGTTTGGGTGCTTCCATTTGGGATATTTGCAACTCTGCCGATTACGTTGTCTTGACTGCTCGTGTCTCTCAGCTTCAGATCGATGAGCACGATGCCAATAGCCGAGCTCATAATGCTCTTTTCTCATGCTTGAGCATGAGTGAGTTTGATCGCGTTTCTCACCTCGCTACGGCTCGGGAGATTTGGGCTACCCTCATGCGTTTCCATGAGGGAACCTCTCAAGTCAAAACCCGTCTCTACGAGTCGTTCAAGCGAGAGTATGAGAACTTTCGACATATGCCTGGCGAGAGCATAGAAAGTTTATTCGCTCGTTTTCAGGTGATTGTCAACAGGATGAGGGCTAACAAGGAGCTGTTGCCTTTCGACGATCATGAGAGAGCTCTCAAGCTACTCCATACTCTTGATCGATCGGTGTGGGATTCCAAGGTTCAGGCGATCATCGAATCGCCTAACTATGAGACCCTCACGTGCGACGAGCTCTTTAGTAAGCTCAAGTCCAGTGAGATTGATGCCATGGCGAGGGCTTCTTATGAAAATCCTTCTAGCCCATCGATGGCTTTGGTTTCTGGCTCTTCTGCTAACACCTCTGGAGGCTTTGCACTTTCTTCTCTCTTTTCTGTCACAGAGGAGCAGCTGGAGTCTTTGGGGGATGACGAGCTGACATTGCTCGCCAACCGGTTCTCGCGGTTTTACAACAACCACATGAACCGTCGCCGCGGAGGAGGACGCTCGGGATGCTACGAGTGCGGCTACCCCAACCACTTCATCGCCAATTGCCCGAAGAAGAACAAGCAGACCTTCGGCAAGGCGGAACATGGGCAAAAGTATGACACCGGCAAGCGCAAGGAGAAGTACGTCCCCGCGAAGCACAAGCGGAAGGGCAACTTCAATAAGGAGTACATCAAGACGAAGTACTTGGAGAAGGCCCAGGCTGAGCAGCGTGCGTTCTTCGCCACGCTCAGCGACGTCGACAACTCGGATGACGACTCCGCTTCTTCAAGCGATGACGAGTCCAAGAAGAAGAAGAGGATCGAGGACAAGCTGAACGGACTCTGCTTCTTCGCTGACGACGACGGCTTCTGCACCATGGCCCTCGGCAAGGAGGTCGACGGCGAGCAGGAGGACACTCCTCGGAACGACGACGACGACACCTCCCAGGTATCTCAGACCCCCGACGAGCTTTCTGCTGAGGTCGAGAAGCTTACTATCGCGCTCCTTAGTCAGGATAAGTTGCTTAGGCGTGCTGCTAGAGAGCGCAAGGAGTTTAGGCAGAAGTGGGAGGATACGGTGAAGGAACTTGAATCTGTCAAGTCCACCGTAGTTGTTACCAATGAGGAGGAGTGTGAGATGTGCACCACACACATGACTGACCTTCTCACTTTGAGAAGCAAGTATGCTGTGCTGGTAGGAGAGGTGGATGAGCTGAAGGCTAGATCCTCTCTGTTGGGTGCGTGCAAGTCTTGTGCAGGCTTGCAATCTGAGTTGGCAGAGAAGAATGTCAAGATTGTGTCTCTTGAAGAGGCCAACTCAGGTAGCACATGTGTGGCTAGGTGTGTTCTTTGGGAGGGTTTGGAGATGGAGATTGCGAATGTGAAGCATGACAAGATGCAAACCGAGGAAGAAAACACATACCTTCGGACCATCTTGTCATGGGTGTCTAGCGGTGAGCCACAGCTCGGGATGATGATCTCCCAATTCAAGCGAGCTGCTGGAGGTCCAGGTGTAGGTTTTGCTCCGGGTGTTGATGTTTCGTCTTTTGGGAAGATTGGAGAGTCGAGTGGTCTTAACCCATGTGAGAAGCCCAACTCCACCACTACTCCCAAGCTTACCAAGATTCCACCCAAAGAGCCTCTCAAGCCTAACACCAAGGATGGGGTCTTTGTTGAACCTCCGAGAGCTCCACCCAAGAAACAATCATGGGCTCCCAAACCAAACCACCTCAAGAACAAGCTAGACACCATGCCACCCATCCAAGAGGAGCTTATGTCACAGAAGGGCAAAGTGATCCACACTCACTACCGTGAGTACCAACAACCCCCTTTGAGAGCGGTGAGGTACCATTGTGAGCACTGTGGGAGAGATGGTCACTTGAGTGAGTTTTGCTTTCGGCGCAAGAGAGAGGCGCGCCGTGCAAAGGAGATGAACAACACGGACATGTACCATCCTTTCCATGATGTACATGTGCCAAATGTTCAGAGGAATGCTGCTAGGCCTAGAGGTCTGAAACCTCAAGTTCCTAGGCCTAGGCCGCGGAGAGAGCGTGCCCGGCGGGAGCCTGCAGTTGTAGGCTATGCACCCCGTGGCGGTGGCTTTGTAGTTGAGCGTTTTCCACCACCGCGTTTTGAGTATCGCGATGGACGCTCCTCCCTTAGCGGACCACGTTTTCCTCTACGTGGTGATCTCTCTTCTCGTAGACGTGCTAGGAATGGTTTTTCTGCTAACCGTTCTTTTGAGCAGCCAGCCCAACACTGGTATAATTCCTATTTCACTCACCCCCAGTGTTGGACCGTATGCTCACCCTATGTCTTTTTATTTATGTAGGCAAAACGATTGGAGAACGTTTGGTTGGTGGATTCCGGGTGTTCGAGGCACATGACCAGAAATGCCAAGTGGTTCTCCGGTCTTAGTCCGGTCACCGGAAAGGAGTTTATTACCTTCGGCGACAACAGCAAAGGTAAGGTGCTGTCTCGTGGGTCGGTGCGAGTTAATGAGCACTTTGTGTTGCGCGATGTTGCTCTTGTTTCTAACTTGCATTTTAACCTTCTTTCTGTTTTGCAACTTTTCGATGATGACTATGAGATTCGTTTTAAACCGAATCTCAGCCGTATTTTGGATCCTCAGGGCAATCTTGTGTGTTTGATTTCGCCCTTTGGAAAAGTCTTTCGTGCGAATTTCTCGTTGTCTTGTGGCTGGACCTTCCTCCTCTGATCTTTGGAAGTGGCATAGGAGACTTGGACATTTGAGCTTCGACTTGCTTGCAAGGCTTAGTTCATTTGGCCTAATCCGAGGATTGCCCAAGTTATCCATGGAGAAGGATCTTGTTTGCCATTCTTGTAGACATGGAAAGATGGTTGCCGCTCCCCACCATCCGGTGACTCAGGTCATGACCAAGCGCCCTGGAGAGCTTTTGCACATGGACCTTGTTGGTCCGGCTCGGGTGAGCTCGGTTGGGGGGGAAGTGGTATGTGCTTGTTGTTGTTAACGACTTTTCGAGATATTCGTGGGTCTTCTTTTTAGTTGAGAAGACCGAGACTTTCTCCTTTGCTCGCAATCTGATTTTGCGTCTTCAGAACGAGTTCCCTTTGAACTCGATGCGATCTATTAGGAGTGATAATGGTTCTGAATTCAAGAATTTGGATTTTGAGAAGTTTTGTAACTCTTTGGGTTTAGAGCATCAGTTTTCTTCCCCCTACACACCGCCTCAGAATGGTGTTGTAGAAAGGAAGAATCGGACCCTTGTAGAGATGGCCAGGACGATGCTCGATGAGCATAGGACTCCTAGGCGATATTGGGTCGAAGCTATGAGCACTGCATGCTATATTTCCAATCGCATCTTTCTCCGAGCTTTCTTGAAAAAGACTTCTTATGAGTTGTGGTTTGGAAAACTCTTCAAGGTGAGTTATTTTTGAGTTTTTGGTTGCCATTGTTTTATACTCAAAAAGGGCAACTTGGACAAGTTTGAGTCTCGTTCTTCTAACGGGGTATTTTTGGGTTATGGCACTCACACTCGCGCTTATCGTGTACTTAACCTTGATACTAACCGAGTCATGGAGACATCAGATGTCACCTTCGACGAGACCATGGTTTGTCCTTCTTCTCGTTTTGAGCGTGCAGGTGATCATGAGGTTGGTGAGCCTCTTTTTGATGATGAGGATGAGGGTGCTGAAGGTATGGATAATCCAGCACCCCCTCCACCTGCTGTGCTGCAAGGAGCGGCTTCTACTACGACTCACGGCCCCGACACTTCTTCATCTTGGGGGTCGTGGGATCCGCCACCTCGAGCGGTACCCTTTGTACCCGGGGAGGCACCAGCTGCTGTTGAGGGGGAGATCACTTCTGCTCAGGAGGCACCATGACATATCCAACGCCAGCACCCGCCTCAACAGATGATCGGCAGCATCGGCGAACGTGTCACTCGGTCAAGGTCACAACAAATCTCTCACTTTGCTCATTCTGCATTTGTTGCTGATTTTGAACCCCGAGATGTTGGACACGCCTTATCTGATCCAGATTGGGTCAATGCCATGCATGAGGAGTTAGAAAACTTTGAAAGAAATCGGGTTTGGGTTCTTGTTCCTCCTCCTCCTGAGTGTCATCCTATTGGGACAAAATGGGTTTTCAAAAACAAACAAGGAGAGGATGGCCATGTTGTGAGAAACAAGGCCAGACTTGTAGCCCAGGGGTATAGTCAGAAGGTGGGGATAGACTATGAGGAGACATTTGCTCCTGTAGCTCGTTTGGAGGCAATTAGGATACTCTTGGCTTTTGCTGCATCCAAAGGGTTTAAACTTTTTCAAATGGATGTCAAGAGTGCCTTCTTAAACGGCTACATAGAAGAGGAGGTGTATGTGAGACAACCCCCTGGTTTCGAAAATCCCAAGTTTCCAAACCATGTTTTTAAACTTCACAAAGCTTTGTATGGTTTGAAACAAGCCCCTAGAGCCTGGTATGATAGGATAAAAACCTTTTTGTTTGCTAAGGGTTTTAAAATGGGATGTGTGGATAAAACGCTCTTTCTCCTCAAGCAAGGCAATGATACTCTCTTGGTTCAGATTTACGTGGATGATATCATTTTCGGTGGTTCTTCTCACGCTTTGGTTGCCAAGTTTGCAGATACTATGAGCAGGGAGTTTGAGATGAGCATGATGGGCGAGTTGACGTTTTTCCTCGGGTTGCAAATCAAGCAATCCCGGGAAGGGACGTTCGTGCACCAGGGTAAGTATACCAAGGACATATTGAAGAAGTTCGATATGGGTGAGGCCAAGCCTTTTCCAACACCCATGTCGACCACGACGGCCCTGGATGCGGATGTGGATGAAGAAGCGGTGGACCAGAAGGAGTACCAGAGTATGATCGGGTCGCTGCTGTACCTAACGGCGACACGCCCGGACATTCAGTTCGCGGTGTGTCTTTGCGCGCGATTTCAGTCGTCGCCGCGCACTTCTCACCGTCAGGCGGTCAAGCGCATTATGAGGTACTTATGCTTCACCCCTGAGTTTGGGATTTGGTATTCTGCTTCTTCCACCCTCTCTCTTTGCAGTTATTCTGATGCCGATTTTGCTGGTTGCCGTATTGATCGCAAGTCCACTTCTGGGACTTGCCAGTTTATTGGTTCTTCTCTTGTATCGTGGTCTTCTCGCAAGCAGTCTAGTGTCGCTCAGTCTACTACGGAAGCTGAGTATGTTGCTGCGGCTAGCTGCTGTTCCCAGTTACTCTGGATGATGACCACTTTGCGTGATTTTGGTCTGAGCTTTTCTCGTGTTCCTTTGCTTTGTGACAGTACGAGTGCGATTAGCGTTGCTAAGAACCTCGTGCTGCACTCCAAGACCAAACACATTGATGTGCGCTTTCATTTTCTGCGAGATCACTATGAGAAGGGTGATATCGACCTTCGCCATGTCGATACTCATCATTAGTTGGCTGATATTTTCACCAAGCCTTTGGACCAATCAACTTTTGCTAGGTTGAGAGGTGAGCTTGGTGTGTGTTTCCCCTTTTAGATGGGGGAAACATTTTGGCTCTTGTTTTATAAACTGACTTTGTGTTTTTCTTTTGGTTTCTTCGTGCATCTTTGCATTTCATCTTGCATTTTTCCATTCAGAGCTTCATGTATATAATCTGAAGAATGTAACTATACTCTGTAGAGTATTTGCTCCTATGCTTTATGATGATGTTGTAGCTTATGCTCTTTCTGATCACTGATACATGTTGTGAGCAGAGCTATTTTTATGATTGGTGATTCTGATTAATGAACATAAAACTTGAAAATGTTCACCATTGAGATATGCAACTAGCTTGTGTAGAATGTGTTGAAGTCACTTGTGCTTTTTATATATGCTAGGTTGCTATGTCTCTAGTATTGAGTCTTTCACTTGCTTGGTGTGTTCATATTCTGTTCTAAAAATCTGAACCAAGTTAAGTGAATTAGAAAAGATCGAGATGGGATTGCTTGTCAGCACATCACAGTTTCGAGACTGTTTCTCATTGCACTTTGAGTTAAACTTGAGCTGTGTAGTGTATGACCAAAACTGTTGCTTTAAGCTTCTGATTGCTTCTGCATAGGCTTCGCACAGTTGAAAAGTTAGGCAAGACAAGCTTTCAACCTCTCGCAATCACATGCTGAAATTTGAACTTGTGTAATTTAACCGCTGCAACTCCGATAAAATCTGGACACACAAGTCTATGTTTCATTCTATAGCATGATGATTGAACTGTGCTAGGGGTAGTTCACCTTGTATACATGTTTAGCACTTGTCGGATATCCTATCTATAGATGTTGTGTGCTATTTTGATGGTGAACCTTTTTTGGCTGAAAACTGCTCTTTTACTCTCATATTCATATTTTGTATCTGGTGATCAGCTTGAGCCCTTGCTAGCTTCTTATGGATATTGTTGAGTCATCGGATCAGAACTGTGTAGAGCATCCTTGCACTCTCTTGATTATATTTCTGAAGCTACTAACTTGCATTTTGACTCATATGCATTTTGGAAGGGGGAGAGATTTTACACGACGGTGCATCCGTTGCTTGATGGTGCATTTGCTTGATGGTGCATTTTCAACTAAGGGGAGAAATTTGACAAATCATGAGTGTCAGTGCCCTCCTGTGTTCAACTAAGGGGGAGAAAAAATTTTAAAAAAAATCTTGAGCTTTCCGAGTTGAACCAAGGGGGAGTTTTCCTAGTTGTGTGCACCGGTTGAGGGGGAGTTTGCTCGCTTTGCTTGCTGCTGAGTTTTTGAGCATTTTCAGTTGGTTGCTTTTTCAGTTGGTTCGGAGCGTTTTCTGCTAGTTGTGTTGAGCCTCTGTGCCTCTATCTTGAGGGACTAGCATTTTGCTTCGATTTCTCAATTGGTATATGCTAGCGGTGTTGAGCCTGTTCTACCTCTTCTTGAGGGCTAGCTTTGCTTTGCTTGGTTGCGTCGAGCCGTTGCCCATGTCTTTGGGGACCAAGTTGTCTTGCTCCTTCCACTTGACCTTCTTCAGCTTTGCTATGCTTTTGGGTCATTTGGTCGAGTTCTCTTCTTCCTTCCTTCCTTCTTTTGTTTCCATTATGATTTGTGTTGATAGTTGACAATGCACTCATCAAGGGGGAGATTGCGGATACATGGGTGTATGCCGAGTCTCTGAGTGATGAGTGATTGTCAACCGGGATAATGCGCATGTTCTTTGGCTTGTGTTGTGCAGGTGTCGAGCACGGATACAGTGATCAGAGGCAAGGTGAAGGTCAAGTAGAGACGTGCCGTGCCGATGGACCGAGAGTGGCGAAGGGCGGACGTGAGGCTTGGACTAAGGGACCGGTGGCCCGAGGATCAGCTGTGGTGGCTGACAGCCTGGGACAACGACGAGCGAAGACTTGCGGGCATGGTGTTGCTCGAGTCGATGACTTGGGGACACATGTCGGTGGACGGGGTGCACTGGCGGTGCATCCCTTCTATGGCTCGGTTTGGTGGTTGAGCCACAGAAAAACCACCGAGTGGACGGTTTCCAGGTTTGGGCCTCAAAACCTGGGCGTTGATGGTTTCCGAGTTTGGGCCACAAAACTCGAGCTGAGGACGGTTTCCAGGTTTGGGCCTCAAAACCTGGGTGCTGCGGGTTTGCTGAGTTTGGGCCACAAAACTCAGGCTACTGTCGGCTGGTTTCCCGGTTTGGGCCTCAAAACCGGGGGTTGGCTGTGAAGGCTGGTTTCCCGGTTTGGGCCACAAAACCGGGGGTGCGACGTCCGGGAAAAGGACAAGCAGAGCGGTGGCGGCACGTGGCGGCGATCGGTGAGGTTGCGTCGAGGCAACGCTACCAGTTGTGCGGGCGTGGCTGTCGGATCACCACCTACCATGAGTTGGTCCAGAATAACCCTAGGGTTTAGCTGGTTCGCTCTGTAATTAGAAAGGGGTAGAGTAGGAATTAGAATTAGGATCTCTTTGCTTCTAGGGTTTCCTGCTCTCCCAATTCCCTGCTGTAGCTACTGAGATCCGCAGAGAATCATACCTCTGTGTACTGGAGATTTTGAGGAAGTGAGACCGTAATCTCACTATTGTAGCGTGTGGTAGCCACACGGTTGCAGATCGATGACTTGATTCGCGTTTTGTTCGTGTTCTTCGCGTTCTTCGTTTCTCTGCGATTTTTCCGTCACTCGTTCTCCCTCTCTACTGCGTCTTTGCGAAATCCGTTTGAATAAACTTGTTCTTTATAGTAAGGAGATCATTTCCACCGAAGGAATTCATCTAACTCCTCACGAACAAGTAGATCGGGTTGATTTCGTTTTTGTTGCGTTTTTTCGTTCATACTCCTCCCCTTTCGATTTCCCGGTGATTGAATCGATTTGAGCGGATGATTTCTTAGGGATAGTCTCCTAACTACCTCATGATCATCTTCTCCAAGTTTGGGAACGTGGGATCGAGTTTTGATTCGGATTTGGGAAGAGTTGTGTGAGGGGCGACCGAAATCGCCCTCACTGGGAGGTCGCGGACAGTCCGCCGTTTCTCCCGCGGACAGTCCGCGCGTTGGGGACTTGGCCAGAGCAGTGGCTGCGAGTCTCTGCTGTTTAGGTCTCGGTTGACCGGCGGACAGTCCGTCGGTATAAACCGCGGACAGTCCGGGACTGTCCAGGGGACTTGCAGGAGCAGTGTTATTTCGGTGTTTTGACCGGCGGACAGTCCGCCATCCCCTCGCGGACAGTCCGCAGTAGGGGCGGACAGTCCGGGACCCCAGGGCCGGACAGTCCGGGATTAGTCTGCTTGTTGCGTTTTAGTGCGTTTCCTCTCCCGGCTTCTTCGCTTGGTTTCCAGACTTCTCGTTCGGCCCTAGAGTTGATCAAGGAACCTCTCTAGGTATCTTTGCTACTTGTTAGCATAGGTATTTGGGGATCTCTCGACGTAGCCGTCTATCTACGCTCGAGACTTGGTTTTTGAGGGGCGAACTTGTGCCGGTACTTTTGGCGTTTGGTTTGCTATCGCTTTGTGGTGCCTCGCTGTGATCCTAGGGATCGTCCACCCTCTTCCAAGGGTCGTGGGCATCACGGTTTCGATCGAAGCTTTCGGGGGTTGATTTTGGGAACAAAAGGCCAAAGTTTCGAGAGAAATTTTTGAGCTCCCATTCACCCCCCTCTGGTCGCCTTGCTATTGCATTCTCGGTCCTTCACATTGTGGTGTGGCACAGGAGGGCCACGACCTTCCAAACATTGGCTTGGTCTTCTTAGAATTTTTTTTGGGTGCTAAAGAGATTGTCTCGCGTGCATCGTTTGCCCTGTTTGCGCCGTTTTTCCACGTTACTTGTTCTTTTGATCTTCTATTGGACGTGGGCCTTTTTTAATACAGCTTGTTTTCTTGTGAAAAGCTAAGGCCCTCTGTTCCCAGAGTTGATTCCCCTGCTGAATTCAATAGGAGTTTCATCAAACAGTTTTTCAGAGAAAAAATGATTATCTGTTGATTCTCTCTAGAATATAAACTAAGGCCAGTCTCAATGGCTAGTGTTATTGCACAGTTTCCAAAAATAAAATGCCATCAAGACTCAAATGAAATTGTCCATGAAACAACCCCTACAATGCAGAGTTTCACTTTGACATTTCCAAGGCTAAGAAAGCATTTAATTGTTGCAGTTAGCTGGGATAATATGTACCAAATGAACCGTGCGGCCAAACAGCAACGGAGACGCACTCACAAAACTGACACAGATTCGATCCAAGATCCATCCAAAAAGACGAAGAGAAAGAAACACTACAAAAAATGAGGCCTTCTACGACGATTAGAGGGTTTTCTGTTGTCATAGAAGGCCCGTCACTAAGGACCTTCTGTGACAATTACAAGCTAGCCTCCGGCGACGGGTCTCCACTTCGCTCTGTCAGAAGCCCGACCAATATCTTTAAGTGAATTTGGAACAACTCCAACAAGTACTACAGCTGCGTAACGTATGTACCACCATTCACACTTTGGAATGACGAGTATAGCGCATCTATAAGCCCGGCCCCACTTCAAGCGTACAATTAACAATTGTACGTATCTCATCAACCAATAAGCAGATATATATTGTATCCATATGTAGGTCCTGTTTAGACCCATTACGTACGTAATAGTGCACTACTCCTAGCTAACTATTGGCTACTATTAGCTGGTTTGTCCAACTAGTAAGATAGCTAACAATAATTAGCTAGATTCAAAAGTTAATCATCAGTAGCTAAATATTACTCCCTCTATTTGAAATTATAAATCATTCCAAGTTTATTTTTTAAAAGATTACAAAGATTTATAGCATTAGATAGGTATACTATAAAAATATAATTAATGAAGAATCTAATTATACTTAATTAATATTATAAATATTATTATTTTATTATATAAATTTAGTCAGCTTGAGATGCATTGACTCTAAAAAATTAAAATAACTTATAATTTAGGATAGAGGTAAATAGATCTAATAGAGCCACAGTTATTACTGCACTAAAAAACAAGAGATGATCAATCTGTGTTATAAAAGAGATGTGTGTGTGTGTGCCCCTTGTCCTATATTTTATGTGTCTGAATTTCAAGGCAGACAACACTTTTGTACTATCAAATAGTATAAGGAAATCGTTACTTTTATAATTTGTTATTTATCTTTGTGTCATAATATATTAAATATCTGTCCTTGTATTTCTATAGAAATAATTGTTAGTTGGCTTTGTGCCAACACCTTTAAATTTAATATTTTTCCTCCATTTTGTAGCCGCAAACCGTGACCCGATGTTAATTTGTGTTTTGTACTTTTAGTTTAAATGCTGTTGAAATTTTCCTAAAGTTTTTTTTGAAAATTTTTTTTGCTATGGTTGAATTGTCTAATCCTTATCAAAGTAGCTAAACATTTGATATAAAAATAAAGGTCAAAACACAAAACACAAAATGCAATGTAAAACAGGGGCAAAATCAAATGGATAAAGTTGTCCCTTTTGTGATGGAGACGGCAATATGAAAGGTCGATTAGCTGACCTCTCTATGAAGCTTTCGTTCCGTGGCCCAATCGCTGTCGCTTCCGTGTTCCGTGGCACCGTGATCAAATCAAATCAACGAGATTGACTTACTATCCGCCAAGAAGAAGAACGGGCCAGCGCACCTACCCTACCCTACCAGTATTATTCTTTTCTTTCCTCCTCCTTTCGCAGCTCCCTTCCCTCCCTCCCTCCCGTTGCGCGGGGGCGGGCGGGGCGGATTATTCATTCATTCATTCGCAGACGCGGCGGACGGTCCCTCTCATCACCAGCGACCTCCTCCGCCTCCGATCCGCGGCTCCCCCTCGATCAACCAATCATCCGTGGCCCCCCTCCCATCTCCAGACCCCTCCGCCGCGCCACGCCACCTTCCACGCTTGCTCGCTCGCAGATGCACATGCACCCGGCCGCCAGCTTGCGGGAGCAGCGCCATGGCCGCCTAGCGGCGTAGGCGTAGGTCGATTAATTCCTCTTTCTTATACGGAGTACTATACTATATATATACAGAGAGAGCCGGCGGCCGCCGGATGATGATGATTAGGCCGCAGCCGCAGCAAGCCGCCGGCCTGCTGCTCCGTTCGGTAGGAGTAGGATTTGGGGCAGGCGGGGGCGCCCGCGCGGGGGCCATGAAGTCGGCCACCTCGCTCCTCCTCGGCGCCGCGCTCGCCACCGCCTTCTTCCTGCTCTACACCTCCCTCTGCCGCGACCTCGGCGCAGCCGCGCCCAGGTCGGGGACGACGACGACGACGCCGACGACGCTGCCGTGGTTGGAGCAGGAGAGCGGCACGGCCGCCGCGGGGGTCGATGTCGATCATCAGGAGGTGCGGGCGCAACTCGTCGAGCCCGAGCAGCAGCGAGAGGCCGCCGGCAAGGGGGCGGGCAGGAGCCAGCAGCAGATTGTGATGCCTGCCACGTCAACCAAGAAGGTAATCTTTGTCCTCCTGACTCTGCCCCTGCCTTTTGGTTTGTAATCAACAAAAAAAACTGCGAGGTGGTGGGGAGAATTCGTCATCTCTTATTCGTGCTGTCATAAATCTGTAGGCTAGCTGCCTAGCTGCACTCTGTATGTACTCACTCCGTTCCTAAATAAGTGTCGTTCTCGCTTCCCGAGAAAAAGTTGTCGGTAATTATATATTAAAATATATTAATATTTATGTTAAGTAATTAGTATCATCGGAAAGATCTTTACATCTAGTTTTTTAACAAAATTATTTGGAGATATAAATATTGCACATATTTTCTACAAATTGAGTCAAACACGTGACACGCACATCAACGGCGACACTTATTTAGGGACAGAGGGAGTACTCTACTTCGGCTGATCCCCTGAGACGCTGCGTTATTTTTCAAATAATAAAGTTTGTTTCTGCACAATAAATAAAATGGTGGTACACTGACTGAAGCATGCATACTAGGTCAACAAAGAAAGTCGTCACTACTAAGTCATCAATCTAACATCTTTCGCGGAAAAAAAATCATATCAAAGTCTGAAACGGCTGCACCACCAAACCTAAGCGTGCACAGTTTTCTAGTTAATGTTAAGGGTCAGTCGCTCCAATTAGTACATAAAAATTGGTCAAAGATCGAATTGAACTAGCATTGATCAATCAGAACGCTTGTTTGCTTCAGAATTTACTCATTTTGTGTCGGATTGTTCATTGCGTTCCTGAGGTAAACAGTAAACTTGATGTTCGCTAACTCATAATATCATGTTCCCCACCAATACCATGGGCGGCAGCAGCAGCAGAAGAGCAGCGATCTGGCGGACCTGCTCCGGCGAGCTGCGACGGCGGACAAGACGGTGCTGATGACGGCGATCAACGAGGCGTGGGCAGCGCCAGGGTCGTTCCTGGACCTGTTCCTGGAGAGCTTCCGGCACGGCGAGGGCACGGCGGGCCTGCCGCGGCACCTGCTGATCGTGGCGATGGACGGGCGCGCCCTGGAGCGGTGCCGCGCCGTGCACCCGTTCTGCTACTGGTTCCGCGCCGCCGGCGACGGCGTGGACTTCGCGGCGGAGCAGGAGTACATGAAGGGGGACTACCTGGAGATGATGTGGCGCCGGAACCGGCTGCAGCAGAGCGTGCTGGAGCTGGGCTACAGCTTCCTGTTCACGGACGTGGACATCCTGTGGCTGCGGGCGCCGTTCCCGCGCCTGCCCCGGGGCGCGCAGGTCGCCATGTCGTCCGACTTCTTCGTGGGCGACGCCGACTCGCCCCGCAACTACCCCAACGGCGGCCTCCTCTACGTGCGCTCGTCGCCGGCCACGGTCGGGTTCTACCGCCACTGGCAGGCGTCGCGGGCGAGGTTCCCGGGCCACCACGAGCAGTACGTCTTCGACAGGATCGTCAAGGAAGGCTACGCCGGCGCCCGGGTGCAGTTCCTCGACACGGCCGTCTTCGGGGGGTTCTGCCAGCACGGCGACGACCTGGGCAGGGTGGCCACCATGCACGCCAACTGCTGCGTCGGCCTGGACAACAAGCTCTTCGACCTCAAGAACGTGCTCCAGGACTGGAAGACCTACAGGGCGCGCGCCGCCGCCGGCAACGCACAGGGATTCTCGTGGCGGGTGCCCGGGAGATGCATACACTGACTCATTCTGGTCTGGACTCTCGAGTCTCTCTGGTGGCCAGTTGAGCTCATTTCTGATTGTTGGCCAGATACAACCTGACAGCTTAGTTCTTGTCTCTCTCTCTCTCTATCGAGTATATATATACATTTGCGATGCTTTTTTGGAACATATTATCTATATATAGAGAATTATATTTATTAATTAATGACGCAAACACAGCCACATTTCATTCCAATGCGCGCATATCTGAAATGCAACGTCAAGGACAATTTGCAAGCATATGCACGGCCGCCTACAGCCAAGATTGATGTACAAATTCCAAAACGTATTTTACAGGCATTACATCCACTCATGATCATGTAAACAGGGGTTACAACAGCTCATCACATCACGGTAAGCAACAGAACAGCACTGAAAATGTAATTGACGCGAGGAGAAAGCTGAGTTCTAAGAATACCGCCTCAGGTCAACACACAATCTACACGTACCACTCTTACCTGAACACGGTTAGCTTCCGAAAGTTACCGGCAGCAGTTACAGCACGTCATTCGCCTAGTCAACGCTCCAAATCGGTTGGAGGCTCGGATCCTTCTACGATGATGGATACCTTCCATCATCCTCTGCTTATTACTAGCTACGACAAAGACCTTGCTTCGATCTTATATTTTCTGTGCTCTCCTCCCCACACTGTCTTCAGCCATATCCGTGCCTTCTGACTGGATGATCTCCAGGTCCCTGATATCCCTCTTCAACACATTACCTAGCTTCCCAACTGCCTCTGTTTGTTGTTGTAAGGCCTGTGATGTAAGCAATTACAAGTCAGGTTGACACAAAAGCCCCGGCTATCTAACAAGGGCGAGCAATAAACTGCACCACTTACCTCAAGAAGCTCAGTAACACTCCGTTCATCAACTTTGGCCGAACTAGGAATATAAACAGAACCACCAGCACCACCAGTGCTAGCCAAAAGACGTGATGTCGAAAGAAGTGTATTAACCCTCTTAGACAGATCAGCACTAGGTCCTTTCAGCTGCAAACAAATGACTAAAATTGATGAGAATCCTTAATAATCAGCCAAAAGGCAGGAATAACGGATGGGGGAAAACCTAACCCGCTTTAATATAGCAACCAATCTTTCGTACAAGTCAGCTTCCTCCTTTGTTAAAGGACTGCGGTAACCCCGATTCTCCAACGCCTCCACTATTCTAACAAACTTTTGGCAGTTCACAAAACAAAAACAATAAAAGTTAGATGCATGGCTATTAGGCACAAAAAGTGAACCGCCACCACAAAAACTTCTGATAGGAAATAATGGAGAGAAAATATCACCCTTAAAAGACGTCTCTGAATAACCAGCTCTTGTTGCTTCAATCGCTGGATCCATGGATATGTGTCAGCTTGGAAATGCCTTTGCAACTGTAATAGAAAAAATATGTTAGTCAAAAGAAGTGAGTAATGGAAGCGCATATGAAAACATCCATATGAAGCCATACCTTTTTAACATTAGAGTGAGTCATGCTCAATCTATCAGTATCTGAAACAAGGACTTCATCTTGAAGCTGCAAGGAAGAGAAGTACTAAGGCTTGAATAATTTCAAAGCTACAAAACCTTGTGGAAAGTTGGAAAATGGCAAAGATAATATCATCAGAACTACTGAAAAAGGCTACAAAGTTAAATGCAAAAGCTGAAAATATCAAGGTTTTTTACTTCTTTTCGCACCAAAATACAAGTTGACCATGCTTCACTCAGAGCATTACAAAGAGCCAGACAAATATGATTAATTCAAGACTTAAATATATGCCATCAATATACATGAAAACATATAGTTCTATCCAGCACGGAGATAAATATCTAATGCAATTGTGCATTATGCAGCTTCACTTTAACTGCTTGATCAACATGTGGGAGAATTTAATGATCATTAGGCCATGGAGAGCAAACAGGTGTCGCCAATGTGATCCTGTAAGTGAATGAGAATGTATAGCATAGAAAATATCACTGGCCATGAAGTCTTTTTACTGTCAATAAATTGGAAAGAGCAATTATTCATTTTACTTCTGTTATTCTTTTGAGATTTGATACTATTATCATTATCATTTCGAATGTTTATAACTTCAAACCAAGACAAAAAAAATAACTAAATTTGGAATAAAATGAGGTGAACAATCAATTAGTAGAACAAATACAGTAAACCATGTAAAGTAAATGTAATGCATCACTTCAGCCAGAAATTATGTAGGGACTAGGGAAGCTAAAATAATGTATTTTTGTCTTTAACAACTACTAGCAAAGTGGATTGCTTAGCCTGTTCTGGGTCCTTTTCTTTCACTGAAGGACAACCCTACCGCCAATTCTGCTTCCTCAGATTTTTCTTCCAACTTCTTCAAGCTATTAGATTCTGACTTCCGCTTTCAGAAGTTTTTTATGTTATATGCAATGCACCTTTTTAGTAGAGTCATTTTGTTTTTTCCTATACCCATATACTTAACAAAGAACATTTCCTCAGCAAAGATGTTATAATTATGTGAACCATATATATCTTGTAAACTTTACAAAATTCATAGTGATACTCAACAAATATTATTTTTCATAATTCAAATCACAAAGTTAGGGCACGTTTGGATATCACGCCAGCTTTGCCTTGCCCAACCACACAAGCCCAAGAAACATATGGAGGCCGGCAAGCAAAATCGGCTGGCTCAGCATAGCAATAAATTTTCGGGAAACATTGCTTGCACAAAAGCCGAAATAGCTAGCAAAGCAACAAAACACATTCACTGGCCTAGTATCCTCACTCGGCAAGGCTGGGCATGCCCACGAAAGAACCAAACCGCGCTTAGTCTAAAAGGTTCAAAGAAATGCATTTGTTCTTGCATTGCCCAATTAAAACCCAAAATCCACCACAAAGTTACTCTAAGTGTTTTCAACATGCACAGGGGAATTGGTTCAGCTTGACAAGGAAATCCAGCACCTCTGAGAATCAATGTCACCAATGTATGCCTAACAGCAGTAATTGGAAAAGGATGTGACACTTCTACAGAACTAACACAATATTATTTCTTATCTATATGAGAACATGTCATAACAAACTCATCTATAATATATAAGCATGCTTGTTAGAAATTCATATGTCAGCATGATTGTATATAGATACAAAAGAGAGAAGGAAAAAACAGTACTAAAGCACACAAAAAATTCAAATACACATGATTCCAGCAAATCGTAAACCCTAAAAGGGCATAAATTCCAACATTATAATTTATACATACCTTAAGCCGATGGGAAAGGTCTTTAAAACCCTGCACAAGCTGAGGCCACAGCCTCTCCCTATCTGCACTATCCATGCATTCGAGTTTCCCCATTGCTTCTGCCCACATAATCTGCGACAAAGTAGAAGTCACAAGAAATGAAATGTTATCGAAGGAAAGTGCAACAATACAGAAGATAACAAAATATCTACACAATTTTATACATGTGCTTACATCTGATGCAGCAACTGGCTTCACCCTTTGGGAAGGCTCTGTCACACTGAACAACAGATGCTGCCAAGATCAAAACAGGCAAACAGATCAACCAAATTACATCAACCCAAATCTATCGCACAACAAAGGAGAAATCTTACCCTGAAAGCATAACGAGGGTTACCGGGGTCCTCCTTGTACGCATCTACGATGGCCTGAATTCACTCGGAAACAGAACATTCATATAGCACTTGCTTCTCAACATTCAAGGCGAATCTGAGAGGGTTTCCATCGTTGCATACCTGGATGTCACGGTCGGACGGGGAGAGCGGCAGCGGCGCAACGGGTGCCATCTGGGTGGTGATTTGCGCGCCGCCACCTCCAAGAAAGCCAAACGGCGAAGGGGACTGCGTCGCCTGCTGCTGGAACCCAAAGGGCGAGGGCGAAGGAGTCGCGCCAAACGCCGGCGCCGAGGAAGGCGTGCCGAATGCCGAGGTCGACGAGGGCGTCCCGAAATTAAGCGCGCCGAACGCCGGCGCCGAAGAGGGCGTGCCGAATGCTGAGGTCGACGAGGGCGTCCCGAAATTCAGCGAGCCGAACGCCGGGGTCGTGGAAGCGGTCCCGAACGCTGGCGTCGACGGCGACGCCCCGAACGCGGGCGTCGACGACGGGGTCCCGAAGGCGGGCGTCGACGAGGGTGTGCCGAAGGTCGGGGTGGACGATGTCGCGCCAAATGCGGAGGTGGTGGAAGGCGTGCCAAAAACCGGGGTGGTGGAGGGGTTACCGAAGACGGGAGTGGTAGATTGAGTCCCGAACATGGCGGCGGCGGCGGAGGAGATCGCCGGCGTCAAGGTTTGGGATGGGGGTTTAGGGTTCTCTCGTGGGGAGAGCGGAGCTGGGGAAATAAGGAAAATGGGAAAACGAGGGGAGGAGGGACCGGGGTGATTCAATCAATTTCGAAAACTTTCGGGGATCGGTACAAGAGGATCTGAGGTCCTCGTAGTATACTTTTTCTAGAAATAAATGCAACTGCAATTCGCATTGATCACGGCCAATCAGCAAACCCGTTAAATGTAAAAAAATGTGTAATCAAGACATCTCAATGCAAGAAACTACTCCTAGCATGCAAGAAACTACTCCTAGCATAGGATATCACGCCAAGAAACTACTGTATTCTTCTCAATAGAATTTTTTCTCTTCATGTCTAGATAAAAAAGTTAACAAATCATTTACTCTGTCCTTGTCTCTCCTCTTCAGATCTTTTATGCAGACCACACGGGCGGTCACAAGTCTTTGAGCCTGCGAGCAAAGCCAGTGCACAAGCAAGCGCGGCAGCAGGAGACGCGCGCAGCCACGCAGGTGAGCGTTGTGGCCAGCGGGTCCATGCGCGCGTCCGCCAACACACGTGCGAGCACGGCAGCATGGCAGCCGCTGGCGCGGGCGAGCACACGGACGCCGGCGAGTGCGCGCGGTGACCGGTGGCACGGACGAGCGCGACAGCAAGCGCTCGAACGTGCGAAGGCCGGCGGGTGCGCCGTTGGCAACCAACGCTCGAGTATAGCTACCGGCGGCGTGGGCGAGCGCGGCGAACAGCACTCGAGCACACGGAGGCTGGCGAGTGCAACTGTGCAAGTGCGGCATCCAACGCTCGAGTGAAGCAGCTGACGACGTGGTCGAGCCCAGCGGCCGGCGGCACGGATGAACGCGGCATCCAACGCTCGAGTGTACCTGCTGCTGACGGCGTGGGTGAGCGCGGTGGCCGACGGCATGGACGAGCGTGCCAACCAGCGCTCAAGCGAGTGCGGCGGCCGGTGGCATGGACGACCGCAGTCGATCCGAAGGGAATCCACTCGAAACCAGTCGAGTCTTCCCAACGGCGATTTAGTCGCGTCTACGTGCCTCTTTGCGTGCGTCGACCTAGTTTCCTGAGGTAGAAACAGTTTCCTTATTTTGCACTCTCTCTTCATTAATTCTTATGCCACGTCAGTAAAAAGCTGAGTTGTCAAGCTAATTAATAGGGATAGAAACTACAATAAATTTACCATTGGGACTGCCCCTCAGCTTATTTGTTGTATTGGACCTTTAAGAGGTGTGTTTCATTCCCTATCTATCCCCTAGAAAGTTTTTTGGAGCTAACTTTAACCTGTTTAATTATAGTCACACAAAAAAACATGTTAATTGATTGTTCAACTCTTCTAGCCAGGCCATAGTAAGCCACTCAGAGAGTCTTAGCCTGGCTCCAGAAGAACGTAAGCGTGAGCTCGCTCACCTCCTATTGCGACTGCTACCGTCGACTTCGTCATCACCTCGTCCGTCACGCGTCCAGCAGAGGACGGGTGCTGCCGGTGAGACCTGCGCGACGTGACCAAGGAGGTCCTCAACAAGTGCAGCCGTCTCCACCGATGAGGCCAGGTCGCAGACGGCGAGGGCGTGTGCGGGCGCGACCGTCTCCTCCGGATGGTGCAAGAGACAGCGTCCTCCGTCATCCATGCATGCAAGCTCTGGTGAGATCCATCGGTGCTCCTTCTGTCGGTGCTCAACCTGTGCACTTGAGCTCCAATGAGGCAACCATGCGAGCACACCATCCTCCTCTTCGTGCGTGCCATGGTCGTTGCCGCTCTCCCCGCCAAAAGAGCGCCTCTACCTACTCTTCCACCTGATGAACAAGCACCTCCGCCCCTGCTCCTACGCTCCATGGTCGTCGCAGTCCTTCCCCACCCTGCTGATGTGCGTTATGGCCACCATCGTCGTTCTTGTCCCTCCTCCTGCGTGTTATGACTGTCTTCGTCCTCCTTGTAAGTGCATTCGCCCCCAATGTGGGTTTTGGCTAATTAATGATAATCAAACTAGCGACTAACAGATTTATAAAGGCATGTATGCAGGTGTTAGTCCTTAGAAAGAATTGAAATATTGATATCTCATGAACAAAGCACGTTAAATTGTTAGGTTTAGTCTCACATCGGTAATTGATGGTGGGGGAGCACAACATATAAGGCGGGGGCAGTCCTCACCTATCAGGCTAGTCTTTTGGGTTGAGTTAGGCCCAATGGCTGATATGTTGTGGGCTCCGGTGGACCTGGGCTTGAGGGGCGCCGCCTCGTGGGTATATCGAGCTGGGCCAAATTCCGCTGCGCACTCTAACAAGTGGTATCGGAGCCGATGGTCGGAAAAACCCGTAAAATCTCAGGGGTCACATGTGACGGGGGAGCCCGTTAACGTCTCGGAGGTCACACGGGGTTGTGTGTGATAGAGCGTTGGACTCGGGGCCTGGTAAAAACGTCTTCAGGAGATCACACGGGGTTGTGTGATGTGAAGAGTTTGGGTCCGATGTGTGACAGGGGAGACGACTTGGCGGCTTGTTTGGGTGGCGGCGAGGCCGCGGGATCGCCCGGATACCGGTGTAGCTGCTGTTTTATGGGGAGGAGCGCCCGTAGTCATGCCCCGAGGATTAGGCACATCGCTGAACCTCGTTAAAAAACATCGTACCTTGGTGTCGTTCTCGTTTGCGTATTTTCTTCTATGGTGGTTATGCTTCCGCATTCTTCAGTTAGCAGATCCGTTTGGGTCTGGAACTAACCGTGCACTCTAACAAGTGGTATCGGAGCCGATGGTCGGAAAAACCCGTAAAATCTCAGGGGTCACATGTGATGGGGGAGCCCGTTAACGTCTCGGAGGTCACACGGGGTTGTGTGTGATAGAGCGTTGGACTCGATGCCTGGTAAAAACGTCTTCAGGAGATCACACGGGGTTGTGTGATGTGAAGAGTTTGGGTCCGATGTGTGACAGGGGGAGATTGTTAGGTTTAGTCCCACATCAGTAATTGATGGTGGGGGAGCACAACATATAAGGCGGGGGCAGTCCTCACCTATCAGGCTAGTCTTTTGGGTTGAGTTAGGCCCAATGGCTGATATGTTGTGGGCTCCGATGGACCTGGGCTTGAGGGGCGCCGCCTCGTGGGTATATCGAGCTGGGCCAAATTCCGCTGCGCACTCTAACATTAAATCTTGTTAGACTAAAAGATGCCTAGCTCAAGTGGTGGATTAGTAGTTTACTTTTAAACTTGAGTTATAGGTAAGCCGGACTATCAAGAGGGATACAAATTAGGTTGGCTAGATGTGGAGAAAAGTGCTCATATCGACTAATAATAGTTTGCTTGAGAGACACCGCGCACTCACGAATACATAGGTGTTTTCTGCACGGTCGGTAGTACCGACCACGGGGGTCGGTAGTACCGACCAGGGGCACCGCGCGCAATGCTCTCTGGATGGAGTTTATTTTGAACTGTCGGTAGTACCGCCATAACCCTGGTAATACCGACCATCCAGACCCAGTTTACACCCTCTCTGTGTAGATCCTAAAATGACCTGACGGTAGTACCGCCATAAGGTTGGTAGTACCGTCCCCGGTAGTACCGACCGTGGGGTCGGTAGTATCGACCCTTCCCAAGTCAGTTTGCATCCCTCTCTGTTCGTGACCCATTTTGGCTTGGCGGTAGTACCGCTATAAAAGTCGGTATTACCGACCCCTGGTCGGTGGTACCGAGCGCTCCGAATAACTTTTGCGAACCTCTCTGTTCGCGGCCACTTTGGCCTGGCGGTAGTACCGCCATAGGGTCGGTACTACTGACCCTCGGTGGTACCGACCTATTGGTCGGTAGTTGCAGGTTGGTCAAACTCAGATCTGGCGCAGTGAAAATGGCTGGCCGACACTACCGACCATATGGGGTCGGTACTACCGATAAGCCTCGGGACAGGGTGACTATAAATAGCCACCCACTCCACTTCTAACTGTGATCCACTTACTTCACTCATTCATTGCGACCTACCAGCTGACAAAGAGCCTCCCAAGCATTGACTCCTCCCCTCTCCCCCCTTTGCTCCAAGATTCATTCCCTTGCAAGATTTGAGCTAGGGAAGTGAGATTAGAGAGTGGGAAGCTTCGATATACGACTTGAGCACTTGGTTCCCGCATCTAGCCGGCTTGGTTTGTATTTATTACTCATGGGTTCTTGGAACCCTAGCCGGTTAGGTGTTCTTCGTGGTAGCCCGTGTTGATTCATTTGTGAGGGCTCCATGAAGCGTTTGTATTTCCCCTGTGATTCTTAGTGGAGAAACTCGGCTAACCTTTGTGGTGGCTTGAGTGAGGCAAGAAGGTGAAAGAGACTCCAACCTTGGTGGTCACCTCAACAACGAGGACGTAGGCACTCCTTAGTGGTTTGGCCGAACCTCAGGATAAATCGTTGTGTCCTGCGTGCTTGTTGTTATCTCTACTTTGCACGCTTGTACGTGTGTTCTTCGTGTTCTTCCTTTCCCTCTCTCATTCTTAGGTTGGGAAGGCTCGATCCACACTGTGGGAAGTAACCAAGGCTTGGGAAGGTGACAATCTTCGTCTACAACACTTTGGACTAAGCTACAATACTCTTTGGAGTAGCACCTCTTCAATCACTCCTAAGGATTCCGATAGCTCTAATGCTTCAACTAGTAAAGGTTGCAAAATATGTTATAAAGTTGATATAAATGCATGTGCAACTAACCTTGTTGAGCTAGAAAAGAAAGACAAGGAAATTCAAAGGTTGAACATGATCTTGAGGAATGGTTGCAAGTGTAAGGTACAACAACCAAAGGACATTCTCAAGACCGCAAGACATCCATCCATCAAGGATGGGATTGGCTATAGTAGGTACGATGGGAAAGCCAATGGAAGGAAGATGGTCAATGGGGTGCCCTTTGTTAACTTTAGCAAATGGGTTCCTCTCTTTGACCTCATGAACAAGGCAAACAAGGTTGCCAATCCAAAGGCTACACTTGCCAATGATAAGATCAACAAGGAGAAGCAAGTGGAGGTCCCCAAGCAATAAATGCCCATGTCACGAAGCTATACTTGTGACTATCTGTGTTGTTGGGGCAAGAACGACAAGATTGTCGTGAAGTATGTTGGTGCACTCAAGAAGAGAGAGATTATGAGAAATGTTTGGGTGCCCAAAGTTTATGTGACTAACCCCCTAGGACCCAATCTCAATTGGGTACCTAAATCAAGAACATAATCTTGTTTTGTAGGTATATGCCTCCGGTGGAACAAGTTGGGTGTTGGATAGTGGATGCACCAATCATATGACTGGGGCAAAGGAAATGTTTACTTCTTTTCAACCAAGCCATGATTCATGTAACAACATTGTGTTTGGTGACAATGGAAAAGGAGAAGTACTTGGCTTGGGTAAAATTGCTATCTCAACCGATAATTCCATTTCAAATGTATTACTTGTGCATTCGTTAAGTTACAATTTGTTATCCGTTTCTCAACTTTGTGAAATGGGTTACGATTGTCTCTTTACGGATAAGGGTGTGACCGTCTCTAGAAGAAGATGTTCCTCTATTGCATTTAAGGGTGTGTTGAAGGGAAAGCTTTACTTGGTTGATTTCTCAACTAGTAATGTGGAATCTAAGACATGCTTAATGGCAAAATCTAGCATGGGTTGGCTTTGGCATCATCGTCTAGCCCATGTTGGGATGAGGAACTTGGCCCAACTTCAAAGAGAAGGGCACATCCTTGGACTAACCAATGTCTCCTTTGAGAAAGATAGGATTTGCAGTGCATGCTAAGCTGGAAAGCAAGTTGGAGCTAAGCACCCAATGAAGAACATTGTGACAACCACAAGACCATTGGAGCTACTGCATATGGACCTCATCAGACCCGTTGCTTACCAAAGCATCGGTGGTAACAAGTATGGTTTTGTTATTGTTGATGACTATTCTCGCTTCACTTGGGTGTTCTTTTTAGTAGATAAAAGTGAGACCCAAGACATCTTCAAGAAGTTTACAAGAAGGGCTCAAAATGAGTTTGAGCTCAAGATCAAGAAAGTGAGAAGTGACAATGAGACCGAGTTCAGGAACACCAACATAGAAGCATATCTTGATGATGAAGGAATCAAGCATGAGTTCTTTGTTCCATATACCCTACAACAAAAAGGGTTGTGGAAAAGAAGAATCGAACTCTTGTTGAAGCCGCAAGATCTATGTTGGATGAATACAAGACGTCTCATGGCTTTTGGGCGGAGGTGATGAACACCACATGTCATGCAATCAATCGTTAACGATAGACGTGACTTTTGATGAATCCGACGGATCTCAAAAAGAGCAAGTCAATGATGAGCTTGTAGGTCATGACATGCCTCCATCCGAAGCTATCAAGAAGCTTACAACCAGTGATGTGAGGCCCGTTGAGATTCAAAATGATGAAGATGAGCTATTGCATGTTCCACAAGATTCTACTATCCATCATGTGCATCCAAATGCGCATGGTGAAGCTTCTGCAACTCTGAATGGTGGAAGTGCAAGTGAAGTTCAAGTACCACATCAAATTGATGATCAAGCTCAAGCTCAACATGATAACCAACAAGTTGATGAAGACATCTACATACATGATGAAGATGATGAAGACGGACCCATTCAAAGAAGATCACTCGTGCCACATCCAAGAGTTCATCATACAATTCAACGGGATCATCCCATTGATAACATATTGGGGAGCATACGACGTGGGACAACGACACGTTCTCGTTTAGCAAGTTTTTGTGAACATTACTTATTTGTCTCCTCTTTGGAACCTCTTAGGGTGGAAGAAGCACTTGATGATCCGGATTGGGTGATGGATATGCAAGAAGAGATGAACAACTTCACTAGGAATGAAGTCTGGTCCTTGGTGGAAAGGGCCAAGCAAAAATGTGATAGGAACCAAATGGGTCTTCCACAACAAGCAAGACGAGCATGGTGTGGTTACAAGGAACAAAGCACGGTTGGTGGCTCAAGGTTCACTCAAATCGAAGGTTTGGATTTTGGGGAAACCTATGCACACGTAGCTAGGCTTGAGTCAATTCGTATATTACTTGCCTTTGCTACTCAGCATGATTTCAAGCTATATCAAATGGACGTGAAAAGTGCATTCCTCAATGGCCCCCTCTCTGAATTGGTGTATGTGGAGCAACCACCGGGTTTTGAAGATCCAAAATATCCTAACCATGTCTACAGGCTCGACAAGGTGCTCTATGGGCTCAAACAAGCCCCTAATGCTTGGTATGATTGTCTAAAGGACTTCCTACTCAAAAAGGGTTTTGAGATAGGGAAGGCCGATCCTACTTTATTTACTCGCAAAGTCAATAATGATATCTTTGTGTGCCAAATATATGTCGATGACATAATATTTGGTAGTACTAATGTGGCATTTTGTGAGGAATTTAGTACGATTATGACCAAGAGGTTTGAGATGTCCATGATGGGTGAGTTGAAGTACTTTCTTGGATTCTTGTTGACGCAAAATCTCGGTCGGTCACGCCAACACACTCGAGGCTTATGGTTCCCAGAGGAGTGCAGAGCAAGGTCCTGACCTCCTGAACCTTCGACAAACGGTGGTGCCGATTCTCAGCGAAATCGACTTCGGACGTGCCAGTCAATTTGACCTGTAATTGACAAGGAAAAGAAATAGATTGTTAAATCGTGGAACCTGCCGGTTTGATGCCAGACAGTTCCAGTTTTTGCGGCTCTGATATAGCCACTTGTCTTTAGGATATTGACTACAAAGTCAACTCCCATGAGATTGAATGAAAAGCATTGAAAAAGATATGAAGTGTAACGGCTATAACATATGTAAGATGAATGTTTGTAATAGATAAACAACCGATAAACTTTAAAGATATTAACAGAAAAGATCTATGCGTATGTCTAAACAGCAGGAAAACAATGTATTGACTAATTGCACAAGCAATTCTATTCGTTAACAGTGGAGTGTTTCCATACAGCCATAATAACAAATAGATCGATAAAAAAAGCTTAAACATCAACAGTGGGGTGTCTCCATGCAGCCATAATGACGGCCAAGCTAGATCACGTCTTGTGCCAAGAGTCGATCCGTTGATTCCAAGCCATTTAAAAGTACACATTATGAAGAAAGCATAACTGTATCAGCTATTTCAACCGAAGCAGGGTCCATGAGGCACGAACAAGATCTATCCGTCAAAACCATGATTCAAACTAAGCCAAACAAATCTAATCTATCATATATATCAGTAGGGTTCGGAGATACAGCCGTAATAAACACACTAGATTAAACCTATTTACTCTTAGATCAGATCGTGGTTTTACCGGATATCTCGAACGCACAACATGTAACAACCAAGATTGACAAAATAGTCGATGAGAGGCTTTGAGTCGGCTATTTCCTCTGTTGTGAGCGTGTAAACCTCAGAACAGCCGAAACTAAGCATCCTTTAAGCTTGGGGTGCTTTATCAATCTTGATTGGGCAAGATGTTGTTTAAAATGTGAAGAAAACAAATTAAAACATAAAACAACATCGGTAACTTAATGAATCTACTGGCTTGCCAAACCAATAGATCTGATAACTAGTCAAGATCGACTAAAGCAAGAGATTGATCAGAGTTAAGACAGTTTCACAAAAGATGAACTTAGACTGATAACTAGCCATGCCATAGCTTAACAAGAGTTTGGTCAATGCCAATGCAGCCTTATTATACGATGACACAAGCGATTGGTGAAACTTACAAGCAACCCGGAGGTCGGTCGATGCCGATGCAGCCCTGCCTGATTGAAGGTCTCACCGAGATCTACGTTACTCCTACTCCTAGGGTTTTGGCCAAAGGCCGATGTATTGATTGATTGGATGTCCTTACAAAATTCGGGTTTCTAGTTATTTATAACCCGGTTGACTCCTGCCCTAACACGAGTAGGTTACAAAAAAGGTAAAATAAAAGACGACTCGAACTTGAACTCCTTGGTCAAGTCCGACATGCCTCCGAAGCCCATCGCGTTGGTCCACATAAATCCTTCCGGTTACGCTTGACCCACATGAGCTTCTTTAATTTTCTGGCCGATTCTTTCTTTAATAAACCAACCGTTTGTGCTTACAAAATAATAATCTTCTTGGTCCAAAATCTGGTGTAAACAATTCCAAATCAAGCAACTCAAGGATGGCACGTCCATCAGTCAAACGAAGTATACAAGAGACATGCTAAAGAAATTTGAGATGGACAAGGCCAAACCCATCAAGACACCTATGCCAACCAATGGACATCTAGATCTCAATGAGGATGGTAAGTCGGTGGACCAAAAGTTATATCACTCTATGATCGGTTCATTGCTTTACCTTTGTGCATCTAGGCCTGATATTATGCTTAGTGTGTGCATGTGTGCAAGGTTTCAAGCTAATCCGAAAGAATGTCATATCATGGTCGTTAAGAGAATTTTTCGATACTTAGTGCACACTCCTAATCTTGGCTTGTGGTATCCCAAGGGCTCCACTTTCGATTTACTTAGCTATTCCGATTCGGACTATGCCGGTTGCAAGGTAGATCGAAAGAGCACTACCGGGACTTGCCAATTTATTGGAAGATCTTTGGTGTCATGGAGCTCTAAGAAACAAAATAGTGTTGCCTTGTCAACTGCTGAAGCCAAGTATGTGGCGGCCGGCGCATGTTGTGCCTAACTACTTTGGATGAAGCAGACACTCAAAGACTTTGGATGTGAGGAAACCAAAATTCCACTTTTGTGTGACAATGAGACTGCTATCAAGTTAGCAAATAATCCTGTAAACCATTCTCGCACAAAACACATAGACATCTGACATCACCTTTTGAGAGACCACGAAGCCAAAGGAGATATCGCTTTACGCCATGTGAGCATCGAAAATCAACTAGCCGATATCTTCGCAAAGCCTCTAGATGAGTCAAGATTTTGTGCTTTGAGGAGTGAACTAAATATCATTGATTCTCGTAACGTGGTTTGATGACTTGCACACATTTGTTTTCACCTAGAGACATAGATAAATATTTTTTTTATAAAACTTGTATGTGTTTTCAAAATATATTTTGCATGCTTCACTTGTGTCCATGGTTATGTACTGTTTGAATGAAATCTAGACATGGATGGAGTGTGTGTAATCTACTACATAAAGTTCACCTAGGAAGATCTCTGCCTGTTCTGGAAGTGAACAACCGGTAGTATCGACATCTATGTCGGTAGTACCGACCCTTCAAGTTGGTAGTACCGACCAGGGTTTTTACCCTGGGTATAAAAGGCCGCGGTGAAAAGTTTTTCTTATCCTCCGAGTTATTCACCGGGTGCGCCACTTCCCTTTGACTCTCTAGCGACCGGTGACCGTGCATCTCTTCTCCTCTCGATTTCCCTACTCCTCCACTCAATCTCAAATCCCCTTGGTGGGAAGCTGCTTTGGAGCAAGGAGATCGATGTGGTGGTGTTCTTGAAGGCTGGAAACTCTCCTTCCCTTGGATTTTGGCCTCTTGAAAGCCCTAGTTTGTTTTTGGTTAATTGATGAAACCTATTTGGTCTAATCCTATTTGCTAAGCATGTGTGTAGCTTATAAGAAAGGATTGTGACCAAGCCAAGTGGTGGAGCTTGCAAGGTGGTAACCATGGAGGAAGGTGATACCCACAAGCATTCAAGAGATCAAGTGCTCTACCATTGGTGAAATGAAGAAAAGAAGAGATGGAGCAAAGAGGCCCGAAGGCAAAGGTATAACCTATAGGGCTCTTTGTTTTGGTGATCAAGACACTTAGCGAGTGTGATCACATTTAGGATACATAGCCATACTATTAAGAGGAGATTATTCACGGCTTATGCGGTGTTCAAGTGCCACTCGGTGTTCTCTAACTTATCGATGCTATAGACCTAGTGAGTGACAAACAAAACCCTTGATAAAAGCTTTGCAAAATGCTAACACACGTACACAAGTGATGAAACACTTTGGTGTTGGCACATGGAAGCAAGGGTAGAAGTTAGAAATTGAAAAGTGTTGTGTTAGGGGCATCGGACGCTGCTGGCGGCAGCATCGGACGCTGGGCCGAGCGTCCGGTGGCAAACCCTAACCACTGACATTTGTTGAGGGAGCATCGGACGCTGGCAATGGACGCTGGTGAAACACTGTTGCAGAGTCCGATGCAGGTGACGTGGCGCGAGCGTGCTTTCCAGGGAGCATCGGACGCTGGGCTACATCCGATGCCAATCCATTGGACGCGTCCGATGTGGTTTGGAGCATTCTGGAACCTTTCTGTTGTGTCATCGGATGCAGGGGTTGAGCGTCCGATGCTAACATTCCGGCGCGTCCGATGTGGCGTAGAAAAGAGCTGAATCGAGCAGTGGCATTGGAGCGTCCGATGCCTGGCATCGACGCGTCCGATGTCACATTAACCGTGGCGCAAAGGAATATGACCGTTGGGATCTAACCGGCTGAATTCATATCAGAGGGACACGTGGCTCCATCTGGAGCATCGGACGCTGCGTCCGATGGTCGCGCATCGGAGCGTCCGATGGTCGCGATTTCAGCCCAACGGCTAGGCCAACTTGGGTGGCCTATTTAAGGGGCTTGGCCGGCTCACTTGGCATCACTCCTGCACATTTTGATTCCAAAGCATTCTAATGAGCTTTGGCAAGCCTCCCAACTCATCTCCCAAATTGATTTGATCAAACCAAGTGAAATTGAGTGATCTAGTGCGTGATTTGAAAAGAGTTCAATCTAGTGGCACTAGTTCTTCACATCGGCATTGAGTTCTCTTGTTACTCTTGACATTTGCCGGTGCCTAGATGGCTTGGAGGTGTTGAGGTGGTTGTTGGCAAGATTGGTGATTGTTCTTAGGCACCACTGTTCGAGATTGTGAGAGGTTTTGGAGCCTCACCTCGCCAGAGCGGCAAGAGGCATCCTTAGTGGATTGCTCGTGTCATTGAGCTACCTCACTAGCGGTAGATTCTTGTGGTGCTCTTAGTGAGCTTGGCTTTGCGCCGATTAGCCACCGGGTCACCTAGTGTTGGTCGACACAACGGGGAGTAGTGTGCCGACAAGCACGTGAACCTCAGGATAAATCTTGGTGTCCCGTGTGCTTATTGTGATTGCTTCCACATCTTGGTGATTGGCATCACGAGTGGATTTCACCGGTGATTGGCTCTCTACTAGGCGATCCCAAAGGCTCGGTGAAACCACCTCTATCTAGCTCATTTACTTTGTGTATTTACATTGAGCTATTTCTCTTGTGTAGATACTATCACTTGTTGTATATCTCTTGTTATATTCCTTGTGTAGCTAGTTGTGATTAGCTTGCTTAGTCTATCTATTGTACACACTTGTCTCATATACATTTTGTATATCATACTTGTACTAGAGCTAGTTAGTTTTATTCCGCATTAGATATTAGCTCTAATTGCTTGTGTGACATAGATATATTAGGTAGAATTGTTGGATTGGTGGCTTGCAACATACTATTAAGCTAGCGCAAAAAACTTCGTCATTTGTTATACTAATAGTGTTTGCCTAAGTAATTTTGTAGAGTTTTAATTAGGCTATTCACCCCCCCTCTAGCCAATTTGGACCTTTCAAGTGGTATCAGAGCCGTGGTCACCGTTTGTTTGAGGCTTAACATCCTCCGGTGTTAAAATGGCTCAAATCAACTATATGGGGAAGCCACCACATTTTGACGGCACCAACTTTGATTGTTGGAAGAGGAAGATGTGTGCATTCACAAGAGGAATGAATAGAAAGATTTGGGAAGTGATTGAGAATGATTTTGCGGTAATTGACCCCGCAAGTACCACTCCAAGAGAAGAAGAGAAGCTTCAATGGAATGATGTGGCAATCAACTTATTTATGAAGCATTTGACACAAAGGTGTTTGAGCAAATCAAGGACCTTGAAAGAGCAAATGAAATATGGGAAAGATTGGAAGAAACAATATGAGGGCACCAAGGCGGTCAAGGGTGCCAAGCTATACATTCTCAAGGACAAGCTCGCCATGTTCAAGATGCAAGATGATGAAAGCATACAGGAGATGTTTCACCGGTTGCAAGTCATTATCAATGACTTGAAAGGCCTTGGGAGAGAAGGTAGAGGACAAGGACTTTTCTCACAAGTTCTTGAGATGCTTGCCACCAAGATTTGATACTTTGGTGACTATCTTAGTGAGAGAAGGATTGGACACGGTAACCCCAAACCAAGTACTAGGTGATGTGGTCACACAAGACACATACCGTGTGGAACGGGATGGGGGATCCCAAGAGGAAGAAAAGAAGAAGAAAATCGTTGCATTCAAGGCTTCATCCTCCAAGAGCAAGAGCAAGGGCACAAGCAAAAGAAGGAGGAAAGTGATGATGAAGGGCAAAGCTCAAAGTGGTTGTGAGATAGATGATGAAGAGAATGGGCTCTTTTCGTGAAAAGGTGTTGGCAAATTCATGAAAGAAGACGGCTATGGCGCAAAGAAAGAGAAGGGGATACAACCAAGAGCACACGACCAAGAGATGCCCTAGAGATGCAAAGAGCAAGGAATCACTTTAATTGCGGATTGTCCTTATTCTAGTGATGAAGATGATGCTGACCGCAAGAAGAGCAAGAAGAGGACAAGAAAGGAAAGAAAGAAAAGAAAGAGAAGAAGGAAAAGAAGAAGGGTGGTTCCTATGTTGTCACATGGGATAGTGATGCTTCCTCAAGTGATGATGATGATTCTAGTGATGATGAGAGGAAGACCACCAACAAGAAGGCTATGGCTAGTCTTGCTATCTCAAGCAAGCCTTCTATCTTCAACACTCCATCGACATGCTTCATGGCTAAGGCCACTAAGGTATCATCCGATGAGAGTGAGAGTGAGAGTGATGATGATGAGGAGTACTCAAAGAAGGACCTCATGAGCATGCTACAAGATGCTCACTCTTATATTGAGACTAAGAGGAAGGAGTGCAAAGAATTGCGCAAGACCAACAAGGCTCTTGAGCAATCCTTTGATGAGCTCAAGTCTACTCATGAGAGGCTAGAGGAAGCACATGAGAAGCTTGACCAAGCTCACACTAGTGTAGGGTCGAGATGGCGGACTAGAGGGGGGGTGAATAGTCCTTTCTAAAAATAATCGCACCGGCTAACCAAACAAATGCGGAATTAAACTATTCGGTCTAGTCAAGACTACACCCCTCTATTTATATTCTCTGACACCTCACAAAGATCCTAAACAAAGCAAATAAGGTGTCGGGCTAGCAAAGCTCACCTAAATAATTCTAGAAGCAAGGTCACACAAACCTATGCAACTAGTTCTCAAACAATTGGGAGCTCCTACACAATCTAGTAAGCAAAAGCACAAAGCTCCTAAGCTCACTAGCAATGCTCAATAACAAGGCTACACAAGCCAAATTAGAGAGCTCAAATTACTTAGCTACACAAACTAAGTAATGTGACTAACAAGGCTACTCAAGCCAATTAGTCACGCAAGGAAGCTACTTCTATGCTACACAAGCAAGAAGGTAACTAGCAAGCTACACAAGCTAACTAATTACAAGAGCAACTACACAAGCACAATATGTATGAGAAAGTAAATACAAGCTTGTGTATGGAGATTGCAAACCACCGAGAAGATGTAGACAATGTTGACACGGTGATTTTTATCCCGAGGTTCACTTGGTTGCCACCAAGCTAGTCCCCGTTGAGACAAGCTCAAGGTTGTCGCCGGTCCTCTTGCTAGTGGTGACTACACTAGTCACACTCTCCCACAAGGAGAGCTTACCACAAGCTCTAGCACTTGACCCGACCGAACCACTTGATTCTCTTCACGTCTCTCTTTTACTAGAGTTGCTCTTCACGATCTACCGCAGGGTGAGCACAACACCCCTCACAAATCCTTCTCCGGAGCCACGCACAATCACCACGCGGGCTTCACAACGGAGACACAATCCACCAAGCCGTCTAGGTGATGACAATCACCAAGAGTAATAAGAAATCCCCAATCACAAAGATTTCCTAGTGCCACCAAAATGCAATCCTCAAATGCACACACACTAGCTCTCAATCCCTCACTCAAATTAGCACCAAGCTTGAGAGGGAGAGGAAGGGAATAGGTGGATCTTCACTCTCCCATCCACAACCCCAAAGGGCACTCAATCTCTCCAAGAAATTCAGCTCATAGCAATGGAGAGAAGGAGAGGGATGAACCCTAGCTCACCAAGAGCAGAATGGGGAGAGCAGACTTTTTTCGCACGGGAAGGGGAAAGGCACTATCATATATCCCTTTGGTCATTCCCAATGGTAACAAGCAACTAGCTTCTCACACGCTCCCACAACGCTAGATCGGAGTTGAACAAGAATTTCTGTGAGGGAGATGGAAAATTGCCAGTTGAGAGCTCTCTCTCTCTCTCTCTGACACTGACACACGCATGCAGCTTGTCTCCCTCTCAACGAGAAATTCTTGTGAGGGAGGAAAATGCCGGTTGAGCACAATTTCACTCACGCACACCTCTCTCTCCCAATGGCCAAAACGGACCAGATCGCACACATGTAGCTCACACACTATTGCTCAACAAGAATTCTGTGAGGGAGAGAAGAATTGCTGGTTGAAATTAGCTCAAGACAGAGACCCTTGCTCAGCATTTAGCTCATCACGAGAAATTCTTGCAGCACCACTTCACAAATCTTTTCCTTTCTAATTTCACCCTTTTTAAGTGCTAACTTTACCAAGGTATTCCAAGTAAATTGGGCACTTAAGTTAGCATTTTCACAAGGATTTTTAGGGTTACTCTCACCATGTCACTAAGCGCCATGCATATGCATGAAACTCACACTAGTGGCACTAGATACCGTTGCAACTAAAGATTCTCACTCTTTATTTACGGCTATCTATCCTCAACCCGGTCAAGCACTTCTCTTCTCAACTAGACCGGTGAAATGAAATGCCCTAACAAATATACCTTTGCCTTGCGCATTCCCTTCCATTTCCTCCTGTTGATGCCACACATGCACCAACCTGGATCAATGATATGATCCACTTCATATCATATATGGCCTTCATGGTCCATCGATCTCGACCTCACTTCTTTTCACCATTGCTTCGGTCCTTTTGCGCCAAGCTTTCTCAAGCTCCCGACACTCGACCAATGGCTTCAAAGCCTCCAACTTGCCCTTCACCTTCACAACCGGTCCTATCAAGCCAATCTTTGCCGTGATCTTCTCTATCCTACCACATAACTCCATGTCATGTCTCATATACATAAGCTCCTTCATTGTCCTTCACTGTGACAATCTCGGTGCTTTTCACTTAAACACATATAGTTCACCTAGGTGGGTCACCATATTACCCAAACCAAACAGGACCTTTCATCTCTCCCCCTTTTTGGTAATTGATGACTGAAAGTGCATTCGCCCCCAATGTGGGTTTGGCTAATTAATGACAATCAAATAGGGACTAACCAGTTTATAAAAGCATGTATGCAGGTGTTAGTCCTTTGAAAGATTTGAAACATTGAAATCTCGTGAACAAAGCACGTAGGATATTTTTGGACATAAAGATGCCTAGCTCAAGTGGTAGTTTAAAATTTCAATTTTAAACTTGAGTTATAGGTAAGCCGGACTATGAAGAGGGTCACAAAGTAAGTTGGCTAGATGTGTGGAAAAAGTGCTCAAATCGACTACCTTAGTTCGCTTGAGAGACACCCGCACAATCACGAACACGTAGAGGGTAATTCATTGGTCGGTGGTACCGACCATGGGTGGTCGGTGGTACCGACCACGGCTTCTCTGCGCAGCGCTCAAACCCCTCTCTGTGTTGGTCAAAAATGACCTGGCGGTTACCGCCATAACCTCGGTACTACCGCCCGCGGTGGTACCGACGCAAGGTCGGTAGTAACCTGGTTTTGCAACCCTCTCTGTGTAGAGTTGTATTTGACCTAGCGGTGGTACCGCCATATCCCCTCGGTACTACCGCCCGCGGTGGTACCGACCCATGGCCGGTAGTTTCCAAGTTTGCAAGGCTCTCTGTCCGCGCTAATTTGGCCTGGCGGTAGTACCGCCATTTCTCGGTAGTACCGCCCCTGGTGCTACCGACCCAAGGCCTGTGGTAACCAGTTTGCAGAGCTCCCTGTGTAGAATTAAAAATGGCCTGGCGGTAGTACCGCCATAACCTCGGTAGTACCGCCCGCGGTGGTACCGACCGAGGTCGGTAGTATCTTGGTTTCGCGAAGCTCTCTGTGTTGAGTTGAAAATGGCCTGGCGGTGGTACCGCCATAACCTCGGTACCACCGACCTCGGAGGTACCGACCTTTGGGCGGTAGTTTCCGAGGGACCAAGTCCCTTTGTGAGATGCTCTCTGTTCGCGGCCAATTTGGCCTGGCGGTAGTACCGCCATAACCTCGGTACTACCGCCCGCGGTGGTACCGACGTGAGGACGGTGGTTGCTTGTTTGGTCAGATCTGGACTCTTTCGACCGTTGTGAACTGGTCGGTGGTACCGGCCAGGGGTGGTCGGTGGTACCGACCAGCCTCGGGACTGAGGGAGTATAATGCCTCTCCTCTTCTCTTTCCACGGTTACCCACTCACTCCATACACTATTGCTGACCTAACTCAGACAAACACTCTCCAAGCATTGACTCACCCCTCTCTCTCCCCCTTTGCTCCTAGATTCATTCCCTTGCGAGATTTGAGCTAGGGAAGTGAGATTCGAGAGTGGGAAGCATCAATCTTCGACTTGAGCACTTGGTTTCCATCTTGCCGGCTTGCTTTGTGTCTTTTACTCTTGAGCTCTTTGAGCTCTAGCCGGTTAGGTGTTTCTTCGTGGTAGCCCGTATTGATTTACTTGTGAGGCTCCCCGAAGCGTTTGTATTACCCTGAGATTTCTAGTAGAGATACTCTCGTAGCCTTTGTGGTTGCTTGAGTGAGGCGAGGAGGTGAAATAGACTCCGACCTTTGTGGTCACCTCAACAACAGGAAGTAGGCTCCTTAGTGGATTGGCCGAACCTCGGGATAAATCGCGTGTCCCGTGTGCTTGTTGTTGTTGTCCCTATTTTCTCTACTTCACTTGTTATTGTGTTCTTCCCTATCCCTATCTCTTTCTTAGGTTGGGAAGGCTCGATCTACATCAAGGGTAGCAACCAAGGTTTGGTGAGAGTAGATTTACCGTATATCATTCTTAGGAAAGTGGGTCAGAAACTTGTATTATCTTCATAGCTTACATTCATCGGATTTGTAGTTTCTTTTAGGATCCCGGTTGTGCCGTTTGTTTGTGTCGGTAGTACCGGTGTTTCACACCTGGTAGTACCTACCCAAACAACCGGCCTCTCCGGTTGCTATCTAACTACATCTTATAGTTTGTGAAGTTTCAGATAGTCAAAAATCACCTATTCACCCCCCCCTCTAGGCTGATTCGGTCCTTTCATTGGTATCGGAGCCTAACCCTTGTGTTAGCGCTTCACCGCGTAAGGGAGAATCATGTCTACCATAAGTCAAGAACAACTTGATGAGATTGTCAAGAGGTTACTGCTCAGATAATTCAAGATCAAGCAAAGAAGCATGAAGATGAGATGAAAAGAATGAGATGAGATGGAGAGTTTGAGGCGAGCTTTGGAAACAAAGCCAAATCATCCAGAAGCGTGACAAGAAGAAGGAAGATGAAGAGAAGGCAAGAAAGACACCGAGTTCACTAGAGTGCCATATGACTATAGCCTATGAGCAAGGTCATGCAATTGCCTAGCGTCAATCTAGGCAACCACCCGCCTTGATGGAATCAACTACAATGATTGGGCACACAAGATGAAGCTACACCTTCTTGCCGCAAGAGTTTGGGAGATTGTTGACAATGGACCAAGTCATGTTGAAGGTCAAGAGTTCACCGACAATGATGTGTTGAGTTTCAACAAAATTTCAAGCCGCATCATTGATTCTATCATGCCTAAAGCCTGAAGAAAGCAACAAGTACATGGAATGGAGAATGCCAAGAAGATTTGGGATACCCTCAGGATATCATATGAGGGTGATGCGAGTGTGAGGAAGTGCAACATAGAGCTTCTTCATGGAAAGATTGAGAACTTTGCAATCAAGAAAAGTGAGACCACTCAACAAATGTTTGACAGATTCATGACGTTGGTCAATCAGATTAGAGCACTCGGAGACACAAAGTGGGATGACTACTCAGCTGGAAGAAAGCTATTAAGAGCATATAGAAGAGGAACAAGAACCTTGCATCAATCATCATGGAGAGACCTAACTATGAGAGCATGGGACCTCATGAGATGCTTGCCAAGATAAAGCATCATGAAGTCTTGGATGATGAAGATATAGAAGATCAAGAGGCAAGTCACAAAAGGTGGTAGCACTCAAGGCTAATCAAGAAGAAGGAAGCAAGGCCCGAGATGACTCTTCAAGCGAAGGAAGTGAAGACTCCGATGATGAGTTGGCCCTTATTGTGAAGAACTTTAGAAGATTCATGAGAAAGAAGATGCACAAAAAGGGCAAAGGTGTTACTTCAAGAAGTCAAAGAAGAGGAATTGCTATGAGTGTGGAGCGGATGATCATTTCATTGCCGATTGTCCACAAAAGAAGAACAAGTATAGCAAGAGTGATGACAAGAAGCATAGAAGAAGAAGAGGTGGTGAAGCTCATCTTGGTGAGGAGTGTTCTCGGAAGATGACTCAAGTGATGAAGAGAAGAGCAAGAGCAAGGAGAAGGAGAAGGGAGCGGCCAACATCGCCATACACAAGACCTCTTCTCCAAGCCTCTTCTCCAACATGGCTACATTCACAACTTCGTCACGCTTGTTCGAGAACCTCTCCGACGACGAGGATGACTTCACTCATTCTTGCTTCATGGCTAAGAATGAGAAGGTATCACCTAACTCTCCTACTTATTCTAGCAATGAATGTAGTGATGATGATTGGATGAATTTGAGCTTAGCATAATTAGAAAGTTGGAAAGAAAGGTGGAGCTAAAATCATAAAATTGCTCACTAAATTAGAGAGTCGGAATGAGAGTCTTGCAATGCAAGGGACTTGATCTCTCAAGAGAGAGAAAAGAACCGTGCATTGGAAGCCTCTCTTGCCGAGGAGAAGTTGAAGGTTGAGAAATTGACCGTGGAACTATCTTTAGCCAATGACTCCAACAAGAAGTTGGCTAAGGAGTGTTCCATGAGCAATGACTCAATTGCAAGCCTAAAGAATGAGGTTAGCATGGTTCAAGAGAGCCTCACAAGCTCTCAAAATAAATATCAAACTCTTGAACTAAGCTACAACACTCTTTGGAATAGCACCTCTTCAACTTCTTCTAAGGATTCCGATGGCTCTAATGCCTCAACTAGTAATGGTTGCAAAAGATGCTATAAACTTGATATAAATGCTTGTGCAACTAACCTTGTTGAGATAGAGAAGAAAGACAAGGAGATTAATAGGTTGAACATGATCTTGAGGAATGGTTGCAAGTGTAAGGTGCAACAACCAAAAGATATCCTCAAGACCGCAAGACACCCATCTATCAAGGATGGAATTGGGTACAATAGGTATGGTGGTAAGGCCAATGGTAGAAAGATGGTCAATGGGGTACCTTTTGTTAACTTTAACAAAGGGGTTCCTCTCTTTGACCTAATGAACAAGGCCAACAAGGTTGCCATCCAAAGGCTCCACTTGCTAATGGTAAGATCAACAAGGAGAAAGCAAGTGGAGGCCCCCAAGCAACAAAAGCCCATATCAAGAAGCTATACATGTGATTACTTGTGTTGTTGGGGGAAGGATGGTAAGATAGTAGTCAAGTATGTTGGTGCCCTCAAGAAGAGGGAAATTATGAGAAATGTTTGGGTGCCAAAGCTTATGTGACTAACCCCCAAGGACCCAATCTCGTTTGGGTACCTAAATCTAGAACATAAACTTGTTTTGTAGGAATATGCCTCCGGTGGGTCAAGTTGGGTGTTGGATAGTGGATGCACCAATCATATGACCGGGGCAAAAGATATGTTCTCCTCCTTCAACCAAGCAACGACTCATGCAACAACATTGTGTTTGGTGACAATGGTAAAGGAAAGTGCTTGGTTTGGGTAAAATTGCTATCTCAACTGACAATTCCATATCTAATGTATTACTTGTGCATTCGTTGAGTTACAATTTGTTATCCGTTTCTCAACTTTGTGAAATGGGTTACGATTGTCTCTTTACGGATAAGGGTGTGACCGTCTCTAGAAGAAGGGATTCCTCTATTGCATTTAAAGGCGTGTTGAAGGGAAAACTTTACTTAGTTGACTTCTCAACTAGTAAGGTAGAACCTACAACATGTCTAATGGCAAAATCTAGCATGGGTTGGCTTTGGCATCGCCGACTAGCTCATGTTGGGATGAGGAACTTGGCCCAACTTCAAAGAGAAGGGCACATCCTTGGACTAACCAATGTTTCTTTTGAGAAAGATAGGATTTGCAGTGCGTGCCAAGCCGGAAAGCAAGTTGGAGCAAAGCATCCAATCAAGAACATTGTGTCGACCACAAGACCATTGGAGCTATTGCATATGGACCTCATCGGACCCGTTGCTTATCAAAGCATCGGCGGTAACAAATACGGTTTCGTTATTGTTGATGACTATTCTCGTTTCACTTGGGTGTTCTTTTTAGCAGATAAAGCGAAACGCAAGGCATCTTCAAGAAGTTTGCTAGAAGAGCACAAAATGAGTTCGACATCAAGATCAAGAAAGTGAGAAGCGACAACGGGACCGAGTTTAGGAACACCAACATAGAAGAGTATCTTGATGAAGAAGGGATCAAGCATGAGTTCTCCGTTCCATATACCCCACAACAAATGGGGTTGTGGAAAGGAAGAATAGAACTCTTGTTGAAGCCGCAAGATCTATGTTGGATGAGTACAAGACTTCCCATGGCTTTTGGGCGGAGGCAATGAACACGGCGTGTCATGCAATCAACCGCCTCTACCTTCACAAGCTAAGAGGGAAGACGCCATATGAGCTTCTAACCGGTAACAAACCAAAGGTGCATTACTTTCGAGTTTTTGGCTGCAAGTGTTTCATACTTAACAAGAGGGCCAAAAGTTCAAAGTTTGCACCTAAGGTACACGAAGGCTTTCTACTTGGTTATGGTACTAACGAACATGGCTACCGGTATTCAATAATGCCACCGGCACTATTGAGTTAACGGTAGACGTGACTTTTGATGAATCCGACGGCTCTCAAAAGGAGCAAGTCAATGATGAGCTTGTAGGTAATGACGAGCCTCCATCCGAAGCTATCAAGAAGCTTGCAACCGGTGATGTGAGGCCCGTTGAAATACAAGATGATGAAGATGAACCATCACACACTCCACAAGATTCTCATATCCATCATGTGCATCCAAATGCGCATGATGAAGCTTCCGCAACTCCGAATGGTGGTAGTGTGGGTGATGTTCAAGTGATACATCAAGTTGATGATCAAACACAAGCTCAACATGAAGTCCGACAAGAAGATGGGGACATCAATGCATATGATGAAGATGATGAAGATGGACCCATCCAACGAAGATCACTTGTGCCACATCCAAGAGTTCATCATACAGTTCAACGGGATCATCCCGTTGACAACATATTGGGGAGCATACGGCGTGGGGTAACGACACGCTCTCGTTTAGCAAATTTTTGTGAACATTACTTGTTTGTCTCCTCTTTGGAACCTCTTAGGGTGGAAGAAGCACTTGACGATCCGGACTGGGTGATGGCTATGCAAGAAGAGCTGAACAACTTCACCAGGAATGAAGTCTGGTCCTTGGTGGAAAGGCCCAAGCAAAATGTGATAGGAACCAAATGGGTCTTCCGCAACAAGCAAGACGAGCATGGCGTGGTGACAAGGAACAAAGCACGGTTGGTGGCTCAAGGTTTCACTCAAATCGAAGGTTTGGATTTTGGGGAAACCTATGCACCTGTAGCTAGGCTCGAGTCAATTCGTATATTACTTGCCTTTGCTACTCACCATGATTTCAAGCTATACCAAATGGATGTGAAAAGTGCATTCCTCAACGGCCCCCTCTCCGAATTGGTCTATGTGGAGCAACCACCGGGTTTTGAGGACCCAAAGTTTCCCAACCACGTCTACAAGCTCGACAAGGCGCTCTATGGGCTTAAACAAGCCCCTAGAGCTTGGTATGATTGTCTTAAGGACTTCCTACTCAAAAAGGGTTTTGAGATAGGAAGGGCCGATGCTACTTTATTTACTCTCGCAGTTGATAATGATATCTTTGTGTGCCAAATATATGTCGATGACATAATATTTGGTAGTACTAATGTTGCCTTTTGTGAGGAATTTAGTAGGATCATGACCAAAAGGTTCGAGATGTCCATGATGGGTGAGTTGAAGTACTTTCTTGGATTCCAAATCAAGCAACTCAAGGATGGCACGTTCATCAGTCAAACCAAGTATACAAGAGACATGCTAAAGAAGTTTGAGATGGACAAGGCCAAACCCATCAAGACCCCTATGCCTACCAATGGACATCTTGATCTAAATGTGGATGGTAAGTCAGTGGACCAAAAGGTATATCGCTCTATGATCGGTTCATTACTTTACCTTTGTGCATCTAGGCCCGATATTATGCTTAGTGTGTGCATGTGTGCAAGGTTTCAAGCTAATCCGAAAGAATGTCATATTATGGCCGTTAAGAGAATTTTTCGATACTTAGTGCACACTCCGAATCTTGGCTTGTGGTATCCCAAGGGCTCCACTTTCGATCTACTTGGCTATTCCGATTCGGACTATGCCGGTTGCAAGGTAGACCGAAAGAGCACTACCGGGACTTGCCAATTTATTGGGAGGTCTTTGTGTCATGGAGTTCTAAGAAACAAATAGTGTTGCCCTATCCACCGCCGAAGCCGAGTATGTGGCGGCCGGCGCTTGCTGTGCTCAACTACTTTGGATGAAGCAAACACTAAAGGACTTCGGATGTGAGGAAACCAAAATTCCACTTTTGTGTGACAATGAGAGTGCTATCAAACTAGCAAACAATCCCGTAACCTTCTCGCACAAAACACATAGACATCCGACACCATTTCTTGAGAGACCATGAAGCCAAAGGAGATATCGCAATACGCCATGTGAGCACCGAAAAACAACTAGCCGATATCTTCACAAAGCCTTTAGATGAGTCAAGATTTTGTGCTTTGAGGAGTGAACTAAATATCATTGATTCTCGTAACGTGGCTTGATGTCTTGCACATATTTGTTTTCACCTAGAGACCTAGATAAATGGTTTGACAAAATATTGTGTGTGATTTCAAAATCTATTTTGCATACTTCACTTATGTCCATGCTATGTATTGGTTATATGAAATCTGGACATGTTTGAAGTATGTGTAGTATACCACACAAGGCTCTCTTGAAATCCCTCTCTGTCCTCTCTGTTTTTGTGCTGTCGGTGGTACCGCCATAGGGCGGTAGTACCGACGTCGGTAGTACCGGCCCTATGGGCGGTACCACCGACCGGGTTTGACCCGAGTATAAAAGGGGCGCGGTGAATCTTTTCTAACCCTAGTCAATCCATTTTGAGACCGCCGCCTCCTGCCTCCTTCAGCCGCCGCCCGAGCCCGTGCGCCGCCGCTCCGTTCCTCCTCCTCGATCTCCCCTCCTCCTCCACCAAATCCAAATCCTTCGGTGGAAAGGTGCTTTGAAGGTGGAGATCGTCGTGGTGGTGTTCTTGAAGCCCGAAGTTTCCTCCTTCATTGGATTTCGACCTCTTCTTCACGAGTAGCAAGGTACTAGGGTGTTCATGCCCGATCTCTCAATGTACTTGTTCTAGGTCGATTCCTTTGGTAGGATTGTTCTATCTAGTATGAAGATGCTTCTAGGATGTATGGTTCGCAAGTTCATAGCGATTTGGTAGATTGGATTGAAGGAAACCGCACGCTGCTGTGCGGTCGGTAGTACCGCCCCCATGGGTCGGTAGTACCGCCCGCGCGCAGCGAGCCGTTCTCCTTCCCGACAAGCAGTTCGCAGCGTAGCCGTGGGTCTCCTTCCGCGGATTTCGATCATCTTATTTGCTACATCCGTTGAAGTAATCTTTCCATCATCTTGTCTCATGTTGGTCTATGCTATCTTTGTCTAGATGAGCCGGAGGCCCTCTCGTGCTCGTTCCCCTAGTGATGATGATGAGGAGTATGCCGCCTTGGAGCAAGGTGGTCATGTGCAAGGGGCGCCGCCGCGTCGCAATCCGGGCGCCGTGTTCGGTCTGGGAGTATGGATGACTCCTCTCGTCAGGTCCATGGACGCTCGTCCGCGGGCCACACGGGCCGTCGCAGCGTGGATAGCGCAAGGGGAGCGGGAGCGGTCATGCCCGTGGCAGTGGGCATGCTGCTCCTTCGCCTCCTCCGCCTCCTCAGCTTCTCCGCCCCCTGTCGCTGGTCCGGCTGGACGCCTGCACAGCGTCATTGTGGGAGGAGTGCCTTCAGCTGGTCTCGATCGTGAGGGTCGCTTCATCGATCCTCAAGTTGGACCGGCATCCCTCGGACTTCAGGGTTGATGCTAATCAACCGGGCTTTTGACATGCACCCTGAAGCCGAAGCTGTCATGTCCGCCGTCCCTCTCGCTCTTCTTGGAAATCCCATGGATTACTCCGATAGAAAGCGGGTAGCTTGATGAGGAGGAGGCAGCGTCAAGGAGAACCCCTATCTGTTTGTTAGAGATTGTGCTTTCTGTGGATAGGAGGTTCTGGTCCAGGTTCCAGCAAGACTTCTAGTGTCAGTATGCTGGAAGGGTTTCTGTGCTAAGGACATCCTCCTCTCTTTGCACATAAGAGATGGTTCTCTCCTCTCTGACCGACAAAAATTCTGAGGACATTCAGGCCTGGTGCAGAGGTTAGAGGAGTGGAGAGAGTTTGGGGCTGATCTCTGGCGAGCGCAGCTTCAACCAGGAGATTCTTTGTCAGTTTTGGGCCACTTTGTCATTGATCAGGAAGCTCGCGTGCTGCATTGGATGACCCAAGGGGTCCACTACAGATGTGACTTCGTCACATTTGCTCAGTTGTTGGGCTTCGATCATGTGGATAGAGATGCCCCTCGTCTTTCAGAGATGTATGGAGGGGGTATGTACTTAGAGCAGTTGCAGAGCTTAGGTGTCTATTTGGATGGTGCAGTGGCGACCTCCTCAAGGTCCCTGGCCTTAAGCCCGCTTACTACGTCCTCAACAACATCATGCGCCTGACTCTGGATCCCAAAATTGGAGATCAAGACTAACTTGAGAGATGATTCGCGCCAAGGTCCTATCTGCTTTGCTCTGCCAGATGGACGGTTTAGCATCTCTCACTTTCTTTGGCAGAAGATCTCCGATGTATACAATGATCCTCACAAGGCCCTGCCATATGCTCCATACCTTATGCATATCATTGAGCATGTGGTTGGCGCCACCTTCGAGTATGATCGCACCATGAAGGAGTACAGTGTTCGCAAGTTCACCTCGGCTCCTTCCAAGGACAAAGAAAAAGTTGATGAAGGTGGTGAGGTCCCAGCAGATGCAGCAACGCCTGCCTGAGGCTCAGCTGGGTGGTGGAGATGTTTCCCCATGCTACCCAAGCCCCGCTCCTCCTCCGCGTCGTGAGAGGCATAGGAGTGGCGGTATTCGCTCCGCCCTTGGCAAGATCTTTGAGTGGATGTGCTATCGGGCCGATCGCGACGAGCGACATCAGCAAGGAGGTGCGTCAGCATCTCGGTCTTCCTCCGCGCTCTCCGATCCGACCCCATCCAGATCCGTTTGCTGAGTATGATGCTCAGGCCCGGCGCGGTGACGATGATGATGATATGATGATGGTGGTGGTGGTCTCCCCCAGCAGCAGCCGCCCAGCAGCAGGCCCAGTTTCCAGGTGGTGGATGAGGCTGGTTTTTACAGCTCCATCTGTATCCGCCCCATCAGTTCTATCCTCCGCCACCACCCCCAGTGAACCAGCCTCATCCCTTCTCCCTGACTATTGTATGGGCACGTCCTTTGCTGGCAGGTCCACGTCATATCAAGGTGGGGGTGGTGGCTCGTACATGGGCTTTGCTGGCCCCGAAGCCGATCCAGCTGGGAGTGGTGGCCCTCGTGACTCTACACCCACCACCTGATTCTTCTGCTCTGTCATCCTTCCCTGGTGGTGACGTTGGTGAGAGAGTGCCTATTCCTCTCTCTTCGGGGCTCTTATCATGATGGATCTTCCGCAGCTATTATGATTCTTTGCTTATCTTGGCCTACCCGCTTTGGTACTTGATGCCAAAGGGGGAGTGTTAGGCTTATCTTGTTGTAATAGCTGTGAGAGAGGGTAATCTTTGAGACTAAGTGTGGTATGCTACATTTTATTTGTGATATGCTGAGGATGTAAAACTTTTATGCTTAATGTTATATTCATGTTTGGTTCATCCTCATTATTGATGCTCTTGTCATGGTGATTGTTGTTTTCGATATGGCTATGTGATTTGAGTTCTTTTCTTTCTTCAATAGCCATTCGCTTTTCTTATTACTTTGTTATGTGAATCACCATGTCATACCATTTATGCATCACAAATTGATATATTTGATGTTGTCACACACTTAGGCACCCCACGGATTGCAAAATTTAGGGGGAGCTCTTATTCTTGTGTATGCAACCTTGCTTTCTAATCAAGGTTTGAAATTCATATCCAAAGCATACACTAAGGGGGAGCTTCAACTAATTTTGGAATTCAAAAGCTTCAATTCTTTCTATCCCTAATTGTAAGCCTAAGTTGGTTGTCATCATTACCAAAAAGGGGGAGTTTGAAAGTGCATTCGCCCCCAATGTGGGTTTTGGCTAATTAATGACAATCAAATTAGGGACTACCAGTTTATAAAAGCATGTATGCAGGTGTTAGTCCTTTGAAAAGATTTGAAACGTTGAAATCTCGTGAACAAAGCACGTAGGATATTTTTGGACATAAAGATGCCTAGCTCAAGTGGTAGTTTAAAATTTCAATTTTAAACTTGAGTTATAGGTAAGCCGGACTATGAGAGGGTCACAAAGTAAGTTGGCTAGATGTGGAGAAAAGTGCTCAAATCGACTAACCTTAGTTCGCTTGAGAGACACACCGCACAATCACGAACACACTAGAGGGTAATTTCATTTGGTCGGTGGTACCGACCATGGTGGTCGGTGGTACCGACCACGGCTTCTCTGCGCAGCGCTCAAACACCCTCTCTGTGTTGGTCAAAAATGACCTGGCGGTAGTACCGCCATAACATCGGTACTACCGCCCGCGGTGGTACCGACGCAAGGTCGGTAGTAACCTGTTTTGCAACCCTCTCTGTGTAGAGTTGTATTGACCTAGCGGTGTACCGCCATATCCTCGGTACTACCGCCGCGGTGGTACCGACCCATGGCCGGTAGTTTCCAAGTTTGCAAGGCTCTCTGTCCGCGCTGAATTTGGCCTGGCGGTAGTACCGCCATTATCTTCGGTAGTACCGCCCCCGTGCTACCGACCCAAGGCCGGTGGTAACCAAGTTTGCAGAGGCTCCCTGTGTAGAATTAAAATGGCCTGGCGGTAGTACCGCCATAACCTCGGTAGTACCGCCCGCGGTGGTACCGACCGAGGTCGGTAGTATCTTGGTTTCGCGAAGCTCTCTGTGTTGAGTTGAAAATGGCCTGGCGGTGGTACCGCCATAACCTCGGTACCACCGACCTCGGAGGTACCGACCTTTGGGCGGTAGTTTCCGAGGGACCAAGTCCTTTGTGAGATGCTCTCTGTTCGCGGCCATTTTGGCCTGGCGGTAGTACCGCCATAACCTCGGTACTACACCGCCCGCGGTGGTACCGACGTGAGGACGGTGGTTGCTTGTTTGGTCAGATCTGCTCTTTCGACCGTTGTGAACTGGTCGGTGGTACCGGCCAGGGGTGGTCGGTGGTACCGACCAGCCTCGGGACTGAGGGAGTATAAATGCCTCTCCTCTTCTCTTTCCACGGTTACCCACTCACTTCATACACTTATTGCTGACCTAACTCGTGACAAACACTCTCCAAGCATTGACTCCCCCTCTCTCTCCCCTTTTCTCCTAGATTCATTCCCTTGCGAGATTTGAGCTAGGGAAGTGAGATTCGAGAGTGGGAAGCATCAATCTTCGACTTGAGCACTTGGTTTCCATCTTGCCGGCTTGCTTTGTGTCTTTTACTCTTGAGCTCTTTGAGCTCTAGCCGGTTAGGTGTTCTTCGTGGTAGCCCGTATTGATTTACTTGTGAGGGCTCCCCGAAGCGTTTGTATTACCCTGAGATTTCTAGTAGAGATACTCTCGTAGCCTTTGTGGTTGCTTGAGTGAGGCGAGGAGGTGAAATAGACTCCGACCTTTGTGGTCACCTCAACAACGAGGAAGTAGGCACTCCTTAGTGGATTGGCCGAACCTCGGGATAAATCGCGTGTCCCGTGTGCTTGTTGTTGTTGTCCCTATTTTCTCTACTTCACTTGTTATTTGTTCTTTGTGTTCTTCCTATCCCTATCTCTTTCTTAGGTTGGGAAGGCTCGATCTACATCAAGGGTAGCAACCAAGGTTGGTGAGAGTAGATTTACCATATATCATTCTTAGGAAAGTGGCTCAAAACTTGTATTATCTTCATAGCTTACATTCATCGGATTTGTAGTTTCTTTTAGGATCCCGGTTGTGCCGTTTGTTTGTGTCGGTAGTACCGGTGTTTCACACCCGGTAGTACCTACCCAAACAAACCGACCTCTCCGGTAGCTATCTAACTACATCTTATAGTTTGTGAAGTTTCAGATAGTCAAAAATCACCTATTCACCCCCCTCTAGGCTGATTAGGTCCTTTCAATGACAACTCTACAAAGATATGGAAATTAAGCTCTTTTGGATTCTATGTTACTTATCCAACATTAATACCTTATGAGAGGATTTGGATAAGTACCATACAACCCGACTTTGTAGTGTTAACTCCCCCTACATGTGTGCTCAAATGTTTGGTTTCAAGCTTGCACACATGCATAAATATGTTATTTGTGGGAGTGTTAGCACTACTAAGTGATGCTAAGGTATACATGATGAAATTTTACCTTTGAAGCGTGCATACCACATTTTGATTCATCCTTAGCATCGACCTTGCTAGAAACAAGTGAAACTAGATACCATGTGAGATCAACATTATAAACAAGGTTCTAGTTACCACTTGCTATACTAAGACTGGGCTCTAGATATCAAAATGTAACAAACATCATTCAAGTCTTAGTTCTAGCAAACATTGCACACAAGCATGTAGGAATGTAAAACATATGCAATGCAAGCAAGCAAATGTAATGCACAAACAAATGCATCAAACATGTATTCATGAGCTTGCTCCTCCTACTTGTGTGATTCCCTTGTCCAAGAATTGTGATCCCTTTACATTCTTCAATCTTGCTCCCTCTTGATTCATGTCCATCTTGTTTTCTTGTTTTCACCCTTTTGTCCTTGACATATCACAATCGACATATCTTTACCACAATTTCTCCCCCTTTGTCATCAATGACCATAAAAGGCATGCCTCTCTTGATACAAAGGGTTGCTCTAGGGGGTAGATGGCTGACACTTGAATCTTCAATTTTTGATGGACACTATCATATATGTTGGAATGACACCACTTGTAGATACTACATGTAGATGCATGAAAACCACTTTGAAATACTACATGTAGAACACTTGTAGGATCCTTGACCTTGATACCAATCGGTGGGGCATCTCCCCCTATGTCGTAGCATGGGTCACACCACTTGATGAACTTGAGCTCTTGTAGGTGAGGGAACATTGCTTGATTTGATCACTTTAAAGTTGAGGATCACTTGACATCTTGTAGGATACCATTTGTGAGCTTGATCTAGACACCACTTGGTAAAATACCACTTGAAATACCACTTTAAGGATATGTGAGTCTAGATATCACTTGAGTAAGTTGAACTTGATATCTATTTGCATTATTGTCTCTTCTTGAACTCTTGTCATGAGCCTCTCATTTGTGACTTGAACTATTAAATTTGCACAAGATATCTAACTCGGTTTGCTCTAGAGTAAGCTTCTTCACACATTTTTTCAATGGTTATCTTACTCATGTTGAATTAGACACTTGAATGCTCATCTTCTAGGTCAAGTACTTGGGTTCACTAGCTCATGAACAAACTCATATACTAACCACTAGATCATATAATCAATCAAGCAATAGTGGTAGGCTATGAATTTAAATTTTTCATTTGTTATGCATGACCCTATTAAGCATGTACTATATGCACTAACCGCATACTAGTAAGGGATGAAATGATCATGCACATTACAATGATACCTTTGCTATCTTGGAGTAGAGGATAGTCATTAGATTCCAATTAAGCTCCATAATATCAATGTGAAGTCCATTTATAAGCTTGATGAAGACCAATAGATATTAAACATGAATTCTATTCTTCACCCATATGAATTGAAACCACTAATGATCAAGTGAACTATCTTGTTGTGGTTGGCTTGCTTCTTCATTTGGTCTTAGCTTGCATGAGAATACCACTTATGATTTGCTTCTTTATCTTGGGTGTTGCTTGCTTTCTTTCTTGATCAATCTCTTGATTGCTCCAACTAAGCATCTTCAATGATACTTTAGATCATCACTTCCATGTTAGCCTTCCAAGCCTCGCTTGGTTAACCTACCAAAGGCGGCAAGCCCCTACACATAGGGAGAAGTGACCTCTCTCCAAAGAATCATCCTTGATACTCACTTGAATTGACTTTGTTTGATTGATCCAAATGATGAACTCTTCTTGAGATATGATATTGAACCCTTCTTTTGGTCCTTTTCTTTCTTCTCAAAATATCTTCAACTAACACTAGGACTTGAGCTTCATCTTTATCTTGATCTTGGTCTTGATCTTGAATTTGAGTACCAATTGTGTGCCAAATACACTCCACAATCAAGTGACCTTGTACTCATCTTTGTCATGTTTCTAACTCATAACAAACCAAACATAGATCCCTCAACCACTTATAAACATGATTCCAACTTGAGGGCCTTTCAATCAAAGTGACTTGTGATCTATCCAATAAATATCACTTATATGACAGATTCTGTTATCTTCAATGAAATGATAATATCTTACAATATATTGATCCAATTGCTATGAAATTTGGTGGAGATGTGCCTCACTATGTATTCTAGTAGCCATAAAAATTTGAGCTTCATTGGACTTCTAGATTACTACCAGATTTGACATCTTTCCACACTACTACATGCTGAAAACTGCTGCAAAATAGTTGACAAGATCCACTCCAAAACTGAAGTATCCCTTATCCAATACACATGAAATTTTCACAGCAACTAATACCATAAATGCAGAGTATGTATTCCAAATTTCAAGCCAATCCAATAGATTTGATCATTCAAACATGGCTATCATCGCAACTAGCTCAGATTTCAAATTTGGACAGATTTCACTACTTGAGCTGTTCTTCTTCAAATATGAATCAAACTCGAAATCAACTTGTTTGAATACTCTCACAAGACATATCCATTCAAACCACTTACTAAAGGTCACCTTGTGATTATATCCAATCAAACCAACTCAAACTTGATTACTAAGCATTTAATCCATTCAATTATCTCATAGCAAGCAACATATGCATATTTCCAATTCATTCAACTCATATGCACCCAAATGAATATGATCAACAAGAAATATACCTTAGTAGCTCATGAACATCCATTATCAAGCTTCTACTTCAATAAATTGCAAACCTTCAAATATTTCCAATAAAATTACCACAACTTGAACTTTGCACTTGTATGTCATAGCACATTTTGGACTTCACTATTTTGACTTGGCATTGGGATTGGATTGCACACTATCCCTAGGCTTCATTTGCTCGACACAATCATATGATGATCAATAAGATATCAATTGAATCAAGCCTCCAATGCCATGGTACCTACACACATTCATCCACCTTTTGATGGTACCCAAACTTGTTTGGGTCCTCTCAAGTTAGGAGCAACATACTTAGGCAATGCCTTAGTATGAGTAGCGGGATGTTTTGCAATAGCAACCAATGAGGTACCATTGTCATCCTTTCTAAGCACAACATTATCATCAATTGAAATAGGCTTAGAAGTGTTACCTAGGGGACATGAATTAGCCATGTGTCCCTTTTCCGGCATGAGTAGCAAACTCTCTTTGATTGAGCCTTTTCTTCCTTGCTCATTTGTTGCTTCTCATTGCCTTGCTTCTTCTTGTTTGCTTGATCCTTCTTCTCAAGCTTGTTTGGACAACCCGAAGCTAGGTGGCCTAATTTATCACAACTATAGCACTTGACTTGGGTGAGGTCTTGTGTTGATCTTGATCTTCTACCTCCCCTTCTTGTCTTCTTCTTTATCAAGCCACCATCATCATGTTTGTTCTTGATTTGATCTTGGGGCTTCTCTTTTTGCTCAACTTGTGGCTTTGGTTGAGGCTTTTCTTTGTTCACTTTTTCTTGGTTGAGCACATAGAGGTAAGATGTCCTCTAGTGCGGCACTTGAAGCACTTGACATGCTTGAGCCTCGCTTCTTGTTTCTTCAACTTGAGCTTTTCTTTGTTAGGGCAACCATTTGCGAGATGTCCCATCTCATGGCATTTGTAGCACATGAAGTGAGATAACTTCTCTTGTTCTTGCTTCTTCATCTCTCTTTCGTGTCTTCTCTTGCCCCATCTCTTGCCTTTGACATTGCTCTTGTTGAAGCCAATGCCACTCTTGTCGCCATAACTTCTATGATTGTTCAACATATGCTCAAAAGTGACTTTTGATTTGTAGCACCTCTCTAACTTGTTGCTCAAATTCTTCACTTCACTTTTGAGCTCATTGTTCTCCTTCAAAATGTTAGTCTCACAAGACATAAAAGTAGAACAAGCATCTTTATGTGAAGAACATGGCATAGATAATAAGTCATCATAAGAGGTGGATACATTCTTCTTCTCTACATCACATGGGTTAGCACAAATATGTGATTGATCATTTGACCCAAATGATGAGCTCTCACTAGTTTTAGTTTCTACATTAGAAATCTTCTTAGTGAGCAAAGCATGGTCTTGTACCAAGTTATCATGAGCAACACTAAGTTCCTCATGAGCCAATTTTAGCTCCTCATGTGAACAAGTAGTAACATAGAGTAGATGCTTTTGTTGTTCACATGTGTTCTTTAGAAATGAGTTTTCATTTTCCAATTTCTTTGTTTTAGCCATCTCATTTTCTAAAGCTTTGATCATTCTACCAAATTTATATAAAAGCTCCTCATATGAATCAAGATCAATCACATTTGCATTAGATACCTTGGTGTCACCATGTGACATAAAGCAATGTGATGTAGTGGATGAGCTTGTAGTGGCATCACAATTATGGCCCGAACATGAACCATCATCATCAACTTTGTCAAGTGAACTTGTAGTGGATCGATCATCATCATCACTTGACCATGAGGTGGAGCAATCTTCCACAATCACCGAGTTGTGGTCATGCTCAACATCCTCATGTGTCTCCTTCTTCGACTCATCAACATCATCATCACCATCATGAGAGACACTCCCATACTTGTCATTAAGATATTCCCAAATTTCATGGGAGGACTTCATGTCTATGATCTCTCCAAATATATCATCATGCAAAGATCTATAGATGATGTTAGTAGCTTGGATGTCAAGATCTAGGCATTTCTCTTGTGCTTGAGTTAGATTATTTTCATCCAACATATGAGAAAAGCCTACATCTACCATCCACCACATTTGAGGACAAATAAACTTGAAATTGCATATATTCCAATTTTCCCATTGTGCAAAGTGTGTGCCATCAAAAATGTGTGGACAATCAACATCTAGCCCATAAGTCGCCATCCTCTCGGGTCGGTGAAGACCACAAATGAGAGACCACGGCTCCGATACCACGTGTAGGGTCGAGATGGCGGACTAGAGGGGGGGTGAATAGTCCTTTCTAAAAATAATCGCACCGGCTAACCAAAACAAATGCGGAATTAAACTATTCGGTCTAGCCAAGACTACACCCCTCTATTTATATTCTCTGACACCTCACAAAGATCCTAAACAAAGCAAATAAGGTGTCGGGCTAGCAAAGCTCACCTAAATAATTCTAGAAGCAAGGTCACACAAACCTATGCAACTAGTTCTCAAACAATTGGGAGCTCCTACACAATCTAGTAAGCAAAAGCACAAAACTCCTAAGCTCACTAGCAATGCTCAATAACAAGGCTACACAAGCCAAATTAGAGAGCTCAAATTACTTAGCTACACAAACTAAGTAATGTGACTAACAAGGCTACTCAAGCCAATTAGTCACGCAAGGAAGCTACTTCTATGCTACACAAGCAAGAAGGTAACTAGCAAGCTACACAAGCTAACTAATTACAAGAGCAACTACACAAGCACAATATGTATGAGAAAGTAAATACAAGCTTGTGTATGGAGATTGCAAACCACCGAGAAGATGTAGACAATGTTGACACGGTGATTTTTATCCCGAGGTTCACTTGGTTGCCACCAAGCTAATCCCCGTTGAGACAAGCTCAAGGTTGTCGCTGGTCCTCTTGCTAGTGGTGACTACACTAGTCACACTCTCCCACAAGGAGAGCTTACCACAAGCTCTAGCACTTGACCCGACCGAACCACTTGATTCTCTTCACATCTCTCTTTTACTAGAGTTGCTCTTCACGATCTCCCGCGGGGTGAGCACAACACCCCTCACAAATCCTTCTCCGGAGCCACGCACAATCACCACGCGGGCTTCACAACGGAGACACAATCCACCAAGCCGTCTAGGTGATGGCAATCACCAAGAGTAATAAGAAATCCCCATCACAAAGATTTCCTAGTGCCACCAAATGCAATCCTCAAATGCACACACACACTAGGCTCTCAATCCCTCACTCAAATTAGCACCAAGCTTGAGAGGGAGAGGAAGGGGAATAGGTGGATCTTCACTCTCCCATCCACACCCCCAAAGGGCACTCAATCTCTCCAAGAAATTTCAGCTCATAGCAATGGAGAGAAGGAGAGGGATGAACCCTAGCTCACCAAGAGCAAGAATGGGGAGAGCAGACTTTTTTCGCACGGGAAGGGGAAAGGCACTATCTTATCCCTTTGGTCAGTCCCCAACGGTAACAAGCAACTAGCTTCTCTCACACGCTCCCGCAACGGCTAGATCTGAGTTGAACAAGAATTTCTTGTGAGGGAGATGGAAAATTGCCGGTTGAGAGCTCTCTCTCTCTCTCACTGACACACGCATGCAAGCTTGTCCCCCTCTCAACGAGAAATTCTTGTGAGGGAGAGGAAAATTGCCGTTTGAGCACAATTTTCACTCACGCCACACTCTCTCTCCCAATGGCCAAAACGGACCAAATCGCACACATGCAGCTCACACACTATTGCTCAACAAGAAATTCTTGTGAGGGAGAGAAGAATTGCTGGTTGAAATTAGCTCAAGACAGAGAACCCTTGCTCAGCAATTTTAGCTCACTCAACGAGAAATTCTTGCAGCACCACTTCACAAATCTCTTTCCTTCTCTAATTTCACCCTTTTTAAGTGCTAAGTTTACCAAGGTATTCCAAAGTAAATTGGGCACTTAAGTTAGCATTTTCACAAGGAATTTTTAGGGTTACCTCTCACCATGTCACAAAGCGCCATGCATATGCAAATGAAACTCACACTTAGTGGCACTAGATAACCGTTGCAACTAAAGATTTCTCCTCTTTATAGTACGGCTATCTATCCTAAACCCGGTCAAGCACTTCTCTTCTCAACTAGACCGTGAAATGAAATGCCCTACAAATATACCTTTGCCTTGCGCATTCCATTCCATTTCCTCCAGTGTTGATGCAACACATGCACCAACCTTGATCAAATGATATGATCCACTTCATATCATCATATGGCCTTCATGGTCCATCGATCTCGACCTCACTTGCTTTTCACCATTGCTTCGGTCCTTCGGCGCCAAGTCTTTGCTCAAGCCTCCCGACACTCGGTACCAACGGCTTCAAAGCCTCCAACTTGCCCTTCACCTTCACAACCGGTCCATCAAGCCAAGTCTTGCCTTGATCTTCTCCATCTTAGCCACATGACTCCATGTCATGTCTCATATACAATAAGCTCCTTCATTGTACATTCACTTGTGAACTAATCTCCTGTGTATTTCACTTAAACACATATTAGTTCACCTAGGTTGTCACTCAATTACCAAAACCAAACAAGGACCTTTCAACTAGGCTTAAGGAAGCCCACTCCTCCCTCCTTAATCAAAGTAAGATTGAGGATGTTGTAGAGACATGCAACATAGGAGTAACATGTGATATTCTTGATGAATCCTTTTATGCTCCCATTATTGTTGCTCCCACCAATGCATCATCATCATCTAGCTCAACTAAAATGCCCACTTCTACTACATATGATTCATCATTAGTAGTAGAAAATGAGAACCTTAAGAACAAGGTGTATGAGCTCACTCATGCTTTAGGCAATGCCTATGGCGGAGATGCCCGCTTGCTTAAGTGCTTGGGTAGCCAAAGATGTCCACTCAACAAGGAGGGACTTGGCTATACCCCCAAGAAGGGCAAGGCCGCTTTTGCTCCTCACAAGACTAGTTTTGTGAAGAGCAATGGTCGGTATTGCCATAATTGCAAGCAATCCGGGCACATAGAGCAAAATTGCTTTAACAAGAACAAGAACAAGAATAATGCTCATGTTACCTCCATTAGACTTGATTCTTGTTATATGCTTGCAAAGGGCACTAATGGTGTGAAGGCTAAGTATATTAGTGCACCCATGGTTGGCTCAAGAAGAATGCAATTTGGGTGCCCAAGAGCTTGGTGACTAACCTTGGAGGACCCAAAAGGTTTGGGTACCTAAAAGGAATTGATCTCTTTTGTAGGTAAACTATAAAGCGGGAGGAAGGCATTGGGTGCTTGATAGTGGGTGCACTCAACACATGACCGGAGATGGAATAATGTTCAAATCAATCAACACTAGTGGCAATGATCATGCGGAGGCTATCACATTTGGTGACAACAAGAAAGGCAAGGTTAAAGGCTTGGGCAAGATTGCAATATCCAATGACTTGAGCATCTCCAATGTGCTATTAGTGGAATCTCTCAACTTCAACTTGTTGTCCGTGGCACAATTATGTGATTTGGGATTCAAATGCATATTTGGTGTTGATGATGTGGAGATAGTTAGCGTTGATGGAAGTGATTTGGTCTTCAAGGATTTAGATATGAGAATCTTTATTTGGTGGATTTTGATGCCAGTGAAGCTCAATTGACAACATGCTTATTCACCAAATCAAGTATGGGTTGGCTATGGCATAGACGCTTGGGACATGTTGGAATGAAGCAACTAAAGAGGCTAGTGAAGCATGACATGGTTAGAGGACTAAAAGATGTTCACTTTGAAAAGGACAAGCTATGTAGTGCATGCCAAATGGGAAAGCAAGATGGAAACACCCATCCTAACAAAGGAATGATGAGCACTACACATGCACTTGAGTTGTTGCACATGGACTTGTTTGGACCAACTACATATACAAGTATTGGGGGAAACAAGTATGGCTTTGTGATAGTGGATGACTATACAAGATACACATGGGTCTTCTTTCTTGTTGACAAAAGTGAAGTGTTTGGAGTATTCAAAACCTTGTCAAGAAAAGCCAAAATGAGTTTGATAGAAGAATCAAGAAAGTAAGAAGTGACAATGGAAGTGAGTTTAGAAACACAAGAGTTGATGAGCTATGTGATGAATTTGGAATCAAACATCAGTTCTCGGCCAAGTATACACCTCAATCCAATGGGATAGTTGAAAGAAAGAATAGGACACTCATTGATATGTCAAGATCTATGCTTAGTGAATACAATGTGAGTGATTCTTTTTGGGCCGAAGCAATCAACATGGCTTGCTACTATAGCAACCGACTCTATTGTCACCCTCTATTAAAGAAGACACCATATGAGCTCCTCAATAATAGAAAGCCCAACATTGCATATTTCCGGGTCTTTGGGTGCAAATGCTACAATATTGAAGAAGGGCACAAGACTTGGCAAGTTTGAAAAGAAGTGTGGTGAAGGGTTCCTACTTGGTTACTCCACTACAAGCAAGACATATAGAGTGTGGAACAACATATCAAGAATAGTTGAAGAAGTCCATGACGTTGAGTTTGATGAAACCAATGGGTCACATGAAGAACAAGACAACCTAGATGATGTGAGAGGAACACAATTGGTGAAAGCTATGAAGAACATGGACATTGGTGATATAAGGCCAAAGCAAGTGATTGACATAGAAGATGACAAGATCAAGTGCTCTCTCCTCCAACCATGCATGACAATGATATTGCAAGCTCTAGTGGTTATCAAGTTCAACAAGATGCTCGTGCAAGTACAAGTGCTCAACCGGAACAAGTGCTCCAACCAACACACATTGCAAGAGATCATCCTTTAGATCAATTGTTGGTGACATAAGAAGAGGTGTGCAAACAAGATCAAGATTGGCTTCATTTTGTGAACACTACTCGTTTGTTTCATCTATTGAGCCAACCAAGATTGATGAAGCCTTGATGGATGTTGATTGGGTGAATGCAATGCATGAAGAGTTAAACAACTTCACCCACAATGATGTTTGGGAGTTAGTGGAAAGACCAAAGAACACAAATGTTATTGGTACAAGATGGGTCTTCCGAAATAAGCAAGATGAAGATGGCATTGTAATAAGGAACAAAGCACGATTGGTAGCACAAGGTTACACTCAAATGGAAGACATTGACTTTGGAGAAACCTATGCACCGGTTGCTAGATTGGAGGTAATTAGAATCTTACTTGCATATGTTTGTTCTCATAACATCAAGCTCTATCAAATGGATGTCAAGAGTGCATTTCTCAATGGATTCATCAATGAACTAGTGTATGTTGAGCAACCTCCCGGATTTGAAGAATTGAAGAAGCCCAACCATGTATACAAGCTCAAGAAGGCACTTTATGGGTTAAAGCAAGCACCAAGAGCATGGTATGAAAGATTGAGAGACTTCTTGCTAGCAAAAGGGTTCAAAATTGGGAAGTTGACACCACTCTCTTCACCAAGAAAATTGGAAGTGACTTGTTTGTGTTGCAAATCTATGTGGATGACATCATATTTGGATCAACAAATCAAGACTTTTGTGAAGAGTTTGGAGAGATGATGGCTAAAGAGTTTGAGATGTCTATGATTGGAGAGCTTAGTTACTTCCTTGGTCTACAAATCAAGCAAATGAAGAAAGGCACATTGTTAGTCAAGGCAAGTACATCAAGGACATGCTCAAGAAGTTTGGGTTAGATGAAGCTAAAGCAATAACCACTCCAATGGGCACAAATGGACATTTGGATAGTGACTCTAGTGGTGACATGGTAGATCAAAAGTTATATCGGTCAATGATTGGAAGCCTACTCTATGTGACCGCATCAAGGCCGGATGTCATGTTTAGTGTGTGCATGTGTGCAAGATTCCAAGCTTCACCAAGAGAAAGTCATTTGAAAGCAACCAAAGAATATTGAGATACTTGAAGCACACTCCAAATGTTGGACTATGGTATCCCAAGGGCTCTCAATTTGAATTGATTGGATACTCGGATTCCGATTATGCGGGATGCAAGGTGGATAGAAAGAGCACATCAGGCACTTGTCAATTGCTTGGAAGATCACTTGTCTCATGGTCATCAAAGAAGCAAAATAGTGTTGCACTCTCTACTCTCTACGCCGAAGCCGAATACATATCCGCGGTAGTTGTTGTGCACAATTGCTATGGATGAAAGCAACATTGCAAGATTATGGAGTCAAGTTTGGACAAGTCTCATTACTATGTGATAATGAGAGCGCCGTCAAAATAGCCACCAACCCGGTTCAACATTCAAGAACAAAGCACATTGATATAAGGCATCACTTCATTAGAGATCATCAAGCAAAGAAAGATATATCTATTGAAAGTGTGGGCACCGATGGTCAACTTGCTGATATCTTCACCAAGCCACTAGATGAGAGAAGGTTTTGCAAGCTAAGGAATGAATTGAATATCCTAGACTTCTCCAACATGAGTTGAATGCACCCCCACTTACGACATGCCTCTCCTCCAAGAAAGCAAAGGTGAAATTGTTTGGCATGTGCATTCATTATTAGGTTGTGATCTAGTTCATATAGCCACCACATTGCTTATTTAGGCTCATTCATGGTAAATCAAATGAATTTGAAGTATATATGGTACCACTATTGCTTCTATGTTTGACTTGATCTAGTGGTAGCATATAACTCGTTTGCGAGCTTGTAACTCTAGTGTTTGGTCTAGTAAGTGAGCAATGGGTGTTTAACCAACATGAGTAAGATAACCATTGTAAGATGCGTGAAGAAGCTTACTCTAGAGCAAACCGTGTTAAATATCCTATGCTCATGAGCTAGATGAATCTCATAATGCAAAAATTGTCTTCTTTCATTAAAACTTGCCCCACTTTTATGATAATTGTTGACAAAGGGGGAGAAAATAATGACAAAGATATGGGGAGAAAATGCTGAGATAAAAGAAACATGCTAATGAAACCTTAAAATGGGATCGGAGCATACAAATAGGGGGAGCAAGCTCATAAACATGTTTGTTGCATTTGAAATGTGCATATTCATATGTTTGATTGCAATGCATAAGCTATTTATTTTGATATTCATGCTTATGTGGTGAATGCTAGTGTTAGAACATGATTGATGATATGACTCACTAGCATGAATAGGATGATAACTAGACATACTTGTATTTTTAAGTGGTTCAAGAGCCTTATTATTATGTTGATCTCATGGGGTTCTTGAGTTTTGATGTATGTCTAGTGACAAATGATGCTAAGGATGGTTTATCATGTGCACTCCGATTGGTATCATGCTTCAAAGGTCCATTCTTATGCCTTAAGCATCATTATTGGTAGTATTGCTCACCCACATTTCATATCCATACATATGTGCCAAATCTAGAACCAAACTCTATAGCACATATGTAGGGGGAGCTAATACTATCAATGTGGTTACTCAAATTTAAAATACATATCTTTGTATAGGTTGTCATCAATTACCAAAAAGGGGGATTAAAAGCCCTAGTTTGTTTTTGGTTAATTGATGAAACCTATTTGGTCTAATCCTATTTGCTAAGCATGTGTGTAGCTTATAAGAAAGGACTGTGACCAAGCCAAGTGGTGGAGCTTGCAAGGTGGCAACCATGGAGGAGGGTGATACCCACAAGCATTCAAGAGATCAAGTGCTCTACCATTGGTGAAATGAAGAAAAGAAGAGATGGAGCAAAGAGGCCCGAAGGCAAAGGTATAACCTATAGGGCTCTTTGTTTTGGTGATCAAGACACTTAGCGAGTGTGATCACATTTAGGATACATAGCTGTACTATTAAGAGGATATTATTCACGGCTTATGCGGTGTTCAAGTGCCACTAGGTGTTCTCTAACTTATCGATGCTATAGACCTAGTGAGTGACTAACAAAACCCTTGATAAAAGCTTTGCAAAATGCTAACACACGTACACAAGTGATGAAACACTTTGGTGTTGGCACATGGAAGCAAGGGTAGAAGTTAGAAATTGAAAAGTGCTGTGTTAGGGGCATCGGACGCTGCTGGCGGCAGCATCGGCCGCTGGGCCGAGCGTCCGGTGGCAAACCCTAACCACTGACATTTGTTGAGGGAGCATCGGATGCTGGTGAAACACTGTTGCAGAGTCCGATGCAGGTGACGTGGCGCGAGCATGCTTTCCATGGAGCATCGGACGCTGGGCTGCGTCTGATGCCAATCCATCGGACGCATCCGATGTTGTTTGGAGCGTTCTGGAACCTTTCTGTTGTGTCATCGGACGCAGGGGTTGAGCGTCCGATGCTAATGTTCCGGCACATCCGATGTGGCATAGAAAAGAGCTGAATCGAGCAGTGGCATCAGAGCGTCCGATGCCTGGCATCGACGCGTCCGATGTCACATTAACCGTGGCGCGAAGGAATATGATCGTTGGGATCTAACAGGCTGAATTCATATCAGAGGGACACGTGGCTCCATCTGGAGCATCGGACGCTGGGGCAGTGTTCGATGGTCGCGCATCGGAGCGTTCGATGGTCGCGATTTCAGCCCAATGGCTAGGCCAACTTGGGTGGCCTATTTAAGGGGCTTGGCCGGCTCACTTGGCATCACTCTTGCACATTTTGATTCCTAAGCATTCTAGTGAGCTTTGGCAAGCCTCCCAACTCATCTCCCAAATTGATTTGATCAAACCAAGTGAGATTGAGTGATCTAGTGCGTGATTTGAAAAGAGTTCAATCTAGTGGCACTAGTTCTTCGCATCGGCATTGAGTTCTCTTGTTACTCTTGGCATTTGCCGGTGCCTAGATGACTTGGAGGTGTTGAGGTGGTTGTTGGCAAGATTGATGATTGTTCTTGGCCACCACTGTTCGAGATTGTGAGAGGTTTTGGAGCCTCACCTCGCCGGAGCGGCAAGAGGCATCCTTAGTGGATTGCTCGTGTCATTGAGCTACCTCACTAGCGGTAGATTCTTGTGGTGCTCTTAGTGAGCTTGGCTTTGCGCCGATTATCCACCGGGTCACCTAGTGTTGGTCGACACAACGGGGAGTAGCGTGCCGACAAGCACGTGAACCTCGGGATAAATCTTGGTGTCTCGTGTGCTTATTGTGATTGCTTCCACATCTTGGTGATTGGCATCACGAGTGGATTTCACCGGTGATTGGCTCTCTACTAGGCGATCCCAAAGGCTTGGTGAAACCACCTCTATCTAGCTCATTTACTTTGTGTATTTACATTGAGCTATTTCTCTTGTGTAGATACTATCACTTGTTGTATATATCTTGTTATATTCCTTGTGTAGCTAGTTGTGATTAGCTTGATTAGTCTATCTATTGTACACACTTGTCTCATATACATTTTGTATATCATACTTGTACTAGAGCTAGTTAGTTTTATTCCGCATTAGATATTAGCTCTAATTGCTTGTGTGACATAGATATATTAGGTAGAATTGTTGGATTGGTGGCTTGCAACACACTATTAGGCTAGCGCAAAAAGTTTCGCCATTTGTTATACTAATAGTGTTTGCCTAAGTAATTTTGTAGAGTTTTTAATTAGGCTATTCACCCCCCCCCCCTCTAGCCAATTTGGACCTTTCACCTCTTCACTTCGAGTAGCAAGGTGCTATGGTGTTCTTGCCCGATCTCTAAATGTACCTTGTTCTAGGCTGATTCCTTTGGTAGGATTGTTGTCTCTAGTGCATAGATGCTTCTAGGATGTCTTTTATGCAAGATTGTTGGAGATTTGTATGAGTAGATGGAAGAAAACCGCACACTATTGTGCGGTCGGTAGTACCAACCCCATAGTCGGTAGTACCGACCACATGCAGTGGACAATTTTCCTCTCCATTTGTGTATCGTCGCCTATCTTTATCGCATCCTTTAAGGTTGTCTTGTTGTTACTTGTGTCTCATCTTGGTCCGTGTCTTCTTTTCTAGATGTCACATGATCGAAGGGGCTCTCGTGATGCGAGACTTGCTAGGGAGACAAGGGAGTATTTGCAAGAGCAAGAGGTGGAAGAAGAAGAGTTTGTGGATATGGAGCAAGGTGGACAGCGGCGCAATCCCTCGCGCCGAGCTCGGTCTATGGGTGGGAGTAGCGAGGATCCCACTCGGTCGGTTTGTGGGCGTTCGTCCACCGGCCGACAGAGTGTGGGTCGAGATGGTGCTGGAGGGAGTGGGCATGCTCCACCTCCTCCTCCACCACCTCCCGCTGCAGGTCCCCCCGGGCGCCTTCACAGTCTGATCATCGGTGGTCAGACTCTGGAGGTTGGTGCCGAAAGGGAGGGTCGATCCATCGAACCTCGCTTTGGGCAACAGTCTCCACAGTTAGCTGGGATGGTGTTCATCAACCGTGTGTTTCGCACACACGGCCAGGTCGGTGCTCAGATGGTGGGTCCAGCTCATCCGAGAAATGTCTTGGATTATTCTGTCAGGAAGAGGGCAAATGAGCTAAAACAACAAAGGTTGGAGAACCCTTACTTGTATATAAGGGATGATTTAGTGGACAGGCAGTATTGGTCCCACTTTCAGCAGGACTATTACGTGTCTGTTCTCTGGAGAGGATTTTGTGTGAAAGGGAGACCTCTCCTCATTGATCATAAGCGTCTTCGGATTCGATCTTTGATGGACAGAAACAATGAGGAGATGAATGCCTTAGTGCAGAGACTTGAAGATTGGAGGATATTGACTCTTATTTCTGGAGAAAGGAGCTGGAATCAAGAGATTATCTATCAGTTTTGGGCTACTCTCTATATTGATCAGCCGAACAAGGTCCTTCACTTGATGACTCAAGGTACCCATTATCGTTGTGATTTTGTGATCTTTGCTCGGTTGTTGGGTTTCAATAGAGAAGATCGCAGTGCTCCCAGACTGTCGGAAATATATGGAGAAGGCATCTATCCAGCTGAGCTTGAGACGTCTGGCATTTATTTGCCTAGGAAGGCAGCAGGGTTTCAGGTAAATGGCCTCAAGTCCTATTATTTTGTCCTGAACAATTTTGATGAGGTTACCCTGGATCCAAAGAGTGGGGACAACACTTTTTTGAGGAATGACGCCCCGAAGATTCTGTGTCGGTTTGCTCTACCCTATGGGAGATTCAACATCTCTCATTTTCAATGGCAGAAGATCTCTGAGGCATATATTGACCCCCACAAGGACCTGCCCTATGCCCCATACATTATGCATGTGATTGAGCATGTTGTTGGAGCTACTTTTCAGTATGACCGGGTTGTCAAGGAGTACAACGTCCGGAGTTTCTCCTCTACAGGCAAGGCTGATGATGATGAGTTTGATGGCGATGGTGATGGTGGTGGCATTGCTGGCACCGCTCTCTATCAGCCTCCTCCAGTCTATCATCCCCCGCCGGTGTACTAGCCTCCTCCATCTTATGCTCAGCATGGTGTTGATCCGTCACATGGTGGCGCGTCTACTTCATATTGAGGTGGAGGTGGTGGATCCTTTGATGGTCTTGCTGCTCCTGATGTCGATACTGCTGCTGGTGGTGGCTTTGGTGCTTCCTCGACTCCGCCTGATGCTTCTGTTAATCCTTCTGGTGATTCTTTATTTCTCCAAGCGGTGATGTGGGCGCAAGTGCGTATGCGTCTATCTTTGGTGGCCCCTCCAGTAGCTATCCTTTTGGTTATGGCGGTTTTGATGGTTCCAGCGGTGGCTACTTTTAGCTCTTGTGCTTTGTTGAAGCCTACCCTTTTTCGCACTTGATGCCAAAGGGGGAGTGTTAGGCTCTTTCATGGTTGTAATTAGTAGCTTTGAGAGATTTGTGGGTGAACTAAGTGTGGTAAACTATGTTTTGTGTTGAACTTTGTGATGCTTGGTAGAGGGTTTGATACTTTTGAGCTTATTGTAATATCTTTCATGGTTGATCCTCTACTTGTTATTCATATCATGTTTGTGATTGTTGTTTCTGGAAATGGCTATGTGATCTTTGAGTCCTTTTCTTTCCTTCATAGCCATTCAATTCTTTTTACTCTATTGTTATGTGAATCACCATGCTCATGCATCATGTTTTATTATATATATGGTATTGTTTGCTGTCACACACACTTAGGCACCCCACGGATTGCAAACTTTAGGGGGAGCTCTTGTCCTTGTGTATGTAAACTTGCTTAAAGTCAAGGTTTGAATTCAAATCCATAGCATACACTAAGGGGGAGTTTGAACTAAATTTTGGAATTCAAAGCTTTAATTCTTCTTCTATCCTTATTGTAAGTCTAAGTTGGTTGTCATCAATTACCAAAAAGGGGGAGTTTGTAAGTGCATTCGCCCCCAATGTGGGTTTTGGCTAATTAATGAATTGTCATGTAGTGCATGGTTAGTCCTTAGAAAGAATTGCAATGTTGATATCTCATGAGCAAAGCACGTTAAATCTTGTTGGACCAAAAGATGCCTAGCTCAAGTGGTGGATTAGTAGTTTACTTTTAAACTTGAGTTATAAGTAACCTAGACTATCAAGAGGGATACAAATTAGGTTGGCTAGATGTGGAGAAAAGTGCTCATATCGACTAACAATAGTTTGCTTGAGAGACACCGCGCACTCACGAACACATAGGTGTTTTTCTGCACAGTCGATAGTACCGACCACGGGGGTCGGTAGTACTGATCAGGGGCACCGTCCGCAATGCTCCCTGGATGGAGTTTTATTTGATCTATCGGTAGTACCGCCATAACCCCCGTAGTACCAACCATCCAGACCCAGTTTACACACCTCTGTGTGTAGATCCTAAATGACCTGACGGTAGTACGCCGTAAGGTTGGTAGTACCATCCCCGGTAGTACCGACCATGGGGTCGGTAGTATCGACCCTTCCCAGGTCAGTTTGCATCCCTCTCTGTTCGTGACCCATTTTGGCTTGGCGGTAGTACCGCTATAAAAGTTGGTACTACCGAGGTCGGTAGTACCAACCCCTGGTCGGTGGTACCGAGCGCTCCGAATAACTTTTGTGAACCTCTCTATTCGCGGCCACTTTGGCCTGGCGGTAGTACCGCCATAGGGTCGGTACTACCGACCCTCGGTGGTACCGACCTATTGGTCGGTAGTTGCGGGTTGGTCAAACTCAGATCTGGCGCAGTGAAAATGGCTGGCCGACACTACCGACCGTATGGGGTCGGTACTACCGACAAGCCTTGGGACAGGGTGACTATAAATAGCCACCCACTCCACTTCTAACCGTGATCCACTTACTTCACTCATTCATTGCGACCTACCAGCTGACAAAGAGCCTCCCAAGCATTGACTCCTCCCCTCTCTCTCCCCCTTTGCTCCAAGATTCATTCCCTTGCAGGATTTGAGCTAGGGAAGTGAGATTAGAGAGTGGGAAGCTTCGATCTACGACTTGAGCACTTGGTTCCCGCATCTAGCCGGCTTGGTTTGTATTTATTACTCTTGGGTTCTTGGAACCCTAGCCAATTAGGTGTTCTTCGTGGTAGCTCGTGTTGATTCATTTGTGAGGGCTCCATGAAGCGTTTGTATTTCCCCTGTGATTCTTAGTGGAGAAACTCGGCTAACCTTTGTGGTGGCTTGAGTGAGGCAAGGAGGTGAAAGAGACTCCAACCTTGGTGGTCACCTCAACAACGAGGACGTAGACACTCCTTAGTGGTTTGGCCGAACCTCGGGATAAATCGTTGTGTCCCGCGTGCTTGTTGTTATCTCTACTTTGCATACTACGCTTGTACGTGTATTCTTCGTGTTCTTCCTTTCCCTCTCTCATTCTTAGGTTGGGAAGGCTCGATCCACACTGTGGGAAGTAACCAAGGCTTGGGAAGGTGACAATCTTCGTCTACAACACTTAGGGAAGTGGGAAAATTACTAGATCTGAAATAGCATCTCATTTACATTGGATTTATTGTTGCTTTTAGGATCCCGGTAGTGTCATTTGTTTGTGTCGGTAGTATCGGTGTTCATTACCCGGTAGTACCAACCCAAATAGACCGGTAGTACCGGTTGTTATTTAACTACAAGTTTCAGTCTTTGAGATTCAGATAGTAGAGAATCACCTATTCACCCCCCCTCTAGGCTGATTTGATCCTTTCACTCCTCCACCCATGCTATTGCGCGCCATGGCTACTGCCCTTCCCCTGCTCACCAGAAGAGGACCTCCTCTCTCTCTCCCTCCACACGTGTGAAAGCCCTAGTTTAATTTTGACTAATTGATGAAACCTATTTGGTCTAATCCTATGGCTAAGCATGTGTGTATCTCATGAGATGGATTAGGACCAAGTCAAGTGGTGGAGCTAGCAAGGTGGCAACCATGGAGGAGATGGTGATGACCACAAGCACTCGAGTGATCAAGTGCTCCACATTTGGTGAAATGGAGAAAAGAAGAGTAGTGGAAGGAAAAGGAAAACTAAAGTGACTCAAAGGCAAAGGTATAACTTATAGGGCTCTTTGGTTTGGTGATCAAGGCACTTAGTGAGTGCAATCACATTTAGGATAGATAGTCGTACTATCAAGAGGACATATTCACGGTTTATACGGTGTTCAAATGTCACTAGGTGATCACTAACATGTTGATGCATTAGACCTACTGAGTGACTAACATAACCCTTGAAAAATGCTTTGGAAAATGCTAACACACTACACAAGTGGTAAAGCACTTTGGTGTTGGTACATTAGAGCAATGTTGAAAGTTAGAGGTTGTAAGAAGAAAATAAGGTGTTGTTCAGGGAGCATCAGATGTGCCCCTGTTGGGTGTTGGACGCGCCTGATGCCTCCCCGAGGTTGAGGCAACTGAACAGTGAGCATAGGACTCTGCTGAACTAGACACCGGAAGCGCCGGTTGCACTGTTCTAGCATCCAATCTCAGTGACATGGCACGAGCAGATGAGTCAGAGGAGTTTCCCACATCTGATGCAAGTACATCTAACGCGTTCGATGCTTGTTGGGAGTTTATGGAACCTCTCTACATGGCCATCGGACGCTGCACTAGGCGCGTCCGATGGGTACGTCCGGTGCACGTCCAGAGAGGTGCACATATTAGGTTGTTGAAAGGTTCTAAATGGCTAGAGAGGGGTGAATAGCCTATAAAAATCTCTACAACAACAATAAACAAACTTGTTAGTAAACTAAATGGTGAAACTCAATTTACGCTAGCTCTAAGTAAAAAAGCAAGCCACCTATCCACAATTCTAGTTAGCGATTATCACTATGCCACACAAAGTCTATGTTGCTAATTTACAACTGGATGAACAACTAAGCAAGAGTATTTACTACTACACAAGATAAATGATCTAGCTATCAACAAAAGATACAATTATCACTTGATCAAATATATGAATGAATGTACAAGTGATAGAGTGGATATACCATCGTGGTAAGAGATGAATACAATCAATACCAAATGAAATCCTCAGAGACAATTTGACACAATATTTTTTCTCTCGAGGTTCACTTGCTTGTCGGCAAGCTATGTCCTTGTTGTAGCGATTCACCCACTTGGAGGTTCATGAGCTAATTGACATCGCATTCCAAACCATCAAAAGGGTGTCGCATAACCACACCACAAGATGGGATCCACAAGCTACGAGCAATCCACTAAAGTTACCTTTCGCGATCTCCCGCGGGGAAGGTACAAGAAACCCCTCACAATACATCGATCAGAGCCAGAAACAATCATCAACTTCTGCTCAACGATCCTCGCTGCACCAAACCATCTAGGTGTCGGCAAACACCAAGAGTAATAAGAGAAATCTGCAGCGAAACACAATCACCAAGTGCCTCTAGATGATCACACTCATGTAATGTATTTGGCTCTCCTAATCTCTCACAAATATGATGAACAATCAATCAAATGCAGTGAGAGATGAATGGCTAGGCTCACAATAAAGTTTAGGCAATCAAAATATCCAAGAGAGTGAGCCCAAGCCAACCAAACACCTTATATAGCCACCACACAAAATGGCTAGTCGTTGGGCTGAAAACAGCCCTGACCGGATGCGCCTATCGAGGCGATCAGACGCACAACCCCCGCGTCCGGTCGTCCGATGGACGCCACCTATCCAGGTCGTATGAACTCGGCCGCTCGATCCCAATGGCTATCTCGTGAAGCCAGCGTGTTTATGTTCGACCGGACGCGCTGTTGAACTAATTGGATGCACCAAGCCCAGAGTCCGGTCATGCGCCACCAACAATGGCTATTTCTGACAACTGACCGGACGTGCTATTTAGAAACGATCGGATGCTCTAGTCCTAGCGTCCGGTCACAAACAAAGCAGTTCCAAAGAGCATTTATCTTGACCGGATGTGTCCGATTAGGACTGAACGGACGCACCCTAGTGTCCGGTCAGTATCTGCTGACAACTCTGCTCCATGCCATCATGACCGGATGTATCAGCATCGAGTTTGGTCACATTTTGCCTTAGAGTCCGGTCATCACTGAAACTTCACTTAAACCTAGGGTGAACACATCTTGGCCCCTAGTGGGTTTCAGTGATTGGATGACACACAAGATTACTATGACTAACGTGTGTTTTGCAAAAACAGGGATGAGTTAGGTCATGGTAATGGCGACGATACAGGCATATGGAGTTCATGTCCCCTGGCGATGGAAATCGTTTTGGTTTTCAAAGGACGAACGATGAAGACGGTGGTAGACTAGGCTAAGTGTCATATGGTGTTGGAGGACACTTAGGTAGTCTTAGGTCTTTGTTTTTCCTTTGGCCGTACTATAAAGGGGAGCGTAAATCAGTAGCTTGACCTAGATGAGTCTATTGAGGTAGGTGTGGTGCACACTTGTTATTTCATAGCCCTAGGTAGCTTAGAGAGAGCCCTTATGTCGTAAGGATGAAAAGTCGTTAAGGCCGCGTCACGACCCGAGTTGGTTTTGCCCTTGCAAAGGGCATCAGACGCTGGCCTGGTGGGCATCGGACGCGCTTCCGATGCTCACTAGACTTGAGAGTCTCTGGTGCGTGGCATCGGACGCTCCAATGTTGTCACATCGGATGCGCCTGTGCCACTGTTCTAAGAGAGTGCCCAGAGGGGCACATCGGACGCTGCATCAGACGCTGAGGGCCAGCGTCTGATGTCCATGCAAAGAGGTTCCAGAGAGGTCAGATTCACATCGGATGCGTCCGAGGTGAGGGCATCGGATGCTGCCCAGCATCCGATGCTCCTTTAAACAATCTAACAGAAAGTACAGTTGACTGTTGGGTCGAGGGCATCAGAGCGTCCGATGCCCTCGAAAACTGTGCAGTTCAGTGCTCTTTTGGATGGCCGGTTGTGGGGAGTATTTATACTCCTCCCCCTCCTCCATTAGAGTGTTCTTGCCACTTCCATCTGCCGAGAGACACATTGTGAGTGTGAGAAAGTGCAAGAGCCCTAGTGAGGTTGAGAGATTTCCCAATTGTGAGAATTAGGGACCTCATTAGTGAAAGAGAGTAGCAAGTGTGCATCCATCCATCTCTTTGGCCTTGGCTTGGTCAAGTGAGAGTTCTAGCTTGTTACTCTTGGTGATCGGCATCACCTAGACGGCTCGGTGGTGATCGAAGAGCTTGGTGATCATCCGGTGGACTTATGGATGACCCAAGTTGGCTTGTGACCGGTAGTGAGCGATTCACCGGGCCGGAGTGGCGAAGAATCAGCTCATAGTGAGCACTTGATCATTGTGCGGATCAAGAGGGAGCGATATCCTTGCGCGGGTGCTCCAATGAGGACTAGGGGGTGTGCCGACACCTTGATACCTTGATAAAAAGATCGTCGAGTCATTTCTACTCCCTTTACATACGCATTTACATTTGAGCAATTCAATTCCACATTTACTTGTTGTTCTTTCATAATTGAATTGCCTTGCTAGAGTAGGAATGGAATAGGTGTAGTCTTTCATGCGATAGAGGTTAGTGAAACACACTTGTAAGCACACAGGGGTTAATTGGGCTTGATAGGTTTTAATTGTCACAAGAATTTTTAGAAAAGCCCAATTCACCTCCCCTCTTGGGCATCTTAATCCTTTCATAGGGTTTGCTACCGGACATGTCCGGTCACTACCAGGACAGCGTCCGGTCACCTCTGTGACCCTAGAATCTTCCCCTTTTTCTTACCCTTGTGCAAATGTGTTAACTCCACCAAGTTTTGACTACTTGTGTATGTGAGTTAGCATTTGTCAAGCATTTTTCCAAGGGTAGTTAGCACACACTAGAATCTAAATGCATATGCAAGGTGTAGATCATCTAGGGCACTTTGATAATTGCATTTCACATGCGAGTTCCACTCCTCTTAATAGTACGACTATCAATCCTAAATATGATCACAATCTCTATAGTCTCTTGATCATCAAAACAAAAATGGCCCTAAGGTTATACCTTTGCTTCTTGCCCATTTTGTTTTTCTCTTTCTTCTTTTCCAAGTTTTGGAGCACTTGATCACCATCCATCTAGCTCCATCAATTAGTGTTGGACCAACCTATCTCCTAAACACACTTAAGCATAGGGTTAGTCCAATAGGTTTCATCAATTACCCAAAACCAAACTATGGCTTTCAGTTGTGCGCATCAGACACGTCCAGTGATTGGGAGCATCGCATCTGATGCCACATTAACCAGCACGCGAAAGAAATAGCCGTTGAGATCGAGTGGATCACGTTTGAAGTCGAGCGACACGTGGATGACAACGTTCGATGCTCCAACGATAGGGGCATCCGATGCTTGCTTGGCAGGACCAACGACTAGCCCCTTTGTGAGGGGCTATTTAAAGGGGTTGACCAGCTACTGGATGTTCTCTGTTGCACATTTTTGATACTCTAGCATCCTTGTGAGCCTTGGCAACCCTCCCCACTCATCTCCTGACTTGATTTGTTCATCTCAAGTGAGATTGAGTGATCTAGTGCTAAAGATTTGAAGGTGTTCATTCTAGTGGCACTAGTTCTTTGCATCGGCTTTGAGTTTCTTATTACTTTTGGCATTTGCCAGTGCCTAGATGGCTTGGAGGAGTTTGTTGGAGTTGGCAAGAGTTGGTGATTGTTCTTGGACACCACCGGTCGAGTTGTAGGGGTTATTGGAGCCTCATCCCCGCTAGAGTGGCGAAAGATACCATTAGAGCAACTCCAATGGAGCCCCTAAACAAGCCCCTATTCCAATTTTAGGGGCTTAAACAAAAAAACTACTCCAATGGGGCTCCTATTTGAACTCTCATTTTAGGAGGCCCTCCAAAATTTAGTTTTGGCTCCCCAGGAACCAGGGGCTCCTATTCCGCCCCCGCATCCACCCTGCGGCCGCGACCGCCGCTCTCCCGCCACCGCGCCGCCGCCCTCCAGCCGCCGAACTATCCCTCGTGGGCGGGCTCCACCAGTAGGTACTCCGGACTCCGGCTCGTGGGCGGACAGGGGTCCATCTCGCCGCCCGGACTTTGGCTCCGTCGTTGGCCGCGCGACGTCAAGAACCTCTACCGGTGCTCGAAGGCGAGGAACCTCCCGACAACTTCGCTGGTGCCCCACAACGACTTCATGGCTCCTCTTCCTCTCCCTCACAGCGACTTCGCAGATCCGGCGAGTTCCGCCCTGACTTCGCAGATCCGGCGAGCTCCGCCCCGGAGCTCACGGATCCGACGAGGTCCGTGCGCGGCGGCGCAGCACGCGGCGCCACGACGCGGTGGCTGTTCGGGCCCGTGCTGGACCCGCAGAGCAAGCGCGTGCAGCGCTGGAACCGCTGGATCCTGCTGGGCCGTGCTGCCGCATGAGAAAAGTAGAAGCAAAAGGCAAGATACGCCATTGTTCTCCACTAGCAGCATACCAGCATGAGAAAAATGAGACGCAAGTCATCTTTCCTTTCCTGCAAATCGAGATACCAGGCAGGAGTTGGGACCGTGAGGACAAGCGATGGTATGGACAGGGGGCTCCGGGATGCTACACGCAAAGGGAGAGCAGATGAGCTTGGGGGCGTTGACCGACGAGGACGCTCGGCAGCTCGCGCGATGGCCGGAATCACGGCCACGGCTCCAGGATGTTGCACGCAAAGGGAGAGCAGAGGAGCTTCGGGGCGTTGACCGGCGAGGACGCCCAACAGCTCGCGCGACGGCCGGAATCACGACCGCAACATGGGCGGCGTCTGCACTTGTCGCCTAGCACTCTGGTGGCGGTTGCGGATCGGGGCCTTCATGCTCTCCAGCTCGACTTCGTCGCCCAGCCTTCCTGGAACGACTGCGGCGTGCCGTCCAGCAGCTGCCACCGCGGCGGGCACCGGCGTGGGCATCGCGGCCCTGCCGGCCTGGCGGTGGCACTGGCGGGGGATTGGATTGGGATTAGATTTTGGATAGGGTCTGATTTCAAGGGTGTGGTTGGAGCTTGTCTTTGATTTTGGTCCTCAAACTTTGCAGGTCACCTCCTAAATAGAGATGCAGGGGCTTTATTTTAGGGGTTGTGGCTGGAGTTGCTCTTTGTGGATTGCTCATGTCATTGAGCTTCCTCTCTTGTGGTAGATTATTGTGGAGCTCGTGGATCTTGGCGTGTTGCCAATTAACCACCAAATCACCAAGGGTTGGTTGACACAACGAGGAGTAGTGTGTCGGCAAGCACGTGAACCTCGGGATCAATCAATGTCCCTCACGTGCTTTCTTGTGATTGATTGATCATTTTGGTGATTGGTCTTCTCCCGACATTCTTGGTGATTGACTCTACACTTGTTGAAGCTGGTGGTCTTCCCCTCTCGATAGTATGGTTATCTATCATAAATTCACCCAAGTACTTCTCAACTTTAGGTCAATGAAATTAAATGCCCTACAAATATACTTTTACCTTGTGCATTCTATCCCGTCTCCATGTCAGTGATGCCTGCGAGCATCCAACCTCTATCTTCATCAAGATATGATGATAAATGATGATCCAAGTGTGGCCACTGTCCATAGCATCAAGCTCTTCCACCAAGCCACTTGATATGAACACACATATCTTCACTTAGCTCAATCTTCATGAATGATATAATCCACTATAGTTTCAACATGGCCTTCAAGTCCATCGCCCTTAGCCTTGCTTGCTCTTCTCTGTTGCCTTGATCTATCGGCGTCTAAGCCCTCTACGAGAGGCTGTACCAACAGAAGGTGTCTTCGATTTCATGGGATGCTCCATGATGCTGCTTTCTGCTGTTAACTTGATATCTCAATGCGTGGTGTATAAGTCCACGTTGTCAGGACTACATGAATGATATATTGATCCTACTCGGCGCCTGCTCCAGCTCTAGCGCCGAGGTATGTCAATGCTGAATTAGCATCAACTGTACATTGCAACGACGACAAACCTAGAGCCCGACGATCCGACTCAGCGCCTGCTCAAGCTCTAACACCAATGTATGTCAAGGATTTTATCGCTTTGCATTCTGCTAGAAACTAAAAAACATATGATTTTATAAGTGTCTTGAGCTTAGCCCGAGCTTCACAAGAACTACCACATAGATATTCTAGGTTTCATGTGTAACCTTGCATCTACTATTTTCTGTGTAGTGTGTCTTTATATGCTACGTGGAGTACACGAGTTGTATACTGGGTTAAAAAGGCGAAGTAGTGCATAAAAATGGAGCTATGGTGGACATGTGGTGAATAGCTATATAGCATAAAAAAGTTTTACATTCTATAGTTTAAAACGGAAAGGAGCATTCCCTCCCTCCCAAATAAGTCTCTATCTTACATTTTAAGGCCAATCTCAATGGGAGTTTCATTTGAGTTTTATTTGCATTAAATAAGTTGCCACATATGCATTATTGATGACATGACGGTGTATTTAAAAAGTGAGAGAAGAAATGAGTTTCATTTAGATGAAACTCTCTTGACACGAATACCAACTCTCTATGAGTTATGAAATTTAATGGCTATGAAACTTTACAATGAAACTCTCACCCTCAATGGAGAGTTTCATTCAAGTTTCATTTTATTTCATATGACATGGCAGTCTTGGAAACAACAAAATGAAACTCACCATTGAGATTGGTCTAAGGAGGTAGTCAATCTTAATTTTGACTAGAACTATAAAAAATGTTATCAATATTTACATCTTAAGATATATTTGTATAAAATAATATATAATGTTTATCTGGCATTACAAATATTAATATTATATATAAAAATAGTAATAAAATTAAAATTGTTTAACTCATTAAATGTGCAAAATTTAGTGGTACATCAGATTTTATTCGTTTAGATTTATCTATCTAATTTATTTATAATAAAGAGTAAAGTTTATGACCCGTCCTTAAACTCATCGATAACATACTCCCTCCGTCCCAGAAAGGAAGTCGTTTTAGGTTTTCGTGCCACAAGTTTGACTCAATTTGTATAAAATACGTGCAATATTTATATCTTCAAATAAATTTGTTTAAAAACTAGACTTAAAGATCTTTCCGATGATACTATTTACTTAGTATAAATATTTATATATTTTAATATATAATTGTCGGCATTTGTTTCTCGCGAAGCGAGAATGACTTCTATTTTGGGACAGAGTGAGTAGACCCGTAACAAAACAGCATTAGCTGCCATCAGTCGAACAGGTGTGGAGGTGGACGTGGAACGACAGGCACCACCGGATTCCGGTCAAACATGGTTAGCACCGAAACCTGAACGGCTGAACCGATTGAACGCACGCCTCCTGCCGCCCCGCCGCTGCTTTCCTCCTCTTCTCTTCCCCGAGGCGCCGACGCTCCTTTCTTTCTCGGAGGGGAAAGGCTCGGATCCCTCCTCCAGCCGTTGGCGGGGCCGCCGCCCCCATCCCGATTGCCTCCGCCTGAATATCCCCCTGTCCCCTAACTTCCTGATCCCGGCGGCGGCGGAGAGGGAGGGGCGATGCCGAAGCGGACGACGCACACGTACTCGAGCGAGGACGCGCTGCCGGAGGGCCCCGAGTCCGACCTCTTCGTCTACTACTGCAAGCACTGCGCCTCACACGTCCTCATCACCGGTCAGCTCCTCCTCTCTACTCGCTTAATTTTCCCAGATCTGGTAGTCTGCTAGGAATTAAGGAGGTTGGGTTCTTAAACTCAAGCGGAAGAATCAGCTTTGAACTGTTCAAGGAGGGGCTAGTTTTTATCTAGGGAAAAAAATCTGGCTACCAGTTCCAGATCACATGACAACGTTTCTTAGCATACTTCAATTTTTTTCTTAGTTTGTATATTCGAGCTTTGGAGGTTCTGTAGCACTAAGGAGAAGTACATTGCTACACGTCAGCTGTCTCGTACATCGTCTTATGCAGTGCCACATAGGATTTTTGGATGTGGAGGAAAGGGAGAAGCGAAGGAGGAAGAGAAGAGAGAAGCGAAAGAGGAAGAGGTCGTTGTTTCGCGAAACAACCACCTCATGAGCTAAAATTTAGGACTATGAGACAACTATTCTACCATTGTATGAGTTGTTGTTGTCATGCAAGTATGCAACTCACAATTTATTTTTATTCTATCCATAAATTAAGGAATCATGAGTTGTTACGAGACAACTTAAAAAACAAACTATTGTACATGTCGTCTACTAAGGCGTTTTAAAATTACGTGGCACTATATGAGACCACCTACGAGACAAGACCAATGTACTTGCCCTAAGCTATAAGCTATGTTAGTTTGCATCTAGTGTACTACATATTGTACAAATGTAATTGTGCCAGGGAGCGAGAGAAACAAATTTGCAAATCTAATTTATAGCAGGCTGATTAATACATTCATCAAATAGGCTAAAAGCTAAAAGTAGACAAACTTAGTAAAACCTCATTTTCCAAGAACGTTTTTAAAGTATATGCTTCACCATCACCAGCAGATTTCTCTTAATTTGTTGTCAATTGGAATTGCTACTGCTTTTTTAGGAAGTAGTTTAAACGATTCAGGAACTTTTTTTGTATATTCAATTCTGATATGTTTGTTCTGAAGATACCCAATTGCAGAAAATGCCCAAGCGAAAGACTGACAGAGCACATGTTTTAGACAAGGCTAAGCATCTTTCAAGGCTAAATGTGAAGGAGTCAGGAAAAGTAATGTTGAAACGGTATAATAATCATCCCTCATAAATCTTACTGGAGTACTTCACCTCTACTTATATTGTAATTATGTTCTGATTATCAAATCTAATGTCTTGTATTTGTACGTTCTTCTGTAAACTCTAAACACTGGTGAATATCTTAATTTTGTCAGATAGTATGTAACTAAGAAATTGTGTGCTATTCTGGCTACATGTGTGCACGGCTTTCTAGGGGAAACAAATCTCTTTGTGGCCTCATCAATGCAGTATTTATATAGATTTTTTAATAGTATAGCGGATTATTCACAAAAAAAACTAGTATAGCAGGATTATTATACACTATGGGAATTGTTGAATTGTGTTTATATAACATGATCTGCAATCATATGCATACTCCTTTGAAATAATCCACCTCAGGCCTTGTTTGCTGCACTCTAATTCACATGTATTGGGATAAAAATCTACTCCCTCCATCCCAAATTATAAGTCATTTCAAGAATCTTGGAGAGTCAAAGTTTTTCAACTTTGACTAAATTTATATAATAAGATAATAACATTTATGATACCAACTAAATGTCATTAGATTCTTTGTTAGTTATATTTTCATAATATACATATTTGATGTCATAAATATTTGTTTCTCTCTATAATTTTGGTCAAAGTTGAAAAACTTTAACTCTTCAAGATTCTTGGAATGACTTATAATTTGGGATGGAGGGAGTAGTTAATTTTCTATCCTAATACACCTCAATACATATGGATTGCAGTGCAGCCAAACAAGCCTTCAGGGTTATTATGCCAAAGTGATTACTGAATAGTGATTACCAGGTTATACTTCAGATTGTGGTGATCATGTAATTGTATATTTGATGCAGTGGTGAAGGAAAGCTTGAAAAGCAGTTCCGCATGAGCTGTGTGGGATGTGACCTTTTTGTTTGTTACCGATCAGAAGAGGATCTGGAGGTTGCCCCTTTCATATATGTTGTTGATGGAGCACTGAGTTCAGTTGCAGCTGAGACAAATCCACATGTATATATCGCATCAACAGAAAGTCCTTTGCTAAATTCAGCCTGTTTGTATTTTCTAGGCCTAATGATTGTGAAAACTGTAGGACGCTCCTGTACCTCCTTGCATCACACAACTGGAAGGTGGACTTGTCCAAGTAGCCATTGAAGTGGAAGACCGGGCACAACGTTCAGCAATAACAAGTATGCATTTTTAACAATGTAGTAAGCAATTTTTTGAAACTACAACATGCAATGTTTATGATGAAAAATTGTGCATAGGTGCACTGTCAGTTTCATTTGCCATCAGTGTACACTTTCTTCCAGTTCACTGGCGCATACAATGTGTGACATAATTTTGTGTACTTTCAGGAGTGAACGCTGATGATGTTCGAGTATCAGTAGCTGCCCCTGCTGCTCGTGGGGAAGCTAACAGTGAGTTGCTAGAATTTATGGGCAAGGTGATTTTCTTCAATGACACTCTAATTTTATTGTGTGTTTTTAAATTGATCTGTATTGTGTGCTTTGAGCCTTGTAAAAAGTTATATTCTGAATGCTCCAGCGAGTAAAAGGTAAATGTCATCACAATATGCATGCAAAGTGTATTAGCTTTGATGAAAATGTCTTTGTGAACCTATGTGCCAATTATGCAAAGAAGTATGCCTTTGGTTTTATGATCTAAATTCTGAGACTGCCATTGTCCAATAGGGAACTTTATTTATAATTAGGGATGTTTTAGCCTTTGACAATAAGCAGTTTCAGTTTTCAACCTTGTTATGTGAAGATGTGTTCTCATGCTGATGACTTGTGAAATCAGGTTCTTGGCCTAAGATTGACTCAGATGACCCTTCAAAGAGGATGGAGCAACAAATCAAAGCTTCTGATTGTGAGTTCTCACTTCTTACTGCTGATTAGTATCAAATTCTGATGCACTGAACTGAATCCTATATTAATTTTCTTTTCCAACAAATTTTCCCATGTATTTTATATTTTTTGTCTTCTAAAAATGTACTCGGACTTTGCTGTAAGGTTGAGGATTTGTCTGCACGGCAAGTGTATGAGAAGCTCCTAGAAGCAGTACAACCATAGGAACCCTACCGATGGAGCAACGTGGTATGCATTTCGATATTCTCTTTTGAGGGCACAAGAGAAGGTTTCCATCCATTGTGCAAGAGAAGGTGCTGAGGCGTGCTGAGGTGGTCGAAACATGTCTGAAATGTAACTAGACCAGAGCAATTGGCCAATCTGGGCAGTATCGAATTCATTGTTTCTGTTGTGGAGTCAGACATCATATACCCTCTGATCTGAAGCGAGGTTGTTTGTCACTTCCAAATTCTGACCCAGATTGTTCTTCTTGTGGCCTCGTGTGCTCGTGTTATTTATTTGCATAAATAAACAAATATATAAAATAAAATTGGAGCGTGGGAACATGGGTGGTCGCTAGAATTCTTCCTCTAATAATCCTAAAAAATGCTAAAAAAAATGGAATTGCTACCAAACCAAAACATGCGAATGTCTACGGTCACACAACATCTGGGATCTTTTTGTTTGTTTGTTTTGCAACGGTAACAACTCTTCTCCAAAACATCGTGCTGCAAACAAATTCTGTGGTTTGCAAAATTAACACGAATCTAAACTCTACAGCTCACTCCCTAGCTTCACAGGCTACTCTACAGCTACTTGAGACGTCTTGTAATAATTTATCCCACCATTTTAGTTGTCCTCTCATGTCTTCCCTCAATTGCGAAATCATAGAATTTGTAACTCTAATTGCAGCGATTTGCTGCTAATCAATAGCGTTATTTGTCAAAAAAAAAAAAAACTCTTCTCCAAAACACCGAACAGAACATACTCGATAAAAAAGAGTTTTACCAATATGCCATTATGAAAGATGCCAATTGCGTACATACCACTAAAAAGTCAGAGCTGTCACATATGCTATGATGCTAAACTTTTTTTATCGTCTATGCCACTTCCGTCAGATTTGGCTCTAATGGTGTTAAACCATCGTTGCGAAAAGTAAAAAATATCCTCAAGTGTGAATATGTTATTAATTTCTTTTTGAACATCTTAACGACTTCAAATGAAAGATCTCAGAACTAGAAAGTTGTAGATCTCCTCAAGATCTACAGTTTACATATAAAACTTATTTTTGTTTGATTTCATATAAAAAATGTTTTTTCTAAGACATATTAGTCATATTAAACCATAATTTTTTTAAATAATTTTTATATGAAAAATGTAGATCTTAAAGAGGTCTATAACTTTCTAGTTTTGAGTTTTTTTTATTTGAAATCATTAAAATGCTCAAAAAGAATCAATAACATATTCATACCTGAGAGTATTTTCGACTTTTTACACCGGCTTTTTAACACCGTTAGAGTCAAATCTGACAGAAATGACATAGACGATAAAAATATTTAACACGATGACATATGTCGCTCAAACTTTTTAGAGCAGTCCCAATAGAAAATTAATGATGATTTCTATCTCTATTAAATGACCTGGCACATAGGCAAAATGCTGGCATGACAAGCTAATTAATGAAGAAAGACGGAGAAAACAGAGGAAACCGTTTCTTCACAAGGAAACGATGTTGACTCTTGAACCGAGGAAGGAAGAAACTGTGTTTTTCCAGTTGGGAAGAAACTAGCAGTTTCTACCGAGGGGCCGTGATGGGTGCTCGTCGTGCACGCCTGTCGGCAGCTGACCTTGCTTGCCTGCGCTCGCTCGCTGGCCACCGCTTCGCGCCGCGGTGCAGCATAAGCTCGCTCGCCATGGGCTCGCCGGTGTAGTCGCGTATGTCCGCCCGCCCGCCGATGGCCGCACGAACTTGCTCTCATGCGATGCCGACCCGTCTGCCTGCCGTAACTGGGCGCACTTGCCTGCTGGTAGCCGTACGAGCTTGCTCGCCTGTGCAATCGCGCTCGCCCAGGCGCTCGTCTGCACACCTCGCACAGGTCGCTCGCGTTCGTAGACATTGTCGTTGTTGCCCAAGCCGTGCTCCACGACGTGATCCAAGGTGAGGGTGAGCATGAGCTCAGGCCAAGCTCGCCGCTGAGCTTGTCGCGGCCGGTGGCCCAGCCCCTTGCCTGGCTTGTCTGGCGGCCTCCCCTCCTGCTGTTCCTCCCTGCTGTGCTTGCGACGAAGAAGAGAAAGTCACAAGAAGATTGCAGTCAGGAGAGAGAAAGAAAGATAAAAAAATAAGAAAATTTATTACGAGTAGACATCACCATTGTGCTATAGATTGTTTCTCGTTGACGTGGCTGCTATAAAAATCGTGTATAGTTTTTATCATTGGGACTGCCCTTAGTGACCTACATGTAAGAGCATCTCCAACAACTCTCTATTTCTACTTGTTATTCTTAATATTTTTGGCTAAAACTCAAAAATACCTCTCCAACAACTCCCTATCCCCACTTAGTATTTTTCCTAAGTTGGGAAATCTCCTCGCGCGCGGAGAAGTACGCGCGCGGTGCCGGCTTTGGATCGCGGAATTCGGTCTCTCCCGCGCGCTGTCCCTCGCGCGCCATCTGCTTTCCCGCGCCGCGCGCTGTCCCTCGCGCTGCCATCTCCTTTCCCGCACCTGCCTCCACTCGTCATCTGATGGACGTACAGATCGATCATTCAGTCAATGTTGTTGGCCGGTATAATGATTACTAAAATCCTGTGCTACCTGCCTCCACTAGTGGCCGGCAAAACCTGCTGGTGCTGTGCATATCCGATGGCCGGCGATGGGCATATCCGATGGCCGGCGATGGGCGACAAGATGGCCGGCGCTGGGCGACTCGCGGCGCAGGCAGCGCGCGCGAGATGTGAAAAGTCGCGGCGCTGGGAGGCTGACGGTCGCGTGGGATCCGACTTTACCTGGTGGGTCTTTTTTTTTTCTATTTTACCAAGTGAGGATAGCAAATTGTTGGAGGAAGGTCTTTTTTTTCACTTGTCAAATAAAATAACAACTTGCTAAACCTCAAGATATACCCAGCCATTTTTCCAAACTTGTTGGAGATGCTCTGGGACTCTTAAAAAAAACCCGAACAGACAGCAGCAGAGAACTGGAACGGGGCCAGCTCACCACGGCACCACCGTCCGCCTCGTGAAAGTAACCAGAGCAGACCCTCCTCCCGAAGTCTGAAGTCTGGACTGGTATCACAAAACCTTGGCGATAAAACCCTCCCCAATCCCCATTTCTCGCCAGATTCGGTGCCGTCTGGATCGATTTCCTGTGCGTGCGCATCTGCTCCTACAAAGGGGCGGGCGACTCGGCACAATCTGGTAGCATCGAATTTTGTTATTGCCGACTGAACCGTGCAGACAAGTGTTGGTGAGCGCATGGGTGGAGGGGGAGATGGGGGATCGTGCGATCTGCTCCAACTTCTTTTTGGTAGGGGGGGGGGGGGGTGGATTTTACTTCATATAAGCAATATTTGACAGCGGATCGAAAGCTAGATGCATTTCTGAACTTGGTTTTACGGATAATGCTTGTTCATTGAGTTGAACTTTTCACATCTGAGGTTGGACTATGCGTATAGTGGGGCCTCAAGGAATACAAATCCATTTGCTTCCCAGGGGTATACAATCATGCAGTACTGTACAAATCTAAGAGTTGTTACAGCAACTGCACTATGACACTATTTCTCTGACTCCATTTTCCGCAGTTGGATTAGGATTTGTGGTAATATAATGTAGGTTTGGTTGTCCTTATGCCGAATTTGCTTGACGTGCCTCTTTCAATTCCAGAGGGGGCCTTAGCTGGAGGAGCTGCTGGTGGTGTTGTTGAAACAGCTTTGTATCCTATTGATACAATAAAGACCAGGCTTCAGGTAAGTTGATTATGTAATTGAATGCAGTGCCCTTTTGTTTAGCTTACCATGCAACCATCTTTCTGCAAATAGCGCATTCTTGGATGCATGGTAATATGCACACCTATTAGTTCGTGGACCTGACTGATGCCATTCTTAGTAAATTTAGACCAATGTGTCTCTACAATCTCTTTCGCAATGGATGCGCTTCTGGCGCCTATAAGACTCCCATGTGCTTTTGAAGTGGCACAGCTTGTATCAGTTTTATTTCCTTACCCGTTGCTGAGGAACCGAATTATTGGAAGTAACACAGAAGTTCACAGATCAACTTTATGAGATTTGTTTTTCTCATTTTTTTATATAGGCTGCACAAGGCGGAAGTAAAATTCAATGGAAAGGACTGTATGCTGGGTTAGCTGGAAATATTGTCGGTGTTCTTCCGTGAGTATTAGTATTACATTTACAGTGAAGACTGAAGAGGTTTTATGCTAGCCTAGAGGATGCTATCATGCTGTTGGCAATACAAGCAGAAGGAATCTGGATGTGTCACTTATGTTTTAGTGTATTCTTAGCTATTTCTCCCTGACGTTTTTACTGTAGTTCATACTTATATTATTGTGGTTTTATTCTTTCCATACTGTATTGAGGTGTTACTATTCCATGATCTTATTTCTAGTTACATTCCTAACATATATTTGCTATATTTGTATTGAGAATCTGAGTCCCTGATTGTATCATAGTATCACTATTGCCATATATCTCTGTTTTCTTGTGATTTCTCTGAGCCACTTCACATTTGTTACAGTGCTTCCGCAATTTTTGTTGGAGTATATGAACCAGCTAAAAGAAAACTACTGGAAGTATTTCCTGAAAATTTGAGTGCTATTGCTCATTTGGTATGTCAGCTGAAAAACTATCTTCATAGCCTTGTTGATTTCTTAATTTGGAGTCTATGGAATTACTTGGTGCCAAATTAAATGGGATAGTTGAAAAAAATACTACTATTAAGCTAGTGATATAACTTTTCAAACTGTTTGCTTTACAAATTACAATGAATTTGTTTTGTGTTCTGAAGATATATGTAAAAGACTGCAGGGGCAATTGGAGGGGCTGCTTCTTCTCTCATCCGTGTTCCCACAGAGGTCAGTTTTATTCTTTCTACCCTTGGCGCTTCAGATGTTACCATATGAATTAAAATTCACTGGACTCAGGTGGTTAAACAAAGAATGCAAATGAGTCAGTTCAAGACTGCACCTGATGCCGTTCGCCTTATTGTTGCTAAAGAAGGAATTAAAGGACTTTATGCTGTATGTATCTTTCAGTCATATGACAATTTCCTTTGTTTCATATTTTGTGAATGCTGATGAATTATGTCTACTAGGATGATCAGTATTTTCATTTTTGACATGTAAATTCTAATTCCAGTGGCTCATCAGTTCCACAAACATGTGTTGTTCGGTTTACAGGGCTATGGTTCCTTTCTACTGCGAGATCTGCCATTTGATGCCATTCAATTTTGCATATATGAGCAGCTCCGAATTGGTTATCGATTAACGGTATTTATCTCACTTATATTTGATGAATCTAAATGAAAAGTTCCATGTTCTTTTGAACCCGCATGTTTTGATTGATTGATTGTTAGTTCAGAATGGGATAGCTGCCTCTCTGAGGAGGCTAGTTGTGCTTGAAGTGATTAGGGCTCTGAATGGAAGTTAAATCAGTATGATGAGAGAACACAATAGCAGTGAAAAAGTAGTTCATTCTTCGTGCTTTATCACATTGATGATATCCCATCAGGAAGGATGGCACTTTGACTTACTATGAAACATTATCTAAACTAAAAAGAATACTTAAGCAAAGACAATTGTGCAAATTAACGAAATCAATCGAACTCTAATAAAGGGGAGTAAAAATATTAGTGACATGCTGTAGTTTTATATTGCACATGAACAAAGGAAAAAAAAAAAAACGTATTCAAAGTCAATGCATCTAACATTCTGGATAAACCCAAAGGAGATACTAATGCAGTAATGCTGATCACAGAATATCAATAGTAGGAGCTTAACTTCAGGATAACTGTGGCCTTCCTATTGTTTTTGAATTCTTCATATCAATTGTCACCTCTTGATTTCTTGTTTCACAGTTACCTCCCAAAAGCTACACTTAATTTATGGTTTCGAGGTGCATCCATTATTTGTGAAATAGATCTTATGGGTTGCTTCATTGCTAGTGTCTGGAGATTTCTATGACACAGGATGGGTCGATTCCTACTGCTGTTGCCAGCAAGAGGATAATTATAGCAATTGGAAACTGCATCCCATTATTTTTTTTGTTCTGTTGGTAGACATGGGATGTGGGAGTGCGATAGTTAATCATATAAAATCTTGCACAACCGTAAAATTCCGAGCCGTACGTATACAGGTAGTTCACCACGTGAATCGTGATACGTGACCATAAAGAACACTCCTGCAAACGTAAATTTTGAATCAGTTCAACAGCACCGATGGTTGTAACCATAAAAGTTTAAACTGACTTGCCATGGTTAAGTTCAAACCTTTATGCACATTAATGACTTTTATATTCAAGTTCTATTTCAGTCATTACCTCTCTTTTAATTGTCATTTAAACTTGAGCAATTGTTTTGAGCCAAAATAGAGCTTGGTAAATGCAAACACACAACTAGCTATCTAGAACCAGAACTGATATATATCCTAGGACTGCTAGCATTTATTTACCGAGTCTTGACTTTCTTGTGGATTCAGGCTAAGAGGGAGTTGAAAGACGCAGAGAATGCAATTATTGGTGCTTTTGCTGGTACAACTGAACCTCCATACTAGGCTGGTTTCCAGTATATTCCAGTTTGCTATTCTTTCCTATCTTTTCTCAAGATTGTGCATATTTTTTAGACCCGAAAAACAGCAGGGGAAGCCTCCATTGTTAGGATTTTATTAAACCAAAAGGAACCAGATTGTGCATATTATCTACTCTATAAGCATTTATACCATTATTTTCTTTGAAGTTTTCTTAGAGTTTTGTGCATTTATGTATTCTGTAATCAATGATAAAAAATGGTTCCATATTTTTTCTTATCTCTTTACTGCAGTTACATTTGGCTTTTTTAAGTGCAATCACCCTTTAGGGCGCAATCGTGAAATCATTATCTGTTCAGACACCAAAACGACATGAAAGAAGGCACACGAAAATTCTAGCTTGGCTTCTCAATGTGCTCTACCTGCGTTTAAAAATTAAGTTTAGATCCATTCCTGTTATAAGTAACAGAGAAGTTCTGGCTGACCATAAATCAGATGGAAGAAACACAAGTGTAACTTCATTTTTTCAGCCATCTAATTTATCCTTAAATTGTCAAACCCTTTGTACCCTTGAACTGTAATTCTCTAATATATGCACCCAAAACCACAATCCAGTTTTTGTTTAACTTTTTTTTTTTTAAAAAAAGATTGCATCAGATATAGCAAGTGGAATCGGCTACTGATGCAATCTTTTTTTTTTTAAAAAAAAAGTTAAACAAAAACTGGATTGTGGTTTTGGGTGCATATATTAAAGAATCAACGAAGCTCTCTATATCCTTAGCATATTTAGTATGGTAGCTTAAGTGCCCACTTTGTATTGCCAGGTGCCATTACTGGCGCTTTAACAACACCCCTCGATGTCATGAAGACAAGATTGATGATTCAGGTGGATCTTGTAACTGCATGAACTCTTTGACCTGATGGCACTTGTTAGGGATCACTGCTTATTTCCATGTTTGCTCTGATTCCAGGGACAAGCAAACCAATATAGAGGATTCATTGATTGTGCTCAGACTATCATGCGAGAGGAAGGTGCTGGCGCATTTTTGAAGGTAAAACTTTTGCATTCACAGTAGACACAGCAACAAGAACTTGCACGAGTTCACATTGATGATTAGAAATAACAGGCATTTACATCACATCACATCACATTTCAAACTCTGTGTGGTCCACATTCAAAATATCTTTGCTTGTTTATATGTCTTCTATCTCTGCAAAGCAATATATACTCCCTCTGTCCATGAAAGAATCAATTCCTAGAATCCGTGTCAGTCAATTTTTTTAAACTTTGACTAACTTTATAGAAAAGAGTAATAACATCTATGGTATAAAATGGACACATTATGAAAATATACTCTATGGTATATCTAATGATATGAATTTGAGATCATCAATCTTGATAGTTTTTTTTCTAAAAATTCGGTTAAAGTTTAAAAAGTTTGACTTAGGACAACTCTAGAAATCTATTTATTCGTGGACGGAAGGAGTAATAGAATAGCTGGACCACAACTATAAATAGGCACATGCGAATGCTGGGTCCTGGGTAGGTACACGCAATCGATTGATATCTTTCTGGTTGCAGGGTATTGAGCCAAGGGTACTATGGATTGGCATTGGCGGGTCAATCTTCTTTGGAGTTCTGGAGAAAACAAAATCGATTCTAGCTGAGAGGAATATCCGTACGTGAGAGGTTGAATGAAAGCTTTTGGCGTCGTGATCATTTCCCTAGTGCACGAGGTGGGAGGTGCGCCTGGCCAGATTTTGTAGCCCCAGTTTGTCTTTCTTCTATTCTGTTCCATTTGAGCAGCGTTAATGGATTGGAAGTCTCCTTTTGCGTGATAACTAGCTCCTGGCCTTTCTCTAAAAAAAAGTTGTACCATCGTTTGTATTGAAATGAAATAACTGTGCATTATCCTAAATTGATTTGGTAGGAGGTGATAAATGCCAGATAATTAAGCAGAGCAACAAATTTGTTACGGTGCTTCCCCTCTCGCGCTCCACTCCCCCTCAGGGCTTGTTTGGATGCATATGTATTTAGCTAAATCCACATGTATTGAAGTGTATTTGAACTAAGTTACACTCCAATCCATGTGGTTTGAGGTAGATACATGTACATCCAAACAAGGCCTCACTGTGACTTGCGCCCTCAGTGTCGGGGTTTCAAGCCTCGCTTCATGTCTCCTACCTCCAAGTATGACACCTTAGAGCAATTACAAGAATTTCTTTATATCCTTAATTGATACGAATAGAGATTACGATACAAAAATTTCTTTCAACAACTTTAATTAGATCTTCAAATATAGTCATCATCTGTTCTAGATTTCTTGCTAATTAAAAATCACCTGTTCTAGATTTCTTGCTAATCAAAGATAGAGAGCTTAGTTGATTCTTTAGAGTCCAAGACAAGCTGTTGATGGGTGGAAATGTGAGGGCTCCACCCCAATCGTCCACTTATGGCTTGTTTGGTTGAAGACCTCGACGACTTGTTTGGTAAAAACTGTTGTATGAGAATTGTTAGGAATGAAATATGCCTCGTCTGGCAAGTAGAGAAATGACGTGTTTGGTTGGAAGCCTGTGCCTGAAAAGTTTAATAAGAGAGAAAATATTTTTTTTCTTGTGCACAAAAGTTTGGGATAATATATACCATTATAATACAGAAAAAAATAATACATGGTTGAAGACCTGGACGACTTGTCTAGTAAAAACTGCTGTATGAGAATTGTCTGGAATTTTAATGAAATATGCCTCGTCAGGTAAGTAGAGGAACGATGTGTTTAGTTGGAAGCATGTGCCTGAAAAGTTTAATAAGAGAGAAAATATTTTTTCTTGTGCACAGAAGTTTAATATTAATGGGATAATATATACCACTATAATACATAAAAAATAATACAAATAAAAGCTTTAATAAATTATAATAATATAAAATATAAATAGTTTACTATTTTATTTCCTAACATTCGTGCATATAATATAATTAAGATAATTGAGAAATGGATATATATTATTAAAGAAAATATACTAATGGGTTGGACCACACCTATCACGAATGACAACAACGCTCATTTCACCAAAGAAATATAGCAAAGAAAAAAAAGGAAAAAGACTGAAGAGACGGTAGTATATTAATTAGCCTAGGCAACGCGCTATTGCATCCAGACATTCGTTTCTGTTGTAAATGGATGACAAATGAATGTCTGTATATTGACCGATGAACTGTACAGATATATATACAAGCCAAAGCACATGTGCCTGTTGGCGAAAAGGTGTCTCTACGGGGTCTAATAGGTGCCTTTACAGGAACTGTCATTAGCAGTTGCTAATGATGGGAATAATCTAATTGATCACTAATTAATTAATTCTAACACTCCCACTTGATCAATTGATTCCTTGTAGACACCGTTGTTTGTTCATCAGTCATCATCTTGAAGCTTTGGAAAACCCTGTGGGAAAAAAACCAAAGTATACCGATATACCAGGCAAAACTCCTTAAAACCCAATGAGAAAAATAAGGAGAAACACTATGATATATTTGAATCCAAATGTTAATAGACTTTTTAGGTGATCCTAAAGACTTAGTCTAAAACAACTTTGATCAGAGATCAATATGTCATATATTATCCTTGAAAAACCTCTGTAAGAAAAAATAGATAATATGACACTTACTATGTGTTACAATTACCTCATTAAAAACTTTATGTGAGAAAACTCAAATAGAGTAAAACTCATATAAAGGAAAAAGAGTATAATGTAATGATGAAGTAGGTTATATTTTAGAGAGATTCTTCCCCTTATTCTTACAAATCCTTAAGCCTTCTCATACCAATACCATTAACACATTTCCGGAATGTGGAGTATGGTAGAGATTTTGTGAATAAATCCGCAAGATTATCACAATATTTAATTTGTCAGATTTCTACTTCTCCGTTCTTTTGGAGTTCATAAGGTAGAACAACTTGGGAATAATATGCTTTGTCATATTACTCTTAATATAACCTGATTCCATCTGAGTAACACATGCCGAATTATCTTCAATGATAATTGTCGGTGTCTCAACTGCACCAATACCACATGACTTAGTTATGTGGTGTATTACTCTACGAAGCCAAATGCATTCGCGTGAAGCTTCATATAAAACAACAATTTCTGAGTGATTGGTGGAGGTGGACGTTAATGTCTGCTTTGAAGACTTCCAAGATATCGTTGTGCCACCTTGCAAGAAAACAAAGCCTATTTGTGATTTGCCATTGTGGGGATCTGATAGATAACCAACGTCTGTATATCCTAACAAAATTGGATCTTGATTTCTGTTATAGAACAATCCAAGATCTCTTGTGCCATTGAGATACCTCGGAACTGTTTTAACTCCTACCCAATGACGTTTGGTAGGAGCAGCACTATGTATTGCTAGTAAATTAACCGCGAATGCAATATCCGGTCGGGTGTTATTTGCAAGATACATTAGTGCTCCAATGACACTGAGATATGGGACATGTGGTCCCAATATTTCTTCTTCCTTTTCCCGTGGCCTAAAAGGATCCTTTTCCACATCTAAGGACCTTACTACCATCAGGGGTTTTGTTGGATATGATTTGTCCATATTAAATTTCTCTAATACTTTTTGGACATAGGCAGCTTGGTATATGAATATACCAGAAGGTAAATGCTCAAGTTGTAAACCCAAGCATCCTTCATTTCAAACTCCATCTGTAAATGATGACGTGCTTCATTATTATCGAGTCCGTTGTCAATGATATTGAGATCATCAACATAAACTGATATGATACAGAATCCTGTTAATGATTTCTTAATGAAGACACATGAACAGTCGTCATTATTTGTGTATCCCTTCAACTTAAGGAATTCACTTAACCGATTGTACCACATTCGGCCTGATTGTTTTAAGCCATATAATGACTTCTGCAACTTGACGCAATACATGTTGCGATTTGCCTTAGGATTCAGTACGCTGATTCCATTGGGAACCTTCATGTATATATTCAAATCTAATGACCCATATAAGTATGCGGTCACTACGTCCATCAACTGCATAGATAGACGATTTTGTATTGCCAATGCTATTAAGTATCGGAACGTTATTCCGCTCATTATCGAAGAGTAAGTTTCGTTGAAATCAACGCTAGGTCTTTGCTTAAAACCTTGTGCCACAAGCCTTGCTTTATATCTCACCACTTGATTATTTTCGTTCCTTTTACGGATGAAAACCCATTTGTATCTGTGACACCCTAAAATTTGCCCAATTTAAAAATAGGTGAAAATGTTTCTTTATTGATTTTGGTGTGCATTTAACATAGGGTTAAATAATTTCACAAAATTAAAACCTAGCTAGAAACATGTTGTTGCATTCATGCCCTTGCATTTTAATTTTTGAGATGAGTGGTTTTTGTCAATTTTGATTTGAATTCAAAATTCCTTTTGAAATTGTTTTGAAATGCTTGGAAAATAAAAAGGAAAACCCTTTCTTCTCCCCTTCTCTTCTCCTCCTCCCATTCGGCCCAACCGTCCTGGTGGCCCGGCCCGTCCGGCCTCCCCTCCCCTCCGCTTCTCCCGCACTGGGCCGACGCTCCTCTCCCTTTTCTCTCTCGCGCGCGGCCCAGGCCGGCCCGTCGGCGCGCAAGCCGCCCGCAGCCGCGCTCCCTCTTCTCTCTGTGCGGCTGACTCTCTGGGCCCGCATGTCAGCGTCCCTTCTTCCTTCCCTGACCTCTCCCCTCGTGCTCGGCTCGCCCGCAGCGCTGGGCTCGCAACCGCCCGTGCCAGCGTCTCCCGCACGTCGTGGGAGCGTCCGCCCCTTCTCCTTCGTCCATATATCTCGAGCACCAGTCCTCGCTCCCTCTTTTCTCTCTTCTCGCGCGCTCCGCAGCTTTCCAGAGCGACCGCCGCCGCTCCGGAGCTCGGCCCGCCATTGCCGCCGCCGCCCGCCGCCGTCGCTCCGACGAACCTCCGCTTCGCAGGCCGATTCGTCGCCCGCACAGCTCCGCTCCGAAGAGGTGGTGACCCCGAACCCCCCTCTCTCTCTTCCTTGGCCCCTGTTGACCCTAACCGCCGTGTCCGTTCAAATCCAGAGCACAGCCGGCCGCCCCTCGCCGAAATCCGTCGTCTCCGTGCCCTCTCTGCCGTTGTTGGCACCGTGGTGAGTCTCGCCATTCCCTTCTCTCTCTCCCCGTGTTTTTCCTCGGCCGGAGATGGACCTCAGTGCCCGAGTCGCGAGCTTTCGTGCCCCAGCCATGGTGGGTGCGCGCACGCCGTCGCGACGCGACCGCGACGTCGCGGCCAGTGCGCGTCGATGGCGCCCGCTCGGGCTTTGCTCGGCCAAGCCTAATCCCAACCGTCAGCTCTCGATCCGACGGCCGAGAGCGGCCCATACCCCTTCGGGGGAGTTTTTACTAAAGAGTCCCCCAAAGATCCCAACCTCAACCCGCACTCCAAACGACCCTATTCCCTGAGTCTTGAGAAACTTCCTTTAAGCCCCCTGTGCTTCTGCTTAATCGAGGCGCAGTCCAGCTCAGAGAAAAATCCGTTTTCTTTTATTTTAAATGCCGAAAACAGTTTCTTTTATTTACAAGTTTGCCACTGAGTTAAAATGCTTATAAAATCTACGTTTTAGCTCCGTTTTGATCCGTTCAACTTGCGTTAGTTTCGTTTCAAAAAGTTCTTTCAAACTAAATAACTTTCAGTACTGTTTTCTGTAATTAAAATTTGAGTTAAATCTAATCTAGTAATTAGTGTATTTAATGTTGTTTAATTCATACCTTTTCCGTTTTAACTCCGATTAGCGTGATCTTCGTGTCTGTGTGATCGTAGTGAGACGTAGATCAGTTTTCAAAACTCTTTATCTTATTTTCTTATGATTGATGTACTGTTCTAATTATAGGCTTTGTTTTGCTTTGCATGATTGGTATTGGATGCTTGTGTGGTGTCCTGTGATCGAATGTCCAGTCGGTGAGATATGCGTTGGTGATCAAGAAGAAGTTTGTGATCAAGAGTTCAAGATCAAGAGTCAACCTTTGGAAGTATACAAGTCAATTGAAGAAGGATCTTGAGTTAAGGCAAGTATAGCAATCGAGTTTTCTCTTCGCAAATCATGATCATGTTACTTAATTAATGCATGCATCGAAATGATGAAAATGACTTGCTAGCAACTTAAGAAATTATCTGTACAAGTGCCTTCGGGTTTTACAGTGCAACTGATGGGGGTTATATGGCTCTGGCTTTAGCTCAGTATGAGGACCTTTTCTAGCTTGTTAGAGGTTACCCTTGTGGCGCAAATGGGGGATAGCAGACTGGGGATTCCCTGTGACTGGTTGAATCACCCAGACTGACTAATGAAACCTAGCGGCCCTAACTTGTTAGACGAACCTTTGAAAAGCTTCATCGTGAACCCTGCCGACTTTCCTTGGAAGTGAGTTAAGAGGCTGATCACCTCGGGCGAAAGGGCAATTCACGTCTCACAGTGAAAGTGTACACCTTTGTGCAAAGTTTATTAAACTGATATATCAGCCGTGCTCACGGTCACGAGCGGCCTTGCAGACCTTTTACATTAAGATTATGACTTTTGTTGGTTAACATGTTCATTATTTACCATTTTATGCTATTCATTAGTTATGTTACATTGATCATGAAACTTGGAATCTATATCACTTGTTGCTATACTTGTGGAGTTCGACATGGACTCACTCTTGCTTTTCCCCACACCTCAGAGAGTTAAGCTTTGGAGAAGCTTAGGCTTGTGGTCAACCAGTCAGTTGTTCCCTGTGAAGTTGGTGTCTCCATCTGAAGATCAGAGTGTCTTTCCGCTGTCTGCTCCTTGAGGTTAAGTTCTTTGTGTTTATACGTTATATATGAGCATTGTCTTTCGATATTACCCTTTATTTGTGGCTATATGTGAGATTTGACTTCCTGGGCTCACATATGGTGTATATCTGGTTTTGTCCTTAAAACCGGGTGTGACAAAGTGGTATCAGAGCAATGCTGACTGTAGGACGCAAGCCTAGTTAGAAACTGGTCGTTTTAAGCTTTTGAAAATTGCTATAGAACCCTTGTTCTATCCATCTTGGTATTTTCTTCTTTATTGTATCTTCTACCCTTGTTATTTGTCTCCTCCTTGTTGCTTAAATTTTAAAATTTGCTCTCACCTTCACTCCTTGCCTTGAATTGCTTTTGAAAACTTCCCTCTGTCTAAGTAGATGGATCATTGACCAAGCTATGTCATCTCTGACCGCAGTTGGCAAACAGAAGCTGATCGCTATGCAAAGTCAAGACCTGGGAAGAATGACTCAACAACAAGACTCAACACAAGGACCAACCAACAAGGAAGGAAGCCATAAGGAACAGTTACAAGGTGATAAAGTGGAGCAAGATTACATCTATGGAAGATTGAAGCATGTGGATATGACCACCATTCATGGAGCAAAGAAAGCTGTGTATGGCCTGATCCCAGTCAATTCAGTACCTGCCATGGTTCTTTTTGACCCTAGTGCCTCGCACTCGTTCATCTCTGCCAAGTTGGTAGCTCGCCTGAAGATAAGGGAATGGCCAACAAAGAAGCTCATAGTAGTTCGCACACCAACTGGAGAACTTGAGACAAACCATGAATGTCGAGATGTTAGAGTCCAGATAAAAGAGAGTGAATTCATAGTGAAACTGAATGTTTTGGAACTCTCAGGGATCGATGTTATCCTTGGACATGGATGGTTAAGGGGTCGTAAAAGTGAGGTCAATTATTCCTGACGTTCAGTGTTTTTAAGAACACCATCAGACGAAAGGATTGAATATCGAGGTATGCCATTATCACCCAATGAATGTGAAGCAAGTCTATTGGAAGATAGCACTAGTAAGGTGCAAGAGGTTCAGGATCGATGTCTTTGTTGCAAGCATTATGGGAATTCTTGTCTTCAAGAGAAGTCAACCAAGGATGAGGTCAAAGCGAATCCAAGTGGTGAAGTCAAGAAAGATAAGAAGAGGAAAGCAAATTCATTCGAGCCACCGTTGATACGTCACCAACAGTTGAGTTCTACTCCAGTACCACATCCAGTTTCAACCCTTGTTCAGACAAGCCTAGATCCGCAGCACTTAGAAGCTCCTCCAGTTAAGAACTTTCCACATGAGGTTTACATAGATGGATGGACAATCACCTACAAAGAATTCCAACCACCGAAGCGAGTTAAGAAGCAGAATAGACTGGTAAAAGTCAATCCTCCGAGTCAGCAAGATGGCAGCACATCAAACAACACTTCTATCGCAACAGATCCAACCAAAGGAAGATGTTATCATTGTCAACAAGAAGGACATTATATCAGATCCTGCCCCAAAAAAAAAAATCAACAGTCGACTCATGGAAGTGGCCAGAGCCCAGTCACTATAGAGTAGCCATCAACATGTGATGTCAGTGCCTGATGCAAAGGAAGCCCCTGATAACAGATGACAAATGAAGAGTGTACAAGAAAAGCTGCCCTTGATGTTCTTGTAGATGTATCATGTTCTAGTAGTTCTTGAGCCCTTATGTAATAAAACGTTAGTAGCGAAGTAAAGTCAAGTCTTTGGCCCATGTGTGGCCTGTGAATCTGTAATGTTTGTTGTTTGTCCTTATGATAATGTTTGTTTCGGATCTTTGTAATGAGTGCAATGATTTTGTGGGTTTCCTCACAATCTCATTTAAGTTTAGTTGATAGGTTTAAGGTTCATGCATAGAAGGTTGGGTTTCTGTTCCTTCTGTTCCCTCTATCCTATCCTTCTGGAGCAGTCTGTCTTTATCAGCTTATACCTCTGTTTGTGGATGTTCAAAAATCATGGAACAATTCTGGACACAAGTAGACTTCATGATCTTTCTCTGAGCGCAAGAACCACCCTGATAGCTGTTATGGTTTTGGAGTTATGAAATTCCCAAGTTGATGCATCTGTGCTGTCTGGAATCTGGAATAGTTTCTGTTGTCTGCTGTTTTCGACGACCTTAACTACAGAATCTGGAAAAGTGTTCTACATGAAAGTTGTAGAGGATTTTATAATGTTTCCATAAAGGTAAACTTTGACTTCATTGGATAAACAGAGCTCGAGTTATAGCTGTTTTACTGCACTGCTGTTTTGCTACTCGCGAGAAATTTCAGAATTCTTGTTCTTACCCTTACATATGAGTTTCTCTGGGATATAAGAAGTTAGTTATGACTGTCAACATGCTGGAAATAATATGCAAGCTACCCTTATATGTTCTCTAGTTTGTCCTTTCTTAAGGGGGGTAGTGCTTTGATCAACAGATGTTGAAGTTGTGAGTTATCTCTTATGGTACTTCATGAGTATGATCATCTATCCTTGCTCATGTTGCTTTTGTTGGTCACCTGATGACAGGAAATGTGGCACACCATGGATCAGGATCCCTATATGCCACCTCTCACTGATGATCACGAGTACAATGAAGCCGGGCACTATCAAAACAACAATGTTGAAGTTCAAGTTGGGAGTGATCCGAGTCAGAATCCACAACAACGAAAGCGGAAAAGAAAAGCCAAAAAGAAGCTTGCCGAAGCAAGTAGAGCACAGCGCAATTATACCAATGGAAGGTTGAGCAATATGGATATGGATAACATTCAAGGTGCTACAAAAATGGTTGGTGGTTATATTCAAGTGAGCTCAACACAAGTTTTTGCTCTGTTTGATCCCAGTGCTTCGCACTCTTTCATCTCCATCGAGTGTTTAGAGACGAACAAGATGGCGAAGTGTCCAGCAAAGAGGCCCTTGATAGTTCATACCCCAATTGGAGAAATACAGGCAAATCAGATGTGCCCGAAAGTCAGTCTTGTCATAAACAAGGAAAACTTTACCGTAACCTTCATTGTTTTGGAGTCACTCAATATTCCTATGGTTCTTGGTAATGGATGGTTGTGTGCGCACAAAGGAGTAATTCATGGTACTCAATGCACAATGCTTCTAACTGCTCCGATAGGGAAAAGAATTGAGTATCACGGTTGTCAACTTCAATCTGAGAAAGCTGATGACTTGTACGATGGAGTGCAGACTAAGGATGTTACCGTGGATAATGATGAGCATATAGCTAAGAACACAGATGGGCAAACATCTTCAGTGGAAGTCGATACAACAGACCATCTGGCAAATGCAGGATATCCGGTCAAGATTCTAGAAACAGTCTGGAAAACTTTTAATGGGAGAAAGTTTAAAGTGTGTAAGGTTCGGTGGAGTAACCTGAGTGAAGAAGAAGCAATGTGGGAAACCGAGGAACAACTGCAGACAAAGTTTCCACATCTCTTTGAGTTGTAAGCCAACCAAGTTAGCGATCAAGATAAGTTTGGGATAATCAAATGTAATAATCTTTTCATGGAATCTTTGTTCACAAGTTATGATCATGAAACATGAGTGGTTTGATAAGCTTGGTATACAAGTGTGAAGTGAAAGTGTTATCAAGATCTTTTCTCGTTTCTCTCCTGTGCTCTGAGTCTCTCCCGAATCTCGGGACGAGATTCTCTTAAGGGGGGTAGAATTGTGACACCCTAAAATTTGCCCAATTTAAAAATAGGTGAAAATGTTTCTTTATTGATTTTGGTGTGCATTTAACATAGGGTTAAATAATTTCACAAAATTAAAACCTAGCTAGAAACATGTTGTTGCATTCATGCCCTTGCATTTTAATTTTTGAGATGAGTGGTTTTTGTCAATTTTGATTTGAATTCAAAATTCCTTTTGAAATTGTTTTGAAATGCTTGGAAAATAAAAAGGAAAACCCTTTCTTCTCCCCTTCTCTTCTCCTCCTCCCATTCGGCCCAACCGTCCTGGTGGCCCGGCCCGTCCGGCCTCCCCTCCCCTCCGCTTCTCCCGCACTGGGCCGACGCTCCTCTCCCTTTTCTCTCTCGCGCGCGGCCCAGGCCGGCCCGTCGGCGCGCAAGCCGCCCGCAGCCGCGCTCCCTCTTCTCTCTGTGCGGCTGACTCTCTGGGCCCGCATGTCAGCGTCCCTTCTTCCTTCCCTGACCTCTCCCCTCGTGCTCGGCTCGCCCGCAGCGCTGGGCTCGCAACCGCCCGTGCCAGCGTCTCCCGCACGTCGTGGGAGCGTCCGCCCCTTCTCCTTCGTCCATATATCTCGAGCACCAGTCCTCGCTCCCTCTTTTCTCTCTTCTCGCGCGCTCCGCAGCTTTCCAGAGCGACCGCCGCCGCTCCGGAGCTCGGCCCGCCATTGCCGCCGCCGCCCGCCGCCGTCGCTCCGACGAACCTCCGCTTCGCAGGCCGATTCGTCGCCCGCACAGCTCCGCTCCGAAGAGGTGGTGACCCCGAACCCCCCTCTCTCTCTTCCTTGGCCCCTGTTGACCCTAACCGCCGTGTCCGTTCAAATCCAGAGCACAGCCGGCCGCCCCTCGCCGAAATCCGTCGTCTCCGTGCCCTCTCTGCCGTTGTTGGCACCGTGGTGAGTCTCGCCATTCCCTTCTCTCTCTCCCCGTGTTTTTCCTCGGCCGGAGATGGACCTCAGTGCCCGAGTCGCGAGCTTTCGTGCCCCAGCCATGGCGGGTGCGCGCACGCCGTCGCGACGCGACCGCGACGTCGCGGCCAGTGCGCGTCGATGGCGCCCGCTCGGGCTTTGCTCGGCCAAGCCTAATCCCAACCGTCAGCTCTCGATCCGACGGCCGAGAGCGGCCCATACCCCTTCGGGGGAGTTTTTACTAAAGAGTCCCCCAAAGATCCCAACCTCAACCCGCACTCCAAACGACCCTATTCCCTGAGTCTTGAGAAACTTCCTTTAAGCCCCCTGTGCTTCTGCTTAATCGAGGCGCAGTCCAGCTCAGAGAAAAATCCGTTTTCTTTTATTTTAAATGCCGAAAACAGTTTCTTTTATTTACAAGTTTGCCACTGAGTTAAAATGCTTATAAAATCTACGTTTTAGCTCCGTTTTGATCCGTTCAACTTGCGTTAGTTTCGTTTCAAAAAGTTCTTTCAAACTAAATAACTTTCAGTACTGTTTTCTGTAATTAAAATTTGAGTTAAATCTAATCTAGTAATTAGTGTATTTAATGTTGTTTAATTCATACCTTTTCCGTTTTAACTCCGATTAGCGTGATCTTCGTGTCTGTGTGATCGTAGTGAGACGTAGATCAGTTTTCAAAACTCTTTATCTTATTTTCTTATGATTGATGTACTGTTCTAATTATAGGCTTTGTTTTGCTTTGCATGATTGGTATTGGATGCTTGTGTGGTGTCCTGTGATCGAATGTCCAGTCGGTGAGATATGCGTTGGTGATCAAGAAGAAGTTTGTGATCAAGAGTTCAAGATCAAGAGTCAACCTTTGGAAGTATACAAGTCAATTGAAGAAGGATCTTGAGTTAAGGCAAGTATAGCAATCGAGTTTTCTCTTCGCAAATCATGATCATGTTACTTAATTAATGCATGCATCGAAATGATGAAAATGACTTGCTAGCAACTTAAGAAATTATCTGTACAAGTGCCTTCGGGTTTTACAGTGCAACTGATGGGGGTTATATGGCTCTGGCTTTAGCTCAGTATGAGGACCTTTTCTAGCTTGTTAGAGGTTACCCTTGTGGCGCAAATGGGGGATAGCAGACTGGGGATTCCCTGTGACTGGTTGAATCACCCAGACTGACTAATGAAACCTAGCGGCCCTAACTTGTTAGACGAACCTTTGAAAAGCTTCATCGTGAACCCTGCCGACTTTCCTTGGAAGTGAGTTAAGAGGCTGATCACCTCGGGCGAAAGGGCAATTCACGTCTCACAGTGAAAGTGTACACCTTTGTGCAAAGTTTATTAAACTGATATATCAGCCGTGCTCACGGTCACGAGCGGCCTTGCAGACCTTTTACATTAAGATTATGACTTTTGTTGGTTAACATGTTCATTATTTACCATTTTATGCTATTCATTAGTTATGTTACATTGATCATGAAACTTGGAATCTATATCACTTGTTGCTATACTTGTGGAGTTCGACATGGACTCACTCTTGCTTTTCCCCACACCTCAGAGAGTTAAGCTTTGGAGAAGCTTAGGCTTGTGGTCAACCAGTCAGTTGTTCCCTGTGAAGTTGGTGTCTCCATCTGAAGATCAGAGTGTCTTTCCGCTGTCTGCTCCTTGAGGTTAAGTTCTTTGTGTTTATACGTTATATATGAGCATTGTCTTTCGATATTACCCTTTATTTGTGGCTATATGTGAGATTTGACTTCCTGGGCTCACATATGGTGTATATCTGGTTTTGTCCTTAAAACCGGGTGTGACAGTATCCTACAGGAAGGATACCAGGAGGTGTTGGCATTACAGCTGAAAACACTTCCCTTTTATAAAGCGAGGCAATCTCTGTTTCAATTGCTACTTTCCAACTATCCTAGTCCAAGCGCTTCTTGCACTCAGTCATAGACTTAGGATCTGAATCAGTTTGAAGGATATTCGCAATTTCTTCAGAGAAATATATGTCGACTATTATGGACTTACAATCATAAGACTCTCCAGTCTCTATAAAATTTATAGCAATTTCTTCTACCCTTAAAGGTTCATCATGACTTTCCGAAACGATGAATCTTAGGTCTTCCGATATTCTAGCCTCAGTGTTTATGCGCATAACTGAGCTAGATTGTGGATCACTACTGTCCACAGGACATTGTATGTCCTCTAGGTGTCTTTCAATCAAAGGTTGAGTTGCATTTCCAGTCTTCTTTTGCTTGCTAGCAATCACATCCCTCTTGGAAGTGCTTCTCCCCCTCTTTTTGTCAACAAGGGGTGAGTGGTTTTATTAGGTACCTCCACTCTTTCGGGCACATTCCTTGTAGAATGAAGAGACTTTGTGATACCTTTATAATCAGAGAAAGCGTCTGGCAGATTGTTTGCAATATTTTGTAAATCAATAATTCTTTGAACTTGTAGTTCAGTTTCTGTAGTACGTGGATCAGAGAATGAGATGTCTTTTGCATCCCAATCAATTTCTTGGCATTCCTTTTGGTACAATTCTCCCCCTAATGCCGGAAAATGATCCTCATTAAAAATACAATCAGCGAACCAGGCTGTAAATAGATCCCCTGTTAGAGGTTATAAATACTTAATGATCGACAAAGATGAATATCCGATATAGATCCCCAGTTTCCTGTGAGGGCCCATCGATGTTCGCTGAGGTGGTGAGATGGGTACGTATACATCGCACCCAAACTTACGCAAATGGGAAATACTCAGAGGATTCCCACGTACTAACTGCAACGGGGAGGTTTCATGATATGCAGTTGGTCATAGTTGGATTAGATCAGCAGCGTGCAGGACTGCGTGACCCCAACACGACATAGGCAATTTGCAATTCATCCACATAGGTCTTGCAATGAGCTTGATTCGTTTAATCAACGATTCAGCCAAACCATTTTGAGTATGTACAAATGGAACAGAGTGCTGAACCTAAATTCCCAATGCCATGCAATAATCATTAAAAACACGGGATGAGAATTCAGCAACATTGTCCATTCGGATTGATTGAATCCGATGTTCAGGATAATGTGCCTTCAACTTGATATGTTGGGCCATTATTTTGGCAAAAGCATGGTTACGTGTCGATAAAAGACACACATGAGACCATATAGTTGATGCGTCTATTAAAACCATGAAATACCTGAACGGCTCCGATAATGGTTGAATCGGACCACAAATATCCCCTTGAATTCTTTTGAGGAATTTGAGTGGTTCAGCTCTAATTTTAAGATGTGATGGTCTTAAAATTAATTTCCCCATAGCACAAGCAGTGCAACAAAAATCTTTATTCTGGGGAAATTTGGCGTTATCCATATCGTGACCTATGGAATTGCCGATAATTTTCCTCATCATCCCTATTCCAGGATGTCCAAGTCGATCATGCCAGTTACGGAATGCATCGATATTTCAGAAAATTATTTTATAAGCAATATGTTCTACAAATTTTATGTATGTAAAGTACAATCCATATTGGAGTGAAGAAATCTTTTCGCAAATTCGTTTGTTGCCGAATCCAATAAGTTTGGTAAAGAGAAGATATTCCTCTTTATTGCCTTCATGTGTTTCTACATGAAAACCATTCTTATGGACGTCTCTAAAACTTAGAAGGGTACGGGTCGATTCAGGATACAACAAGGCATCCTCTATCGTAATCTGTGTACCTATTGGTAGAGTAATAGTGGCTCGTCCTGAACCAACTATTAATGCATCATGACCAGCAATGGTCAAAATATTTCCTTCTCTTTTCTTAAGAGTCTAGAAATATTTAATCTCTCTAAGTATAGAGTTTGTGGCACCAGAGTCCACAATGCATAATTCTTCCTCCATTGGATTGAGTTCAACAGACATCTATATGTAAAGTAAATGTAAATAAATACTAACATATAGAGCTATACATACAATATATTGAATATCAAATATATGAGTACGATATTACAATATTTAGAGATTGTACAAATTAATTACCAATATAAGGTAAGTATGTACAACTCTCAAGCACACTTATTAAAACAACCCAAACAACTATAATGTTGTAAAACTTAGACTATTACAACATATAATTAATTAGATATCAAGTCTGAAACCGAGATTATTCTAAATCTCCAAACATGTCTCCAGAACTAAAATCTAGGAGCATGTTGTCCGTTGACGGAAGGTTCTCTGTAATATTCAGAGCTTTATTGTTCACTTATTCTTTCGGGGCTTGGTGTGAACAACTCTTTTCTTTGTCAGCCTCAGATACAAGATTGAAGTGTGCCTCATATCTTGTGTCTCCTGCTGGCTTGCTCTCGTTTAAAGACTTTTGGTATAAAGCAACCAAATGTTTAGGAGCACGACAATTCTTAGCAAAATACGAGAAATCTCCACATCTATGACACTTGTTGTCATTTTTTGGATCCCGCATTGTCCCTCTTCCCCTTATGTGAATTAGGTCTTTGCCTCATGTTGTGTTTGTATTTACCAGTTTTGTTCTTTGGATTTGGTCCATTGAACTTCTTCTTATTCCTAGCATTTTTCTATACATTATGGACCTCTGGTAGAGGCGCCGAACCAACAGGGCGCTTATGATGATTCTTCAAAAGAAGTTCATCATGTTTTTCTGCCTGAGTCAATGTATGAATAAGCTGGGAATAAAACTGATAATTATGAGCCCTGTATTGCTGTTGCAATATTCTGTCAGACGGAAGCACAGTAGAAAGTGTTTTCTCTATCTTATCTCCATCTGTTGGCTCTTTCTCGCAAAACTTTAATTTAAAGCAAATTCTATGAACAACGTGATTATAGTCCACCACAAATTTAAAATCTTGGAGACATAAGTTATTCCATTCATGGCTGGCCTCGGGCCAAATGAGTTCTTTTTGCTGTTCATATCGCTTTTTAAGAACGAGCCATAATTCACGAGGATTTTCAATCATAAGGTATTCAGATTTGAGATCCTTATGAATATAAAGCCATAGCAATGCTAAAGCAGTATAGATTTGCTTGTCTTGTAGGGCAACCCCATTCTGAGGTTCCTGAATTGTATCTAAAAGAGTACGAGATGCAAACGCTATCTTGATATCAGAAGCCCATGTAGGGTAATTGCTGCCATCTAATGCAAGTTTCTCGAACTCCTTAGTGGCCTTGGTCCTACGTGGACAACCATTGATAAATTAATTTACCGAATGGTAAATTAAAATCAACATGGTGATGATGTAATATTAAATGCAATATTTGATTATATCTTATCATAGTTTTGGATTGTCGTAGGTAATCACATAATTGTGTAGACCCTACAACCAGATCATCAGAAAATTTTGATAAATACAAGACGGATAATCTCTATGTCAAAGACAAAAGAGTAGATCTTTATAGTAGGCAATATATTGCTGCCTAAGCATGGTCTCTGGGCTAGATAATTCACAAGTGAATTAAATGCAGCCTTTGCTTAGGACTCTACTACCTTGTATAATATCAAAATAATATGATGATATTACAATCCAAAACCTTTATTTTGGTAAAAACACGGTGTAGGTAGTCATCAAGTTTCAAAGAAACATGATGTAGACCTCTCAGCAACGAGTGATTCAATCACTGTTATGGCACGGTCTCTAGACAGAATAATTCTTAATGAATTAAACACAGCCTTTGCCATAGGACTCCATTACCTTGTGTTTTATTAACGAACATAAACAAGATATTTTATATTGCAATTTCAATCCAATAGAAATTAAAATTTTAATTCTATGGAAGGTATAGTTAAATTGCAACTGGATCAAATAGAAAATTTAACTTATATGTGGTGCAAAAGTGTGGTTTGGGGCACCAACATACCAATTCTATTATAAAATTACAAATGTAACCAATATGTTGGTGCATAACGGGGTTTAGGGTGCACCAACATATGACAAATAAGTCATCAAAATTACAGATGTAATCTATATATATGTGGTGCAAACAGTGTTTGGGTGCACCACATATTTTAAAATATAATAGAAAAAGTCATTGTATTATAATATAATATAATCAAACCGCAAATTATATTTACAATGATAATATTCAGCAAGTACAGAGCAACAACTATCATACAAATAAACTGATGTTTTTGCAAAAATTAAACTAGCAGATCATATGCTAATTAATCTATACTATTGCTGATCAGAAAATAATAAAAGAAAACAACTCTAAAAAAATAAAAGAGAAAACAGCCCAACAGGGGGCACGGCCCAGCAGCCAGCCGGGCGTGCAGCCCAGCGGGCAGCTGAAAGGGTCGAGATGGCAGACTAGAGGGAGGGGGGGTGAATAGTCCTTTTTAACAACTAATCATAGCGGCTAACCGAAACAAATACGGAATTAAAACTATCGGTCTAGCCAAGACTACACCCCTCTACCTATACTCTATGACACCTTACAAAAGATCCTAATCAATGCAAATAAGGTGTCGGGCTAGCTAGAACTCACCTAACCAATTCTAGAAGCAAGGTCATAGGCTCCTAACCAATTCTAGAAGCAAGGTCACACAAGCCTATGCAACTAGTACTTCAAGCACGGGGGAGCTCCTATGCAATCTAGTAAGCAAAGCACAAAGCCTAAGCTCACTAGCAATGCTCAATAACAAGGCTACACAAGCCAAATTAGAGAGCTCAACTTAGCTACACAAACTAAGCAACTAAGCACTAGCACAAGAGATAGTATTGCAATACAAGCTAGTGCAAAACAGCAGGCAGTCGGTACTACCGGGCTACAAGGCCGGTACTACCGGGTTTCTAAGCCGGTACTACCGAGCACCTGCAGGGAGCTACGAAATCGAAGGAGATGAGATACAATCTCAGATCTAGCAATTACCCCACTTCCCTAGATGTTGTAGATGATGATTGTAGCTTCGCCAAGTCTTGGTTCCTTGCCAAATGGTAGATCGAGTCTTCCCAACCTAAGATAGAGTGATGGAGGGAGGAAAAACACGAAGAACACAAACAAGCGTAATATGCAAGGAAACAAGAACGATAAGAGCAACAAGAGACGGGGACACAAAATTTTATCCCGAGGTTCACTTGGTTGCCACCAAGCTAGTCCCCGTTGAAGCAAGCCCAAGGTTGCCGCCGATCCTCTTGCTAGTGGTGACCCTAAGTCACGCTCTCCACGATGGAGTGCTCACCAAGAGCTCTAGCATTCGATCCGGCCGGACCACTTGGCGCTCTTCACGCCTCTTCTCCACTAGAGTTGCTCTTCGCGATCTCCCGTGGGGCGAGCACAATGCCCCTCACAAAGCTTCTCCGGAGCCACGCACAATCTTCACGCGGGCTTCACAATGGAGACACGCACCAAGCCGTCTAGGAGGTGGCAACCTCCAAGAGTAATAAGCACCACCGGCTTGCAACTCGAACACCTAGTGCCACTCGATGCTATCTCTCAAAGCAACGCACTAGGATCGCTCTCTCACACAATTGGATAAGCACTAAAGCATATGTGTGTTAGAGGGGTCTCAGGCACAAGCCACCAAGGCTTTGGAGTGCTCAACCACTTGACCAACAAGCCCAAGGCCGGTTACCATGACTATATATAGCCCCAAGGGCCAACTAGCCGTTATGCCCCTTCACTGGGCATTCTGCGCAACGGTCGGTAGTACCGACCCCCCTGGGCGGTAGTACCGACAATGTCAGATCTAGCCGTTACACACGGCGCGTTGACCAAAACGAACAACCGACTCTTGGTCGGTACCACCGACGGTCGGTAGTACCGGCCCTATGGCGGTACTACCGACACGTCATCCTGGGACTACACAGAGAGCTCCCAGACTTCCTCCTGACCTCGGTACCACCGATGGTCGGTAGTACCGGCCCTATGGCGGTACTACCGACAGGCCAATCTGGGACTACACAGAGAGCTCCCAGATCACCAGACCTCGGACACAACAACGGTCGGTAGTACCGGCCCTATGGCGGTACTACCGGCAGGCCAAATCTGGCCACTTCCAGAGAGCCTCCAAACTCCTCACACCTCGAAACCTCGAACGGTCGGTAGTACCGACCCTACAGCGGTACTACCGGCAGGCCAAACTCAGCTCAACACAGAGAGCCTGCAAAACCCTTCAGGACCACGGTACCACCGACCCTCTGGTCGGTACTACCGAGGGTCGGTCGGTACAACCGACCCTATGGCGGTATAACCACCAGGCCACTTCAGACTCAACACAGAGAAGGTTGCACGCAGCACCCTTGGGCGGTACTACCGACCCCCTGGGCGGTACTACCGACCATACTCAGAAAACTCCCTTTTCTTCTCTGTGTTGATCCAAATCAACTTCAACAACTTCTCCTTTGCAAATGTGCCAACACCACCAAGTGTACAACAACATGTGCATGTGTGTTAGCATTTTCACAATCATTTTCAAAGGATTTTCTCTTTCACTCATAATGCCACTCGATCTTAGTAACATCGCAAAGTTAGATCGCTCAAGTGGCACTAGATGACCGATATGCAAACAAGTTTGCTCCTCTTAATAGTACGGCCATCTATCCTAAACCCGGTCATAATCTTCTCTACACACCTATGACCGTTGAAATGAAATGCCCTACAAGTATACCTTTTCCTTGCGCATTCCATTTTAACTTCTTCGGTGTTGATGCAACACATGCACCAACCTCTTCATCAAATGATATGATCCACTTCATATCATCACATGGCCTCCATGGTCCATCGATCTTGACATCACTTGCTCTTCACCATTGCTTCGGTCCTTCGGCGCCAAGTCTTGCTTAAGCCTCCCGACACTCAGTACCAACGGCTTCAAAGCATCTAACTTCCCCTTCACCTTCGCAACTGGTCCATCAAGCCAAGTCTTGCCTTGATCTTCACCATCTTAGCCACATGACTCCATGTCATGTTTCATGTGCATTAAGCTCCTCCATGATCATCACATGTGTGAGCTTCACATCAAGTCCAAGCCATTCACCTCCATGGCTCAAGTGGTCACACACATGTACCTGTGGACTAATCTCCTGTGTATCTCACATAAACACCAATTAGTCCACCTAAGTTGTCACTCAATTACCAAAATCAAACTAGGACCTTTCAGCAGCGCAGGCGCGGCCCAGCGGCGTGGGCGTGGCCCAGCCAACCGGTCAGGCCCGCCCACAGCCCAGCGCGGAGGGGCGCGCACCAGCAGGCCGTGTCCTGGGCCCGGCCACCAATCCGGCCCAGGTCAGGGCGCCGCCGTGGTCTATTTAAGGTCGGCAGACCCTAACTGCCGCCTCAAATCGCCGCCGCCGCTGCCCTACTGCCATCGCCGCCGCCGCTTACTCTGCCGGTTGCCCCTGCCACCGTCTTCTGTGCCGGCCGCCGAGGCACGGGAGCCGCGCGGCCTAGGGGCGCGTGCGGCGGTGGCCGGGGCTCGTAGCCACGGCCAGGGCGCGGGCGCTGGCCGTCGGGATTTGGAGCCACGGCCAGAGCGCGTGCGCCAACCGCTGAGACAAAAGGTGATGGCCGTGGCATACGAGACGCCAGTGCGAGAGCCACGTCCGCGGTGTGGCCAGGGCTGCCGGCGCCTCGGTCCTGGTTGCATCCAACCACCAGACGTCGGGGTTAGGCTGTGGGTATTGCCATCAGCCGCACGGCCATCAATGCCTACTGCGTACTCGCAACCACCACCAATCTTGAGAAACGGCGGCCAGTGAAAATCTCCGCCATGGGTGGCCTCGTAAACCATCAGAAGTCCCATTCACGAAAGTAAGATCATCTCAAATTGATGAGATTCCGTATTGTCTTACAGACTTACCGTTTTGTGATGATTTTGAATGATGCCGCATTTTTTTATTTTCTTCTCCGCAGCAAAACGGTCTCTTTCTTTTCAGCGAAGAACAACATGCGTGCAGGGAGACATCAACACCAACAATCTTGTCTCCGACGAGTCCTTTCCACAACAACGCCGGCCAACTCTCGCCTTTTCTTGTTCTCTGCCTGGAGCGTCAGCGGTGGCAGAGCGACGTAACGTGTTGTAAATGGATGACAAATGAATGTATATTGACGGATGAACTGTACAGATATATATACAAGCCAAAGGACATGTGCCTGTTGGCGAAAAGGTGTCTCTACGGGGTCTAATAGGTGCCTTTACAGGAACTGTCATTAGCAGTTGCTAATGACGAGATTAATCTAATTGATCACTAATTAATTAATTCTAACAGTTTTCAGTCGTCTGGCCAAAGCCATCCTCAACCAAACGCAGCGCAGGCAGGGTCCAGGAAGCTAGCAGTCCAGGCAAATTTACTTCAGGGTGCAAACCAAACAGCCCCTTAGACAAACAGCCCCTTAGACCTTAGTATCCTGGACTTAGGTGAGGCTCAACGGTAAGGTTTGGGGAACATTTGCTTGAAAACATAATACAATTGGGGTTTAGAAACACTTTAAAGGGATCATGATGTCTAAAAGAAGGTTAAATTATTAAACTTAAAACTCCATTTCTAACTAAGGACTCTAATTTCTAAGGGACTCACTTTTTGTGGCATTTATGCCACATTTGATCAGATGGAAAAAAACTCTCTAGTTTGTCCCAAATCCAAAACACAGGTCTGTGACCGGCATATCTCACAAAGTTGTGGTGGGGGCAGAGATTCGAGGGTTTTCTCGATCTGCATGAGAAGATCTCTTCTTAATCGAAATACCCGTCGACTATCTAGCCATCGCGGATCGATTTTTTTAAATTTCCAACCAAGCAAAAACCTATACAACGAAGTAAACTATCTAATGTACAACTACAATCAAGACAAAAAAATGCTAAGCGCTAAACTGGTGCTAGGCCACTACCTAGCGCCTAATTGTGTTTAAACATGATTAAACACATATAAACATTTATGTTTTAGCAACACAAATACCTATGTATGTGGAGATACCTATCCACTAAGGTAGGAAGGTAAAGCACACAACCTAAGTACACAATATAAATGTGGAAGCTTAATTAAGATAGAGATGCAAACTTCCATCAATGACTGATATTTATATCGAGATATTGAAAAACGTGCAAGCTTCCTCCTATTCCCTGTTGGAGCCCCTCGCAAGAAAGCCCTCACAAGGACTAAGATCCTACTCGAGTAACTCCATAGATAGCACTGGGTCTTCCCCACACGTGAGTGGGTCTCCAAAATTCCTCTCTCGGACTGCTCCACACCGTCTTCACTATTAATCTTCCGACCAAATAAACAGTCGTGGGCCTCGTTCCCTTTGTTAAACATAGCGATCACACCATGAACACAATTGGTGTGGTCTCGCAAGACTACAAGCCTTACGACATACAACAATGATGCGCGCACTGTGTAGAAGTATACAAACTTTACTAAATACTAGGCATAAACATAGAGCAAGCATGATTAAGTGAGTCTAACTAGCCTAAATACTTCGCAAAAGCATCTATACTAATCACCTAATCTTCTCTTAATCACTTGCGGTGCTTGGTGGTTAGAGCACTTGTGGGGTGTCTTAACACTCCTATAATCTCATCACACTCCAACAACTCCAAAATGATCAGTTAGGGTCATATTTATGCCCTGCAAAGGAATGTAGTTGTTGGCCTCCTTGGTACAGCAAACCGCGTACTATCGGATGGTCCGACATTCAACTGCCGGACCAATTATGATAGGGTCCGACACCCTACTCAGAACTACTCCCTCTGTTCCAGAATAAGTGTCGTCCGGAAAGCGTGTCTGTGAGGGAAACACGGATTTCTAGTGACACTTATTTTGGAACGGAGGGAGTAGCTGTTAGCTAGCTATTGTCGATCGTCGCTTCTCTCGCTAACAGCTGGGGCCAGTTGTCGAATGGTGTGACGCTAAAAAAATCATCTCTAGACTCTTATTGGAACTCTTCTGACTGAGCACCTAATTGGTCCGACGCTAGCACTGTTGCTAGGGTCCGACGCCTCTATTTCCTCTCTGCCCATGAACAATGGGATCATTTGGTCTGAAGCTTCTCGTGACGCTTTATTGACTAGGGTTTGCACCTGTCGGACTCACTCTCAATGGTTCGACGACCTTAAGGTCCGATGCCCTAGATAACCACTTTTGTTTCTTTGCAATCTTTATGTCTGACTTGGTTCGAACTTTGTGTCTTGAAGTTTGCTTGCCTTTTAGGTCTTCAACTCAACTTCTAATGTCTTGCTTGAGGTGTTAATCATCTAGATCATCATGTTACTTACATCCAACTCTACTCTGCATTCTTTGAACTATATCCAAAAATACTAGCAAATAATGTTAGTCCAAATGATGTTGATCATCGAGCACTAAAATCTAAACTAAATGAGCCAAGGGTCCATTTTCCTTGCACACTTAAACGATAATTTGGGCAAGGTTGTGCTCCCATAGATGGTCTAGTAGTGAGGCTTGGATGGTACGCCTGAGCCTAGGGTTTTCTTTGCGAGATTCCCTAGGCCCACTGTTCTCACAGTTGGTTCGACGGGATCTGCCAGACGGTCCGACACGACAGGGACCAGGATGTCCTTTTGTGTGTGGCAATCGTAGTAACTATATGAAATATGATATTGACAGGTGAAATATATTTGGTTACTATTGTTGTTCTCTCTAATTAAGTGTTTGTTTTTTGACCGAATAATCAAGATAGTGCAAATGTAGTATTAAAATAACCACTTGTTAACTTGTAGCTAAAATTTGAATGTAAGGATTTATGTTAGTAAGCTCTTTTGCAAAGTTATGCTACTCAACCATATAAGACATGCATATTCTTGAAGTCATTTTATTTTTCTCATGTCGAGGAAGTCTAATCAAATTAATTGAGTACTCAGGGTTTTATCTATTAGGGCTGATCATCCGTTTTAGTGCAGCTGTGGATGGTGATGAGTAGATGCCAGTGGGCTCAACCATGATTTTTATGTCTCTCCCATGCTTTTTGTTTACGAAGGTGGTTATCGAACTCACAATTTTATTTGAACCTATGTTATGGTAGTTGTTTCGAAAACTGTGTTGCTTTAACTATCGGATATGAACTCCATGATTTTTATGTCTCTCTTATGTATATGATGACTACTTGTGAACGTGGTTTGTAATCTATTTTCGATACAAACTCCATACATGTGATGTATGTTGTTACAGGGTGTGTTTGGTTGGGCTACGGCTTTTGAAAAGCTGGTGCGAATTTTGAGCTTTTGAAAAGCTGCTATGGGAAGTTGCTGTAGGAAACGTAGCACAATTATGGCTTTTGGGGAAAAACTGCGAGCGGACGCACATGCCATTCACAGTCTAGCGAACTCAACACTCGCCCTCTCTCTCACTGACGAGCGAACCCACTTCTCAACACCTTCTTCTTCCTCCAGGAGGTACACAGGTAGTCATGCTTGCCGATGGTGGCAGAGCTCACGCTTGTGTGCGTGGCGGTGGGGCTTACGCTCTCGGCTCTCGCGCCCACCCGCTGCAGATCTGGCAAGCGGCAACGGTGGCGGAGCTCACGCTCCCACGCCCGCCCATGGCGGATCTCGCACGCGCGGTGCCGACGGAGCTTGCGCTCATGCGCTCGCTCGTTCGCTGAAGATCTTGCCGACCCGAGCGCATGCTAATACCAGGGCGTTGTGTCACACCCCAATTTTAAGAATAAAACTGAGGCAACGAACTCATGTGTGCCCAAGGATCAGTCGCACACATAAGCTTGACAAATTATGAAAAAGGTACCATCACGGTGTTTATTACATAACGGTAGTAGCAAAACAAAGACTTACATCAGTGGAAAAGGGTAAACTGGATTTAGTTCTCACGGGCAACCACCACAGGGACTGCCGACTGGGGGATACGCTAGCCTAGAAACTTCTGGGGAAACTCCAACTCCAACTTCATCTGTTACCCATCCGGGATTTTTATCCAAAAAGAAAGAGAAACAACAAGCATAAGTACTCCTCGTACTTAGCAAGCCAACATGGGGTTCATGAGGCTCAAAGAGGCTGACACTGTCTGACTGCAGTTAGCTTTTATGTTGGCAAGGTTTTAGCATTAGAGTAAACGAGTATTGTGCTTAACCCTTAAACCCCTGATCCATTTGTCCATCAATGATAAATAATTCAGCATAAGAGCATCATCAACATAAAGTAACATTTAATAAAGTATCATAGTTCTGCTAGTTTTCCGGGCCGCTCGTGATCGTGAGCACGACTGTTATAACAGTTTTACACTCTGCAGAGGTTGTGCATCTTTACCCACAAGCCGTGTTGCCCAGATGCCCAGAGGAGCGACCCCCATAACACTTCCAAGGTGAGCGGGCAGGGTACACTACGAAGCCTTTCGTTGGTTCGTCTAACAAGTTAGGGCCGCTAGGTTTCCTTGGCAGGCAGATATAGCAACCCCCCTTCCTATGGCACAAGGCCATCACAGCTATACACATAGGAACAGGAGCAGCCCTACACCCAAAGTGGCAAGCCCCTTTTGCGCCCTTTCGGGTAACCGCTAACAAGCTAGAAAAGGTCCAGGGTACTTAGCTAAAGCCAGAGCCATATAGCACTAATGGTAGCACTGTCAGTCCCAGGTTTTGCTAACAACAAGTTTCATTAACCATTTATCAACATACCAATATGAGAACATTCATCATTGGACAGGATCAGATATTTACATTGATAGCACTAGCATTGTACCCATATGCATATATCCCACGGTGTCAAGAATATCACAGATAACAAAAGCTAAGTAGATCTCTAAGGTTGTTCAGATAGACACATGCAATATGAAGTGCTTAATAAAGTGAATAGGTAACAAGGATGGTCCCATGCTAACTTGCCTTGCTCGTTGTACTGCTGATCCTCTTGCTGATCCTCGAACGAAAGCTCTTGATCGAACCACGTTTGCTCACCGACTATACTCGATCACATGAAACATCATACACGCATTCCAAGAGCACACATGCATTGCAAACAAGGCTATCCATTAGAACAGTACACCAAACAGTAATAAACAAAAATAAAACATTTGTAAAACAGATGTACACGTCGCTACGGTCACAACAAGATTTGGTTCACCGAAAACGGAGTTACGGTGCGAAAGATACGTCAGAAACGGGGTTTCTAACGCCCTAAACTTGGCTGGCTAGGACCCTACAACTAACTTGTCCAAAATAGACTAACTTCGGCTTAAACGGATATAGCACTAAATTACGAAGCTAACACAATTTGAATGGATCAAAACGGAGCTAAAACATGAATTTTATAAGCATTTTACTATAGTGGCAATTTTGTAAATAAACTGCAATTCGTTTGGATTTAAATCAAATTCTAAATCAATTTTAAATCGATTTTCAACCGGCTGAAGGACTGCGGGTTGAATCAGGAATTCCCTGGGGGCTCTTTAGCAAAACGTCACCGAAGGGGTATTGGCCGATCTGGGCCGTTGGATCGGAGCTGGACGCACGGGATTAGATCGGGGGGGGGGGGGGGGGGGGTGTCCGCGAGGGCTGGGCCGATGGCGTGCCCGGACCGCGACGTCGCGGTTTCCCGCGCGACGCCGTGCGCGCAGCCACCATGGCCACCGCGACGGAGCTCGCGGACTCGACCGACGGACTCAACTCAACTCCGTCTAAGGAAAAGGGATGGGAGGATAGAGGGAAGCATAGGGGATTCTCACCGCGATGAAGAGAAGGCGGGGGAGGCTCTGGAGACGACGTGCAGCGAGGGACGGCGGAGAACGGCGGCGGCCACTCTGCTCAAAGCCACCGGCGATTAGGGCAAAATCAGCGCAAGAGGGAAGGGAGAAGGAGTTCGGCGAGCTCGATACCGCGTCTCAGAGCTCGGCAGAGGGCCGGTTGGAGATGGGGATGGCGAGGCACGGCCGGACGACGAACGCCGGCGCTCGGCACGGAGATGGGGGCACGGAGCGGTTCTGACAAGCGGTGCTGAGGGGGCGAGAGCGAGTAAAAGAGTGAGGGGGAACAGGGGAGATGGCTGCGACCACTAAAAGACCAAGGGGGAGCGTCGGGGGCGTGGGAGCGGGACACGACGGGGAGCGGGGCGTGCGGCTGTGCTCGGCTCGCACAAGACCGAGAGCGGGGAGGTTGAGGAAGGGGAAGAGAGACTGACGTGCGGGCCCGGGAAGTCAGCCGCATAGAGGGAGGAGGGAGCGCCGAATGGGCTTGGGCGCGCGGACGGGCTGGCCTGCTGGGCTGCGAGCGGGAAGGAAAAGGGGAAGGGGGTTTGGCCCAGCGCAGGAAGGAAGGAGGGGAAGAACGGGCCCGGGGATAGAGCAGGCCTTCGGGCCGAAAGGGAGGGGGAGGGGAGAGAGGAGAGGAAAGAGTTTTTCTTTTTATTTTCAAAGTATTTCAAACCATTTTCAAAACCAATTTGAATTCAAATCAAATTTTGACCAAAACCATTCATCACAGAAAATAAAATGCAGAGGCATGAATGCAAAAACATGTTCCTAACTTGGTTTTAATTTTGTGAAAATTATTTAATCCTAGATTAAATGCACACAAAAAATCAAAAAGAAACATTTTCACCTATTTTAAATTGAGCAAAATTTAGGGTGTCACACGTTGCGGCTCGAGCTCGCCCTTCTGGGCGCGACGGCCTGGGCCTCGCCGGTCGAGGCATGACGACCCGGACGAACTAGCTGGGGCCTGATAGAGGGAGGTGCGACTAGCAAAGGGTGGTAGAGGTGCTCGCTAGAGACGGTCTCGAGCCCCTGCGTAGGCCCGATAGAGGGAGGGACGACCAACAACAGGCAGCGCGACTTCTCTCCCTTTCCTCGCGACGCGGTGCGGACGAGAATAGAAGGGAAAGAACGAAGAGACTTTTACATGAGTGCCATTATGAAAGTTCGCAATTCCACATAAACCACTGCGAAGTTGGAGCGCGCACTGGTGCCACTGCTCTAACTATCTTTGTGCTGCACGCCATTCCGTCCAATTTGAGAGGTAACGGTGGGTAACGGAGGTGCAAAAAGGCATAAATGCCCATGGTAGCAATGCTGTGAGATGAATTTTTTAGTTTCCTTCTGAGCCACTCTCTCACCTGTTCACTTGGCGCCAGTGTGTGGGGCTTTTGGCGCCAAAGTGGCCAGAGTTGGCGCCAAAGGCAGCCCCTGCCTGATGGCTATTTAACAGGACCCTCCATCCCTCCCTTTGCACTCACTCTTCCTCTCCTTCTTCCACATCTGAGCTGCCATGTCTGAAGCCTCAAGCAATCTTCGAGGGCCGGTGCGACGAGTGTTTTTCCCGAACTGTAGAGTGTTGGCCAATCAAATTGTGGCCATGAGCACGAAGAACTCTAATCGAGTCTTCCACAAGTGCCCATTTTTTCAGTTTGTGCTCTTGTTTGAAACTTGTCTCTGTTTGCATATGGGTTACATTGTCTCTTATTTGTTTGCTGATTTGGTTCTCAGGTTGGAGGGTGTCAGTTCTACCAGTGGGAAGATGAAATGGGGCAGAGCAGTATGCAGCAACCAACTCTAGCGCCGGTTCCTCTTGAGGCAGTCCATGCAGCTCATCTTCAGGCACTGCTAGAAGATCCAGCTATTCCTACACCAACTCCTTTGCCCATTCAGGGAGTTTGTCAGGCTACTGGAGCAATGGGAGTAGGTGATAGAAATAGAGTAGGTGATGATGGGGTTATGCAGCGGCTAAGGTGGATTGAGAAGCTTCTATTAGTATGCATTTTCATGGCTTTGTATGCTATCTTCAAGAAGTAGGACTATGCAGCAGGTAGGCATGTGTGGCTTTGTATGCTTTTCCAGAACCAATGAATGAAACAAGGTTGTTTCTGTGTGTTGAATGAATGCATGAGTTCACAATCCATTTATAGAAGAAATCAAGAGACTATAAACTAAAATGAATGACTAGCCCATCATTTCAAACAACATTAAAACAGACCACAAAAGTACATGAGTTCAGAAGCAATCTCCATTTCTGGTCATCACAGACCACAATACGTAAGTTTTAGATGAAGTTTTGGCCAACACAGGCCATAAGTCAACTAAAACACTAATATCCAACCAAAAGTTCACCAACATCCAACCAAAAGTTCATAGCGCCAACCTAATGTTCACAACCAAAAGTTCACATTGTGCACAACATCCAAAAGTTCAGAAGTCACCTCACTCCAACTGCAGCTTCTTTTTGCTCCTGGTGTTAGCAGTTGGGCTAGCGGGACTTGCTGGGCTTGGTTGTGGCACTGGAAGCTTCTTAGGAGTAAGCTTTTTCTTGATGCCAATCTTTTTCCTTGGTGACGGCTGAACTGCCCCAACACTTGTAGCAACAGCAGGACCTGTACATGCAGTAGCAGTAGAGGCAACAACAACAACAACAATAGGAAGATCATAGGCTTCTGTTTGAGGCACAAGGTGCACCACCTGAATTGGCACTGGATCATTAGATCTAGTTGCAGATTTGCTAGCAAGAGTAAGTCAGCAATTTTGTGATTTGAATGAAAATAGAAACCAAGTAATTTAGATGAAACCTTGTATTGCTTGTTGTTGTAGTGGTAGCTGGCTCCTTGCTCTTCCTGCCCTTGCTCTTCTTCTTGTGTGTAGCCTTCTCAACAACTTCATTGTGGGGGAATTGCATTCCAGAACTGACCACAATAATGCTTGTTTCTGTGTTTGCTTTAGCTGCTTTCTTTGCTCTTTTCTTTGGTAGGCCCCTGAACAAGAAAATGAATAATGTGGGTACCAGTGTTAGTCGTAAGCAAGAAAATGAAGTCATATGTTAGTCATAAGCAAGAAAATGAAATCATAGTTACTTCTCTGCTTCCATTGCAGCAATGTCAGCTGGGTTGCCATTTTTGTATGTGTACCAGTGGTGGCCCAGTTGATGGCATATTGACATTCATGCCTCTTCCTTTTCTTCCTGCCACCCCCCTCAGCTGCTCCTTTGTGTCTTGTCTTCCTTCTTCCTGCTGTTGACTTCAACAAGGGTGGGTGCATGAAAAATCCTTGTGTGCCTTGGGGCCACATGGACTTATCAGGGATGGAGGGGATCTTGCCTTCATATGCAGCCTTGAATTTGTCAATAGTGAAGAAATCATCCACATAATCTTCTAGATTGGCCCCTAGGATTGATGTGATGTAAGCTATTGCATGTTTACAAGGGATTCCAGTTGTGGGCTGCCTATTACTTCCTTAAGCCTCTGCATAAACCAATCCCAATTCTCATTGGTTTCAAAGTCTATTACTCCTACTGCTACTGGGTACATCCAATTGTGCCCATCAACTGCACATGCTATGCACAACTGGCCCCTGAACCTTTCTGTCAGAAATGTGTTGTCCACTGCTAAATAAGGTCTGCAGCCTCTAAGAAAACCATCTACACAAGGCTTCAAAGCAAAGAACAACCTGTTGAACCTACACTTATTGTTCACAACATGATTATCAATGACAAATGTGCTTCCAGGACTGCTTTCCTCAGCCTTCAGTCTATACAAATTATCAAAACTCTTACTCCAAGGGCCAAAAATCTTATCTAAGGCAAGATTCCTACCATTGTACACTCTTCTGTATGGGACTGTTACCTTGAATTCATCCTTCAACCTCCTTTGGCATTCTGTGGCACCAATTGTTCCATCTTCTTTTAGCTAGTCTACCACTTGCTCACACACCCAATATTGGGTGACTCCAACACATACACCTTTTCTTTTCTGGCTAAAACATCCAGTATGAATATGTGGGTTCTTCTTCACCTGCAAAACAACAAAGACAAGAGCAACCATACAAATGCTATTAGTTGTTTCATAAAAGCATTCAAAGTCAGCATACAAAGAGAAGCATGCAATTCATATTTGGTTACCATAACTGTCCTTCCATCCATTGATGAAGAGGCATGAATTGTCCACTTGCAGCCCAGCTCCCATCCCTTGCAGTACACCCTATATCTTCTTGTGTCACTCTTCTCAATGTTATACTGGAACTCATATTTGGTTACATGTGTAGCTAAAGCCAGCTTAAAAGCAGCGACATCTGAATATATAGTTCCTACTTTCATAGGTGGATCCTTCTTGTCATAATAAACATTAGGCATATTCTCAGGCTCCCTATCTCTAACCTCTTCATCTAATTCGAACTCTTCATCATCAAAGTTAGATACATCACTATCATCATGTATAGACACAGATTCATCATCATTGTCAGCACCAGATTCATCATTAGTGGAATTGGCACTTGGAGTGTGAGGTTTGGGAGGTGGTGGATGTTGTGGACCCAGGTCAATGTACAACCCTTCCTCATCTACACCCACATGCTCAAAGTCTGGATTTGGGTTAGCTAGATAATCATCATCTATAGATTGAGCTTGAGTTTGCTGGCTGGGCTCTGCTATGCTGGGATAGGGTATTGAGTGCATGGAACTTCTACTGTCATGGCAGTGCTAGTGATATCCCAGTCAGGAATACGAGGAGGCTCATTGCTAGGGTTATGATAAGCATAGGTCAAGTAGCAGCACTTTGAAGCCCTATGTCTTGCAAACATTTCAAGCACATCTTGGTCATTACACAGTTTCACATTGACTTGTCTCTGCACACAGAAATAAAACACTGACACTATCTCACCCAACCCAGCTGGATACTTATCCACAACATCATCAACCAGATCAATGAAGTTCATTCGATCAACATCCACAACTTTGGTCAAACTAAACCACCGAGCGCGAGAATTGGAAGCGATGATCCGGATTTCTAGATCATAGCTACTGTTTGCGTCCATCCTATAGATGAACAACGAAAAACCGAGGACACATCTAACGACATAAACGTGAAATCAAACACCACTACTAGACCTAATCAAGAAGAGGAGAACGACACAAGGCAATTGAGGAGACGAGGGGGCACTCACCCTGAAGCAAAGAACTCTGGTCGGTCGATCGACCCCTTCTTCGACGCCATGCGCCTCAGAATAGCTGGATCCATGGTTCGCTACCCCATGCGACGCCACTACACTAGGGGATTCAGGTTCTTTGCTCGTTGCCACTGCTTAGGGTTAGGGGGAACGAGCGAGAAGGCAGAGGTCGACTGGGAGAGTGAGATGGCGCTCAATGGGTCAACAAGGCGTCGCTATGCCTTAGTTGGAGCAAGGGCAAAATGGGCTAGAAATGTAGTGGGACCCGCTTGTCAGGGCTCCCAAACCGTCAAATGCTTACGGATCCGAGACGGAATGGCGTGCAACACAAAGATAGTTAGAGCAGTGGCACCACTGCGCGTTCTAACTTCGCAGTGGTTTCTGTGGAATTGCGAACTTTCGTAATGGCACTCGTGTAAAAGTCTTAAGAACGAACTGTTATCTACATAACCAGTGAGGTGAGTAATTTTTAGACGGCAACATGTGAGTAATTTTTAAACCCAAAAGCCAGTGAAAGCAAGGGGATAAGAGTTTTTGGATTTGTACTATGAGAGAAATTATTTTTGGGCCAAAACATTTATGGCTTTTGGGTGTTTTGGTTGTCTTTTGGTTTTGCAAAAGCAAAAATAGGTTGAAAAGCTCAGTCAAAGGGGGCCTTAATCTTGTACCGTCTTGGCTGCGATGTTGATTCTTCGAGGCCCTCTGTGACACTCGATAGACTAATAGATTTATATTTATTTATATGGCGCAAATACGAATTAGCAGTTGTATTGGCAGTAGCTATTATACACTTGTGCTCTTCTAAATGTTAGAATACATAGTGGAATTTAGCTCACCTCGCTGTACCCACGAGCTGATGTCCCATATGCCTAAGTCCACTGGAACCCACAACATATCACCTTACATGTCGAGCTCCTCCACCAACAATTATCGATATTGGACTAAATTTGACACTAAATTAGACTGTTCTATTACACATCATATGACACTCACTAATGGTGTCATACTTGCATCATCTCGTTTCTCATAGTCCCCCTACAACCGAATAAAAAAGGGTCTGTCTAGTTGAAACTCGTGTGTTTTAGGGGCTGCCAACACTCGAGTGTTTTCCTGGAGAAAAACACACGAATGGCAGCTGGACCACAATTCGAGTGTTTTAGGCTGTCGTAGCACACGAATTTTGCTAGCCTAGCAGCAAAAGGAACTAGCAGCCATCAATTCCAAATTCGTGTGCTATTCCTCTCTGTTACACGTGATTTTTTCCTAGGCTACCACAAAGAATAAAACCATGTGTTTTGTAGCCAACTAGCACACAAATATGTATATGTACAAGTTGTAATTGTATTTGTACTAGGAGTTGTACTTGAACTCATTTTGGGCCTCTCTGTTTTAAAAAAAGCCCACAATCTGTCTAGAAGGCCCGGCTGTTATATTTGTTACTTGTCCAATTCTTCTAGCCCACCAAACCTGACCATAATGAAAGACCCATGTCATATACTACAACAACTGCTCAACCCAATAGCTAATTGGTCGTATATAAGACCAACTTGAGAAAGAAGAAAGCAGAAACAGATCCCCCGATCTGTTCTGGGGATGAGCAGTGCTCGACCCAAGAAGGGCAAAGGGGGAGAAAACCCTAGATCAAAGCAGGCGAATACAGAAGAAATCAACAAAGAGAGGGAACAAGAAGTTACCTCAAGATCATCCAAGGTCAGCACAAAATGATTTCCATGCATCCTTCATTAAGATCAAATGATTCCTTAATTTCAATCAACCCCTGATAACTTGTTTCCTCAATTATACATTTCTTCATCAGAAACGATCAGTTCATCAGAGAGTATAACAAAACTGAAAACAAACTAAATTTTCAGCAGATTTGCACAATTGCACATACTGAAAACAAAGATTGCAGTGCTTAGTGAATGCAATAAATAGCACAGTCAAATGCAATTTTCTCCAGCAACAGAACATTGTATGATCTTATGCACTTGTTTTGTTTTCATTTAGTTATGGACAATATGGGCTAATTGATCTAAAACAATTAGGAAAAGAAGTGCGGCATAACCTGCAATTGCATGTTCTGAAATCTACAATTGCAGTTCATATTTCCCTTAAACAATTAGGAACTCAGCAGTATGCTAGTAGACACCTGTTAGTGACAGATTTAGCCAATGTACCTGTATATTATTGAAGCGATCAAGGTAACTTGAACCACTTCACTGTAAAACAGATGATTCACAGAACTGATTCCCCAAAAATGATGAAACATGACCAATGAAACTAATAAAACTATATATTGCCCTGAAATAAAATTGCATATCCAGAGATCCAAAATTGCAGTGCCAAGTACATGCAATTCATAGTATCATCTATTGCAATTTTTAAAACTCATAGTTTCATCAAGTATAGCTGCTTGCTGGATTATTACATTACCTGGGTTAATACATTCCATGTTGACAAAACCTTCAAAGACTAATCCATGTATATCATGTGCATTTTTTATGTTTTCAGCTACCAATTCCAAATATGGATGGTGAATCAACACCAAATTATGATTTGAACACACCAGAAGGGATGCACAAATGGCAGCAAGATTTGCTAAACATGTTCCAAGCAAACCAGAACAATCATTTTGCTAACCCTATGATGGTATTCAACCAGCCTACATATTTTGGTAACTCTGGTTTCTACGAAGGAAATCCAAGCAGTGGCAACACTATTTTTCCTACATCACTACTCACTGGATCAATAGCTGGCCCTTCAAACACATTGACTATCAAGAAGGTGAGCAAATGAGAACCTCAAGTCTTATTTCAATATTGATCATTATAAAGCCTATATAGATTGAAAAAATATCAAGATAAAATGTTTGAGATCTGAGCTATTTTCAAATTCATTGCAGGGAGGATACACTGACCTCATTTATGAACAAATCATGAGTTCACAAGAAGAAAATGATGCGACACAAAGACTTCCAACGCAGGTAGACAATTACCTCCTCAACTGTTGTAAATTACAAAATAAAATACCTGTAGTTAGAATTTAATACAAGTATAATAAAAGATATAATTACAGACTATGCAGGTACAACAAGGTATAACAGGACCCTTGACACAGATGCTACTATCAAATGACACAAATGCTCTTGATGAAATATTTGCAACAGAAAATTATTGCACACAAACGGACTCAACACTAGCCTACCAGGTACAAAGACAGCTCAATAATTTGACTGATATATATTTTTTAAAATGCATTGTACTACTGTCTTGAAACAAAAATAATAAACTTACCTTTGCACAACACAGGATTATGGTGACGACAACGATAGACAACTGCCTAGCGTCAATGAGGACGAGATTTCTGACGAAGAATACACAGATTGGCAAAAACATTTGTTCAACAATATCAGCTATGACGAGGTAATACATCAATTTCAAAGTAAACATGTCACAATCTGTTGTATTCAGAGGCATCAATATTTATGATATTGTAATGTCAAAAAACAATGGCTCACACGAACTAGTAATCTATTTACAGGCACAAAACTCAATATCAGAAAATGGCTTCAGCACAATGAATGCACAAGCATCAGCAAGCACAGAGGTTGCATCAGGTCTTACGGATGAAACTGGAAATGACAATGACAATCAAGCAGCAAATGACGATACGAATGAAATACTAACAGAGAAAGAAATTGATGAATTCCTCTTGATAGAGGAGGTTGCTGCGTCAGAAGGAGACAATGCTTCAGTTGATAGCTTATACACCCCACAGCTCCATCAGAAATTTAACAGCAAGGAGGATGCCTAGTATGTATTCAGCTTTTATGGATTCCTTGCTGGTTTCAGGGTAGCAATCACACACGCCACACGAACAACTAGCAGGAAGAGAAACCAGGAAATTGTCAAGGTTGAAATGAAGTGCACAAGAGCAGGAAAACCAAAGAAATCTAAATCCATTGAGCAAGAAGAGCCTAATGTAGAAAAGCAAATTGGAAAGAAGCCTGTACAAAAAAGAAATACTAATGTGCACAACAAAATAGATTGCCCTTGTGTAATGTTGGCCAAAGAAGAGTATAAAGGAGGAAAGTGGGTGGTTGTAAAACTTGATCTTGAGCACAACCACGAATTGAGGCCAGGAGACAGAGACATGCTCTTCTCAGGTCGTAAATACATGACAGATATGGAGAAGGGGCTAATAAGGACACTAAATGCAAACAACATACCAACCAGACAGATGGTCAGTATCCTATCATTCCTAAGAGGAGGTGTCACAACACTGCCGATGAAGAAGAAGGACATTGCCAATTATAGAACAAATATCAACTCAGAGTTGAAAAAATCAGACATGGCAAATATTATGGACTATTTCAGAAGGAGGCAGAAAGAGGATGGGACATTCTTCTACAAGTTCTAGTTTGATGAGGACAAAAGGGTTACCAACCTATTTTGGGCAGATGCTTGCTCAATCAAGTATTATCACGAATTTGGTGAATGTTTCAGCTTCGACACAACCTTCATGACAAACCGGTATAACTTGCCGTTTGCTCCATTTGTTGGAATTACAGGTCATGCACAGAGCTGTCTATTTGCCTGCGCATTCCTACATGATCAAACTATTGAGACATTCCAGTGGGTATTTGAGACTTTCCTAGAGGCAATGGGTGGGAAACACCCACAAACCATAATCACAGACCAGGACAAAGCTATGAGAACTACAATTGAGGTGTTTTTTCCGGGCACAAGGTACATGAACTGCCTCTTTCACATCAAAACAAAGTGTTACAGCAAGAATGCTAAAATTTTTGCAGCCAAGGTAAACAAGGGCCTATATGAAGATTTTGAGGACATCATTAACAACAATCTCACAATAGAAGATTTTGAAAGAGATTGGGTTCAGTTGATCAGAGACAGACAGCTTGAGAGGAATAACTACATAACAAAGATGTGGGAGATGAGGCATAGATTCATTCCAGTGTATTACAAGAATGACTTCTTCCCATTCATTCAAATAACTTCAAGAAGCGAGTCGCTAAACTCGAGGATGAAAAACAATGTTGGCCCTACATACAATTTTATGAAGTTCATAACAGAGTACGACCGCTTGATAGAGACTATCAACAAAAATGAACAGCAAGAGGACTGCTACAGCAATGAGAAAACACAAAAGGAATACATTTTTGGATACACAATAGAGATGCAAGCAGTAGAGTTATACAATAGAGCTATATTCAGGAAGTTCCAGATTCAGCTAAAGGCAACAGCAAGACTAAGCTACCAGGAGACAGAACAAGGAAAAAGATTTGAGGTGTGGGCAAAGAGCAACCAGATTCAGAAAGTGCATAGAGTTAGGAGGTACACAGTAACCACTGACCTAACAGAAGACAAAGAAGAGTTTTCCTGCATTTGCGCAAAGTTCAGCAAAGATGACATCCTTTGCTCCCACATCCTAAAGATAATCATTGAGAAGGAGATTAGCAGAATTTCAGACAAGTACATTATACAAAGATGGAGAAAGAAGAGTGCAAACACAATTGTTAGAAATGATCAACAAGAAAGCCTCACAACTAGTTCTTTGCTTAGGTACAATGTGGTGTCTAGAAAATCAGCAATCATCAATGATAAAGGATCCAAAAGTCAAAATGCTATGGAGTACCTACTGACCTATTTCGACAAGCTTGACAAGAACCTCGATATAATACTAGCCAATGAGCAATCAACACAAGAGGGCAATCACAATCATGCTACTGAGAATGGACAGAGCTCTGCACCACCAGGAGATGAAGAAAGGCATAATATGCCTGCAGCACAGACAGAACAAGATACAGATACCGACATAGAGGCACCAGAAGTGGTTAAGAGACAGGGAAGGCCAGCTAAACCTAAGAGATTCAAAACATTCTTGGAGGACTTGAGAAAAAAAGAGGAAGAGAAAGAGAAGAAGAGAATAGCAGCACAAGAAAAGAGGAAAGCTACTGAAGAGAGGAAGAAAACTACTGAAGACAGGAAGAAAGTTGCTTAAGAGAGAAAGAAAGCAGCTGCAGAACGAAACAAAAAAAAGAAGGCTAATGACACTGAAAGTGCAGGTAATAGTACATGTACAACAATTTATTTTCAAGAATACATAAAATATGACTATAATTTAACTACAAACCTATATATTATAACAACAAATTATATGTTTTTTATAGGAGGATCTCCTATGAAACCACAAAGGAAGAAAAGGAAGGAAACTACAAAAGCTACAAACCACACACAAAAGACAGCAGAGACATCTACATGAAGACAATAGACATAAGCAATAGTGCTGGAGTAGAATCAAAATATTTATGGATATTATGTAATGAGAATTATAGTGGGATCAGTATTTTAAATTATGACCATACATATAATTGCAATTTATGAAAACTATAATTGCAGTATCAATGTGTGGCAATTTATATTACCAAATTTTGCAATTAATGAACTGAATGCATATGTGTTAGATGTCTGAACATTTATCAACTTTAAATCAACAATTTCATCAGTTGCAGTACCTTATAAAACGTACAGTAGTGTGGTTAAGCCTAAAACAGATCTGAATAGCTCATTTGTAAACACAAGTACTCATTACCTTGTATGACACTATGCCCCTGCAAAAGTCAAACAAAACATATACTCTAACCTGCATAGCAAATAAAACAGAAGAACAATCATTTTGATCTCTCCTCCTTTACCAGGGCTTGGGACCTACTATGATGGGACCAACATAGGTCACACACCATAGGCGGAGTTAAAAACCGCAATCAATCTAAATAACAATTAAAGAAAAACAACATGCTAATTAAATTATTACAGACATGCTAATTAACAAAGTAACCAAAATAGTTCACATAATACACTTAAAATTAAGAGAACAACATTGAAAGAATCACAAATAAAACAGGTCCATCAATAAAGCTTAGAAAACACATAACATCAGCTGATTACTTGGAAATACTAAGATGAAGACTGAATACCCTGCGAGCTAAAAGGCCAGAGCCTATCAACATCAACATTCTGGTAGAAATCTTCATCTTTATACTCATAACACGGTAAAATGACATCCTTTGACCGTCAACCTCAAAAGAACGCCCAACCATCAGATTAGCATCTTCCTCACCTTTCACCAAAATAAAAACAGTAGCAATCTTTGAATCCAAAACAAACTTGTACATAGAAAGAAATTCGTAGCCTCGATTCTGTCAAACAACTCGGGCAACAAGCTTAACACTGCTCACACCTTTAGCTGCAATGAGCTGAGTTTGGTTTCCGGGAACTAAATCCAAATATTCAACAACAAACAATGACACATCTTCATTCTCTAAGGAGAATGGAACTGCAACATCAGGAACTAGAGAATTTTTTTGGAGAAACAACCTATGAAAAAGGAAAGCAAGCAATATCAGCAACATACCATATCAACAACTTTTAAAAATAGAAAAAAGGGAAGCAAGCAATTATGCAAATGATAAACACACCATACTAATATAAATATCAACTTAAAGAAACATAAATGAAAAAAATTTAAATAAACATACCTTGATCCTTACAGGAATATTCATAAATTCAGAGGAAGAGTCCTTCCTGAGGACAATACTTTTCACTTCATAAATCCCAATACTATCAAGTCCAACTCTAATTTTCCAAGCACGATAGTACGAAGCAATATCAGCTTCATCAGCTAAAACATAAACAACACCATCAGCTTCATCAACACAGAATCTCAATTTCTTCACAAATTCTTTGCCACGAAGATGCTTGAAAGCACGAGCAACAGCCATAACTTTGTCTGGACAATGTCTAATCCACCTAACTCCCATCATAAAACCCTGGACACTAGTATCCAAACCAAAAATCTCAAAGACATATTTGGAAACACCCCTCTCCTTCAAGATAAACTTTCCCACCATAGAAGCCATCCAACTACTTTCAACAACTCAAAGATACAACTCACAGAAAGGAAACAAGTGAAGGGGAAAAGGGGATAATATAGGAGAAAAGGGCAAATCGAAGAGAGGCAAGCAAATGTGAGGAGAAGAGGAAGGGCAAGCATATAAGCCAGGAGATGAATGGAACAAGAGGAAAATGAACTATATAGGCAAGGAGATGAATGAGAGAAAGAAGAGGGAGCGAAAGCGTCAGAACCATTAATAACAGTAGGTGGGGAGTGAATGCAGGAGAAGGGGATCAAGACAAAACAGGTAACAACATGACTCTTCACATGCAATACACGTGTACCAGTAAAAAAAGGATGCAACAGGATTCATAATATGGAAAAAGGCCCAATAAAAAGAAGAGCCCAAAAGATATGGGCCTCTTTGAAAATAGGCCCAAAAAAACCAAAAGATATTACTCCTTCTCAGTAATTAGACACTTCAGCAAGTTCCAGATTGAGCTAAAGGCAACACCTAGACTAAGCTACCAGTAAACACTGACCAAACATAAGGCTACCAGTGAACAAAGATAGAGAAAGAAGAGTGCAAACACAATTCATACAAATTAACTAAGAAAGACTCACAACTAGTTCTTTCCTTATGTACAATGTATTGTCTGACTAGTAGTGATCAATGATGGAAAGACCAAGCTAAAGCTCGATCGCTCGGTGATCATTCCATGCTGCCACGCCATGAGAAGACGAGGATGAACGGTCTCTGATCTGACGGAGTTGCTACATGGCAATGCCAATGGCATGGCACTATGACAGCCGACAGAGACAGGTGCAGACACACGAAATAAGAAATTGTTGGTTTGCTGCCATATGAATTTAATTAACTGAAATTACAAGGATTAAAACTTTAGCTATCCTGAATCCAAAACAACCTGGCAAAATTACAAGTGATTTGTGGTGAACACAATATAAGACAATGTGATAAAATCATGCACAAAATAGAAAAACTGAGAGATGAACAAATCAAATGTAACAAATAGGACAAATAGGAGATGTGCCCGACACAGAGAACAAATGATAGATTACAATTATTTTTTAGGAAAGGACAAATTATAATAATTTGCACCTGAACTGAACAATCACAAGAGCTAAACACTATTTCTGCACATCTACAACACATAAACAAACAAATAGGAGATGTGCCCAACACAGAGAACAAATGATAGATTACAATTATTTTTTAGGGAAGGACAAATTATAATAATTTGCACCTGAACTGAACAATCACAAGAGCTAAACACTATTTCTACACATCTACAACACATAAACAAATAGGAGATGTGCCCAACACAGAGAACAAATGATAGATTACAATTTTTTTTAGGGAAAGACAAATTACAATAATTTGCACATGAACTAAACAATCACAAGAGCTAAACACTATTTCTACACATCTACAACACATAAACAAACAAATAGATGTGCCCAACACAAAAAACAAATGATAGATTACAATTTTTTTTAGGGAAAGACAAATTATAATATTTTGCACCAGAGCTATACAATCACAACAGCTAAACACTATTTCTGCATCTATACAATTACTAGTAAACTAATAAAGCAGCTTCCTAACTAATCGTTAGTTGGTCTATTTAATAGGTCTATTTGAATATACTACTACTAACTTTTAGCTCCTAACTAGGAGTATTAGCACTAGGAAACTACCAAAGTACTAGTAATTAGTAGTAGTGTTATCATTTAGTCAGCAAGCTGACCATGCAGCTTCTTGATAACCTGAAGGAAAGGGTCCAAGAAGGGAACGAGTAACTTCCAGTGAAACACAGCTAAGAGCTACAGTAAGTTTGTGATAGCTTTTCAATCAAGCTGTAAGCACCCTCTTATAAAAACAAGGACAATATGTTGACACAAAAATTATAGGTGACAAGAATAGATATTGCACAAGTCAAATACCATAATTGCACTAACCCAGATATGCAATTTACTACTTATAAAAATACAATCTAGAAATGAGTACTAACTAGTACGATCCATAGCAGGACCTACATTTTCAGTAAATTGATTTTCTTTTCAATTACTACATGAACCTCAAAATATATTTAGATAATGGTAAACTGGGACACAAGCATGACCAACAACCTTGATGACACATACCTGCACACTGTTGCCAGCAGGCTGACTATGTAGAGACCACAAACGGTGTTATACCTGCAAAGAAAAATATAAAAGTGCAATTTACATCTCACACTGCCAAGTGCCAAAAAGTTTACACATAGAGAGCATGCAATTTTCAGAAGCACAAAAGAGCTAAAAAGAACCTTCACATGAACCTTCACTTGCAGCCATATTTAGATCACACCCTAGTCCCTCAACCAAGTACTTGCAGACCTCCAAATGGCCCTAGCATGCTGCTCGATCACCATTTCCTATACCAAGGATTCATAGAATCATAGTATGTGGGACCTGAAATTAATGATAAAAACATATCACAATAATGTATGGAAACCAACACTGCATACTGATTTACTATAATAACAGATCATACATACAGACTGAGGAAGAGAGAGTAAGTGTGGGTAGGGCGGTTTAGGTCCAGACCAACCGTGGCCTGACCCCCACACAAGAGAGAATATTTGAAGGGCGAATGAGCTAGTTTTGTGGGGTCAGTGTTGCCACAAATCATAATGAATAGATTTCAAGATATGTTAGAACAAATCAAGAGTGATTGTACTTTTGAGGTGTGTATTGTCACACAAATCAAAACACAATTTTTTCTATGAAAGGACAAGAAAAAAATGAGTTGCATGTCGCCACAAATCACAAACATGAGGTCCAGCTAGCTAACACAAATAACATAATACAATTTCTTTCTAGAGAAAGACAAATAACAATATTTTTCAACCAGAACAACACAATCACAAACGAAGTATCTATAGTTCACAAGAAGGATCTTAGTTTTTTCTATAGGAGAGACAAAAGAAAGGTGCGTGCTTAAACAATCACAATAAACAAAATATAAAATGAAAAGTGCCCAACATAGATAACAAAAAAAAATACAATTTTTTTAAGGAAATGACAAATTACAATTTTTTGGTCCAATCTCATATCATATTCAAGAATAAATCAAACTACAGAAATAACAACAGCACAAAGAACTGTAACAAACTGAAAAAAACCCAAATTAACAAGAACAAATGACAAGTTTTTTAACGTTAGGTTGCCAAGCCTAACATCCTCCTTTCCCAGGGCTTGGGACCTGCTATGATATGGCAACTAAGGCACCATACCATAGGCGGAGTTAAAAACTTTAAACACATAAATAATAACATCATTACAAATAACTGAAACCACCGTATTCAAAATAGAAGACAACAAAACAAATAATCATGTTCCAACACTATAAAACCACATCATCGTTACAAAAGTAGACAATAACTGAACGGAAACCAAGCTCATGCACAGAACAGACCACACAAATCATGCTTCATCAATTCCAGACCACACAAACCATGCTTGACCACCAAACCTAAAGATAAGAAACTGCACTGAACACACCACACAAATCACGCTTGATCAATTCCAGTTGCCACAAACCTAGAACAAATGAGAAACAAACTATTTAATTTTCTTTAAATTCATCATGGCGTGCGAAAATATACATATTATTTTTTCATCTAATAATACCTCCTTTATTTTCTGTTGACCATCATATGCACAATTGTGTTCATTGAAAACCATTTCATTGATAAGCTTTATGTGTAGCTGCCCAATATCATCTTCACTATATTTCTCCATCATATCAAGATTCACTTCGAAATGCTCCAAGTTTTTCATAGCATACACACCACTATCATTAATAATGCTGCAAAAATCAGAAAATAATAAATATACCAACAAGGAATATATGAAATATATTTACATGTATATATGTATATATCAAAGATTTCAGTCAACATACTTCTCAGACTATTGAGGTACAGTTGCAAAGAAGACATGATACCCTCGAAAGCCATAGTCAATATTGATAACTTTTTTCCATATATGTATCAAATTCTCTATCTAATAACAGGTTAACAAAACAGATATTAATAATGAACAAAAAACTCAAATACAACTGAAATGTACAAACACAATTATAAGAAAAATCTTTTAAACAAATAAAATGTTACTTACAAAATCATCTTTCACAGCCTTCTCAATAGCAGAGTCTACTCCAAACAAGAATCCAAGACTATACATCATCTATTGGGAAAATAAATAGAAACTACATACCACCGTTCACGGAACAGAATTGGAAAGAAGAGTTGTTCAAAAATAACAATCACAAATATCATAATTACATAGTCACGGTACACAATTTGCCTCCATAACTTATACAATGTTCTCGTTGCATTTGACAAATAAAAAACAAAAAAAACATACTTACATAGTCACTAGCTATCAAAGACCTGGCACGATGAGCACCTTTAAAGCACCGCACAGCAGTATCAAATAGTTCCTTCTCCTTCTCATCATCAGAACCATGATTTCCAATCGGATAATCCTATAAAAAACAAATAAATATATTATTTCCATAGAGTTGAACACATTGCACAGAGAGTAATTGCGAAAAAAACTCACCCCAACTTTTGAAAAGAAGAAATGTTTTCTAGAAGCCCTTGGATGATTTCTCAGGAACAGTAATCTACACAACGCATTAACTACAAAGTAATGTACCTTTCCACCAGGCTGGAGAGACCTTGCAAGTGCACTTAACTTGACAACCACTAGACCATAATCCACTACTGAAATATTGCACCAAAAACATATAATCATTTCAACTTAGTATTTCAAAAAACCAGCAGATAGGAGATTATTCAGATTTCAAACTTACTTCAAGTTTTCACTCTTTTCTGCCATCTTTAACACAACCTCATACAAATCAGATTCAACCTTTGACACAACAATATTACATTTACGCTTCATATACGGGCTCAACTTGAACTTGCTTGGAATGAACAGGCGCCTAGGACGATGAATAGCAATTTTTGAACTAGAGGACTGCCAACCAGCTGCACTAGACAAAGAATCAGAGTTTATTGCAAAAACCATTACTGCCCATAGATTTAGTCAACACCAAAGTCCCCACGACTAAACTCATATCACGGTTGCTTCCAATTGCTGCTCTAGTAGGCGTCTGCAAAACATTAATATAATAATTTCAGTATAAAGTATTGCAAACTACAAAACTGATAACTAAATCTTAACTTGAATATTCAACATATATATACAACAAATGTTTCTCCAAGAAACTTGAGTACACAAACTACTTCAACACTCTTGTTCTAAATATTACATGGGTCCCACAACACAAATATTCCAGATACATATAATTGTACAATCTTATATCCGGAAAAAAATAAGTTGTCTAGAAGGGTTGACTGCAGCCAGAGGAACAGGAGCACATGATTCTTCATCGTTCTCGGAACTATCAATAAAAGGTAAAGACTCCATATGGATAATGTCCTAGTTCATGCAAAAAAAACACTACAATATTAGTTGCAAACCAATATTAGCCACATACAAAGCATGGAAAAAGACTCAACAATACAACAAACAAATACATATACTTACGTTTTCACCAGTGCGATTCAAACCAATCCCCTCAGTCTCATTCTGTACATTATCTTCATTCCTCACATTACAAAAGCCTCCAACAAGAACTGCACCAACAGGACGTCTCAAATTTGGATCTTCAACAAACTGTCCTAAATCGTCCTCATCATCAAGCAATCTAAAAGAAGGCATGCTAGGACTATTGAAGTACGGACCACTATTAACCATGCTAGGACCATGAACAGGAGCTTTGACTGGTTCTGATGAAATGGAAAACAGTAGACACAACTGAGCAACTGAGCAATTGCAAATTCCAAATAATACAATTTCACCATTTGTACAATGCAATCTTATCATAACCACAATGCAATCAAAACCAAAACACACTAACCATTGACAGCAGGACCACCTCCTGCATTAACAGGCAACACAACTTATTTTGATTTCGAAGAATCGATGATGGGCACACTCCCTGCACTAGTTGCTTCAGCAGACTGAAAAAAGTAGAGAACAAAACCGGTTAAACTAATACAAAGTACTCCTGAGTGTACCTAGACAAACAAGAACAAAAACAAACTCACTTTTGCATTAATCTTCTGGCGCTTCCTTGAGGCTTTGGATGTTACAGCTGGCAAATCATCAATACATACTGGATTTTCTTTACTACCAATATTACCAGATTTTGCACCCTCTTTGTAACTTAGAGGAGATTTGCCAATCCTATGGTGCACTCCTCTCCGAGTCCTGGAACCAATACTATCTGGACTTGGAGACGGAGATGCTCCATCCTTCCTCTTCAGATTCCTTTTTGCAACAAATGATTTGCCTGAATTAACATAATCATTATAACAGTTATCAAGAATACATGAATCACAATAATTTCAGCAAAACAAAACCTTTACCAGACGAATTACTGCTAGAAAGAATCTCTGTTGCAACAGAAGCACCAACAACATCTTTAGCAGGGGGATCAACTAAACCATCTGACTCCTTACTGAATCTTCCTCTACATGAATATTAGTGCAACAAGCATTGTTACGTTCAACATCATGAACCATGCCATCTCCAGCAACAGGAACAGAAACATCATCTTCCTTGGGACCAGTATTGCTTCCACCAGCACCCACTTCAGCATCCACAACATTTTCTACATTAACTCCATGTCCTGGACATGGAACTGGCACAATATTTTCAACAGGGACAGCATGGTCTCCATCACCATCAGCTGGAGGAGCCACTCTGCCAGCAGAAGTCTCAGCTTCAACAGATGCTTGACCACCATATCCAGAAGTCCCAACAACATGAGTTAAATGCATGTACTTGAATATTTTGGACACCAGTGGGCCAAGTCTCCTAAAGCCAAACCTCGTGTGGTGTGACTCAAAAATCTCAGTCAAATTTGCTCTATCATGTAACATAAATACATGTCACACCTGGTTTTAAGAACAAAACCAGGTATACACCATATGTGAGCCCAGGAAGTCAAATCTCACATATAGCTACAAATAAAGGGTAATATCAATAGACCATGCTCTTATATAACGTATAAAACACAAAGAACATAACCTTAAGGAGCTGACAGCGGGAAGACACTCCAATCTTCAGATGGAGACACCAACTTCACAGGGAACAACTGACTGGTTGACCACAAGCCTAAGTTATGCCTAGCACTTCCATCGGCCTTCTAGGAAACTCATCTGTGTCATCACCACGCTTCCGCTGCGCGACTCTGATGGAGACTGGGGTGTGGGGGAAAAGCAAGAGTGAGTCCATGTTGAACTCCACAGGTATAGCAACAAGTGATATAGATCCCAAGTCTCATGATCAATGTAACATAAATAATGAATAGCATAAAATGGTAAATAATGAACATGTTAACCAACAAAAGTCATAATCTTAATGTAAAAGTCTTCAAGGCCGCTCGTGTCCTTGAGCAAGGCTGATATATCAGTTTAATAAACTTTGCGCAAAGGTGTACACTTTCCCTGTGAGACGTGAATTGCCCTTTCGCCCGAGGTGATCAGCCTCTTAACTCACTTCCAAGGAAAGTCGGCAGGGTTCACGATGAAGCTTTTCAAAGGTTCGTCTAACAAGTCAGGGCCGCTAGGTTTCATTAGTCAGTCTGGGTGATTCAACCAACCGCAGGGATCCCCAGTCTGCTAACCCCCATTTGCGCCACAAGGGTAACCTCTAACAAGCTAGAAAAGGTCCTCATACTGAGCTAAAGCCAGAGCCATATAACCCCCATCAGTTGCACTGTAAAACCCGAAGGTGCTTGTACAGATAATTCCTTAAGTTGCTAATAAGTCATTTTTATCATTCGATGCATACATTAATTAAGTAACATGATCATGATTGCAAACAGAAAACCCGATTTCTATACTTGCCTTAACTCAAGATCCCTCTTCTGTTGACTTGTAGATTTCCAAAGGTTGACTCTTGATCACGATCACCAACGCATAACTCACCGACTGGACATACGATCACAGAACACCACACATGCATCCAAAAGCAATTCATGCAAAGCAAACATAGCCTATGATTAGAACAGTACATCAATCATAATAAAACAAGATAAAGAGTTTTGGAAAACTGATCTATGATTCGCTACGAACACACAGACGCGAAGGTCACGCTAAACGGAGCTATAACGGAGAAGATATGATCTAAATAAGATTAAAGATACTAATTACTAGATTAGATTTAACTCAAATTTTTATTACAGAAAACAGTACTGAAAGTTATTTAGTTTGAAAGAACTTTTCGAAACGAATCTAACGCAAGTTGAACGGATCAAAACGGAGCTAAAACGTGGGTTTTATAAGCTTTTTAACTCAGTGGCAAACTTGTAAATAAGCTGAAAATTGTTTGAATTTAAACCAGATTTTAAATCGAATTTTAAATCAAAATTCACCCGGCCAAGGACTGCGGGTTGATATCGTGAAACGTCAGGGTCTCTTTAGCAAAACTTCCCCGAAGGGGTATCGGCCATCTTGGGCCGTTGGATCGGGAAAGGACGGTCGAGATTAAATCCCGGGGACGCGTGCGCAAGGGGCGAGCCGACGGCGCGCCGTGGCCAGCACCAGCCGCGACGTTGCGGCCGCGTCGCGACGCCGGGCGCGCTCGCGCCATGGCCGGGTCGCCAGAGCTTGCGGACACGGACGCAGGGCACACCACTGGCCAAAACAAGGGAACAGAGGGGTAGGGGGATGTCCAGGGTATCCATGCGGCACGCCCTGGCCAGCGGAACGGGGCACGCGACGGCGAGGGGACCGCGCGCGCGGCGGCGGCCATCGCCGGCGGCGAGGAATCCGCGGCGGCATAAAACAATTCGGCACTACCGACCACCATTTTGCACGGGAAACGGACGGGGAGGGAGAGGGGAGCATGGCGGGGCTCACCACGGCGAAGATGGAGGCCGGGGAGGAGCGGTGCCGGCGAATTGAGGCGGATGGCGGGCGGCGGAGCCTCTGCTCAAAAGAATCGGCGGTTAGGGCGAAGCGACGACCAAAGAAGAGAGAGGACGAGCACGAAAGCACCAGAAACACGATGTGGAGCTTGGCGACGCGTTGAATCGGCCGGAGGAGCGGCCAAGCGGAGCGGCGAGCTCGGCTCTGGCCGTGGTGCTCTGCGGTGCGGTCCAGTGCTGGGACGTGCGAAATGCGGAAAGGGGGAGAGCGGGGAGCGGCACACGCGCTAAATAGCTGAGGGGGAGGTGCGGGGGCGAGCGGGGCGCACCACGACGCGGAGAAGCGGCGGTTGCGAGCTCGGGACTACGTAGTCGTGCGGCAGGAGGGGAGAAGGAGGCGCTGACAGGTGGGGTCGACTGTCAGTGAGAGAGAGGGAGGGAGGCGCGACTGCGGGCGGCTTGCGCGCCGACGGGCCGGCCGATGGGCCTTGCGGGCAAAGGAGAAGAGGGGGAGGAGGGAGTCCGGCCCAGCGGAAGGAGAGAGCAGGCGGGAGGGAGCAGGCCGAGGCGGACTGGGCCTCCCAGCTGTGCGGGCCGAAAAGGAGAGAGTGGAGAGAAAGAGGTAAAAAAAATCCTTTTCCTTTTATTTTCAACACATTTCAAACTGTTTTCAAATGAAATTTGAATTCAAATCAAAATTTGACAAAAGCCACTCATCTCAAAAATTAAAATGCAAGGGCATGAATGCAACAACATGTCTCTAGATTTATTTTAATTTTGTGAAAAGTTTTTAAACCCTAGATTAAATGCACACCAAAATTCAATAAAGAAACATTTTCACCTATTTTTAAAATTGGGCAAATTTTAGGGTGTTACAATACATAACAACACCAATATCAAAGAGTTATTTTTCAAAATAAATAACTTTTTTAAAAATGCAAGTACCTCTTCTGCAATGAAATCACAGGATTTATCCAAACATCTCCTAAAAGAAGCACATGCTTCTTCAGGTAGATACTCTTCTGCATAGCAAGTCTCATCAACAGATAACAACTGCACATAAAAAATAATTATAATCAGCAACGCCTTTCAAAACCAATTGAAATGAATTGAAAACAATTAAAAAATCAAAAAGAAAGGAAACTCACAGGACGCTTTCCATACATATCACCAGACACACAATCATAAGAAGCAAACTTTGTAATCATAGAACCCTTCCAATAATTTATTATTGGCAAACTAGCAGGCACCTCAAGATGCAACCCGAAACGTACAAAGTCAAGGTAATAACCCTACAAAATCATAGTGTAAACGTCAACCTAATACAATAATACAAGATATCACTCAATAAAATAAACAAATAAGGACACAGAAGAAAGATACTTACTGCAAGAAAGTATCGGCACCCTCCAATTGTGCTGCGATTCTTCTTTCTATAGTTTGATATCGAAGCAAACATCCAATCGAACACAAACTTTGACCAATCTCATTCCTTCACCCTAGACACATCAATCAAAGCCCCAAGATACTGAGGACTGGGCAGAGTGCTTGAATTTGCACAAAGAAATGTTGATAGGGCAACAACCATAAAGTAACGAAACACATCATCATCAGATAAAGTGTTTCCTAGCAACTTGTCATCAAAAGTCTTAATCAGTGGCAAAGAAGACTCTTTGATTTCCTTTAGGAAATTGGTCTTTGAAGAATCACTGTAATTCTCCTTTATGTCTTGACCATCTATTGGCAGTCCCAAGAACAGATGAACAGACAATGGAGTGAACGGAATCACTTTTCCTCCAACAACTATGTCACGGCAATTCAAGTCTACTTGATCTGGTATCCACTGCACAAAGCCTTTAGGCGCAGAACAACCATCATATTCCAGCAAAATACCAAAACCATGACAGCGAATAAACTTCTTCTTCCGCTCATCTAAATTTGCTATTATCTTTTCTCCAAAATATTTGCTGTTGAACGTACTGTCTGCTCTTTCTGATGTAGATGCAACACCACTGGACTTCGCTTTGCCTCTACCTCTCAAAGTTGTTGACCTCTACAAACAAATTTAAAAACAAAAATTATAATATATAATTAGCCTACTACAGTTTACTTCAAAATGTTACGAAAAAAATAAACCACACATAATTTACCTTTGAAGAACGAGCATGCACTCTAGGCTACCTTGTCTTCCCTTTCTTCTCAATAATTTTAGCAAACTAAAATAAATACAAAACAATTCATAAACAATTATAATGAAGTTACATAAACGTACTAATTCACATTCCAATAAAACATTGTTGGAAAACATACTCCAGCAAAAGCATGTTGAACATGCTTGAAAGTCTTTAACATCTCAGCAGTACAAACATCATCATTATCTGGACCATTTGATTCCTGAAAAATCGAAACAAACTTTAACATACATATGCTATGTTTAACTGTAGTAGACAACTAAATAAACAAACAAAAACTAAACCTACTACCTCAACAATGTCCACTGAATCAGAGTTCATCTCCTCTTCACTATCTGTTGAGAACTCATGCTCACTTTCAACAGCACAATACTCTTCAGAATCCATAGCTACACAAATACCAGTACAAACACATAAAAATCACATCATCCTGTCATCCATGAAATAGCCTTCTATACCATATTAAACAAAGGAATCAGGTACAAGTGATTTTGTGATTAACACAATATAAACACAACCTAACTAACATATGAACATAATATAAACACACTAATATAATACACCAGCATTCCATCTGCCTACTCATTGCCAAAGGACTGAACATATGACGATTTGAAAACAATAACAAATCACCATTTCTCAAAAACAAACAAACAAGCTATAATACAAATCACATTTCTCAAGCACATGTTCACAAACCACTACAACAGAGCTAGATCCATGATGATTACACGAAATCAAAATAAAACAACTAATACACGAAATCAGCAACCTCCATACTATGACCAAATACATGTTCCAATCTATGATTACACAAAATAGGGGAACCGTTAGAGCTAGAGCATATACTTTTTACTAAAATTACATATTTCGTTCATTGCAATTACAGTATGTGCAATCTACAATTTTGAATAGTGATAATAATATAATGTTGTTAATAAAATTAATTTATGTTGTTAATGAGACAAAGACAAGTAACAAATCATAATAAGTAAGAATTACCTCATAGCAGTTAACTGATAGGTTGTCCTGATAGTAGTTCCTTCTCGCTTAAGACAAACACGGATCTACACTAAAACAACAAAATAGATCAGATTAACCAATCAACTAGCTGGACCAAAGGTCATCATCAAAAGATATACTGCAACCTGGAAAATGAAACATAGAAATGCAAAAGGCCAGGAGGGCCAGAGCTGATCCAATCAAACAACAAGATATATGGTTATATTCTTAAAATTTAACGTCAAATAATATTGTTCTTAAACATAACTCTACATCAATAAAAACTTCAACTTCAACGATCCTAATACACAAATAACGATTCTGTTCTAATACTCTACTCCTCTCTCTTTTCTTCACTCAACTCAGGGGGCCTCCAGCGACAAACAGGGCACGTAGGACTTTCACTCAACCACTTGTAGATACAATCCTTATGGAATGTATGATGACATGGCATGGCCCGAAGGTTCTCCTCAACCAACTCTAAACAATTATACACATCATCTTCAAATGGCTCTGAAAGCCTCATCAAGCAAATGCCGCACTTTTCATCAAGGTCCACTCCAGTCAACCATTTATCTTTTCCAGGGCCATGAAACTCTGGAACTTCTTCATACTTGACATAGCTATCTCCACTATCTTCAATATGTTCAGGTAAAAGTGGCTGAGTTTCAGGAGGAGATTCTGAAGCTACACGCAAACACTCAGGAGGAGGTTCTGAAGCTGCACTCAAACGCTCCAACCAAAGATGGCTGTTCATGTATGCGCCCCTCCTTTGACGTGACAAATGCACTCTTTCCATCTCTCCTAGAAACAGACTGCAAAAAAAGAAGAAATAAATATATATAGGACAATGTAACTAATAATGCCCTTACTATGGGCCCCTCTTTGCATATACTTTTTACTAAAATTGCATGTTTCGTTCATTGCAATTACAGTATGTGCAATCTACAATTTTCCACAAGCCACAAAGATAATTAACAATATTCTATTATTTCTATATAAGGACCACAACAAAAATGTAATATGTAATTAGACAAAGACAATAAATAAATCACAATAACTAACAATTACCTGATATCAGTTAACTGATAGATTAACAAGTAATGAACTAATCAGCCCAATCACAATAATCCCAACAATTTCAGAGAACAATTCAGCCTGAAACACATAGCATCATCAGATACATGGTCATACTGGATTGAAGACAAGTCTAACAAATCATAAAGATGTACAGTACTGTTCAATTTATCAGAACCTAAAATTATTAGCATCTATTTCATACGACTACAAAGACCTTTACAAACAACACAAAATACTACTCAAGGCTAGCCACTGGATCCAACAAGACAGACTCTACATATGTATAACTGAATAAGATAACTGAACAACTCATTCTCTGCATTCAGTACTATCAGTGACACTGCACGTCAACAAGGCAAAAATAGATGCTTCATCGACACATCGGTGTGAACAATATTCAGATTTTTGCTACTCATGCACTGCAGAACAAATTCTTTCACTATCTAGTACTATCAGTGTCACTGAACAACAAATTCAGAAATTGATAATACCTGACCTAAATCAAATCAAAACATAACTTAAACCCCAATACCACCCTATTTACAGCACATACTCGGCATAAACTACTCATGCTCTCCATTCAGATTTTTAACTAATTATAGCATGGCTTCATACGAGGACAAGAGCCTAAACCTCAGTAACTGAACAACTCATGCTCTACATTCAGTATAGAACAACTGGATGAAAACAGGAACCACTCCCCTCCTCCTTCCACTCATGATCTCATGACCTACCCCCTTCACTTCCTTGCAGGGTGCGTCGACGGCGACATGTCCGTCTCCGGGTCCGGGGCGGCGTGCAGAACTCCTGTCCGCACGGCTCAACCGACCTCTACTTCCAGCACTCACACTACAAGATCTGCAGAGACTGGGATGAGACACAAACAAAAACGACGAACACAGATCTACAACGAACCCTACAACCCTACACAGCACAACCACAAGCCGCACGTCGTGTTGGTGCCGTTCCCGGCGCACGGCCACGTCGCGCCGCACGTGCAGCTCGCGCGCGCCCTCCACGCCCGCGGCGTGCACGTCACGCTCGTCCGTACACCGAGCTGCACCACCGCCGCCGCCTGCTGCGCGCCGCCACGGCCACGGTCACAGACGACAAGGGCGGCGGCTTCGTCGTCGAGGTCATCCTGGACGGGCTGTCGCTCGAGGACCCGCCGCGGACGCTGCGAGCGCACCACGAGGCGATGGAGCGCAACTGCCTCGAGCCGTTCAAGGCGCTGCTGCGCGACCTGCTCGGCCGCAGCCGCAGGCCCGCCGGCGTGCCGCCGGTCAGCTGCGTCGTGGCCGACACCCCGATGCCGTTCGCGGCCGGCGCGGCGCGCGAGGTCGGCGTCCCGGACGTGCAGTTCTTCACGGCGTCCGCGTGCGGCCTCATGTGCTACCTCCAGTTCGAGGAGCTCCTGGGTCCTGGCCAAGTGGCCAGGGGCACCGTCCCGCTTCAGCCCACGTACGAGACCGACGGCTCCCTGGACGCCCCGCTGGACTGGGTGCCCGGGACGAAGGGCGGCGCCCTGCGGCTCAGGGACATGCCCACCTGCTGCCACGCCACGGACGCCGACGAGTGGTGGCTGGTGCACTTCCACGTCCACCAGATGAAGACCGCCGCCGCCTCCACGGCCGTGGTCCTCAACACTCTCTACGACATGGAGAAGGACGTCGTCGACGCGCTCGCGCCGCTCCTGCCGCCCATCTACACCGTCGGCCCGCTCGCGAGCGTCGTCAGCAGCTCGACGACGACGACGACGGCGGCGGCGGGCGTGGTGCAGCTGCAGGAGGACAAGGATGAGTGCATGGCGTGGCTGGACGGCAAGGCGGCGCGCTCCGTCGTGTACTTCAGCGTCGGCAGCCACCCCAGCATGGGCGGCGCGCGGCTGAAGGCGATCGCGTCCGGGCTGGCGCGGTGCGGCTCTCCCTACCTCTGGGTCCTGAGGCCCGAAACGGCCGCCGACGTCGTCGAGGTCGTCGGCGAGGACGGCCTCATCGTGCCGTGGTGCGCGCAGGAGGCGGTGCTGAGCCACCCGGCAGTGGGGCTGTTCGTCACCCACTGCGGGTGGAACTCCATTCTGGAGAGCGTCATCGCCGGCGTGCCGGTGCTTGGATGCCCCGTCGTATCTGAGCAGACGACCAACTGCCGCCAGGTGTACATGGACTGGGGCATCGGCGGCGAGCTGCCGCAGGGCGCGGGGGGCGACGAGATAGCAGCGCTCGTGAGGGAGATGATGACCGGGACCAAGGGGAAGGACGCGAGGGAGAAGACGCTGCAGTGGAAGAGGCTGGCTCAGATCAGTGCGCAACCAGGGGGCTCATCTTACGATAACATTGCTCGGATGGTGGAGAATGTCCTACTCAAGGACATCTGACTTCAAATCATCGTCGACATGTCGACATCCACCATATATATGATGTCTCTGTAAGGATGTTCCCTGATTTTTTTTTAAAAAAAACTTAAACTTGTTCTTTGTTTCGGTAATTAGATCCCCAATCACTATATATTCGCAAAATTGTAGCTCACGCTGAGATGTACAAATTCATTGTTTTGAATTTTGTCATTCAATTCGTGGTCGATAAATAAGTGGTCAAACAAATAATATAATTTTTTTTTTCGAAAACGTGCGCTGCACGTGCTTTATTAAGAGAAGATAGATAGTTCATTACAATTCGTCTGTCCGAGAGGCGAGGTGCCGAGGACCAGACGAAGCGAAACACAACATAAAGCGCCGGCTGAACGCGTCGGTGGTCGTACTAAGTGACTGGGCGGCTGTGCGGCTAGGGTGCGACACGGGGGTGGTCACCCGGTGGCTGCCGCAAGCAAGGGCGCGAGGGAACTGAAGCCGGCCGCCACCCAAGTGTCGCCTTCAGCGCGCAGGGCGTCAAGGACACTGCCCATTGAGCACGCAATGCCATCGAAAGTCCTCCGGTTGCGTTCCTTCCAAAGTGTCCACGTCACGAGCAGAACTATAGAGTCGAAGCCGCAGCGTAGGTGCGAGGGGAAGGTGAGGCGACTGGAAAGCCACCACTCCACCAATCTGTTGTCCTGTGGCAGAGCTGGGAGAACCAATGCCGCCAAAGCAAGAACACGTAGCCAGAATTCTTGTGCGAAGACGCAGGAGGTGAACAGGTGATCAATGGTCTCGGGCTCCTGAGCGCACAGCGCGCAGTCGTCTCCGTGCTGAAGGCCGTGTCTGCGACGCCGTGCTGCAGTCCACAACCTACCGTGGAGCGCAACTCAAAAGAAGAACTTGACCTTGGGCGGCGCCCGTGCCGCCCAGAGCTCCTTGGCGCCCCGGAGCTCCGTCCTTCCCACGAAGAAGGCCTGATAGGCCAAGGAGCTGGAGTACTGCCTGTCAACCGTCCAGCGCCAGTGGATACGGTCCGCGACCAGCTGCTGAAGGTGGACGCCATCCAACAAGTTCTAGAGCCGAAGGAATTGGGTGATGAACCTTGTGGTGGGCGCCGCCGTCGCGTCCCAGGCCCATTGGTTGTCGTCCAGCGCGTCCTTCACACAGCGACCCCGTCGTCTGCACGGGACGGCAAGAAAAACGTCCGGGGCGAAGTGGCAGAGGGGACCCACCGGCAGCCACCGATCAGTCCAAAATCTCGTCTGCTCGCCGTTACCAACAGTGAACGAGGTGGAGGCGTTGAACATCTCAGCCACCTTCCGCTCACAGCGTGAGGGCAGCCGCGCCCAGGCGGAGTCCGGGGAGGTCCTCCGCCGCCATTCCCAGCGCAGCCTCAGAGCCATACCCAGAACGCGCAGATCGGGCAGACCGAGCCCCCCCAGCTCTCGCGGGGAGCACACAACAGACCAAGCAACCTTGCACTGCTCTCCATGGACCGCGGAGGATCCCGCCCAAAGGAAAGCATGTCGGGCTTTGTCTATGGCTTCGACCGCCCAACCAGACAGGGCGCAGCATATGGAGGTGTGGACTGGGATAGCCGAGAGGGTGGAACGCACCAGGGTGGACCTGCCCGCGGCGTTGAGCAAGCCAGCCTTCCAGGCGGGGATGCGAGCAGCCACCGAGTCCACAAGTACTTGTTCCTTGTCCCGAGGTATTTTGCCGAGGGAAAGAGGGGCCCCAAGGTACTTGGTGGGGAAGCAGGCTTCAGAGCAAGGGAAGGAGCCCCTGAAGTCGGCCACTTGCTCCGCGGTGCAGCCAATCGCAGTGACAGAGCATTTGTCGACGTTTGCCGCAAGTCCTGACGCGCCTGCGAAGAGGTCCAGCAGCTGACGAATGCAGACCCCGTCCGCAGCCGTCGGCGCCAGGAAGATGACGAGGTCGTCCGCATAGATGGACGCACGGCACCTGGCAGCATCCCCAGGCAGTGGGGAGAGTAGTCCTCGACGATCGACCTCGGCAATCATGGCGTTCAGAGCTTCCATGACCAGCACGAAGAGGAAAGGGGAGAGCGGGTCGCCCTGCCTGAGACCACGTGCATGGCAAATGCGTTGCCCCGGGCGGCCGTTAACCAAGACGCGTGTGCTGGCCGTGCGTAGCAGAGCCGAGATCCACTCCCTCCATCGCCTGGGGAAGCCCATGTGCTGGAGCACCTCCAGCAAGAATGGCCAGGCCACTGTGTCAAAGGCCTTCGCCAAGTCGACCTTGAGCAGAACCGCAGAGAAATTTTTGGCGCGAAGGTAGCGGCAAGTGAGCTGAACAGAGCGGAAATTTTCATGAATGAGCCTCCCCTTGATGAAGGCCGACTGGTTTTCTTTGACGAGCTCGGACATGCGTGGCGCGAGACGCATCGCCAGAGCTTTGGTGAACAGCTTCCCAATTGAGTGGATGAGGCTTATCGGCCTGTAGTCCCTGAGACCCTCCGGAGAATGAGTTTTGTGGAGAAGCACCATGATTGCATCGTTGACGTGGTGGAGGCTTCGGAAGTCCAACTCCCAGAGAGCCTCAAACACACGCATGACATCCGGACAAATCACCTCCCAAGCAGCCTTGAAGAATGAACCGGAGAAACCATCCGGCCCAGGAGCACGGTTGGACGGCGTGTCGCGCACCACCGCAGCCAGCTCTTCGGCAGAGAACGGCCGGACGAGCTCATCGAGGTCTAGCCTCGGCAGTCGGAGCAGGGAGAGGTCCAAACTGTGTTGACGCCGAAAAACGGTCCCGAGCAGCCCATTGAAGAAAGAGAATACGATCCCACTCTTGGCCTCCTCTTCTGTGAAGGTCTGGCCGTTGTGACTGATGGCGAGGATGGAGTTTTTTCTACGGCGATGGCAGGCCTGAAGATGGAAGAACCGGGTGCAAGCGTCTCCCTCGCGCAGGTATCGCAGCCTGGCACGCTGTCTGGCCATGGTACGCACCATGGACGTCAGCCCCAGGATGCTGGCTTTGAGTTCATGGTGCCACTCCATTTCCCCAACGGAGAGCACCTTAGATTCCTGGGCAGTGTCCAGCTCATACACGATCGCGCGTGAAGCAGCTAGCTGGAGCTTAATGTCGCCTATTTGCGAGGCACGCCAGCTCTTCAAGGCACGCGCTAGGAAGCGCAACTTCTGATCGAGCGCACGACAAGGGTCCAGGTCCCATAGTGTCGGTCCCCACGCCCCACGAACCACATCAAGGAAACCAGCGCACTTGATCCAGTAACGCTCGAAACGGAAACGCGGTACCGCCCAAAGCTCGGTGGACAGGAGAAGCAGCATTGGGGCGTGATCGAAGGAGTCCGAGGATAGACATCTCAGGTGGTGGTTGGGGTAAAGGTCGAGCCACTCCAGGCTACCAAACGCCCTGTCCAGGCGCTCAAGAGTTGGCTGGCTGCGTCTGTTGGACCAGGTGTAAAGACGGCCATGCAGGCACAGCTCCTGGATAAGTAGGTCGTCAATGACCTGACGGAAGCGCTGCATTTGCCCACGGTGCAGCGTGCCTCGGTTCTTATCACACGCCATGTAGATGAGATTGAAGTCCCCACATATCAGCCAAGGCCCTGGGTTTGAGACGCGTATGTCACGCAGCTCCCGGAGAAAGGCCGGTTTGTCATCTCTGTTGGCCGGCTCGTAGATATTGGAGAGCCACCATGGGTCGCCACCGCTAAGAAGCGGACGCAGCAGCACGCTTATGGAGAAACGCCACACGCTCTGACTGGACAACTGCCAGAGGTCACGGCGCCAGCAGATAACAGCACCGCCGGTCGTGCCAATCGCAGGGAGGGGGACATAGTCGAAATCTGTTCCTACAATTTCATTGTTCATGGATACATCAAACAGGGCCAACTTTGTTTCTTGTAGACACACAATTGAAGGTCTTTGAGCTACGACAATGTCACGGACGACGTGACGACGCGCGCGAGTGTTAAGGCCCCGCGCATTCCAGAACAGCAGGTGGTGGCTACTCATTGCACACCGCTCGGCGACCTGACCAGAAGCAGCACTCTAATCGCGCCGCAACGCGGAACGCACCTGGCGTTCACCGCGCTGGGGGAATAGAGTACGCATGGCCTTCTTCCTTGCAGAAAGGCTGGACTCGGCAAAGGCTTTGGAGAACTCGTTGCTGATGGAGGAATCAGGTACGTCAGAAGCTGGGCGCCCGGCCCACTTGGCAATTAGGATTCGCTTTGCCTGTATCTCTGGGTTTGGGTCACGGAAGGGAGACTTTGCTGCGAGGCGTCCGCTACGACGCGGAATCCAGTCATCGCTCACCGTCCTGGAGGCGTGTGCGCGTGGCGTTGCCAAGATGAGTGGCTCCTGCAGGGGGAGACGTAGCGAGTTGAGGAAGCCTCCAGCCGCTGAGGAGGCACCCATGGCTGCGGAAACGTCCCCGGCGTTCGACGCAAGCATGCTGTTATTTGTGACAGCATCATCTCTGCTTGGCGGCGAGGATGGGTTGAAGAGATCAACAACAACCCCTGGCCCAGGCGTGTGCCAGGGCCGCCAAGGTAAGGTTGCCGGGCTGAGCTTGAAGCTCCATCTCAGCAACCGCAGCCCACCAGTCCTGGCTGCAGGCGGGCGGTGGCGTCGTCAGGTTGCTGGTGCCTGCGTGCAGAAGGAAGGGCGCTATGTTGATGAAGCTGCCGACCGTACCGGACACAGGAAAGTCAGCGCCGCACGCGACTTGAAGGTCAGGGGAGGCCAGGGATGCGGGCGGGTGCGCGCGGGCGAAGGTCGTGGTGCGTGCAGGGGTGACCGGGGCGGCCTCCGTGGCCCCACGTCCAGCATACTGAGAAGTAGGGTGCTGATCCTGCGTTGGTGAAGGGTCGAGATGGCGGACTAGAGGGGGGGTGAATAGTCCTTTTTAAAAACTTAAACTTAATCGCAGCGGAATGGCTAACCGAAACAAATGCGGAATTAAAACTATCGGTCTAGCCAAGACTACACCCCTCTACCTATACTCTATGACACCTTACAAAAGATCCTAATCAATGCAAATAAGGTGTCGGGCTAGCTAGAGCTCACCTAACCAATTCTAGAAGCAAGGTCACACAATCCTATGCAACTAGTACTTTAAGCACGAGGGAGCTCCTACACAATCTAGCAAGAAAAGCACAAAGCCTAAGCTCACTAGCAATGCTCAATAACAAGGCTACACAGGCCAAATTAGAGAGCTCAACTTAGCTACACAAACTAGATAGCTACACAAGCACAATATGTATGAAAGTAAATATAAGCTTATGTATGGAGATTGCAAACCACCGAGAAGAGTAGACAATGTTGACACGGTGATTTTTCCCCGAGGTTCACTTGGTTGCCACCAAGCTAGTCCCCGTTGTGTCGACCACACACTTTGGTAGTTCGGCGGCTAATAGGCACCACACCTAGCTCGACACTCGAGCGCCGCAAGAACTCACCCACAAGTGAGGGTAACTCAATGACACGCGCAATCCACTAGAGTTGCTCTTCGCGATCCCCGCGGGGCGAGCACAATGCCCCTCACAAAGCTTTCTCCGGAGCCACGCACAACCTTCACGCGGGCTTCACGACGGAGACTCGATCACCAAGCCGTCTAGGAGGTGGCAACCTCCAAGAGTAATAAGCACCACCGGCTTGCAACTCGAACACCTAGTGCCACTCGATGCAATCTCTCAAAGCAACGCACTAGAATCGCTCACTCGCAATAGATTCGCACGCTAGCAAGCACAAGCGAGTTAGAAGGCTCCCAGGCACATCCACACAAGCCACTAAGGCTTTGGAGTGCTCCGGCCGCCGGCCCTCAGCCGGCCTCCACTCCTATTTATAGAGGGGAGCGGCCAACTAGCCGTTTCCCCTTTCTCTGCGCCTCGGTCGGTAGTACCGACCCCCACTGGGCGGTAGTACCGACAGAGTCAAACTAGCCGTTAACACACGACCCGCTGATTTAGGCGAAGCACCGACTCTCTGGTCGGTACCTCCGAGGTCGGTAGTACCGGCCCTATGGCGGTACCACCGACAAGCTACTTTCGGATCTACACAGAACGCATTCAAAACTTCCTCCAGACCTTTGAACTACCGACCCCCTGGTCGGTACTTCCGAGACCGGTGGTACCGGCCCTATGGCGGTACCACCGCCAGGTCATTTTCCATCCAACACAGAGAGCTCCGCAAACTGGCCAACCACCGACCTTGGGTCGGTAGCACCGAGCCCGGTACCACCGGCCCTATGGCGGTACTACCGGTAGGCCTTTTCAAAAACACACAGAGAGCTCTGCAAAACGCCTCATGGCCTCGGTACCACCGACCCCCAGTCGGTACCACCTCCGGCGGTAGTACCGAGCTTATAGCGGTACCACCGCCAGGCCAAGAACGCCCCAACACAGAGAAGGCTGCACGCAGCACCTATGGGCGGTACCACCGACCATCCTGGTCGGTACCACCGACCATACACAGAAAACTTCATTTTCTTCCCTGTGTTGATCCAAAGCTACTCCAACAACTTCTCCTTTGCAAATGTGCTAACACCACCAAGTGTATATCAACATGTGCATGTGTGTTAGCATTTTCACAATCATTTTTCAAAGGATTTTCACTTGCACTCACCACGCCACTCGATCCTAGTAACATCGCAAAGTTAGATCGCTCAAGTGGCACTAGATGACCGATATGCAAACAAGTTTGCTCCTCTTAATAGTACGGCCATCTATCCTAAACCCGGTCATAAACTTCTCTACACACCTATGACCGGTGAAATGAAATGCCCTACAAATATACCTTTGCCTTGCGCATTCCATTCCATCTCCTCCGGTGTTGATGCAACACATGCACCAACCTATCTTCAAATGATATGAGCCACTTCATATCATCACATGGCCTCCATGGTCCATTGATCTTGACATCACTTGCTCTTCACCATCGCTTCGGTCCTTCGGCGCCAAGTCTTGCTTAAGCCTCCCGACACTCGGTACCAACGGCTTCAAAGCCTGAACTTGCCCTTCACCTTCGCGACCGGTCCATCAAGCCAAGTCTTGCCTTGATCTTCACCATCTTAGCCACATGACCACATGTCATGTTTCATGTGCATTAAGCTCCTTCTTCATCTCATGCATGAGCATTGCAACATCCTTCAAGTCATTTCACCTCTATGGCATATGTTGCTCACACATGATCACCTATGGACTAATCACCTGTGTAGTTCACTTTAAACACATATTAGTCCACCTAAGTTGTCACTCAATTACCAAAACCAAACTAGGACCTTTCAATCTCCCCCTTTTTGGTAATTGATGACAACTCTACAAAGATATGGAAATTAAGCTCTTTGGATTCTATGTTACTTATCCAACATTAAGACCATATAAGAGAATTTGGATAAGCACCATACAACCCGACTTTGTAGTGTTAACTCCCCCTACATGTGTGCTCAAATGGTTTGGTTTCAAGCTTGCACACATGCATAAATATGAAATTTGTGGGAGTGTTAGCACTACTAAGTGATGCTAAGGTATACAAGATAGAATTTTACCTTTGAAGCGTGTAAACCAAACTTTTAATCATCCTTAGCATCAACCTTGCTAGAGACAAGTGAAACTAGATACCACGTGAGATCAACATTATAAACATGGTTCTAGTTACCACTTGCTACACTAAGACTGTGCTCTAGATACCAAATAAAGGAAAACAATCATCATTCAAGTCTTAGCTCTAGCAAATATTGCACACAAGCATATAAGAATTTAGAACATATGCAATGCAAGCAAGCAAATGTAATGCACAACCAAATGCATCAAACATGTATTCATGAGCTTGCTCCCCCTACTTGTGTGCTCTCTTTGTCCAAGAATTTTGATCCTTCCGCATTATCCAATCTTGCTCCCTCTTGATCCATGTCCATCTTCTTTTCTTGTTTTCTCCCCCTATCATATCATATCTTTGGCACTTCACTTTCTCCCCCTTTGTCATCAATGACCATAAAAGGCATGCAAAGGGTTGGACTAGGGTAGATGGTTGATACTTGAGTCTTCATTTTTGATGGACACCACCATATGTGTTGGAATGACACCATGTGTAGGATCTTTGACCTTGATACCAATAGGTGGGGCACCTCCCCTATGTCATAGCATGGGTCATCTGCTTGATAAACTTGAGCTCTTGTTGGTGAGGGATGCTTTGCTTGATTTGATCACTTAAAGTTGAGGATCACTTGAAGTCTTGTAGGATACCACTTGAATGAAAATTTAACTTGATATCCATTTGCATTATTATCTTCTTCTTGAACTCTTGTCATCTTCATGAGCTTCTCATTTGTGACTTGAACTAGGCAATATTGCACAAGATATCTAACTCGGTTTGCTCTAGAGTAAGCTTCTTCACACATCTTTCAATGGTTATCTTACTCATGTTGAATTAGACACTTGAATGTTCATCTTCTAGATCAAGTACTTGGGTTCACTAGCTCATGAACAAACTCATATACTAACCACTAGATCATATAATCAAACAAGCAATAGTGGTAGGCTATGAATTTAAACTTTTCATTTGTTATGCATGATCCTATTAAGCATGTACTATATGCACTAATCACATACTAGTAAGGGATGAAATGATCATGCACATTACAATGATACCTTCGCTATCTTGGAGTAGAGGATAGTCATTTGATTCCAATTAAGCTCCAAATAGCAATGTGAAGTCCATGGTGAAGACCAATAGATACCAATTGAAAGAATCAAATCTTCACCCATATGATCAAGTGCACTTTCTTGTTGTGGTTGGCTTGTCTTTTCATTTGATCTTAGCTTGCATGTGAATACCACTTGTATTGCATTGATTTGCTCTCTATTTGGGTGTTGCTTGCTTTCTTGATCAATCCTTTTTATTTCTTCAACTAAGCATCTCCAATGATACTTTAGATCACCACTTCCATGTTAGCCTTCCAAGCCTAGCTTGGTTAACCTACCAAAGGCGGCAAGCCCCTACAAAAGGGAGAAGTGACCTCTCTCCAAAGAATCATCCTTGATACTCACTTGAATTGACTTTGTTTGATTGATCCATTTGAACTCTTCTTGAAATGTGACTTTGAATCCATCTTTGAGTCCTTTTCTTTCTTCCAAAATGATCTTCATTTGAGACTAGAACTTGAGCTTCATCTTCATTTTGATATTGGTCTTGATCTCCAATTTGAGTACCAAATGTGTGTCAAACACACTCATCTTTCAAATGAACTTGTACTCATCTTTGTCATGCTTGTAGCTCATCTCAAAACCAAACATAGGTCCCTCAACCACTTATAAACATGATTCCAACTTGAGGGCCTTTCAATCAAAGTGACTCTAGATCAATCCAATAGTTGTCACTTTTCTGGCAGATTCTGTCCTTCTCAAGAAAACATGCATATCTCCCAAAATATAAGTCCAACGATCATGAAATTTGGTGGAGATGTGCTTCTCTAAGTGTTCTAGCAGCCATAAAAATTTGAGTTTCATTGGCTTTCTAGATTGCTACCAGATTTCAATTCTTTCCATAGTACTACATGCTGAAAACTGCTGCACTATAGTTGACAAGATCCACTCCAAAACTAAAGCATCACTTATCCAATTATCATGAATTTTGCACAGCAACTAATACCATAAGTGTAGAGCATGTGTACCAAATTTCAAGCCAATCCAAAAAGATTTGATCATCCAAACATGGCTTTCTTCTCAGCTAGCTCAGATTTCAGATTTTGGACAGATTTGAGCAATTAAGCTATACTCTACCAATTTGAATCAAACTTAAAGCTAACTTGTTTGAACATCAACACAAGACATATATCCATGCAAATCCACTTACTAAGGGTCATCTTGTGAATATATCCAATCAAACTAACTCAAATTTGATCACTAAGCAATTTATCCATTCAATCATCTCATAGCAAGCAACATATGCACATATATATCCATTTCAATCATCTCATATGCATCTAAAAGAATATGATCAACTAAGATATACCTTAGTAGCCCATGATCATCCAAAAGCAAGCTTCAACTCAATTTGATTGCAAGCCTTCGAATATTCCAATCTACCACCACAACTTGATCTTTTGCACTTGTATGTTTTGCACTTGGACTTCACTTCACTTGACTTGGCATTGGGATGGATTTGCACTAAGCTTCTTTACTTGACTCAATCATATGATGGACAATATGGGACTGATTGAATCAAGCCTCCAATGCCATGGTACCTACACACATTTATCCACTCTTTGATGGTACCCAAACTCGTTTGGGTCCTCTCAAGTTAGGAGCAACATACTTCGGCATAGCCTTAGTATGAGTAGCGGGATGTCTTGCAATAGCAACCAATGTGGTACCATTTACATCCTTTCTAAGCACATTAACATTATTAATTGAAATCGGCTTAGAAGTCATACCTAGGGGACATGAATTAGCCATGTGTCCCCTTTCCCGGCATGAGTAGCAACTTCTCTTTGATTGAGCCTTCTCTTCCTTGCTCATTTGTTGCTTCTCATTGCCTTGCCTCTTCTCATTTGCTTGAGCCTTCTTCTCAAGCTTGGTAGGACACTTCGAGGCAAAGTGTCCCATGTCACCACACTTGTAGCACTTGATGTGAGCCAAGTCTTTCTTCTTTTCTTCATTCTTGCTCATCATCATCTTGGCATCATGGATATGAGTTGGATGCCTTGCTCTTCCGCCCCTTCTTGTTTTCTTCTTCTTCATCAAGTCACCATCATGATGGTTGTTCTTGATTTGAACTTGGGGCTTCTTCTTGTTGGGGCAAGCTTTTGCAAGATGTCCCATCTCATGGCATTGATAGCACATGAAATGAGATAGCTTTTCTTGTTCTTGCTTTTTCATTTTTCTTTCATGTCTTCTCTTGCCCCATCTCTTGCCTTTGACATTGCCTTTGTCAAAGCCAATGCCACTCTTGTCACCATAGCTTCTTTGATTCTTCATCATGTGCTCATAGGTGACTTTTGATTTACACCACCTCTCTAACTTGTTGCTCAAGTTCTTCACTTCACTTTTGAGCTCATTGTTCTCCTTCAAAATGTTAGTCTCACAAGACATAGAAGTAGAACAAGAATCTATATGTGAAGAACATGGCATAGATATTAAATCTTCACAAGAGGTGGATACATGCTTCTTCTCTACATCACAAGGGTTAGCACAGATATGTGATTGATCATTTGACCCAAATGATGAGCTCTCACTAGTTTTAGTTTCTACATTAGAAAGCTTCTTAGTGAGAAAAGCATGGTCTTGTACCAAGTTGTCATGAGCAACACTAAGTTCCTCATGAGTCAATTTAAGCTCATCATGTGAACAAGTAGTAACATAAAGTAGATGCTTTTGTTGTTCACATGCATTCTTTAGAAATGAGTTTTCTTTTGTCAATTTTGCATTTTTAGACATCTCATTTTCTAAAGCGATGGTCATGCTAGCAAGTCTATTAACAAGCTCATCATAGGAATCATGATCAATCACATTGCAATTTGATACCTTAGTGTCACCTTGTGACATGAAGCAATATGATGATGTTGGAGAGCTTGTAGTAGCATCATCATTGGAGCATGTACCATCATTACCATCAAGTGTGCTTGAGATTGAATCATCACTTGCATCACTTGAGGCATCATCTTCCATCTTGTCAAGTGTGCTTGAAGTATCTTCATTGATTGCATCACTTGAACGTGAGGTGGAGCAATCTTCCACAATCACGGAGTTGTGGTCTTGCTCAACATCCTCATATGCCACCGGTTCATCCTCCTTTATGAACTTGCCATCATCAAACGTGGAGGGATCACCGAAGGTGGTCTTGATGGATTCCCACATCTCATGGGCGGTCCCTTTGGAGTTGATCTTATAAAACAACTCAAAACTCAATGCATCCATTAGATAACAATAAGCATTTGCATCAAGTTCAAAGAGATCCTTTTGAGCTTTGGTGAGATTTCTATGGTCCAAAACATGAGTGAGACCACTAGTGATAATCCACCAAAACTTTGGCCCCTTTGCACGAAAATGATCAAGCATATGGTGTTTCCATTGTGCAAAGTGTGTGCCATCAAAAATATGTGTATCACACACATCATCTAGCCCACTAGACGCCATCCTCTCGGGTCGGTGAAGACCACAAATGAGAGACCTTGGCTCTGATACCAATTGAAGGGTCGAGATGGCGGACTAGAGGGGGGGTGAATAGTCCTTTTTAAAAACTTAAACTTAATCGCAACGGAATGGCTAACCGAAACAAATGCGGAATTAAAACTATCGGTCTAGCCAAGACTACACCCCTCTACCTATACTCTATGACACCTTACAAAAGATCCTAATCAATGCAAATAAGGTGTCGGGCTAGCTAGAGCTCACCTAACCAATTCTAGAAGCAAGGTCACACAATCCTATGCAACTAGTACTTTAAGCACGAGGGAGCTCCTACACAATCTAGCAAGAAAAGCACAAAGCCTAAGCTCACTAGCAATGCTCAATAACAAGGCTACGCAGGCCAAATTAGAGAGCTCAACTTAGCTACACAAACTAGATAGCTACACAAGCACAATATGTATGAAAGTAAATATAAGCTTATGTATGGAGATTGCAAACCACCGAGAAGAGTAGACAATGTTGACACGGTGATTTTTCCCCGAGGTTCACTTGGTTGCCACCAAGCTAGTCCCCGTTGTGTCGACCACACACTTTGGTAGTTCGGCGGCTAATAGGCACCACACCTAGCTCGACACTCGAGCGCCGCAAGAACTCACCCACAAGTGAGGGTAACTCAATGACACGCGCAATCCACTAGAGTTGCTCTTCGCGATCCCCGCGGGGCGAGCACAATGCCCCTCACAAAGCTTTCTCCGGAGCCACGCACAACCTTCACGCGGGCTTCACGACGGAGACTCGATCACCAAGCCGTCTAGGAGGTGGCAACCTCCAAGAGTAATAAGCACCACCGGCTTGCAACTCGAACACCTAGTGCCACTCGATGCAATCTCTCAAAGCAACGCACTAGAATCGCTCACTCGCAATAGATTCGCACGCTAGCAAGCACAAGCGAGTTAGAAGGCTCCCAGGCACATCCACACAAGCCACTAAGGCTTTGGAGTGCTCCGGCCGCCGGCCCTCAGCCGGCCTCCACTCCTATTTATAGAGGGGAGCGGCCAACTAGCCGTTTCCCCTTTCTCTGCGCCTCGGTCGGTAGTACCGACCCCCACTGGGCGGTAGTACCGACAGAGTCAAACTAGCCGTTAACACACGACCCGCTGATTTAGGCGAAGCACCGACTCTCTGGTCGGTACCTCCGAGGTCGGTAGTACCGGCCCTATGGCGGTACCACCGACAAGCTACTTTCGGATCTACACAGAACGCATTCAAAACTTCCTCCAGACCTTTGAACTACCGACCCCCTGGTCGGTACTTCCGAGACCGGTGGTACCGGCCCTATGGCGGTACCACCGCCAGGTCATTTTCCATCCAACACAGAGAGCTCCGCAAACTGGCCAACCACCGACCTTGGGTCGGTAGCACCGAGCCCGGTACCACCGGCCCTATGGCGGTACTACCGGTAGGCCTTTTCAAAAACACACAGAGAGCTCTGCAAAACGCCTCATGGCCTCGGTACCACCGACCCCCAGTCGGTACCACCTCCGGCGGTAGTACCGAGCTTATAGCGGTACCACCGCCAGGCCAAGAACGCCCCAACACAGAGAAGGCTGCACGCAGCACCTATGGGCGGTACCACCGACCATCCTGGTCGGTACCACCGACCATACACAGAAAACTTCATTTTCTTCCCTGTGTTGATCCAAAGCTACTCCAACAACTTCTCCTTTGCAAATGTGCTAACACCACCAAGTGTATATCAACATGTGCATGTGTGTTAGCATTTTCACAATCATTTTTCAAAGGATTTTCACTTGCACTCACCACGCCACTCGATCCTAGTAACATCGCAAAGTTAGATCGCTCAAGTGGCACTAGATGACCGATATGCAAACAAGTTTGCTCCTCTTAATAGTACGGCCATCTATCCTAAACCCGGTCATAAACTTCTCTACACACCTATGACCGGTGAAATGAAATGCCCTACAAATATACCTTTGCCTTGCGCATTCCATTCCATCTCCTCCGGTGTTGATGCAACACATGCACCAACCTATCTTCAAATGATATGAGCCACTTCATATCATCACATGGCCTCCATGGTCCATTGATCTTGACATCACTTGCTCTTCACCATCGCTTCGGTCCTTCGGCGCCAAGTCTTGCTTAAGCCTCCCGACACTCGGTACCAACGGCTTCAAAGCCTGAACTTGCCCTTCACCTTCGCGACCGGTCCATCAAGCCAAGTCTTGCCTTGATCTTCACCATCTTAGCCACATGACCACATGTCATGTTTCATGTGCATTAAGCTCCTTCTTCATCTCATGCATGAGCATTGCAACATCCTTCAAGCCATTTCACCTCTATGGCATATGTTGCTCACACATGATCACCTATGGACTAATCACCTGTGTAGTTCACTTTAAACACATATTAGTCCACCTAAGTTGTCACTCAATTACCAAAACCAAACTAGGACCTTTCAGTTGGGGAGGGGGGGGGACCTGCATACTTCCATGGCAAGCACCCATCCAGCCCAACAGGCCCATGGAAAGCGGACAAGGAATGGCGCCCACCAGCACTGAGGGCGGGGGAGGAGCTTTGGAGCTCCATGTAGCGTGGGCAGCTTCAAACCGACGCCAGGAGGGGACACGCTCGGGCGCACCTGGGGCGGGAAGCTCGTTGTAGGGGCACCGGCGGTGCCACCAGCCGCCGCGGGGATGGTGTCGGTTGCAGCCGCTGTCCTCAGATCCACCTGTGTCGTTGTCCCGCCGTGGTGTTGGACAGTAATCACCTTTGTTTGCGTCTAGGACATCGCCCGGTCCAGCATCCCCATTGTCGCCGTCATTATCGTCATCATCGTCGTCATTGTCGTCACGTCCACCAGCTGGGGGTGGCGATCCCAGCGGCGTGCTGAAGTCCTGGTGGGCCACGAGGCGCACCCTCACTAGGTACCGCAGACCCGGCAACGACTGTGCACCTTCGCGACGCCCAGTAACCTGGGGCTCGGGGATGAAGATAACGTTCTGGTCGCAGATGAACGAAGGGTGCCAGCACCAAGCTTGGACGAAAAACTCCCGATCGTCTTCAGCCGGAACGTCCCTGAGGTCCGTGAGCGCAACTTCTGCGCAAGCGGGGCCGAGGACCATCTCAGCGGTGGTGATGTTCCTGGCGTGTAGAGGGACACGCGCCAGGGCCAGCAGTACCGGAAGCGGAACGCTCCAGCCGAAGCGAGCGAGGTCCGCCTCCACGGGTACCAGATCAGTGGCAAGAGATCACCACCAGGCCGGGACGCCCTGACCCGCTCCCGGTCCTCCCAGTTCCTGAATCGCATGATGAAGTCCTCTGGGTGATGCAGCCGAACGTCGACCTCGTGCTCCCGAATCTCGAACCTGTTCCAAAGGTGGGCGTACACCATGGAAACCGAGACATGAGGTCTGATGCCACCCACAACGACAACGAGTGCACGTTGAAGGGCGAGCTCATCCTCTTGTATCTGTCGCGATCGCGGAACGACCACCAGGGGCGCGCGGGAGCGCGGCGGGCCGCGGCCGAGCACCGCACCAACGGCCGGCTCCGCCGGGATCTGTTGGCGAGGCAGCAGCCCTGCACAGGCAGGGCGCCGGCCCGCTGCGGTGGCCAACTGTTGTGGTGGCGGCCCTGGAGGCGGGGGCGGCAGAGGCGTCGAAGGCCACGCGAACTGTTGCTGAGGCGAGCCCGGGGGTGGGGGCGGGAGGGGCAACAAAGGCCGCGCGGGCGGAGGCGGTGTTGGAGGTTCGCAACATTTTGGGACCGAGGTAGAACGGCCTGTGGACACGGACCTGCCCGAGGTCGTGTCCGCCGAGGAGGGTCTACTGTGCCGCCGCCCCCCTGTTAGTCATTGGGCAAGCCGCCTTCCCACGCCATCCCCTGGCGGAGAGCGGCCTCGCTTGACCCCGACTGCCAAGGCACGCACTGGGAGGGGACAACGAGCAGCGAGATGGTCCAGCGCCCCGCAGTTGTAGCAACGTGCCGGGTGTGGGCAGGCGGCCTTGATGTGGTCGTCGGCGAAGCAATTGAAGCAGCGGCCCTGAAGCTCCCGTGGCACCGCCCTAGGGGACCGCGGAGGTGTGCGGGAGCGGCCGCAATGTCGGCTGCGCACCACGAAGAAACCGTCGGCGTCGGGGGCACCCAGGGCCCGAGCTGGGTGCGCTGCCGGAGATGTGGAGCGCCTGTCTTGTGGGGAGGGGTGGGATTGCCTTGCGGCCGCCATGAAACCCTCCGGTCTTCGCCGCTTCCTGTGACGTCGGCGGCGGACACGCCGTCGGCGACTCGGCTCAGGCACGGGCTCCTTCCCTTTGCCGGTCGGCGCCTCCACCGGAGAGGGAGGGCAATCGGAGTCGGAATCGTCCTCCAAGTCACTGAGGGCTACCCGCCCCTCAGGACCGCGGCCGAGGACTTCCAGGAGGAAGCCCGGGGATCCGAGCTCCAGCGCCTCCTCGACCTCGTCGGCCCAAGAACGCCTGGAGGGAGAGCCGTCTTCCATAGGGTACGGCAGATCCAGATCGGGTTGGGTGGGGGGGGGCTAGGCGAGGAGCCTGTGGGGGGGGGATGGGGGGGGAGGGGCTACCGGATCTGTGCTGCACGGCGGGATTCGACGGCCGGAGGGGCCATGGCCGGCGGCGGCGGAGGGTGGCGGCGCGGTCGCCCCGGGTCGCTCGAAGAGACTCTTGCAAATAATATAATTTTTTAGCAAAATATTAATTGCATACCAGGGTTCTATTATTCTTTTGTCCACTTTAGCGCCCTCAAATGAGGCGTTGGAATCCGGTGGCTAAAGTTTAGTCTGTAGGAGGACTAAGGGGGTGTTTGGTTCCCACCCCCTAGAGTTTAACCACTAAAATTTAGTGGAGGTCACTAGAGTTGTAGTGTTAAAAGTGACTTTTAGTGGGGGTGTTTGGAACTTTAGTGACTAAAAGTGACTAAACTCTAGGGGGTGAGAACCAAACACTCCCTAAACATGAGTTACTTATAAAACTAGTTGCACAAGAGTAGACTAATTAACTAACAAGGTGAGTCCATTAAGTTTAATTAATTTATTATTAGCAAATGCTACTGTAGCGCCATATTATCAAATCATTAACTAATTGGACTTCAAAAATCGTCTTGTAAATTGCTCTCAATCTAGCAAATTAGTTTTGTAACTAGTCTATATTTAATACTCTAAATTCATATCAAACATCCAATATGATGGGGACTAAAATTTTATTGTTAGAACCAAACACCTTTAAAGTATCTTTATTTGTCACCATGCACAAGAGATGATTTTTATAAGATGACCATGCGATTAATATGCTGCTGATTTTTTTTACTATTTTAATGACCTTAAATGGAACATCTTAAAACTAAAAGGTTGTGGATCGCACTGAGAGCTACAAATTTCATATACAAAGTATCTTTATGACTTTATTCATCACCTTACACGAGAGTTATGATTTTTCTAAGATGACCTGCTCTGGTACACGATTAATATACCGCTAAAATGTTTTTCTTTACCATTTTAATGACTTCAAATAGAAAATCTTACCACTAAAAAGTTGTGGATCTCATGAAGAGTACAATTTTAATATAAAATGATTTTCATCTAAGGTCGTATGGAAAAAATATGTTTTTCTAAAAAAACGAAGCCTTGCAGTTGATAGGTGGGTGGGTCCTATCTGTCACACTCAGGTAAGCGTTGATTCAGTTTGTCACATCAGCTAATGAATCGGATAAATGTCCGTTTGGACCTCGATGAGACACGAACTAACTTCAAAGACTCAAAAAATACTATTTTAAAACTTTTGAGTACCTATATGACACCTGGAGACAACTTTAGAGACCTGTAGTGCAATTCACTCCTTCAACATGTGAAGAAGCCACCTACTCCCTATGTCCCTATTTCAGTGTCATTTGATCCTGAATCATGTACATGCTACTCCCTCCGTTCCAAAATAAGTGTCACTAGAAATCCGTGTTTCCTTCACAGACACGCTTTTCGGACGACACTTATTCTGAAACGGAGGGAGTATATTCCTTAAATTTGGATCTACTCCCTGGCAAGATGCATTTAAGATGCTATGAACGTAGGCTACTTGAACGACAGCTACAACGACAAACAAATGGGGACAGAGGGAGTAAATAGGGACAGAGGAAGTACGTTGTATCAAGAAAAAATGTAACCCAAGATTTTTAGGCAGAGACACAAGTATTAAAGACGGTGAGAAGCGGTTGAGAAGGCTCTATATAGGATCGAATATAGATGAAAATTGCTAATATTATATTTGCTTTTATATTTTTTCTTTAGTTATAATAAAAACTTTATATTAAATCATACCTTATTATACATTATTGTGTACATCTACTCGTGTTGAGTCCATCAAAACTAGATTTTCCTATTTTATGATTTTTCTATGATTTACTATACTTTTTTCAAAAATTCAGCCTAAATAAATTAAAAAGGGAAAAAAATAAAAACCGCCTATGAAAACCACCCGTAACCAGCTAGGGATGTAAAACAAATGGTAAGGTCAGAGAGGAAAAATAAACTTCGACAATAATTGAGGAAGGTAAAATAAACTTTTCTTTCAGTTATAAAGTGTCAACTACAAAATGAAACTAGGAATTATTTTGCAGGTAAAATAAACTTTTCTTTTACAGTATTTATTTTTCAAGTGGGATTGCGAATTGTAGGATCCCTGTGAAATCTACCCTCTCACCTTATGAAGTGTCAACTACAAAATGAAACTCGGAATTATTTTTATGCCAATGCAAACTTGGGACACGAGTGATCAGTGATTCCGTCAATCTTGAATGGTAAAGTAGTAAAATCTTTAACATTGAATTGAGATTCTTACAACCTTGTGTGATTCACCGCTATATCAAGGTACGGTTACAAAGACTTTACAAACACCACCAGCTTCAGGGCTCAAGACCAGATGATCATGGTAAGAAAACCCCCATATAGCCCCTACAAAAGAAAATGATTTACACTTGTTGGACATCAAATACTTGGCCTCCTCATAAATGATACGTTGAGAAAAACGTTGTGAAGGCTGTCAAGTCTGCCCAACTTGGGAAGAGGCTCTTCAGTTTCTTTGCACTATCAACAAGATACTGGTCAAGTACTGCGACATCGATTCTCAAACTTTCAGAAGAGTTTGCCTGTCATGATTCAAATCGTTTATCAACAAGATATTTCACAACTCGTGCAGAAACAATGTAACAGTGAGAAGCAAGAAAAGAAGCTCCAACAAAGATTGACAGCCAGACAATTGAGAAAATAACCTCCAGTGACAAAACATCAACATATCATGGTAATTCACAATGACAAGCAAAACCAAATAATATGACAACAAAGATTGACAACCAGATAATAAAATAAGCACATCATCGTAGCATAGCAGTTTTTATATAAGCCCGGGTTTGTGGCTCTAATGTTTCACTAAATATCTCCTTTAAAAATTCACCCAAGGTGACAACATGGTATTATTGTCCCTCGCAGTAGGCCAAGTTGGAGTGAGGACAACAGTGCCGGATGGATGAGAACTTATTGTCAGCTCATGTGAAATCTAAGCAGCACATTGTGAAACATAACTATAAGGACCATGATTATATGACAGAAGACCAAATTGATATGAGGAGTCTGTGAAGTCTCTCATGAATTTAATTTAACCTCGCAATATTATAACTATCAAACCCATGATTATGTGACAGAAGACCAAATTGATATCAGGAGTCTGTGAAGTCTCATGAATTTATACCTCAGAATGTGCCTAAAGACAATTGGACAGGTAAAGTGGAATGGAGTAACTAAAACTCTACTGTGTTTTTACAATATACATTGGCTACTTGGTCTTAGTGACTCAGTTCCCTATAATTTTAGGACGAGTGCATGTAGCACTGAACATAAGAACTAATGGAAATTCAAAGAGCTATAAAAAAAAGCTGGCAGTGATTCCCATGGGTTTGCTCGCAGGGCATATTATCATTACCTCCAACCAGAAAGACCAATCCACATCGCTCTTTCCACTGAGTCGACAAATATATGATGGTGGCCCGCCACTTACAGTTTGAGGAGCTAATGAGGATAAACGGAACAAATTATTATCCAGCGAGTCTAATGGAAGCATGCAAAAATAAACAGCATAAATAATTGCAACCACCTGGGAGCATGTTATCAGCAAAGGACCAATTTGATAGTGGCCCAGTAATATTGATCACAGAGGTCCAAATTTCTGATAAGGAACTGAAACAGATAAAATTGTAAATTGAAGTATGCACATAGAAAAGGTATCATTTACAGGTTTCATAAATATGCATAAAATATAACTCTTACCCAAGTGAAAGTTTGAGATGCACCCTTCGCTGCCCATTGTTATCCCAGATCTCCTGAACAGCTAACTGAGGGAAATGCTGGTAATACTTTCTAATCTCTTCAGTTTGTGCCTGAAATTTTAAACTTCCAGAGAACAAGAACGGGACAGGGTACAAAGCCTGCAAATGAAACAACCATATTGCTGAATATTGCTTCGTGTACTTTCGTCGCGTGCATTCATAAAGGCACAATATGTGTTGAAAATTAACAAAGTGAACTTGCAAGGTCACTCAATGTTACACTATCCAATTGTACAATTATGTTTACTCACCAACCATGAGCTTCTATCAGACTGATATTTTTCTTCAAAGGACAACTCAGAGTTATCCTTCAGCCATCTGGCAGCCTCAGGTGCATTGTTGAAAAGAAACTCCAATGAGTTAGAATCAACCACGGAGAAACCATAGCTTGAATCTATAACATTATTAGCATCTGAAAAAAGATCAAGCATAATGTATCACAGGAATGTTATGGAAATACCTAGAACAAATGATATTTGGAGAAGGCCAAAGACATGCTTAAGACAATTTTTACTGTTCATGACATAGATTACTATGGAAGAAGTAAAAATTTTAAAGGCATTAAATTACAAATTTCAAATATTCAGAGCCTCTGACAACAGTTGAATAAATTGTAAAATAGGTTCCCAAAGAGGACATGTTTTTGCAGCAGGGGCCAAAAACAAGGATCTTTTTCCACTGATGCACCAAAAAAATTGCAACTGAAAAATAAGTTTGAAACTCTATTGCTATTCCACGGAGAAGAAAATTAGACCTGACTCCAGAACTCGATTTTAAATGAGAACTTATTTTTAAGTCTAAAGCAGAGCAGCTCCAGAAAAAGTGACTTTCAGAAGATCAAATGAATATTTAAATCATTTCAGCTTTTTAAACAATGAAACATTGAACAAGATGACCATGAAACAGAAAATTTTGTTTCACTTGATTCAAAACTTGGAAAGAAGACCACCCATGATGAATTAGGAGACTTTTGTACTGAGAAAGAAGAGGCACCAAGATTTGAGTGGAAGAGGACTCCAAGCCTCAAACTTAGCTAGTCTCAGTTCTTTATATTATATTTGGTTGCACCATAAAAAATTGAGATACATTATTTTTTTGCTACAGTCAGGGAACCTAAAAGCAGCGAACCTGTAACAAAAGTATGTTGAAGAACAACTCTTTTTGGTGCTCCAGTGCTATAAGGAAACAGTTGAGATGAGACAGCCAAAGCAACCACTGTAATTTGCAGGAAGACATGGAGAATTGAGGTCTTTGACAACCAACGACCAGCAACAGGTGCTAGAGGACCAAAACACCAACCAACCACTAATCCAACTATGGCTCCAACAATAACATCAGGCACAAAATATCCTGCAACACAGCCAAATCATGACGCTGTCAATTGCTGTAGTTTAATGTTTAATTACATTTTGTTATGAACCTAATTGCAATCCATGCAATATATCCAATGAAGAACATAATCCATTCAAGCTTATAATGTCTAGTAGCATATCCAGTACTCAAGTAAATCAGAGCAAGTTGACTATCTAATTGATGCAATCCTGTTATGGACGTCGTTGGGGCTGCGTGGCTGCGAGGGAGCGGCGGCGACAGCGTGAACAGTACCCGCGCTACAGTACACAGGCCGGCGGCTGTGAGAGAGAGAGCGGAGGCTAGGTTTTGGGCGCTAGGAACGCCAGCTGCAGGGCTCTGCCCACGGCCGGCAAGAGAGAAGGGATTTCCTTCTTAATTCTTGCTTCCTTATAGATTGATACATCTCCTCTCATTATATAGAGAGGTTTGACTTGGCCCTAAGCAAGCAACTAATTAACCCTAACGGGCTAAGGCCCAATAGGCCCTTGACTCCTCTAACACTACACCTCACCTGGACATGCAGCTCGTCCTCGAGCTACAACCTAACAATGACACTAACGATGACTCCGCTAGACACAAACTTAACACCTAAAAACAAGCCTTTTATATCTCGGCTTATTTTGAATAAACTATGACTCTTTATTTTTGACTCCTGAAGATATGACGAACACCCTCCGCGAGCTGGACCTGCACGTGTGTAGCCACCTGGATCCCATGGAGACCATCGAAACGAGAGGGGTGCACGGGTACAACCACCTGGACTTAGTCGCGACACGACCAGCAGAGACGTCCTCGCGGTGGCCAGTAGCGGAAAGCGGGGGCGCTAGGCAGTGCGTCCTCGCCGGTGCCAAGGAAGGGAGTGGCTCCCCTACCGCCGCTGCTGCAGAGTTGGAGGTCGCTGCCCACGAAGAAAACAACATGCTCGCCACTCGTGGGCGCAACCGCGAGCCCAATATCCCCAACGTAGCGGACAAGGTAGGGGTCCTTTGCACAGCGAAGCGCAACTTGAAGGAGCTGCAGCTGCAGAGCACGAATCTCCCACACCCGCCGACGCACAAGGAGGCCGTGTGCAGCAGTCTGCAGCCGCACCGCAGCCGACATCCGAATCTGCTAGACGCCGGTACCCTTATAGAAGATCCCATCAATGAATGGGTGCTGGAGGCCCGACCCACCAGGAAGGACATCAACGCCGGTGGTGGGTGCTACACCGACCGCCGCCATGCTCGCCGGGGTGCTCACAGTCGTGTACACCAACCCCATCGTTGATGTCATAGCATAAGATGAGATTGGTGAAGGAGAGGGGGGCATCCATGGCTGGTGTATGGAAACCGGGGCGGTCGGCTGAACTGGGGCAGATGGTTGCACGCCCGAGAACAATGGTGCAGCCCCATCAGGCGTGGTCCAGGGCGCCGAAGGGTGCACCCACGGTGCCGATGATGACAACATTGGGGGCTGCAGGGAACCCCCGAGAAACAGGGTGCCGTCGACGCCCCCGAACAGGGCGCCCGTGGTAGCCCCAGGATAGGGCAGCGGCGACACGTAGGGCAGCGTAGTCGCTGCAGTGTAGACAGGCGCCAACGTGCTGTCGAGCCAGGCCGGGTGCGAAGATGGCAGCGGCAGTGAGGCGTGTGGTGGTGGCGCGTAGGGCCCCATGAGGAACGTCTGGATACCAGACACCGCTTGACCTAGGTCAAGGATGGCCGACGTGAGCTGTTCCGGCGTCATGGCGACAATCGGAGAGGGCGGCGGCACAGAAGGGGAGGGCGCAAAAACGCCCGATTGCACCAGCGCAGGGTTGCTAATCGCCGGCAGCTGGGACATGGCCGGCTGTTGGGCGGTGGTGGTGATGGTGGTGGAGGGCGGCTGGGAGGTGGAGGGCAGTCCCGATATCGAACCTGAGCTTGCTGATACCAGATGTTATGGACGTCGTTGGGGCTACGTGGCTGCGAGGGAGCGGCGGCGACGGCGTGAACAGTACCCACGCTACAGTACACAGGCCGGCGGCTGTGAGAGAGAGAGCGGAGGCTAGGTTTTGGGCGCTAGGAACGCCAGCTGCAGGGCTCTGCCCACGGCCGGCAAGAGAGAAGGAATTTCCTTCTTAATTCTTGCTTCCTTATAGATTGATACATCTCCTCTCATTATATAGAGAGGTTTGACTTGGCCCTAAGCAAGCAACTAATTAACCCTAACGGGCTAAGGCCCAATAGGCCCTTGACTCCTCTAACAAATCCATTGTGGTATTTGCGATAAAATACCGTTCTATCATGAGTCTGCTCTCAAGGACACGCCATATTGAAGGTTTTGGAGTTGAGGGATGAAAAGGAAATCTAGCCAAAGTCAAGGTGTCGTGGAGGTCAGCCATCCCGGGCGTATGGGCCAAGGCACCTCATCTATAAAGATTGCTGCAGGATGTACAATTAAATTTATGCATTGAATTATCAAGGAGAGATCCTCATCTACAACAGCCCTTGAGTTTGGGTGCTGCCTTCTCTGACGTGCCCAGTCTCAAGTATCTGGCTCAATGTATTTTCGTTAAAGGTATATCTTGCCTTGCCCAAGTCTGATGGTGGAGCCCAACAACCAATATTTTACTCTCCTTATTTTTTTTTCTGTAAGGTACAACATGTCCTACCTTTGAAAATTAAAATGCAAATCATCATAAGAGAAGATGGAAGATGGAGAAGAAATCATATTTTAACAAGGGGAGTGCCTTCCAGCTAAGGACCCAAAACACAGGAGTGCACTGGAGGCCGACCAAATTTTACAGGCCTCGGTCAGCAAACACAAGGTTAGGGTGTCCTGGACTGTTAGAGTTAATGAGTCTAGGCCCATGAGGCCCATGTAACAGCTGCTACTATTGCTACCCCTCTAGGGTTGGCCCAATCAATTCAATCACTCTTTCCAACATGGTATCAAGCTAGGGTTTCCTTTCCTCTCTCCCTTCCCTCCCTCCCCTGCCTGCAGCCGCCGCTGCTGGCACCGCCGTCGCCGCCGGCCATGGCCAGCGGCCTCCCCCCTCCCTCACTCCCCTTCCCTTTCTCTGGGTGCAGACCGCGCGGGCGCAGCCCTGCGCCGTGGGCGCGGGCGCAGCGGGTGCAGCAGCCACCGCCGCCGCGGGCGCGGGCGCAGCAGCCGCCGCGGGCGCGGGCTGCCCTGCTGGCTGTGTGGGTGCTGCTGCTACTGCCGGCGTTCCACGTCCATCCCTGCACAGCACCTTTCCTCCACTCCACGACTTGGCGTCCCTCCCTGCTGCTCTCGACCCTGCTCCTCCCGTCAGCAAGGACGCTGCTGACCTCCTTGTGCTGATGCCCGCCGCTGCCTCCATCCAGGCTGCTGCCCTTGATGCTACTCGAGCTGCCGCTGAGGCCAGCCAGGCGCGGGTGCGTGCTGCCGCTGCCGTTTGGGCCAGGGAGCGCGATGCGGTTGACGCCCTTGCTCGCCGCATCGCCGCGGCAGAGCAGTTCCTCACCTACAACGCCACCGGAGCGCCTCCATCGTCTCTCCTTGGTCCACCTCCTCCCGGGCCGAGCGGGAGTGGGGGGGGGCGTGGGAGTACACTGGTACATCCGCCGGCAGCTGGCGGAGGGTCTCGCCCCATGCACACGCCGACAGCCATGTTCGCTGGGGCTGTCCCGAGCGCTTCCCCGTTCCCGTCGCCGTGGACTCCACCTCCCGGGACTCTGCCGGGGCCTGTCGGTTGGGATCCGACGGCCTTGGCCCGCTCTTTCAGCACCCTCGGCCTGACACCTCCAATCAGTTCCGACTGGATCGCTGACTCAGGAGCCACCTACCACACCACTCCCAACCCTGGTCTGCTATCTTCCGTTCACCCACCCTCTTCGACTCACCCTTCGTCCATCATGGTCGCCAATGGCTCTTGCCTTCCGGTCACGTCTGTGGGTGCCGCTAACACTCATGGCTCCTTTCTTCTTCCCGATGTCCTGGTTGCTCCCAATATGGTTCACAACCTTCTTTCTATTCGCCGTTTCACAGCTGACAACTCCTGTTCGGTTGAATTCGATCCTTCTGGTCTCACTGTAAAGGACTTGGCTTCCCAGCGCCCTCTTCTTCGCTGTGACAGCACGGGGCCCCTTTACACTCTTCGGTTTCCTACTTCCGCTCCATGGTCTTCACCTTCCCCTCCGTCAGCTGCTTTCGGCACCACCACCTCCTCTACTACTTGGCATCGTCGCCTTGGTCACCCTGGCCGCGATACCTTGACACAGCTTAGTCGTAGCTCTGCCATACCATGTACTCGAGCTCGCGATGAGCATTTGTGTCATGCGTGCCAACTGGGCCGACATGTTCGTCTTCCTTTTCCTACTTCTTCTTCCCATGTGGCCCATATCTTTGACCTTGTCCATTGCGATCTGTGGACATCTCCTGTCCCTAGTATTTCTGGCTATAAATACTATCTTGTGTTGGTGGATGATTTCTCTCACTATTCCTGGACTTTTCCTCTTCGTGCCAAGTCTGACACTTTCTCCACGCTCCTCCACTTCTTTGCCTGGGTGTCCACACAGTTCGGCCTCACCATCAAGGCCGTTCAGTGTGACAACGGGCGTGAGTTCGATAACTCCACGTCTCGTGCCTTCTTCCTCTCTCACGGCATGCAGTTGCGCATGTCGTGCCCCTACACCTCCTCCCAGAACGGCAAGGCCGAGCGCATGATTCGCACCACTAATGACACCATACGCACCCTCCTCTTGCAAGCCTCTCTTCTGGTTCGTTTCTGGGCCGAGGGTCTTCACACCTCCACATACCTCCTCAACCGTTTGCCTTCCGTTGCCTGTCCTGCTCCCACTCCTCACCACGCTCTCTTCGGTACCCCTCCTCGCTACGACCACCTTCGTGTCTTCGGGTGTGCGTGCTACCCTAACACCACTGCCACTGCTCCTCACAAGCTGGCTCCCCGGTCGACTCGGTGTGTCTTCCTCGGGTACTCCCCGGATCACAAGGGGTACCGTTGCTTTGACCTCTCCTCTCATCGCGTTCTCATTTCCCGACACGTTGTGTTCGACGAGTCCGATTTTCCTTTCTCTACCACCACCCCTCCTCCTACCTCCACACCACCTCCCACCTCTGACCTTGACCTCTCCTCTTTGTTTCCCACTGACACGGAGGTCCAGCCACCTTTACTGTTTTACCCTGCAGGTCCTCCACCACGCGCTGCGCCGGGCTCGTGCCCCGGCTCTCCTGCTCTCCCGCTCCCTCCGTCGGGCCCGTGCCTTGGCTCGCCGTACTCCGGGGCTGCGCCGGCCCCTGCGCCCCGCGCCGGTGCGACGGCCCCGTTCCCTGCGCCTTGCGCCTGACCCTGCGCCTTGCGCCGGTCCGACGGCCACGTTCCCCGGGGCTGCACCCGACCCTGCGCCCGACGCGGGTCCGGCGCCTGCGGCACCTCCCACGCGTGGCTGAGGCGTCCTAGCTCCGGCAGCTCCTTGGTGAGCTCCACAGTCCCCTGACCCAGAGCACGTTGGTCTACTGCGACAACGTCAGTGCGGTGTACCTCTCCACCAACCCCGTTCAGCACCAGTGGACCAAGCATGTGGAGATCGACCTCCACTTTGTCCGCGACCGGGTGGCCATCGGTGATGTTCGGGTTCTCCACGTCCCGACCACCTCCCAGTTTACTGACATCTTCACCAAAGGCCTCCCGTCTTCGACGTTCTCCGAGTTTCGCTCCAACATTACTAGTGGCTAGTTGAGTCTGTGGGGGGGCTCGTGTGATGTGCCTCTTTTCGTGCCCAATCTTGAAACTCTGCTGCGCCGGTAGTTCAGACTGCGGGGGGGTGTTAGAGTTAATGAGTCTAGGCCCATGAGGCCCATGTAACAGCTGCTACTATTGCTACCCCTCTAGGGTTGGCCTAATCAATTCAATCACTCTTTCCAACATGGACGATAATTGCCTTAATGCAAGTATGATATTCATCTGTTCTCATAAAATTTTTGAAGGACGCACGTACTTGAAGAAATTCTCAACTGAAATCAGCTGTAGCATACTAACCATATGGTTTTGGAAGAGATCCCATCATGCCCATCTTTTCAATCAGGAACTGGATAAGGAATCCGCCATAGTAAAGACAATAAAGGAGACAAGGGATCATAGGCAGCACATACGCAACCAACGACCTGTACATTATTGGTCTCAATCAAAGATATTCAAACCAGATCTTGAAGTAAACATATTGTCATGGTTGGATGTGGGGTTAGCATAGGCATTCTGTTTGAAAATTTTACAGTGTAGGATGATAGGAGACAGAAATTTTCATGTAAAATCGCCAACTCCCAAAATTAACATTAAAAAATTATAAGAGCATGAAATATCTGAAATTTGATATAGAACAATGTGTAACGGATGTTACCATTTTTTTCTATATCAAGTGAATAACTATTAAAAAAAAATTGGTAACTCAAAGTGTCCATATACTGAATCAAGTTAAACCTCATAGTGCAGGTATTATGACATTCAAGTGAGCAACCAAAATATAGATTTGTATTGAAGTCAAGAAATAATAGTGTTTGACTGAATCACATTGATAACCTGGAAAATAGTTGAAGGAGAATCAATAAGAACAGTAGAATTTGCTCACCTAGGTGATTGTTGGCTCCACTGCTTCCTATTGATGCTAGAGATTAATCGCCCAAGAAGCATGGACATGGAAATGAAAAATGTTAGAAACCCTCCACTCAAACCAGCTAGCATGTTGACCTGCATAAAATGAATAGACCAAGCATGAACTATGATCATACAAATTATTAGTTAAAATAGTACAATGAAATACAAGGTAACATCAGGAATCAGGACCATATGAAGATATAACCATTTCTTCTGAAAAATGTATAGATGTGCTTATCATGTTCACATCTATATGCATGTAAAATGTGACTATAACATGATTTGGCTAATATAACTTCAAACATTTATTCTTTCCTTATTTTTTTATTTTTTTGACCAAGCTTATTTTTTATTTTTGCTTTTCATTAAATCAGTGTGCATACATATGGAACAAAATTACCATATACAGTACAGGAAGCAAAATGTTTACTATCAGAAAGAGCCTTGTGAGTTGTCAATCATCTTTTCACTGGCCCTCTCCACCAAATAAATTCCAAAAGAAAAAACACTAAAAAATAGTTATTCACTAGTTCATATCTAATAATATGTCCTTTTTCTCTCCCCTTGCTAAAATAAACCAGAAAACAAAATCCAATATAAACTCTCACAAATTACCTTCGAAGATTGAAATCCACATCACAAATTATGTAACTAGAATCAGTGTTTTATTCTAGATAATAATGACTAGTAAGATCGTGCAACAGGCAGTAGTAAAGCAGTCATTTCAACCTGCTCATGGTCTCTAAAATATAACTATAGCCTATTCTAATATCTATAAAAGCTACTAAGTTTGTATAATTTTACTGTAGTACTTGTCACTATGAATCTGCATACATCATTTTTAACAGGTTCAATGTCAGCATTCATAGAGATATCAATAGCCAATTTTTTTAAGGACACCTATCCATAAACTACAATATTTTTGCAACTGGATGCAGTTAAGGTTAACTAGTCAACAGTTGATGCAGCTCTGATGTGTTGTGATGTGTCAATATAACAGGAGTTTAAAGATGTTGAAAATCTTACCATAGTTATTAAAGAATACAGCCCAAAAGCACCCCAAAAGTGTGCTTGCTCCGACAGCCCCTAGAGTTTAATACAAAAAATTGATTAGAAAGAACAAACTACATTTAGTTAGACAGCAGCTTCACAACCAACAGATGGAAACTACATGTGAAAAGTTTTGTCCATGACAGATTATGCAGATTTCAGGATGCCGTCAAATCTTTTGTCTGCAGAACTTATATACACATGGTCATCCTTCATGTAGTGCACAAGTAGTCTAGATATATGGCCTATAACTCTTGCAATATTGCTCGTATTCATATGCATGGCTGAACAAAGGTTAAATGGCCTTTTCTTGCACTAGTAGATAACATTATGCCAAGAAAGCCAAAGGCCCCGCGTTACCCCCGTCGGGCGGCTCGGAAGGATCCGAGTGGCCACCACCACACCTCCCCTCCTAGTCTCCCCCACCCTCGCTCCTTTTAGAGGACGCCACACATAAGTCTGTGCGGGCGCGAGAACGGTGGCGGCGAGGCACTTCTCCTTCGGTCGCACTCTCCTCCTCCTCATGACCTTCTCACTAGTGCTCTTCAGCGACCAACTAGCGGCTGTACGGTCTGGATACTGTAAGATCCGGTGTCCTGGTGGCCGGATCTGCTGTCCCCCGAGTGGATCTGCCTTATCACGGCCGATGGTGGGTGCTCATCGTCAAGGCTACTCAAAGCAAGGCTGGCGAGCATCGGGTGTGTGAGCATGGAATAAGAGGTGCCGATCCTGCTCAGGTTCGCGTCGACAGCGACAATGTGTGTGTGATCGTCAACTCGGGCTGCGCTGATGCCCACATTGACCTGCAGCGGGTATGGCTTCCATCTGCAGTGACTGATGTCGGGCAATGGAAGCAGTTGTGTTGGCTACATGTGTTGGTCTACTGATCACGCTGCGGTGCTTGCAGGACCAGCTGATTAGCGGTGGTATGGTCCTTTGCAGGGGTGAGGTAGAGCATGCAGGGCGAAAGCCTTGGCCAGTGCTAGCCGAAGCCGATGCCCGCGACACTTTGGGTGTCGTTTCTTTGGAAGCGTCATCGAGGCACCTCTCAATATCTTATCCTGTGGTTCTTCTAGGGTGGTGATGGTGGCACTCTGCGCCGTATCCTTCCTGGAGGTGTCACCTAGAAGTTCCTGCACCGCCTTGTTGGATGTTGGTCCGCGTGAGACATTTAGTTCTTGTCTGAAAGCCTTAGGTTTCGATGAGGCAGGGCTCTTTTGGTTCGTAACCTTGGGTTTCGATGAGGCGAGGCTCTTTAGGGTTCGTTACTTTCTTACAATGTCTCTGGCTCTCCTAGAGTGGATCTGCAGTGGAAGTCAGAGCTGGCGACAACGATGACAAGCTGCGTTCACTTTCCTTGGAGGTTGGAGCTGGTTGTGAGTAGGTGGCAACATGTTATGAGCTTTGGCTGATGTTCGCTGTGGGAAGTCGGAGCTGCTTATTGCTGTTGTGAAGTAATGATAAGCTCGGCAACGATAATGTGTGGTGTGCCCCGTCAGTCTGCGTTACCTCTATGTGTTAGTGGGTTGCTTAGGGTTAGCCGTCCGGGTTTTCATGTTTAGCTTTTTCGCCAGTTTTCCGTGAATAAACTGTGTGACTGTAATTCCTTCATAAACTGGGTCAATTCTATTTCTTCTTAATTGAAAAGCAAAGCTCCTGTCATTGCAAATAAATGGCCTTTTCTTCCTTATGCACTCACTTTATTTTACGTCTCTTCAATATTTTTGTGTCTATATCTGTAAACACCCATAATAATCATTCATTCTCATTAACAAAGTACTATGGTTGATTCCCTCTACCATTTCATTTGTTTCTTGACCAAAATGGTCATATAAAAGAAAATGAATGGAACAGTATAGTATGAGGTGAGGGCAGACTGGTCAGAAGCAAAGGCATCCAATCAGTAAATTCTTTCTTATTTCTCTGGGTGCAAAGTAAACTAATTCAGAAATAGATGCTGCTAATACAAAGAAACATCATCATATACTTTCCATTGCATTCTTTTTCAACAAGAGAAGTGACCAGATATAGACATACAAGCACAAACATACCCCAAAAAACAACGGAAAGGGTACCACAAAGTAGTGATAAGGAAAATACCCATGTAACCCTCGGCAGCAATAGACCAATCAATGAAGTAGGGACAAACATAAGGAACACCAAATAAGGTTGAGCAAACCTGCACCCATGCAATAAACATGTGATAAGATAAAATTTGATTAAGTAAAATTACAAAAAGCAGAAACTGTTCATTTCATAGGTTTTCATATACATGAAAGAGATGACACATAGGTGATCATGTGACAACTGAGCTCATTCTTTGAACAACACCAGTGGCTCAGGTTTCAAAAAAGGAGATATGAAACTTTACTGCAACAACTGTTCATGACTAGCAATCTTTCTAGCAAGCAAAATAACATTGTAAAGACAAGATAGTGTGATGTGGATCAGACAGTGTGAACAATCACTGCAAAGTGCAAACTCACACTATTTAGACTTGTAGATCTAAATACATATCTTATTGTGCGCAACAGATAACATGTTAAGGAGGGGAATGAGAATGCCCAAAAGATGAATAGATATGGCATATGAGGGGCTGGATACACAAATCTAGAAGCAAATACTGTCACAACTGGGTAGAGGGTGGACGATTTGCTTTCAATTTCCTAGGAGAGCACCGAAACAGCGACACTAAAATTTATATAGGAAAATAAATAATTACCAATTCATTGCATTCTTCGTGAATAACAATCTTAATGCTGCAGCCACAGCCGGAATAAATATTGCAAGGATGACACCAAATGCATGGAGTAACATTCCTGCAACCATATGTGAGAAGCATTATAATTGGCGAGCAGAATATTGTACATAATCATGTGAATATGTAATACACGATTGATTAGCACTAATGCTAGAATCTAATCAGATTAATTTTGCCAAAATATGGGGATTGCAATGTCCATAAATCTTTTTCCTCAGATTGAGCACTTCTCATAAACTTCACGAAATTGCAAAAGCACAATCAAGCACTAATGCCACTATCAAAAAGTTTTATCGAAGCAACATTCAAATGTTTAACCAAAGCAAATACCAAAAGCTAAATTCAAAATTTATATGTTCTAAAAACCTCATTGCAATGTTGCTAAGCCCCTTTTGGTTAGGGAGTAGACTAAAATATAAATAAAACCAGCTGAATTGAACTTCACAAAAATGTGTGTGTGTGTGTGTGTGCTAAATTTAAAAGCAACGCAAATAATTATGCATGAACCATTTTATGTGTACAACCAAACTTATCCTCTACTCCCTTCTAATTCCTTATAAAAATTCTTCCCTCATACAAAAAACTTAGATCCACCAACATGATATTATTTTCAATGTACATTCCACATTTCATCACTTTACCTCTCATGAAGCCTAGAAGAGTTACAAACCATGACATCAAGGTAATGTTTGGGAACTTCAGGAACAGCGGTACAAGAAGAAAAATGGCTACCGGTAGACTGTGAAGAATCAGAGAGATATCACGAGAATAAAACACCTGTGTGTAGGAATGAAGAATATTAAAATTAATCACAATTCACAAGCAATGACAAATGCATATGAAAAGAGAGAGAAGTATACATCGTTCCAGACCAGTGCTCATATCCAATTAGTGTTATCCTGCAAATTTGCAAGAATACAGAGTAACTTACCATGAACCATGTCAAATAATCAAAAAAGACTGCCCGCACATCTTCAATTCCATCCTTAGCAGCTTTACTAGATATTTCATTCTCTTTTAACAACATAGAATTTGTGAATGCCTTCACAAGGTTGAATAAATTTTCACCACGTGCTTGAATACTTCCAGGGCTAGTACAGAAATGATAATTCTTCAATTATATTACTTCATAAAAAATATTAGAAATTTTTCTCTAGTTTAATACATACAGTAGATTCTCCAACGTATCGTATGAAGTATGATAGAAATAACCACCGAGAACAAAAATAATATCAAGTCCTGGAATGTTTGTTATGTCTTCAGCAAATATCCTATAATCTGTATCACCTGGGATTATTCCAAACATATCCTGCATATAGGGAATAAAATCCAAACATATCAGCTGGATTGCACAGAAGTAATAACCTTAGATGACACTGACTGAAATATGCATTGAAGATCAACTCAAAGGATGGACCAAGCATCAGAAACGAGCATCTTAACATTTTTTATTAGTATTCATGAAGACGTTAGCCGAGAAAAAAATGAGCTTAAACTTATTTAGAACTATAAAAGATGCAGACCAGTGAGGCAGAAATAATTGCCTAAAAAAATTTCTTTCCACACAATAGATGTTGGACGGCTTACAGGCTTGCACAGGGGGCTGCCAAATCCAAGTCGCGGCCCTTTATGCGACCAGGAAGATGAGACCATTCAACATATCTTGTTAGGTTGTGCTTTTTCCAGTCAGATCTGGTTCTCCATTCCATGGTGATATGGCTTCCACTCTGGATGTCAGCCTCGCCATGACCAATCATCATCGCCTACTCGCCTAGACACGATTTGGCAATGTTCATGCCTCGAGCGGCCTGAGGCAGGCACCGCACGAGCAAATCGGAGGATTGGGCATCAGCACAGCCGCGGTAGTTGCACGCGTGAAAAAAGCGAATCAAAAGGAGACTGGGTATTGCAGACGCGAAAAAATTACCGCACAGCGATGCATGGGAGATTTGTGCGTGAAGGAGACTGATGGGAGTTGCGCGCCGGCGGAAAATCGCAGGCCTACAGCTCCCACAAGACCCTAGGCCATCTCTCCAGTGTGCCAATTAACGAAGCGGGGGAACAGAAGAGGGCATGAAACTGGTTCTTGGCAGCACGCCGGTGGAATCCAACCGTTCCGCCTCGTCTTCTCCATCAACTAACCCCTCCCTCCATTGATTCAACCTTTTGTTTTATCCACCAATTTGTGCCTCCTCTAGTGTCCCCTCCCTCTTCTCCACTGATTAATGCCTTGGATTCACAGCTCCTTCCGCTGCTCCGCCAGTTCCAGTCTCCGTCAGCTTGGCATTCAACCTCACGGGACAGCTACGTGTGAACATCTGTTCCTCTCCCTCCAACTTCTCTCCTCTTGGATGTGTAATGCTTCTGCTCTTTATTTATATATGATGATCTGCAGTCTGCAGGTCTGTCTTATGCAGTTTCCACTGCTACTTGTGTTTCTGGGTGGATATTAGACTGCTAGGTGCTGAAAGCTTGTGCTAGTGGTCTGATGTTGTATAGAAAGATGCTTTGTGTGAATGTGTGCTCTAGTCTCCATAACTTAATTTAGTTTATTCATATGTGTCCTCAAGTACAGTTAGTTATCTGTGCCTTTGTGATTTGTTTATTACTAGTGCCAGGGTGCTCTACTACTCTGCTTTTGCTTGTCAACCATTATGAAACTGGCTCTTAGATGAGCTGTACTGGCTCTTAGATGCAGTTTGGGATCACCCCCCCCCCCCCCCCTCCCCCACACACACACACTTATGCACTCGCATTTTAGTTGGTGGCCTTGCAATTTGGTTGCTAACTTACAGCCTTACTGGTTACTGCCATGGTCACCACCAAACTATCGTGTCTGCTGCCACTCCAACAAAGATTATTGTGATAAAATATTACAAAAACAGATCTGACTACCTATAAATGCTTGTAAACCCCAATGCAATCAATGACCCCGCATGCCCGGTCGGGTTGAGGGTTGTTTTATGTGACTATGGCCCACACTCAATCCACATGCAGACATACAGAAGTATATCAACCCTTCCACAACTTACATAAGTAATTATATTGAGTAAACAAGGTAAGAAGCAAGAACCTGAGCAACACTATTTGCCATAGGGTACTTTGCAGTCTGAGCATAAATGCGAGAAGGCCACGATCCAGGTCCAGATTGACAAACTAAATCTGGTTAGGAAAAAGACAAATTGCTAGGATCAAACTCAAATCTGAGATCAGCAAAGCAGTCTTAACAAAAACAAGAATCATTAATAGTTTTATTATTTCTTATCCAGCAATACCAGAACCTAGTTTTATTATCAATACCAGAACCTGTTTAGATCTTAATCATAAGTCATAAATCATGACAAGAAGTTTGAATAAATAAAATAGAGTTAATTCATATTTTTCACTGAAAGTCTTAACTCTTACCTTAATGATCAAGATAATAAAAGGTTAGCTAGAATTTGGTACAAAGTTTGTTTTAAACTTGATCTGTAAAAGTAGCTCTGTTCCGCTAGGCGGCGCCTCGGCGCGATTAAGCGCTAGGCGAGAGGTGCCCGCCTCGCCTATGGGGGTAGGCGACCTCCTAGTACTTGTGTTATCTCTCATACGATTGTGTTCAAGCTAAAGAGAGGAATTGAGTGAATTGATCCCAACAGAGGAATAGAGTGATTCTGTTTCCAATAAAGGTTTCTTGTATACAAGACAATACACAAGAACTAATAAATATTCAATAAAAGAAGCCTGACCATACATTAATGCAAGGGATTTTAACATTCTGGACTTGCCAATCTAAACTAGAAGACAAAACTCCAGCAATTCCACTGAAAGCAGAAATAAAAATCGAACAAGTAACACAGGACAAAATTGAACCCTTGCGGGAAGAGACATCTGCACATGAAAACTTCAGCTACCCAATCAGAATATTTCATGCTTTATTTTTCTGATGAGTATATCTAGTGAAACTAATATATGCTATAAAAGTTACTTACTGAGAACGATAGTTTCTGGGTAAATCATTCACCAGACGGAATATGAAGTGGATAACATGGATACATTAAGAACTATCAAAATAAGATTTGAGATTGGTCTTGTGTTGCATTGAGTAGCACTAGCACAAAACTTGTGTTGCATTGAGTAGCACTAGCACAAAACACATAATAAGTAAGTACAAAATGATACCTGTACCCCCACTTCCAGAAGCTTCAATATTGATGAAAGCACTTATTGTTCTGTTCCATCTATGTGTCTTAATAAAACCATGTGAGCCCTGGTTAAAAAGCATGCACAGGAACAAATCAACACAAAATTTGCATATTTCTTTTAGATTACAATACTCCATTGATTCTTTTCAAAAAATATTCCATAAGAAAACTTGTTTTGGGGACTTCAGTGTTTTTTATAGTAACAGATTTCCAGGGTGGACAACCCTACAGGTATTTTCACCAAGAAAATGGAAAATTTTGTAATTTCTCAAAGCTAACTCCTCCCATCTGATAAGTGATAAGATCAAATGGTATCCAGCCCTTCGAACAGAATTAGCTCAGATTAAATTCAAGCAAAGCCAACCAAAATGGACCTTCATTATACATCCCGCACAACCATTATCATTTTTTATACATGCATTTGCATTTTATAAATGTGAAAAGTGGTCAACCAGCTAGGTGACATACCAAAAGAAAAAGTTCCTCTGCACCATTGAAAAGGAAAATCACCGGTCGAGGAGGGACCCACCCAGAGTCAATGATGAGTCGTGATAGCTCAAGCATAGATGCTGGACAGGAAATACTCCATAAGATACATAGTCTCATAGAAGTCTGCATAGTAAGAACAAGTACTGTTCTTGCAAATAAAAAAAAAGAGAAAAAGAGTACTTACCAACACAAGAACCACAGTCTGCTGCACCAGGAGATCCAAGCGGACTGTCAAAATGACCATTTACCAACAAGGATGGATCATCATCTTCTGAAACATTTGATGAAATCCTGTAATTAATTGTTATATCTTAGAAATAATTTGTTTAAATTACTCTTTAAAAGGATACAAGATACACACATTAATATCCCTATAGAAGCCCAACCATAGATAAAGTGGCCCTGTTGATGGATTCTAACCTAAATTGGATGATTACAACAGTTGGGCCTCATAAACCATGGGCGACGTAATTTAAAATAAGGTAGGTCAACAGACTAGCTTATGGCTCTGGTTCACCCTTTCACTGTCTTGATAGAAAACTTGTAATTAATAGTACTTATTATGCATCTAAGTAGCTGGTGTCAATGGTTCCACTCCTACCATATGCTGTATACAACCAAAACTATTTCCACTGCTGCTTCTGAAAAGAGCTAATAGGTGAACCAGACCAGATATAGTTTACCAGTTTTAGTCAGTATGCTTGAAGAAGATAAGACTGTAGAGGCAATACATAACACGATGCTCAAGTAATACTATAAGTTAGATATATGCTTACAGATAACACAAGTAAATTATACAATGGATCAAAGTTCAGCAAGGCGCTAGGCGGTATCTAGGCGGTGACCCACAGCGGCGAGCCTAGGCGTTTCCAAGGCGGTGACTAATAGATGCCTATACACTTAAAATAAAAGAGAAAAATAAGAAATAACTGGTCAATATTGGGAATATTGGGGAGAAAGAAGAGAAAAAAGTCCAAGAAGGCCCATTTAAAAGCCCAGGTAACCCCACCGACACCTTATCCCCTCACTCCTGCCCTCTGTTCTCTCTCTCTCCCTCCCGAACTCCTCTGCTCGCCCCCGCCGCCGCCTCCTTCCATGCAGTCGCTGCCGCCTCCTTCCCCACCGGCCGCCAGTCCGCCGCCACCTGCGCCCGCGCCCGGAGTCCGCCGCCGCGCGCCCGCGCCTGCGGTCTGTGCCTAGGAGCCCACCTACCCCCATAGACGAGGCGGCCACCTCTCGCCTAGCGCTTAAGCGCGCCGAGGCGCCACCTAGTGGAACAGTGCAATGGATGGATAGGAATTAACATACATTGAAGCTAATGCTGTCATGGTAGATTGGTAGGAACTATCAACCTATGGTAGTTTCAATAGTTTCTTAAAATTCATAATCACCTATTGCATGGGCTTGCAATTCCGATGAAAAAATAATGTATTGTAAGATGGGAGAGCAAACTGGTGTGTACCTCATGACAATATTTTTATGGTTCCTGTAGCCTAGTGTTACTCTATGACGCAGAAACATCATGCTGAAAGAGCCACTAACAAGTGTTTCATCAACCTCTACTCTGCAAGGGAAACAAAAACTTGAAGTCAAATAAACCTCTATTCTGCAAGGGAACCGAAAAGTGAAGTTAGTAACCACCTCCATCTTCCAAACGAAACAAAAGGTGAAGTCAATAACAGATAACAAATAGAAAAAAGAAACTGAGTCCAGAACTTTCTAACTTCTCCATGGTTCATAGTACAGACTAGCGAAAGATGTACATCAGAACCACTGAGTGAACACAAGAAAAATAGAAGAGCTATTCAAAACAGTTGTTACCTGCAGTCTGGGTGTTGCAATCCTTAAATGAGATAATGGTAGACATTCCCAAATTTGTAAATAAAAACAACAAAATTTTATTGGCGTAATTGGACTCCAGAAGCTAAGGATCAAGAATCTGATGTTCATTTGTTTCCCAATGCCTAGACCAATTACCCATGACCTACCAAAAACTGAGCCACAAGGCATTCATTCCAACGGTAGATGTGTGAAAAAAAAAAAGAATCCTGGAAAGTACCACTTTGATTACAGTGCCTTGGGCATTATTGGACCCAGTACTGAAGTTTAAGTTTCAGCTATCTCAATTCTCAAGGCAAGGTACAAACCACTGCAAAAACATAGTGGAACTAGTAATGCAATGCTAAGTAGATGGCAGGATCTGCTAGGCTCGGTAACATTGGTGAAGCCAGGCGCTTGAAATGCCAATTTCAAGCTACCATGGATCTGGACGTACTTGTTCTGCTGAGAGCCTTGGACCACACTTTCCTGTCCTTTTGTCCTAAGAAGAATCACTTCAGCATCTTAGGGCATGTACAACCCACAGACAGCTTATCGTCTGTATGATGATGTCACATCATATAAAGACAGCTAAATAGGCAACACATACAACCCTCATCTGTTTCGCTGTCTTTTAATTCTTTAATACCTGCATATAGCTTCGATCAATCCTAAATAAGATCTGTGTATATCATTGTGTGTTAATTCTTTAATGTTTCATAATTTCTTCACTATTCTTCACAACCGCAAGGAAGAAAAAAGATTCACACATGTTAATACTAGATGCAGTAACTTACAGAGTCAGGTGGAAGCCTGACAGTAGAATTAATATCCTACTTTTGGGCAAGAAGGAAACCAAATCAGTTTTGGCATCCAAAACATTGAACGACTTCTACTTTCTGAGTTAGTAGCTGCTGTGCTGCAGGCTGTTGTCAACAAGCCGATGGATCTCCATGGCCACCTTTCGTCGAGCACCTTGTTTGCATCAGAAACGCTGACTAAGCCAAACCAAAAAAAATCAGGAGTTGGGCCTTCGGTTACCACTGAGGAGAGTTGAGGATGTTGGCCGTGTTGTGCCGCCGGTGCGCTCCCATGCCGCTGTTGCCGTGACCGACGCCGGCGGTGATGAGAGCTACCGCTGCGCCCAATCCGCGAACAACTGGGCAGACCGCCATTGTTGTTCCAGTTGCCGACCTGATTCCGTGACCAAGGGTGTGGGCCGCCATCGCTGCCTCCGTTGCCGCTGATCGGTGGAGATGGGATGGATTTTTGGTGTGCAGCAACCATCTTACGTGCGTCGAGCGCGCCCGCAGCAGGATCCGCGTTGCCGACTTGAGAACGCCGACTTGAGACGACGACCCTCTACAGCGGTACTCTTGCCGGCGATTTGGCCTTGGAGCCCGAGCCCTTGCCGTCGTCTCATGAGACGACGGGGGCACCGTCTCCTGGCCATACGAGGGTGTTTTGTGAAAAAAGTACAAGACGCAGACGGCACTCGGCGACGCGTTGTACGTGCCCTTATAGAAACGAATTAAAGTCTGGATACCAGATAGTGCTGTGATTGCTGCAGCTAGCAAAGCATACAGACCAATACTTTTGTCGCACTCCAAGTTTTATTGCTCAAAATTTAATGCCATACTAGGAGAGGTATTCCAGCGAGCACCCAGCGTGCAGGACCACAAACCAACGCCCGAGAGCAACAAAGCCATCACTCAGTGGAGCCACAATCTTTGGCACCCAGAGGCCAGAGCAGAGCAGGCGCTCCAACAAACCTTCATGGTTGATTGGAATCAACCAAGGACAGAAACAAGCAGGGAAGGGGGAAACGGGATATTGACCTGTACTCCGGGCCCGCACGCGCGGCGAGACCCTGCAGCTCCCCTTTGATGTACTGCGCTGCGGCCTCCAACCCTGGGCTCCCCTCCTGCAGCAACAGCAACAGCAACATCAGTAGCAACATCAAATCAGCATCGCACAGCAGCAGCAGCAATAAATCAGCATCGTCAGGCCACACGAGCGAACGGCGGGGCCAGGGTGGGGGGGCCGCAGACCTGGCGGCTAGGGATGTCAACGGCGAGGCGGCGGAGGTGCTGGAGCACGCGTCCCTCGGAGAAGTTTCCCCGCGGCGCGTCGGCGCCGAGCGGCGCGACGTGGCGCATGTGGATGACGCGGTAGGCGAGGAGCGACATGGCGGCGTAGAGCGCGGCCAGCGCGAGCAGCACGAGCGCGGACTCCCCGAAGCCGGCGCCTCCCGCGGCGGGAGCGGGCCGCCGGCGCGGCGGCGCGCGTGGGGCCATCGGACGGAGGCGGGTCAGCCTCGGCGGCACCGCCGGCTGTCGTGGCGAGCGAGCGAGCGGGGATTCGGAAAGGCGCGGCGTAGGGACGGACCCTCGTGACCCGCTGCTGCGAATGGAAGATTTGATTTGGCTTTGATTTCGGGGAGGCGGAGCCGAGCAGGCCGTGCGGGGCGGGGGTGGGCTCGGTGGTTCAGAGTTGGTGGGATGACGCCATGACGGACGGGGGTGGCCGCCCGCCCGCCCCCCGTGCCGTGGAGGTCTGTGCGAGTGTGACTGCGCAGGCCGGAAATTCTTGACTCGCGGTCGCGGGACCGCGCGTACCAGAACTGAAGAGCCGCCCAGGGACCAGCAAAGTCCGCTTTTGGGTGGAAAATCTTCGCACCTCGCCTATGTAGGTTCACATCAGAATTCCGCAGGATCTATCGGACGATGCGTCGCGCTAGCGGCGTCCCTAACAATGGAGGACAGCATTCAGGGCCTGTTTATCACACAGGAATTTCACAGGAATCACAAAAACGCAGGAACGGGAAAAAATTCCCGCGTTCCAAACAGCCCCTCAGTAGTTCATAATCCCCGTTCTTGTGACTTGGTTGCTCATTTAGCTGCCCTTGGGACGAGTCTAAGCCCGGACGATCAGTATTTTAAATTGTTTTCGTATACTGGTTGCCAACAATTTGGTGTCACTTTAGAGTAATGGAGAACCTTTTCATGTTTAAAAAAATAGAGGAAATCAACGGGCGATTAGGAGACGTATTAGAGAATAAAAATGAAATAGTTGTAGTAGCACAGGAAAAGTAGTCTAGACATTTAACTAATGTCTTTTGGGAGCTGTAGGATAGTTCATCGAGGTTCACTCTATTACAGCCTGATATGCCACCTTCTATGATGTTTCGTCTTTCCATCTTCTTTCTTTGGCACATAAAAAAACCTTAATCTTATGGTTTGTGAGCTCTACTTTTTTATCCCTCCGCCCTCGTGAATTCGTTGACTGGCCGCATTTCAGCGATATCGAAGGTGAAGACCAAGAAGAATCTCGCCGCTCCCAACACCCGGGAGATGTCCCTAATGGGTTGTGCATGATTAAAAGCTCTAACAAGTTTGTTAAGCGTTGAAGAGACATACACTTGGGTTATGATATGTTATATCGTTTAAAGTGCATCAGTAGTTCAATTATAAAGGCAAACTTGATGGCGATCCATATTGCATGAAATGAATAGCCAAAATGATGTGTTATTGTAAAGGCAATCTAGTTCAAGCACGTGAAATAATACAAATGATGTTCATGTAGTGGCTTATATATCATAGGATATCTATGGTTCATATGAAAGCAAGCGTAGTTGAATCAGTTATATGAGATATTGGTATGGTCTCGTTTGGAGGGCTTGCTATGGAAATCAAGTTGATGAAGATGTTTTCCATTATATGGAATTTAATACATGCTTAATAGTGATTCAAATCATAAGATGACTTGAAATGGTTTGTGAGAGTGAAGATGGCAAGAAAAAAAGGCTTCAAAGGACTAAGTGAAGGTGAAGGACAAGCGACGGCTTGGGCGCCGAAGAGTCATGGTTGTGGTGAAGAAAAAAAGTACATGCATTTAGTCGTCACTAATCAAGCTAAAAGAAGTTATATTGTCAGGAGGATCAAATCATTATTGGATCATTTAATGTAAGTGACTTGATGCATTTGGATTTATTCATATGTGTGGAGTTGGATCAAGTCACATGCTCAAACAACAATCAAAATGGACATGTTGGCATTCTCTATTCATGAAGATTGAGAGATATGACATGATTTTGAAGAAGGTTAACTCAAGCGGTTTAAATTCATTGTCATTTAAACTTGAATTGGCAGGAATGTCGTACTATTAAGAAGGATGCAACATGATGATAATTTATTGTCTCTAAATGCTCGAGTCAACCTATGTGAGGTTACAGAGAAGAGTGCCATGAGAAACGGTAAACAGTATGTCACCTGTCATTTCACCTAACGGACTAGGATGTCTGAGATAGCATCAGTTGATGATTACTCCGACTAATCCCGGGCGGCACGTGAGATCCGAAGACTTGTTATCAAGTGTACTTGGATTAGGACTCTCGTTGTAACTTAGTCGAGTTCTTAAAGGAAGTCTTGTAATTAGAATATGACTCCTTTGATGTAAATCGACTAGGACTCGGCCTGCGCTATGGCTTACCCGGATATATAAGGGGAAGTGGGCACAGGCTCCAGAGAATCGAACATTGAATCATACACAAGGCACACGCCGCACTGGACGTAAGGTATTACGCTATTTAGCGGCCTGAACCAGTATAAATCGTTGTCCCTGTGTACTCGCCGAGTCCTACGAACGTCGATCCCCACCGAACAAATCGTCTGAGATTACTCAAGACGAGTTGCCGGTTAACAAACACCGACAGCTGACGCGCCCGGCGAACCACGACAACATGTTCTCGGCGGGGACAATTTTCGTTTTTGGCTCATGGACTTGCGTCGCGGACGATCAAGGAAAGCTACATCGGCAACTCCACATGAAATCAGAAGCGCAAGTCACGCCAAAGATGGATGATCTCACCCAGAACTTAGCGGATCTCGCAATTCAGGATCCGCAAGATTCCGAAGACCAACTAGAGGCATTCGACTCCTACTCAAACTCAAGTCCCGAGGAAAAGGACTCGGATGCTACTCACGGCACTACCTTTGGCATGCGGAATTCTGCTGAAAACTTTCAAAACTTGATTGATGCAAAATTCAAAGAGTATCAACAGATACCTTTGACAGGAGCTCAACAAGGACTCGTCTTCAGCTCTACTAAGGAGGGTAACATTGTCCATTGGCCAATTCAGTCCGCTCCAGCTAGACTGGTTGGCACAATCGACCAGCAACTTCCATACCAGCACGGACATCAGCCCCCCTTTGAGGAACACGACACCTCAACAGAACTAATCTCCAGTACTTCTACTTTGGAATTGGTTACGCCAGGATCAACAAAACAGGGCTACACTCGTGAAGTCTTCATGGCGGGGCATCAGTCATCTCTACGACCTCCAACCCCCCAGATGTCCTCTAGGATGATGAAACTCTGAGTATGATATCTGATAACGACCCAGAAGGACTCGGAGAAACCGAGTCAATGAAGGTTGAAAGAATCAGGAGGAATCAAGCTAAAGAAGCTCACAGAAGGCGAGCAACTCATCGCAAGGAAGCCGTAGACCGCTACAACGTACGACTCGAGGAGTATAATACTCCGAGGCGTCTAGAGGAGGACGCGAAAAATCGAGCTCGCGCTCAACGTGACCAGGAGTACCAGTCACAAAACGAGCACAATCGCCGACGAGACGATTGCTCCCGTAACCTCGAACATGAGTTTATGAGGGTCGCCGGCCATAAAGTCTTCCAGACTCCGTACCAAAACATTCTGGCTTTAGCTACGGAGATGGGGGCCAAGGCCAACCGCACCCCCGATGAAGAACGACGGTTAGTCATGCTTCAAACTACCGCGCTTCAACTACGAGGACGGAATCTTGAGTCCCTAGCCGATGAACAAGCTTCATCTCACCCAAGCCAGAGGCGGCCTGTTCAAGAGCGACTCGGTCGAGTCCCAGCAAAGAGTCATCTGGGCCACCGAATACCTGATCAAGCTGAGGGAGGAGCTGAATCTTCATACAGAGGAATCGCGGACGTAACATCCAACGCAGTCGATCGTTTCCCCTGCTTTTCCCAAAGGCTCCGAGCAGTCTTGTTCCCGCGAAAATTCAAACCCGAGAACTATTCAAAGTACGACGGGAAGACAGAACCTAAACGATGGCTCAGGCTGTATGCTCAAGCAGTTGAGTTGGCCGGTGGAAGCAACGACGTCAAAGCACTCTATCTCCCAATGGCCTTAGAAACAATGCCGCTTGCTTGGCTCGACAGGCTCAAAGCCGAGTCCATCGACTCCTGGGAACAACTCCATCGTATCTTCATTGAAAACTTCGCGGGTGTCCCAGAGAGATCAGATCCCCGGACTAAGCTCAGAACCTATAAGCAACAGAAAAACGAATCAATGCGGGAATACTATAGGCGCTTCTCAGAGATCCGCTCCACAGTATCCGACATCACAGACAGAGAAGTAATTGACCTCTTTGGCAACGGCATTTGCGAAAGGTATAATTACAAAGATTTCATCAAGCAGGACCCGACCACCGCTGACGAGTTCCATCGGGCCGTAAACTCCATGATGGCGACAGAAGAACGTACACAGGAACGTTTCCCCGATAAAAACACGTAAGGTGATCGAGGGAACAACCAGAGAGGCAACCAGGCACCATAGCAAAGCACCCGGAAAAGGGCAGGAGACAATACTGTTGCTGCCATGGAGCCTCAGAAGAAGGGGAACAAACCATTCACTTTTGATGACTTACTCGACGGACCGTGCCCTTTTCATCCAAAAGCCGGACATCAGGCAAGGCACTGTCGACAACTCAAGGAGCGAGGCTTGAACCCCGACTTCAACAAAAACAAGAAGGACAAAGGCAAGAAGACAGCTGAGGACCCTCCGCAAGACACCGGTGGTTTCCAACACCCCAAAGGGACTATCAATGTCATTTCCGGGGGAGTAACCACTAGCGACAGCAAGAGGCTCCAGAAGCTTTCCCTACGGGAGATCATGTCTATAGAACCAGTGACTCCTAGATACCTTGACTGGTCCGAGCATCCGATCAGCTTCTCCCGAGCGGACCAATGGACCAGCGTCTCCAATGCAGGGCACTACCCGCTAGTCCTGGATCCCACGGTCGCCGGGTTTACATTGAGCAGAGTACTCATCGACGGAGGAGCAGGACTTAACGTCATCTTTGCAAGCACCCTACGCAAGATGAATCTGGATCTCGCAACACAGCTCACACCATCAAGTGCCCCCTTCTACGGCATAGTACCCAGAAAGGTGGCTATACCACTCGGAAGAATCATATTACCCATAACTTTTGGAACTCAGATCAATTACCGGACTGAGTACATCAGTTTCGAGGTAGCCGAATTCGAGTCATCATACCATGCCATATTTGGACGACCAGCCATCGCCAAGTTTATGGCCGTACCCCACTACCCGTACCTTCTCCTGAAGATGCCGGGTCCTAAAGGAATCTTAACTTTCAGAGGTGACTTGAAGCGATCATTTGATTGTGACACAGAGGTTGTCCAAATCGCTGAAAAAGCTCAACTCACCCGGGAGTTACAAGAACTAGCTCAGGTGGTGCATAATACCAAGCCTGGAGATTCAGAAATCCCAACTAAGAAGGCGGGTACTATCCAACCATCAACAGAAGTCTTTACAAAAAGCATCGACCTAGAAACCGGTGATTCCTCCAAGACAGCAGTTATCAGCGGTCATCTATCCAAAGAATAGGAATTCACGCTCACCAAGTTCCTTAGAGCAAACAAAGATATATTTGCTTGGAAACCGGCTGACATGCCGGGGGTCCCAAGGAATTTGGCTGAGCACAAATTGGAGTTAAAAAAAGGCTCTAGACCTATCAAGCAAAGACTACGACGATTCTCACCAGAGAAAAAAGAGGCAATCAAGAAGGAAATAGCTAAACTACTCGCTGCCGGATTCATCCGAGAAATCCTCCACCCCGAGTGGTTAGCTAACCCAGTGCTAGTCAAGAAGAAGAACTCTGCCGAGTGGCGCATGTGTGTCGACTACACAGACCTCAACAAACACTGTCCAAAAGATCCTTTCGGATTACCAAGGATAGATCAAATAGTTGACGCCACCGCAGGCTCCGCTTTATTATCCTTTTTGGATTGCTACTCCGGGTACCATCAGATTGCCCTCAAGGAAGAAGACCAACCTAAGACATCGTTTATAACTCCTTTCGGGGCCTACTGTTATAAAACCATGTCCTTTGGGTTAAAAAACGCCGGAGCCACTTATCAACGAGCTATCCAAGATTGTTTGGGTGACCAGATTGGCCGCAACGTAGAAGCTTATGTCGATGACGTGGTCATAAAGACAAAAGATCCGACTACTTTGATATCAGTCCTGGAGGAAACTTTCAACCAACTACGCGCATACCAATGGAGACTCAATCCCACAAAATGCGTCTTCGGAGTACCTTTGGGCCAATTACTCGGTTTTCTTGTTAGCCATCGGGGCATCGAGGCTAGCCAAAAACAAATCACGGCTATCATTAACATGAAACCACCCACCTCAGTCAGAGATGTTCAGAAGCTCACCGGGTGCATGGCTGCACTAAATCGATTTATCTCACGACTAGGAGAAAAGGGATTACCTTTCTTCAAATTACTAAAGGTTGGCGATAAATTCCAGTGGACGGAAGAAGCGGACAGGGCCTTTGAACAACTCAAAGGATACCTAACCAATTCACCTATACTGACACCACCAGAACCCAGGGAACCGATGATGCTTTATATCATAGCTACCACACATGTCGTAAGCACAACGATCGTGGTTGAGCGCAAAGATGACAAGCACATCTACCACACCCAGCGACCAGTGTACTACATTAGCGAGGTACTCTCCGATTCAAAGGTTAGATACCCACAAGTACAGAAATTACTCTACGCCCTACTCATATCTTCAAGAAAGCTACGACATTACTTCGAGGCTCACGAGATTACAGTCGTCACGGATTTTCCTCTGGGAGAAATCCTCCATAATCGTGATGCCACTAGGAGAATTTCCAAGTGGGCAGTCGAATTGGGGGCACTCAACATCAAGTTCACTCCGAGGAAAGCAATCAAGTCACAGGCTCTAGCTGATTTCATCGCTGAATGGACAGAGATACAACAGATCCAAGACAATGTTATTCCTGATCACTGGAAGATGTACTTCGACGGGTCTCTAAAACTCGGAGGAGCAGGAGCCGGAGTACTTCTAGTATCACCCGCCGGAGAGCAGCTCAAGTACGTTCTGCAGATATTAGGGCCTGCCACCAACAATGAAGCAGAATATGAAGCACTACTTCATGGACTCAAGCTGGCAGTCACACTAGGCATCAGGCGACTCCTAGTCTATGGCGATTCTTCCGTAGTAATTCACCAAGTCAACAAAGACTGAGATTGCACAAAGGAAACAATGAACGCCTATTGTGCGGAAGTTCGCAAGCTGGAAAAACACTTTTTTGGGCTAGAACTGATTCATATTACCCGGGATCTCAATGTGGCAGCAGACATCCTAGCAAAATTAGGATCCGACAGAGCCATGGTCCCTAGTGGTACCTTCGTACATGAATTATCCAAACCGTCAATCCAAGAGAAGGAAGAGGTTGAGTCAGCACCATCCATCCAGGTTCTAACTCTAGCACCCGACTGGACACAAGTCTTCATTGACTTCTTCAAAGAGCATAAACTGCCAAGTGACAAAACTGCTGCAGAGCAAGTCACTAGACGTAGTAAAAACTATGTTTTAGTCGGGGACAAGCTATATCGACGCGGAGCTTCATCAGGAATCCTCCTCAAATGCATCTCACCAGAAGATGGCAGAGAAATCTTAAATGAAGTTCACTCTGGATGTTGCGGCAACCACGCAACTTCAAGGATATTAGTCGAAAAAATCTTCAGATCAGGGTACTATTGGCCCTCAGCCTTGAAAGACGCAGAAGACTTAGTCCTCCGCTGTCAATCATGCTAGTTTTTCGCCAAGCAGCAGCATGTACCTGCACACGAGTTGATCTGCATCCCTCCATCATGGCCTTTCTCATGTTGGGGACTCGATATGGTCGGTCCTCTCAAGCGTGCTCCCGGCGGATTCGAATACATCTACGTCGCAATCGACAAATTCACAAAGTGGATCGAGTACATGCCCTTGGTCAAATTCAATGCATCCAAGTCAGTACAATTCATGCAGAGCATCTTTCACCACTTTGGGATGCTGCACAGAATCATCACCGATCTTGGGTCCCCGTTCACGGCTACTGAATTCAAGTCATGGGCCAGCGACTGCGGAATCAAGATAGACTATGCATTAGTAGCTCATCCACAGTCCAACGGCCAAGTTGAGCGAGCCAACGCCCTGATTCTTGCAGGATTAAAACCAAGACTATTTGACCTCCTAAAAGATCACGGTGGAAAGTGGGTTGAAGAATTGCCTAAGGTAGTATGGGGGCTGCGGACACAACAAAGTCGTGCAATAGGCCAAACTCCTTTCTTCCTGGTATATGGCACTGAAGCAATCCTCCCGGCTGATTTAATCTGGAACGCCCCACGAACAGAGCAGTATAACGAAGGCGAAGCTGATGACACCAGGCGGCTAGAAGTCGACAGCCTCGAAGAAGCCCGATTAACCGCACTCTTTCAGTCAGCGAGGTACCTTCAAGGGATGAGACGCTATACGACAGGAACGTCCATCACCACACTTTTCAAGTAGGCGACCTGGTCCTGAAGAAAATTCAGAATACCATGGGGCGCCACAAGCTTATGAGTCCATGGGAAGGACCTTACATTGTATCCAAAGTAACAAGACCCGGATCATTTGAGCTAGTCACTGAAGATGGATCTCCACTGCCAAATTCATGGAATATTGAGCACTTGAAGAAATTCCATACCTAGGGACTATGCTACAAACCTGACTCAGGGCAATTGTATTTATCAGTCGGATATTAATAAATTTTGGAGATCATCAGAAAATAAGAACCTTCAAATTATCCAGGCTTTCTATATATCTCATCACGACTATTCAGTCGGAAAAAGCCTCTGCAATGGCAGGGCTCTCCACCGACTAATATTTAATATTACTCGGATGGATTGGTTCAGAGGTAACCATACTCGAGTTACGAGCTTCGAGCTCAATACAACTCACAAGGTAGTATGACATAACACCCAGCTATCAGCCTATAGCGAATATGGCATCTACAAAAGTAGACACTAGTTCCTATAAGGCATAACAAGGTCGGGTAATACTCACCTTGTTAAAAATTTACTGGACAGAGGTCCATCCACTATCGCACTCAAGCTGCAAGTACCAAGAGGATATGATTCACCCTGAAGGAACCATTATCACGGTCCTTCAAGAGGTGCTTGATCAACTTTATCCCTTGAACAAGGGTACTAAGAGTAGTACTCGGGCAAGACCAAGTTCTCTAAATATGATCGTTAGAGAAACGAAGTCACACGACCCAAATCAAAGTGCTAGAGAGCACTTGGATAGACCTGTCTAGTCAGACGCCTGGTCACACATCCACATCAAACAAAAACGACCTATTGACAAGGAATCTCTTGCAATACCGAGTCGATTATATTTGAATTGCACGAGACTCAAAAGTAGCCGTTACTTTGATTCTTTATACTTGATAATAAGCGTTTCAGGGAATACAAGCAGCGGATCAACAATGAAGGAGACTAAATTACTCTACAAGATCTAGAATCTGTGAGTACTCCTCCGCCGCAGTCTTCACCTCCTCTTGCGTCGCTGCAAGGTCCTCGTCGCCTTTGCCTTCAGGGAGGGTCATCAGAGCAGATAAGTCGAAAGACGGCAGATGCAACCGCAGCGTCGCCATCAAACCTTGCACCACAGAAATTGACATATCCTTGATATATTGAGCCAGCCGCCCAGGCGCAGCCTTGGCCCGATCAATCAAAGTCTCCTCGACTCCTTCTGGTACCGGAATCATGTTTAGGATGGGCTCGACAGCATGCTCCAAGGCTTTCAAGGAAGCTTTCGAAGACTCGAGGGCTTCCCGCGACTCCTTGGTAGACTTCAAAGCCTGTAGAAGGTCCCGGTCAGCACCCTCACGCATCAATTTGGCTTCCTGAAGAGTACTTTGCGCATTAGCAAATACCTCCTCAAGCTCCGCCTGTTTCTGGTTGAATGCGTTCTGCCACCCAGAAGCCAGCTTATTCGCATCTGCATAAATATCAGTCGATTATCATACAATCAGATTGACACTATGGAACCGACTGCAACAGAAAACTTCAATGTTTACCCTCAAGCTGCTTTTTGGAAGCTTTCTTCAGCTCCTTCATCTTCTGCTCCATAGAGGCGGCCTTAGCTATCAGTCCAACCTCATGGTCGTTTGCAGCGTCACGCTCCGCCACCACCTCCTTGAGGCTGCCCTGGAGTTCATTGATGCGGTTATGCAGAAGCTGGGTAGCTACTTTTTGACTGATCTGGTCTTGGGCAATGTAGTCCCGGAGATCTTGGTTCTCACGAGACATCTCCTGGCGAATCCGGGTAACCTGATCCCTAACCTTGAAGTCAAAGGCCTACATAGAAACACTACTGTGAGTACTCGGATGCGACTACAGTACAATAAAAAGAAATTGAGAATCTTACCTCAACAAATTGGTGAAGAGCTTCAACAGGAGCTCTCATTTGATCGCTCAGCTCCTTCAATCGGATGAGGTCCTAATTATACCCGGATACGTCGAGAGTCGCCCCCTGGCACGAGGACTCAGACGCATCTACAGACCCTCCCTGTTTATGAGTTGAATCTTCTGCATGGATATCCGCCAAAACCATCTCCAGGGATGGTTCATCAGGCTGTCGAGTGCGGAAAAACCACTCATTCATTACTCGGTCAAATTCCAACTGAACAGGAGAGCGGAATATCGAGAATGGCACACCAACCTGAGGCAAAGGAAGCAGATCCACTTCAGATGCTGTATCGACCTAGGGACCCAACGGAGAGGAGCCGGGTAGAGCATCTACCTGACTAAAGACAGGAGAGGTGCTGGTTTCTTCTTTGTCCACCGTCTCCGACTCCTCTACCGCCCGAGTGTCGGGGACCGCATCTACGGCTACTGTAGACGGCTTCGTTTTCCTACAACGGATGAGTGTCTATGTTGGTACCAGAACTATGCAAGCATTCTACAAGTAAAATCCTGTGACTTACTTTACAAGCTTCAAAGGTCGCGGCAACTTCAAGAGGGGTTTCTTCAGTAGCGGGTCTGGAGCCGGAGCTTCTTCAGGGACAGCCCTACTTGACGTCCCTTGGGTTGTCTCAGCATCTGGTACAAAAACAGATATAAGATCAAAGTTTATCAATCCAAATACAAAAAGAGTACAAGGTACTCGGGTTTCCCCTTACCAGGAGCACCCATATTACAGTGCTTTTCAGCCAGAGCTGATGACAAAAGTACTTTTCGAACAGCACAGCGCCTACCAGTACGAGCCCTCTTTGGGATAATTTCCCCGACGTCTTGAAGTAGAGTCGGTGACCTCTTTCGGCTACTCTCGGCTTCTGGGTCTATAAGCATGACATCAGAGTCAGTTGAATCTGTGTCAAGCCAGTCAAGATCTTCAGGAGAGCTTGGTTTGGTGGGAAGGTCCTCACTTCGGATAGGACCCTCCAGAACTATGCCTCTGCCTTCTTCAGTAGCCGGAGGCAGGGGAGGGCAATCATTGTTATCTCTTCCCTGGGCCTACAAGAGAAGAGCATTGAGTCAAGTCAGAAGGATATCTATTTAGAACCTCGAAGACATGACAGGACTACTACTCACCTGAGGAGGCGGGTTGATGGCGCAGAATGTCATCATCACTAGAACAAGGTGTTCACGGCTCTTGAGCAGTCGGTTCACCCTCCTCAGGATCTCATGATCAGGCAATTGTTCGGCGTCATGACGACTAGGGTCTTGTATACCCAGGTACTCAAAGCCAAAATTGGTTCGTTGTTGAAAAGGATGGATGCGCCGTGCAACAAAGTCTTGGACGACGGTGTACCCGGTCAATCCACTGATTATCAATCCATCTATCATGTCAAGGAGGGGTCGGATAGTTTCTAATTCCTCATTAGTGATCCGGTCCTTCCATTCACGGCACTTCTGCGGCGGCCATCCATCGTGACGACGAAGAGCTGGCGGGGGATTACCCATGTAGAACCATCCGGCAGCCCAGTCTCGTACAGAATCCGACAACTCAACGGTTATATACTGGCTAGCTACTTCCAATCTAACCTGGATACTAGCTCCTCCGACTACTTCGACGCTAGCATCACTGGGTTGACACTTAAACCAGAAGAAGTAGCGGAAAAGAGTAAAAGAGGGACAAATTCCCAGAAAAGCTTCACACAGATGGGTGAAGATTGCAATATGAAGACACACATTAGGAGTAATATGGTTGAGAGTCAAACCATAATAATGCAGCAATCCACGGAGAAAGTCAGAAGCAGGAAGCCCCAATCCTCGCTCCATGAACGACTTGAACATGACGATTTCAGTTGTGTTGGGGGCGGGAGCACGATGGCCAGAAGGTACTCGCCATCCGTCAAGAGGTTGTGCTCGCAGTAATCCCTGTTCTGCTAACCACGCCAACTCCGTCACCGTGGTATCTGGCTGTTTCCAAGCTAGTACATCAGTAGGAGGGCATGTATGCTTTGGCCTTCTAGTGGTGGTGATCCTAGGTTTTTTCTTCTCCATAGCAGTTTGTCTCTTGGGACCCATGTTGGTGACGAGAGATTTCTTGCGCATCAACTGAGGATTGGCTAGGGGATTTGTAACTCTGAAAGGCAAAAGCTTGATGAAAGCGTCAGGACATACAAGCCCGATGGTGGCTTATTATAGATCTGTTTCGGCAACCGTTCATCTCTCACAAACGGCGTCAAGAGACTGTTCAAAACCCTAACGGCTAGGAGAACGCTACAGACGGCGTCAGCTACAGTCAACAGACAAGTTCCCTTCTTTCACAAGACAAACTTAGTACTCGGAAATCAAGAAAAAGGACTCGGAAAATATTCCACGTACCCGGATCTTATTTATTATTACTCGGAATTACAACAGAGATATATGAAAACATCTTGAGATACAGCAACTACTAGCACAAGTACCATCTGGATGTAAAACTCTACTCTAGTATAATCAAGGTACAGAGTCTTGATGCCTAATGCACCAAGGACTGGGTTCAGTGAGACATAGTAAAGCAGACACAGAACCTTGGGTAGACACATGAGCCTTTTCAGTGGCTCCCAAGGTGGGTTTCAGGTACCACCCCAATGCTCAAGGAACTCCGGGGAAGACCATCACCCTCGCCGCCCTTTTGACAACCTGTGACTCCGAGGTTATCTACGAGTGGTAGTCACAAGAGTTCTTCTAGGCGCACCTCTGTATCCCTCTGCTTGCGACCACTTGGAAACCACCCTAGCAGATGGTCCCTTCACAAGAGTTCTTCTGGGCACTTCATCTACTCTACAAAAGGAAAACACCCGGGGGCTCGGCCATCTCAGCTACTGATATTACAATACTCATGAGGCTAGAAGAAGTCATACACTCCCAAAAGATATGAACTACTTGCTTCCCAGGCAGGGTATTTATAGGCGGCTTCTTCTCGGTCTATGGACATAGTTCATCAACAAGAGAGTCCGCCGGAGCAATAATTCAACCAATGTACTGTGGCACATGTGAAGCCTGACACTAGTGATTGATTCTCATGTGCACTTCAAGAGGAAGACGAAAAAATTTTGTAGTTGCAGAACAAGACAAAAATCATTAATGCGTACAGCTGGAACAGTCATTGAGCGGTTATTGCTGACTTCACAGTATTTTTTAATTCAGTGGGGGGTGATAAGGGATGTTTGTTGAAAACATTTCCCACCTGAAGCTGAACATCTATCACTCAGATGGAGTAGGCAAAGAATTGGTGGCATGTTCCGACTCCTTAAAAACTTTATGGATTACCCGGTCCTGTATTTAGAAGATCCCAAGCACCGACTACTTTAGTACTTGGAACTTAGGCTCGGGGGCTGCAGGGTATAATCTATAAAGAAAATATTTTTTCTTATTTGAGAATTACTCAGAAAAGGCTTCAAAGATCCTCAAAGTTATTATAAATAACAAGAGGCTCGAGGGCTACACCCTATGGGTGCACTTTTTGGAAAAAGTGTACGCCATGGAATTTTCTTAACTTCGGAGCACTTCAAGATTTCTCAAGACATTACTCGGAGATTCTCAAGAAGAAACTGGAAGATAATGTCGTGAAGAAATGACGAAGAGCTCGGGGGCTTGACGGACCAGGATGTCTGAGATAGCATCAATTGATGATTACTCCGACTAATCCCGGGCGGCACGTGAGATCCGAAGACTTGTTATGAAGTGTACTTGGATTAGGACTCTCGTTGTAACTTAGTCGAGTTCTTAAAGGAAGTCTTGTAATTAGAATAGGACTCCTTTGATGTAAATCGACTAGGACTCGGCCTGCGCTATGGCTTACCCGGATATATAAGGGGAAGTGGGCGCAGGCTCCAGAGAATTGAACATTGAATCATACACAAGGCACACGCCGCACTGGACGTAAGGTATTACGCTATTTAGCGGCCTGAACCAGTATAAATCGTTGTCCCTGTGTACTCGCCGAGTCCTACGAACGCCGATCCCCACCGAACAAATCATCTGAGATTACTCAAGACGAGTTGCCGGTTAACAAACACCGACAGAGTGCCATGAGAAACGGTAAACAGTATGTCACCTGTCATTTAACCCATTATTCAAGCAAAATAGATATTTAAATAGGTTGGTCGTTTAAAAGGTAAAAAAATTGATTAAACAAAAATGGTGTGTCATTGTGTAACATTTAAACGAATGTGTAAATGAGCTAAACGAATATTTAGGAATGCAGTATGCACCCCTAAAGCCCAGTAACTTTGTTTTTCTAGGTTTTGGTATCTGGAATATCCCGAGTAGGGTGCTCTATTGAATTGACTCCCTGAGTTGGAATTTTCAGGGTTTGACCCGAAATTCTAGGATGGGACTGTTATGTGGGCAGAATTGTGCACTACACTGTTGCATACCAAACATATCCACTATGTGTAAGCAATGCCCCAAAAGCTAGAAAAATGGCTAACTCGAGTGAGTAGGGTATTTATACCCCCAGACCTTCACCTTTGGAGGCTACTAATTCTGGTGCTTCACATATCTTTTCTAGAGTCTTTGAGACACTCTTGGCACCTCTATTAATGTGAATTGATGAAAGGTCCTTGTTTGATTTTGGTAATTGAAAGACAATCTAGGTGGACTTAATGTGAATTGATGAAAGGTCCTTGTTTGATTTTGGTAATTGAGAGATAATCTAGGTGGACTAATATGTGTTTAAGTGAAATACACATTGTAAGGAAAATGGACCTCAGCCCATTTGACTTTGGATTTTGGTGTTTGATGATCAACACAACCATATTGGACTAATGTATTTGCAAGTGTTTATTTTGTAGTTCAATAGGGTGCAAATGTGACTTAGACGAAGGCTACATGGTGATCCGATGATCAACATCTCAAGCAAGACATTTGAAGCTCACTAGAAGACTCACCAAGATCAAGCAAAGTCCAAGGCACAAGAATGGAACTAAGACGGCGCAAGAAATCACGAAGAAACGAAGAAACAGGGACATCAGACGCTGCATCGGACGCTGGCTCAGAAGCGTCGGACGCACCGATGGTAAACCCTAGCTCGAGCTGGCGCCAGCAGAAGCATCAGGTTGGTGCCACATGGGATGCACCGGTAACACTGTGCGTCGTGCACAGCGTTACATCGGACGCTCCAGGTGTACATTGGACGCTCAGGACCCTGCGTCTGATGCCCATGCAGAGAGGTTCTAGAGAGGCTCTGAAGACATTAGACGCGTCAGGTGTCACCACATCAGACGCTGGTCAGAGTCCGATGTGACTCAGTGCCAGGCTAGCAACTAGTCGTTAATGGAGCATCGGACGTGCGTCCGATGGTCACGACTTCAGCGTTCGATGCTATGCTGTGAAGTCCAATGTGTTTCTCCAACGACTCTATTTGGTTGGGGCTCTATATATACCCCCATGGCCGGCCAAAACACTATGGTTGGAGCTCAATGAAGTGTACCAAGTGCTTAGACACATATTTAGTTGCTCTAGCCACCAAAGTGCTTAAGTGATATACTAGGTGATTAGTGTAGGTGCTTTACGAAGTGCTTAGGCTAGTTAGACCACCGCTTTGCGCTTGCTCTAGGTGTTAGGCCTAGCATTTAGTGAGGTTTGAAAACCTCTTATCTACCGGTGCTTGCGCGCACCGTTGTTGTACATCAGAGAGGCTTGTAGTTTTGTGAGACCACACCAACTGCGTTTGTGGTGTGGCCGCCATCGTGTACGGAAGGGAACAAGGCCCGATAGTGAAGACGGCGGGGAAAATCTGGGAGAGGCTTTGCCACGAGTGGCTTAACCGGAGACTCACTTGCTCGCGGGGAAGGCCCGGGGCTATCCACGGAGTTAGCTGACCGGGAGCTTGGACTTTGCAAGGGATTCCTTGCGAGGGGCTGCAACGAGGACTAGGGGGAAACTTGCGCGCTTCTCGATACCTCAGTAAAAATACCAGCGTCGTCGATGAGAGTTTGCATCTCTATCACACTGTGGACACCAGTTTTTGACCAAAGATCAGCGATGACCGTGATTTACTAGTATATATCTAGACATGGGATATTCTAAGAAATTAACAACGAGCTGCATCACATATGACTTGTCGGAAGGCTCCTGGTGCTCGTATATACATAAAGAAAAGGAAGCTAGCCGGAATATATATTAGCCAAAGCTGAGAATATGATTCATCGGCTAGCATGTTGCTTTTCGTATACATGAAGGAGCCAACAAGAGGGATCCTAGTCCAATTCCTATACATGCAGCTAGAAGAAATTAGGAGATCAAAGGAAAAAAATATGTATGTATACGTGGACAGCCAGACATACATATCAATATCAACGTACATGGCCAATTAAAATATTTATTCATGTTTATTCAAGTCTCACGAACAAATATGGAAGGCATCAAGATACGTACATACACGAGAGTTTTGGCCGGTTGAATCCAAGACACGTTGATGGAGGAAACTTTATTAGAAAGGATTCTACGTGAAGGAAGATAGAGTCCATGTATCTTTTTATTTCCTTTTAGATGTTTCTTTAGAGTCAAGTTCTGTATATAATGTTTAGTTCAGGACTCTTATTAGCTCAGGGTATAAATATAAACCCCCAGCCATTGTAATAGGTGTTCACAACCACATCAATACAAATTGGCCCCGTGCCATCTTCGAGTCCTTTGTCGTGTCGTCGAGTTCTTCGAGAGGAATCATCGATCCGTCGACCTCCGTAAGTCCCGCCAACCTTGTTATCATGTCTAGTATCATGCGGTGGATTTAGATGTGATGCAAGTAGTCTTGTTTGTTTGCAATGGTCGTGCGGCAGACCTTTGCTAATGATCAAGAAGTCTTCGCTTGTGCTTTGCTTATGAATAAATACCGTGCGGCAGGCGTTTATTGATACGTTTAGCAAAAGCAAGATAGTTATCGGCTCTATTAGATTTGGCAAAATCTAGTAGATTCATTAAGTTACCATGTGTTGCATGACTTATTCAATTAAGTTTTACAACACTCTTTTGCCCAATCTAGATTGATTTTTGTTCGGCCTTGTTTTACAAGTTTTTACTTGTTTCTTCCGATGATCGAATAACCATGATGGCCGAATTAATTACGTGTTGTGGGTTCATACATATCAATCATGCTTAGGCTTTGATAAAACTAGGTATCGTGCGGCAGATGCAGGTTTTAGATTAGTTTAATCATTTTTGGTTTGCATGTTCCTTCTTCATGGACCCCAATTCGGCTGGTTTGCCGAACTTGGTTATACATTATTTTATAATTTATCTTTTGTTCAAGCATATCTTTTATGAATGTACATTCGACAACTGATTATTTACATATGCTTGTGCTTGGAGCTAGCCGAATGATTTTTTAAAACTTGTTGACATATAGCTTCTATAGCCATATGTCGTTGTGAGTGGCTTCAGAGCCGTAAATATGGAACTGTCTGGTCTCATCCGGCATGTTCCAGTTTTATTCTCACAGTTTTATCCCTTGTTGGCTTTCAGGTCAAACCGACTGGCACGTCTCCGGATTTCAAACCGTCCAGGCACCCAATTGAAGCTACGCTTTTTGGCTTGCTATGTGTGAGGCACGGTGCGACGCATTTTGTGCCAACACACTTTTTGGCACCCTCGGTGGGACCACAATCATTTGATCAGAAGTCATATGCCTATTAGTTTATATTTCATCAACAAGGATCGGCCAAGAAAAGTCATGAAAAGCAGATATAACAATATTCTACACTTGGCCGATGATCTTCCAATATAAGATTGTGCTTAATGGCACCTGTTTCAAGACATCAAGTTGATCTCCTGATTGGAAGCCTAGAAACTGGAACGCTGAATAACAGCTGCGCCGTAAATGGGCTTATTAAAATACTAAGGGGTAACAGCACCCGCTAGATGATATGCAATTGAAGTCGATGAATACATGAAGACAAGCCAATATTGCTAGTTGAAAGTATATTGGCTATATTGAAAATATGTTGTTACATCGAGTTGGTCAGTAGGTCAATTAAATACATCGGCTTTTGAATCAGACTTATAATAATATCCGATGTGGTCAAGGTCAAAGTTCCCGGACAATATTCAATATAGAAATTATTAAGGAGCTAAGAGGTCACAAGCTACAGTATCCGTGTACTATAAGAATCTAAGCATACCATGAACATGATGCTAATCGGCTACATAGAGCCGATAATGTTACAGTCCCACTTCTATGTACACACATGCAAGATTAATCTACTGAGATTTTTGTGCACTGTACTGCATGTTTGGTAATGGTGTTGCTTATTACATGGAGATCGACAATTCTAAAGCGGAATCGGCTATCAAACTTGAGGTTCAAAGCACTAGGCCCTCTCCTCAATGCATGCATATTGTTCTTGGAGAACAATCAGCCGATTTTTATGTTTGACATTTTTGGGTTACCACTCGCCGATTATGTGCAAGTATTTTAGAAAGCTATCAGTCGATACATGGTATTCTGTGCAGCGGCCGAAAGCAAATTGAACTAGCCACAACCAAAACAGTGTTCACTTTGGTTTATTAAAAGAACATACAAGTCCTACTCGGATTAGCCGAACGAAGCGAGTATTTTTGGTATCCCAAATATGAGTGTCGGATTAATAAACCAAAAGCAAATGGAACTCTTGCTCTCTCACTTCCATCGGCTAAAACGTTGATATGGTGACCAATCGGAAAACAACGTACTAAGTTCATAGCCGATGGATGAAGTTTTACTCTGTTGGTCGAGCATATCCTATAGGCTTGTTAGTCAAGCTCGTTCATAATAGACCGTGATTATGCCTGGGGGCCTATTACTTATCAAATAATCTGATGAAATCGAGTTCTTCGGCGACAACTAGGGGGGCCACGAGTTGTTATTATTCGGCAAGAAGAGTCGCGGAGTATGCTGAGCCGACCAGGCTCAGAGTTGAGAAAGACGAGATAGATAGCCGATCATCAGCTAAGCAAAAATTATCTATTGATGGAGATTTGGACTCGCCACGCATATGCATTATGCAATATCTCGAGTGATTCATCATGAAGAAGGACAAGATGAATGATTTCCATTGACTCCTTCATCTTCAACGGTGGTTTGTGTGACTCTACCCTTACTTTTCAAACAATGTTGAAATTTAGAATTAAAAATATTAAAAGGGCAAAACTTATGATGTTGCATCTCCATGATAAATTAAAATCTTGAGAATAATAATCATATGTGATATAAATAATGTTCAAGCTTATCTATCGTTGAAATGATGAATAGATACTCTATTTTATGTTTTACCCGTGTCTAATTTATAGCTTTGATTTCTCTAAATTTGGGTTTAGTGATTATAATATTTATCTAGAAATCTTTGAAACTTGTGGGTCGCATACAGTTTAAACTTTGTCTAAAAGTGATCGTAAAATATGAACGGGGATAGAATTTTCTATAACATTGTTCTAAGAGATACTTTAATTCTGGAGAATTCATAAAATAAAATTTTTCTTAAATATCATATTGAGCTTTGTCAAATTATTGAGACTTCTAGTGAGATTATAGTCATGTTCCCAAGATCAAGATTCACAATATAATTAATAATATCTTATGCATGCACTCTTTCTTTGTTTAAAGTATATGAGGCTATTTTTGCTCTAAAAAAAACTCAGAAATAAAAACGACGGGCACGTGTCCGCCAGAACTGAGTTAGAAAAAATGACGGTCACATGATCGTCAGATAAGATAAAAGATGACCAAAGGTCCAGTAGCCTCATATATTTTAAAATGACTAAGAGAGAATGATATGTAGAAGAATAAAAATCTTTACTCGCACTTCTTGATCTAAGTATATGACTTGTATCTCCTTATAGTCCAGATTTTTGACTTTGCAATATTGTGTGATATCTTTCATACTCGGAAATAAAAATAACGAACGAGTGTTCGCCGAAACCGAGAAGAATATAAAAACTCCAGAAGAAGAGTGTTCAAAGAATAAAGGATAAGCAATTCTGTTCTTGTTTTGTTTTGCGATTTACTGACAGATTTAGTCAAAGCTAAAAGCCCCATGGTTGAAGAGAAAGAAGGATAGCTAGAATACCGTTTTATTTAAATTTAAGCGAAATCTTAGTTATAAATGTGATACTCTTGAGATATAGTCACATTGCAGCATCTTCTGATCAACGACAAAATGGAGAACTATTATATTTATACATATACGCATTGACCGTTAACCTATTTCCACATGTATTGGAGGTTTGTTATTTTACAGAAAAATTGTGGAAATTTGGTGAGATCACGCTATTGTTGCCAATGAGTTCCTTGGCTTCTTGGAAGAGACATTGATATATTATAGATCATCAGTTGGTAATTTCTAAGAAAATATTTCATCGGCTACTGAGAAGGCCGATTATAGTAAAGACTACTACTGATCTACAGTTCAAGTCAATCAGTCTGTTGGCAGCTAGTCAAGGATATCAAGTTATACAGGCTAATAATGGAAAAGCATTTTCAGTTCACTCCAAATTTTGATGCTCATGGTCAACCGCAAGGAAGAGACCGATGTTTATTGTTTCCAGGTGACCGATTGTGATTATAAAGTCAGGAAGTCAAGTCAAAAGAAGGTAATCGGTATGGAGCTCATGCAAAGGTCAGAAGACATCAACTTAGAAAGAGCAGATCAATAGACTGGAATAGTTCGAAGCATGAAGAATTCATACTCCGAACTCGAGGGGCCTGTGTTGACACCAGTTTTTGACCAAAGATCAGCGATGACCGTGATTTACTAGTATATATCTAGACATGGGATATTCTAAGAAATTAACAACGAGCTGCATCACATATGACTTGTTGGAAGGCTCCTGGTGCTCGTATATACATAAAGAAAAGGAAGCTAGCCAGAATATATATTAGCCAATGTGGCAGAACCTCCCGATAATGTGGCCCACCTGCACATGTCATCGTCTCCCCGAGCCCTAATGACTTTTGTGACAAGCCAACCCTGCTCCGATGCTGTAGCAACAACAGCTCGTCACCGCCCATCCCCACAGGAGCAGTGCACTGAGAAGGCGAGGACACGACGACGAAGCTCCTCAGTTGCCCGCCAAACTTGGGCGGCGCATTCCTGCCAGTCACATCTGGCCTCGCAGCAGCCATGACCTCCCTGGGCACGGGGTCCCTGCCTCATCGATGGAGAGTTCACAATAGAGCCGATGCTTCCTGCTGACAACGCTGGCGGCCCTTAAGAAGGAAGAAGACAGGGATGGGGTTGGATGGACACATCAATTGGATTTGTAGTTGCCCCTCGTCTTGGTCCACGACAGTGGCGGTAGCTTGGGCAACGACGCCATGGCTGTTAGGGAAAGAAAGGGAGTTAGGGTTTGGGCGCTACTAGGGATGGAGATATAGCGGGCGGGCCGTTGCGGCTTCGACGACCTAGCCTCATGCGTGGGTTAGCACGACACCAGTGGCATCCCCGCTCAGCTTCGCTCCCATCCGCAGCGGGCTCCTGTCGCCCAGAGGTGGTGCCCCCGCCGCATCCTCACATCGCTGGCGGTAGGGCAGTCCGGACCGGTCGTGTGGGGCACCAGAGCTGTCGGCGCCGAGCTGCGAGCGCGGAGCTGGAGAGAGGCAGGGAGAATCGGAGGTGGTCGAGATAGGATTCCTAGGCGTCGCGAAGGGGAATGGATGCACGGCGGGCTGGGGCAGCGGCGGTGGAAGAAGACGGAGGGGAGCGCATGCGTAGTTTGTGTTTTGGAAAGAAATCGAACGTAACTGACGGGGAGAGGAAATTGGGCGTAGGTGGAGGAGGTTTTGACGATGACGTGATTGGACGAGAGCGGGGAGGAGATTGCGCACGGGTGGGCAAAGCATCGGGGAGGGAAGATTGTCGCACGGACGGGCAAAGCGAAGGTGAAGCAAAATTTTTCCGCACTAAAAAATATCCATCTTTTAGTCTTTTTAGTTGTAATAAATAATATAAGAGATATAACATAGTTTATGGTTACTAAATTTATATTTATGATATCTTATATTGGTATTTATCGATGAAATATAGCCGATAGTTCACCTAGGCCTTGTTTAGATTGAAAAAATGTTTTTTTCTCAACTGTAGCACTTTTGTTTGTATTTGATAAATATTGTCCAATCATTTGCTAGGCTTAAAAGATTCGTCTCGTGGTTTATAACTAATCTGTGTAATTAGTTATTTATTTTACCAATATTTAATGCTCCATGCATGCGTCTAAACATTGATGTGATGATGATGTGATAGAGAGAGAGTAAAAAAGTTGATAGTTTGAGCGAATCTAAACAAGGCCCTAGTGGTATGTCTAAGGTGGTAGATTAGAGGGGGGAAGGTGTGCAAGACGACGACCCAGATGTTGACGCAAGACAATTCTAGATAAACACAGAGGTTTATCAGGTTCGGGCTGCTAGGTTAGCGTAATACCCTATGTACTGTGTTGAATTGTATTGATTGGATCTAACTTGTTCTCTCAAAGGACCTCTACCCCTCCTTATATATTACGAAGTGATAGGGTTACACGGTAAGTATTTGAGTTAGTACTGTATCTAGATTACAACTGTCGTGCGGTGCATGTCGTGCGTTGCACGTCTTCATCCTGCGGGCCGGACGACCCCCACTGGTGTGGCCCATGTATCATTGTGTGGTACCCTGGGGTCTATATCCCCACAACTAGTCCCCAAGCCTGCAGTAGGTGACTCGGTCACGTGGTGCCACTGTCTTGAGAATAAACAAACTTATATATATATATATATATATATATATATATATATATATATATATATATATATATATATATGCACGTACGAGCGCCATGGTGAAAGCAGTATGTCGTCCGAGCAGGTTGTCGAACGACGAGTCCGAGCACCGAGCAGATCCCAGATTAGCTGGTGAGCCCTCGGTGTAGCCGTCAATGAACGCCGAGGAGTCCGGCCAGCTGGTCGATGATGAAGTCCGAGCGCTAGGCGGTGAGCACTTAGCGATCCGACCAGCACAACTGACGATGTTGGCGCGAAGAATCTGAGCACCGAGGAGTCCCCAGGTTAGCTGGTGAGCTCTCGGTGTAGCCATCGATGAACGTCGAGGAGTCTGGCTAGCTGGTCGGCGATAAAAGTCCAGCGGCCAAGTGGTGAGCACCGAGCGAAGCGACCAAATGGTGGCGACGAAGTCCGAGCGCCAGGTGGTGAGCACCGAGTGAAGCAACCAGCTGGTCGGCGACGAAGTTCGAGCGCCAGCTGGTGAGCACCGAGCCAAGCGACTAGCTGGTCGATGAATCCGAGCACCGAGGAGTCCCAGGTCAGCTGGTGAGCTCTCTGTATAGCTGTCGATGAGCATCGAAGAGTACGACCAGTTGTCGACAAAATATGGTCGATAGTCCACCTAGGTGTATGCCCAAGGTGGTAGATTAGAGGGGAAGGTGCGCAAGACGACGACCCAGACGTTGATGCAAGACAAAAGTAGATGAACACAGAGGTTTATCCAGGTTCGGGCTGCTAGGTTAGCGTAATACCCTACGTCCTGCGTCGAGTTGTATTGATTGGATCTAGCTTTGGCATATGACCTATGACCTAGGATCTGTTGTCCCCCGTCCTCTCAGAGGACCCCTGCCCCTCCTTATATATTTCGAAGGGACATAGTTACATGATAAGTATCCGAGTTGGTACTATATCTAGATTACAACTACCGTGTGGTGCATGTCGTACGTCGCACCGCACATCTTCATCCTGCGGGCCGGACGACCCCTAGCGGTGCGGCCCATGTACCATCGTGTGGTACCTTGGGGTCCATATCCCCACAGCTAGTCCCCGAGCCTGACAGCAGGTGACTCGGTCACATGGTGCCAGGGTCTTCAGAATAATCAGACTTATATACATGTGCGGATGAGCACCATGTATACACGGTATTCCCCAAGGCTACTAGAAGATGAAGAATAAATCTTGTAGCAGGCTTATAAAAAAGGGAAATCTACTATGGCGAAAGCAGTATGTCGTTCGAGCAGGTTGCCGAATGACGAGTCCGAGCACCGAGCAGTCCCCGGATTAACTGGTGACCCCTCGGTGTAGCCGTCGATGAACGTCGAGGAGTTTGGCTAGCTGGTTGGCGATGAAGTCCAAGCGCTAGGCAGTGAGCACCGAGTGATCTGACCAGCGCTGCTGATGACGTTGGCGTGAAGAACCCGAGCACTGAGGAGTCCCCAGGTCAACTGGTGAGCTCTCGGTGTAGCCGTCAATGAGCACCGAAGAGTACGGCCAGCCGGTCGGCGACTAAGTCCGAGCGCCAGGTGGTCAGCACCGAGCAAAGCGAATAGCTGGTCGATGACGAAGTCCGAGTGCCAGGTAGTGAGCACCGAGCAAAGCGACCAGGTGGTCGACGAACCCGAGCACCGAGGAATCCCTAGCTCAGCTGGTGATCTCTCATTGTAGCCATCAATGAGCGTCGAAGAGTACGACCAGCTGGTCGGCGACAAAGTCCGAGCGCCAGGTGGTGAGCTCCGAGCAAAACGACCAAGTGGTCGATGAACTCGAGAACCGAGGAGTCCCCAGCTCAGCTGGTGAGCTCTCGGTGTAGCCATCAATGAGCGTCGAAGAGTACGACCAGCTGGTCGGCAACGAAGTCCGAGCACCAGGTAGTGAGTATCGAGCGAAGCGACCAGCAGGTCGGCGATGAAGTCCGAGCGCCAGGTGATCCCAAACGATGATCTTCTCGTCCATCGTGACTGGTCCAGTCCCCGAGTGTAAAGAATTAGCTCGCAGACTGAACATGGATTCCTGTAAAATAAACATGGAGAATGGTAGTACATGACGTACAAATAAAATACAGAGAAAACATCATCGGTAAAGTAACAGTATATGCCGCTCAGCGGTCAGTCAGCTGGTATGAACGATCAACATTAAATAAAATTCCCCGAGCAGTTTGTTTGTAACTGAGTCACCAGCCGCGGCTAGCCGATAACTCCGGAGCGTGAGGCGCGGAGCCCAGGCACGCGTAAGAGCACCAGCATCACCGAGGAGCCGCTACCGACCACCCGTAATGCAGAGCGCGGAGCTGCATTCACGTGTTGGGAGGAGCCGGAGACAGGGCCGTCTCTGGAAAGCACGAGTGTAAACGTGGCTGCTCAGGAAGATAGATATGTCATCCTCAGGATGGTATATATGGTGAAAAATAACGAAGAGCCGTTGTAAAGAATAATGTGACCGCAGAGGCACACGATGATATCTAGAGATATATCACGATCGAAGAAATATTTGATTGATGTGAAAGATAATAATTAGCTTGATTGTCGTTCGAACGGAGTAGTCGACGAGAGGCGTTGAGGACGGCGATGAGTCAACAATTTGCAGTTGGTGAGGATGGTGGTGAGATGATGATGACGACGTGATGGCTCGTCGCGGCTCGTTGGTGGCTCGTCGGTGGCTCGACGTCGGCTCGTCGATGGCTCGACGATGGCTCGCTTTTGGCTCGTTGGCTCGTCGATGACATGATGGCTTGCTTTTGGCTCGTTGGCTCGCGGGTGGCTCGTAGGCTCGTTGGTGGCTCGTTGGCTCGTCAGTGGCTCGTCTTTGGCTCGACGACGACGTGATGGCTCGCTTCTGGCTCATAGATGATCAGAGTGAGCATAGGGCACGGGTCATCGAGCAGCTTCTCGTAATCCTCGTCGTAGTTGATCAGCCAAGCCAACGATATCTTCTTGTGGACGGTGATGGAGTTGCCTAGCCCTCGATCTTTCCTCCCGGTCGTGGTCATCATAGCGACGATTATTACGGCGATCATCGTTGCGACATGGTTGGAGGTCGGAGCGAGAGGTACGGGCAACGTTGTGCTCGGGAGATCGATCTCTAATCAGATCTACGAGAGCGAGAGTGCCGGTGATGCCTGTTGTCACCCGATCGATGGATTCGATCAGATCGGTATTGTCGACACGCCATCCCCGATAGCGGGGAAGCGTGGTCGGAGCGCCGGGGAAGATGACCTTGAAGAGATGTCGAGGCTGGTCTCGCCGACGCTGAAGTGGTGGAAGCAGATCTGTTCGGCACAGGGAAAGCCTGCACCGCCTCCATGGCACTGGCGGCGCCGTCGACGTCGGTGGTCGAGGAGAACGACCTGATGACGAACGTGAAGCCTCCGGAAGGATCGTGGAAACGAGGAAGGAAACCATCTGAGTCGTCATGGCATCCGTACGCACATGCCCCAAGGTGGGCGCCACTGTCGATGAAATATAGTCGATAGTCCACCTAGGGGTATGCCCAAGGTGGTAGATTAGAGGGGAAGGTGCGCAAGACGACGACCCAGACGTTGACGCAAGGCAAAAGTAGATGAACACAACGGTTTATCCAGGTTTGGGCCGCTAGGTTAGCATAATACCCTACGTCCTGCGTCGAGTTGTATTGATTGGATCTAGCTTTGGCATATGACCTATGACCTAGGATCTGTTGTCCCCCGTCCTCTCGGAGTACTCCTGCCCCTCCTTGTATATTCCAAAGGGACTGAGTTACATGATAAGTATTCGAGTTGGTACGATATCTAGATTACAACTACCGTGTGGTGCATGTTGTACGTCGCACCGCACGTCTTCATCCTGCGGGCCGGACGACCCCTAGCGGTGCGGCCCATGTACCATCGTGTGGTACCTTAGGGTCCATATCCCCACACCAGTTGACCGGCGATGAAGTCCGAGCGCCAGGTGATGAGCACCTAGTGGCCCGACTAGGTGGTTGACGATGGTGAGCACTGTGGAGTCCCCAGGTCAGCTGGTGAGCTCTCGGTATCGCTGTCGATGAGCGAAGAGTACGACCAGCTGGTCGGTGATGAAGTCTGAGTGCCAGGTGACGAGCACGTGATGTACCCGCCTAAGCGATGATCTTCCTATCCTTTATGACTGGCCCAGTCCCTGATCGTAAAGAATTAGCTCGCAGACCGAACATGGTTCCTGTAAAATAAACATAGAGAATGGTTGTTGGGGGAAGGGACCCTCGGCAGTGACGTCATGCAGACTGAATTAGGAAACAACCCTCGGTTGCCTCGCGCGCCTTCGTGAATGCCCTTGTCGTTTGCTACGTCCCTCGAGTCACCTTTCTAACCCTCGAGTACCGGCCCGACCCTCGGGACGTTTAACAGTTTTTGCAGGCAAAAGGTGTGAAGAACACTGGAAGCAATCCTCGCGCGTCCCGCACACCTTCGCCAAGAGGCTTAGGCTCAGCAGGTGACGAGCGGACGCGGACCTCGAGACTGGAGGGATGGTTTCACAAGCCGGAGGTCAACCCCTGCGTTCTCGCGAGGGAGAGCGCGAGCCAGGTGGCGGCGGACATGTGGGAAGCTAGTTAGGGTTTTCAGTACCGTCTGTGTTTGTGCGATTTTGCCCTTCCGTTGTACAGCATAAAGAAATCTTTCTTGTGCCCTTTTGTAATTTGGTCAGTGCCCCTTGGTATTCCCTATAAATACCAGTGGATAAACAGTGTAATACGCGAGAATTTTTGGGGAATAGAGCTAGAGCACCACTGTTCCTTACTTTGCACCTTCGCTTTTGGTTCTGACAGTTGACCATCCTCGCCACTCCTCTACACGAGTGCGGAGGTAGGGCAGGAGTGACCTCAACAATGGTAGTACATGACGTACAAATAAAATATGGAGAAAACATCCGTGGTAAAGAAACAACATATGTCACTCAGCGGTCAGTCAACTGGTATGAACGCTTAGCATTAAATAAAATGCCCTGAGCAGTTTGTTTGTAGTTGAGTCGCCAGCCCCGGCTGGCCGATAACTCCAGAGCGTGAGGCGCGGAGCCCAGGCACGCGTAAGAGTCACCCTGGGCATAAAATACTGAGAACCGAGTACCGAACCGAACTGAATTTACCAAAACCGAAAAATTCGGTTCCATGTTCGGTCCCGAGTTTCCAGGAACCGAATTACCGAGGTAAATACCGAAACCGAACCAAATTTACCGAACTAACCGAATTTACCGAATTCAACTGAAATGTGATGAATTTAGGTGTTGTTATATTATTGATTGTACTATTGTAGACTATTATATTATATATTTTTGGTACTCACACTTGTAGTCATGTGAACTTTTATATGTATATGTATTTTGCACTATTATTCTCTATAAAATCATATCAAAATTAGTTTTTGAATCCGCTACTTTGATAAGTTCGGTACTATTCGGTAAATACCGAAACCGAAGCGAATTTACCGATACCGAATTTCCTCGGTATCGAGTTTTTTTAGGAATCGATTGGTACCAGGTTTCTAAGTAACCGAATTGCATAGGTACCGAAGAACCGAACCAAACCGAAGTACCGAATGCCCAGGGTGACATAAGAGGAATGACGTCACCGAGGAGCCGCTGCCGACCACCCATAACGCAGAGCGCGGAGCTGCATTCACGTGTAGGGAGGAGTCGGAGACAAGACCGTCTCTGGAAAGCACAGGTGTAAATGTGGCTGCTCGGGAAGACGTATATGTCATCCTCAGGATGGTATATACGGTGAAAAATAACGAAGAGGCGTTGTGAGAAATAATGTGACCGTAGAGGCATATGATAAAATCCGGTGTGACCACGAAGGCACACGACGATATCTAGAGATATATGATGATCAAAGGAATATTTGATTGATGTGAAAGATAATACTTAGCTTGATTGTTATCCGAACGGAGTAGTCGACGAGAGGCATCGAGGACGGCGATGAGTCAACAACGAGCGGTCGGCGAGGACGGGGATGAGATGATGACAACGATGTGATGGCTCGCTTGTGGCTCATCGGCTCATTGGTTCGCGGGTGGCTCGTTGATGGCTCGTCGACTCGCCAGTGTCTCGTTGGCTCGCTGGTGGCTTATCGGCTCACCGGCGGCTCGTTGGCTCGTCTTTGGCTCGACGACGACGTGATGGCTCGCTTCTGGCTCATAGATGATCAAAGCAAGCGTAGAGCACGGGTCGTCAAGCAGCTTGTCGTAATCCTCGTCGTAGTTGATCAGCCGAGCCAACGATGTCTTCTTGTCGATGGTAATGGAGTTGTGGCCTTCGATCTTTCCTACCGGTCGTCATAGCGTCGGTCGTGGTCGTCATAGCGCCGCTTATTACGGTGGTCATCACTATGACGCGTTGGGAGGTAGGACCGAGAGGTACGGGCGATGTCTTGCTCAGGAGAGCGATCTCTGATCAGATCTACGAGAGCGAGAGTGTCGGTGATGCCTGTCGTGACCTGATAGATGGATTCGATTAGATCGGTGTTGTCGACATGCTGCCCCCGATAGCGGGGAAGCGTGGTTGGAGCACCGGGAAAGATGACCTCGAAGAGATGTCGAGGCTGGTCTCGCCGATGCTAAAGTGGTAGAAGCAGATCCGTTCGGCACAGGAGAAGCCTGCACCGCCTCCACGCCCCTGGCGGCGCTGTCGACGTCGATGGTCTAGAAGAACGACCCGACGTCGAACCTAAAGCTTACCCAAAGAGTCGGGAAAGCGGGGAAGATAACTATTCCGGCTCGCCATAGAGTCTCTGCGCACACATCCACAAGGAAACATGAACTTCTGGAGGAGCAGTAATTTTCTACATCATTGGTAAATAAACTAACAGGACTCGTCCCTCTGAAACTTAGCACGCCTAATTTACCCTGTTCTTGTCACGCCAGTCGTCACCTCCTTCATTTCACGTACCTACAATATATAATCTTCTAGGCCAACGACATAAATGCGGTACGAACTAGCTAGCTAGGAGACAAGATCCATTGTTGTTGAGGGTATGCACCGACGACGTTTTATGTCCCGTCGTATTGTTAAATGTCTCTCGTGTCGCTGCTTCTGTGGTGGCAAGCAGGTGGCGCGCGGACACGGCACAGGTGGCGCCAAAAACCGCGATGCGGTCGTCGCTGGGTTGGGTTCCACAGGTGCTCGGTGCTCGCAGGCCTGGCCGGCATGCATGCGGCGCCCCGTCGTGGCACGTCCACTGCTCTCCACGGCAACACCAGCAAACTCACCTCGAACTACGCACGGCGGCAGATATATCTCCAGCTCCGGTAGAGTACGTACAAGTACAACGCCACCCACCCACAACCAACCATGGCAAAGGTAGGTACGATCGATGAGGAGACGTACTCCTTGTTTGATGCCAAGTGAAAGTGATCGTCTTTAGTTTCGTCCTAACACTACTGATGTGTGCGGCACAGGGTACGGCTGATGATGGCGGCGCTGCGACTGGAGCAGGTCAAGAGAAGGCGGCCGGGAAGGGTGCCGGCGATGTACCGGCGGCGGCCGCCGCCGCAGGCGATGAGGAGCTGGTGATAAGGGCGCCCGTGCACTGCGACGGCTGCGGCAGGAAGTTGCGCCACTCACTGCAGCGCCTCGAGGGTAATATATAGTGTACGTCCTAATAAGACGTATAGGACTATAGGAAATATATATGCTTCGTTCTGACGACCTGAACAACAATGGAAGGTGTTGAGAAGGTGACCGTGGACAGCCGGACCAACACGGTGGTCGTGAGGGGCGGCAGGGCGGTGGAGAACGCGACGGAGGTCCTGCAGCTCGTCCAGAGGAAGACCCGGGAGAAGGCCGTGTTGGTGAGCCCGTCGTCGCCGGACAAGCTGCCGCCGCCGCCGCCGCTGCGGTCAGCGCCCGAGGGCGGCGGCGGAGAGGCCAACGACATGGCAAAGGACGTGGTGGCAAATGATGAGTTATCGGAGGAAGTCGACATGGTGCTTTTATCTCTCTCGTGAACTACAAATAAGTACACACGTTGTTGCGACTTCATTTAAAAATTTGTTAAACCTTTCTCCAAATTCATCAGCTTCTTGTTTGTTTCACCGTACCTCTGCTCTTCCTCTTCTTTTTTTTTTACCTTATTATATTATATATATTTTGAGTGTGCTGTGATTGATTATTACCCTTAATTACCCATCAGGAAATGGTAACCGTTCTGAAGATGAACTTGCACTGCGACGCCTGCAGCGAGGAGATCAAACGGAGGATAATAAAGATTACAGGTCGGTAGTACTGATCATATCATATCATCGGTGGGTGTAATATATGCAGTAATTATTGGTACACTACTCACACAGTTAATTAGTTACCCATTTGATTTGTTGATTGATCATCAGGTGTGGATGAAGCCGTGCCGCACCTGAAATCCTCACAGGTGATGGTGAAGGGAAAGGTGGAGCCGGCAACACTGGTGGGCTTCATCCACAAGTGCACGGGGCGGAGAGCCGCCATCATCAGGGCCGAGCCACTGGACGATCTCCTGCGACCAGCAAACTCGCCGGCGCCACCACCGCCAGTTGAAGCTGAGAGCAAGAAGGACGAGCCATCGTCTGAGAATCCGCCGCCGGGGGAGGAGGAGAAGAACGGCGGGGAGAAGAAGGAGGAGCCAAATGAGGAGAACAACGAGCAGGGAGGAGGAGGAGCAGAGGAGGAGGACAATAATGCGGATGAGAGCCCGGAAACGGAGAAGCCGAGCGACGGCGGCGGCCATGGCGGCGAAGCTCCCAACCATGATGATGGCGGCGGACATGGGGATGGGCTCGTGCTGGAGAATCACACCAAGGACGACCGCCTGTTCACCGTTCCGATGCCGGCCGGAGTTGTGACGGTGGCGCCTGAGATGGCGGCCCTCAGCAGCAGCCGCAGCTACTGCTACTACCCGGCGTATCCTTCTTATCCACAATACTGTTACCCCTACCAGCAGTACCACCAGTATCCACAGCCGCCGTACTCGCCGGCGTATGCCATGTATGGTGGGTATGGCTATCCAGCAAACTATCCATCGGAAGCTTTCTGTGAGGAGAACCCAAATGCATGCACCATCGTGTGACGTCTACTAGTATATAGTTGTACTGTATAAAAGAAGTGAGTACTTTGATCTGTATATAATAATCGATCAATATAGTATATAGAGTATATATGATATATATGGAACTGTATAGTATATAGTACTGTATAAAATAAGTGAGTACTTTTGAACTGTATAATTGTTGATGTCGGAAGTAATCCGAATCAAACACCAACAGGGCTAGAACGCCCAGAGAGGTTGCAGTTCAACCTGAGACAGCAGGAACCCTGGCTAAACCGACGAAAACCAATCTAGAGACCGGTTTAGAACGATCTAGGGTTTTAGCCTCCTATGTTGATAACTCTAAACTCCTCCCGGGAAGACCCGCCAGGGAGAAGCACGTAGAGGTTGTTCTAGGACCAGCAAGGCCACCTAGAACGCCGTCGAGTCTCGCCGGGAGACGCGCCGAACAACAAGGTAGAGGCGAAAAAGGGTAGTAGATTGATTTTGATCGATTAGGGTTGGATGCCTCAATCGGCCATGATCCTCTCATATATATATATATAGAGGGGGTTGGTCTTATCCCAATAGGAAACATCTCCAGATACGATCTCCAAGTTTCCTATCTGGACTCTATCAACATATAGAATCCAATCCGGACATGACAAGGTAACCCTGATCTCGCCGATCCTTAGATCGACCAGATCGGTCTAATAGGCTTTATCAGCCCATACTGATTAACAAAACGTCCTTACAAGAGAAGGATTCACATATTTAGCATCAGACTTAGCATTCATCACAACCATAAGACCTCCGACCAGGGCCACCTGGTTGGACATAACATGAGTGATCGGAAACCCAAAATGATCAGGCCCATTCAACTTAGAACATCCGATCTCTCAAAAGACAAATTCGACCCTAATATTACAGGCCGAACACTTCTTCTAAATTCATCTTTATCTGTGACACTTTTGAGTGTCAACATATGCCCCCCTGTTTTTAGGTGATCTTTAGCAGAACCTAAAAACAAACCGAATAACAACGATGTCCAACTCATCGGCTATTCGATAATTAAAGATAAATATTCTAACTATTTTTGTTCTAAGGGCGATACATGTATCGACCATTGCTTGGAAAGCACTCAGGCTTCTTGCCAAACACTTGAAAAGTATTTTTTCAAATACCTCCCGTTTATTTCTCTCGGGAGACTTTCACCTTGTAACGTCTCCAACATATATGCATTTCCAAATACCACTTTGATCACTTTATAAGGACCCTCCCAGCTTGGCGACCACTTGCCAAACTTGTTGCTTTTCGATCCAAGCGGTAATATAGTCTTCCATACCAATTCTCCCACTTGGAACGATTTGTTTTTCACCTTTTTGTTGTAAGCTCTGGCAACCCGGGCTTTGTCTTTCTCCATCTCCTTAAGAGCGTTCAATCTTTTATCAGTCACTTCATCAATGTTGTCCATCATGGCATCATGGTACATAACAGTAGATAAATCATTCTGTTAAGCTAGTCTATATGCATCCAGATTTACCTCAACAGGCAACACTGCTTCCTGCCCATATACCAGCTCAAAAGGAGTAACTTTTGTAGCACCATGTCTTGACACACGATGAGCCCATAAAGCCTTAGACAAAACCTCATGCCACCTTCTTGGGTTATCCTCAATCTTCTTTTTGATAAGCTTGATCAAAGTCTTATTACTAGACTTAGCTTGACCATTAGCTTGAGCATAGTATGGAGATGAATTGAGCATTTTTATTTTGTACAATTCGGCAAATCTCGTACCTCTTTAGAAATAAAAGATGTTCCTTGATCTGTAGTTAATGTTTGAGGTATGCCGAATCTATGTATAATATGCTCAGTAATAAACTCAATCACCTCCTTGTGCGTCATATTCTTCAAAGGTACCGCCTCAGTCCACTTAGTGAAATAATCTGTAGCGATCAGAACAAAACAATGTCCCTTTGAAGATGGGGGATGAATCTGGCCAATAAAGTCTAGCCCCCAACCACGAAAAGGCCACGGTTTGATAATAGGATGAAGCATAACAACAGGTGCAAGTTGTATATTTCCAAACCGTTGACATTCTTCACATCCTTTGTAGTAACGAAAACAATCGACCATCATCGTGGGCCAATAAAACCCAGCTCTACATAATAACCATTTCATCTTTGGCACCGATTGATGTGTACCACAAATTCCTTCATGAACTTCTCCCATAGCCACCTTTTCCTGATCAGATCCTAAACACTTAAGTAACAAGTCCTCGACAGTTCTTCGGTAAAGCTCATCATTGTGCGGCACATATTTAAATGCACTCCGATGAACACTTTGATCAACCTTAGTACTCAGATCATTGAGATATTTTAGCAAGGGAGTCCTCCAATCCTATAAATCAGTTCCACTTTCATTAGAACTTGATTCAGACCGATTTAGAGTTCTTTCAGAAAAATTAATCATTCCATGATCGACCAGGTCAACCGGACGAATTAACTGACTTGATTCATAAACAACCTGGTCGGCCAAAGTGTCTACCCGAGTATGCTTAATACATACCTGGTCTCCGGGATAAGATGGCCGAACTGGTTAAGAAACAAACTGGTCGGCTATAGGGGCCGACAATACTTCTACATACTGTTGCATCGGCTTTATGTGAAAATTACGTCTACCAATGCTATAGCCAGATGCTTCCTGAGCTAACATGTTGGCTTTATAATTTTCATGCCTTGGTATATGCCGAATCTAAAATTCGATAAAATGAATAATGATATCAAGGCACATGTCAAGATAAACATTTAACGACCCCTCTAGGCATTGAAACTCACCAGCAACCTGTTGCACTACTAGCAAGGAATCGCCATAAGCCTCAATATGTTTAACTCCCATGGAACATAATATTTCCAAACCGAATAACAGAGCTTCATATTCGGCTTGATTATTAGTGCAAAAGTAATCTAACCGGCTTAGCATTTCCAATTCAGCACCATTAGGAGAAATAATGACTACCCCAACACCTTGGCCCTCCTTACAAGCCAATCCATCAAAATAAAGTTTCCATAGAGTAAAAGTAAAAAAACTGATTTCATCCTCTAAACTAATACTATGCTCAACAATGAAATCAACAAGAACTTGACCCTTTAACGTTTTCAATGGTTGATAAGTCAAGTCAAACTCAATCAACGCATACGCCCACTTACCAATCCTTCCTCTAAGGATTGGCCGATATAACATGTGCTTAATTACATCGGCCTGACATGCAACAACACATGTACTAGATAGTAGATAGTGTCTCATTTTAGCACAAGCATAGTACAAGGATAAGCATAATTTTTCAATATGGGCGTACCTTGTCTCGGGATCAAGAAGAAGACGACCAATATAAGCAATTACGTACTCTTTACCTTCATCTTCTTGTGTTAAGACAGCCCCAATGACCTTCTCTTCGGCGGCGACATATAATCTGAAGGGAATTCCTCACTTAGACGCTCGAAGAACTGGTGGAGATGACAAATATTCCTTTATTTTCTCGAATGCTTCTTGTTTCTATGCCCCCAAATGAACTCAGTTTCATCCTTTAGCTTTAATATAGGGGTAAAAGGAATAATTTTCCCGGACAAATTTGCAATAAATCTCCTCAAGTAGTTCACTTTTCCCAAGAACTTCTGCAAGTCCTTTTTGCATGTAGGCACCTGAACTTTCTTGATCTTTTCTATCCTTCTAGGATCAACATCTATGCCTTTGTCATGAATGATAAACCCTAGAAACTTCCTAGCCGATACACCAAAAGCACATTTTAGTGGGTTCATCTTCAAACCATAGCGTCGCATTCTCTCAAACGCTAAACGCAGATCGGCTAAATGAGATACATGAGCAGCCGATTTGATCACAATGTCATCAATATATACTTCCATGATTATCCCAATAAAATCATGAAAGATCAGATTCATAGCGTGTTGATAGGTAGCACCTGCGTTCTTTAAACTAAATGTCATCACGACCCACTCAAAAAGACCAACAAACCCCGGACAAATGAAGGCCGTTTTGGACATATCCTCCTCGTCCATGAATATCTGATTATAACCAGCGTTGCCGTCAAGGAAACTGACAACCTGATGTCCCGAAGCGTCATTGATCAACATATCAGCTATAGGCATAGGATACTCATCTTTGGGAGTGGCTCTATTTAAATCTCTAAAATCAATGCAAACCCTAATTTTCCCAGTGTCCTTCTTCTCCACAGGCACGGTATTAGAGACCCACTCTGCATATCTGCATGGCTGGATAAACCCCGCTTGCAATAACCGATTAATTTCCTCTTTAATCCGGTCATATATTGTAGAATTAAAACGGCGAGGATGTTGCTTGAATGGTCGGAATCCCAACTTAATAGGAAGCCGATGCTCAACAAGTTCTCGGCTTAACCCGGGCATCTCCATATAACTCCATGCAAAGCAATCAACATACTCCTTCAGAAGCGCGATTAATTTTATTTTATAATCGGCTTCAAGATTCTGATTTACAAAGGTCGGCCTAGGTATAGAACCATCCCCAATATCTACTTGTTCTAAAGGGTCAGCTGACGTGAAACCTTGGCCCAACTTATTGAGCTCATCAAAATCATCAATAGCTTCACAAGCATCGGCTTTACAGGTTCGATACTGCTCAACACGATGTTTTAACCAATCAACATTAGCATCCATCAAATTACATGATAATGTTGAACCAATTGTCGGTCGGCTTTAAGGATACCAAAACAAAACCTTCCCTAGTAACACTAACAAACTGGAAATCAGAAAGGTCCCGGCCAGATAAACAAGCAATAGTATCATGCCCCCCGAGCAAAGGAGCATCGACCGTAGCTACATAGGCCGATGAATCTGAGTGTACCACCTCAACATCGTCCCCCACCCATTGAATGAGAAACTGATGTAGGCTAGAAGGTATGCACCGATTAGCATGAATCCAGTCACGCCCAAGTATAAGGTTATAGCTACCTTGTATGTCGGCGACGAAGAAAGCAGTGGCCAAAGTCTTGCTCCCAACGGTCAGCTAAATAGACGCGACTCCTTTGGCCGGAATAGGATCTCCTCCTCCGACTCCAGTGATAGTCATGTTGGTCTTGATCAGCTCTTCATCAGTTCCACCAAGCTTCTGGTAAAGCGAGTATGGCATCAAGTTTACGATCGCCCCGCTGTCGACCAACATCTTATGAACTGGCGCACCATTAATGTGACCTTTTATATGCAAAGGCTTAAGATGATTGATAGATTCTTCCGGCTTCTGGAACACAGCAGTTTGTGTAGCGAAGTTGAATTCTGCTGCTGTCGAATCATCTCCGACCACATAGTAGTCGGCCGATAATTACACCACATTGACTTCCGCCCTTTCCGGGGAAGGTTTGTAGTCCACCATCTCCTCATCTTGTTCTTCAGGTGACTCTTCACTGGTCGCAACGATACCAGCGGAGGAAACAGGGTTATTAAGGGGCGTGTCGGATCCCATTGGTATATCAGGGACTGATTTGGTCTTGGATTCTGGCTGAGTCGGCTCAATTCTCAATCCAGCAGCAGCCGATTCAACCTGCTCCACCCCTAAACTGATCGGTACATGTCCTGAGGTGGTCGGATTGGGGCCCGACCTGATTGGTTCCAAAGCCACTCCAGTAGATTCGGTGTTCAGACTGGTCGGCTCAGGATCCAACCCGTTTAGCTCCACAATTGTCAAAGTCGGCTTCTGATTACAAGCCGACTCTTCACCTTCTCGAGTTGGTCCCGCCTCTGTTTGATGCAGCGAGCCCTCTGCAGTTTCCTTCATTTAGTTTTAGTTAAACCAGGAGGGCACCACCTGGGCTGCATGTACTTGGGATCACGCTCAACAGGCTTTTCTACCTCTGCCTTGGTTGAAGTATTTTGAGCTTCTGGAACCTTTTCCGCAGTTGGTTCCTCAACCACCATCGGCTCAGGTTCATCGGCAAGAGGAACTTTCATAGACCCGATCGTAATAGTAGGTACAGGATCGGATCTGGTCGGAGAAATAACGGGGACACTTTGCACCTTCTTAGGTACATAGATTTGTCGCACCTGCACCTTCCCCGTTTCCTGAGAGGTCAAAGTCTTTGACGTGGTCAACTGATTTTGATTTGCGCCACTAGAGCTTGGCCGATCACCTAAACGATCGAACACTGAAATCCTTGTGGGCTAACTGACGAGCATTCCCCATCCTGGTTGGTAGTACATATGTGCTGGCATGGGGTAAGGTACCCACACTCCTTGAGGACCCCATTGTGGCGGTGGCGAGATAGGAGGTGCCCATTGGTGCCGATACGGAACGGCCTTCGGTGTTGGAGATACTGCCCGAGACACCACCATCTGTTTAGGCTTCTCATTTTCACTCTTAGGGGGAGTAGACTCGCTCTTTTTAAGGGCTGATTCTGAGAATCGGTCTTTTGCTGCTTGTACTTAGCCATGAGCTTATCAAAGGTGCATGGCGCCCTAGCAACTTTCCCCTTACTCCTATCTGCATTGGTCTTCCAAGTGCCAACCTCGGGCTTCTGCGGGACAAATGTGCGTAGGACATGTACTCCGGAAGGGGTAGGGTCTTTAGAATCAGCTGGACCGACTGCATTAGTCGGCTTATTGCTTCCACTGGGGTCAGGAGAAACCTGCTTGACCTGGTCGGCTTTCTGCTCCAACCGCACTGGTTGCTTTGAAGATGAACCAGACTGGTCGATTTGAAGACCCGACCTGGTCGGTCTCTGTTGTGCCACCCTGGTCTCGAAATATCTTTGTTTATGCAAGTGTCGTGCTGACCCTGCAATAATGGTGAGCTTGCTTTTGCCATCATCACCTTTCTCGAGCACCACCTTGCACCCCGAATCACTCTCAGTATTCGGTGTAACTCGTGGTTCGCCGATGATCACATTCTTTCCTCTGGTCGTATCAGCTTGCTCTGGACGAATCAGAACAGCAGGATTCCCTGCTTCCACCATGTGCACTGAGAAAGGGGTAGTACTGATCTGCATCTTAGTTAGACTCAATCGTCCTTCGTTGAGGGCCGATTGGACCTGTCGATGGAAACATTGCAGTCGTTAGTGGTGTGAGAGAAAGAATTATGGTATTTGCAGTAAGCCCTCCTTTTTAATTCGTCGGGTGATGGCAAAGTATAATTAATTTTGAGGTAACCGAACTTAAGTAATTCATCAAATATTCTGTCACATTTAGAAAAATCAAAAGTAAACTTCACCTCCTCACCCCGATTCTTTTGAATCGGTTTAAGGGAAGGACAAGTGACTAGTTTATTCTGCGCTGGCCATAAAACTTCGGCAGCGTAACAATCCTTAGACTCATCGTCAGAACTATCAGAATTTATCTCGGCAATGTGCACGCCCGATCGATGAGTCTTATGAGGATTGTAAGGTTCTTTAAGGCACGATTCTATCGAAATGGCCTTCTGCAATAGTTGATTTACATTAAAGAAATCATGATGCTCAAGTTTATCCTTGATCTCTCGACGTAGACCAGCTAGACATAGATCTGTTAGATCTCTATCGGAGATCATCAAATGGAAACATCGGTTCTTAATTTCTTTAAAACACTTAAAGAAGTCGACCACAGACTCACTACGCCCTTGTTGAACCGACGTGAGGTGTGACAACCTAGTTTCTTGAACCCCGTCATAAAAGTGATTATGATGGGGTTCAATCGTTGTAATCCTGTACAAAAATGATTCATCGAGCAATACATAAAAACTGTTGGCTCCTTTTCTTTCATGGTATCGGGTGTCCCGGTTCTCTCCTCCTCCTGCTTGCGCTCGCCGCCGGCATGATCGCCATGCCCATTGTGCGCCTCTGATCTCCACTCTGCTACCCCGTTCTCTCCCCACCAGCTGCCATGGACGTCAACCCCCTGTTCGAAACCGAGCTCTCCGACGACGGTTCCTCCTCCTCCTCCGACAACGGTTCTTCCATCCTCGGATCCCCGTCTGCCGTCACTCCTCCCTCCGACGCCGTTCTCCAAATGGTGAACATCAAGTCCTACGTTCCCATGGTTCTTGAACTCACCGAGCCCTCATCGTCAAGTTCGCGCTCGGCAACCATCTTTCCACTCCGCCGACTCGCGCCCATCGCCGTGATCCCGAATGGTGCGTGCTCGACAAGTGTCTTTGGATCTACAATTCCATTGCGAAATACGTCCTCGCCATCGTCCGTGTGCCAAATCCCACAACCTACGTCACTGGCATGCCATCGAGGATCAATTTCGCAACAACGAGCTTCACCGAGTTGTCTACCTGGAGGCCGAATTTTGCAATCTTGTCCAGGGTGACATGATGATCAGCCAGTACACCGGCCGCCTCAAACAGCTTGCTGATGCTCTCCAAGACGTTGGCCAACCCGTTCGTGAGACGAGCCAAGTGCTCAATCTCCTGCGCGGGCTCAGCTCCAAGTATCGGCACGCCGTGCCGGTGATCACGTCGCGGCAACTGCCAGACACCTTCCTCTCTGCACGGTCCTACTTACTCCTCGAGGAGCGGTATGATTGGAAACACACCAAGGCTGTTGTTCATCACGCCATGGTCGCAGCTAGTGGTCCCAAGACTTCTGCCCCGACTGCTGGTGAAGGCTCTTCTTCCTCGACACCAACCGCCGCCGATTCCACCTTAAGGAAACGTCGCTCCCCCTCTCTACGACAACTCTCGCGGATCCAAGAAGCGTGGTCGTGGTCGGGGCGAACCATTCAAGGATCCCTGGCCCTCGGCCACCAGCGTGAGGAACTAGGTGGACTCCTGGTCAGCACCCATGGACCGGGATGGTCCAGGCTTGGTGCATGCCATTTTAGGTGCCAGGCGCCGACGTTCTCGGCTCGTGCCTCGACCCTCCATCCATTCAGGCATTCCTCGTTGGACACCCTATTGGCATCCCTACATCAACGTCGTCATACCACAACAGCGCTGCCCCGGATGTCTGGAACAACCAGGTGTAACTTGCTGCTCTGACGACCGCAGTTGTTCCACCGACTGGTCCTCAGCCCAGTGAGTGGTACCTGGATATAGATGCATCTTCCCACATGTCATCACTCAATGGTAATCTCTCTTACATCCAACCTCTACATTCTTCACCTGTCATCACCATTGGAAATGGGTCTACGCTGCTAGTCACTCATCGTGCAAAATCTAGTATTGACACTGATCGCACTTCTCTTACTCTGAAGAATGTCCTAGTTTCACCCACTCTAGTTAAAAATCTCATCTCCATTCGTTCTCTTACTCGTGACAATCATGTATCTGTCGAATTTGATCCTTTTGGCTTTTCTATCAAGGATTTGGCTACCCAAATGGAGATTCTCTGATGTAACAGCACCGGCTCGCTCTATCCCTTCTCTCCAACCTCGCTGGAAGCACACATCGCCACTACAAGCAGTACTGTCGATCTCTGGCACAAGCGTCTGGGACACCCCGGTCGTCGTCAACTGAACCAGACGCTGACCACTCTTGACTTTACTTCAACTCGCTTCTCGTCTCCTACCTGTGAAGCCTGCCAGTTGGGCAAACATGTTCGGCTGCCTTTCTCCTCGTGAGTTTCTATTAGCTATATGTTCCCTTTCAGATAGTTCAAGCTGATGTGTGGACATCACCCACTGTTAGTTTCTCAGGTTTCAAATACTATCTCATGTTAATTGATGACTTCACTCACTATATATGGACCTTTCCTTTACGAGCTAAATCTGAAGTTCTTCAGTGTTTACTTCATTTTCATGCTTATGTCCGTACGCAATTTCAGTTGCCTCTTCTTGCTTTCCAAACTCACAATGGGCGCGAATTTGACAACACTGTGTTCTGTCATCATCTCTCCACCTTTGGCATCTCTTTGCGCTTGTCATGCCCTTATACATCTTCACAAACGGTTGTGTCCGCAGTATGCTCCTTCAGGCATCCATGCCTGACGTTTACTTGGTGGAGGCTCTTGCCACAGCTACGCACGTTCTCAATCGTCGATCCTGCAAGTCCACAGGCACTCTCACACCATTCCAGATGTTGTTGGGTGCACCACCATCATACTCACACCTCCGAGTCTTTGGTTGTCTGTGCTTTCCCAATCAGTCAGCCACCACACCACATAAACTCAGTGCCCGCTCCACTCCTTGTGCTTTTCTCGGGTACCCATCAGACCACAAGGGCTACAGGTGCTTGGATCTTCAATCTCGACGCGTTATCACCTCTAGGCACGTCATCTTTGATGAATCCACCTTTCCCTTCGTTGATGCCTCTTGTTTTTAGCAGCCGACAACAACCTTACCGACTATAGTATCTGAACCCGCACCAGTTGTTATCATTCAGAAAATAGCTACTTAGCCTGCTGCTCCTTCTCCTGCCAATAGTACTACTTCCCTCCCTTCCTCCCACACATACTCTTCAGCCCCTACTTCACATACCCATCAACCTGATCCATCACATACTGTCCCACAGGCTAGCCCGACAGCTCCTGCATCCATTGTTGTGCATCCCATGCTCACCCGTTCTAAAGCTGGAGTGTTCAAACCAAACCCCAGATATGCTCTTTCAGCGTCAGACTCCACACCCATTTCTCTGATTCCTACCTCGGTACATGTTGCTCTCAAAGACCCCAACTGGAAGGTTGCCATGGCTCTCGAGTTCCAAGCTCTTCAACGAAATCGGACATGGCGCCTTGTCAAAAGACCAGCTGGTGCACACATTGTCACTGGCAAATGGGTCTTCAAGCACAAACTGAACCCCGATGGATCCCTCGAACAGTATTAGGCGAGATGGGTGGTTCATGGTTTTACACAGCGGGAAGGCATCAACTTTAGTGAGACCTTCACTCCTGTTGTTAAACCCGCCACGATTCGCACCGTGCTCGCCATTGCTGCTGGGCGAGGTTGGCAAACTCGGTAGCTTGATGTCTCCAATGCCTTACTACACGGAAATTTAAAGGAGCATGTTCTCTGTTAGCAACCCATTGGCTTTGTGGATGCTGATCAGCCCAATGTTGTTTGTCTTCTTAACAAATCCCTCTATGCTCTTCGGCAGGCACCATGAGTCTGGTTCGATCGGTTCGCCGCCTACGCCATTCGGCTTGGCTTCGTTGCCACTCCCTCTGACTCGTCGTTGTTCGTTCTGCGTCGAGGGTCTGACATCGCCTATCTTCTTCTTTATGTCGATGACATCGTCCTTGAAAGGATCAAGATGCCCAAGAGGGGGGGGGGGTGAATTGGGCTTTTCTAAAACTTTAGCAAGAATTAAAACCTATTAAGCCCAATTAACCCCTTGTGCCTAGAAGTGTATTTCTCTCTACTTTACCGCACAAAAGACAATGTCTATGCCACTCCTACTCTAGCAAGGCAATTCAATAAAGTATGAACAACAAGTATATTGCGGAATTGAATTGCTCAAAGGTAAATGCGTATGTAAAGGAGTAGAGATGACACGACGATCTTTTTGCAGAGGTATCGAGGTGTCGGCACACCCCCTAGTCCTCGTTGGAGCACCCGCACAAGGGTATCACTCCCCCTTGATCCGCGCAAGGATCAAGTGCTCACTATGAGCTGATTCTTCACCACTCTAGCTCGGTGAATCGCTCACTACTGGTCACAAGCCTCCTTGGGTCATCCATAAGCCACCGGATGATCACCAAGCTTCACGAACACCACCAAGCCATCTAGGTGATGCTGATCACCAAGAGTAACAAGCTAGAACTCTCACTTGACCAAGCCAAGGCCAAAGAGATGTATGGATGCACACTTGCTACTCAATTCTCACTAGGAGGTCACTAATTCTCGCGATTAGCAATTCACTCAACCTCTCTAGGGCTCTTGCACTTTCTCACACTCACAATGTGTCTCTCAGCAGATGGAAGTGGCAAGAACACTCTAATGGAGGAGGAGAAGGAGTATAAATACTCCCCCCAACCGGCCATCCAATAGAGCACTGAACATGTCATTTTTGGGGGGCATCGGACGCTCCGATGCCTGGCATCGGACGCGCCGATGCCCTCGACCCAATGGCTAACTGTACTTCTTGTCATACCTCTTAAAGGGACATCGGATGCTGGGCAGCGTCCAATGCGATTCTGACCTCTCTGGAACCTCTCTGCATGGACATCAGACGCTGGCCTCAGCGTCCGATGTGCCCCTCAGGACACTCTCTCAGAACGGTGGCACTGACGCGTCCGATGTGACAACATCGACACGTTCGATGCCACGCACCATAGACTCTCAAGACTAGTGAGCATCGGGCGCACGTCTGATGCCCACCAGGCCAGTGTCCGATGCCCTTTTCACGGGCAAAACCAACTCGGATCGTGACGCGGCCTTAACGACTTTTCATCCTCACGACATAAGGGCTCTCTCTGAGCTACCTAGGGCTATGAAATAACAAGTGTGCACCACACCTACCTCAATAGACTCATCTAGGTCAATCTACTGATTCATGCTCCCCTTTATAGTACGACCAAAGGAAAAAACAAAGACCTAAGACTACCTAAGTGTCCTCCAACACCATATGACACTTAGCCTAGTCTACCACCGTGTTCGTCGTCCGTCCTTTGAAAACCGAAATGATATCCATTGCCAGGGGACATGAACTCCGTATGCCCGTATCGTCGCCATTATCATGACCTAACTCATGCCTGTTTCTGCAAAACACACGTTAGTCATAGTAATCTTTTGTTTCATGCAATCACCGAAACCCACTAGGGGCCAAGATGCGTTCAATCTCTCCCTTTTTGGTGATTGATGACAACACGACCTTGAGTATAGAGAGAAGAGGTTTTCAATATCATGACATGTATGGACTTGCGAAAAATAAGAGAAAATGATTAAGGGCAAGCTCATACATATCATGTCAACAACCTGCACTCAACAAGTTAGAGTGAAAAGCAAATGCAAGAGTAATAGCGCTCGAATACCAACTGAATATGAATTAAGCACAAGTAATTGAGCGAAACGAAATGACATGTCATATATGATATCATAGAAGCACAAACATATCATGAGGTCCATATCACACACACATATATATAAAAAGCAAAGGATATGCGATATGCAAGAGCGTATGTGAACATAACACAACATAAGAGTCAAATCCCTCTCACATCGCTCCCCCTGTCGCTATACTCGACCACTCTCCCCCTTTGGCGTTGTTGACACTAGATTTTCGCACGCACAAGAATATGACAAGTGGACCCGGCCAGCAGAGAAGAAAGGATTCAGCAAGCAATCGGGTGACTATTTGGTCCTCAGGGTTTCGGTGAATGCTTATGCGGTCGGCTATTCTATAAGACGGTGGCTCCATTCGGGAGATGGATGTTGCAAGCAAAGCCGGCTTGCACGAGAAGACACGTGACAATGGAGGACGCCGAAAAGATTGGGAGTAGAATTTGTATCTTTCCATATTTTATTATGTGAATCGTAATCGTTTAGGACTCGTATTTCGTCCAGGGTATAAATATGAACCCTCGACCATTGTAAAACTGTTCACAACCACATCAATACAAACCGGCCTTGTGCCATCTTCGAGTCCTTAGTCGCGTCGTCGAGTTCTTTGAGAGGAATCATCGATCCATCGACCTTCGTAAGTCCCGGCAACCTTGCTATCATGTCTAGTATCATGCGGTGGATTTAGATATGATGGAAGTAGTCTCGTATGTTAAGCTTAGTATCGTGCGGCGGATTTAAGCTTATGACGGGAAGTTTTTGCTTGTGCCTTGTATCGTGCGGCGGATTCAGTCATGAGTAAAAATAGTTATCGGCTCTATTAGATTTGGCAGATCTGATAGATCCATTAAGTTATCAAGTGTTATATGTTTTATTTATTTAATTCTTGTAACACTCTTTTGTCCAATCTAGATTGATCTTTGTTCGACCTTGTTCCACAAGTTTGTTTGTGCTTTTTGCTAGTCATAATATCATGATAGCCGGATCAACTTTCAATCCAGATTGTTACATGTTGCGGGTTCATGCACGTTATTTATGATTAGGCTTTGATAAAACTAGGTATCGTGCGACAGATGCAGGTTTTAGATTAGTCTAATCGTGCTTGCTTGTTTGTTCCTTCTTCATGGACCCCAATTCGGCTGGTTTGCTGATTTTGGTTATGCTTACATGAGTAACGAGTTTTTATAGATCTGTTCAAATATATGCATGCTTTTAGCTTGTTACAATTAGATTGTATCATGCGGTGGATTAATCTAATTATAAGAAGTGGTGTAGACTTATAGCAAGTGGTATCATGCGGTGGATTAGCTTCGCTTGAGTTTATGCCTGACGGGTTTATGAAGAATAAACGTGCGGCAGATTAGTTGGATTAGCCTATGCATGTGTTATTTGAATAGATCTATTTTTGCAAGTTACCTGTTTATAACATCTTTAATTCGTTCAAAGTATGTCTCTTTTTACATACGCATTCGGCAGTTAAATATGCTTTATGCACTCTGTTTTCATACTTACCGAATGATTTTACAAACATGCTTTGACAGACAGCTTCTATAGCTGTGTGCCATCGTGATTGGCTTTCAAAGCCGTACATATGGAACTGTCTGGTCTCACCCGACACGTTCTAGAGGTATTCTCACATTTTTATCCCTTGTTGGTTTTCAGGTCAAACCGACTGGCACGTCTCCAGAATCAACATACTCCGGGCACCCGATTGAAGCCAGCTTTTCGGCTTGCTGTGTGCTTGGCGCGAGGTGCCACATTTTGCGTCAACATACTTTTTGGCACGCCCAGTGAGACCACTTCGTTTCAAGATGCCTGAGATTAGCGATGATCAAATTCTGGATGTGATCATGGATGACTTGCTGCCAGAGTTGAAAAGTTTAGTACAACAGGCCTGTGATGAATTCCAGCGCAAATGCTTGGCGTCTTTCTCCAAGAACAAGAGCGGCAAAGTTTTCCAGAAGCAAGAATTCCCAAAGATCATTCCTCATCACCGATCCGAGCCATCTGACAATGATGAAGAAGAAGCTATTCGAAAGATGACCGAATTAGTGTACAAAGCTGTATCAGAAGCCATGACCAATCATCAGGCAGCTTTCTTGAATACTTTTCGTGTTGTCATGGTTAACATTTTCGGTCCAGCAGCGGATAAACGCTTTGAAGAAGCTGCTGGTCCAATGCAAGGACCGCTATTGTTCCCGGTGCCTCAACGTCGAAAGGTTGGGTTGCCGAAGAGGGCGGAGCTGGCCCAAGCATAGGTGGGGTGGTTCCTCATGAGACGCAACAACCTCCCCAGACTTATGGCCAGGTCATGTTCGGCATGACAGGGAACGTCCCGCAATCTGCTTCTAAAGTGTCTCCGGCAGCAAACAGGATACAGAGCAATATGTTTGGAGATGGATATCAAGAGTTCATCGATTATAGCTCAATTAATGCCCTTCCAAATCCAGGCTACAAGAGTTCAGCAGGACTACATCCTGGGGGGCAAGCACAAGCAGCTCCTGATTCAAATATTGACCTCATCATGCATAGGATGGCTGATATGATGCAGAATCAATTCGACCTAAAGCCAAAGAATCAGTCATATGCTTACAAATCCCCTTACCCAGAGTGGTACAATCGGGTAGCACTTCCTCCAAGGGTGAAGCCTCCCACTGATTTTGCCAAGTTTTTAGGCCAGGATGACACTAGCACTATAGAGCACATCGGCCGCTATTTGATGCAACTTGGGGAGGCATCTACGGATCAAGCTTGGAGGATTCGGTACTTCCCATTGTCATTGACAGGACCAGCCTTCTCGTGGTTTGCTTCTCTGCCAGCAAATTCTATCAATACCTGGGCAGAGCTAGAACAGAAATTCCACTCATATTTCTTTACGGGTACCAGCGAAAAGAAGTTGGTCGATCTCATGAGCCTAAGGATGAAACCTGACGAGACGCCACAAGAATATCTGCGCCGATTCAGGGAAACCAAGAATCTTTGCTATTCTCTGAATTTGTCGGATAACCAATTGCCGAGGATAGCCATAGCTGGTATGTTGCCGAGTATCAAAGAGAAACTATTCGACATGGAGTTTGATGACCTCGGGCAATTATCACAGAGGTTGGCAACGATGAGTAGTCAAGCCCAGGGATTCAAGAGGAATAATCAATTCCAGAAGGGTGATGTGGCTGCCGAGATGTATCAGGCTTTCCTGGAAGAAGCAACTGAGTACAATGATGAAGATGAAATAGCTGCAGCCGAGATAGTCTGGGCTAAAGAGCCGACTCAAGTCAACCAGCGATGGCTAAGGCAACAAAAAGGTACTTATGACTTTGATGTTTCCAAGTCAGATAAATTATTTGAGTACTTGTTGAAGGAAGGACGCATCAAGTTACCAGAAGGTCACCCTATGCTGCATCCCGAAGGAGTCAAGGACAAGAAGTATTGTGGTTTCCATAATACTAGATCCCACTCCATAAACGATTGTCGAGTGTTCAGAGTGCGGATCCAGAAAGCTATCCATGATGGGAATCTGAGGTTTGATGGAAAGATGAAGGTTGATGATAGCCCTTTTGGACAGAACACTGTGTCCTTCTCTGTTAATATGGTCAATGCAGCTGATTCTAGGGGTAAGAGCAAAATGAAAGTGTTAACCTCTGATAGAGCGAGGGAAGCTGGTGCTGTTGACCCTGATCGGCAGATTACAAATAAAGAGCTTCAGCAAAGGGTTCGGTTCCAGAATAGCCGAGCTGAGACGGGTGAAACTTCCAGACCCATGGTCACGACGCGTATTCTGTTGAATAAATGGCATCGGGAACATGAACGGTACCAGAAGCAGAGATTTTATGAAGAACAGAAGTTCCTGGAGAGACAACGAAGGTACGAAGAAGAGATGTACCGAGAAGAACGAGAAGATGTGAGGGAGCAAGAACAATCTCATTGGGAATGCTCGTTCTTCCAGTATTGTTGGAACGAAGGCTTGAAGCTGCCTGTTAAGAACAACTGCCCTGAGTGCAGTAATCAATACTCTGAGTATAGGCAGTTGTTGACATTCCTTAATGGATTCACTCTAAGAATGAGTCACATAAAATAATAATCTAGTGAAAGCACAAAAGAGTGTACGGGACACTACTAACTCCACTTAACGTCAAGTTGTCATCCCCAACATGAAGCTAGCAATGTAATTATATCAGGGCACTGGATTTTAGAGATAGATATTTACCCGCAAGCGCACAGATAAACAAACCCGTTGTAGAGCATTTCACCCAAGCTAGTCTCAGGTATCGTTATTTATATTTTAGCCTAGAGACTAATCAATTCAAGATATGATGGTATTATAAAGACTTAACAGTATTTAATATGGCACACACTTATAGTAAGACTGATAACACACTAACTACTATGAACAGGAATCGAGTACAGAGTAAAGGATATGGTAAATAATTGATAAAGGATAACAGAGATCAGATCAATCAAGGATAAACTTAGAACAGTACCGCCTAGCAAGATGATGATTAGAACAGGTATTAATAAGGAACATCCCTAAGTTATTCTAATTACAAGTCATAGCATACATTGATTAGTGCAATTATATTTGGCAATCATTGGCTAGGTCACATCATATTTATAATCAAGAGGCAACTCCATAGCTAAGGTGTTAAGCAAAGTAACCCTTAAACCATGAGTTAACTGAGCCATACTGAACACTATATTCGGGAGGTGGAATACAGAGGACTCAACAGGTCTGTCACACCCACGATCTACCACTCTATCTGGAACATAGGACGCATTCGCAGATAAATAATGTATAAGCACCATGCCTACACAGCATTCATTACTCACCTGTTGTACTTTAAGATGAGCGTTATACGAACATGAGTATAAACATAAAGATGAACTATCTATGCCAAATATATAATCAAAGCAGACTATAAGCATTATAACTAAGAATATAATCATTGATGTCTTAATCATATCAATTGTATTGCTATCTAGAACACAATAATGAACATTAAGGTGAATTAGATCATCGAGAAGAACTAAAGTACGAACTAGAACATGAACTAGAACAAGATTATGAACTAGAAGATGAACTAGACGATGAACATGAACTAGATGATGAACTAGAACATAAACAATGAAGAACAATGATGAACTAGAAGAGCAATTATGAAATAGATCCACAATGTTAATACAAGAGAGAAGATCTTGGGTTTACCGAGCCTTCTCGTGACTAGATCAGGAATCCAAGCGAAGCTTGCCTCCTCTAATCCTATTCTATCTACCAATCTAGGTGGATGTAGTCCTAAAGCTTCCGATTGATCTCCTTCTGGTTGGTCTAACCCTGATGAATGAATTGCCTGAAACCCTATTGCCTAGAGAGGGGGGTCAGGGGTCTGTTTATATAGCCCTGGGCGATGAATCGTGGCCCTTGGATCAAACCGACTTGAGGTACGGTCGAGATGCATCCTGGAGGTCGGTGGAAGTAGCTTGCAGAGGATGAAAGCATGGGGGCTCCCTGGCCGACCGACCGGTGGGCCCTGTGGGACCGGTCGGTCCCACAGGTCGGCCTCTGGTGGTGTCCTTCCTTGTGGTGTCTTCTTACGTCCTCTAGAGTCTTCTAGAAGTATCCCGACGTGGCGGTTGCGTTATCTCCCGACGGTTTCCTTCTATGGGAAGCTATTGGTGCTAATTTCCTGGTTTAGTCCCTACAGAATCATAACAAACCAAAACTCATGGAATATTGTCAGTTGAAGCCCTAAACCTTTGTTGGTGATCATATTCTTGCCCTTTTTATATTTATTTATCTCTTAATTATGATAGTTAACCAGTGTCAACAGCAGTCTCGAGTCAACCGCCATTCTGTCCATGAAAGGCTTGGGGCACGAGTCCCTGAGGACGATCGGCGTTTAAAAATAAATAACTCTGAAGATCGGCAGGGAAGAGGATTTGCCAATCAAAGTTGGGCTCGCACTGGAGAAGAAGAATACCGCGAGTATGTCTGGCAAAGAGGACAGTGGTGTCCACCAGGATTGAGAAGAAGCCAGAAAAGGAGGGTACAACGCCTAAGAAATAGAGAGTTAGAGCAGGCAAGTGCTAGGATAAAGCGAGTTTGGCGACCTAAAGAGAAGCCGAATAGAGGTGATCGTTCGGCTGATGCATGCATGGCTTTCTTTCTTCCATCAGAGTTTATAGCTCCCGAAGGTCAAGATGTCCAAAACGAGGTGTATTCAGATTTTGACGAAGATGAATTTCAGGACTTATTGGCTCATCTCGTCTTGGCTCAACGTGCAGTATTCGATAAACCAGCTAAGCATCGACACTTGAAGCCATTGTATATGAGAGGCTATGTTAATGGCAAGCCATTGACTAAGATGTTCATTGATGGAGGGGTTGCCATAAATATCATGTCATATACCACATTCAGAAAGCTTGGGATGGCAAGTGAAGACTTATTGAAGACCGACATGGTGTTGAGAGACTTTGCTGGTAATTCCTCTAATACTCGGGGGGCAGTCCATGTTGAGTTAACGATCGGAACTAAAACCTTGATCACTACCTTCTTCGTCATTGATGGCAAGGGGGCATACAGTTTGCTATTAGGAAGAGATTGGATACATGCAAACTGCTGTGTACCATCAACTATGCACCAATTTCTCATCCAGTGGATTGGAGATGACATCGAAATTGTCCATGCTGATGATTCGGTGAGTGTTGCTAATACAAAGCCCATTTACTGGGAATATGATGGTGTCGAGTGCTTCTCTGGAAAAGCTTGGGAAGTAGGTCCTATGAATGTTTTTGACGAGGACCGACAGCCGATTCAGACAATCGGCTCTCAGAGCAATTTTTGAATAGATGATCCGACTGATGGTAATGGAGACTAAGTTTTATCGGCTGACGAGGAATAAAGTGTTGGTAATGAAGCCGAAATAGGACCAATGTGTGCAAGTTTGGGTCTCGAGCATGTTTTGAAGTTGATGGATTTTTAAAGGACTCTGTTTATTTCTCCATTGCCAAGGCTCAAGAAAAGATCAGGAGGAATTTGTGCAAGGTGACGTACAACAAAAGCTTCTGATGAAATTGAAGAATATATGAAGGCGTTTCCTCAACTTGGTGATCATTTCAAGTTGTACGTGGCGGCCGATAGCCTTATAGCAGGATCGGCCCTTATTTTAAGTTTAAAGAGAAAAGATAAGTAGCAGCTAGCTTTACCCGAAAATGTTAAACCCGGAGAAGGGTATTCGGCTGTAGAGAAATTTTGTTCATATATGCGTCACTCATGGACTAAGCTTCGGCACTACTTGTTGAAAGCCGAACGCGTGGTAGTCATATGTGGAATGAATTCAAGGATATTTATATACAGCCGATGTGAAAGAACATCGCCTTTAGCAGAAAAGTTGTTACAGAAATTTGAGTTATAGCCGATATTATTTATATCGCCTTTGGTGCAAGAGTGTTCATGACCCGGTAATCCTAGCGTTTTTCAAGTGGTAGGTTTATTGGGGGAAGAGAAAGGGGAAGTGCAGTAAATAAGATGCCAAGTGAGATGACACATCAAAAACGGGATCTAGTTGGCTAAAATGACGTCTGAAGGACTGAGAAAGCACTAGCAAGGCGACCAGAGGGGGGGGGGGGGGTTGAATGGGAGCCAATCAAATTTCTCTCAAAACTTTGGCCAAATGTCCCAAAGTCAACCCCGAGAAGCAACGACCGAAATCGTGATGCTCACAACCCTTGGAAGAGGGTGGATGATCCCTAGGACCACAGCGGAGCACCACAAAGCGATAGCAAACCAAACGCCAAAAACACCGGCACAAGTTTGCCCCTCAAAAACCAAGTCCCGAACGTAGATAGACGGCTACGTCGAGAAATCCCCAAATACCGATGCTAACAAGTAGCAAAGATACCTAGAGAGGTTCCTTGGTCATCTCTAGGGCTAAACGAGAAGTCCGGAAACCAAGCGTAGAAGCCGGGAGAGCAAACGCACTAAACCGGAGCACTCAGCAGGATCCCGAACTGTCCGGACCTGGAGTCCCGGACTGTCCGCCCAAGGCCGGACTGTCCACGCTCTGGTTGCGGACTGTCCGCCGGTCAAAAGTGCAAAAACACACAGTTGCTGAGAAGTCCCTGCTCAGGCCCGGACTGTCCGCGCCTGACAACGGCGGACTGTCCGCCGGTCACCCGAGGCAAAAACAGTCAAGGCCACGCGACCACTGCTCGGTCGGAAACCGACCCCCGGACAGTCCGCGGGTCCAGTGGCGGACTGTCCGCGGATGAACAGGGAGGGCGACTTTGATCGCCTCTCTCCCAGATTCTCTCAAATCCGATCCAAATCAAAATCCCACGTTCCCAAACTTGGAGAAGATGATCACGGAGTAGTTAGGAGACTATCCCCGAGAAATCATCCGCTCAAATCGACTAAAACAACGGGAAATCAAAAGGGGAGGTGATTGAACCGAAAAAGCGCCACGAAAACGAAATCGTCCCGATCTATTCAATCATGAGGAGTTAGATGAATTCCTTTGGTCGAAATGACCTCCTCAATGATACGAACAAAATGATTCAAACGGATTTCGCAAAGACGTCCCCACAGAAGTCACAATGATACCTCACCGCACGCAAAGGGGGTTGTTGGTACTCATGGCTGTGGGTGTGGATCACTTTGCCCTTCTGTGGCAACTCCTCCTGGATAGGTGGCATTGTATCCAGCTTGTTCTTTAGGTGGCTGGGTTTGGGATGCCACACTTGGTTCTTGGGTGGAGCTCTCGGAGATTCCTCAAACACCCCATCCTTGGTGGTAGGCTTGACGGGCTCTTTGGGTGGAAGCTTGGTCAGTTTGGGAGTAGCGGTGGAGTTGGGCTTCACACATGGGTTCAGACCACTCGACTCTCCAACCTTCCCAAACGCAGAAAGATCAACACCCGGGGCAAAACCTACACCAGGACTTCCAGCAGCTCGCTTAAATTGGGAGATCATCATCCCGAGCTGCGGCTCACTACAAGAGACCCATGACAAGATGGTCTGAAGGTATGTGTTTTCCTCCTCGGTTTGCATCTTGCCATGCTTGACATTCGCAATCTCCATCTCCAAACCCTCACACAAAGCGCACTTGGACACACAAGTGCTACCTGAGTTGGCCTCCTCAAGAGACACAATCTTGGCATTCTTCTCTGCCAACTCAGATTGCAAGACAGGACAAGTCTTGCACGCACCCAACAGAGAAGGTCTAGTCTTCAGCTCATCCACCTCTCCTACCAACGCAGCATACTTACCTCTCAAAGTGAGAAGGTCAGTCATGTGCGTGGTGCACATCTCACACTCAACCTCCTCCGACACGACCACGGTGGACTTGGCAAACTCAAGCTCTCTCACCGTGTCCTCCCACTTCTGCCTAAACTCCTTGCGTTCTCTAGTGGCACGCCTAAGCAGCTTATCCTGACTAAGCAAGGCGGCGGTAAGCTTCTCATTCTCAGCAAAGAGTTCATCGTGGGTGAGGGATACCTGGGAGGTGTCGTCGTCGTCGTCGTCCCGAGGGGTGTGCTCTAGCTTGCCGTCGGCCTCATCACCAAGCGCCATGGTGCAGAAGCCGTTGTCGTCGGCGAGGAAGCAGAGACCGTTCAGCTTGTCCTCGATCCTCTTCTTCTTCTCGGACTCGTCATCGCTTGAGCAAGTGGAGTCGTCATTCAAGCCGTCGACGTCGCTGAGCGTGGCGAAGAACGCACGCTGCTCAGCCTGGGCCTTCTCCAAGTACTTCTTCTTGATGTACTCCTTGTCGAAGCCGCCCCTCCGCTTGTGCCTTGCGGGGACGTACTTCTCCTTGCGCTTGCCGGAGTCGTACTTGTGCCCATGATCGCCCTTCCCAGATGAATGCTTCTTCTTGGGGCAGTTGGCGATGAAGTGGTCGGGGTCGCCGCACTCATAGCATCCTGAGCGTCCTCCTCCGCGGCGACGGTTCATGCGGTTGTTGTGGAACCGCGAGAACCGGTTGGCAAGCATTGCCAACTCGTCATCCCCCAAAGACTCAAGCTGGTCCTCTGTGACAGAGAAGAGAGACGAAAGAGCAAAACCTCCAGAGGGGTTAGAAGAGCCAGAAACCAAAGCCATAGTCGGGCCAGAAGGATTCTCATAAGAAGCCCTCGACATGGCGTCAATCTCACTAGACTTGAGCTTACTAAAGAGCTCGTCGCAAGTGAGGGTCTCATAGTTAGACGATTCGATGATCGCCTGGACCTTTGAGTCCCACACCGACCGATCAAGAGTGTGCAACAGCTTCAAAGCCCTCTCATGATCGTCAAAAGGCAACAGCTGCTTGTTCGCTCTCATCTTGTTGACAATGACCTGAAAGCGAGCGAATAAACTTTCTATGCTCTCGCCAGGCATATGTCTAAAGTTCTCATACTCCCGCTTGTGCGACTCATAGAGGCAAGATTTGACCTGAGTGGTTCCCTCATGGAAACGCATGAGAGTCGCCCAAATCTCGCGAGCCATGGGGAGGTGAGAAATGCGATCGAACTCGGACATGCTCAAATAGGAGAACAAGGCATTACATGCCCGACTATTGGCCTCGTGTTCATCGATCTGGAGCTGAGTGACACGAGCAGCCAAGACAACGTAATCATCCCTATTGCAAATCTCCCAAACAGAAGAGCCCATGCTCTGGAGATAGGCCGACATGCGTATCTTCCAATACGCATAGTTCGTCCCATCAAAGAACGGCGGTTTGCCCACGCCGCGATCCATGTTGCCTTCTGTGGATCTGGAACCGGCTAAGGTGAAAGATCCTTAACCTGCTCCGATACCAATTGAAGGACCGAGAACGCACTAGCAAGGCGACCAGAGGGGGGGTGAATGGGAGCCAATCAAATTTCTCTCAAAACTTTGGCCAAATGTCCCAAAGTCAACCCCGAGAAGCAACGACCGAAATCGTGATGCTCACGACCCTTGAAAGAGGGTGGATGATCCCTAGGACCACAGCGGAGCACCACAAAGCGTTAGCAAACCAAACGCCAAAAACACCGGCACAAGTTTGCCCCTCAAAAACCAAGTCCCGAACGTAGATAGATGGCTACGTCGAGAAATCCCCAAATACCGATGCTAACAAGTAGTAAAGGTACCTAGAGAGGTTCCTTGGTCAACTCTAGGGCTAAACGAGAAGTCCGAAAACCAAGCGTAGAAGCCGGGAGAGCAAACGCACTAAACCGGAGCACTCAGCAGGATCCCGGACTGTCCGGACCTGGAGTCCCGGACTGTCCGCCCAAGGCCGGACTGTCCGCGCTCTGGTTGCGGACTGTCCGCCGGTCAAAAGTGCAAAAACACACAGTTGCTGAGAAGTCCCTGCTCGGGCCCGGACTGTCCGCGCCTGACAACGGCGGACTATCCACCGGTCGCCCGAGGCAAAAACAGTCAAGGCCACGCGACCACTGCTCGGTCGGAACCCGACCCCCTGACAGTCCACGGGTCCAGTGGCGGACTGTCCGCGGATGAACAGGGAGGGCGACTTTGATCGCCTCTCTCCCAGATTCTCTCAAATCCGATCCAAATCAAAATCCCACGTTCCCAAACTTGGAGAAGATGATCACGGAGTAGTTAGGAGACTATCCCCGAGAAATCATCGGCTCAAATCGACTAAAACAATGGGAAATCGAAAGGGGAGGTGATTGAACCGAAAAAGCGCCACGAAAACGAAATCGTCCCGATCTATTCGATCATGAGGAGTTAGATGAATTCCTTTGGTCAAAATGACCTCCTCAATGATACGAACAAAATGATTCAAACGGATTTCGCAAAGACGCACTAGAGAGGGAGATCGAGTGACGGGAAAATCGCGGTGAAACGAAGAACGCGAAGAACACGAACCAAAACGCGAATCAAGTCATCGATCTGCAGCCGTAGCGCAAACACACGCTACAACCGTGAGGTTGCAGCCTCACTTCCTCGAAATCAACAGTACACAGAGGTGAGTCTCTCTGCGGATCTCAGCTAGCTACAGCAGGGAATGGGAGAGCAGGAAACCCTAAGTGCGAAAGAGCAAATGACTGAGATAGGAAGGGAGGAGGGTGTCTCCCTCTACTTATCCTAATTCTAACCTAAGTCTAATTCCTACTCTACCCCTCACTATTCTAATTACAGAGCGAACCAGCTAAACCCTAGGGTTATTCTGGACCAACTCGGTGGTAGGTGTATCCGACGGCCACGCCCGCACAATACGAAGCGTTGCCTCGACGCAGCCTCCAGATTGCCGCCACGTGCCGCCCTCGCTCTGCACTCCCGGTTTTGTGGCCCAAACCGGGAAACCAGCCTTTTCCAGCCAACCCCCGGTTTTGAGGCCCAAACCGGGAAACCAGCCCACTAGCTTCTGAGTTTTGAGGCCAAACTCAGCAAACCCTCAACGCCCAGGTTTTGAGGCCCAAACCTGGAAACCGTCCTCAGCCCGAGTTTTGTGGCCAAACTCGGAAACCATCTGCACCCAGGTTTTGAGGCCCAAACCTGGAAACCGTCCACCCGAGTTTTGTGGCCAAACTCGGAAACCATCCGCACCCAGGTTTTGAGGCCCAAACCTGGAAACCGTCCACCCGATGGTTTTTCCCTGGCTCTACCACCAAACCGACGTCGTAGATGGGATGCACCACCCGTGCACCCCGTCCACCGACACGTGTCGCCGAGTCCACGACTCAGGTAACACATGACCGCACTTCTTCACTTGTCGTCGTCACAGGCTGCCAGCCACCACAGCTGATCCTCGGGCCTCTGGTCCCTCAGTCCAAGCCTCACGTCCGCCCTTCGCCACTCTCGGTCCATCGGCACGGCACGTCTCTACTTGACCTTCACCTCGCCTTCAATCACTGCATCCGTGCTCGACACCTGCACAACACAAGCCAAAGAACATGCGCATCATCCCAGTTGACAATCACTCATCACTCAGAGACCCGGTATACACCCATGTATCCGCAACGTCATACATTCGGCAAACGTTCTTCTAGAGGAATGTTGCAATCAGAAAAGATCATTGGAGTCGAAAGATGCAAATAAACATTGCTCAGAGAAGAACAAGCTTCATTTATTCGATTACAAATCTGTCCTAGTACAAACTACTTTTGGAATAATTTGTTCAGAACAGACTGAGGATCAGTGATTTCAGCGAAGGGCAACGACGTGATCATCTTCAAAGTCGTCCAGGGGCTCGTCTGCGGAGCCGATTGGTGGAAAAGGATATTTTCCTTGAACCAAGAATTCATCACCGCTGGCCCGAGGGAGATCTCATTGTGCACACCTTGGATGATGGCCTGATCTATGTAGCCATCTTCAGCATCAAGATGCATACCTTCGATAACGACCCGATCTGTGCGACCATCCGTAGCATCAAGACAGTCATTCTTCGCAGAAGGAGCTGGCGAAAGAGGGAAGATGTGTCAGGCAGGCATGGGCTCAATCGAAAGAAGGGGGTCAAAGTGAGGGTTTCATTAACCTCTGATAGCGTTGCAGATTTGTTTCCACTGGTATGTCTGTTCAGTTTCCTCAATATCATATCTCTTAGACAAGTCTTCTGGGAAAAGAACCTGAGCTTGGTTGGAGATAGGCCTTACCCTGAAAGGAAAGGAAGCAGTAAGTCAAGGATGAATGAACAAGAAAAGCTACCGCAAGGGGCAAGAAATCAGTTTTTTACCCATGACGCCGGTGAGTTGATGCTCGACTTCCTCCTATTTCGTCTCCAACGTAATGACTGTCGTGGTCACCATTGCCTGCCATTGATGGAAACACAAGCGGAAGATTTTCTCTCTGGTTTGAGCCGAAGCTGAGGGGTGGAAGTTTTCTGCGAGTCAAGCTGTTTGGCTGAAGTCAAGAGTGGCGGCTTGTGTAGGGTCATATTTATAGAACCATGGCTTGCATACTGAAGGACCAAGCATCGGAGTAGGGTTTTCACGGCTTATGGGCCGTTATTGGGCCAAGCCAGGTTTTTAATGATTGGAAGAGGTTATGACCCCAGAATCAGAAAGCCGATGGGATTCGGCTAAGAGTTGTTCAGTTTTAACTAGTAGTTTGGGAGCTCATGTTACCGATTGACACTGAGAGCAGAGAGCTGAAGATCAAAAAATCCTTTAAGAGATACTACCTTGGTGTCATCATGGATCGAAAAGCTAAGAGAAAGCCGGAACTTTGAATCTAAAATGACCGATTACAACAATTGTCCACAAGACGAAGGTATCTGATGCTATTATCAGCAATAGCCGATGTAGTAAACATCGCCGCTATAATGAAGATAAAATTAATGGCTGGTGCACGAAGCAAAACACGCATTGATCTTGAAAGATCAATCACAGATTGGTTTCGAAGGAGCGAGCAAAAGGACTTCTCATTTACAAAAGACAGGATGCAAGATTACAATAAGGGAGATCGGTTCGTCCACTCCATCCTACGCCTAATCGGGAGAAGATGATCAAAAGTGTCGGCCAGATCTGTTCCAGTTTCCTTCATGTCATCCATAGAATGTTCTACTCTATCTTCCAGTTCTAGCTCGCAGACATCAAATCTGCGGTAATCGGCGCCAGAATGGATCCTCACGGCGTTGAGAGCGAGCGCCGCGCCGTACCCCATACCGGCCCTGGAGATGACAGGGAGAATTCGGTTAACCTCATTCACCCGCTTCAGGGGCGTCGTACCCGCTACATTAGCCGTGATGGCGAGCTTTGTGATGGCGGCTTCAAGGGCATGGAGTTTGGCTGCCAAAGCTGAAAGGAGAAAGAGTGAATAAAGGCAGAAAAGGAGAATAGAAAAGGAAATGATGAGAAAATGCTTACCGATGGCTCGTTCCTGAGCGATGTCGCGCTCCCGAGAGATTCGGGTGATCTCCCAATCCTTCCCCTCCAGGTCGAGTTGAAGATCTATGATCTTTTGAGTTAAGTCCTCGGAGAGGTCGTCGCCGGTCCTCCTAAACAAGAGCAGCAATATGAGAATGGCTGTTTCATTTTCGGGACAAAAAGCGATAAGGACAAACCTTTTGCTAGAGGTGCTGGAAGCTCCGAACTCAGAGCTATGGCGGCTCGCCTCGGAAGACATTTTCTAGTTGATTGGAAGATAACGGGAGAAAGGAGGGTTTTCTGGTTTTGATAATGGAGCAGAGGAGTTTGAAAAACACAAACCGATACAGAGTAAAAGGAGACTTTAAAGAATCCCAAAGGTGCATCGGGAGATGGATCGGCAAGTGTCGCAATTATGACGTGTGAAGGTTGATGCTTCCGGAGACTCCACGTCAATATGCAAGAAAAAGGAATTTTGGAATAAATATTTATCCCAAAATTAGGGGGCATGTGTTGACACCAGATTTTCGCACGCACAAGAATATGACAAGTGGACCCAGCCAGCAGAGAAGAAAGGATTCGGCAAGCAATCGGGTGACTATTTGGTCCTCAGGGTTTCGGTGAATGCTTATGCGGTCGGCTATTCTACAAGGCGCTGGCTCCATTCGGGAGATGGATGTTGCAAGCAAAGCCGACTTGCACGAGAAGACACGTGACAATGGAGGACGCCGAAAAGATTGGGAGTAGAATTTGTATCTTTCCATATTTTATTATGTGAATCGTAATCGTTTAGGACTCGTATTTCGTCCAGGGTATAAATATGAACCCTCAACCATTGTAAAACTGTTCACAACCACATCAATACAAACCGGCCCCGTGCCATCTTCGAGTCCTTAGTCGTGTCGTCGAGTTCTTCGAGAGGAATCATCGATCCATCGACCTCCGTAAGTCCCGGCAACCTTGCTATCATGTCTAGTATCATGCGGTGGATTTAGATATGATGTAAGTAGTCTCGTATGTTAAGCTTAGTATCGTGCGGCGGATTTAAGCTTATGACGGGAAGTTTTTGCTTGTGCCTTGTATCGTGCGGCGGATTCAGTCATGAGTAAAAATAGTTATCGGCTCTATTAGATTTGGCAGATCTGATAGATCCATTAAGTTATCAAGTGTTATATGTTTTATTTATTTAATTCTTGTAACACTCTTTTGTCCAATCTAGATTGATCTTTGTTCGGCCTTGTTCCACAAGTTTGTTTGTGCTTTTTGCTAGTCATAATATCATGATGGCTGGATCAACTTTCAATCCAGATTGTTACATGTTGCGGGTTCATGCACGTTATTTACGATTAGGCTTTGATAAAACTAGGTATCGTGCGGCAGATGCAGGTTTTAGATTAGTCTAATCGTGCTTGCTTGTTTGTTCCTTCTTCATGGACCCCAATTCGGCTGGTTTGCCGATTTTGGTTATGCTTACATGAGTAACGAGCTTTTATAGATCTATTCAAATATATGCATGCTTTTAGCTTGTTATAATTAGATTGTATCATGTGGTGGATTAATCTAATTATAAGAAGTGGTGTAGACTTATAGCAAGTGGTATCATGCGGTGGATTAGCTTCGCTTGAGTTTATGCCTGACGGGTTTATGAAGACTAAACGTGCGGCAGATTAGTTGGATTAGCCTATGCATGTGTTATTTGAATAGATCTATTTTTGCAAGTTACCTGTTTATAACATCTTTAATTCGTTCAAAGTATGTCTCTTTTTACATACGCATTCAGCAGTTAAATATGCTTTACGTACTCTGTTTTCATACTTACCGAATGATTTTACAAACATGCTTTGACAGACAGCTTCTATAGCTGTGTGCCGTCGTAATTGGCTTTCAAAGCCGTACATATGGAACTGTCTGGTCTCACCCGGCACGCTCCAGAGGTATTCTCACGTTTTTATCCCTTGTTGGTTTTCAGGTCAAACCGACTGGCACGTCTCCGGAATCAACATACTCCGGGCACCCGATTGAAGCCAGCTTTTTGGCTTGCTGTGTGCTTGGCGCGAGGTGCCACGTTTTGCGTCAACAGGCGTCAAACACCAAACTAAGCGTCGGAGGGCGGAGGTGGCGCAGACGAGTCAGGAGCAGCCTCCGGAGTGCGCTGTGAGAACTCGAACTGCTGCAGAAGCGCCTCGGAGTCTGATGAGGAAGAGTCTGAAGCCTGCTGACGCTCTGGAGCTGGAAGCGGAGGTGAAGCGATCCGGGTCGGTTGTAGCTGATCTGACTGGTCTATCTGCTCAGTCTGCTCTGTAGCTGTCTCAATCGCTGTGGCTGCGCTGGCCTAAGCCTCGGAGTGCGGAAGCTCTGGTATAGTAGACAGCTCAGGCTGCGCTGTCATCATGGTCTCGGACTGGACTGGCGCAGTCTGCTCTGAAGAAGCGACGGAGCTCGGTAGCGTCTCTGTGGTGGAAGTCACTGGAGCCGTCGTCGTCAGAGCTGAAACGGGGACATCTGGAGTGGGTATCCCGGTGAGCTCACTGAAACTCGCAGACATGTCACGCGTCATAGAGGTAGTAGTCACAAACAGGTAATCTGTCGGACATGGAGTGAACCCTGTGTGAAGCGGACTGAACAGCGGGGCCCCTCCAGGCGTAGTAGTGAAGCTGGTGAACTGGGAGGGACCGGGGCCGGAGAACTGTTGCTGCTGACTGAGTTGCGGCTGCTGCTGTGGTGGAACATGTGGCGGCCACTGGAGCTGCTGGTGAGGTGGGGGCTACTGCCACTGCCACTAAGGTGGACCGCTCATGATCCGCTCCATGAAGCTCAGTGTCTGCTGCTAGAGCTCCATCATCTGCCGCTGCAGGGCGTCGGACCTCTCCTGGGCCTGCTGCTGAGCTAAGGTCTGAGCCTAGGCTAACCTCTGCTGCTCCTAGGCCAGACGTTGGACATCCTATGTGACTGTCCTCTGCTGCTCCTCCATCCTAGACAGTATAGCAAGCAATGCTGGATCGGAGGAACCAGATGTCCCGGCCTCAGTATCGTGTGAACATGGCTGAACGTGAGGCGGGAGCTGGTAGTCCTCGTCGGAGATGTCGGTGGGGTCCTCGATGACGTACTGTCCCTCGCCCTCTAACTTGGCAAGCTCCTGCTCCGCGAGGGTTTTGACGGTCTCGTCCTGCTCTGCAGCTGACTCTGGTACCTCTGGACGGTGTCTGGAGCTGGACGGTGCCTCCTGATGCTGCCTGCGGTCCCGACCGTGTCCCAAAAGCTGACTCATGTTGTACTCGGGGAACACGGTCGTAGAGCTGGTGAGGGACTGTCCTGGTCAAGTCCCTGTGGTGACAGCTACCTTCCAAAGAATATAAGAAATCCAGTGTCCAAAAGGTAGCTGTCTGCGGGCCTTGATGCCCTCTGCCACAGTGTCCTCCATCTCACAAAGAATCACGTCCCAAATATCGAACTCCTGCTGCCTAACCATATAAGCAAGAAGCCACAGCTGGAGTCACGAGAGGCCCTCCTAGAAGCCAACTCTCGGAAGCAGGGTCTGATGCAACACCTTGTTGAGGATCCGAGTCGAAGGGGTATGATCCTTCGGCGCACGACTCGAACCCTCACCGAAAGGCTCATGGAAGCATGGACGAATCAGATCTATCAAGGGTGGCGCACCGCCATAAGGGCATCTGGGGGGCTCGGTCCTGTCGTAGCACAAGTCGTGGATCCAGGTCTGAGAGTGTTGCAGTCTAAACCAATCTCGGATCTCGGACGAGAACAAGCGGTAGTGCTCCCCTCTGAAAGCGAACTCAATAGTCTCTCGGTCCCGGTGCACCCAAAGTGAAGCGTACAACTAGAAGACCCAATCCTCAATATAAGCGCCAGACCGCCCTAGTAAATCTGCCAAGCCGGGTAGGTACGTGAGGATGGGGCGGATCTGCTCTCTAGCTGTTGTGACCACTGCCTCCAGGGGACAGACTCGCTGTGAACGCAAACAGATGCCAGTGTTCATGTATCCATGGTAGAAATCCTCCTGGAGGACAATGTAGAACTCTAGGCCAACCTGCTGCTGTCTCTCTCTCGGAAACCACTGCTCCACTGGTACAAGTCGAAGGGTCTGAATCTGGGAGAAAGTGGCCGCATGAAAGTCAAGCTGTGGAATCTGCGGGGCGGATGCCTCGTCGGAGCACGTGCACCCTGCAGAGGGATGTCGGGCCGGGGTGGCACCTAGGTCCTGCGACGGGACGATCGACGCTTGGGTACCTCCTCTGGCACCTCCTCCTTGGCCTCTAGCACTGCCTCCTCTGACACAGCTGTCTCGGTCTCTGCCTGGCCCTATCCTGAGCCCTATGGCTTGTCCACTGGTGCAGTAAATGTCGTCCGGTGACCGGCGGCCATAAGGGTGCCAGCCGGTGAGCCGTGCCGACGCTCAACCATCTCGACTGCGCTCCTCTGCTCGGGGGTGAGCTGATCCTCAATCTGTATGTCGCCACCACAGCCTCCCCGCTCGGCTCTCTCTGCGGCCTCAGCAACGGCAAGGGCCTGATCGGCCTCCCTCTGAGCTATGGAGCGCTTCCTGCACGTGACTAGCTTCGCCTTCCCGGGCCGCTGACCGGAAGGAGGAGGACGTGGAGGAGAGTCCTCCGAGGCACCACCGACATTCTTGCAGCGCATAGCTGACAAGAACAGGAAGCAACTGCCGTTGAAAGAGTCTGGACTGCCGCTAAAAGACAAACTGCAACCAGAAAAACCCCTAACAAGCCCCACTAACAAGAAAGCACTGATAAAAACTACCCCTATCTCACTGACCAGCTGCTACTGTCACTCGCGAGGCTTGGCCTCGATCCGTACCCATGGGCTTGGCCCTGGGTTAACTGTCACTGACTCACTGCAGAGAATAGATGGATATATAAGAAACATATATGCTACAGACGAGAAGAGCCTATGGAAGCAAAGCATATAGGATAAGAGGGGAAACTGGCTTTGCTACCTGACGATCCGATGAAACGACCCAAGCAGGAGATAAGGACTGACGTTCGGGAACCCACACGTCACGCCAAGGAGGTCTGCATGAAATTTAGGCAAAAACGGGGTCAAACATGGGATGAACGATCATTGGGGCATTTCATCGAGCATGTGGTGAGCACTGAACTTAGGAGGGAGGGAGGGTGCTCACTGTGGAAGCTAGCTATCCGGGAAAGGGTCATCGGGGATGAAGAAGATGTTGTCAAGCACCAGTGAGACAGAGACGAATCCTGGCAAGACAAACTGCGGCGAGCTTGCTGGATCGACTCCGGCGAAGTGAAGCTTGGTTCCGGCGAGCTTTCTTGCGGGCGCGCACGGCTAGACGAGGCGAGGCAGAGCAGGCGCGGTGGAGCACACGCGACGGTCGGCAGCGGGTTGGGCGAGCGCGAGGTGGGCAAGGACGATGCGGCTGCGAGCTAGGGTTCGGGAGCGATCGGCGGCAGCGAGCTCGGGCTTGGGCACAGTGAAGACGAAGACTGAAAGGAATGACAAGTGGGACCTGTCTGTCGGTTAAAGAACGACCCACGCCGCTTAAAGGGGCATCAGACGCGCCGATGTGATCACATCAGACGCTCCGATGTCCACTCAGAGAGCTCCAGAACTTGCCAAAACACATCGGACGCGTCCTTTGCCTCAACATCGGACGCTGAGCAGCGTCCGATGGAGCCTCGGATGAGCCAATGATGACACATCGGACACTACCCCATCACTGTTCCAGCTGGAGCTTACTACAGTGAGGGCATCGGACACTGGGGCCAGCGTCCGATGCAACGTCCGATGCTGCATTTTGAGCAGTTTCGAAGATCTCTGTTGCGGCTCCCTCTCCTAACCAAGTTCCAACTCAAGGAAGAGGAAAATAAACACCAGTTGGAACCTAGTATGAGCATCCTTGCGTAAACCCTCAATTTTATAAATATTTTGCCATAGGCTACATATCCTTTTTAGAGAAAATAGGCAATAAAACCCGAGGAGACAACATGTGGCCACCAAAACTAGGGATCTCAACCATTAGGAGCCTCAAATGCTCCCCCTAGCGGTGGACGAACACAGCGGTTTCTCAAGCTTAACCGAAAAGAAACGACAAACAACAAACATGCATATGCAATGCAATATGAAATTTGAATCTAGGTTGCTTGTCAAGTTTGCTCATGGGTAAGCTTCTTCACATGCTTTTTAGGGCGGTTATCTTAACCACGTCTGACAAGCCTATGTGCATAGCATAATTGAAACATGACATATTATACAATGCAATGCAAAGATAACCCCCTTTCACCTTTTGACAAAGTTACTTAGATCAAGCACATTAAGCTCACTTCGCAATCTACAAAGGGTGTTCTCATCTATGGAAATATCTTTGTTTGAAACATGGTCTCTTAGAAAGTGATGGCGAATATCTATGTGCTTTGTGCGAGAGTGTTGAACCGGGTTGTTAGCAAGCTTAACCGTGCTCTCATTGTCACACAACAAAGGTACCCTTTCTAGAACTACACCATAGTCTAAAAGGGTTTGTTTCATGTAAAGGATTTGTGCACAACAAGCACCTGCGGCTATGTATTCTGCCTCGGTGGTAAACAAGGCCACACTATTTTGCTTTTTGAACTCCATGAAACTAGTGATCTCCCAAGCAAATGGAACCGTCCGGATGTGCTCTTTCTATCTACTTTGCAACCCGCGTAATCCGAATTGGAATACCCAACGAGTTGGAAGTTAGCTCCTTTGGGATACCAAAGGCCAATGCTTGGGGAGTGCTTTATGTGCCTAAGGATTCTCTTTACGGATATGATATGTGATTCCTTAGGATCGGCTTGAAATCTAGCACACACGCACACACTAAACATGATGTCGGGCCTAGATGCGGTCAAATATAACAAGCTACCAATCATAGAACGGTAGAGAGTTTGATCAACCGAGTTACCTCCCTCATCTAGGTCAAGATGTCCATTCGTTGGCATTGGAGTCTTGATAGGCTTGCAATCATCCATGTCGAAGCGCTTGAGGAGGTCTTTTGTGTACTTCTCTTGAGATATAAAAGTCCCCTCCTTCAATTGCTTGACTTGGAAGCCTAGGAAGAATGTGAGCTCGCCAATCATGGACATTTTGAACTCCTTCGACATCAAGTCACCAAATTCCTTGCAATAGGCTTGATTTGTTGACCCGAAGATGATATCATCAACGTAGACTTGACAAATGAAGATCTCTCCATCAAGCTTCTTGGTGAATAGTGTGGTGTTGACCTTCCCAATGATGAAGCCCTTCTCAATGAGAAAGTTCCAGAGGCGCTCGTACCATGCTCTTAGGGCTTGCTTGAGCCCATATAGCGCCTTGGACAACCTATAAACATGATTAGGATATCTAGGGTCTTCATACCCGGGAGGTTGATCAACATAGACTAGTTCATTTATGAAGCCATTTAAAAATGCACTTTTCACATCCATTTTATATAATTTAATGTCATGATGTGATGCATATGCAAGGAGGATATGAATGGCTTCAAGTCTTGCAACCGGTGCAAAAGTCTCTCTAAAATCTAGGCCTTCAACTTGAGAGAACCCCTTTGCCACTAGCCTTACCTTGTTTCTAACGACCTTGCATTGATCATCTTGCTTGTTTCTAAACACCCATTTTTTCCAATGACTCTTGCGCCTTTAGGTCGCTCTTCAAGGGTCCAAACTTGATTGCGAGTGAAATTGTTTAATTCTTTATGCATAGCATTCACCCAATCCGGAACCTTAAGAGCATCATCTACAATGGTAGGCTCAACAAGAGAAACAAAGGAGTGATGTTCAATAAATAAAGCAAGTTTTTGAGATCGAGTCATTACACCCCTTGTTGGACTCCCTATGATGAGATCTTGAGGATGAGCTTGTAGTAGAGGAGTAGTCCTTTGATCAACCACTTGAGGGGCCGCTTATGAAGCATCAACATCTTGAGCTTGTACCACCATTTGATCATGGGAGACATGAGAATCTTCAAATGGCTATCTCCCATCTTTGTCATCATCTTGTGGTACATTTGATGAGGATGGCTTATCAATGACTTGCACATCATCATCATCATCTTTAGGCTTGATGGCTCCTACCGACATGTTCTTCATTGCTTCCCTCAATGGTTCATCACCTACATCATCATGATTCTCATGCTCTCCTTGAGAGCCATTAGATTCATCGAATTCCACATCATATGTTTCTTCTACCATCCCGGTGGCATGGTTGAATACTCGATATGCTTTGGACTTCAATGAGTAACCAACAAGAAAACCAATATCACATCGGCGTTGAAACTTCCCTAGGTGTTGGCGCTTCTTGTAGATGTAGCATTTGCACCCAAACACTCTAAAGAAGGATACATCTGACTTCTTGTTGTTGAGTAGCTCATATGGAGTCTTGCCAAGGAGACGATTGGGGAACAACCAGTTGGATGCATAGCATGCGGTGTTGATTGCTTCCGCCCAAAATCTTTCCGGTGTAGAGTACTCATCTAGCATTGTTCTTGCTAAGGTGATTAGTGTCCGGTTCTTCCTCTCAACTACCCCATTTTGTTGTGGTGTGTAAGTTGCGGAGACTTCATGCTTGATCCCAACTTCATCACAATATTGCTCAATGTGGGTGTTGTCAAATTCTTTCCCATTATCACTTCTAATTTTTTTGATCTTCAAGTCAAACTCATTTTGGGATCTCTTGGCAAACTTCTTGAATGAAGGGGTTGCTTCAGATTTGTCATGAAGAAAGAATACCCAAGTGTATCTAGAGTAATCATCAACAATCACTAGGCAATAGAGATTTCCTCCCAAGCTAGCATAGGTTGTTGGCCCAAATAGATCTATGTGAAGTAGCTCTAACTCTCTTGATGTTGATACAAAGGCTTTGGTTGGATGAGTGTTTGCAACTTGCTTGCCGGCTTGACATGCACTACACAATTTGTCCTTTTCAAACTTGACATCCTTAAAGCCCCTAACCAAATCCTTCTTCAATAGCTTGTTGAGAGTGTTCATTCTAACATGTGCCAATCTTCTATGCCATAGCCAACCAAGAGATTGCTTAGTGAACAAACATGTCTTCAAGTTGGCATCCTCGGAGGAGAAATCCACTAGATAGAGATTGTTGTATCTAAAGCCTTTGAATATCACTTGTGTATCATCTTTCTTGGTCACAACCACTTCTTTGTCAGTGAACAAACATTGAAAGCCAAGATCACAAAGTTGCCCAACGGATAGCAAGTTGAAGCTCAATGAAGCAACAAGAAGCACATTTGATATTGTATGATCATTGGATATTGCCACTTTGCCCAAACCCTTGGCATTGCCCTTTGAGTTGTCACCAAATGTAATCTTTTCTTGGTCATTGACATTCTCTTCTAGTGAGGTGAACATTCGGGGATCACAGGTCATATGTTGTGTGCAACCACTATCAATCACCCAATGAGATCCACCGGTCTTGTAGTTCACCTACACACACAAGAAATCAAGCTTGAGCTTTAGGGACCCGAACTTGTTCATGCCCCTTAACCTGCTCTACTAGTGACTTAGCAACCCAAATTTGCTTTGGCCTATTCTTGTTTGGAGGCCCCATGAACATGACTTTCGTTTTGCCACTAGTATCTTGTCTAAGCATGTAGTGAGCATTGAAAGCAAAGGGCCTAACATGCTTGGGCAAGGGTGTGGGTTTTGGCTCTTCACAATTGTGAGCAAAGTGACCTTCCTTTCCACACTTAAAGCATCTTCCTAACTTTTTCTTCTTTGGCTTTGGGATGCTCTTGCGTTGCTTCATCTTCTCTTCAAGGTAGCCAATACCACTTCTATTGGTCTTCATTACGGTGTTCATGAGAAGCTCACTTTGAAGACATTGACCCTTGGTGAAGTTTCTCAACCCGGTGGTAAGGTGTTCTTTCTCTTTATTGAGCTTGTCATTCTCTTGTTGGAGTTCCAATTGGGATGGTGTCAACTTGTAATCCCTCTCCATCTTCAATCTCTTGTTCTCTTCTTTTAGCATGTCAAGCTCAAGAGTCATGCTATAGTCATCATCATGAGTTTGAATGACAACTTGCTTGGTGGTTGCTAGCTTCTCTAGATCAATCTTGAGCTTTGCATTCTCATTCTTGATCTTGACATAGTCATCATAATGTTCGGCCTCAACCACCTTCTTGCCCTTGTTACTAGCTCTTTGCTCATCATGCTCACTAACCAAGTTCTCACAAGATGTTTCTATGTCACACTTAACAACATGGTTAGGAGCATCATGTGTCTCATGAGAAAGTATATCATAAGCAACAACAAGTGTATCATGATCTACTTTAACTTGAGTGTATTGTTCCTTAAGTAAAGTATAGCTAGTGTTAAGGTTACTATGCATCTTATCAAGTTTTTCATTTTTAGCTTTGAGCTACTTGTTAGAAGACTTGAGCTCCCTGATAGATGATGACATAGTAGCAAGTTCATTTTGTAGCTCATTACTAGCATGTATAGCATGATCATACTTTTCAACAAGAGATTCATTTTCATCAACAAGCTTTTCATTTTTAGCTCTAGTCTTTCTTATGATTTTAGAATATTTGTTTAGCAATTCAACAAGTTCATCATAAGAGGGAGCTTGGAACTCTCCATCACTCTCATCATCACTCTGTACCTTCCGGTCACCTTTGCCCATGAGGCATAGGTGTGTAGTGGATGATGGCGACGACGGTGGTGGTGGTGTAGAGGTCCTAATCACTAGAGAGGCCACCTTCTCCTTCGCATCATCAATATCTTCATTTGATGAGCCACCGGAGGAGTCAATGTCGGTGAGCCAATCACCAACAATGTAAGCTTTGCCACCTTTCTTGTGGTATTACATCTTCTTCTTGCCATCTCTCTTGTAGGGCTTCTCATTTCTCTTCTCATCTTCACTTGATGAATCATACTTCTTGCCCTTGTTCTTGTTCTTGTAGCTCTCTTTCTTGGGCTTGGTGCATTGGTGAGAAAGATGGCCAAGTTCACCGCAATTGTAGCAATCCATTTCGGAGATTGGCCTTCTCTTGCTACTTGTGAAGAACTTCTTCTTTCTTGAGTCAAAGTTGACTCCATTCTTGTGAAGCTTCTTCAACATCTTGGTGGTTCTCCTCACCATGAGAACAATGTTGGAATCATCTCCTTCATCACTTGTGCTCTCATGATGCACCTCAATAGCCTTGGACTTCCCTTCTTGTCATGGCTTGCTTTGAAGGCCAAGTCCTTCTTGTCGGTGGAGGATCCACCACTTGGTGTGATATGCATGTACATCTCATGCGCATTGATCTTTCCCAAGACTTTTGTTGGTGTGGATGTGGAAAGATCACCTTGATGTAGCATGGTCACAATGTGTCCATACTTCTCAATTGGAAGGACACAAAGAATCTTCCTCACAACATCAGATGGTTGCATTTGTGTGAGGCCAAGTCCATTGAGCTCTTCTACAAGAACATTCAAGTGTGAGTACATTTCATTGGCACTTATATGAGCAAGCATTTCAAAAGAATGTAACTTTTGCATAACCAAATGATAACGCTCCTCACACTCACTCTTGGTTCCCTCATGGAGTGCACAAATGTTATCCCATAGATCATGGGCATTCTTGTGGTTCCGGACGCGGTTAAACACATCCTTGCAAATGCCTCTAAATATGATGTTTTTGGCTTTTGCATTCCACTTCTCATTTTCTTCCTCATGTGGCGTGAGGCTAGTGCCCTCCTTGGGTTTGGGGAACCCGGTTATTGCGGCTTCATGGCATTTTACATCAACCGCTTCTAGGTACGACTCCATACGGATTTTCCAATATGAGAAGTCGTCTCCCTCGAACATGGGAGGTGGTCCATCACCTCCGGACATCTTAACTCTAGGCGGTTAAGCCTAAATCGAGAGCACGAGGCTTGGATACCAATTGAAAGGATCAAGATGCCTAAGAGGGGGGGGGTGAATTGGGCTTTTCTAAACTTTAGCAAGAATTAAAACCTATTAAGCCCAATTAACCCCTTGTGCCTAGAAGTGTGTTTCTCTCTACTTTACCGCACAAAAGACAATGTCTATGCCACTCCTACTCTAGCAAGGCAATTCAATAAAGTATGAACAACAAGTATATTGTGGAATTGAATTGCTCAAAGGTAAATGCGTATGTAAAGGACTAGAGATGACACGACGATCTTTTTGCAGAGGTATCGAGGTGTCGGCACACCCCCTAGTCCTCGTTGGAGCACCCGCACAAGGGTATCGCTCCCCCTTGATCCGCGCAAGGATCAAGTGCTCACTATGAGCTGATTCTTCACCACTCCAGCTCGGTGAATCACTCACTACTGGTCACAAGCCTCCTTGGGTCATCCACAAGCCACTAGATGATCACTAAGCTTCACGAACACCACCAAGCCGTCAAGGTGATGCCGATCACCAAGAGTAACAAGCTAGAACTCTCACTTGACCAAGCCAAGGCCAAAGAGATGTATGGATGCACACTTGCTACTCAATTCTCACTAGGAGGTCACTAATTCTTGCAATTAGCAATTCACTCAACCTCTCTAGGGCTCTTGCACTTTCTCACACTCACAATGTGTCTCTCAGCAGATGGAAGTGGCAAGAACACTCTAATGGAGGTGGGGAAGGAGTATAAATACTCCCCCTAACCGGCCATCCAAAAGAGCACTGAACATGTCATTTTTCGGGGGCATCGGACGCGCCGATGCCCTTGACCCAACGACTAATTGTACTTCCTATCATACCTCTTAAAGAGACATCGGATGCTAGGCACGTCCGATGCCATCGCATAGGATGTGTCCGATGTGATTCTGACCTCTCTGGAACCTCTCTGCATGGACATCGGACGCTGGCCCTCTGTGGCCGATGTCAGCATCCGATGTGCCCCTCAGGACACTCTCTCAAAGCAGTGGCACAGACGCGTCCGATGTGACAACATCGGTGTGTCCGATGCCACGCACCAGAGACTCTCAAGTCTAGTGAGCATCGGACGCGCGTTCGATGCCCACCAGGCCAGTGTTTGATGCCCTTTTCACGGGCAAATCCAACTCGGATCGCGACGTGGCCTTAACGACTTTTCATCCTCATGATATAAGGGCTCTCTCTGAGCTACCTAGGGCTATGAAATAATAAGTGTGCACCACACCTACCTCAATAGACTCATCTAGGTCAAGCTACTGACTCACGCTCCCCTTTATAGTACGGCCAAAGGAAAAAACAAAGACCTAAGACTACCTAAGTGTCCTCCAACACCATATGACACTTAGCCTAGTCTACCACCGTCTTTGTCCTCAGTCCTTTGAAAACTGAAATGATATCCATCGCCAGGGGACATGAACTCTGTATGCCTGTATCGTCGGCATTACCATGACCTAACTCATCTCTGTTTCTGCAAAACACACGTTAGTCATAGTAATCTTGTGTTTCATCCAATCAACGAGAACGCTATGCCGCTGACATCCTCGACCGTGCGGGCATGTTGAATTGTCGCTCGGTGTCTACTCCGGTCGACTCGAAGGGCAAACTACCTGCCGAAAGAGACAAGATCGACGACACCAAGTTGTACCAGAGTCTGGCTAGCACGCTCCAGTACCTGACGATCACGCATCCAGATCTGGCTTTTGCAGTTCAGCAAGCTTGTCTACACATGCATGATCCCCGCGCTCCTCATATGGCGATGCTGAAATGCATACTCCGCTACGTTCAAGGTACTTTGACACTTGGCCTTCACCTCCATGCCTCAACCGATCTTGACGTCACTGCATATTCCGACGCCGATTGGGCGGGATGCCCGGACACTCGGCGATCGACATCTGGGTTTTGCGTTTTCCTTGGTGCTTCCCTCGTTTCCTGGTCGTCCAAGAGACAGTCGACTATTTCTCGATCGAGCGCCAAAGCGGAATACCGAGCCATGGCCAACGCTACCGCCGAGTGTATCTGGCTCCAGCAACTCCTCGGCGAACTGCATTGCCCCATGAGCAAGGCCACCGTGGTGTTCTGCGATAACGTTTCTGCCATTTACATGTCGTCAAACCAGTTCATCACAAGCGCACGAAGCACATTGAGTTGGACATCCACTTCGTTCCAGAACGAGTTGAAGTGGGCGATCTGCGTGTCATTCATGTACCTACAGGTCAACAGTACGTCGACGTGATGACAAAGGGTCTCCCTACGGTGACATTTGAGGATTTTCGTTCTAGTCTTTGTGTGATTCCTATTACTCATCAGATTGCGCAGGGGGGGTGTTAAGCAAAGTTGATAGTTGGGCGAGGTTTTTGCGCTTCTCCCGCGTCCGAGTGTTGCACCCACGACGCCATGTCGTGCGGCCGAGACAGTTGTGCGCCCTGCGTGGTGAGCTCAACCGCATTGTTGTAATCATGTACAAAAACGATTCATTGAGCAATACAAAAAAATTGTTGGCTCCTTTTCTTTCACGAACTACAGTGAAAAAGTGCAGGTCTCGTTTTGGATACTGAAAATGTGTAATATACGCATTTATTCGATCATGTTTATGATAGAATACAAATTGATCGCTGTTGGTATAAATTAATGCACACTCTACTTTATCCGCAAGCGCACAGATAAAATCTACCGATGTAGCACTTCACCGGAGTAACCCAGTTTTAATATCGAACCCAAAGGAACGGATATCGATGAGTCTCAAGTGTATAACCCCTGAGTAACTAACAAGGACGGAGAAGCTAAAAGTATAGAGGGGATCACTAAGGTTATCTATATCCAACTTAAGAGTGATATGTTTATATTATTCTTATTGGGGAAGTTGCCATGAAAGGTCACAAACAGAGTATGATTCTTTTATGCAAATGTATAATCCTACCGAGCCTACACACGGGTAAGTGGACTATAGAAGAATCAACAAGGCTATAAGAGTCACCCTTGCGAACTACCACTACTACCGGCGTTATAGGAGGCAAATATGAGCTATCAAGTCTAAGCACCACGCTTACACTATCCAACTACTCTAACTCTAGAGCGACTAGAATTAGAGTACTCAAAAGAGAGTCATAAACCTTAAGAATAATAAGAACAATGGCTCAAACTTAAATATAGACGTTGATTACCGAAACAATCGTTGAAGCAAGTTGACGAAGAACTTGAATCCACAGGTACAAGATGAAGAAGTTGATCCGACAGGCCGGAACTCCTCCTTGATCTCTTCCTCTCTCTCTCTCTCTTCTAGTTCTAGAATAAGACTAGGTTCTAATCCTAAATAGAGGGGTAACTAGTCTTCTACTTGATAGCTGGCTCTTGATTACAACTAGATGAACTAGATCTAATTCTGGATGAACTAGAAGAGATTCATCTAGAGGGACCTCTACTTCTACATTGGAACCCTAGTTTCTGATGTGGAGATGAATAATGAAGATGGAGATGCCTGGAGAGGGGGGTCTGGGTCTGCTTATATAGCCCTGAGGGATCAACCGCGGCCGTTAGATCAAACCGACTTCAGGGACGGTGGAGATGAGTCCTAGGGTTCGGTGGAGGAAGCTTGTAGAAGACGGAAGCCAGCGGGCCCGGGGGGAGACCAACCGGTCTCATGGTGGGACCGGACGGTCCCACCTATCATCCTCTCGTGGTGGTCGACCTCCTGGTGTCTTCTTGTGTCCTCTGGAGTCTTCTAGAATATTCCTGATGTGCCGGTTGCGTTATCTCGCGTCGGTTTCCTTCTAGGGGAAGCAATCAGTGCTGGTTTCCTGGTTTAGTCCCTGCAGAATCACAATTCACCAAAACTCATGGAATATTGTCAATTAAAACCCTAAACCTTTGTTGGTGACTAAATTCATGCCCTTTTCATATTTATTTATCCTTTAATTTTAATAGATAACCAGTGTCAACAATTCCCCCAAGCTTACCTTTTTGCTAGTCCCTTAGCAAAACCAAAACTTAACAATGGATCAGGAGTTGCTACAATATGTTCACTTCCAACAAGTATACCTGCTGTTAAACAAAAATTTTCCAATATATATTATGTTATTCTTCATGGGGCTTATTACTTTTACCTTAGATATTGAGTAGTTGAAAGATTGAACGATCAAATCAAGCACTATGTCTCTAGTTCTTTCACTTCACCTTTATTCCGGAGTTTTAATTAATTTTCAAAAGCATTAATACATATGTTATCAAATTAAACAATGGATCCAAAGAGAAAGTCAACCAACCATTGAATCAAGAAGTGCATGTGTATGGAAAAATGGAGTCAGATGCTCTTTTGAATATATTCACTCTCTTCGGTCTATCAGAGACATATGGCTATCAGGCTAATTCTACTGTCGGGCACGTGCCCATTTTTTTTCTTGTGACTTTTTTTTTTCTTCGAGGTTCCGGACACTTGTCCCTTTTTATTTCCTCGGGATCTATCTTTTTGAGGTTTCGGACACTTGTCCCTTTTTATTTCCTCAGATCTCTTTTTTTTTCTTTTCTCTCTTTTTTTTCTCTTCTTTTTTTTAATAGCCACATGCTTCCAACAAACTTCTGAGAGGGTAGCAACAGATAATTATGAGCATTTATGCGAAAGATGGATGAAATGTGTAAGTGATCTCAATTCAATGGCATGATAAACTACTCACAGGGTCACAAAGCTTAATTTAACTCAATGCAATTATTAGTGATATTCATATTTAGAAATCTTCGAAACTTTAGTGTTGTTTAGAACAAGATAATAGCAGCTTAGATCATCACATGTCATATCTCAATTACCTAGACCTTAGATTAAGTATTTGCCAACCATGTATTTAATTTTATTTTAAGGCATCATTATTAATGAGGAGAACTCATGCTTTGAAGACTAGGTACTTGAAAGAAATTAGATAGAGCAACCATTCATCATTTCCATGCAAAAGATTAGAGAGAGAGGGTTCTTCTTTAGTCATCAACTTCTTAAAACAAACTAGACACTATTTTATTTATTTAATCTAACATAGTTTAAGATATAAAAGCTAATAATAATAATAATAGTAGTAATTATAAAGACATTCCTGAATCGCGAAGATAACGGGGGTGCATCTCCCTCAAGCTGGTTCCTTTAATAGCGTTGAGCCTTCATGTGCCCATATATTTTTGTCTCTTTTTTTTTAATGGTGAGCCTTCATGTGCCCACATATTTTTGTTCTTTTCTTTTTAAGGGTGAGCCTTCATGTGCTCACATATTTTTGGTGTTTTGAATTTGTTTATAGAATGAAAAACTTAAGATACTTACGGGGATACATGGGGTGCCTTCCCCCAAGCTGAATGTTGACGTAGTCGTTCGATCTTGTAATGTAGCAGACTGACAGTGGATATGTCCTTCCTCTATTAGAGCTTTGATTGATGTTGATGTTTGTTGAGACAGTGCTCCAACAGTGGATGGAGCATTCACTTGCTCATCAGCTTTTCTTGGCCTTTCAAATCCTACGAAACTCAAATAGACAACAAAACTTGTGGAACAGATTAAGCATTAGTGGTTGGCCACTCAAGCCTTAGTTGTCCAGAATTTCAGTTAGATTTCTTTCTCAATATTTTTATATTTTTATGATGCAAGGAAAAATGCAACAGGATGAATGTATGCATATTTATTTTTATTATTATTTTTTTATGCCACCATGGTGAACATTCCTGTGGGTTTTTACACACCATAGAATTATTCACATGAGGCTTCATGGTTTATGATGTAGTGTAACAAATGCAATATTTTTATTTTCTTTTCTAATGCAATGCAGAAATTAAAATGTTTGTGAATTAAATATGATGATCCAATAAATGACTAAGAATTAAATATGAGAAATATGTAAAAAAAAGTAAATATGAGGATAACTACCGATTTTACCTTCTGGCGAAGGTTCGGATATTTAGGTCCGACGAACCGGACCTTCCCTTGGTTCAGACCTCCCAAGGTATGCCAGACGTTTGGAAAGTTATTATTGATTGTACCTTTAGGTGCAGACATTTTTTCTTCCATACTTTCTTGGTCTGAGTCTTCACTTCCTGTGGTTCACTGTCTTGAGGTTTTTCTTGTTCTTTCTTTTCTAGGACAGTGGAGATAGCTTCTTCGTCGTGATTGGCCTCTCTATTCTTGATAGTTTGTCTTCTTTGGCGTTGAGAGCGGCGTCTTTCACTTCTGTTCTTCTTGGGTGCTTCATTGGGATGTAGTTGATGAAGTTGCATCGTGCCCTTTCTCCAGGAAAGTGAAAATAGATTTTCTCTTGTAGATGATTGCACTTGTAGTGTAGAGGAATGGTCTTTTTAGGATGAGGTGGACATTATTGTCTTCTCCCATGTCGAGGATCAAGAAGTCTGTGGGGACTTCATGACTTCTAATTCTGACTACGACGTCTTCCATCATTCCTTCTTGTTTATGCCTCTTGATATGGTGTCACTCATGTTTTTCGTTTGCCTAGGAGTTTGAAGTGAAGCGTTAATTGTGGAAGCTGGCAGCATCTTGCTCAGTGTGCATGTTCTTGTAGATCTAGGACCTTCACTCTGTGGAATTTGGGAGTGATAAACTTCTCCGTGTTTGCTCAAGAGTGTGTCCTGTTCATAAATACAAGGTAGAGATCAAGTGCATGGGCTCCGTTGGTGGAAAAACACCAACAGAACCAAAAGTTTTGTTTATTCCTCTCTAACCTTAGGCACATTGCACAAGACAAACTTGATGTTTATGTGTTCTATTCAATCTTAACATGAGTGATAGGATCAGAGGATGAGCAAAGTAGCATCTTAAAATATTTAACAGATCAAATTACTTAACCCAAGGAAGGATAATCTATGCATAAAGTGTTGATCTTTTCATAATTGAGATATATCATCTTCCAAAGGTTAGATGCACAACATTTTAGCTCATTTAGTTAAGACAGTGAGATTCAAGAGAGTAAAGCTAGGAGCAAAGATCAAAGGACTGAACATGTTGAGTTGATTAGGTTGGATCAAGTGAAGTGCAACTTAAACATGTTTTGTTCTTTATTTATGTTCATACTAGAATCAAGAAGAAGCTTTTACAGTGATAGTTACTTATCTTGAAATGTTACTTTGTCATTGAAGAGTGATTGTGTCGAACCACCTTGTGGAAGCTTCTCTTGTCTAGCCGGCTTGTCTTTTCTTGCTCACAGTGTGCTTGAGAGGAGGAAGATCACAGTGGAATCATCTTTATAGGTATTGACCTTCCTTCTCTTGTGTCGACTTATCAGTGAAGGCGCATTATTCCTCAAGTATGCTGACTAGGATTGTCGGTGTTTCGAACCCGGGGGTATGACACCAACGAGTAATATGATCGCGTGCTCTCTTCCTGGATGGTGATGCAAGATGACACAAGGATTTATCCTGGTTCGGGCAAAGAAGGCCCTACGTCCAGCGGGGGAGGAGATTCTTGTATTACTTGCACCTAAGTGCTTGTACAGGGGCGAATACAAGCTCAGTGAGCGTGGACCGGAGTCCGGACTTGAGTGTGTGGGTGTATGTGCGTTCTAACGTATCTGTCCCCGTCCCCCCCGCGAAGGGTCCTGGCGTCCCCTTTTATAGATCAAGAGGAGGCCAGGGATTTACATAGGATGGATATGTACAGCGCTCGGTATGGCGGGGAGTAGGAACTCTGTCTTGTCGAAGCCACTGTAGCCAACGCGAGGGTTGCTGTTGAGTCGTCCTTGAAGCGTGGCTCCCATCCCGGGGCGGATGCGGAGGCGTGGCGAAGTGGAAGTCGTACAGCGCCCATCCCGGCTCGCACAGAACACGGTGGGGTCCCTCCGGGTCTTGGGGTACCTGTCTTCCAAGAGCATGAATGCAGTTAGGGCTCGAGGGGCGCGGAGCCGGCCTCGAGGTGGCGTCTACGGAGGGCTCGAGTCCCCGCAGGTATGGGCGAGTCCCGGAATGCCTGGGCGTACGACGGGATCCCAGGTCTTGGGATGAGGCTCGAGCGCGCTACAGTGCAAGGTATGGCCCTACAGTGCAGTACTGGCGACTTTAGCCCATGCTTGTGGTGAAAACGAGGTTTGACTCTGGCTCCGGTTCACTGTGGCACATGCCGCGCGCCAGTGGTCATGACCGGAGTAGGTGGATGCATTAAATACGCAGCGTGGGGCTAGTATCCAATGTCTGTGCCGCTCGAGGGAGGCGTGAGGCGTCTCGAGGGATAGGCTGTCGTGCCAGAGAGGCCCGAGGTCCCCGCGTGGGGTCTCGAAGGGCGGTGTTTGGTTGCGAACGGCTCGAGGTCTATGCGCCAGGGCTCGAGGGGTGGCGGAGCGCTCGCCCGAGGCCTAGCTCGGAGGGCTCGGGCGAGACGGAGAGCGACCGTTCGCCCGAGGCCTGGCTCGGAGGGCTCGGGCGAGACGAAGAGCGGCCGTTCGCCCGAGGCCTGGCTCGGAGGGCTCGGGCGAGACGGAGAGCGTTCGTTTGCCCAAGGCCTGGCTCGAAGGGCTCGGGCGAGACGGAGAGCGTTCGTTCGCCCGAGGCCTGGCTCGAAGGGCTCGGGCGGGACGGAGAGCGTCCCTTCGCCCGAGGCCTGGCTTGGGGGGCCAGCGTTGTAGACCTCGAGGGGTTGGACTAGGTTTAACCTATTTGTTTGCGTTTGATTGGGGGTACCCCTTTGGCGTTCCCCCGACAGTAGCCCCCGAGCCCTTGTTTGAGTGCTGGCGCTCGAGCAGGGGCTCTTGACTGGGGTCTCGAGGGTTAGCTAGCCGGTTTTCGAGGGTTTGGCCGTGTTTGCTCCGTGGGTGTCGCGCGAGCAACACCCGCGGGTGTAGCCCCCGAGGCCACGGGGGAGTGGTTTGAGCTCCCTCGTGGGCTTTTTGCGAGTTTTAGTTGCGATTTTTAGGTTCGGGGGTGTCGAGCCCCCGAGTTTTTAGACCCTCTTTCGTCGAGGGGTGCCAGGCTGAACCGACCAGCCGGCTCTTCGAGCGGTCCGGCACGCCGATTGCCCTGGCTTGTCATCCCGCGAGTCCTTTCGATCGGATGCGAGGGGGGATGCCTCGTACTACCCCGAGTGGGCGAGTATCGAGGTTCCCGGTGAGCTGGTAACGGGGAATCCAAGTGAGAGCTCGTGCCCCATTCGATAGGGGTCGACTGTGGCCCGGAGGCGGTCTCATAAAGGATGGGTGCTCAGTCTGCAGGAGTGCCGGGTCCATTCGATAGGACCCGGTGGCTCGATGCCTCCCTCCGAGGGGATCTCACTGCATGTCGAGCTCCACGCCTTGGATACACGTGAGGGGCCTCGAGGGCTTGGCCCTCGAGTGATGCCGCGAATGGCGCCCCTTGGTGTCCCTGACTCGGGTGCTCGAAGCCGGCTGTCGAACCCTCTTTCGTCGAGGGCCAGCCTTCGCTGCTTCGAGACTTAGGGCCGGGGCCCGTTTTTGGGTGCTCGAAGCCGGCTGTCGAACCCTTTTTCGAGGGCCAGCCTTCGCTGCTTCGAGACTTAGGGCCGGGGCCCGTTTTTTACTTCCAGAAGAAGCCTTCGTCGCTTGGAATCCTTCCGCCCGTTGGGCGTGCCTTTTTAGGCGGAAACCGTCAGCGAGTGGAGATCGTGGCGCCGGGGCGACGTGCGTGAAGTTGGAGCGGCGGCCTCGGAGGGCCCCGGTAGAGCGGAGCGAGTGCGGAGTCGCCGCGTGTACCTGTCATCCAGCTTGCAACGCGGTCAGATGGGCACATTAAATGCGTGCGGTTACCTACTCACCGTCGCGGGAGACGGCGCCGGTTTGTCGATGAGGACGTGCTGCCTCCTGATGCGGACGGTGGTGTAGGCGGCCCTCCTTTTCCTGGCTCAAACGTCGAGGCTGAGCTCGCGGCAGAAGATCTTGAGGAGGAGTACCAGACCGAGGCCTTGATCATTGCAGAGCTCGCAGGCAGTCGAGGGAGGGCGTCCGCCAGTCGAGGTGTCGTTTTCGAGGGGCGGCGTCGAAGGCCGAGCCCCCATGCCCGGCTCGAGGTGTGGCGTCGAAGGTCGAGGCCCCATGCTCGGCTCGAGGGGTGGCTTCGAGGGGCCGTCGAGCCTCCGTGCCCGGCTCGAGGGGTGGCTTCGAGGGGCCGTCGAGTCTCCGTGCCCGGCTCGAGGGGTGGCGTCAAAGGGTCAGCCCCCGGGCCAATTTTGACGGATGGCTCGAAAATATCCCTCGAGAAGACATCTGGTGGGACGGTGCCGCGCGTGGACGCCACTTTAGCCAGCTCGTCTTCGGCGGGCGCCCATGAGCTCTTCTTCATCGTCGTCGTCATCGGCGTCGCGCTTTGCCCTCTGACCTTTGCCTTTGTCCGTGGAGCAGCCAAAGAAGGCCCCCACTGCCTCGTCGCCTGAGGCGAAGCTGGCGACACGATTCATCAGATCCTCGACCGTCCTGGGACGGTGGCGCCCTAGCTCGTGGACTAGCTCTTGGCATGTCGTGCCTGCGAGGAACGTCGAGATGACATCCTTATCAGGTACGTGGAGGAGCTCGAGGCGCTGCTTCGAGAATCGCCGAGCGAAGTCGCGGAGGGGCTCGTCCGCTGCCTGCCTGCAACGTTGCAGATCCCAGGGATTGCCTGGGCGCACGCAAGTCCCCTTGAAATTCCCGTCGAAGACCCCGACTAGGTCGGCCCAGTCATGGATCCGATCCAGCGGGAGCCCCTCCAGCCACCGGCGGGCGGTGTCCGAGAGGTAAAGCGGGAGTTGGCGTATGATCACACGGTCGTCGCTCTTTGCTCCGCCCAGTTGGCAGCCTAGGCGGAAGTCGGAGAGCCACAACTTGGGCTCGACCTCCCCGTCATACTTCACGATGTTGGCCGGTGGCCGAAAGCGGTCGGGGAGGGTCGAGCTGCGGATGGCCCGGCTGAAGACCCTGGGGCCCGGGGGCTCGAGGGTTTGCCGACTGTCGGCGACCCGCTCCTGGGTTGGCCTGGCTCGAGGGGTGGCCGGCTGGTGGACGGACATCTCGTGTTTGTTGCGGGGCGTGTCCGCTGGCTTCCCCGAGGCTACCCCGCGCCGGCGCGAGGCCGAGCTCTTGGCCATCTGCACAGCGGCTGTCTCGAGGAGGCCCTTCATTTCCCCGAGCATGCGTCTTGCATCGGGGTTGGAGACGACGGGTAGATCGCGGAGCAGCATTGCGGCCGCCGCCACGTTCTGCCCGGCTCGCGGGAAGCACGCCTTGGGACGCGCCGGTGCCCCATCCTCGAGGATCCGCCGGCGGACCTCTCGAGCCTGGACTCGAGCTTTGGCGCCTCGAGGCCGGACTGGTTCCTGCATAAGAGTTTTTTCGAGCTGCAGCAGGCGTTGCCGTTCCTCCTCGGCCTTGGCGATCGCTTCCCTCAGCTGCGCGAGCTGCGCCACCCGGTCGTCGTCGCGGTGAGGCGGTGCACCCGAGGCCGGGGGTTCGTCCTTCCCCTGAGCGTGTGATCCTCCTGCCGCAGCCACGTTTCCGGGCTCTTCGAGGTTGAGCGCCGGCCTGGTGTCGTCGTCGCCGTCGTCCTCGGCGTCGTCCACGACCCCCTCGAGCTGGAAGCACTCCCTGGAGGGGTCCCAGAGGTCAGGGTCGTGGTAGTCGTACTCGTCGGAGTTGGAGTCGTTGACGTCGCGCTGCCCTGGCTCGTACTGGGATCGCAGCTCACGAGGTGGCGACGCGCGGTGGTGCGGACGACGCGCCACGCGCCCCGCGCGGGGTGGCGTGACGCGCCCTCCGCTCGGGCCCTCCGTGGAGAGCAGGGTCAGCTCGCTGCCGTTGCCGGTGGCCAGGAACTCGAGGCTCCCGAACCAGACGACGGCTCCAGCAGAGAACGAAGGAGTGGAAGATGCCATCCAGGAAACAACGAGAAATCGACTCGGACACGCGGAGGCCCCTACCTGGCGCGCCAACTGTCGGTGTTTCGAACCCGGGGGTATGACACCAACGAGTAATATGATCGCGTGCTCTCTTCCTGGATGGTGATGCAAGATGACACAAGGATTTATCCTGGTTCGGGCAAAGAAGGCCCTACGTCCAGCGGGGGAGGAGATTCTTGTATTACTTGCACCTAAGTGCTTGTACAGGGGCGAATACAAGCTCAGTGAGCGTGGACCGGAGTCCGGACTTGAGTGTGTGGGTGTATGTGCGTTCTAACGTATCTGTCCCCGTCCCCCCCGCGAAGGGTCCTGGCGTCCCCTTTTATAGATCAAGAGGAGGCCAGGGATTTACATAGGATGGATATGTACAGCGCTCGGTATGGCGGGGAGTAGGAACTCTGTCTTGTCGAAGCCACTGTAGCCAACGCGAGGGTTGCTGTTGAGTCGTCCTTGAAGCGTGGCTCCCATCCCGGGGCGGATGCGGAGGCGTGGCGAAGTGGAAGTCGTACAGCGCCCATCCCGACTCGCACAGAACACGGCGGGGTCCCTCCGGGTCTTGGGGTACCTGTCTTCCAAGAGCATGAATGCAGTTAGGGCTCGAGGGGCGCGGAGCCGGCCTCGAGGTGGCGTCTACGGAGGGCTCGAGTCCCCGCAGGTATGGGCGAGTCCCGGAATGCCTGGGCGTACGACGGGATCCCAGGTCTTGGGATGAGGCTCGAGCGCGCTACAGTGCAAGGTATGGCCCTACAGTGCAGTACTGGCGACTTTAGCCCATGCTTGTGGTGAAAACGAGGTTTGACTCTGGCTCCGGTTCACTGTGGCACATGCCGCGTGCCAGTGGTCATGACCGGAGTAGGTGGATGCATTAAATACGCAGCGTGGGGCTGGTATCCAATGTCTGTGCCGCTCGAGGGAGGCGTGAGGCGTCTCGAGGGATAGGCTGTCGTGCCAGAGAGGCCCGAGGTCCCCGCGTGGGGTCTCGAAGGGCGGTGTTTGGTTGCGAACGGCTCGAGGTCTATGCGCCAGGGCTCGAGGGGTGGCGGAGCGCTCGCCCGAGGCCTAGCTCGGAGGGCTCGGGCGAGACGGAGAGCGACCGTTCGCCCGAGGCCTGGCTCGGAGGGCTCGGGCGAGACGGAGAGCGTCCGTTCGCCCGAGGCCTGGCTCGGGCGAGACGGAGAGCGGCCGTTCGCCCGAGGCCTGGCTCGGAGGGCTCGGGCGAGACGGAGAGCGTTCGTTTGCCCAAGGCCTGGCTTGAAGGGCTCGGGCGAGACGGAGAGCGTTCGTTCACCCGAGGCCTGGCTCGAAGGGCTCGGGCGAGACGGAGAGCGTCCCTTCGCCCGAGGCCTGGCTTGGGGGGCCAGCATTGTAGACCTCGAGGGGTTGGACTAGGTTTAACCTATTTGTTTGCGTTTGATTGGGGGTACCCCTTTGGCGTTCCCCCGACAAGGATCCTCTCTCTTTCTTGTATTAATTTTGTACAATGAGGATGTAGGGACAGTTCTGCATTCTTCTCTTGTCAACCTTTTCTGTCTTCCTTTAGTCATTGGGTTGACAAGAGACTTGAATTTAGAGCTGCTACTCGAGTACCTCTATGATAATCTTTTGTCTTGTAATGTCACAGCTGAGACTTGTTCTCTCAACAGTGTCTAGATGATGGAGATCTTATCGACTGTTCTTCTTGATTTGCTGGCTCAGGTACTATCTCTCCATCTTCTAACTCTTGTGGTGCAGTGGCTTCATCCTTCATGATGCCCTCCTCAATTCTTGGGAGTTGGTTCTCCCTTCGATGTCTCCTCTTGGTTCTCTTTGGCTGCTCATAAGTGATGTAGTTGTTGGAGAATCTGCAAAAGATCCAAGAGTTGACTTCTCCAGGTCCGACATAGATGATAACATTGATGGTGTTCAAGAACGATCTTCCAAGAATGAGTGGTGGATCATATTCTTCTTCTTGACTGGGATAGCATCTAGTGGCTTGTATTGATTAAAGTGGTGGGTAGGAGATCAATATGTTTGAAGTTGGGTTTCTTCTTCCTCCCTTTGATTGTGAAACACATCTAGACAACGGAATTGTCTCTCCCAGGCTGGCTTGTGATGTAGATGGACTCCCAATAACATGTTCATGTGTTTGACTTGTAGATCTTGCTATTGTTGTAGTGGTACCATCTTGTCTCCCAAGCTAGCTCTTGATTAGAAAAGAGGATAACTTCCCACTTCTTGTCTTGATGTCTTGGGCAATGATGGTTGTAGGCATAGGTTGTCTCATATGAGGTAAGTTGCATCCTGTTTGTCATCAGCGCCCAAGCAAGACTCAAAGCTAGGCTAGCACCATTTGTGATCTGAGAGTAGGTTTGTGTGTCTATGGTTTGGGTTTTGGATCTTCAATGTTTAGACCAAACCATGAATGGACAAAATTTCTCTCCTGCATAATGTTAGTGGACATATACCCGAAGGATTGCAAGAATTTGAAACATGGGTTGTTATCCATAACTTATGTATTTTGCATCTATGCTAATAAAAAGATGTTTTTAGGATTCTTTTAGCATAGACTAATATTTTATGTGTTGGCTGCACTTTAACATGATTCAAGGCAAAAGATAACTTGCAGTAGAAGACATAATAAATAAACTTTGATACTCACAGTTCTTTCATCCATGATGAATGAGTCGAGTCTTCATTGTGCAAGGGTTGTTGAAGTTCATTGTACGCCTTGCTTCATCTCCAGTGTGAGTTCATCTCCGGACTTTCCCAAATTGATATTGAAAGTTTTCCTGCAGGGGTTAGTCCAACAAAATATCCAATATCTACTATAGCATACTATCAGTTCAGAAATCAACCTAGACACCATGTCTAATTTGACTTAGGAAGGCATTTTAAACTAAGCACCATACATAATTTAAAAGCCTTTAGAGGTAAAATCAGCACACCTTTTAGCTCAAGAATCAAACCAGACACCATGTCTTACTTTAATTCATGAAAATAGTTAAACTAAGCTCCATGCCTAATTTAAAAGGTGTATGATAATACTTCAAAATCAAAGAGTATACTATAGCAAATAAAGATAACATGAAAGCATTGTAGAGATTTATTCAGATGGTGATGAAAGAGTATGATTAGTATATGAGCATATCCTAAAGGTAGGGACAACCAACATAGCAACATGGCAAGAAATATTCTTAGAAAGCCTATTCCCCAAGCTTGGATTTTGCACAAATCAAGATTGGATGAATGTAATTCAATGTTGTATGATGATTGATGGGACATACCTTGTGTTTGTTGTTCCTTCGTTCTTTTCTACTCCAGACCTGGAAAGGTTAGTGACAAGAATACCCGAAGGAATATTTTCATAATTATATTTCTATGCTCATTACAAGGACAGTGCAGCAGAAAGGTAGGCATAGCTCATAACCAGGTATTATGATGGGGTATAAGGATTCTACTGGTTATAGCTTGCTCATGGGGTAGTGATAGATAAGAGTGGAATTCAAAAACAACATTCATAAGAATGAAAACAAAAATAATGAAAAGACTGCGACAAAAAAGGAAAAGATAAAAGTATGATTACAAGGTTAAACTAAGACTTAAGATGATCTACCGTTCCCCGGCAATGGCGCCAGAAATGCTTGTTGGTATAAATTAATGCACACTCTACTTTATCCGCAAGCGCACAGATAAAATCTACTGATGTAGCACTTCACCGGAGTAACCCAGTTTTAATATCGAACCCAAAGGAACGGATATCGATGAGTCTCAAGTGTATAACCCCTGAGTAACTAACAAGGACGGAGAAGCTAAAAGTATAGAGGGGATCACTAAGGTTATCTATATCCAACTTAAGAGTGATATGTTTATATTATTCTTATTGGGGAAGTTGCCATGAAAGGTCACAAACAGAGTATGATTCTTTTATGCAAATGTATAATCCTACCGAGCCTACACACGAGTAAGTGGACTATAGAAGAATCAACAAGGCTATAAGAGTCACCCTTGCGAACTACCACTACTACCGGCGTTATAGGAGGCAAATATGAGCTATCAAGTCTAAGCACCACGCTTACACTATCCAACTACTCTAACTCTAGAGCGACTAGAATTAGAGTACTCAAAAGAGAGTCATAAACCTTAAGAATAATAAGCACAATGGCTCAAACTTAAATATAGACGTTGATTACCGAAACAATCGTTGAAGCAAGTTGATGAAGAACTTGAATCCACAGGTACAAGATGAAGAAGTTGATCCGACAGGCCGGAGCTCCTCCTTGATCTCTTCCTCTCTCTCTCTCTCTTCTAGTTCTAGAATAAGACTAGGTTCTAATCCCAAATAGAGGGGTAACTAGTCTTCTACTTGATAGCTGGCTCTTGATTACAACTAGATGAACTAGATCTAATTCTAGATGAACTAGAAGAGATTCATCTAGAGGGACCTCTACTTCTACATTGGAACCCTAGTTTCTGATGTGAAGATGAATAATGAAGATGGAGATGCCTGGAGAGGAGGGTCTGGGTCTGCTTATATAGCCCTGAGGGATCAACCGAGGCCGTTAGATCAAACTGACTTCAGGGACGGTGGAGATGAGTCCTAGGGTTCGGTGGAGGAAGCTTGCAGAAGACGGAAGCCAGCGGGCCCGGGGGGAGACCGACTGGTCTCATGGTGGGACCGGTCGGTCCCACCTGTCATCCTCTCGTGGTGGTCGACCTCCTGGTGTCTTCTTGTGTCCTCTGGAGTCTTCTAGAATATTCCTGACGTGCCGGTTGCGTTATCTCGCGTCGGTTTCCTTCTAGGGGAAGCAATCAGTGCTGGTTTCCTGGTTTAGTTTCTGCAGAATCAAAATTCACCAAAACTCATGGAATATTGTCAATTAAAACCCTAAACCTTTGTTGGTGACTGAATTCATGCCCTTTTCATATTTATTTATCCTTTAATTTTAATAGATAACCAGTGTTTACAATCGCTAGCAGTAGATTCAGTGGGGAACAAGAGTACATCGAGTATAGTACAATAGATCCTAGAGTAAAACTAGGAGAACATGAGAGAGAGAGAGGAAAGTGAGTGACGCAGACCGATGGCCTCTGTCGGTGTCACAGTGGAGCTGGAACTGGCCATGGTGCTTGTTGTCGTAGTCTCCACTCCAACGACGTTTGTTGTAGACGGTGCTGCAGATGACATCCAGTGGCGGCGGCAGTGTCGATGGGGTCTTCCCGCCGCTAGCAGCGCCCCTTCGATCGGTCTAGGGCTTAGGAGTGTAGGTGAGGAAACTGGCGACGCGATGAACTTCGTGTCGCATGCCTCGGCCCCCACCGTCCTCTTTATAGCGCTGTGCGACGGGGGCCCACCAACCACAAGGTTGGGCGCCCCCGATCAAGGCGCAGATCTAAGGCTCGTTAGGCCATTAGGACTAACGGTAGGAGATCACGTTCTAACATTCTCCACCTTATCTCTCATCATTCTTTCATTCTTCAACTTCTCATTCAAAATTCCAAAATTCAAAATTTTCAATCTTTTCTAGTCCGTTCCATTCCATCACAGGCGAGTGCATCGAGCATGTCTCATCATCATAGCAATTAGTGTTGTTAGACTAATAGTCACGTCACACCTTTCTGTTCCAAAACGAAACTTCTTTTTCTTCTTCAGCATTGTATCAAGAAACATAACAAAAAGGCATGTTATCTACTATAGCATGAAGCTTTTTTTTGAAAGATTCGGTTGCCCGACATTAAATTAATAAGAAGGGGAGTTGCAACTTACAGGCGCAAGGTGCGCACTAACCCAATGTGGTAGACCACCACATTGTGTTCAAAATAGAAAAATAGCTGACTACTCGCGGTTTTGGATTGCAATCCAAAGAGAACTAAGGTCCCTACTACCTGTCGTTGCCCAGTTGGAACATTCATCTTGAATTCTTGAGAGGACCTGGAGCTCGTGGCTTCGAAAACCCTTGCATTTCTTTCCTTCCACAGGTGCCAAAGTGTCATCATGGAGATCGAATGGGCGACCCTGGAGCCTTGTTCAACCAGCTTCAAAAACCAGTCCTCCATGTCTTGCGCTTCTGTCTAGATTGAAGGTTGGAGATTTGTGCACCTGCTCCAGTGAGCAACTAGCCTCCACACTTTTGTGGAAAAGGGGCACTCAATGAACAAGTGGCAAGCTATTTCTAGGTCCCTTTCACAGAGCATGCAAAAATAGTTGTTTGGCCAGCCTCGTTGTTGTAGTATGGCCGAGGTCTAGATTCGATCTTGTAGTAGCAGCCAAACGAAGAATTTGCAGCGTGGGGTAGCCTTTGCTTGCCAGATAAGCTTTGGGAAAGTCGATAGTACTTGGCCGCAGAACTGGATTTCGTAGGCTGACTTGGCCGTATAAATTCCAGAACTTTCCAAGATCCAGGTGATGTGGTCCGCTTGATCCACTGATAGGCTAAGCTACAGGGATCGGATTGACCGCCTTAGCTGCAAGAAGTCTCTAATTATGTCTGGGCTCAGATCATGTGCAGTGTCCTGGATCCACTTTTTCTTATGTAGAGCCTCCTTTACCGTGCGCTTCTTCCTTCTACTGTGTTGACAAAGCGTAGGGAACATGGAGGCTGGAGATCGACCGTCTACCCAGCTTGAGTACCAAAAGGATGCCTTTTCCCCATTACCAATAGTTACTCGGGTTGCAGCGCTGAAAAGTGTTGCGGATACATGGGTGTATGCCGAGTCTCTGAGTGATGAGTGATTGTCAACTGGGATAATGCGCATGTTCTTTGGCTTGTGTTGTGCAGGTGTCGAGCATGGATACAGTGATCAAAGGCAAGGTGAAGGTCAAGTAGAGACGTGCCGTGCCGATGGACCGAGAGTGGCGAAGGGCGGACGTGAGGCTTGGACTGAGGGACCGGTGGCCCGAGGATCAGCTGTGGTGGCTGACAGCCTGGGACAGCGACGAGCGAAGACTTGCGGGCACGGTGTTGCTTGGGTCGAGGACCTGGGGACACGTATCGGTGGACGGGGTGCACGGGCGGTGCATCCCCTCTACGGCTCGGTTTGGTGGTTGAGCCACAGAAAAACCGCCGAGTGGACGGTTTCCAGGTTTGGGCCTCAAAACCTGGGCGCTGATGGTTTCCGAGTTTGGGCCACAAAACTCGGGCTGAGGACGGTTTCCAGGTTTGGGCCTCAAAACCTGGGTGCTGCGGGTTTCTGAGTTTGGGCCACAAAACTCAAGCGATGAACGGCTGGTTTCCCGGTTTGGGCCTCAAAACTGGGGGTTGGTCGTGAAGGCTGGTTTCCAGGTTTGGGCCACAAAACCGGGGGCGAAGTCCAGGAAAAGGACGAGCGGAGCGGTGGCGGCACGTGGCGGCAATCGGTGAGGTTGCGTCGAGGCAACGCTACCAGTTGTGCGGGCGTGGCCGTCGGATCACCAGCATCTTCGAGTTGGTCCAGAATAACCCTAGGGTTTAGCTGGTTCGCTCTGTAATTAGTGAGGGGTAGAGTAGGAATTAGAATTAGGATAAGTAGAGGGAGACACCCTCCTCCCATTCTATCTCAGCCATTTGCTCTTTGCCTTCTAGGTTTTCCTGCTCTCCCAATCCCCTGCTGTAGCAACTGAGATCCGCAGAGAACCATACCTCTGTGTACTAGAGATTTTGAGGAAGTGAGACCGTAATCTCACTGTTGTAGCGTGTGGTAGCCACACGGTTGCAGATCGATGTGTTGATTCGCGTTTTGGTTCATGTTCTTCGCGTTCTTCGTTTCTCCGTGATTTTCCCGTCACTCGATCTCGCTCCCTACTGCATCTTTTCGAATTCCACTTGAATCAACTTGTTCTTTATAGTGAGGAGTTCATTTCCACCGAAGGAATTTATCTAACTCCTCACGAACAAGTAGATCGGGTCGATTTCATTTTCGTTGTGCTTTTTCGGTTCATACACCTTCCCCTTCGATTTCCCGGTGATTGAGTTGATTTGAGCGGATGATTTCTTAGGGATAGTCTCCCAACTACCTCGTGATCATCTTCTCCAAGTTTGGGATCAAGGGATTTTGATTTGAATCGGATTTGGGAGGATTTGAGTTGAGGGCGACCGAAATCGCCGTCTCTGGGCACTCGCGGACAGTCCGCCGCTGTGCCCGCGGACAGTCCGCGCGTCGGGCTCTGACCGAGCAGTGGTCGCACAGCTCGGCTGTGCTGACTCGGTTTGACCGGCGGACAGCCCGCCGTAGTCGGTCGCGGACAGTCCGCGAGCCGACCAGGGAGGTTCAGCAGCAGTGCTATTTTGGGATTTTTGCCGGCGGACAGTCCGCCATCTTCCCGCGGACAGTCCACGGTTGAGCTGGACAGTCCGGGACCGTACCGGTGGACAGTCCAGGAATCGGCTGTGTGTTGAGATTTGGTGCGTTTGCTCTCCCGGCTTCTTCGCTTGGTTTTCGGACTTCTCGGTTGGCTTCTTAGTTCACCTAGGAACCTCTCTAAGTATCTTTGCTACTCGTTAGCATCGGTATTTGTGGATTTCCCTACGTAGCCTTCAATCTACGTTTGGGACTCGGTTTCTAGAGATCGAACTTGTGCCGTTGCTTTTGGCTTTTGGTTTGCTGTCGCTTTGTGGTGCCTCGCTGTGATCCTAGGGATCATCCACCCTCTTCCAAGGGTCGTGGGCATCACGGTTTCGATCGAAGCTTTTGGGGGTTGATTTGTGGGACAAAGGCCAAAGTTTCGAGAGAAATTTTTGAGCTCCCATTCACCCCCCTCTGGTCGCCTTGCTATTGCATTCTCGGTCCTTCAATTGGTATCGAAGCAGGTTAAGGATCTTCCACCTTAGCCGGTTCCAGATCCACAGAAGGCGACATGGATCGCGGCATGGGCAAACCGCCGTTTTTCGATGGGACGAACTATGCGTATTGGAAGATACGCATGTCGGCCTATCTGCAGAGTTTGGGTGCTTCCATCTGGGATATTTGCAACTCTGCCGATTACGTGGTCTTGGCTGCTCGTGTCACTCAGCATCAGATCGATGAGCACGATGCCAATAGCCGAGCCTGTAATGCTCTTTTCTCATGCCTGAGCATGAGTGAGTTTGATCGCGTTTCCCACCTCGCTACGGCTCGAGAGATTTGGGCTACCCTCATGCGTTTCCATGAGGGAACCACTCAAGTCAAAACCCTTCTCTACGAGTCGTTCAAGCGAGAGTATGAGAACTTTCGACATATGCCTGGCGAGAGCATAGAAAGTTTATTCGCTCGCTTTCAGGTGATTGTCAATAGGATGAGGGCTAACAAGGAGCTGTTGCCTTTCGACGATCATGAGAGGGCTTTGAAGCTTTTGCATACCCATGATCGGTCGGTGTGGGATTCCAAAGTTCAGGCGATCATTGAATCAACTAACTATGAGACCTTCACGTGCAACGAGCTCTTTAGTAAGCTCAAGTCCAGTGAGATCGATGCCATGGCGAGGGCTTCTTATGAAAATCCTTCTCGCCCGTCGATGGCTTTGCTTTCTGGCTCTTCTGCTAAGCCCTCTGGAGGCTTTGCACTTTCCTCTCTTCTTTCTGTCACAGAGGAGCAGTTGGAGTTCATGGGGGATGACGAGTTGGCATTGCTCGCCAACCGGTTCTTGCGGTTTCACAACAACCGCATGAACCGTCACCGCAGAGGAGGACGCTCGGGATGTTTCGAGTGCGGCGACCCCAACCACTTCATCGCCAATTGCCCGAAGAAGAACAAGCAAGTCTTCCGCAAGGCGGATCATGGGCACAAGTACGACTCTGGCAAGCGCAAGGAGAAGTACGTCCCCGCGAAGCACAAGCGGAAGGGCGGCTTCAACAAGGAGTACATCAAGACCAAGTACTTGGAGAAGGCCCAGGCTGAGCAGCGTGCATTCTTCGTCACGCTCAGCGACGTCGACGACTCGGATGACGACTCCGCTTCCTCAAGCGACGACGAGTCCGAGAAGAAGAAGAGGATCGAGGACAAGCTCAAGGGCCTCTGCTTCTTCGCTGACGACGAGGGCTTCTGCACCATGGCCCTCGGCAAGGAGGTCGACGGCGAGCTGGAGGAGATCCCTCGGAACGACGACGACGACGACACCTCCCAGGTATCTCTGACCCCCGATGAGCTTTCTGCTGAGGTCGAGAAGCTTACTGCCGCCCTTCTTAGCCAAGATAAATTGCTTAGACGCACTGCTAGAGAGCGGAAGGAGTTTAGGCAGAAGTGGGAGGATACGGTGAAGGAGCTTGAGTTTGCCAAGTCCACCGTAGTTGTTTCTGAGGAGGTTGAGTGTGAGATGTGCACCACGCACATGACTGACCTTCTCACTTTGAGAGGTAAGTATGTTGCGTTGGTAGGAGAGGTGGATGAGCTAAAGGCTAGATCCTTGCTGTTGGGTGCGTGCAAGTCCTGTGCGGGCTTGCAATCCGAGTTGGCAGAGAAGAATGCCAAGATTGTGTCTCTTGAGAAGGCCAGCTCGGATAGCACGTGTGTGAATAGGTGCGTTCTTTGTGAGGGTTTGGAGATGGAGATTGCGAATGTGAAGCATGACAAGATGCAAACCGAGGAGGAAAACACATACCTTCGGACCATCTTGTCATGGGTGTCGAGTGGTGAGCCGCAGCTTGGGATGATGATCTCCCAGTTCAAGCGTGCTGCTGGAGGCCCCGGTGTAGGTTTTGCTCAGGGTGTTGATGTTTCATCTTTCGGGAAGATTGGAGAGTCGAGTGGTCTGAACCCGTGTGAGAAGCCCAACTCCACCACTACTCCCAAGCTTACCAAGATTCCACCTAGAGAGTCTCTAAAGCCTAACACCAAGGATGGTGTATTTGTGGAACCTCCGAGAGCTCCACCCAAGAAACAATCATGGGCTCCAAAACCAAACCACCTCAAGAACAAGCTAGACACCATGTCACCCATCCAAGAGGAGCTTATGCCACAGAAGGGCAAAGTGATCCACACCCACTACCGTGAGTACCAACAACCCCCTATGAGAGCGGTGAGGTACCATTGTGAGCACTGTGGGAGAGATGGACACTTGAGTGAGTTTTGCTTTCGGCACAAGAGAGAGGCGCGTCGCGCAAAGGAGATGAACAACACGGACATGTACCATACTTTCCATGATGTACATGTGTCGAATGTTCAGAGGTGTGCTGCTAGGCCTAGAGGTCCAAACCCTCACATTCCTAGGCCTAGGCCGCGAGGAGGTCGTGCCCGGCGGGAGCCTGCAGTTGTGGGCTATGGACCCCATGGCGGTGGCTTTGTAGTTGAGCGTTTTCCACCACCGCATTTTGAGTATCGCGATGGACGCTCCTCCCTTAGCGGACCACGTTTTCCTCAGCGTGGTGATCGCTTTCCCCGTAGGCGTGCTAGGAATGGTTTTTCTGCTAACCGTTCTTTTGCGCAGCCGGCCCAACACTTGTATTCTCCCTACTTCACTAACCCCAGTGTTAGACCGTATGCTCACCCTATGTCTTTTTATTGATGTAGGTAAAACGATTGGAGAACGTTCGGTTGGTGGATTCCGGTTGCTCGAGGCACATGACCGGAAACGCCAAGTGGTTCTCCAGTCTTAGTCCTGTTGCCGGAAAGGAGTTTATCACCTTCGGCGACAATAGCAAAGGTAAGGTGTTGTCTCGTGGGTCGGTGCGAGTTAATGAGCACTTTGTGTTGCGCGATGTTGCTCTTGTTTCTAACTTGCATTTTAACCTTCTTTCTGTTTCGCAACTCTTTGATGATGACTATGAGATTCGTTTTAAGCCGAATCTCAGTCGCATTTTGGATCCTCAGGGCAATCTTGTGTGTTTGATTTCGCCCTTTGGAAAAGTCTTTCATGCGAATTTCTCGGAGTCTTTTGGAACTTCTCGTTGTCTTGTGGCTGGACCTTCCTCCTCTGATCTTTGGAAGTGGCATAGGAGACTTGGTCTCTTGAGCTTCGACTTGCTTGCAAGGCTTAGTTCACTAGGCCTAATCCGAGGATTGCCCAAGTTGTCCATGGAGAAGGATCTTGTTTGCCATTCTTGTAGACATGGGAAGATGGTTGCCGCTCCCCACCATCCAGTGACTCAGGTCATGACCAAGCACCCTGGAGAGCTTTTGCACATGGACCTTGTTGTTCCGGCTCGGGTGAGCTCAGTTGGGGGGAAGTGGTATGTGCTTGTTGTTGTTGATGACTTTTCGAGATATTCGTGGGTCTTCTTTTTGACTGAGAAGACCGAGACTTTCTCCTTTGCTCGCAATCTGATTTTGCATCTTTAGAACGAGTTCCCTTTGAACTCGATGCGAGCTATTAGGAGTGATAATGGTTCCGAATTCAAGAATTCGAATTTTAAGAAGTTTTGTAACTCTTTGGGTTTAGAGCATCAGTTTTCTTCTCCCTACACACTGCCTCAGAATGGTGTTGTAGAAAGGTAGAATCGGACCCTTGTAGAGATGGCCAGGACGATGCTCGATGAGCATAGGACTCCTAGGCGATATTGGGCCGAAGCTATGAGCACTGCATGCTACATTTCCAATCGCATTTTTCTCCGAGCTTTCTTGAAAAAGACTTCTTATGAGTTGCGTTTTGGAAGACAGCCCAAGGTGAGTTATTTTAGAGTCTTCGGTTGCCATTGTTTTATACTCAAAAAGGGCAACTTGGACAAGTTTGAGTCTCGTTCTTCTGACGGTGTATTTTTGGGTTATGGCACTCATACTCGTGCATATCGCGTACTTAACCTTGATACTAACCGAGTCATGGAGACATCAGATGTCACCTTCGACGAGACCATGGTTTGTCCTTCTTCTCGTTTTGAGCGTGCAGGTGATCATGAGGTTGGCGAGCCTCTTTTTGATGATGAGGAAGAGGGTGCTGAAGGGATGGATGACCCAACGCCTCCTCCACCTGCTGTGCCGCAAAGAGCGGCTTCCACTACGACTCACGGCCCCGATCCCTCTTCTTCGACGACTTGGAGGCCGTGGGATCCGCCACCTCGAGCGGTACCTTTTGTACCCGAGGAGGCACCAGCTGCTGTTGAGGGGGAGGCTACATCAGTTCGGGAGGCGCCACGACACATCCAGCGCCAACACCCGCATCAACAGATGATCGGCAGCATCGGCGAACGCGTCACTCGGTCAAGGTCACAACAAATCTCTCACTTTGCTCATTCTGCATTTGTTGCTGATTTTGAACCTCTAGATGTTGGACACGCTTTATCTGATCCAGATTCGGTCAATACCATGCATGAGGAGCTTGAAAACTTTGAAAGAAATCGGGTTTGGGTTTTGGTTTCTCTTCCTCCTGAGTGTCACCCTATTGGGACAAAATGGGTTTTCAAAAACAAACAAGGAGAGGATGGCCATGTTGTGAGAAACAAGGCCAGACTAGTAGCCCAGGGGTATAGTCAGAAGGAGGAGATAGACTATGAGGAGACTTTTGCTCATGTAGCTCGTTTGGAGGCGATTAGGATACTCTTGGTTTTTGCTGCATCCAAAGGGTTTAAACTTTTTCAAATGGATGCCAAGAGTGTCTTCTTAAACGGCTACATAGAAGAAGAAGTGTATGTGAGACAACCCCCCGGTTTTGAAAATCCCAAGTTTCCAAACCATGTCTTTAAACTTCACAAAGCTTTGTATGGTTTGAAACAAGCCCCTAGAGCCTGGTATGATAGGTTGAAAACCTTTTTGCTTGCTAAGGGTTTTAAAATGGGATGTGTGGATAAAACGCTTTTTCTCCTCAAGCAAGGCAATGACACTCTCTTGGTCCAGATTTACGTGGATGATATCATTTTCGGTGGTTCTTCTCACGCTTTGGTTGCTAAGTTTGCAGACACAATGTGCAGGGAGTTTGAGATGAGCATGATGGGCGAGTTGACGTTTTTCCTCGGGTTGCAAATCAAGCAATCCTGAGAGGGGACGTTCGTGCACTAGGGCAAGTACACTAAGGACATCCTGAAGAAGTTCGACATGGGTGAGGCCAAGCCTCTTCCAACACCCATGCCGACCACGGTGGCCCTGGATGCGGATGTGGATGGAGAAGCTGTGGACCAGAAGGAGTACCGGAGTATGATCGGGTCGCTAATGTACTTGACGGCGACACGCCCGGACATCCAGTTTGCGGTGTGTCTATGCGCGCGATTTCAGTCGTCGCCGCGCACCTCTCACCGTCAGGCAGTCAAGCGCATTATGAGGTACTTATGCTTCACTCCAGAATTTGGGATTTGGTATTCTGCTTCCTCCACCCTCTCCCTTTGCGGTTATTCTGATGCCGATTTTGCTGGTTGTCGTATTGATCGCAAGTCCACTTCTGGGACTTGTCAGTTTATTGGTTCTTCTCTTGTATCGTGGTCTTCTCGCAAGCAGTCTAGTGTCGCCCAGTCTACCACAGAGGCTGAGTATGTTGCTGCGGCTAGCTGCTGTTCCCAGTTGCTTTGGATGATGGCCAATTTGCATGATTTTGGTCTGAGCTTTTCTCGCGTTCCTTTGCTTTGTGACAGCACGAGTGCTATTAGCGTTGCTAAGAACCCCGTGCTGCACTCTAAGACCAAACACATTGATGTGCGCTTTCATTTTCTGCGAGACCACTATGAGAAGGGTGATATCGACCTTCGCCATGTCGATACTCATCATCAGTTGGCTGATATTTTCACCAAGCCTTTGGACCAATCAACTTTTGCTAGGTTGAGAGGTCAGCTTGGTGTGTTTCCCCTTTTAGATGGGGGAAACATTTTGACTCTTGTATCATAAACCTGACTGTGTGTTTTTCGATTGGTATCTTTTCTGCATTTCATCTTGCATATTTCCATTCAGAGCTTCATGAATATAATCTTTAGAATGTGGCTATGCTCTGTCTAGTATTTGCTCTGATGCTTTATGATGATGCTTGTAGCTTATGCTCTTTCTGATCACTAATGCATGTTGTGAGCTGAGCTATTTTTGAATGGTGAACCTGCTTAAATGAACATAAAACTTGAAACTGTTCACCATTGAGATATGCAACTAGCATGTGTAGGATGTGTAGAATTCACTCGTGCTTTTCATATATGCTAGGTTGCTATGTCTCTAGTTCTGAGTCATTCACTTGCTTGGTATGTTCATATTCTGAGATAAAATTGAACCAAGTTAAGTGAACTGAAAAGATCGAGATGGGTTTGCTTGTCAGCACATCACAGTTTTGAGACTGTTTCTCATTGCACTTTGAGTTAAACTTGAGCTGTGTAGTGTATGACCGAAACTGCTGCTTTAAGCTTCTGATTGCTTCTGCATAGGCTTCGCACAGTTGAAAAGTTAGGCAATGACAAGCTTTCAACCTCTCGCAATCACATGCTGAAATTTGAACTTGCGTAATTTAACCGCTGCAACTCCGATAAAATTTGGATACACAAGTCTATGTTTCACTCTATAGCATGATGATTGAACCTTGCTAGGGGTAGTTCACCTTGTATATATGATTAGCACTTGTTTGACTTCCTGTCTATACATGTTTGGTGCTATTTTGATGGTGAATACCTTTTTGACTGAAAACTGCTCACTTGTTCTCATTTCGCATTTGGTGCTCAGTTTGAGCCTTTGCTAGCATTTTGTGCATTTTAAAGAATCATCGGATCAGCACTTTGTCGAGCATCCTCATATTCTATCGACTATATTCCTGAAGCTGCTAACTTGCATTTTGACTCATATGCATTTTGGAAGGGGGAGTTCTTTTGTCAAAGGGGAGAAACTTGCTTGATGGTGCATTTTCAACTAAGGGGGAGAAAATATTGACAAATCATGAGTGCCTTCTATGTTCAACTAAGGGGGAGAAAATATTGCAAATCATGTGCTTTCTGAGTTGAACCAAGGGGGAGATTTCCTAGTTGTGTGCACCATTCGAGGGGGAGTTTTGCTCACTGCTGCGTTTTCGAGCTGGTAACAGTTGGTTCAGAGCATTTTTGATAGCTAGTTGTGTTGAGCCTTTGCCTCTTTCTTGAGGGACTAGCATCTTTGCTTTTATGCTCTTCAGCTGATATCTAGCTTTCTTCAGTTGGTATCAAGCTTCCTCGCTAGCGGTGTTGAGCCCGTTCTGCCTTTTCTTGAGGGCTAGCTCTATTTTGCTTGATTTTCAGTTGATTTTCCAATTGGTATCGAGCTTTCCCGCTAGCGGTGTTGAGCCTGTTCTACCTCTTCTTGAGGGCTAGCTTTGCTTTGCTTGGTTGCGTCGAGCCGTTGCCCATGTCTTTGGGAACCAAGTTGTTTTGCTCTTTCCACTTGACCTTCTTCGGCTTTGATATGCTTTTGGGTCATTTGGTCGAGTTCTCTCTCCTTCTTCCTTCCTATCTCTATTCCATTTATGATTTGTGTTGGTAGTTGACAATGCACTCATCAAGGGGGAGATTGCGGATACATGGGTGTATGCCGAGTCTCTGAGTGATGAGTGATTGTCAACTGGGATAATGCGCATGTTCTTTGGCTTGTGTTGTGCAGGTGTCGAGCACGGATACAGTGATCAAAGGCAAGGTGAAGGTCAAGTAGAGACGTGTCGTGCCGATGGACCGAGAGTGGCGAAGGGCGGACGTGAGGCTTGGATTGAGCGACCGGTGGCCCGAGGATCAGCTGTGGTGGCTGACAGCCTGGGACAGCGACGAGCGAAGACTTGCGGGGACGGTGTTGCTTGGGTCGAGGACCTAGGGACACGTGTCGGTGGACGGGGTGCACGGGCGGTGCATCCCCTCTACGGCTCGGTTTGGTGGTTGAGCCACAGAAAAACCACCGAGTGGACGGTTTCCAGGTTTGGGCCTCAAAACCTGGGCGCTGATGGTTTCCGAGTTTGGGCCACAAAACTCGGGCTGAGGACGGTTTCCAGGTTTGGGCCTCAAAACCTGGGTGCTGCGGGTTTCTGAGTTTGGGCCACAAAACTCAGGCGATGGACGGCTGGTTTCCCGGTTTGGGCCTCAAAACCAGGGGTTGGTCGTGAAGGCTGGTTTCCCTGTTTGGGCCACAAAACCGGGGGCGAAGTCCAGGAAAAGGACGAGCGGAGTGGTGGCGGCACGTGGTGGCAATCGGTGAGGTTGCGTCGAGGCAACGCTACCAGTTGTGCGGGTGTGGCCGTCGGATCACCAGCATCTTTGAGTTGGTCTAGAATAACCCTAGGGTTTAGCTGGTTCGCTCTGTAATTAGTGAGGGGTAGAGTAGGAATTAGAATTAGGATAAGTAGAGGGAGACACCCTCCTCCCATTCTATCTCAGCCATTTGCTCTTTGCCTTCTAGGTTTTCCTGCTCTCCCAATCCCCTGCTGTAGCAACTGAGATCCGCAGAGAACCATACCTCTGTGTACTGGAGATTTTGAGGAAGTGAGACCGTAATCTCACTGTTGTAGCGTGTGGTAGCCACACGGTTGCAGATCGATGTGTTGATTCGCGTTTTGGTTCATGTTCTTCGCGTTCTTCGTTTCTCCGTGATTTTCCCATCACTCGATCTCCCTCCCTACTGCATCTTTTCGAATTCCACTTGAATCAACTTGTTCTTTATAGTGAGGAGTTCATTTCCACTGAAGGAATTTATCTAACTCCTCACGAACAAGTAGATCGGGTCGATTTCATTTTCGTGGTGCTTTTTCGGTTCATACACCTTCCCCTTTGATTTTCCAGTGATTGAGTTGATTTGAGCGGATGATTTCTTGGGGATAGTCTCCCAACTACCTCGTGATCATCTTCTCCAAGTTTGGGATCAAGGGATTTTGATTTGAATCGGATTTGGGAGGATTTGAGTTGAGGGCGACCGAAATCGCCGTCTCTGGGCACTCGCGGACAGTTCGCCGCTGTGCCCGCGGACAGTCCGCGCGTCGGGCTCCGACCGAGCAGTGGTCGCACGGCTCGGCTGTGCTGACTCGGTTTGACCGGCGGACAGTCCGCCGTAGTCGGTCGCGGACAGTCCGCGAGCCGACCAGGGAGGTTCAGCAGAAGTGCTGTTTTGGGATTTTTGCCGGCGGACAGTCCACGGTTGAGCCGGACAGTCCGGGACCGTACCGGCGGACAGTCCAGGAATCGGCTGTGTGTTGAGATTTGGTGCGTTTGCTCTCCCGGCTTCTTCGCTTGGTTTCCGGACTTCTCGGTTGGCTTTTTAGTTCACCTAGGAACCTCTCTAAGTATCTTTGCTACTCGTTAGCATCGGTATTTGGGGATTTCCCGACGTAGCCTTCAATCTACGTTTGGGACTCGGTTTCTAGAGATCGAACTTGTGCCGTTGCTTTTGGCTTTTGGTTTGCTGTCGCTTTGTGGTGCCTCGCTGTGATCCTAGGGATCATCCACCCTCTTCCAAGGGTCGTGGGCATCACGGTTTCGATCGAAGCTTTTGGGGGTTGATTTGTGGGACAAAGGCCAAAGTTTCGAGAGAAATTTTTGAGCTCCCATTCATCCCCCCCCTCTGGTCGCCTTGCTATTGCATTCTTGGTCCTTCAAGTGTGAGGTCAGTATCATCCACAGGCAGCTGCGAACCCAACCATGGTCTGTCTGAATTGCTCCACTCAATCCAAAGCCACCTTAGTCTCAGAGCTCTATTGAACTTTTGCAGTTCGAGAATGCCCAGACCGCCGTCGGACACCGGTTTTGCCACAGCGTGCCATGCAACTTTACATTTGCCTCCAGTTATCTCACCATCGCCTGCCCAAAGAAATTTTCGTCTCACCTTGTCTAGATCTTTCAGAATCTAGTTTGGTGCTTTGATAGAGGTCAACCTGTAGATCGGTATGCTTGTCAGTACTGACCGTACGAGCTCTCGATGCCCAGCCGGGTTTAGTATCTTCCCTTGCCATCCAGCAAGCCGACTTCTTGCCTTGTCCACGTAGCTTTGCAGGTGGATGATTTTCAGACGCCCAAGAGTGAGTGGGAGGCCCAGGTAAGTCATTGGGAAACCAATTTTCTGCCCTTCGAAGTCTTCAAAGTCCCTTAGAACATGGTCCAGATCTATGTTGTTGCATCTAATTGGTGCTAGTGAGCATTTTGACCAATTCAGCCTGAGACCAGTTACGGCGCCGAAATGGCTTAAAATCTGCAGCAGCGAGGATACCTCCTGTTGGTTTGGATTTAGGAAGATGACTGCATCATCGGCGTACATCGAAATTCTGAATTTTGCCATTCTTCCTCTGAGGGGCGTGAGGACACCTTCTTCTGTTGCCATCTCCAGTATGTGTTGTAGAGCATCAATCGCTAGAATAAAGAGGTAAGGTGAAAGTGGGTCACCTTGCCTCAAACGTCTAGAGTGCTTGATGCTTTCTCCTGCCACACCGTTTAGTAGCACCTGGGAGTATGAAGTACGAAAGAGCAGTGTGATTCAATTTCTCCATCTGGCACTGAATCCTGTGTTGCAGGGCTTCCAAGAGGTACTCCCATGAGACCGTGTCAAAAGCTACTATATGAAGCTACAACATGTGTGTGTGTATATATATATATATATACAAGTGCTATTCTACACCCTAGGTGTAGAATATTGTTCTACACCAAATTGTTGTACTAAACAAAATTCAGTATTGTTCAGTAGTCGCGGGTCAGTATTATTCAGTATTTTTTTGATGCTAGGTGTAGTACTGACTGATACTGAACGTTGTTCAGTACTACTTAGTATTTTTTCTAGTCAATTTTGTCTAGACCTAGGGTGTAGAATAGCACTACCGTATATATATAGGGTAATTATTTCATACTCCCAGGGAGTAGTTACTCCAATGTGTATATCTCTTGATTTATGGAGTTTATGACCCGACGAAGTGTGAAGTGTATGTAGATAAAGTATACGATCATACTAAACATTCTAGAGTGTCATATGTCATACTTATTTTATATACTACTCTAGTGGTATTTTAGTAATATAATAAAAAGTTTATGCTTTTTTGAAAAATTTCGCGTGAGTAAGATTTGGAATATCTTAAAACAAGTATATAAACATACTCAAACCGATAAATTAGTATATATATGTGTGTGTATACTATATGCATTGTATGATGTGTTGCCATATACAGCAGAAATACACACAGATATTGACTGCAAAAAAAAAAAAAAAAAAAGCTAAACAACAGCGAGAGCAGAACTGGGAAAAAAACACACGTACGCGGTACGCAGCAAATATTCGATTTACGTGTACTCTACCGGATGGGATCCGGTTTGGTGGTGTATACATGCACGCCGACGGCTACGACGACGACGGTGAGTACGCAGAAGTAGAGGATGGCGTGGACGAGGATGGCGAGGGCGCTGGTGCCCATGTTGCCGAACTCCACCACCCTCACCCTCGCCGGCAGCTGGAACAGGAACCCCGGCGACAGCACGATGAACAGCACCACCGCCACGATGATCGGCCCCCAGTCCGTCGTCACCATATCGCTCGATCTCTGCCTCGATCAAGCGCAGCAGACGACCTTCGATTCGCTCGCAGAGTGCAGATGAGGCAGGCTCACGTCGGGTTTGGGGAGTCAGCAATAAGGCCGGCCGGGTACGTCCCGGTAAATGCCATCCTTTGAGATCAAGGAACCGAAAGGCAGTGGAGGCAAAGGACAAAGGCGAGAGAAAAGAGCAGCTTTATTACTCGTGACGAAGATCGACACGCGGCTTGGACTTTGGACAGATCTCGGCCGCTTTATTAGCTTTCTGGTTCTTGAGCGAGGCCGCTGGTAGCAAGGAAGGGATCTTCTGGCCATCTCTAATAGCTCTAGCCAACCTCTCGTCTAGGACATCCGCAATGGTCGTCAAATAGCTGGCTAGGAGAAATTTTATTGGCTCTCAATAGCACTTTACAAATAGCTAGCGAGATGAGGTATAAAAATAATAAAAAAGTAGCACTCTTATTGGCTATCGAGGAGAGAGATCAAATAGCTAGCGACTTCTCAATAGCTAGTTATTTGATCTCTCCTCGATAGCCAATAAGAGTGCTACTTTTATAAGTTGTTTCATCAAAATAGTATTTATTTATATGTCTCATCTAGCTAGCTATTTGTAAGTTGTCATTGAGAGCCAATAGCATTCTTCCTAGAGACCAAATAGCTAGCGATTTGGACACCATTGCGGACGCCCTTACTAATAACACTAATATGATTAGACCACTAAGCACGATGAGCCTTTAGCCCCGGTCAAAATTGAGCTTTAGCCCCGGGTATGGAGCCGGGGCTAAGGAATCGGGACTAAAGGCCCGACCTTTAGCCCCGGTTCCCTGCCCCGAGGCTAAAGGGGCACCTTTAGCCCCGGTTGGTAATATGACTGGCCTCTTTAGTTCTGGTTGGTATAGCCTCGAGGGTTGTCCCCTTTTTTTCTTTTTTTTCTTTTCAATTGGTTATTGTTTTTGGTTTACAATTACATTAGTTTTTCTAATACGTTTTCTTCGCTGCTAATATATTACATTAGAGTTTCAAATATGTATTCTTCGCTGCTAATGTATGTATGTGTGTATATATACATATAAAATTTACAATTACACACATAAAATATGAAACTATATATATATAGATCGAGCTACTAGCTAGCTATATACATTATATGTGTAATATATTTATGCACATAAAATTTACAGCGTTATCGTCCATGCATCGTCCTTAGTATTTACAACACAAATTATGACTGTCACTTGAATGTCATACAAATGTTCGTCCTGGTTTGGTTTCATTGGTTCTACCGGGTTATAGTAGAACTCGGTGCCGGTTTTGAGGACATGGTCATTAATAAATCCTGCGATTGTCTCTTGAATTCCTTTGAGGCGCACAATTTTCAACACCTGGTTCTTCAACCATAGCTCCTTTAATTTGCAAAAAAGGAAAAATACATTAATATACATAAGATTTATTTAATCGCAATAAAGAAATACATGGATTTATTATATATACATGTTACATATTTTCTGTCTCTCTAGAGGAGTTCTTTTCGCATACACCGAGATAAACTCGCAAACGTAGTACCCACACAAATTGTTCCCTGGTGGTTGCCGTAGAACCCACTGCACGATGTAAAAAAATTACTCTCGTCATCCGCGCGTGTGATGAAGCATGCTACAGTGGTAAAGACGCGGGGAGCTAGTACAACTTAATTGCAATTGGATAGGAGGAGGAAGTGTCGCTTTCAAATCCGGACGGTGTTTCGGAACGAACCAGGCCCAAACGCTGCACAATAAATGGATCGTAATTAACTATTGCAGATTTAAAGTGTAGAAATCAATATTTAGAGATCGAAAGTTACCCCTGGATAATGTCTATGATATCTTGGTAATCTCACAGTGGTTTTCTCAACGAGTCATAGATTAGCAATTGACTTTTGTAGAGATCGAAGACAATCAATATCCAGTGAAAGTTGCATTAATTTGCTTATATAGTCAACATATATCATAGGAAATTGAGTAAGTAAAATTAAATGTGCACACGATAACAACACCCACCTAAAGTTGTACGGGAAGAGTATATATCTTTTGTCCTTTTGGTTGATCAAGAACCTCCGGAGATTCCTCCCCGTTTCATTTCTCCATATATCATAGCAGGAATTTTTGTTTGGGACCGAGAATACGATATATGGGTCAATGAAACCAACCTCCTTGTCATTTCTACGTGCGAGGTCTCTCATCATGATTCTGCATATGTATAGACACGCTAGCTAGTGTTACTATAATTACATTTACATATACATATGCTAGAGTGAGATTATTAAAACGAAGGATCACTTACAAACAAAAGTAGCTGACGAGAGATTTGTCTAGAGCATCCATGTGGCATAGCTGGTGTAACTCATTGAATTGGATAAGTATAATGTCATCGCCATGAAAGTAATGATGGTCTCTAATTCTAACGCAAATCCAATCATCTACTTTTTTGCTGCACGCTGCCATGTACCACTGGTTTACTAAGTACATTTGAGTACCAAGTTTTGTGAGGGCTGCATGGTTTTATAGACTCTGGCCATATACATAATTCTTCTTCCAGTGATCAATTTGCGGAGCACTTTCGATGGCTGATTCACCGAGCATTTGGGACAAGGTTAGACCAGTTTCTGCGAAAAATGCATCAAGATGCTTAGGATTCACATCAAGTTGTTCTAGCGCTTTCAAGTTAGAACCATATTCATTCGCAATGACTAGCGGGGGCACTGATTGTTTTGATTGTTCCCCGAGCTGTGGGACACCCTTGTTTGCTCTCTTCTGTTTCTGCTTCACCTCCTCAAGTGACTTGGTGATAGTGCGGTCATAGTCTGATACTGGCGATTTCTTACGAGAATCACGCACCTTTTTCTGATGAGCATCCACTTTTTTTCTGAGCATATCAGGACGTACAAAAAGGTACGGCTTCTCCGGGTTTCTCTTCGCTTTAATTTTAGCCTCGGTGTCCGCCCAGAATTGGTCCAAATGTGATTTCGCTGCAGCATTAGTTTCCTCGTCAGTCTTCTCATATGGAAGTTTCATCATCTTAGGAATAGCTTGTCTTCTTTCTGAAGAGGCTTTCTTCTTTAGTGGCGGTGGGGCCGATGCCTTCATTTGTGTGGCTGGCCTCTTCTTTGGTGCAGTCGGTGGTGGGGATGGAGCGCGTGGTGGAGGAGATGGGGCCGGTGGCGGGGATAGAGCCCGTGGTGGAGGAGATGGGGCCGGTGGCGGTGGGGATGGAGCCCGTGGTGGAGGGGATGGAGCCGGTGGCGAAGATGGAGACCGTCGTGGAGGGGATGGAGTTGGTCGTGGAGGGGATGGAGCCGGTCGTGGAGGGGATGGAGCCGGTGGGGATGCATCTGTGTCTTTCATTGCATCGCCCGCAGCACTATGACTATGTGGTGAATGGATAATTGGACTTAGGTCGGGGGAGGTCCTGCTATGAAAACAATATGGTATGAGTAAACAATTATTTAAGCCAATACATAACTAGTGAAAAAATGTTTCATTCACTTTCATCCGCACCTAGGGTTAGTTTGTTGAGGAGGAGAAGGAGGTGATGCCCCAGGAATAATGATATAGCGCTTATGCCAACATATGAATGCCTTCTCCGCTTCTCATAAAGTCTTCTCATCATCACCTCCTTCAATGTCAAGAGTCACATTGCTATGCCCTTTCACTACTCTATCCACCGAGACACTAGCATAACTAGGTGGTACTAATGCCCCATGGCATCTTGGTGTCTTCGTAGGGTCAATAGGAGATACAACACCAATAGCCACCATTATTGTGTCATTCCCATGTGGAATGTGCAGCTCACATGTCGTGAGAGGATCAGTGATGTCATCCATGGGGAAGCGCAGCCCTACGTCACCTTGAATCATTGGCACCTCTGTGGAAGCGCAACTGCTTTTCAACTGACCAGGGGGGCTGATGTTGACTCCAGGCTCTGATGCAGATTGCCTTTGCATGGAACTTATTGCTAACTGCACTTGCCTTTTGATTTCCTCACTCATTTTATCTTCAAGTGCTTTTTCTTGCTCTACCGCTTCATGAGCCATGACCTGTGATTGAATAACCATTTCCTCCATCCTTCGCATCCACTCTGCCTCCTCCTCCTTCTTTCTTTGGGAAGCCATGCACCCACGACACCTCCCCATAGCCTCTTGTTCTCCCACCGTGTTCAAGATTCTCTAGGGCGTATGTCAGCTCATCCTTTTCTCTGTTCGGCTGCCACGCGCCACTGTCAGCCATGTCTCGAGCATAAGCCAATCTTTCTGCTGCTCTTTGGAGTTTTGTGCCATACACTACCCTTCTTGTCTGTTGGTCCAGGCTTCCTCCATGACCAAAAAACCAATACTTGGCGCGCTTAGGCCAGTTGATTGATTCTGGTTCGATGCCCTTGGCTAGAATCTCCCGTTCCATTCTTTGCCACTTAGGAATGGCACTCTTGTAGACACCTAATGCCAAGTGATGGTGGTATTGTTTTTGTCGGGCATTCTGTTGGTTTATTCTGACCCGTGCCTCACCCTCTTCTGATTTCTTAAACTCTACAAACTCATCCCAAAATGGCCTCAACTTGACGTAGGCCTTTGTGTTGAAATCCGGAGTTAGGTCCTTCTTGATAAATGTGTTGTACAATTTCTTCTTCCAACCCTGGAATAGTGTTGCCATTTTCTTCATAGCCCAATTCCTAACTCTTTCCTTCAAATTTATATCATCTGTTTCAAGCGTGAAATGTGCAAGGACGTCTTCCCAAACCAGTGCCTTATCACGATCAGAGACAAAACTTATATGAGGAGCACTTTTCTTTTCCTTCCATTCACGAGCATTGATCGGAATCTTATCCCTTACAAGGCACCCACAGTGGCTAACAAATTTTTGTGCATGTTCTCCAAGTACTTGGCATGTTTCCTCGTTGAATTCCGAGATAATGTACCGACCATCCAATGGCTTCTTCGGACCTCGTACGGTCCTACTCTTCCTGGTAGTCGTTGTCGATCCGGAGGGCTACGTATGTAGGAACAATAGATTATAAATACATTTATAAATTGTTTAGAATTTCATGTGCACATAGAGAGTGTAGGTATACCTCGCCAGTATTTTCTTGCATGATTTCTTCATAATCGGCAAAGTATTGACTGCCATCATCAACTTCTTGATTATTGTTATCATCACCTGCTAATTCTCGATGAGCGCCACTGGTTAAGTTGTACATTTCTTCCTCCATGTTGTCATTTGGGTCAGCCATTTTTGCGAATAACATGGAGGATAATAAACACCATATTCGTAAAAAATAACTTATATTAATAAAGACCATATTCATTTTTTATTTAACACTTTGTAAACGTAACACGATCGATAATAAACATGAGGATTTAATACATGAGTGATTCGGGTTTCGGGTTTTAGGGTTTAGGGTTTCAGGTTTAGGGATTACGGTTTAGGGTTTAGGCCCTAAACCCGTAACACGATCGATAATAAACACGAGGATTTAATACATGAGTGATTCGGGTTTTGGGTTTAGGGTTTTGGGTTTAGGGTTTTAGGTTTAGGGTTTAGGCCCTAAACCCGTAACACGATCGATAATAAACACGAGGATTTAATACATGAGTGATTCGGGTTTTGGGTTTATGGTTTGGGGTTTGGGGTTTGGGATTTAGGTTTAGGGTTTAGAGTCTAGGTTTTGACAACATTAAAAATAACGTACATTCACAAAGAGCATATTCGTAAAAATAACACTACCGATATACACGAAAATTCATATGTATCAAAATATATCTAAATGTAAATAAATGTTTACATATCATATCCAAGTGAACCAAAAAATATATATCTAAGTGATTATTCCATAAACATATACACGACCGATATAAATAAATGTTTACATATCATATCTAAGTGAACCAAAACATATATATCTAAGTGATTTTTCCATAAACATATATTTGTAAATATATCTAAGTGAACCAAAATATATCTAAGTGATTATTCCTCCTCTATCTATCACAAAGGACACACCGTTGACGAGAGGATGACGACGGACGGTGGCGAGGATGACGTCGCGGTGAGGATGATGGCGGACGGCGGTGAGGTCAGCGCGACTGTCACACCCGGTTTTAAGAACAAAACCAGGTATACACCATATGTGAGCCCAGGAAGTCAAATCTCACATATAGCTACAAATAAAAGGTAATATCAAAAGACAATACTTAAATACATAACGTATAAACACAAAGAACATAACCTTAGGGAGCAGACAGCGGGAAGACACTCCGATCTTCAGATGGAGACACCAACTTCACAGGGAACAACTAACTGGTTGATCACAAGCCTAACTTCTCCAACTTCCAGCAAACTGGTACCCATCTGGGATTTTTCCAAAGTGTTGAAAAGTAAAACAAGCATAAGTACATCTTGTACTTAACAAATATAACATGGGGTTCATGAGGCTCAAAAAGGGTGACACAGGTTTAACTGTGGAAGCTTTTAATTGGCATAATTTTAGCATTAAGTAGCATCAAAGTATAACCATCCCAAGTTAAACATATGATCAAGTAAACATGTATCCATCCGTTCAATAAATATAGTATCATCATCATCATTATTAAAGCAACAACTATACCATAAGAATTCCAGGCCGCTCGTAACCGTGAACACGGCTGATATATCAGTTTTACACTCTGCAGAGGTTGTACACTTTACCCGATGAGTCATGATATCCATATGCCCGGGTTTATAACTCCCATAACACTTCCAAGGTGAGCAGGCAGGATACACTGCGAAGCCTTTCAAAGGTTCATCTAACAAGTTAGGGCCGCTAGGTCTTAAGGCAAGGGGATGTAGAGCCCTCCTTCCAGGTGGCACAATAACACGCAGCCTATACACACGTGGACAGAAGCCGCACTATACCCGTCTCGGCAAGTGCCTTATGTGCCCTTTTGGGTAACCACTAACAAGCTAGAAAAGGTCCTCATACTGAGCCAAGGTCAGAGCCATATAACTCCCATGGTTGCACTGTATGTCTCGGGTGATCCCTTATAGTAGTTCCTAAACCATGTTGCTATAAAAGTCATATTTTAACATGTCACATATACCATTAAATCAGGTTCACATGATCATAGTTTAAGTTGAGCACTAGCATAGATCTACCCAATGCATACCCATGTGTAACAAGGCATAAGATCAAACATCTAGGATAAGTCTATATAGGCATCAAGGTAGACTCATGCAATATGAATTTATGTGATTATAAGGTGAATAGGTAACAAGGATGGTCTCATGCTATACTTGCCTTAAACTCAAGATCCTTCTTCTGTTGACTTGTATACTTCCAAAGGTTGACTCTTGATCTTGAACTTTTGATACGAACTTCTTCTTCTTGATCACCAACGTATAACTCACTGACTGGACATATGATCACAGAACACCACACATACATCCAAAAGCAATCATGCAAAGCAAACATAGCCTATGATTAGAACAGTACATCAATCATAAGAAAATAAGATAAAGAGTTTTGAAAACCAATCTACGATTCACTACGGTCACACAGACGCGAAGATCACTTTAATCGGAGTTATAACGAAAAAGATATGAACTAAACAAGATTAAAGACACTAATTACTAGATTAGATCTAACTCAAACTTTTAATTACATAAAATAGTAGTTAAAGTTATATGGTTAGAAAGAACTTTTCGAAACGAATCTAACGCAAGTTGAATGGGTCAAAACGGAGTTAAAACGAAGAAGTTATAAGCTTTTGAAATCACTGGCAGTTTTATAAATAAATCAAACTCGAATTTGCAGATTTAAATTAATAAAACAAAAACCGAAATTCGGCGGGTCTGCGTCTCAATTGAGCAAAAGCGCAGGGGTTTGGTTGGAAGATTGGACAGACTCAGTGAATAGGATCGACTGGACTGCGGGTTGAGATCTGAAAGTTGTAAGGGGTTTTTTGAAAAACTGTATGCGAAGGGGTATGGGACGCTGGGAGCCATCCGATCTGTTTTGGATGCGCCAGATTAGATCGGGGAGCAGGCGGTGGTGCTGTCAACCGGAGTTGGGGAAGAGGATGGCGCCTGCGGTGGTGCCATGGCCGGAATTCAGCAGCGCGTCTCGGGTTAGGGTCTAGGGCTCGGTAGAGAGCTCGGAAAAGGCATAAATCGATGGAGGAAAGCGAGGGGATCTCGCCAAACGGAACGGGGTCGCTGATGAAGCTTCGGAGCTGGCGAACTTTGCGATGAGGCGGCGGTGGCGGTCCTGAGAACCACGGTGAGAAATCAGAGCATGAAACAAAAGGGGAAAAAGAGGGAAAAGTGCTCGAGTGGCTTCAGGAGATCGATACCGAGCTCGGGGTACCTTCTGTGGATGCTGAAACTCACCGAATCATCGAGTGGACGGCGGCGGGATCTTGACTAGGGAGGAGATCACGGCTAGAGCAATTTAGGGCACAAGGGTTCATGATTCTTGGAAAAGGAGAGGCGAAGGAGGGTCGCGAACTTTTATAGGGGCGCTAGCTTGGGCAGGAAGGCGAGGAGGAGGCGTGGGCGTGGCGGACTCGTGCTCGGCAATGGAGTCTGTGTCGGACACGAGGAGGAAGATGCGACCGACAAGTGGGCCACGAGGGTCAGAGAGATGGGAGGGAGGTGCAGCGCGCGTGCGGTGGGGACGCGCCGTCAGTGAGAGCAGGGCGAGGCGAGCGTGCTTGCAAGCGCGCGGCTGGGCCGTTGGCGGCCCAAGCGGGAGGAAGCGCGGGCGCTGAGGAGAAAAGGGGATCGGGCCAGAAGCGGCCCAATGCGGGAGATGGAGAGAGACCGGGCCGATGGGAAGAAAGGGCCAGGCCGAGCAGCAGGCCGGCGGGATGGTTTCGGGCCAAAAGAGGAGAAGAGGAGGGAGAGGGAGAAAGGAAAGGTTTTGCATTTTCTTTTTATTTCCAAACCTTTTCAAATCATTTTTCAAAACCTAATTTGAATCCTTTCAAACTTCTGATTTGAATCTTTGGGAGAAACAACAAGTTTTTGTAACTTTAAAATTTTCCAAACTTTTGAAAAACAAAAAGTCTTTATTTCGAAAACCCTTTTTTTATATAAAATTCATTTTAAATTATTTTGATCTTAATTTGGATTTTGAACCAAAAACCACACATCACAAAAACTCAAATGCACCAACATGAATGCTCAAACATGTTTCTAAACCCTAGGATAAATTTTAATTTAGAGAAAAAATTATTTTCCTATATTTTATGAGCACAAAAATTCATAAATAAACCATTTTAACTCTAATTTCATAAATGAAAACTTCAGGGTGTGACAGCGATCAATCTCTTTTTATCTACATGTGTAACATATATTTTGTTAGAGTAAAAAACATATATATTTATTTTCTATATTTATATATCATTTTCAGTTTTTTTATAAATATGTTTCTATTTATATTCATTTTCTATATATATCATTTTCTGTTTTTTATAAATATATATGTATTTATAATCATTTTCTATAATATTCGTTTTCTATATATGTATTTATATTCATTTTCTATTGTCTCCTGCACACACACAGTGCACACATACACACACGCACACACACAGTGCAGACGGCGAGGCGGACGACGGCGACACACACGGCGCGGGAGAGGACGACGACGAGGCACGCGACGGCGCGAGCACGATGGCGGCGAGGACGACGGCGAGGCGCCGGCGCGCGCGGCTGCGCGAGAGAACGACGCGGCGAAGGCCGAAGATCGACGGAGGGCGGAGGGTGGCACGGGAGAGGACGACGGCGAGGCGGACGTCGGCGAGGGAGCTCGAGGACGACGGCGGCGTGGCACTGGATCGGAGACGGCGAGGGAGGCGGCGGCGCGTGAGTCTGAAGTCCATCTGAGGAAGGAGGAGGGCATTGTGCTCTATATACTCGGGCAACCTTTAGTCCCGGGTGGTGCCACCGCCCGGGACTAAAGGTTTTTTCCCGCAAATGTTTTGGGTTTTCTGTATTTTGGGTTTTGTATTAAGTTTTCACTATATAAATATGTTGTAATACTTGTTAATTACATAGTAAATTAAATATTAGGCATAAAATTACTTAAAAATAACAGTTGTATTTCATTTTACCTTATTGTATAGTAGAAAATTTTGTAACATAAATTCTTTTCTTTTCTTATAATAACAAATATAAATGTAAATAATAATTCATATTTTGTTAATGCAAAAATAAAATATTAAATTTAAATATCTAAAACAACTGGCTCTCGATAGGAAAATTATTTTTGCATTATCTGAATGTTAAATTTTGGGTTGTTCATCTTTCATTTTCCAAATGCACGACAGAGAAATTCACTGTTAAATTGCAATTTAATTTAAAAAGATAAATTTGTATAGTTAATATATGTTTTGTGTCGTATTGGTCTCAATTTTTTTCTTAGGCTGTCACGTGGCACGGGTGAGGCAACCAACAAGTTTGTGATTTTTCAAAGATGGTTTGCTACTTTTTCCGGTTTAATTAAATTACCACGCACTGTCACCCAATAAATGTTTGTAATAATTAAAAAATAATTAGAAAAATCTAACACCTCTTGTGGAGCATCAATTTGGGCTCATATGCTTGCCAAAAATAAATCAAGTCATTTCGACAACGACATCAACGAACCATAACTATCTATAATCATTATTAATTACACAAAAACTATAATACATAATATTAGTTAAAACATCACTATATATCAAGCGGGTACACTGGTGATCTTCTTCTTGACGTATGTCCCTTGGTTATGATCATATCGTAACCATGGAGTCTCCTCAGCATTTAGCAGGATGCTTGGGTCTTTGGTCCCACTGAAGGGTGGTATTCGGTCATCCCTTTCATAATCTTATGACATGTCTGACTTGTCCTCAATTCCCATGATGTTTCTTCTTCCTGAAAGAACTATGTGGCATTTTGGCTCTTTAGTTGATTTATCGTCATTTTTCCCTCTCTTGGGTTTTGTAGACATGTCTTTCACATAGAACACCTGATTCACATCATCAGCAAGGACGAATGGATCATCTTTATATCCAATATTATTGAGATCTACTGTTGTCATTCCATACTACTTGTCAACTGTTACTCCGGCTCCAGTCGTCTTGACCCATTGGCATCGAAACAAAGGGACTTTTAAATTAGGTGCGTAGTCTAGTTCCCAAATCTCCTCTATGCGGCCATAATATGTTTGCCTCTTCCCATTTGGGTCCATGGCATCTACGCGAACACCACCGTTTTGGTTCATGCTTCTGTTATCTCGGGCAATGGTGTAAAATGTATTTCCATTTATCACATACCCTTTGTACGTGAGGATGTGCCACGATGGTTGCCTAGCCAACAAATATAGTTGCTCATCAATATTGCTATCACCCAGACATTCTTTTCGCAACCAAGTGCTAAAAGTATTCATGTGCTCACGTGTAGTCCAAACTTCATTCTTCTCAGAAAATTGGGATCGTAGGAACTCCTTGTGTACCTCAACATATGGCTCCACCACGGAGGAGTATTGAAGAACTGTGTAGTGCGCTTTATTCAAATAATTGTCCCCTGTACCGATATATGTTTTCTTCCCTAGTGTCCCGTTTCCACTCAGCCTCCCCTCGTGCCACGATTCAGGAACACCAATCGGGTCAAGGTCAGGAATAAAGTCAACACAGAACTCAATGACCTCCTCTGTCCCATAGCTCTTGGTGATGCTTCCTTCTGGCCGAGCACGTTGGTGAACATATTTTTTCAGTACTCTCAAGAACCTCTCAAAGGGAAACATGTTGTGTAGGAACACAGGACCGAGAATATGAATCTCCTTGACCAGATGAACTAGGAGGTGTGTCATGATATTAAAGAAGGATTGAGGGAACACCAACTCAAAGCTCACAAGACATTGAACCACATCATTCTGTAGAGTAGCTAGTTCTAGTGGATTGATTGTCTTCTGAGAAATTGCATTGAGGAATGCACATAGCTTCACAGTGGCCAGACGTACATGTGGAGGTAGAATTCCTCTTAAAGCAACCGGAAGCAATTGCGTCATAAGCACGTGGCAGTCATGCGACTTTAAGTTTAGGAATTTCTTCTCTTGTATATTTATTATTCCCTTTATATTGGAGGAGAATCCAGATGGTACCTTGATGTTGTTTAGGCATTCAAACATGATTTCCTTCTCTTCATTGCTAACAGTGTAGCTAGCAGGTCTTAAGTAATGGCGTCCATCATCTGTCTTCTCTGGATGTAGGTTGTCTCGTTCTTTCATGCGCTGCAAGTCTTGTCGTGCTTCAAATGTATCCTTAGGCTTCCCATACACACCCATGAATCCTAGAAGGTTGACACAAAGATTCTTTGTTAGGTGCATCACGTCGATCGTGTGGCAGACCTCTAGTACATGCCAATAGGGTAGCTCCCAAAATATTGACTTCTTCTTCCACATGGGTGTGTGTTCCGTAGCATCTTTCGGAACAGGTTCACTGCTCGACCCCTTTCTAAAGACTACTTTCACATCCTTGATCATCTCAAGTACATCTTCCCCAGTTCTGTTGCGAGGCTTGCTCTGGTGGTCTGTCTCACCTTTAAAATGCTTGACTTTCTTTCTAACATGGTGATTCACAGAAAGAAATCGACGATGCCCAAGGTACACTATCTTTCTACATTTTTTCAAATATATACTATCCATGTCATCAAAACAATGTGTGCATGCATTATATCTCTTGTTTCTCTGTCCTGAAAGATTACTTAGAGCAGGCCAATCATTGATTGTTACGAACAACAATGCTCGCAGGTCAAAGTGTTCATGTTTGTAATCATCCCACACACGTACACCTGATTTACTCCATAAAAGTAGGAGTTCCTCAACTAATGGTCTCAGGTAGACATCGATGCCGTTGCCAGGTTGCCTCGGGCCTTGGATGAGCATTGGCATCATAATGAACTTCCGCTTCATGCATAACCATGGAGAAATGTTGTAGATACATAGAGTAACAGGCCACGTGCTATGACTACTGCTCTGTTCCCCAAAAGGATTCATCTCGTCCGTACTTAAACCAAACCTTAAGTTTCTTGCGTCTTTTGCAAACTCCGAAAATTCTCTATCTATTGCTCTCCACTGGGACCCATCAGCGGGGTGTCTCAATATGTTGTCTACCTTACGGTCTTCTTTGTGCCATCGCACTAACTTTGCATGGTCCTTATTCCTGAACAGATGTTTCAGGCGTGGTATTATAGGAGCGTACCACATAACCTTGGCAGGAATTTTCTTCCGGGGACGTTCTTCGCCCTCAACATCGCCAGGGTCATCTCGCCTGATCTTATATCGTGACGCTTTACATACAGGGCATTCATCCAAATTCTCGTACTCCTTGCCACGGTATAGGATGCAGTCATTAGGACATGCATGTATCTTCTGGATTTCTAATCCCAAAGGCCAGACGACTTGTTTTGCTTCGTACGCAGTGGCAGACAATTCGTTAGGCTTCGGAAGCATCTTTTGTTTTATAATCTTCAATAATTGTCCAAATGCCTTGTCAGATACACCATTATGTGCCTTCTATTGTAGCAACTCTAGTGTTGTACCTAACTTTTTTTGTCCATCTGCAGCAGACGAGTATAGTAATTTCCTGTGATCCTCTAGCATACAGCCAAACTTAGCCTTCTCCTTTTCACTTTCGCAATCTCTTTGTGCATCACGAATGACATCACCAAGATCATCTTCAGCGAGTGTGTCTTCTGCACTTGCCTCTTCTTCACCTTCCCCCATTGCAGTATCACCAAAGTCATCGTATTGAGCAATAATATCGTCGTCAGGGTCCAATTGTTCTTCTTCACCTTCTTCCATCATAACCCTAGTTTCTTCATGCTTCGTCCAACAAATATAGTTTGGCATGAAACCCGACTTGAACAAGTGTGAGTGAAGACTCCTTGAGCTAGAATATTCCTTCGAATTATTACAAAGGGCACATGGGCAGCACATAAAACCATTCTGTTTGTTTGCCTCGGCCACTCTTAAGAAATAATGCACGTCATCAATGAACTCTTTTGAGCGACGATCGGCATTGTACATCCAGTGACATGGGCGGATTCAAGGGGGGCTGCAGCCCCCCTTTGCCCAAAAACATGCATAGAATTATAGCTAAGATTAGTATAATTTTGCTTTAAATTAGTCCAAAATCTCCTGCAGGCTAAAAAAATAATGGAAAATTCAGTCCAAATTATCTTAAAATCTACCAAAAACCTCTTGTGGCCCAAAAATACAAGGATTTTAGCTAAGATTAGTATAATTTTTCTTTAAATTAGTCCAAAATCTCCTGCGGGCAAGAAAAATAATGGAAAATCCAGTCCAAATCATCTTAAAATCTACCAAAAACCTCTCGTGGGCCAAAAATACAAGAAGAATTTTAGTTCAAACTCGGTTCTTTATGTATTTAGCCCCCCTCGTGGGCTGATTTTGGATCTGCCACTGTCCAGTGACGTGTCATCGTCTACATTATATGACATATCACATAATTATATCTCTCATTCTTATAAACAAATAAAATTATAAAATGACATATAATATAATTATATCTCTCATTCTTATAAACAAATTTAATTATAAAATAACATATAAAATTATATATCTATTTCACTATTTCTCCATTTCTTCAAAAAAAACTAATTAAACCGGTCACATTTTATAAACTAAAGTATTATATATTTCTAATTTTTGTAAACAAATAATTTAAATAATCTCTAATTCTCCAAAAAATTAAAATAAAGTATTATATATTTCTAATTTTTTAAAACAAATGATTTAAATAATCTCTATTTCTCCAAAAAAAATTAAAATAAACTAATTAAACCGGTCACATTTTGTAAACTAAAGTATTATATATTTCTAATTTTTGTAAACAAATGATTTAAATAATCTCTATTTCTTCAAAAAAAATTAAAATAAACTAATTGAACCGGTCACAATTTGTAAACTAAAGTATTATGTATTTCTAATTTTTGTAAACAAATGATTTAAATGATCTCTATTTGTCCAAAAAATAGAAATAAACTAATTAAACAGTCACATTTTGTAAACTAAAGTATTATATATTTCTAATTTTTGTAAATAAATGATTTAAATGATCTCTATTTCTCCAAAAAATTAAAATAAACTAATTAAACAGTCACATTTTGTAAACTAAAGTATTATATATTTCTAATTTTTGTAAACAAATGATTTAAATGATCTCTATTTCTCCAAAAAAATTAAAATAAACTAATTAAATGGTCACATTTTATTTTTAGGGTACTAATTTAAACTATCAAGTGAATGAACTCAAAATAGCATCAAAAACCACATATATATGTGACAGCTAAAAATATGAAAAACTGAAGCTAGTAACCTTTGAACAAGTCGATGGCAGCGTACATGTGATGAAATAGATCAATCGCCGGAAATATGTTATCAAACAAAAATCACCAGAGAAGAGAGCAAACAAGAAAGCAAAGTGACTGAATGAAGAAAAAATAAAGACAGTAGACAGCTCGGGCACGGCGGGTGGAAGAACAGTTCAAATATAGGGAGGGACATTTAGTCCCGGTCCTTGTTCGCAGCCGGGGCTAAATGCCAACATTTAGCCCCGGCTGGATACAGCAACCGGGGCAAAAGCCTCTGTAATGGTTTGTTGGAATCACACCTGCCTTACCTCGGCACACGTGCAGGGGAGTGGCGAGGGTGTCCAACTATCGAAATCAAAGGCGAAGGTGTAGAAAAATAGAACAACGGTGTTTCTTCTCTCTTCCAAAAAAACCATCCTCTTTACAGTGTTCATTCTCTGGTATTTATAGGGAATACCAAGGGACACTGACCAAATTACAAAAGGGTACAAGAAAGATTCCTTAGCGCTGTACAACAGAAGGGCAGAATTGTACAAACACAGACGGTGCGGAAACCCTAGCTCGCCTTTCATACGTCCGCCGCCACTCGGCTTGTGCACCCCCTCGCGGGAACGCTAGGGTTGACCTTTGGCTTGTGGAACCATCGCTTTAGTCGCGAGGCCCGCGTTCGCTTGCCATCCGTTGAGCTTAACGCATCTTGCGAAGGTGTATAGGACACGCGAGGGTCATTTCTGTGTTCTTCACGCCTCTTGCCTACAAGAATCATAAAATGTCCCGAGGGTCTAGCTAGTATCGAAGGTTAGAAAAATGGCTCGAGGGACTTAACAAATGACGAAAGGAAAATTTAAGAAGGTGTGCAGGACGTGCGAGGGTCGTTTTGGTGCCAGCCTGCCTGACGTCACTGCCGAGGGTCCCTTCCCCCAACAGTAGCCCCTCGATGGCTTGGATCTAAAAAATGATACTTAGGCCCAAGCAGCGCTTTTTGTTGGGAAACATAACGTGACCCTTGGCAGCGACGCCCGCGGCTGCTTGTGGGTCGGGCCGTTATCTTTTTATTTGTGGTGTTGAAGTCCATCTCATTTTTTGCATCGTGGTTTTCGGGGGCCGCGCCGAGTTTGTCGGGTTGGGTAGCTCATTCCTGTGCCTATAAATAGGTGGGGTTGGTGGGTGTTTGAAATTTGAGCTATTGTCTTGCTGTAGCCATCCTGCTGCTGTGATTTTCTTGTTGTGAGGGTTGTTAAGCTTGCTGCAAAGGTTGAGTGGCTCGTTAGCTCTGCGAGGGTTTTGAGCTAGGGAGATGGCTAGGTCCAAGCAGACTGCTCGCGTTGCATCTCCGTCTGTCGCGGATGACGGAGTGACCTTTGAGTTTGGACTTAGCCGGGTTTTTAACTCAGATCTGGCGTCCTACGTCAGGCGAAGCTGGATTGAAGATGGAAAGGCGGGGCCAGCGCTGGAGAGACTGTTCCCAAGCCGGAGGCCGATGAGGTTGTTGTTTTTGAAGAGTTCTTTGAAGCTAGTCTGCGCTTTCCGACGACTTCGCTTGTGACTTCGGTGCTTCAGCGTTTTAACCTGAAGTTTCATCAGCTGACGCTGTCGTGCTTTATGAAGTTGTCCATTTACGTGTGGGCTTGTCGCTCTCAGGGTGTGGTTCCACATGTCGAAGGTTTCGTGCGGACTCACCGTGTCCACATGCAGCCAAGGAAGATTACTGACAGCGAAGGTAACATTAGTTTTGGTCAGTTTGCAGTGTACACCTTCTGCCATCGGGCTGGCTCGGAGCTTCCAGTGCAAGCTCGGAAAAATAAGTGCACGAGTGGGTGGCAGGAGCATTGGTTCTACTACAAGCTAAGCGGTGCTGTTGAGCTTTGAGGCGAGCTTCCGCCCCTCGGAAATGTTACCGCCGAAGCATTGATGTATGGAGAAGCGCACGCGGCTGTTGACTGCTTGAGGGTTATTGCCCGCTCACAGTGCGCTCACGACCTGGTTGAGGAGTACTGCTGCGCTAAGGTTTGGCCCCTCAGTCGGAGGCAAGCCTGGTTCGAGGTTGAGGACGACTCTGCCTATGAGGCGAGGGGTTTGAAGAAACCAAAACTGGATTTGAACAAGATCTGGGAGAGTACTCTCAGGAAATTTCCCAGTCGGAAAGCTGGTGTCGAAGCTGTTCTGAGACGGGTTCAGCAAACGGTTGAGAATCTTGTCGGAAAGCTCTAGAGCCTCAAGATTAAGGCCATTCATAGTGCTGTGGGAAGCGGTGGTCGAGTCAACAGGCTCTTCGACATGTTCGGGATCTCTTACCCTGATTGGCCCGCACCTTCGAGCGAGGATGCTCCGAAAAAGAGGAAACGCACTTCCGCGGAGGAGAAAGAGGTTGTCGCAGCGCCGAAGAGGGGTCGCGGTCGAGGCCGCGACGGCGCTGGCGGCGGCCGAGTGAAAACACTGGCGACGAAGGTTGTTGTGGCGTCGGGCCTTGCCGGCACTTCATCTTCTTCGGACATTGTATCGGTGATGGGTGGCCGAGGTGTTGCTAAGGTCGGAGGGCGGATACCTCGCGTCGGCGGGATTGGAGCTCTGATCCAGATTTCAGACGACGAGGGTGTTTCCGATGATGATGAAAAAGAGGAAGAGAAGGAGGCCAAGAAAGAGACCGACACTGAGGATGATTCATCTGATGAGGTTAGCGACACCTCCGGTGACGAGGGCGACTGAGACGATGAGGTGTCCATTGGTGATGACAGGGGGAAGCGGTTGTTTCATCGAGCGTTGATGCTGCAGCTGCACGCAGTGTTGATGAGATCCTCCGGGACCTCGAGCCTGAGAGTCCCGAGCGAGGGTCAGTGCCCGAGTTTGCAGGGTCGCATATCTGGGTTGGCGGGTTTGAGGTGACCGGTGACCTTGAATCGGAACGAAACCCTGGTAAAAGGCCATATGGCGAAGCTAGCCGGTCCAGTCTTCCTTACTTTGCCAAGAAGATTGGGGTTTCGGATCCGGCAACAGAGCTTTTTACGAGTCCGGACCTTCGAGAGTGCCACTTGCAATGCGCTCTGGAGGAAAGGCGGTTTCTTGGTCGAGTGTTTGGTCGGGTTTGTGTACCGGAGGCCGAGCTTCGATTGGCCAACCAACCATTGGGCGAACTTCATGATGATATTGATGTTAAGTTGGCTGAGCTGATGCTTCTTAATCGCTCTGAGCGCCGAAGGGCGGGTTATAATCATGATTATCTAAGAAATTGGTTGGCTGAGGTTGAGAAGGAGAATAAAGATCTCCGGCGAGGTTAGGAAAACAAAGAGATAGAGCTTAAAGGTGCCATAGAAAAAGTTAAGAAATCCCGGGAGGAAGCGCAGGAGGTTGCGAAATGTAATGCTGAACTATTGTCAGCTTGCCATAGAAAGGACAAAGATTTGGTATCCGCGAAGAGTCGCATAGCTGAGCTGTCCTCAGAGTTGGCTACTCAATCTGAGGCGTGGCAGAAGAGTATGGAAAAGATTAAGGATAAGGTTGATGCTTGCTTGACTGAAGCCGGCGGCTCTGCTGGGGAGCTGCTACCTGCTGCAAATGCGGAGGCCTTCGGAGATTGGCTCTCTAATGAGCTTGATGTTTTCAGCTCGTTGGTTGGTAACGCGGCCGACTTTGGGGGCTATGCCGGAGCCTTGGCCATGGCCGGTACTCTTCGCCAAGCTGATTGTGATCATCTTTGCAAGGTTAAGAGGTCGAGCCATGTATTTCCAACAGTTGACGAGGTGCGGGCTATGAAGATTAATGATGCAGAGGTTCGCAACTGTGCGATGCGTTTACTCCGAAGGTTTTGGATCACTGGTGGAGGTCGTGCTCTTGCCTTCGAAGAAGCGGCCGAGGCTACTCGTCAGGTGATGATGGCATATGATGTGTTATTATTTTTGTCTCATTTATTTATGTATGTTTATGCATTTTCTGTGTTTTTATAATATAGTTTTATTTGTTGTGCCCTTGTTGCAGGCTCGAAAGGACGCGTTGCCCTCGCCATCTGCACGCGATGATTCGGTTGGTTGATCCAAGTCTGCGCCTGTACGGGGTTCTACGGAGGTTGAGCCGGTCGAGGAGGCTTCAACAGTTGAGGCCGCTCCTACCGCTGAAAATGCTGATATAAACAAACCGGCCGCGGTTGAAGGACCGAAAGTGCTACCAGAAAGCGACTAGAGTTGGGTAAATGGGAGCTTTAAATTTCTTTTCAGAAACTTTAAACCTCTGTCCTGAAAATCAACCCCAAGAGCAAAACCGATGCGCGTGATGTCCACGACCCAAGAGAATGGGTGGATGTTCCCTAGGAACACAGCGGGACACCACAAAAATTCCCTCGCCCAAATTAACGCAGGTCAACTAGTGACAGGATGAACTTTGGGTAACCTCAACCTCCCCCGAGCAACGCGAGGGGGATTCATGCTATTTTTAAAGGGAGAAGCCTGATTTCTGTAGAGCACGAAGTCAGGAATCCAACGCAACAAGCAGATCTCAAATCGCAAGTCGGACGAACAAACTGCGGATGAAAACGCGTAGGACAGCACTGACCGGACTCTGCCTGCGTCCGGTCAAGAAGCACCGGACGCGTCCGGTCAACCAAAAACAATTTTGGAACCTCTCTGTTCCTGACCGGACTCACTGAGTCTGAGCGTCCGGTCAGGAGTCAAGCGTCCGGTCACACAGGCCAAAACAGATAGCAGGAGCGCGTCCGGTCACTGAACAGCGGAGCGTCCGGTCAAGTCAACGAAAATCACAGAGCAAACATTCAACGACCGGACTGTGGACTTGCGCGTTCGGTCAGCCCGACCCAGCGTCCGGTCACCCCGAAAATCAGTTGTTCATCCACCGATTCGACACAAACTCCCCCAAAACGAAACCTCTAGGGTTCAAACTTGGAGAGATGAGTCACAAGGAGGATAGTGAGCTATCTCTAAGAGATCATGGCTCGAACCTATCTCCAAATCGGTGAATCGTAGAAGTTCAGGGAAGGGAGAAAAACTTGACCCGAAACAAAAATCGACCGATCTACTAGCTCGTGAGGTTAGAGGAGAATTCCTTCGGTGGAAAGAAGTGCCTCACGATCTAGAACATCTCTGTTCAAATGGAATCGCAAAAGACGCAACGAACAAAGAGATCGATCGACGGGAAAAACGTGGAGAAAAGCAATCCGCAAAGAACAAGAACAAAACACGAATCACAATCATGAATTTGCAACCGTGTGGCTACCACACGCTACAATAGTGAGATTACGGTCTCACTTCCTCAAAATCTCCAGTACACAGAGGTATGGTTCTCTGCGGATCTCAGTTGCTACAGCAGGGAATTGGGAGAGCAGGAAAACATATAGGGCAAAGAGAAAATGACTGAGATAGGAAGGGAGGAAGGTGTCTCCCTCTACTTATCCTAATTCTAATTCCTACTCTACCCCTCTCTAATTACAGAGCGAACCAGCTAAACCCTAGGGTTATTCTGCACCAACTCGAAGATGCTGGTGATCTGACGGCCACGCCCGCACAACTGGTAGTGTTGCCTCGACGCAACCTCACTGATTGCCGCCACGTGCCGCCACCGCTCCGCTCGTCCTTTTCCCGGACTTCGCCCCCGGTTTTGAGGCCCAAACTGGGAAACCAGCCTTCACGACCAACCCCCGTTTTTGAGGCCCAAACCGGGAAACCAGCCGTCCATCGCCTGAGTTTTGTGGCCCAAACTCAGAAACCCGCAGCACCCAGGTTTTGAGGCCCAAACCTGGAAACCGTCCTCAGCCCGAGTTTTGTGGCCCAAACTCGGAAACCATCAGCGCCCAGGTTTTAAGGCCCAAACCTAGAAACCGTCCTCTCGGTGGTTTTTCTGTGGCTCAACCACCAAACCGAGCCATAGAGGGGATGCACCGCCCGTGCACCCCGTCCATCGACACGTGTCCCCAAGTTCTCGACCCAAGCAACACCGTGCCCGCAAGTCTTCGCTCGTCGATGTCCCAGGCTGTCAGCCACCACAGCTGATCCTCGGGCCACCGGTCCCTCAGTCCAAGCCTCACGTCCGCCCTTCGTCACTCTCGGTCCATCGGCACGGCACGTCTCTACTTGACCTTCACCTTGCCTTTGATCACTGTATCTGTGCTCGACACCTGCACAACACAAGCCAAAGAACATGCGCATTATCCCAGTTGACAATCACTCATCACTCAGAGACTCGGCATACACCCATGTATCCGCAGCGGTTGAAGCACCCGTCGTGGACCCTTCTATGGCGGAGACTCCGGCGACTGGTCAGACTGAAGCTGAGATGTCCGAAGCTCCTGAACAGGTGTGAGGGGAAGAAGAGAAAAATGGTGTTTGTTGTATAAATTCGTGTGTAGACGAGGGTTGTTAAGGACTAAAAGTCTTTGTTTGTCTGTTTGACACTGCAGGTTCCTGATGGAATCATGCTTGAGGTGTTTGATGTGACGCCAGTTATGTTAAACTATCAGGATGTTTTTATTTCTGGTGAAAAGTGGGCTCGTGCGAAGCTTAAACATCCTTCGTTGTCTTTCGAACGTTTTTGGTGGTCAAAGGTGCGAAGGTATGATTTAAAAAACAGTCGTTCGAGCTGTTTTTGGCGTGATGCGGATTACACGGATTGGCAAGCTACGCGATTTTTGTTTGGTTCTTCTTCGCAACCTGCTATTGATGATGACATCGACGAGAACACGGCTCTGGATTTTTTTGTTCGGTCGTATTAACCTTGATCTGGGTCCAGACGGTTCTCTTGTAATTTCGAAGGAGGAGCCTTCAGAGATTAGTGATATAGATAGTAGGTATATGTATAGGGCGAGGGTGTTGCCTGGGGAACTGTGGCAAAACCTCGCGGTAATGTGACCCCACATGCACATGTTATCGTCAAAAGGAGCCCAATGACAGTGCAAATGAAACACATTACTGGAAAGAGCTGTCGGGTGTCCCGAGGGAACCCCGAATTATCCACGAACCACAGGATCATCATCATGAAGGTTGGAATAATTACAACATTACAACATTTGTTACAAAATTCCATCAGAGTGCGGAAGCAAGTTAGATAAACTTTACAAAACATGAACATTTTACTTTTTACATAAACATAACTTGATTGCGGAAGTAGAGAAGTACTATGGAGTCACACTTAGGTGGAACACCTAAGCTGGAGAAGAAGAACAACCAGATCATGTTGAGCCCACTGACATAATCGTGATCGACATCACCTATTAGAAACCTGCAACAGGGAATTAACAAACCCTGAGTACTGTAGGTACTCAGCAAGACTTATCCGTCAACAGAAAAAGACTTCAGGGTCATGCTGGTTAACGGGATATAATGAGGCTAGCAAAAGAGAAGGTATTTGCAGAAAAACTTACTAGCCTAGTTTCAATGATTGAACATTTGAAAATACCATTTGTTATTAAGATATCTTGTACTAAGCATTCAAATCATAAAACCTTTCTCATTCCTTTCCAGAGTTCCATAGATTAAAACTACGTTGAGGGTGCGAGGATCAAGTCTCCTTTTCTCGTAGAGCAATGACGATTCGAACCGCTTTTATACCTGGCCAGGGCTTCTCAACCACACGACATATGCAGGACCATAAACCTTCACATATTGTCACTTGCAGGACTCTAACCTCCAGATGCACGATATGTGTAGGATTCTAACCTACATATGTCCACCTTACTCATGGATCCTCCACTGCAGGAATAGCTCCACGCCACCCGAGAGCACAGTACTCCTCACTGCCAGCTTTCATGCCCGGAGTGTACATGCTACTCTCGTCATCTCTCCACTCTCAGTGCATGGTTAATTATCACCTGCATTAGATTAGCCAAAGTTCGGCTTCCCGCAGCATGTGGCTGGTACTATCAAGTTCAAGATCCAAGGGCCAACAACGAACGGTTCCTAAGCGACACAGACGGAAACACTACACCAGGACTCCATTCCAGATGCAAGTTACCCGCTCGGTCTCAATTTCATTTCATTACCACCATTTTGTACCTGAGAGAGGTACCCTAACAGAATCAAGTTGTCATTCCTCAGGATGATTCCCTGAGCATGGCCAAGGCAAATGACGCATCTGATCCATACAACTTACTAATTATTTTCAAATAACCGGGTAACAAGGATGATACAGGTATAACTGCTTTTGGTAATGCATTTAGTGGGTATCATTCAACTCCTAATACTTAAATGCATTTGGTAAATCATTGTATAAACTTTGTAATAAATAGAAAGGGGTTAAATGCACCGGGGCTTGCCTTTGTTGCAGGGAAGACTAGGATCCAAGAAGGATCCACAGAGGTTAGATTCTTCGTTGAAGAAGCTTGTCCAGCAAGGATCTCCTCCTAAGACGTGCCCGACAAGGATGATCATCGAAGCTGGATCACCAAGACCTTCTCGAGCCAAAGCTTGCTCAACACGATTCTCCTTCACTCTCGTATGATCTATACGTACATAATGATGCAGGCTTAGTATGATGTCATGAAATGCATGCTAAGGTGCAGGACAATTCAAATATAGAACAAAAGATAACACAAGATAAGGAAAGTCGAGTACAACTTTCCTTCGCGGTAAAGTTGCAAACCAACAAACCCACTTGCAACCCACCAACTATGGTTCCTAACTTAGCACATAAACCGCACGTAACATCTTAGGTGGGTTAACTAAGGTAATTAAGGTGACTATGGTTCATGTGAAACATCAACCAAGCCATGGGATGAAATGATAGAAATGTCCCATGGTCTTCATTCATGGACCAAGTTCACATCAGCATAAACAAAGAAAGGTTGTCCAGCTTTTGGATAGATTACATGTTCTACACTAATCAAGTCATAACCAGAGCTCCTAACATCCAAAAGGGGTGATCTTAGACAATTTGGAAAGCTCATCAAATTGTCTACAAACTTCATAATATCATCCATGGTTGGTTCTATAGTTGGTTGGTTCTATAGGCAACTAGGTCAAACAGTTGGGACAAGCATTTCTGTCCAGGGCTAGGACAGATTTGCTAACCCAATTTTAAACAGCTATAACTGGAGCTAGGGGTCACCAAAAATGGTGATCTTTAACAATCTAGAAAGCTTATAAAGTTTACTACAACTTTCTTATTATGGTCAACAGGTGATTCACAAGTTAATTATCTCAAACAACTCAATTACTCAGATCTGTCCAAAAGATAGGGCAGATCTGACTTGCTGACTTACAAAAACCATAACTCCTACTCTAGAAGGCCTAAAATCATGAAATTTTAGGACAAGCTAGATATAGGAGTTAGCTATAACTTCTCTATATAACTCATTCACAGAAAACATGAAATTCTTGATGGAAACAACCATTGAACTAACACTGGTCCAGCAGCCATAACAAACAAGTGTGAAATCAAGTGCATTTATTAATTAAAGGACCTATTTAAATCACCACCAAAATTTATTCAAACATCAAGTTTCATATTTTTATTTGATAGAACACATCACAAGGATTACAACAAAATTTATCTCACAAATTTTGGAGCACCAGAGAATTACCTATGAAATAAACAAAAGTTAGCATATAAATCATTTTCTGAAAAAGATTAAAACGCAGACTTTTCTTACCCAACTCTCTCTCACCCACTCTCACTGACAGGCGGGGCAGGTCAACAGCCCTGACCAGAGCCGAGACTCAGCCTTGACTAGGGCTATAGCCGGCTCTGACCGGTCGGCGTCGCCGGCGGTGACCCTACCCGGCGATGGGACTTGCACCAGCAGACTCCCCGAGATCCCGCGCATCGCTCAAGAGGGTCGGACGGACTGGTTAAGGCTCGGAGAGAGCTCAGCGCTGGCCATGGCGGAGCAGGGGTGCGGACACGGCGGCGCGTGGCGGCTCCGACGATGGGAGCTCGGTAGCGACCTCAGGGTTGGGTTTACTAGCACCAGGGACTCTCTTCGATCCCTCTGCGCACCATGGTTAGGTCGGGAACCACTCGGAGCTAGGGACCCGACGGTCATGGTGATGACGGCAGCTTGAACCAACCCTGCGGCGGTGGTCCGGCGTCGACAGGCCGGTAGGGACCGAGCTAACGAGCCGACCACGATGACAACCTCACGAGGAAGCCTAAAAACTAACTGGGTGGGTTCAGAGCTCACTGGAGTGGGCTGGCCATGGCGACGGCTTGCGGCAGCGCACTGCTCGGCTGCGAGGAAGAAGAGGGCGGTGCGATGGCTACCGGTGGCCAGAGCTTGCTCAAGCTAGCTCTAGAGGAGCGCAAAGGCAAGGCAAGTTTGTTGGCGGGGTGGAGCGGGTCGAGGCAAAGTAGCTGCGGTGCACGGCCTCGGCGGGCGCTCGGCCGCAGGCTTTGCTCTGCTTTCGCGGTGGCGCCGAGCAGAAACAAAAGGAAGGGAGAGGAGAGCATCGGCGCGGCTAAGAAGAATGAAGACGGCTTCAAGAGTAGTGTGCCACCTACTGCTTCATGACCGCCACGGAAGAGGACGCGCGGCGTGCGGCGCTTGGCCGGCCAAAATGGCGGTGGCGCGGGCACGGCAGGTGCAGAGCACCTATGTTGTTTTCCCCCTTGTTGAGCACTGTAGATCAGAGACATAAATCATTTTCTTTCCTTGATTTCTTCCAAAACTACTACACAACAAACAAAACTCCCAACATGAAAGTTGTTCCAAAAATTAGGATCTACAATTTTCATTTAAGGAGCACATCCAAAATCTGACTAGATTTTGAAATCACATTTTGGATTTAAAAAGCATTCAAACTTAGATTCAAAATTACTTTTCCTTATGAAAAGATCTACAACTTTGCTTTAGGTCACACCTCAAAATTATGCTTAATTTTCAAACTATAGAAAAGGGGATAAAACTGACTTTGGAAATTGATTTCAATTTGAAACTAAATCAAACTTGTTTTCCAAATTACTTTGGATTTTCCTTCATAACATGAAAATCTATCTTAATAAAAGTTGTTTCTTTCAACCTCTTCTACAACTTTTGTTAAAGAACCAAAGTCTAATTCTTTGAAGTTTTTTTTTGAAATCAAGTTTAGGGGTCAAAATTCAGGGTTTGAAAGATTTCGAATTTATTCAAACTTTTGTACAGAAACTTTGAAAACTTTAAATACCAAAGTTGTTCCTCTCAACAAGAGCTTCAACTTTGCTTTTGAAATCATTTTGAAATTTGACATACTTTTTGACTTATAGGAAAGGGGATAAAAGGAACATAGAAAAATTTAGGTTTTCTACTTATCATTTTTATGTGACACTTAACTACACTCTTATGCAACATACAACACTTATGTAAATCACACAAGATCATGCAACACTTATATTAAAGAATGTAAAGCATCACAACTATGCTTAAACACATGAAATGCTTTTATGCCATGATGCTAAATGATTATGCATACTAAACATATTAATTAAGATTTTAATTACTACTTAACACCAGGGGTGTTACAGCTCCTCCCCCTTAAAGAAATCTCGTCCTGAGATTTAAGAAGCACTTAAAGGTCTAGGGTTGAGTAATGGAAAAGGAAATGTGTCACACTTGTTTACTCGCAAGGAGTTCACAAGGCAACTGGGTTGGGGTTTAGGATTACAACTAGCTGAGATCAGAACACGGTTGCACGTAGCAAAGTAGAAGATATCTGGGTGGAGCAAGAAGGATTATCAAGGTTCAAGAGAGAGCGCACATAGGTTGTGGGCTATAGTAGATCATGACTATAGACCTCGATACCTGCGCGCACCTAGCGGAAACTAGTGTGATCCGGACACACGAGATTCCCTAAGTTCCAACGCGGCACCGTGGTCACCAATCATGGCACCACAATAGAGCACAACTTCTATAACTCCCATCTCTTAAAGAGGGAAATTATAACCAAAAGCAAGGGTTGGTTATAACTACAAGGAAAGTGGCTTTGAACTCCCTTTCGGGCGTCCAGGAAGGAAAGCACTTTAACGGTGGACTAGAAAGAATCATGACTATAGGCCTGGATATCAGCGAGCATCCGACAGTAACACCCTATGGTGCCCAACCATAGGTGACCCCAGGTTCCCACGCTTTTATCTGGTTCACGAATCATGGTCTCTTCGTAGGACACAATTTCAGTAACTTTCGACCACCATTCGTCGTTTACACGACATCAAGCAAATGGTAGGTGCCAATTCAAGGCATGACACACATCTAGGAAGAACCAAAGATTTACCCTGATTCTGACTTTATGTGGTAGAGTGTATGAAAGATATCCAAAAGTTCCCAAGGATAAGAACTTATGGAACAAAAGTATCAGGGTAACAGAATCTAGGGACGATCAGCTATCGGGGGACCATAGCTGCTCTCAGAATTTAGAGAAGAAGCACATTTTATCATTATGCATGATATGATATATGCTCGTCTTATTTTGAAAATTTGACATACTTTTTGACTTATAGGAAAGAGGATAAAAGGAACATAGAAAAATTTAGGTTTTCTATTTATCATTTTTATGTGACACTTAACTACACTCTTATGCAACATACAACACTTATGTAAATCACACAAGATCATGCAACACTTATATTAAAGCATGTAAAGCATCACAACTATGCTTAAACACATGAAATGCTTTTATGCCATGATGCCAAATGATTATGCATACTAAACATATTAATTAAGATTTTAATTACTGCGTAACACCAGGGGTGTTATAGGAACTGCCAATTGTGCCTGCGGCTCCTCTACTGTGGGGACCTATTGTCCTGATAGAAACGGGGTTTGAAGTGGTAAGCGAGGTTTGTAATGATGTAATGTCAATTGTAAATGGAGAGGATTCTTTGTAACTTTGTACTTTCATAAGTGTTGTGTCGCGTTGTGGTGCGTTGGCACTTGTACAAAATTGAAAATTACAAGATTGTTTTTTGCCTCATTTTGGCTCGTTTTTGAGATTCAGCGATAATTGAAATTTGACCCTCGCTGTGTTTTTCGGCGAGGCTCGGCTTAAACGTTTGTGCAAGGTGTTTAGGAGAACAGCGACGCCCCCCTTCCTTTTTAGCGAGGCTCGCTTTTAGCGTTTATGTAAACTGTTTAGGAGAACAGCGATGCCTCCTTTCCTTTTTAGCGAGCGACGCCCCCTTTCCTTTTTAGCAAGGCTCGCTTTTAGCGTTTATGTAAACTGTTTAGGAGAACAGCGACGCCCCCTTTCCTTTTTAGCGAGGCTCGCTTTTAGCGTTTATGTGAACTGTTTAGGAGAACAGCGACGCCCCCTTTCCTTTTTAGCTTGGCTCGCTTTTAGCGTTTATGTAAACTGTTTAGGAGAACAGCGACGCCCCCTTTCCTTTTTAGCGAGGCTCGCTTTTAGTGTTTATCGAGAAAAGATTGGATAACATCCACGTGATCGTGCTTCTCCTCTTGAGTAAGGTGGAGGTGACATTTATCTTGCAGGTCCCTGGTGTTTTTTGCGAGGGTGCTCGTCTTTTCGGACTTCACACCTCCACTTGTCTAAAGTGGAGGTGAAGTTTGCTTTACAAGCCCCTGGTGTTTTTTGCGAGGGTACTTGAGTTTTTTTGACTTCGCGCCTCCCCTTGTCTTAAGTGGAGGTGAAGTATGCATTCCAAGCCCCTGGCCTTTTTTGCGAGGGTACTTGTATTTTTTGGACTTCGCGCCTCCCCTTGTCTTAGGTGGAGGCGAAGTTTGCTTTCCAAGCCCCAGACCTTTTTTGCGAGGGTACTTGTGTTTTTGGACTTCGCGCCTCCTCTTATCTTAGATGGAGGTGAAGTTTGTTTTCCAAGCCCCTGGCCTTTTTTGCGAGGGTACTTGTGTTTTTTTGGACTTCGCGCCTCCCCTTATCTTGGGTGGAGGTGAAGTTTGCATTACAAGTTTGTTTCGAAACGTTTGTGTTTTGATGCAATCTTCGGGGGTTTTCATCGATTATAAGCGCTCTTGATGAAAGTTGCTTTTTCGATGTTTTATGGAAGAAAGGAAAAAAAATTAGAGTTGTATTTTTTGGGGTGCTGGCTTGTATTAAGGATTTGGATGTTGCCTCGTTAAAAAACCTTACGCCCCTTCGTAAGGAAAAAGAGTGCAGCTCCCTTATTTTTGTTACAAGCATGGTGCTGAAAAAGACAAAAGAGAAAAAGGCAAATTACATGATGCGAGAGCTCGCTAAGGCTTCGCTCTGGGTAGTATTTGTGAAGGTCATCAACATTTCAAGTATGTGGGAGGCTGTTTCCTTCGCTGTCAGAGAGGTGATAGGATCCAGGGCGGTTGCATTCTGTTATCAAGTATGGTCTCGTCCATTTTTAAAGATGGCAGCGGGTCGGGTTTTGACCTGAAACCCGCGAGTTTTAGACCCGGCGGGGGCGGGGCGGGTCCTGGTTTTTCCCCGCCAGTTTGCGGGTTCGGGGACCCGAAACGGGTCGGGGCAGGGCCGGGTTTTATCTTTTCTCCGCGGGTGCCCGTCGGGACCCGAAATAACAGGAGTCCAGCTAAAAAAGCCCACCGAATGTTGGCTCATGAACACATAACCCTAAGTATATATACCAAAAGCTTCTCCTGAAGCCCTCATCCAGTCATCCCCCGCTCGGCCGCTCCTGCCTCGCACCGCAGACCGCACAGCCGCCCGCCCGCCCGCAGTCTCGCTCTCGCTCCCCGCTCCCGCACCAGCGACGACGCACTGCAGGCCGCAGCACCGGCGAGTGCCCGAGTCGCCGTTGCCAGCACCGGCGCACCGCAGGCCGCAACACGCCAGCACGGGCGCACGCCGCAGGAGCAGCCGCCGAGCACAGCAGGGCGCAGCACCGGCACGGGCTCACGGCGGGCGCGCCGCAGGAGCACTGGAGCAGCCGAGCAGTGCGCGCAACGCCGGCACGCCGCGCGGCCACGCCACCCTCGGCCCTCGCCTGTCGCGCCGCACCGTCCGCCGGCACGACACCGTCCGCCAGTCCGCCCCTGCAGATCCCTTCGACCCTGCCCCTGCAGATCCCTGCCATCGGTCATCCCCCGCTCTCTGCCGGACGCGGGACGCCGCTGAAGTCGGCCACGATCACGGATCCACGGTGAGACGAGTCCGCTGACTTCGCTCCTGCAACTGCAGGCTCTGGTCTTCTTGATTCCATAGTACGTGTATCTCTACATTTTTTTTCACCTTGCAGCAAATTGTTTCATGTCTTGGTTTGGAACTTATTAATCTTGCTTCAACAGATACCTCGAGTAAAAATCAATAAATCATGCTCCAGTTCTAATTAGTGATTAGACAAATCTCAATTAGGTTGCTTTTGCTCCAGTTCTGTGTAGGAAGCTATTAGGAAATTTATTTAATTCAAGTACATAAAGACTTTTCTTACAGGAAGGGGCAATGTCGACGCCTGGTACCACTGGATCTGCAGCTGCAACTGGAGCTAGTCGTGCATCTGAAGCTGCTGCTGGTGGATCTCAAGTTGTTGGTGTTACTCGTGCTGCTACCCGTGCACGTGCGGCTGCAACAGGAGCCTCTGACTCGGCTGCACCTGCACCTCCGTCTGATTCGGCTACTGCAGCAGGTCCAGGTACTGATGATGATGATGTTCAAGTTGGCAGCAAGAGAAAGCTAAAATCTGCAGTTTGGTTAGAGTTTGATAGGTTTCAATTGAATGGGGTATGGAAAGCAAAATGCCAATGGTGTAAGAAAGTTTTAGGAGGAGAGACAAGAAATGGCACGAAGCATTTGATAAATCATCTTGAAATTTGTCAATCTAGATCATGTTTTTGAACGCTTGGCTTCCAAAGCTCCTTGTGTTCCAACAGCAGAAGATTGGAAATTTGCTAGAGATCTTTGTGAAAGATTAAAGATGTTTTATGATGTAACAGAATTACTATCAGGAACTAAATATGTCACAGCCAACCTTTTCTTTCCTAAGATCACCAACATTTTATTGTCTATTAGGAAGTGGATAAGTAGTGATATACCCATGGTAGAAGAAATGTCTACTAAGATGAAAGATAAATTCAACAAATATTGGTCAGATGTCCATGGTTTGATGGCTGCTGTGGCTGTCCTAGATCCTAGATATAAATTACAACTGTTGAGTGCTCTTTTTATTAAAATACATGGCTGTGAAAGTACAGCAAAAGATGTTGTTCAAAAAGTGAAAGATATGCTATGTAATTTGGTGTTGGAATACCAAGATCCAATGGAGGATGTTGCCACAACCGATGGAAGGTTAAGCAGTACTCAAACCATGGAAGATGAAGACTGGATTGATACTTTTGATGATTACATGTCAAAGCAACCAACAGCGACCTCTACTTATGTAAGGACAGAGTTGGATTTGTACTTGGAGGAGCCATTACTACCTAGGACGCAAGAGTTGGATATCATTCAATGGTGGCAACATGCTGGACTAAAATATCCCACTTTGCAAAAAATTGCACGTGATGTCCTTGCTATTCCAGTGACAACAGTGGCATCTGAATCAGTATTCAGTACTAGTGGGAGAATAATCAGTCCACATCGCAGTAGGCTTGCACCATCAATGGTAGAAGCACTTATGTGTATGCAAGCTTGGTCTCGTGCCGACATGTTAGGTAAATTATGTATGATCTATTGTATAATTATGTATGATCTCTTGCAAGTAAATTTATAAACAATTTGGCACTGCAGGGTCTCAGTCTTGTTTTGTTGGTGCTTTGATGACTTGTCTTGATGAAGAAGATGAAGAAATGGTATTTCTATCATTTTTTCGTATTCCAGTTTTGAAATGGTAATTAGTTTGATAAAGAATTCATTATCTAATGCCTCTATCTTTACTTTCCAGGATGCACCAGATTCCACAGTTATTGATGATTGATGTTGATGAGCTGATGCCATAAAATGAAGATGAAGGCCTTCTAAAAACTCTTTATAAGTTTATTTATATAATAGTGGTTTTGTTCTAGTCTTCTAGATTGTATGTTCAATAATTCAGTTCATGTATGGCTGTAGTAGTACATTAACAGTGGTACAGAAACAGAAGTGTGCTGTGTGCTTCACTTCTTGTTGCGGCAATGGTGTAGCCGTGTAGGGCCTTGGATTGCTTTAAATTTTAAATTATGTAATGCAGTGATCTGTATTGTGTACTGCCGTACTGGAACAGGCTGACAGGCTGTACAGTTTCTGTTGTATTGGAATTGTTCCTGTATTGTTCAGGCTATGTGCCAATTGTTTGTTCCTGTCCGGCTGTCCTGTGTGGCTGCTGGCTGTGTATTCGTCGGGTTCTGTTGTATTTCTATCGGGTTTCGGGGAACCCGTCGGGTTTTGGGGACCCGACGGGTTCGGGGCCGGGGCCGAATCTCCCCCCGTTACAGGTTCGGGGCCGGGTTTGGGTTCTATTGTCGGGTCTCGGGTGCGGGTCCGCGGACGCTCCACCCGCCCTGAACCCAACTTGTTGCCATCTTTATCCATTTTGGCTGAAATTTTTCCGCCATATTGGCGTTTTGTTTTCGAATGAGGACGAGGTCACCCTTCTTCAAGTCTTTAATCCTCACTTTTTTGTCTCTCCATTTTTTTGTTTCCTCTTGATACTTGCGAAGGTTGTGCACTGCGCTGCATCTTGCCTCCTCGAGCAAATCTTTGACTAGCAGCTGGTTTTGTTCGTCTGATTCGAGGGTTGTTCTGGGAGAGCCATATTTCAGTTCTTCTGGTAATACAACTTCTTCTCCAAAGAGGAAAGATGTGAACTTGGTTGCTCTGCATTTCGAGGTGTTATGGGACCAGGTGACCGAGGTTAGCTCTTCTGCCCACTTTCCCTTGGGCCTGAGAGTTTTTTGGATATCGCTTGAAAAATGGTGGCATTAGCTCTTTCGACGAGGTCGTTCGATTGAGGATGCCGGACTGAGGCAAAACACAAGGATGTACCAATTTGAGCGCAGAATTCCTTAAAAACCTCGCTGTCAAACTGAGTGTCGTTGTCGACGGTTAGGTGTTTGGGAACTCCGAATCGACAAACTATTTGCTGCTAGAAAAACCTCTTCACGGCTAGGGAAGTGATGGAAACCAATGGTCTTGTTTCAATCCACTTCGTGAAGTATTCCACAGCTACCACTGCGTAGCGAAGGTTTCCTGGAGCTGTTGGTAGTGGACCGACGAGGTCCATTGCCCATCTTTGCAAGGACCATGTTAGGCATATCAAAGTTGTTGGGGCACCTGGGGCGTTTTGTGTTTTTGCTGTTAGTTGGCATCCCTCGCAATGCTTGACAATATCTTCTGCATCTCGTAATGCTTTTGGCCAAAAGAAACCTTGACGGAAAGCTTTTCCAACTAGCGCCCTCGGGCCGTTATGAGAGCCGCAGATACCTTCGTGAATGAGTTTGAGTATGTCCTTTCCTTGATTCTGTGACACACATTTTAGCCATGGGGAGGTCACCGAGGCTTTGAACAAAGTGTTGTCCACTATTTTATATCCTCGAGTTCTTTGGCTGAGCCTGTTTTCTTCCTCTTTGGAATTGGGCTCGTGCAACCCGTTGATGTAGGCCATGATTGGGGCTCTCCAATCTTCGCTCTGAATTGCATTGGTCAGCTTCGCTGTTTTTTCAGAGGCTTCGATGGCTGATTGTGTTGCTACTTCATAAAAAAACATCTGGGGGAACTGTAGTTGTTGTGCTGCTGCTTTGGCCAGATTGTCTGTCTCGCTGTTCTCGGACCTCGGTATTGCTTTCACTGTTATGCCGAGGTAGAAAGATTCTAACCTTCGGACATATTGTAAGTACTTTTGCAGCTCTAAATCTTTTGCTTTGTAATTTTTCTCGATATGACCCGCAATGACTTGAGAGTCAGTGTTGATGACCGCCCTTCAGACTGATAATGCTCGAAGCTTTGAAAGTGCCAATAATACAGCTTCGTATTCTGCAGAGTTATTTGTGCACTTGAAGTCGAGTCTTTTTGCATATCCTAGCTTCGACCCAGATGGCGAAACTAAGATGGCCGAGGCTCCTGCTCCAGCTGCTCCCCAGGCTCCGTCGACATACACTGTCCAAAACGAATCTGTTTCGACTCCTTCTCTGCGAGGGTCTGGAGTCCATTCGGCTATGAAATCTGCTAAAGCCTGCGATTTGATCGTTGTTCTTCCCACGAAGGTTATGGTGTAACTATTCAATTCAACTGCCCATTTTGCTATTCTGTCGATTGCTTCATTGTTCTTGAAAATGTTTTCGAGAGGGTAAGCTGATGGTATTTGGATTTCGTGTGCCTGGAAGTAATGTTTAAGCTTTCTTGAAGCCATGACCACAACATAAGCTATTTTTTCGAGCTCTGAATAGTTTCGCTTGGGACCCTCGAGGGTTTCTGATACATAGTAGATTGAGGCATGCCTGGTTTTGCTATTTTCGTGCAGTTCTTTGATCAGCATTGCGCTGGCTGCATGAGGTGAAGCTGCGACGTACAGTAGTAGCAGGTCCCCTTTGCTAGGGCTGGTTAAGACGGTCAAGGTTGTGAGATACTTTTTTAAATCCTCGAAAGCTTTCTGCTGCCGAGGTCCCCAATTAAATGGAGCGGTGCTTCTCAAAGTTTCAAAGAAAGGTAACCCTCGCTCAGCTGATCTGGAGATGAATCTGCTGAGTGCTGCTAAGCGCCCTGACAATCGCTGAGCTGCTTTTTTGGTCGTCGGTGGTTCCATGTTGATGATGGCATCAATTTTTTCAGGGTTGGCTTCGATTCCCTTTGCTGAGACGATACAACCTAGCAGTTTTCCTTTGCTGACTCTGAAGACACATTTTTCGGGGTTTAGTTTCAATCCTGCTGACCGAAGGTTATTGAACACTCTTGCCAAATCTGATATGTGATTTTCTTTTTGTTTGCTTTGAACGATCAAGTCGTCGACGTAGGCGGAGATGGCATGTTCATCTTTGAAAACCTCGGACGTCATGCGAGCGAAGGTAGACCATGTGTTTCTCAAGCCTTCTGTCATTCTTCGAAAGCAAAAAGTGCCCGAAGGGGTGATAAAGCTTGTTTTTTCTTCGTCGTTTTCTTTCATCCAGATTTGATGGTACCCCGAGAAACAATCAAGGAGAGAAAGTATCTGACATCTGGCTGCTCTGTCCACCAAGGTGCTTATGTTTGGTAGGGGAAAATCATCCTTCGGGTAGGCCTTATTTAAGCAGGTGAAATCCACACACATTCTCCATTTTTTGTTCTTTTTCTGGACTAGGACCACATTTGAGAGCCATGTTGGATATTTGATAGGGCGGATGACCCCTGCATCCAGGAGTCTGTTTACTTCTGCCCTCGCCGCCTCTTTTCTTTCTTCTGACATTTTGCAGAGCTTTTGCTTTACTGGACGACACCCTTGTTTTATGTTTAGGCTGTGCTCAATCAAAGATCTGTTCACTCCCTTGAGGTCTTCCGCAGACCAAGCGAAGGTGTCAGAGTTTTCTTTGAGGAAACGGACGAGGTTGTTTTCTGACTGGGGGACTAAGTGGGCTGAGATGATTACTTTTCTTTCAGAGTTACCCTCGAAGAGTTGAACTTGTTTGGTTTCTTCTTTGGGTAATGCTCTTCTTTGGTCATAGTGTGCTTCACCTTCGCTGCCGATGTTTGTTGTTTGAGGTTTTGTTAGATTGTAGACATTGCGTTGCACAGGTGCTACTGTTCCCTCAGCGGCTCTTGCAACGTCTTGATCTCCGTACACTGCAACGACCCCCTTCGGAGCAGGAAGCTTCATGCAAAGGTATGCAGGGTGGATGACCGCATTGAAAACATTGGTAATACCTCGGCCAAAAATTGCATTGTAAGGATAAAACATGTCAACCACATCAAAGGTTATATGTTCTGTTCTGCAGTTCATTTGGTCTCCGAAGGTTACGGGCAAAGAAATTTTCCCGATTGCTCTTACTTACTGACCGCCGAAATCATATAGGGGATTGCCAGCAGGTTGCAGGAGGTTTCTGTCAAGCTTCATGTTGTCGAAGGTTGAGGCGAACAAAATGTTCGCGGAGCTTCCTGTGTCAACCACAATTTTGGTGACTGTCCATCCTGCAAGATTGGTTTCAATTACCATGGCGTCGGTGTGAGGGTAATCTCTTAACTTCATGTCACCAGAATCGAAGGTTATTGGGATATGGGACCATCGCCCAAATTTGTGTGGTCCCTCGACAGCTACATGGTGCACTCTTCTGGCATGTTCTTTCTTTTGTCTTTTGTTGCCATGATCTTCATTGGAGCCCCCCGTGATGGCAAGGATTACGCTGAAGGTTGATGTTGGGTTGTTGATAGTTGTTTGGGTTTGGGATTCGGCTTTGACAGACTAGGGAGCTGGCAGTGCTGGTATTGGGGGCGGTGGTGGTAAAGCGTTGCTTGCTTGCTAGTTGGTTTGGGTTTGAGGGGTTGCTGGGTATGAAACGGTGTATGGTGTGTTTTGGCGTTGAGGAATGGTAGTTGGATGGTATGGGGTATGATTGTAGTGGGGGTGGTGTGCGTAGAAAGGTTGGTGCGAATGTAGGCCATAGTTTGTTGGGGTGTACTGGTATGGAGGATGGGTTGGGTTGAAATTTGGCTTTCTGGTATGGTTGATGGTTTAGTTTTCTGCCGATGCGGCTCTTTTGGATTCCTGGTATTCTATTCCCTTGGCGAAGCACTCGCATTGTTTGGTGGTGTGACCTTTTCCTGGACCACAAAAATGACAATACATTTTCGCGGGATCCTTCTGTTGGTTTCTTTGGTCAGGCGGAGGTGGGAATTCTTGCGGATTTTGGTTGCCCGAGGGCTGTGTGCCCCTTCTTTGGTCTTCGAGTGGGCCTGCCTTGTTGATTGCGCCAATGTTACTTTGATCTTGGCGAGGGTTGTTTTCTCTCATTTGGGGTCTTGATTGTGGTTTTTGATGTGCCCTTCGAGCATCGGACTTCACCCTGAAGTCCATGTCCGCTCTAAAGTATCTTTCCATTGTCTCATGTAGTTCTTCGATTGTGTTTGCCGTCTTCCTAGCAAACTTCGAGGAGCAGGGGCCTGAGCGCAGACTGCTTACGGCTGCGAGGATTACGGCTTCGTCAGATATCCCCGGAGTTCTTGCTCTGATTTGGATGAACCTTCGCCAGTAATCTTGTAGTGGTTCGCGCACTTCTTGTTTACAGTTGAACAACTCGATAGGGTTTGATGGGGCTGCTGTGATACCCTTAAAGTTTGTGCAGAGCCTGTCTCTGAGGTTGGCCCAGGAATCCACAGTTCCGGGGCGCAGGTTGTTGTACCATGTCTGCGCGATGTCACGAAGGATGATTACGAAGGACTTCGCCATTGTTGATTCATCTCCCCCTGCTGCAGCAACTGTTGCTTCATAACTCATTATCAACTGGCGAGGGTCAGAGAGTCCGTCATAACGGGGCAAATTTTGTGGATTGTAGCACGGTGGCCAGGGTTGGGTTTGCAGTATCTGGGAGAGTGGTGATCTAGGGTCGTAGGGCATCTGGTGTTGTTGGTCCCTCCGCTGGTTGCGAAGGTTTGGCTCTATCTCATCTGGTGAAGGGTCGAGATGGCGGACTAGAGGGGGGGTGAATAGTCCTTTATAAAAATAATCGCACTGGCTAACCGAAACAAATGCGGAATTAAAACTATCGGTCTAGCCAAGACTACACCCCTCTACTTATACTCTATGACACCTTATAAAAGATTCTAAACAATGCAAATAAGGAGTCGGGCTAGCTAGGGCTCACCTAAACAATTCTAGCTTGCAAGGTTACACAAACCTAAGCAACTAGTACTCAATCAACCGGGGAGCTCCTACACATGCCACTAAGCAAAAGCACAAAGCCTAAGCTCACTAGCAATGCTCAATAACAAGGCTACACAAGCCAAATTAGAGAGCTCAACTTAGCTACACAAACTAAGCAATGTGACTAGCAAGACTACAAGTCAACTAGTCACTCATGGGATCAACTTCTATGCTACACAAGCAAGGAAGGTAACTAGCAAGCTACACAAGCTAACTAATTACAAGAGCAACTATACTAGCACAAGTATATGAACAAATAAATACAAGCTAGTGAATGGAGTTTGCAAACCACCGAGAAGATGAACACGAAGTTGACACGGTGATTTTTCTCCCGAGGTTCACTTGGTTGCCACCAAGCTAGTCCCCGTTATGTCGACCACACACTTTGGTAGTTCGGCGGCTAATAGGCACCACACCTAGCTCGACACTCGAGCGCCGCAAGAACTCACCCACAAGTGAGGGTAACTCAATGACACGCTCTACTAGAGTTGCTCTTCGCGATCCCCGCGGGGCGAGCACAATGCCCCTCACAATCCTTCTCCGGAGCCACGCACAATCTTCACGCGGGCTTCACGACGGAGACTCGATCACCAAGCCGTCTAGGAGGTGGCAACCTCCAAGAGTAACAAGCACCACCGGCTTGCAACACGAACACCTAGTGCCACTCGATGCAATCTCTCAAAGCAACGCACTAGAATCGCTCACTCGCAATAGATTCGCACACTAGCAAGCACAAGCGAGTTAGAGGGCTCCTAAGCACTCCCCAAGCATGGACACCAAGTCCCAAGGGTGCTCAACCATTGCCTAGGGCCGGCCACCCCTCTATTTATAGAGGGGAGCCACAAACTAGCCGTTTTCCCCTTCTCCCGAGCTTCCACGCCTTCGGTCGGTACTACCGACCCAAGGGTCGGTACTACCGGCGGTCAAAAGGACCGTTAGAATCGCCTTTCTAACACGGGCGGTAGTAGGGTCGGTACTAACGACTTCAGGGTCGGTACTACCGGCCCCGGTACTACCGAGGTTATGGCGGTAGTACCTCTAGGCCAAAACTCCTCCGAACAGAGAGTTTGCGCGCTGGCTATAGAGGGGTCGGTAGTAGGGTCGGTACTACCGACTTCAGGGTCGGTACTACCGGCTTCAGGGTCGGTACTACCGGCTCCGGTACTACCGGGGTTATGGCGGTACTACCGGTAGGCCAAAAACTCCCCCGAACAGAGAGTTTTGCGTTCTGCTCGCGGGGGGGTCGGTAGTACCGAGGTTATGGCGGTACTACCGGCCTCAGGGTCGGTAGTAGGGTCGGTACTACCTCTAGGCCAAAACTTACCTCCGCGCTAAAACGACCATAACTCTTAGCTCCGAACTCCGATTTCGTTCATCTTGGACATTTTGGAAAGCTTATTCAGAGGGCTACACATCCCACATGAATACAAGATCCAAATCACAAAGGATTAGTACAGAATTCCAATCCAAGATCCATCGCTTCTCTTTTTTCAAACAAAGACTTCTCCGGAAACTTCTCCGAGTTGATTCAATTCAACTCCAACACCTTCTCCTTTGCAAATGTGCCAACACCACCAAGTGTATACAATCTTGTGCATGTGTGTTAGCATTTTCACAAACATTTTTCAAAGGATTTTCACTTGCTCTCACCACGCCACTCGATCCTAACAACATCGCAAAGTTAGATCGCTCAAGTGGCACTAGATGACCGATATGCAAACAAGTTTGCTCCTCTTGATAGTACGGCCATCTAACCTAAACCCGGTCATAAACTTCTCTACACACCTATGACCGGTGAAATGAAATGCCCTACAATTATACCTTTGCCTTGCGCATTCCATTCCATCTCCTTCGGTGTTGATGCAACACATGCACCAACCTATCATCAAATGATATGATCCACTTCATATCATCACATGGCCTCCATGGTTCATCGATCTTGACCTCACTTGCTCTTCACCATTGCTTCGGTTCTTCGGCGCCAAGTCTTTGCTCAAGCCTCCCGACACTCGGTACCAACGGCTTCAAAGCCTCCAACTTGCCCTTCACCTTCGCAACCGGTCCATCAAGCAAAGTCTTGTCTTGATCTTTACCATCTTAGCCACATGACTCCATGTCATGTCTCATATGCAATAAGCTCCGTCATTGCTCATTCACATGTGAACTAATTTCCTGTGTATCTCACATAAGCACATATTAGTTCACCTAGGTTGTCACTCAATTACCAAAACCAAACAAGGACCTTTAAATCTCCCCCTTTTTGGTAATTGATGACAACTCTACAAAGATATGGAAATTTAAGCTTATTCCAAGCTAGCACTTTACAAGAATGTAAATTGCTAACTTGGTTTGGATTCTATGTTACTTATCCAACATTAAGACCATATGAGAAGATTTGGATAAGCACCATACAACCCGACTTTGTAGTGTTAACTCCCCCTACATGTGTGCTCAAATGATTTGGTTTCAAGTTTGCACACATGCATAAATATGAAATTTGTGGGAGTGTTAGCACTACTAAGTGATGCTAAGGTATACAAGATTGAATTTTACCTTTGAAGCGTGTATACCATATTTGAATCTTCCTTAGCATCAACCTCGCTAGAAACAAGTGAAACTAGATACCACGTGAGATCAACATTATAATCAAGGTTCTAGTTACCACTTGTTACACTAAGACTATGCTCTAGATACCAAATAAAGGAAAACAATCATCATCCAAGTCTTAGCTCTAGCAAATATTGCACACAAGCATGTAGGAATGTAAAACATATGCAATGTGAGCAAGCAAATGTAATGCACAAACAAATGCATCAATCATGTATTCATGAGCTTGCTCCCCCTACTTGTGTGCTCTCTTTTGTCCAAGAATTTTGATCCTTTTCCATCATTCAATCTTGCTCCCTCTTGATCCATGTCCATCTTTTGTTTTTCTCCTCTTTGTCCTTGACATATTTTTGCCACAAATTCTTCCCCTATCATATCATATCTTTGGCACTTTCTCCCCCTTTGTCATCAATGACCATAAAAGGTATGCTCTTTTCATACAAAGGGTGACACTAGGGTAGATGGTTTACACTTGAGTCTTCATTTTTTATGGACACCACCATATGTGTTGGAATGACACCATGTGTAGGATCTTTGACCTTGATACCAATAGGTGGGGCACCTCCCCTATGTCATAGCATGGGTCATCCAAATGATAAACTTGAGCTCTTGTTTGTGAGGGATGCTTTGCTTGATTTGATCACTTAAAGTTGAGGATCACTTGAAGTCTTGTAGGATACCACTTGTGAGCTTGATCTAGACACCACTTGGTAAATATCACTTGAAAGATCATATACCATCTTGAATAGATACCATGTGAAGAAATGATGAGTCTAGATACCACTTGAATGATAGTTTAAACTTGATATCCATTTGCATTATTGTCTTCTTCTTGAACTCTTGTCATGAGCCTCTCATTTGTGACTTGAACTATTAAACTTGCACAAGATATCTAACTCGGTTTGCTCTAGAGTAAGCTTCTTCACACATCTTTCAATGGTTATCTTACTCACGTTGAATTAGACACTCGAATGCTCATCTTCTAGATCAAGTACTTGGGTTCACTAGCTCATGAACAAACTCATATACTAACCACTAGATCATATAATCAATCAAGCAATAGTGGTAGGCTATGAATTTAAACTTTTCATTTGTTATGCATGATCCTATTAAGCATGTACTATATGCACTAACCGCATACTAGTAAGGGATGAAATGATCATGCACATTACAATGATACCTTCGCTATCTTGGAGTAGAGGATAGTCATTTTGATTCCAATTAAGCTCCAAATAGCAATGTGAAGACCACGGTGAAGACCAATAGATACCAATTGATAGAACAAATCTTCACCCATATGATCAAGTGCACTAGCTCAATGTTGTGGTTGACATTGCTTCTTCATTTGATCTTTGCTTGCATATATGAATACCACTCATGATTTGCTTCTCTATTTTTGATGTTGCTTGCTTTCTTTCTTAATCAATCTCTTGATTGCTCCAACTAAGCATCTCCAATGATACTTTAGATCACCACTTCCATGTTAGCCTTCCAAGCCTCGCTTGGTTAACCTACCAAAGACGGCAAGCCCCTATGAAAAGGAGAAGTGACCTCTCTCCAAAGAATCATCCTTGATACTCACTTGAATTGGCCTTGTTTGATTGATCCTTTTGAACTCTTCTTGAAATATGATTTTGAATCCATTTTTAAGTCCTTTTCTTTCTTCCAAATGATCTTCAATTTGATACTAGAATTTGATCTTTATCTTCATCTTGATGTTGGTCTTGATCTTTAATTTGAGTACCAACTTGTGTGCAAAAAGCACTTCTCAATTGAATGACCTTGTACTCATTTTTGTCATTGCTTCTAGATCATCTCAAAACCAAACATAGGTCCCTCAACCACTTATAAACATGATTCCAACTTGAGGGCCTTTCAATCAAAGTGACTTGAGATCTATCCAATAATTGTCACTTTTCTGGCAGATTCTGTCCTTCTCAAGGAAACATGCATATCTCCCAAAATATAAGTCCAATGACTATGAAATTTGGTGGAGATGTGCTTCTCTAAGTGTTCTAGCAGCCATAAAAATTTGAGCTTCATTGGCTTTCTAGATTGCTACCAGATTTCAATTCATTCCACACTACTACATGCTGAAAACTGCTGCACTTGTGTTGATAAGATCCACTCCAAAATCAAAGCATCACTTATCCATTTATCATGAAATTTTTACAGCAACTAGTGTCATAAGTGCAGAGCATGTGTACCAAATTTCAAGCCAATCCAAATAGATTTGATCATTCAAACATGGCTATCATCACAGCTAGCTCAGATTTCAGATTTTGGACAAATTCCTATATTTGAGCTATACTTGTCCATATTGAATCAAACTTGAGATAAACTTGCTTGAATCATCAACACAAGACATATATCCATGCAAATCCACTTACTAAAGGTCATCTTGTGGACATATCCAATCAAACTAACTCAGATTTGATCACTAAGCAATTTATCCATTCAATCATCTCATAGCAAGCAACATATGCATATATATCCAATTCAATTAACTCATATGCACCCAAATGAATATGATCAACTAGAGATATACCTTGGTAGCTCATGATCATCAAATAGCAAGCTTCAACTCAATTGTTTGCAAGCCTTCAAATATTTCCAAACAACCACCACAACTTGAACTTATGCACTTGTTTGTTGTAGCACTTGGACTTCACTTCACTTGACTTGGCATTGGGATAGATTTGCACTAAGCTTCATTACTTGAATCAATCACATGATGATCAACATGGAACCAATTGAATCAAGCCTCCAATGCCATGGTACCTACACACATTCATCCACTTTTTGATGGTACCCAAACTAGTTTGGGTCCTCTCAAGTTAGGAGCAACATACTTAGGCATAGCCTTAGTATGAGTAGCGGGATGAGTTGCAATAGTAGCCTTAGAGGTACCATTTTCATCCTTCCTAAGCATAGAATCATTAACAATTGAAATAGGCTTAGGGGTGTTACCTAGGGGACATGAATTAGCCATGTGTCCCCTTTCCCGGCATGAGTAGCAAACTCTCTTTGATTGAGCCTTCTCTTCCTTGCTCGTTTGTTGCTTCTCATTGCCTTGCTTCTTCTTGTTTGCTTGAGCCTTCTCCTCAAGCTTGTTTGGACAACCCGAAGCTAGGTGGCCCAATTCATCACAACTATAGCACTTGATGTGAGCCAAATCCTTCTTCTTTTCTTCATTCTTGCTCATCATCATCTTGGCATCTTGAATGTGAGTTGGATGCCTTGCTCTTCCGCCCCTTCTTGTTTTCTTCTTCTTCATCAAGTCACCATCATGATGGTTGTTCTTGATTTGAACTTGGGGCTTCTTTTCTTGCTCAACTTGTGGCTTTGGTTGAGGCTCATCTTGTTGCTTCACCAATTGCTTGGTTGGGCACATAGAGGTGAGATGTCCTCTAGTGCGGCACTTGAAGCATTTGACATGCTTGAGCCTCTCTTCTTCCTTCTTCAACTTGAGCTTCTCCTTGTTGGGGCAAGTATTTGCAAGATGTCCCATCTCATGGCACCGATAGCACATGAAATGAGATAGCTTCTCTTGTTCTTGCTTCTTCATTTCTCTTTCATACTTCTTCTTTCCCCATCTCTTGCCTTTGACATTGCTCTTGTTGAAGCCAATGCCAATCTTGTCACCATAGCTTCTTTGATTCTTCATCATGTGCTCATGGGTGACCTTTGATTTACACCACCTCTCTAACTTGTTGCTCAAGTTCTTCACTTCACTTTTGAGCTCAATGTTCTCCTTCAAAATGTTAGTCTCACAAGACATAGAAGTAGAACAAGCATTTATATGTGAAGAACATGGCATAGATAATAAATCATCACAAGAGGTGGATACATGCTTCTTCTCTACATCACAAGGGTTAGTCACATGTTGCAATTGATCATTTGACCCAAATGATGAGCTCTCACTAGTTTTAGTTTCTTCATTAGAAAACTTCTTAGTGAGAAAAGCATGGTCTTGTACCAAGTTGTCATGAGCAACACTAAGTTCCTCATGAGTCAATTTTAGCTCCTCATGTGAACAAGTAGTAACATAAAGTAGATGCTTTTGCTGTTCACATGCATTCTTTAGAAATGAGTTTTCATTTTTCAATTTCATTGTTTTAGTCATCTCATTTTCTAAAGACATGGTCATGCTAGCAAGTCTACTAACAAGCTCATCATATGAATCAACATGATCAACCACATTAGCATTAAATACCTTAGTGTCACCTTGTGACATGAAGCAATGTGGTGATGGGCTTGTAGTAGTATCACAATCATCACCCGAGCATGAGCCATCAACATCATCAAGTGTGCTTGGAGTAGAATCATTAATTGCATCACTTGAGCTTGGCCCATCATCAACAATCTTGTCAAGTGAACTTGTGGATTGATCAGCATCATCATCACTTGACCATGAGGTGGAGCAATCCTCCACAACCACCAAGTTGTGGTCATGCTCAACATCCTCATGCGCCTCCTCCTTGGGCTCATCAACATCATCATCGGAGATCACCCCATATTTCTCATTGAGATAAATCCAAATCTCATGGGCGGACTTCAAGTCCATGATCTCACCAAATATGTTATCCTCCATAGATTGATAGAAAATGTTAGTAGCTTGGCAATCGAGATGTAGGCATTTCTTTTGCGCTTGAGTTGCATTCTTTCTATCCAACACAAGAGAAAGTCCCACATCTACGATCCACCACATTTGAGGACTAATAAACTTAAAATTACATATCATCCAATTTTTCCACCGTGCAAAGTGTGTGCCATCAAAAATGTGTGGACACTCAACATCTAGCCCATAAGTCGCCATCCTCTCGGGTCGGTGAAGACCACAAATGAGACACCTCAGCTCTGATACCAATTGAAGGGTCGAGATGGCGGACTAGAGGGGGGGTGAATAGTCCTTTATAAAAATAATCGCACCGGCTAACCGAAACAAATGCGGAATTAAAACTATCGGTCTAGCCAAGACTACACCCCTATACTTATACTCTATGACACCTTATAAAAGATTCTAAACAATGCAAATAAGGAGTCGGGCTAGCTAGGGCTCACCTAAATAATTCTAGCTTGCAAGGTTACACAAACCTAAGCAACTAGTACTCAATCAACCGGGGAGCTCCTACACATGCCACTAAGCAAAAGCACAAAGCCTAAGCTCACTAGCAATGCTCAATAACAAGGCTACACAAGCCAAATTAGAGAGCTCAACTTAGCTACACAAACTAAGCAATGTGACTAGCAAGACTACAAGTCAACTAGTCACTCATGGGATCAACTTCTATGCTATACAAGCAAGGAAGGTAACTAGCAAGCTACACAAGCTAACTAATTACAAGAGCAACTATACTAGCACAAGTATATGAACAAATAAATACAAGCTAGTGAATGGAGTTTGCAAACCACCGAGAAGATGAACACGAAGTTGACACGGTGATTTTTCTCCCGAGGTTCACTTGGTTGCCACCAAGCTAGTCCCCGTTGTGTCGACCACACACTTTGGTAGTTCGGCGGCTAATAGGCACCACACCTAGCTCGACACTCGAGCGCCGCAAGAACTCACCCACAAGTCAGGGTAACTCAATGACACGCTCTACTAGAGTTGCTCTTCGCGATCCTCGCGGGGCGAGCACAATGCCCCTCACAATCCTTCTCCGGAGCCACGCACAATCTTCACGCGGGCTTCACGACGGAGACTCGATCACCAAGCCGTCTAGGAGGTGGCAACCTCCAAGAGTAACAAGCATCACCGGCTTGCAACACGAACACCTAGTGTCACTCGATGCAATCTCTCAAAGCAACGCACTAGAATCGCTCACTCGCAATAAATTCGCACACTAGCAAGCACAAGCGAGTTAGAGGGCTCCTAAGCACTCCCCAAGCATGGACACCAAGTCCCAAGGGTGCTCAACCATTGCCTAGGGCCGGCCACCCCTCTATTTATAGAGGGGAGCCACAAACTAGCCGTTTTCCCCTTCTCCTGAGCTTCCACGCCTTCGGTCGGTACTACCGACCCAAGGGTCGGTACTACCGGCGGTCAAAAGGACCGTTAGAATCGCCTTTCTAACACGGGCGGTAGTAGGGTCGGTACTACCGACTTCAGGGTCGATACTACCGGCCCCGGTACTACCGAGGTTATGGCGGTAGTACCTCTAGGCCAAAATTCCTCCAAACAGAGAGTTTGCGCGCTGGCTATAGAGGGGTCGGTTGTAGGGTCGGTACTACCGACTTCAGGGTCGGTACTACCGGCTTCAGGGTGGGTACTACCGGCTCCGGTACTACCGGGGTTATGGCGGTACTACCGGTAGGCCAAAAACTCCCCCGAACAGAGAGTTTTGCGTTCTGCTCGCGGAGGGGTCGGTAGTACCGAGGTTATGGCGGTACTACCGGCCTCAGGGTCGGTACTACCTCTAGGCCAAAACTGACCTCCGCTCTAAAACGACCATAACTCTTAGCTCCGAACTCCGATTTCGATGATCTTGGACATTTTGGAAAGCTTATTCAGAGGGCTACACATCCCACATGAATACAAGATCCAAATCACAAAGGATTAGTACAGAATTCCAATCCAAGATCCATCGCTTCTCTTTTTTCAAACAAAGACTTCTCCGGAAACTTCTCCGAGTTGATTCAATTCAACTCCAACACCTTCTCCTTTGCAAATGTGCCAACACCACCAAGTGTATACAATCTTGTGCATGTGTGTTAGCATTTTCACAAACATTTTTCAAAGGATTTTCACTTGCTCTCACCACGCCACTCGATCCTAACAACATCGCAAAGTTAGATCGCTCAAGTGGCACTAGATGACCGATATGCAAACAAGTTTGCTCCTCTTGATAGTACGGCCATCTAACCTAAACCCGGTCATAAACTTCTCTACACACCTATGACCGGTGAAATGAAATGCCCTACAATTATACCTTTGCCTTGCGCATTCCATTCCATCTCCTTCGGTGTTGATGCAACACATGCACCAACCTATCATCAAATGATATGATCCACTTCATATCATCACATGGCCTCCATGGTTCATCGATCTTGACCTCACTTGCTCTTCACCATTGCTTCGGTTCTTCGGCGCCAAGTCTTTGCTCAAGCCTCCCGACACTCGGTACCAACGGCTTCAAAGCCTCCAACTTGCCCTTCACCTTCGCAACCGGTCCATCAAGCAAAGTCTTGTCTTGATCTTTACCATCTTAGCCACATGACTCCATGTCATGTCTCATATGCAATAAGCTCCGTCATTGCTCATTCACATGTGAACTAATTTCCTGTGTATCTCACATAAGCACATATTAGTTCACCTAGGTTGTCACTCAATTACCAAAACCAAACAAGGACCTTTCATCTGGGTAAAGTTGGCGGAAATTTGGTGGTCTCTCAGGGTATGGGTTGTTTATGTAGTTTGGTGGTGGCGGGGGTGGTGGTGGCAGCAGTGGCAGTGGGAGTGGTAGTGGTCGTGGCACTACTAGACCTCCGACGGGAGGTGTTTCTAGAGCCCCTCAGCAGTTTGTAGCTCATGATGACATAGAAGAGGAAGAAGAGGAAGAAGTGGAAGAAGAGGTTGAAGAAGAAGAAGAAGGAGAGGAAGAAGAAGAAGAAGAAGATGCACCTCAGCAGCAGCAGGAAGGATTGCACTTTGGGGCTCTTGCGATACGCCCTGCCGCCCTGATTCCTGCTTGGGTGGCTCGTGTGGACTATCGAGAGTCCGGTGGTCTCTCAGGGTATGGGTTGTTTAGGTAGTTTGGTGGTGGCGGGCGTGGTGGTGGCTGACGGGCGTTGCCCTTATGCTGCTCGTTGTTCCCCTCCGGGGGTGGTGGTACTTCTCTGCCTATCCAACCCTCGGCTTTGGCTTCAGCTGCCGCGAGGGATTCCTCCATGCGGCGAAGCTGTTCCCTCGCCTCGTCCACCTTTTGCCTGATGACCCGCAGCCGGTTATGCCTCTCAAGTTGGACTAAGCGTCTTTTCTTTTCTTGCAGTTCAGCGTGGAGCCTCTCTAAGGCCTCGAGACCCAACTCCTCTTCATCTCCTCCCCCACCTTCTCCAGAGGTGTGCGGGTGTTGCTGTGATGCCGGCCGAGTGTGTGGGCCCAGGATCTCAGTTTCCGGGACAACTTCTTCCGCTCCCAACGGTGCTTCGTTCTCTACCACACCCTGGACCGTCGCGGTGGCTTCAATCGTGGTGCGATGGTGAAAGTGCATGTTGCACTTAAGTGTGATTTTGGATGATTTGATGACAATATTGATTAAAGATCTAATATGTTTACTAAGTGTGACACAGGGAAATGATTATCTCACTATGTACTTGAAATAAAATGCAAAGCCAAAATGATGGATTGTTGTATGAAAATCATGTCACAAGCACAAGACAACAATGAGATTGATATTGATGAAAAGGCTATCATATGCACAGTGTACTTGGAATGAAATGCAAAGCCCAAATGCTGAATTGTTGTATGAAATTCACATCCCAAGAGCATGACAACAATGAGAATGATATTGATGTAGAGGGCTATCGTATTGTGGGATAATCACGGTTCATATATGATTGCTACGAAAAGATTCAAAACGAAGTATGGTTGAATGGCTTGAGATGGTGAAGATAGCAAGGAAAGAATCTTTGAGGTACTAAGCAAGGGTGAAGGGCAAGCGACGGCTTGGCGGCCGAAGAACTTAGCTAGAGTGAAGAAGAAAGTACTTGCATTTAGTCGAAGGATCAATCAAGCTTGAAGATCGCATCTAGTGGAGAATCAACATTCCTAACAACAATATTGATTGAAGTGACTTGACACATTTGGAATTCCATTATATCACTTGCATGGAGTCAAGTCACATGCTCAAGATGGCTATGCTCAAAGGATATCTACTTCTAAACATGACAACCATTCCTCCCAATATAGAAAATGAAGAGAAGCGGCTTTGGTCCAAATGGAGATCAACTCAAGAGGTTTAAATCTTGTTTTTCAAGTTATCTTGAGTAAATAGGAAAGTCGTACTATTAAGAGGGATGCAACATATAGTAGATGATTCTTCATAAGTGCTCAAACCAACCTAAGTGAGACATGAGAGAGCTAGAACTAACTTTCAGCATGTTGCTGCACTGTCTGTCCATACCGGACACATGTCTAGTATGAGCCCACAGTGGTGCAGCCTACCTTCGGGCTTGCTGGCAGTCCTGGTGCAGGGAGTATGCATACCGGACATGTCCGGTATGAACCTTTAGTGGTGCAGCTCTCCTTCGGTCTAGTAGTTAGTCCTGGCGCAGGGAGTCCATACCGGACATGCATACCGGACGTGTCCGGTATTTTCGGAATTCTGGCTGTCAGTGTCTTTGAGTTGAGCGGTACTACCGTCCCTTGGGTCGGTACTACTGGTCATTACTACCGGCTTTATAGAGGTAGTACCGGTAGGCCAAATTTGGTCACTTCCAGAGAGGTTGCGGAAACCCCTTTATAACTAGCGGTACTACCGACCAGAAGGCCGGTACTACTGAGATCCTATTCGGGGTTTGAAAGTTGGTTGGATAAGGATGTTTCTCACGCAGTGAAGTCATACCGGACATGTCCGGTATGAGCTGACTCAGCCAACGGCTAGAAAACAGCTAGTTTTGAAAGTGGGCTTATCAATACCCCCAAGCCTCCTCCTTTGGAGGCTGTTGATTCTACTGGTTCCCACACTCATTCTAAAGCTTTAAAAACACTTTCTAACCCTCTCTTAGTGAGTGATTGCCTCTAATTGCCAAATCCATTTGTGGGTTCAGAGAGATTCAAAATTAGAGAGCAAGCCACCTCTTGAGCACTTGTGCAAATCGTCGATCTTGTTGTGCGCATTCGTTACTCTTGGACTCTACCGTTCTAGACGGTTAGGCGTCACCGTTGAGCACCCAAGAGACTTGTGAAGTGCCTCGGAAAGTTTGTAAAGGTTCGATCTCTCCTCAAAAGAGATCATCTAGTGGAAGGAGCATCGCGGGTGAAATAGACCATGGCTAGAGTGACTTGTGGTGTCCTCTAGAGCCCACCTTTGTGGTAGCTCGCACCCGGCTCAACGGAGAATAGGACCCGAGGGGGTGCCGAACTTCGGTAAAACAAATATCGTGTCATCCTCTTGTGCATTACATTTGGTTATTTGTTATTCTCCGCTGTGCTAGTCCTCTTGCAGGGAATCAGCATCATATATACATCATACACATTGCTTCCAGGTTGTGTGAGAAATTGGAGAAGATTAGGAGCAGTCCTGCACAACACGTGCATACTGGACAACTCCGGTATTGATACCGGACATGTCCGGTATTTACTGACTGCGCCCAATTTGTTTATTCCTTGAGCTAATCTTTGTGGTGCAGGGTGTTAACCTCTAGGTGTTTTAAATACTTGTCATATATTTTGTGTTTGTCTCTTGAGGGGTTGTTTCGCATACTAATTGCTTCCGCATTATAAGTTGTAAATTTTCAGAAACGCCTATTCACCCCCCTCTAGGCGACACATTAGGTCGATCCTTTCAATTGGTATCGGAGCTTGGACTCACGTTTGAGCTTCACCGCTTGTGAGAACCGATGGATTCGCCTATGGAGACAAACGTGGTGCTTCTCCAAAATGATGGTTCCAACTTTCTATCTTGGTCATCTTATGTACTCAATGCATTTCGGGCTATTAGCCCCATTATTGAGCATATTGTGGATGCGAGCATATCTCTTTCTATAGTTGATTGGAGCAACTATAAGAACTTGACAAAAGAGGAAGAGATATGTGTGCAACTCAATGCTCATGCGTGTTTGATCATGTTGAACTCATTGAGTGCAGAGGTTCTTAAGGAGGCTATTTACAATGGAGAATCTCCACCGGAGAGTGCTCATGTCATTTGGACTAGACTTGCCCACTTGTATGGGAAGTTCAAATGTGATGAAGCATATGATTGTGATTCAATGTAAATGAAGTTCATTGAGTCATCATCATGTGAGGAAGCCTCAAGAAGCCTAAAGGAAGACGAGCCAGATCAAGAGGTGTTGGCTGCTGCTGCTCTGGACCCTGTCTGTCCATAGGTACGGACATGTCCGGTATCAGCCCAGCAGACAGGAAGCTAGGAGCAGACAGCAACGGCTCTCATGCTCGGTGGCGACCAAGTGATGAGTCAACCTCAGTAGCTCATGATTCTCATCACTTGTGTCTCATGGCCAAGAAGAACAATAAGAAAGCAACCAAGAAAGATCAAGAGAAGATTCTTGGTGAGATCAAGGAGAAGGCATCAAGAGATAATCAAGTAGAGAGCGATGAGGATGATGAAGATGATGAATCTCTTGATTATCTCAAGTATGAAGACAAGCTCTTGTTCGTCAACTTGTTGAAGAAAAATGATGAGCTAGAGAAGGAGGTGGAGGAACAAGAGCAATCCCTTCAAAATCAAGAAGAGTTCCTCATCTCCAAATTAGAAGAGCTAAAGGCATTAGAAGAAAGGTATGAAAAGTTGTCAATTGAGCATGCCTTAGCTACTAACTCTCTCTCTAATGTGGAAAGGCTAGAGAATGAGAATTACATGCTTAAGGAAAAAATGAGTGATCTCTCATATGAGCACAAGTTCCTACAAGAGGACTTCACCCATCTCAAGTGCTCACATGAGAAGCTAGTGGAATCAAATGCCATGCTTGAGATTGCACATGAGGTTGTTATTGCTATGGTAAAATCTTCACAACCTCACACTACTACACTCACTAGTGCACCATCTCAATTAAATGTTATTTATGCTAATGAGTGTGCCTCTCAAGCAAGCCAATCTTCGATTGAGCAAACTTTTAAAGAAGATGCTAGGCTCATCGAAGAAGTGGGAAATCCAAAGAAGGATGTGATTAGATTGAAGGATGAGGAGAAAGCACAACCTTCTCAAGATAACCATGATATCATGGTGAAGAAGCTTGAGAAGGGTTCAAACCTTGTTTCCTCCAAAGTCCAACAATCTAGTCACACCTCAAGTCATGAGAAAGCAACCAAAGGCAAGAAACAAAAGAAGAGATTATGCTATGGCTGCGGATTGTATGGACATGAGTGGGCTAGGTGTCCACACAAGACTTGGGCTGACAAATGTGAAGCGGCCGAACAAAAGGCATCAATCAAATTGGCCAAGCAATTGAAGAACGATGGGCCAAGTCCATGCCTCAAATGCAACAAGTTGGATCATCTCACTAAGAGATGTCCCACATACAAGGAGGCAAGAAAGAAGGCTCAAGTTGCAACAAGAATATGCTATGCATGCAACGAGTCGGGACACATGGTTGATACATGTCCCAACAAGCAAGACAAGCATAAAGCAAACAATGGGCACATTTGCTATGCTTGTAGAAGAAAGGGGCATCTAAGCTATGATTGCCCAAATGGTATGTTTCCTAAGCCGAACACATTTGCAAATGATAATGTGCTTAGGAAGGCCACAAAGGGACTTAGCACTAGTAAGGTGATGTGTTCATCGCATACTAGATCTAAGGCTACTTGGGTGCCTAAGCACTTGTTAACTAACTTTGAAGGACCCAACAAGAGTTGGGTACCAAAATGTGTTTAGGATGTTGATATAGGTACCAATGGTGAGATGAAGGCCTTCGGGGTGTTTGAGCAAGCAAAATGACATCTCAACTCAAACTATCAACCTATGTTGCTAATATTATTCTATAGGGTTGACCCAAAGTTTATGTGATGATTGATTTCACTTTTACTCATCTACACCATTGATAATAAGTGTCTAAAGCTTAGTAATTAAATGAATTTAATTTATCCTTATGATATTTGCCATTCGATGCTCCTAATGGCTCTTTAGTAGAGCATTATCCTTGATGAAGTGGAGGCAAGTGAAATAAACTAGAGCCAAAAGGAAATCTCAGAAGTGGTTGTTTTCTGGTTCTGATTTGCAAATACCGGACTTGTCCGGTATCATACCGGACTTGTCCAGTATGGGATATTCACTCTGATAGAACCAGTGACTCAGTACGAAGATTTGGATGAAGTCTTTTCATACCGGACTTGTCTGGTATGCCTACCGGACATGTCCGGTATGGCTAGGAAAAGCACAACATCCTGATTTCAGAAGGATTTCTAAATCCTTGTGAACTAGTCCTATGCTCTAACTAAAGACCTGCACATTTGATCAATACTGAGTGTTTGTAAGTAGTACTTGAACTTAATTCAATTCTTGGCAAATCTATGTGTCTTGGTCAAGGTAGAAAAGCATTTCCATTTTCTTAAAAGAAAAGTAAAGTGCTTCCACAAGTAATTCAAAATGACTTGAGCACTTATTAAGGGGAAGCTCAGTTTCTACCTTGAACCATTGTGATCTAACAATTTCCTCTAAGCGATGTGATAGTTCTATGAATGAAAAGGAGATCACTTTGACAAAGGCATGATCACTTGACAAGTCAAGTCAACACGAATATGATTATGCCATGGTTACTCTTAGTGGAACATATGTGAGCTCAAGGCCAAGGTATGTGTTTACATACATGCTATGTAAGTGCATATAGGATTTATAATGCTAGAATGTGCTTTCGGGGTGGTTGAGCGAGTCAATTTGAATTTCTAACCCAACCTATCAACCCATGTTCATCATACTTGCTTATATGGTTGACCCGTTGGTAATCTAAGTCTGTCTTATCTATCACTTCTTTTTCACCATGACTTAGAGCACCTAAACTTGGTAGGATAGCCATCTTCTCACCTCTTATGCCCATGTGTTCATTATCTGATTCATTTGTGAAAAGTTGGTAATGGCAAAATAACTCTGTATTGTCAAAGCACACCGGATGTGTCTAATATGCCTACTCGACGTGTTCGGTATGACGTAATTTGTGCTTAGAAATTACTCTCTTATCATATATGGCAAATTGCTTTGTGTTGACCAAAGTTGAACCTTGACTCTCACACACTTAATGGAATGAATGTGCTTGGCAAGGAATTCAAAATACTTGAAGCACTAATTTAGGGGGAGCTCAATTTCAACTTTGTGCCTTTTATGGACTAATGAGGTTTATTTAGCATATGTTGTAGTTCATCTTGATGAATTAGTTCCTCAGTAAGGACATGACTATTTGACAAGAAAGGTCAACTAAATCATCACCATGTCATTATTATGCTTAGTGGAATTTGTGGGTTCAAGGCAAAGGTATGTTTTAATATGTGCATTGAAAGTGCATAATAGGCCCATAATATGCTAGCGTGTGCACTTGTGTGTGATAGGTTAGATTTTTCCAAATTCCTTACTAGCATGAGTAGGAAGTGTGGTTTGTGAAAATATTTGACTCTTGGTCTTTGTGACCTATCCATGACACTTGTAATTATTGTTTCCCTTGATTGTTTGATTGGTTAATCACAAGTGGCATGGCTCTCTCTCAAGTCCTATATCTCTAAAGTAAATTATATTCCTTGATAATCCTCTTGTCAAATCGAATTATGGACATAAGTTTCTCTCTCTCTAATCTTAAGTGACTTAAAGACATTGGATCAAATTAGAGAAAAGAAAAATTGAGATTTGGATACAAGTGTTCTTAGTGAAATCATGTGAAAGAAGAGAATAAAATATGATGGAATATATGTTCGAGGAAAGGAAAGGGTTTTTGGAAGAAAGAGAAGCAAGTGGAGCTGTTGGACATAATCTGCAAATACCGGACTTGTCCGGTATCCATACCGGACATGTCTGGTATGAGCAGAGAATTTCTGGACAAAACCCGCCAATACCGAACTTGTCCGGTGGGCGGGGGACTTAAGACAGCGTACCCCTTCGGGCTCTATCTCTCCCTCACTTCTGTTCTTTCCCAAACCGACCAAGCAAGGAGACTTGCTGCCCTCTGTTGGCGACCAAGAGCCCCCCCACCTTGGAAAAGTGAGAGAGGAAGTAGGAGTTGGAGAAGGATTCCATCAAAAGCATGTGCCCGGTGTTGGATTTGAAGTTTCCCCTCGTTTCCTCTCATCCCAAGGTATTTCAAATCCCGGACTTGTCCGATCTATTCATCGCTACATCATTCTCAAATTCCTTCGGTCAAGATGTTGGATTCATGGTCTAGAAGCAATGTATTAAGTTTGAGATGGATTGGATTAGGATTGGGGATAAACCGAGAAACCCTAGGTGAGGGGTTGTTGTGGACGTCCATACCGGACATGTCTAGTATGGTACCGGACATGTCCGGTATTCCCCAGCAAAACAGAGACCTCTCTGTTTTTCTCAGTATTAGCCTCTCTATAGTTGATGTTAGGGATCGTGTTAAATGTCTATAATTGTGTTGTAAACCTAGTGATCGGATTGATCTAGGTGCTTGCAATCCATTGGACATTTAATCGTATCTCTAGTATTCAACTATATTTGAGACATCCTATGAATGTGCTTCTAAGACATCTTTGTGGGTTGTTTGGTCACAGGGCAGCAGCTATGAGTGACAGAATCGAACCTCGAACCAAGACGAGACATGATCCAGCAAGGGAAAGGCATAATAAGAGGAGGCAAGATTCTCACCCTGGCTTGTCAGTTGGAGGCAGCAGTGGCAGTGGGAGTGGTAGTGGTCGTGGCACTACTAGACCTCCGACGGGAGGTGTTTCTAGAGCCCCTCAGTAGTTTGTAGCTCATGATGACATAGAAGAGGAAGAAGAGGAAGAAGTGGAAGAAGAGGTTGAAGAAGAAGAAGGAGAGGAAGAAGAAGAAGATGCACCTCAGCAGCAGCAGGAAGGATTGCACTTTGGGGCTCTTGCGATACGCCCTGCCGCCCTGATTCCTGCTTGGGTGGCTCATGTGGACTATCGAGAGTCCGGTGGTCTCTCAGGGTATGGGTTGTTTAGGTAGTTTGGTGGTGGCGGGGGTGGTGGTGGCTGACGGGCGTTGCCCTTATGCTGCTCGTTGTTCCCCTCCGGGGGTGGTGGTACTTCTCTGCCTATCCAACCCTCGGCTTTGGCTTCAGCTGCCGCGAGGGATTCCTCCATGCGGCGAAGCTGTTCCCTCGCCTCGTCCGCCTTTTGCCTGATGACCCGTAGCCGGTTATGCCTCTCAAGTTGGACTAAGCGTCTTTTCTTTTCTTGCAGTTCAGCGTGGAGCCTCTCTAAGGCCTCGAGACCCAACTCCTCTTCATCTCCTCCCCCACCTTCTCCAGAGGTGTGCGGGTGTTGCTGTGATGCTGGCCGAGTGTGTGGGCCCAGGATCTCAGTTTCTGGGACAACTTCTTCTGCTCCCAACGGCGCTTCGTTCTCTACCACACCCTGGACCGTCGCGGCGGCTTCAATCATGGTGCGATGGTGAAAGTGCATGTTGCACTTAAGTGTGATTTTGGATGATTTGATGACAATATTGATTAAAGATCTAATATGTTTACTAAGTGTGACACAGGGAAATGATTATCTCACTATGTACTTGAAATGAAATGCAAAGCCAAAATGATGGATTGTTGTATGAAAATCATGTCACAAGCACAAGACAACAATGAGATTGATATTGATGAAAAGGCTATCATATGCACAGTGTACTTGGAATGAAATGCAAAGCCCAAATGCTGAATTGTTGTATGAAATTCACATCCCAAGAGCATGACAACAATGAGAATGATATTGATGTAGAGGGCTATCGTATTGTGGGATAATCACGATTCATATATGATTGCTACGAAAAGATTCAAAACGAAGTATGGTTGAATGGCTTGAGATGGTGAAGATAGCAAGGAAAGAATCTTTGAGGTACTAAGCAAGGGTGAAGGGCAAGCGACGGCTTGGCGGCCGAAGAACCTAGTGAAAGGTCCTAGTTTGGTTTTGGTAATTGAGTGACAACTTTAGGTGGACTAATGGTGTTTGAAGTGAATTACACAGGTAATTAGTCCATAGGTGATCATGTGTGAGCAACATATGCCATAGAGGAGAAATGGCTTGGAAGATATTGCAAGGCTCACACATGTGAAGAAGGAGCTTATTGCATATGTGACATGACATGGAGTCATATGGCTAAGATGGTGAAGATCAAGGCAAGACTTGGCTTGATGGACCGGTTGCGAAGGTGAAGGGCAAGTTGGAGGCTTTGAAGCCGTTGGTACCGAGTGTCGGGAGGCTTGAGCAAAGACTTGGCGCCGAAGGACCGAAGCAATGGTGAAGAGCAAGTGAGGTCAAGATCGATGGACCATGGAGGTCATGTGATGATATGAAGTGGATCATATCATTTGATGATAGGTTGGTGCATGTGTTGCATCAACACCGAAGGAGATGGAATGGAATGCGCAAGGCAAAGGTATAATTGTAGGGCATTTCATTTCACCGGTCATAGGTGTGTAGAGAAGTTTATGACCGGGTTTAGAATAGATGGCCGTACTATCAAGAGGACCAAACTTGTTTGCATATCGGTCATCTAGTGCCACTTGAGTGATCTAACATTGCAATGTTGCTAGGATCGAGTGGCGTGGTGAGTGCAAGTGCTAATCCTTTGAAAAAATGATTGTGAAAATGCTAACACACATGCACAAGGTGGTATACACTTGGTGGTGTTGGCACATTTGCAAAGGAGAAGAAACCGGAGTTGAAAACGTGGTTTTCAGGCTTGACCGAACGCTGGTACAGCGACCGGACGCTATGGACCGTGCGTCCGGTCACTTGTGAAACAGCGACCGGACTCTGCTGAAACAAACGACCGGACTCGCCTGTTCCACTGTTCACGAGAGGCATCGGTTCAAATAGAGTGATCGGACGCTGAGTGAGTCCAGTCAATGGTGACCGGACGCGTCCGGTCGATGAAAAACCTCTCTGTGTTTAACCGGACGCTGAGTGAAAATCTGACCGGACGCTAGTGAACGAGAGTCCGGTCACTACTTAAACTATCGACCGGACGCTACTGAAACATTGACCGGACGCGTCCGGTCAATACGAAAAATGCCCAGTGAAGGGGGTAACGGCTAGTTGAGCCCTTGGGGCTATAAAAGGAGATGGTGGCCGGCCTTGGCTGGTGCTGAGCACCCTTGGAACTTGGTGTCCATGCTTGGGGAGTGCTTAGGAACCCTCTAACTCGCTTGTGCTTGCTAGTGTACGAATCTATTGCGAGTGAGCGATTCTAGTGCGTTGCTTTGAGAGATTGCATCGAGTGGCACTAGGTGTTCGTGTTGCAAGCCGGTGGTGCTTGTTACTCTTGGAGGTTGCCACCTCCTAGATGGCTTGGTGATCGAGTCTCCGTCGTGAAGCCCGCGTGAAGATTGTGCGTGGCTCCGGAGAAGGATTGTGAGGGGCATTGTGCTCGCCCCGCGGGGATCGCGAAGAGCAACTCTAGTAGAGCGTGTCATTGAGTTACCCTCACTTGTGGGTGAGTTCTTGCGGCGCTCGAGTGTCGAGCTAGGTGTGGTGCCTATTAGCCGCCGAACTACCAAAGTGTGTGGTCGACACAACGGGGACTAGCTTGGTGGCAACCAAGTGAACCTCGGGAGAAAAATCATCGTGTCAACTTCGTGTTCATCTTCTCGGTGGTTTGCAAACTCCATTCACTAGCTTGTATTTACTTGTTCACATACTTGTGCTAGTGTAGTTGCTCTTGTAATTAGTTAGCTTGTGTAGCATGCTAGTTACCTTCTTAGCTTGTGTAGCATAGAAGTTAATCCCGTGAGTGACTAGTTGACTTGTAGTCTTGCTAGTCATATTGCTTAGTTTGTGTAGCTAAGTTGAGCTCTCTAATTTGGCTTGTGTAGCCTTGTTATTGAGCATTGCTAGTGAGCTTAGGCTTTGTGCTTTTGCTTAGTGGAATGTGTAGGAGCTCCCCGATTGATTGAGTACTAGTTGCTTAGGTTTGTGTAACCTTGCAAGCTAGAATTGTTTAGGTGAGCTCTAGCTAGCCCGACACCTTAATTGCTTTGTTTAGGATCTTTTATAAGGTGCTTTAGAGTATAGATAGAGGGGTGTAGTCTTGGCTAGACCGATAGTTGTTAATTCCGCATTTGTTTCGGTTAGCCGGTACGTTAAATTTTAGAAAGGACTATTCACCCCCCCTCTAGTCCGCCATCTCGACCCTTCACCTAGCTAGAGTGAAGAAGAAAGTACTTGCATTTAGTCGAAGGATCAATCAAGCTTGAAGATCGCATCTAGTGGAGAATCAACATTCCTAACAACAATATTGATTGAAGTGACTTGACACATTTGGAATTCCATTATATCACTTGCATGGAGTCAAGTCACATGCTCAAGATGGCTATGCTCAAAGGATATCTACTTCTAAACATGACAACCATTCCTCCCAATATAGAAAATGAAGAGAAGCGGCTTTGGTCCAAATGGAGATCAACTCAAGAGGTTTAAATCTTGTTTTTCAAGTTATCTTGAGTAAATAGGAAAGCTGTACTATTAAGAGGGATGCAACATATAGTAGATGATTCTTCATAAGTGCTCAAACCAACCTAAGTGAGACATGAGAGAGCTAGAACTAACTTTCAGCATGTTGCTGCACTGTCTGTCCATACCAGACACATGTCCGGTATGAGCCCACAGCGGTGCAGCCTCCCTTCGAGCTTGCTGGCAGTCCTGGTGCAGGGAGTATGCATAACGGACATGTCCGGTATGAACCTTTAGTGGTGCAGCTCTCCTTCGGTCTAGTAGTTAGTCCTGGCGCAGGGAGTCCATACCGGACATGTCCGGTATTTGCGGATTTCTGGCTGTCAGTGTCTTTGAGTTGGGCGGTACTACCGTCCCTTGGGTCGGTACTACCGGTCGTTACTACCGGCTTTATAGCGGTAGTACCGGTAGGCCAAATTTGGTCACTTCCAGAGAGGTTGCGGAAACCCCTTTATAACTAGCGGTACTACCGACCAGAAGGCCGGTACTACCGAGATCCTATTCGGGGTTTGAAAGTTGGTTGGATAAGGATGTTTCTCACGCAGTGAAGTCATACCGGACATGTCCGCTATGCATGTCCGGTATGAGCTGACTCAGCCAACGGCTAGAAAACGGCTAGTTTTGAAAGTGGGCTTATAAATACCCCCAAGCCTCCTCCTTTGGAGGCTGCTGATTCTACTGGTTCCCACACTCATTCTAAAGCTTTAAAAACACTTTCTAACCCTCTCTTAGTGAGTGATTGCCTCTAATTGCCAAATTCATTTGTGGGTTCAGAGAGATTCAAAATTAGAGAGCAAGCCACCTCTTGAGCACTTGTGCAAATCGTCGATCTTGTTGTGCGCATTCGTTACTCTTGGACTCTATGGTCCTAGACGGTTAGGCGTCACGTTGAGCACCCAAGAGACTTGTGAAGTGCCTTGGAAAGTTTGTAAAGGTTCGATCTCTCCTCAAAAGAGATCATCTAGTGGAATGAGCATCGCGGGTGAAATAGACCGCGACTAGAGTGACCTGTGGTGTCCTCTAGAGCCCACCTTTGTGGTAGCTCGCACCCGGCTCAACGGAGAGTAGGACCCGAGGGGGTGCCGAACTTCGGTAAAACAAATACCGTGTCATCCTCTTGTGCATTACATTTGGTTATTTGTTATTCTCCGTTGTGCTAGTCCTCTTGCAGGGAATCAACATCATATATACATCATACACATTGCTTGCAGGTTGTGTGAGAAATTGGAGAAGATTAGGAGCAGTCCTGCACAACACGTGCATACCGGACAAGTCTGGTATTGATAACGGACATGTCCGGTATTTACTGACTACGCCCAATTTGTTTATTCCTTGAGCTAATCTTTATGGTGCGGGGTGTTAACCTCTAGGTTTTTTAAATACTTGTCATATACTTTGTGTTTGTCTCTTGAGGGGTTGTTTTACTCCGATTGAGAGTTTCCAAGTAATTGGAAACTTGCATATTAATTGCTTCCGCATTATAAGTTATAAATTTTCAGAAACGCCTATTCACCCCCTCTAGGCGACACATTAGGTCCTTTCAGATGGTCTCTGCCCAAAACCGTCCTCCTGGTTCCAGCCATTATGCGAAGGTGTAAGAACTCCGATCCCCACGGACGGCGCCAAACTGTTAGAATCACATCTGCCTTACCTCCGCACACGTGTAGGGGAGTGGCGAGGGTGTCCAACTGTCGAAATCAAAGGCGAAGGTGTGGAAAAATAGAACAGTGGTGTTTCTTCTCTCTTCCAAAAAATCATCCTCTTTACAATGTTCATTCTCTGGTATTTATAGGGAATACCAAGGGACACTGACCAAATTACAAAAGGGTACAAGAAAGATTCCTTAGCGCTGTACAACGGAAGGGCAGAATTGTACAAACACAGACGGTGCGGAAACCCTAGCTCGCCTTCCATACGTCCGCCGCCACCCGGCTTGTGCACCCCCTCGCGGGAACGCGAGGGTTGACCTTTGGCTTGTGGAACCATCGCTTCAGTTGCGAGGCCCGCGTTCGCTTGCCATCCGTTGAGCTTAACGCCTCTTGCGAAGGTGTACAGGACGCGCGGGGGTCATTTCTGTGTTCTTCACGCCTCTTACCTGCAAGAATCATAAAATGTCCTGAGGGTCTTGCTAGTATCGAATGTTAGAAAAATGGCCCGAGGGACTTAACAAATGACGAAAGAAAAATTTACGAAGGTGTGCAGGACGCGTGAGGGTCGTTTTGGTGCCAGCCTGGGTGACGTCACTGCCGAGGGTCTCTTCCCCCAACACGGTTGGTGTTACCAACCGGGGCTAAAGATTGGTCTTTAGCCCTGGTTGGTAACACCAACCGGGACTAAAGGTCCCTCTGACAAATGAGCCGTTGGGCAGGGAACTTTAGTCCCGGTTGGTGTTACCAACCGGGGCTAAAGACCTTTCTAGTCCTGGACGCAAATTTTTCCGTGACTAATGCTGATTTTGCAAATCGTCCAAAGGCTTGTTCTCTAGTAGTGGACCCACATGATACTTATATATGATCTTAAAATGTGTGTATAAGTCTAGCTATTAATCAAGAGTCAATACTTCTCTCTTTTATTAAAATATGATAAAAAAATTTAGAGATGACTTATAAGTTATCCATTGTGGCTGTATTAAAGAGGGTTCTCTTTAGATATATATTATTCTATTATATACATGTATAGTATCTAGTCCGACAAAATGTATATACACGGAATATATGATTATACTTGATTTTCTTTTATTTTTTTCGAGCAATATTTACAGTACCCTCTTTACTTACTTAAAGTTAATATCTCAAATAAATCTGAGTCATTGAATTTTTAGATTTTTTAATTAATAAATTAATCAATCTAGGAAAAGAAAAAAATACTTTTAAATCCCTCCCAATCACGCGGGCGGCGCACCGTACCATTCCTATTCGGCTGCGAGAGGACTTCTTCCATGGGGTGCGAGCGTGCGAGAGGAATTTCATATGGTTAATCATATTAAATTTGAAAACTTTATTCTATGTATATATTTGTCTTAAAAGTGATAAAAAGTTTCATAAAATCCAGTTCTAGTAAAGTTGTATCCTGATCATGTTACATACTTCATTTGAAACGCTTTATATGCATGAAAAAGATCGACAGCTAACACGTTAATTGAGACATGAACTTTGGATATCTAAAACATATTACTCCACACGCTAACACACGTTACACAATTAAGTTTATAGGTTAAGTGCTAACTGTTGATTAAAACTAAGTCAAAAGGAACCTCTAAAACAAGTTAAATGTAGCCTCTCATGACGCTGAAACACGGTACAAAACACATGTATTGCTACATAGATATATTGTCACGTATGATGGAAACTAACAAGCAATATATATGACGAGAACTTACACATGTAGTCACGTATATGAATTTTGGGAACCAAAACTTACATGCATAAAAAAAGAGGCAGTTACGGCTAATCAGACTATGTCATTGCTAGACAGTAAACGTGTCACTGCCCATGGGCCTGCTGTACCCGGCTCCCCATCCAGTCTATATGTACACAACTCTTGTCTCTGAGTAATACATCACATATTCCACATATCCTATTCGCTATCAGTCATATCAGAAATTACAAAATAAAAGAATTTATTACATACAATAGAATACACATACAACAATTAGATCTAAAACTTCCGTGTATACAATTTTACAAAATCTAAAATTAAATAAATATACATTTCACATATTACCACTTAAGAAGTAATACATGATTTGGACCATTAGATCTAATTAAATAGACAGTTCACAATTATTTGAAGATAGCACAATAAAGCTCTTGTACTTTATTTTTGTACTATTATTATGTTAGTATTACTATCCCTACGAAATTACATGCTCTTTTGAATTCTTTCTACATAGTAAAATTTAGAGTAACTTAAAATAAGTATATAAAAATACTCAAATCGATAAATAAGTATACACTTATATACAAGATGGTTTATTGAGAATATGAGTTACTATACTCTAGAGCAAGAAAAACTCACCCTTCTAAAAATTGGTCTACTATAAATTGATGTTTAGGTAGCTAAAATTGATTTCTGGAGAGAGAGACATAGAGGTGGAAGAGGAGGACACCGATGCATACAATGATTTCAAACTGTCTCTACAGATATTTCTATAGTAGTGATCATCCACTTCGACTAACACTTTCCCAATTTAATAAGAAAGTTGTGGATTCTCGCTTTTGGATGAGCTTAATGGTAGTTGGATCAATTTTTTGGATTTGATCTGAACTTTTTTTAACATAGTTTGCAAAAAAAATGCAACAATAGTTGAAGTATTGAACATTGATCCTCTTGATGTCTCTTTCAGCAGGACAGTTATTGGGAATAATTTTCTGGAATGGAATAATCTGATTGTAACTACCATTGCGAATGTAAACCTACAAGCAGCGAAGGACACTGTTATATGGACCTTAAGTAAAAATTGGCAATTTTACAGTTAGGTTGATATATAAATACCTAATTATTGGTGACATTATGATAACACAGTAAATTTGGTGAGTAAAACTGCCACTGAAAACTATAAGATATTTCTTTGGTTCCTTAAAAGGGATGTAATACTAACTAAAGACACATTACATAAAAGAAATTGGCAAGAAAGCAAATATTGTTGATTCTAAGTAATTTTAGGACTATTTGACATCTGTTTTTGAAAGTAAATATGTTAATTTTCTTTTGGCGTGTGTTGCATATGAAGTTTGGTATTCCCTCACACATACCAAGGCAAATCTTTTTGAAAATTGGTATAAGCAGTGTGGAAAAGATTTAAGCTCGTTATTAGTAGCAAACATGCTAGTAATAAAACATTTTTTTTGGAATGCTAGTTTCGACAATTCATGAGAGTACATTGGTTCTGGTTTTGAGGTCGGTTGCAGTGAATCAAAGAAAAGAAAAGAAAATACATCTACAAGGTATGTCAAGCCCTAGAGACATTGGCTTGGCTTTTCCCCCTCCTATAGGTAGCCCACTATGTCTAAGATTGCAAACTAATTTTCTATCATTTTTGTGAGTCTGCTTTTAGTATGAGAGTGAACTTTCTCCTAATAATTTGGTCTGGTTATTTATTTATTTATGATTGAAGATGAAGCTAAAGGGGACCTGAGTCATTCGTACATCTAGGTTTGTTTTCTTTTCTCATAGGGCTTAGTTTCTGGCGTCATTGACGAGGTGATGGTGACGATGACACATTTGAATAAGGTCTCTTTGGTCTCTTCCTACCTCGACGATGTTTGATCTGGTGTCGCCGAAAGGCCAGTGAGAGACTGAGAGCATGGTTTGTCAGATCTGTTGGTTCTCCATAGATCTTGATAGTTTGTGTCTTTATCTTGGTTAGCAATTGGCTGACTTTCAATGCGATGATCAAGACATATTTTAAAAAAAAAAATCTACATGACCCTCTCAACTATTGAGTGTGCACTATTTCATCTCTAAATTGTAAAACCAGATGTTTTACCCCTGAACTTTCCAAAACCGGTCAAATAACCCTCCAAGTGATTTTAGACGGTGGTTTTGCTATAGTAGCATGATTTTATCTTTTTTTATTTATATTGGTTGAATCTTTAAAAAATCATAGTAAACCACAAAAAATAGAAATTCAATTTTGTTGGACTCCACACAAGTAGATCTACAATGAACATATAATATGACACACTTTAGTATAAAGTTTTTGTTGTAGATTTAAATCTATATTTTTCTATAATTAATTAAAATAATTCATAGTAGTAGTTTTTGTGGTTCAATTATGGTAAAAATTTTACGGTGGCTAATTGTTGTATGCCTGAACTATAGTAAAAATTTCATACTCATTAGATCAGATATAACTTAGTTATAGTTTTATTTAAATTTATGCTAAATTATATCTAAATAAATTTATAGCTAAGTTATACATGATCTGATTAATAACCCGATTAATATAAAAATTTTATTATAATTGATGCATAAATAATTATCTCATCATAAAATTTCACCACAATTGAATCATAGAAACTACAGCTATGAATTATTCTAATTAATTATAGAAAAGCATAGATTTAAATCTACAACAAAAAATTTATACTAAAGCATATACAATATTATACGTTCACTGTGTGGATCTACTCATGTGAAGTCCAACAAAATTGGATTTTTTATTTTATAATTTTTTTGTGGTTCACTATGATTTTTCAAAGATTCAGTCAAAATAAATAAAATAGAAAAAATAAAACTGCGCCATTGTAGCAAAACCACCGTCCAAAACGCTTGGAACGCTTGGAGGGGGTTTTATTATTTGACCGGTTTTGAAAAATTCATGGGATAAAACATCTAGTTTAAAAGTTTGAGGGATAAAATAGTTCACTCTCAACATCCTCAATAGTGGACTTTTTCCTATTTTTCAGTCTATTTGACAGTAAGACCTGATATTTGTAACACTTCGTTCTAAAAGTGGAGATTTACAAGCCTGTGTTTCTTGGAGGATTGCCCCAGCCAATATTCTTTCAATTGCCAGCGTTTCGCGAGGATGGTTCTAGATATGAATTGTGTGTCGAATGGCTGGTTGTGAGGCCGTAAAGGTGGCTACCAAAAATCTTCAAACACACCTGCTTTTTTACTCTTTATGAGTAAATTATTGAAGGTTGTTGATTGAAAGTGTATTTTTTCTCTTTCTAATACTTTTTAGTGACGTTGCAAAATCAAAATTTTGGATTATTTTTTAGTACTGTCGGATATCTTCTAAGTTATGTACTGTATTTTTCTGGCCAATTGAAAAATACTCATTTATTTAGCAAGAATTAGAAATTACTCGAGTGGATTGATGGATTAAATTCACTATAAATCAACTTCGATCCCTCCAATCTGAGGAGATCGGGGATTAACTGAATAAACCCTACAAATACAAAATTAGAATTATGATTGTGATTGGCCTTGCCAAATAATATCCTGTTAGCTGTTAGCTAACACTGTCGTCCCCGTTGTTTAAAGCTTGATATTTAAGAATTTAATAAAATCAGTAAAAAACGATCTTTATTTTTTGGAACTTGGCCAGAATGCCAGATACATATTAGCCTGAGATTATATGGTTTATATATGCGTCAATTTCAAGAGGCTCGCTATCTATATATTATTATTATTATTACTGTATTCCTGTTCTGTGGGAAATTCTATTTGTACGATTTCTGCTACAGCAGAGCAGCAGCAAAAGGGCGTGTTTGAGAGCGACCTTGAAGTTGAAGGTCGGCCGGCGCGGCGATGGATGTCAAGTGCCGGCGTCTGGAGGGGAAGGTGGCCGTCGTGACGGCGTCCACGCAGGGGATCGGCCTCGCCATCGCCGAGCGCCTCGGTCTGGAGGGCGCCGCCGTCGTCATCTCCTCCCGCAAGCAGGTCCAGCTGAGCCGGCAAATCTTGTCGTTTCTTCTACCCTCGTTGCCTGCTGTCCTCGCTTTGGGATTTCCCTTGCTGCTCGTTCTGATTGGGGGTGTTTTCTGTGGATCGATTCGGGGGCGTTGCAGAAGAACGTGAACGAGGCGGTGGAGGGGCTCAGGGCCAAGGGTATCACCGCGGTGGGCGCCGTCTGCCACGTCTCCGACGCACAGCAGCGCAAGAACCTCATCGAGACGGCCGTCAAGGTCAGAGTTGGGGATTCAGTCTTTCAGACCTTGTTTGGCTGCACTCTTATCTACCTCAATCCATATGTATTGGGGGTGGATCATAGTGGAAAATTAACTAATTTTGATCCACCCACTCCAACACATGTGGATTGAGGCGAACACGCCTGGTTAGATTCCTCTTCTACATACTCGGCTGCGCTTCTTCCCATGGCTGTGGCTGCAGTTGTTTTCTGTGTATAACTAGTTGCTAGCTTTTTCTACAGTATCCACAAGGCTCTTACAAAGGCCTTGTTTTCCCGCTCCAAAAATTCTCGCCTGTCACATCGAATGTTTGATAGATACATGGACTCATGGAATATTAAATATAGACTAAAAAGTAACTAATTATACAGATTACGAGTAATTCGCGAGATGAATTTTTCGAGCCTAATTAATCTATGTTTTGAAAATGTGGTGCTACAAGATTAATTATGCTTAAAAATTTATCTCATGAATTACTCTATCTATGTAATTAGTCCTATTAATAGTCTATTCTTAATACTTCAAATTAATGCTGCAATATTCGATGTGACACCTCCAAAACTTTTCGTCCTGGAACTAATCCAAGTATACACTCTAGTAAAACTAGTTGTGATCAGATGCCGCGAGATAGTGAAGAGTGTTCCTCCTGGGGTGAGAAGTGAGATCGTAAGCTCTTGACTTCAGGGCCATCACAAGCATAGTTGAATCCTTTTCGACATTGATGTGCAAAATTTAAAAATGTGAGTGGCGCCTGTAGTGCAACCCTGCAAGCTTCTGCTTCAGCACAAAGAGCATCATGTACTGACTGAATCTTTTCAGCTCCAGTTGCTAATCCAAGTATCCAACACCACTGTGGTCATGTAAAATTAAGCCCCACCTGCCTGTTTTACTAGCATTGTTGAAGGCTCCATCAATATTCATTTTTATCTCTTGGTACAGTGGAGGACACCAGCGCAAACTAGGCTTTGCAGGCTGTGGCTCCTTCTCCTGATGTAAGGAGTTGGTCTCTGCAACCATGCTTCTGCTCCTATGAATCACCTCTTCATAGGATCTTGCAAGTTCTCCAGCATTGATCTTGCATTACGGACCTGCTTGATTCTCCCGCTGGATGCATAGATAAACTTCAAGGTTCAAGCAACCATGGATTCATAACCAAATCTCACTGTATACAAGAGTATTCAAAATACAGTTTGGGGTAAATTGAACTGCTACAAAAATTGCTTGACCTTTGGAGCACAATGTAAATTCCTAGTTCTCTCCATATTAGAAGTTTTAGTTCTTCACTTCCTGGTGAGGACTGACCTTTTTGTTTTTGAGCCTGCCTTTCTCTCTGATCCTCAAGGAAATGGTAAGCCAATTTGACTGAAAAAGGTCCCTTTGGTATCAAGATGCCAGGCTAGTATATCATCACTTTCGCAACGGACAAGAATAGCCAAAATGTTCACATCCTCCTCCCAGAAAATGTCCTGAATAATATTAGTGTCCCAGGCCCTGATGATTGGATCTGTGAGGTCAAATATTTGTTTAGGGCTGTTACCTTTTGGTGTTACTTGCCTTTGCATGACTCCCTCTGGGATCCAAGGGTCCACCCATATATCAATTTGGAAGCCATCACCAACTCTCTAGATTAGGCCAGATTTTAACGGCTGCAACTCTCACACAATTGACAATACTTCAAGAGTAGGAGATTCCAGGTTTCTCTTTCACCTTCAAAATCTAACCATAATGATTCAGGAAAATATTTAGCTCTCAATACTTGAGCATAAGGGGATTCAGGATTCATTAGTAATCTCCATCCTTGCCTAGCAAGATGGCAAGGTTAAACAGGTGCAGATCAGATCTCTGTAACATAGACCATCTTTATTTTTCCTGCTACAAAGAAGGCCCTTAGGAAGCCAGTGCATTTTTTATTGCCATTTTCTTGCTTTGACCAGAAGAATCTACAAACCATTTTACTCATTGTCGGAGCTAAGCTCACGCCAATCTGGGTATCCCTTCCGCTCTGATAAAATTTTCCGCTGTCCTGCATACCTGCCAAGTCTGCATGCATTGCACGTTTACTAATCACATCAATTGGCAGTTGATTTCCCATTCCGTTGAGCACTTGGACTCGGAACTGTTACCCTTTTCTTCCTCAAGGATACGTCTGCCCAAAGAAGTCTGAATCTATTAGTGATTATTGGTACTATGACAGCCAAAAACATAGTACAAAGCTCTGCAATGACTACCTAGAGTCCTAGACCTACAACACAGGATGGTTTCATGCCTCTCTATTCTTAAAAGTGAGGCAGGCTGCAAAAGCTCTCATTGCTGCTGTTTTTTATCTCCAAGCTCACAGCTCGCGTTAACAGTCTTCACAATTGCCATGCCCACTGTCTACACAATTGCTGTGAGAGGCTTTGCTAATTGGCTCCCCTGTGGTTTGACGTCACGCTCTGCCACTGATTGTACTAATCTCATCACAGAGTTTTTGTCAAATCAAAGAATGACCTTTGTCTATCTCAAAGAATGAATTTGGGCTACAATTCAGGGATGGAAGTAAAAGCTGTTGTCGAAGACTGTTGCTCAAGTTCTTTGACTTTGATTTGCCCATATAAATAGGAAGGCCCAGATATTTCTCAGTTCTTGCTTCACTCTTAATATCAAGTGCTGACATAAACTTCCTTTTATTCACTTCATTGGTATTCTTGCTGAACATGAGCGAGGATTTCTCTTTATTGTTTGTCTGCCCCGAGCAAGGCTCTTAAAGTGAAAGTACATGATGTAGATGCTGTGCACTCATGCAGGAGAACCAGTGAATCAATCCGTGAACAAAAGATGGTTAATGCTCGGTGCTTGTTGGCATACCTTTACTCCGGTCAGGTCCCCACTTGCTTCAGCTGCATGGAGCAAGGATGAAAAAACCTTCAGCCCATATTAAGAATAGATATAGTTATATTGGATCACCTTGTCTTGAACCTCTTATTGGAATAATTTCATCAGTTTTACTCACCATTTATTTTGAGCTTATATAGTACTGTAGAGACACATCTCATGACAATATGAACTAATCTTCCATCAAAGCTCAATTTGATCATCATCTTCTTAAGTAAGGACTTTTCAGTGCTTGCTTATTCCATTTCTCGGTGCAGTGCCATTGCCCGAACTAGGAAACATGGATTCATGGTTGGTAAAGTGTAGGCATTGATAGATGCAGCTTTAAATTAGGTAATAGTGAAATCTGTTTGTGCAGAAGTGCAAATAATGGCAGTAGAGTAGAATTGTTTTTATGAAATGAAGAACTTAGACAACCTCAGTAATAAAATTATCTACTGGAGTTTCACTGATGAGTATAACACTTTCTTATTAGCTGAGTCAATAGCTTTCCAAGCCAATGAACAGTAGTGTGGCATATCTTTATCATGTGATTATGTGAAAGTTTGAAGCCAAAAGATTATTTGTCATTTCTCTTTTTATCTGTTCATCTTGTAACATTCAGGTTGATGGCTAGCTGAACTTACATTTATTTTGTCAACATTTCGACACACAGGGATCATACTTTATCTTATTCGTTTGCGCCTAAGGTGTACCTTATTCATTATCTCAAACCACTTGTTTCGTTAAGCATGTTGTATGGTGTTTTAGTTTCTGTTCATGTCTTGGATACTGTAAGGCATTTGAGGACGTGGTGATTCTTGTAGTAGTAATCAACTGATTGAATTGTTGCAGAGCTTTGGGCACATTGATATTCTTGTCTCCAACGCTGCTGCAAATCCTACTGTAGATGGCATTCTTGAAATGAAAGAGGTTGTTCTCGATAAGCTGTGGGATATTAATGTCAAGGCTTCTATCCTTCTTCTCCAGGTGAGAAAATTCTTCCACCTACTTTACATTCTGTACCATAAAGTTGACATCATTCTCTTCCTCTACTAAATGTTTTTTAGGATGCTTCTCCCCACCTACGGAAGGGGTCATCTGTGATTATCATTTCTTCAATTGCTGGTTACAATCCAGAACAAGGATTGACAATGTATGGTGTCACAAAGACTGCTCTCTTTGGTCTCACAAAGGTATATGTTTATCTGTGTTTTTTTTTTGTCATTTTTCACTTTGTTTGCTGTAACTGATTTTTGTTTGTCGGTAGCCATTTTTCACTCTGTCATTTTTTGGTGGCCTTCGGCGTTGGTGGAGCCTTGCATGATTTTTTAAGATAATCTTGCAAACTAAAATTTTTACTTTATTACTGAGCTATTGATCTTTACCTTTTAGGCTCTCGCTGGTGAGATGGGACCCAATACTCGTGTTAACTGTATAGCCCCTGGTTTTGTTCCTACACGGTTTGCTAGTTTCCTCACAGAAAATGAGACCATTGTAAGTGATTTCTGTCTTCGCTTGCATAGTTTGTATTTATATATTTCAATGATTGGTTAACGAAAAAGGGAACATTTGACAGTGTTATAATTTTTCCTCGTTATCCTAAAAAATCCATTGTTCTATATATTCTTTAATGCATATGCAGATCATAGTTTATTTAGAGAGAAAAGAATATGGAAACTCAATTCAGAAGCCCTGATCTGAACCTCATTTCTTGTTATTGCCTTTAAACATTTTCCTTGTCTGATGTCTGATTTCAATTGTTGCATATTATATGATTGCTACACGTCAGATATGGTCTTTAATATTAACATGTTTCTTTTCTACTGTCTATTTCATTTCCATGTTTCAAAAGCTAGAAATGGCTTGCTAGAAAGGATGGTTTAGAAGGGCGGGTATTTAAATTAGTTGCCATTATCCATGTGCCGGTGTTAAGGGGATTATGACCTATGATACGAAACTGTAAGATACTCGCTGAGGTTCCTGCCTAGTATGTCATAATTATATTATATTGGCGCAAAAAGTGACATGCCTAGTATGTCAAGAGTTTATCTAGCTTATTATTGGTCCTTCCATTCAAATGCATGCACCTAACCTAAATCATTCTGCAGAGGAAAGAGCTTAACGAGAGGACCAAGCTTAACAGATTGGGTACTGTGGAGGACATGGCTGCGGCTGCTGCATTCCTGGCATCTGACGATGCATCATACATTACAGCTGAAACAATTGTTGTTGCTGGAGGGACACAGTCTAGGCTGTAAATCTGGCTGTAGTTTATATTGACTTGGCTAATAATGTGTACTAGTGCCGATATTGCCGCTAGGCCAAGAGGCACTTAGATGGTATAGCAATTATATACTGTAATAATTCGCTATGAAGCTCCAGGTTGTGCTAGGTTGGTTACTGTTGGTCAAATTGGATTGCAGTGTGACTTGAGCCCCCATCATAAAGTATAATGGACTTTCGGTTGACTTAGGTCAACCCATCCTAAGTTTGATGTCTGAAAAGTCTAATTAATACTAATATGTACAATACCAAATGAGCTCTTTAGATACATGTCCAAATGTATTTTCATAATTTAGCTATTTGATGTTGTAGATATGATCAGACTTATCCCTCCGTCCTACGAAGAAAGTTGTTATGGGATACGTGTAAGTTAAATTTTCTCTAACTTCAACTAAGTTTGTAGAAAATATGTGTAATATTTACATCTTCTAATAAATTTATTATGAAAGTATATTCAAAGATCTATGTAATGATACTAATTATGTATTATAAATTTTAATATTTTTATATATATAGTTAGTCAAATTTAAAAAAAAGACTCCTCGGAAAGTGAGAACAACTTCTATTCTAGGACCGAGGGAGTAGGAATTAGGATGGCTTGACTTGGAATAACTTAAAACACCTTATATTAGAGTTATATTAGACCAGAGAGTTGTCACACCCTGAAATTTTTATTTCTTAAATTAGAGTTAAAATGATTTATTTATGAATTTTTGTGCTCATAAAATATAGGTAAATAAAAATTCTCTTAATTAAAATTTATCCTAGGGTTTAGCAACGTGTTTGTGCATTCATCTCGGTGCATTTGAGTTTTTGTGTTGTGTGGTTTTGGCTAAAATTCAATTTGAGTTCAAAATGATTTTAAAAATAAATTTCTTAAAACAAAGGGGTTTGTAAATAAAGACCTTTGTTTTTTGAAAAGTTTGGAAAAGTTCAAAATCTGTTTATCCTCTCAAGGATCAAATTCAAAAGTTCAAAAGATTTCAAACTGGTTTTGAATTTATTTTGAGAAATGTTTTGAAATAAAAAGAAAAGGCCAAAAAAAACCTTACCCCACCCCTCTCTCTCAATCTGGCCTGGTAGCCCATCTACTCGGCGCCTCCTCCTCCTTTTGCCCGGCCTACTCGGCCCGGCCAGCCGGCCTGCTCCTCCTCTCGTCCGGCCCGATCGTCGGCCCGCTCTCCCTTCTCTCCAGCACAGCGCCGCGCCCCTCTCATCTCCTCTTGGGCCGCGTCGCCCTGGCCCATTTCCCTCGCCAACCCGCCGCGCCAGCGCTCCCTCCCCGGTGGGCCTCTGCCGGCCCGACTCTGTTTTGCAGCAGTGCGGGTGGCCTCTCCCTCCCTATCTCTCTCTGACTGGCGGGCCCTCTTCGTCAGCCGCTCCACCCCGTGCGCAATTCGCTTCCTCCCTCGCTGATGCCGTGGCCGCACCTGTCAGCTCCCTCTCCCTCCCCCGACTCCGGCTCGGTTACGAGCCCGTGCACGAGTCCGCCAGGCGCCAGACCTACGCCCTCTCTTTCTGCCTAGCTAAACACTCCGAGCCCTCCTATAAAGATCCCTGGTGTCCACCGCCTCTCCTTTTCCCGAAAACTCGAGCCCCTCGTGCCCTAACTCACTCCAATCGCCGAGTTTGGATCTTGCCGAGACAAAGCTCGACCCGCCGCCGTTGTCCTCGCCTCTCGCCGCTTCACTGCCTTCGTAAGCCCCATCACGAGCCTCGAATCGATCTTGTGAAGCTTCCCAACCTTTCTTCTCGCTCTCTTTCCCTCTGTTTGCCTAACCCGTGTTCGCCACCAACTGCAGAGAAGTCGCCGCCGCTCCATCAAGAAATCCACCAGCTACTCGTCGTCCTCTGTCTTCGTTGCGCTAGGTGAGTTCGTCACGAGCTCCTGGTTCGATTGAACCTGTCCCTGACCTCTCTACCGTACCCTATCGAAAACCCGAGCCCCGCCACTCTCCGCCGGCCATGGCGCCATCGTGGACACTGACTCCTCCTCCAACTTCGGCCGCCAGCGCCCCTCACCTCTCCCAGATCTAATCTAAACCGTCCGTTCCAGATCCAACGCCCAGAAACACACGATACCCCTTCGATGTCGGTTTTGCACATAAACCCTTACAACTTTTTGATCTCAACCCGCAGTCCAGTATACCCTATTCACTGAGTCTGTCCAATCTTGCACCTAAGTCCCTACGCTTTCTCTTAAATGAGGCCCAGTCCGCCCGAATTTCCTATTTTCATTTTATTTATTCAAAATACAAAATCAGGTTTGTTTTATTTACAGTTTTGCCATCCGAATTCAAAAGCTTATAACTTCTTTGTTTTAACTCCGATTTAGTCCGTTCAAGTTGCGTTAGATTCGTTTTGAAAATACCTACCTGATAATATAACTTTACATAATGTTTTCTGTAATTAAAATTTGAGTTACATCTAATCTAGTAATTAGTGTCTTTAATCTTATTTAGATCATATCTTTTCCGTTATAGCTCTGTTTAGCGTGATCTTCGTGTCTGTGTGTTCGTAGCGAATCATAGATCTGTTTTTAAAACTCTTTATCTTGTTTTCTTATGATTGATGTACTGTTCTAATCATAGGCTATGTTTGCTTTGCATGATTGGTATTGGATGTTTGTGTGGTGTTCTATGATCGTATGTCAAGTCGGTGAGATAACGTTGGTGATCAAGAAGAAGAAGTTTGTGATCTAGAGATCATGATCAAGAGTCAACCTTTGGAAATCTACAAGTCAACAGAAGTCTTGAGTTAAGGCAAGTATAGCAATCGGGTTTTCTTTTCGCAATCATGATCATGTTACTTAATTAATGTATGCAACGAATGATAAAAATGACTTATTAACAACTTAAGAAATTATCTGTACGAGCACCTTCGGGATTTACAGTGCAACTGATGAGGGTTATATGGCTCTGGCTTTAGCTCAGTATGAGGACCTTTTCTAGCTTGTTAGAGGTTACCCTTGTGGCGCAAATGGGGGATAGCAGACTGGGGATCCCAGCGGCTGGTTGAATCACCCAGATTGACTAATGAAACCTAGCGGCCCTAACTTGTTAGACGAACCTTTGAAAAGCTTCATTGTGAACCCTGCTGACTTTCCTTGGAAGTGAGTTAAGAGGCTGATCACCTCAGGCAAAAAGGCAATTCACGTCTCACAGGGAAAGTGTACACCTTTGCGCAAAGTTTATTAAACTGATATATCAGCCTTGCTCAAGGACACGAGCGGCCTTGAAGACTTTTACATTAAGATTATGACTGTGGACACTGGTTATCTATTAAAATTAAAGGATAAATAAATATGAAAAGGGCATGAATTCAATCACCAACAAAGATTTAGGGTTTTAATTGACAATATTCCACGAGTTTTGGTGAATTGTGATTCTGCAGGGACTAAACCAGGAAACCAGCACTGATTGCTTCCCCTAGAAGGAAACCGACGCGAGATAACGCAACCGACACGTCAGAAATATTCTAGAAGACACCAGAAGACACTAGGAGGTCGGGCACCGCGGGACCCTGCCAGGTGGGACCGACCGGTCCCACCATGAGACCGACCGGTCTCCCCCCGGGCCCGCTGGCTTCCGTCTTCTGCAAGCTTCCTCCACCGCCTCTTAGGATCCATCTCAGCCCTACGTGAAGTCGGTTTGATCCAACAGTCGCGGTTGATCCCTCAGGGCTATATAAGCAGCCCCAGACCCCCTCTCCAGGCATCTCCATCTTCATTATTCATCTCCACATCAGAAACTAGGGTTTCCATTAGAAGTAGAGGTCCCTCTAGATGAATCTCTTCTAGTTCATCTAGAATTAGATCTAGTTCATCTAGTTGTAATCAAGAGCCAGCTATCAAGTAGAAGACTAGTTACCCCTCTAGTTAGGTTTAGAACCTAGTCTTATACTAGAACTAGAAAAGAGAGAGAGGAAGAGATCAAGAAGGAGCTCCGGCCTGTCGGATCAACTTCTTCATCTTGTACCTACGGATTCAAGTTCATCTTCAACTTGCTTCAGCGATTGTTTCGGTAATCAACGTCTATATTTAAGTTTGAGTTATTGTTCTCATTATTCTTAAGGTTTATGACTCTCTTTTGAGTACTCTAAGTCTAAGTTGCTCTAGAGTTAGAGTAGTTGGATAGTGTAAGCGTGGTGCTTAGACTTGATAGCTCATCATAAATGCCTCCTATAACGCCGGTAGTAGTGGTTGTTCGCAAGGGTGACTCTTATAGCCTTGTTGATTCTTCTATAGTCCACTTACCCGTGTGTAGGCTCGGTAGGATTATACATTTGCATAAAAGACTCATACTTTGTTTGTGACCTTTTATGGCAACTTCCCCACTAAGAATAATATAAACATATCACTCTTGGATTGGAATTAGATAGCCTTAGTGATCCCCTCTATACTTCTAGATTCTCCGTCCTTGTTAGCCACTCAGGGGTTAGACTTTAAGACTTAACACTATCTGTTCCTTTGGGTTTGATATTAAAACTGGGTTACTCCGGTGATGTGCTACATCGGTAGATCTTATCTATGCGCTTACGGATAAAGTAGAGTGTGCGTTAATTTATACCAACAATGACTTTTGTTGGTTAACATGGTCATTATTTACTGTTCTATGATATTCATTATTTATGTTACATTGATCATGAAACTTGGGATCTATATCACTTGTTGCTATACTTGTGGAGTTCGACATGGACTCACTCTTGCTTTTCCCCACACCTCAGAGAGTTAAGCTTTGGAGAAGCTTAGGCTTATGGTCAACCAGTCAGTTGTTCCCTGTGAAGTTGGTGTCTCCATCTGAAGAATGTAGTGTCTTTCCGCTGTCTGCTCCTTAAGGTTATGTTCTTTGTGTTTATACGTTATATATGTGCATTGTCTTTCGATATTACCTTTTATTTGTAGTTGTATGTGAGATTTGACTTACTGAGCTCACATATGGTGTATACCTGGTTTTGTTTTTTAAAACCGGGTGTGACAAAGTGGTATCGGAGCAATGCTGACTGTAGGACGCAAGCGAAGTTAGAAACTGGTCGTTTTAAAGTTTTGAAAATTTGCTATAGAACCCTTGTTCTATCAACCTTGATATTTTCTCCCTATTGTATCTTCTACCCTTGTTATTTATATCCTCCTTGTTGCTTAAATTTTAAATTTTGCTCTCGCCTTCACTCCTTGCCTTGAATTGCTTTTGAAAACTTCCCTCTGTCTAAGTAGATGGATCTTTGACCAAGCTATGTCGTCTCTGACCGCAGTTGACAAACAGAAGCTGATCGCTATGCAAAGTCAAGACTTGGGAAGAATGACTCAAGACGCAACCCAAGGACCAACCAACATGGGAGGAAGCCATAAAGAACTGTTACAGGGTGATAAAGTGAAGCAAGATTACATCCATGGAAAATTGAAGCATGTGGATATGACCACCATTCATGGAGCAAAGAAAGCTGTGTATGGCATGATCCCAGTCAATTCAGTACCTGCTATGGTTCTTTTTGACCCTAGTGCCTCGCACTCGTTCATCTCTGCCAAGTTTGTAGTTTGCCTGAAGATAAGGGAATGGCCAACAAAGAAGCTCATAGTAGTTCGCACACCAACTGGAGAAATTGAGACAAACCATGAATGCCGAGATGTTAGAGTCCAGATAAAAGACAGTGAATTCATAGTGAAGCTGAATGTTTTGGAACTCTCAGGAATCGATGTTATCCTTGACATGGATGGTTAAGGGTTCATAAAAGTGAGATCAATTATTCTCGGCATTTAGTGTTTTTAAGAACACCATCAGGCGAAAGGATTGAATATCGAGGTATGCCATTATCACCCAATGAATGTGAAGCAAGTCTGTTGGAAGATAGCAGCAGTAAGATGCAGGAGGTTCAGGATCAATGTCTTTGTTGCAAGCATTATGGGAACTCATGTCTTCAAGAGAAGTCAACCAACGATGAGGTCAAAGCGAACCCAAGTGGTGAAGTCAAGGAAGATAAGAAGAGGAAAGCAATTTCATTCGAGCCACCGTTGATACAACACCAACAGTTGAGTTCTACTCCAGTATCACATTCAGTTTCAACCCTTGTTCAGACAAACCTAGATCAGCAGCATTTAGAAGCTCCTCCAATTAAGAACTTTCCACATGAGGTTTACATTGATGGATGGACAATCACCTACAAAGAATTCCAACCACCGAAGCAAGTTAAGAAGCAGAATAAACTGGTAAAAGTCAATCCTCCGAGTCAGCAAGATGGCAGCACATCAAACAACACTTCTACCGCAACAGATCCAACCAAAGGAAGATGTTATCATTGTCAACAGGAAGGGCATTATATCAGATCCTGCCCCAAAAAGATCAACAGTCGACTCATGGAAGTGGCCCGAGCCCAGTCACTACAGAGTAGCCATCAACATGTGATGTCAGTGCCTGATGCAAAGGAAGTCCCTGATAACAGATGACAAATGAAGAGTGTACAAGAAAGCTGCCCTTGATGTTCTTGCAGATGTATCGTGTTCTAGTAGTTCTTGAGCCCTTATGTAATAAAACGTTAGTAGCGAAGTAAAGTCAAGTCTTTGGCCCATGTGTGGGCTGTGAATTTGTAATGTTTGTTGTTTGTCCTTATGATAATGTTTGTTTTGCATCTTTGTAATGGGTGTAAATGATTTTGTGGCTTTTCTCACAATCTCATTTAAGTTTAGATGACAGGCTTAAGGTTCATGCATAGAAGGTTGGGTTTCTGTTTCTTCTGTTCCCTCTATCCTATCCTTCCAGAGCAGTCTATCTTTATCAGCTTATATCTCTATTTTTGGATGTTCAAAAAAATCATGGAACAATTCTGGACACAAGTAGACTTCATGATCTTTCTCTGAACGCAAGAACCACCCTGATAGCTGTTATGGTTTTGGAGTTATGAAATTCACAAGTTGATGCATCCGTGCTGTCTGGAATCTGGAATAGTTCCTGTTGTCTGCTGTTTTCGACGACCTTAACTACAGAATCTGGAAAAGTGTTCTACATGAAAGTTGTAGAGGATTTCATAAGCTTTCCAGAAAGGTAAACTGCAACTTCATTGGATAAACAGAGCTCGAGTTATGGCTGTTTTACTGCACTGCTGTTTTGCTACTCGCGAGAAATTTCAGAATTCTTGTTCTTAACTTTACATATGAGTTTCTCTGGGATATCAGAAGTCGGTTATGGCTGTCAACATGCTGGAAATAATATGCAAGTTACCCTTTTGTGTTCTCTAGTTGGTCTTTTCTTAAGGGGGTAGTGCTTTGATATCCTTGCTCATGTTGCTTTTGTTGGTCACCTGATGACAGGAAATGTGGCACACCATGAATCAAAATCCCTATATGCCACCTCTCACTGATGATCACGAGTACAATGAAGCCGAACACAGTTCAAGTTGAGAGTGATCACTACAAGACAAACCCCCCTTTAGCAATGGATAGGTAGCAACGCTTTATTTATTAGTTGTCAGAAATAAGATGACAACGTTTATTAATCCGTTGGAAGCAGATCCATACAATGACAGCGTTCAACGTTTATTAAACCGTTCATATTAATCATCATCATTAATTAATTTATTGTCGACCTACTCATTAATTATATTATCAAGCGCACGTTGGTGGTACTTTTTCTTTAATCAATCTTTGTAATTATTGCTGCTATTTAATAATTAATTAATAAACGGCAAAAAACATCAGGATACTTGTTTCGAACCTGCAACCTCATTGGCAACAGAAACTTTATCCTCGGCCTCAACCAGTCAAGCTAATAGCTATTTGTGATTGTTTACCTCACAAAAGTATATATAGCTAGAAAGGATCAGATCAAGATGTTATAGCCCATCGCTCTTATCCAGTACGCACCCTAATGGCAGGCTCACGGCATCGGCTGCCGCCGCTCTGCGTGGTGGTACCACGTCCATGACCCAAATCCCCTCCGTGTTCGTGCCACGTCGCTCCATATGTTTCGTGATTTGAACACAACCAACATACTAAAAATGCAAAAACTTTGTATGGGTTTTTGAAAAACTGTGATTCTAGATCTTAATAATTGCAAAAAAATACAAAAACTTTTTTTTAATCAAGAGTGAACCCCACCGGACAAGCCGTGGAACAAAAATAGCATGCTTCACATCTAGTGAGATTTGAACCCCCTCATCTATGTCATGTCCTCCTCTATCATTGCACCTCACATTCAATTGTGTCTATATCGGATTTTGGGTTTACTCATATTATATGAAACCGAGTTTAAATTGAGTGTTTAAGACCCTATATGAAATCAAATGAAAAAGTGGACAACTACAAAGTTGTGTAACTTTTAAGATCTACAATTTTTTATTTAGGTTATTTCTCCATCCGAGGTCATTTAAAAAAATTAAATTTTAAATTTGATAAATTCAAACATGGATTTATATGACAAGACAAATTCAAATGAAAACGTGGTTAGCTACAATGTTGCATAACATTTTGAGATCTATAACTTGTATTTATATTATTTCTTCATCCGAGGTCCTTTAAAAATTTGAATTTTAAATTTGACAAATTCAAAATTAAATTTATATGACAAGGTGAATTCAAATGAAAAAGTGGTCAACTATAAAGTTGTATAACTTTTCAAGATCTATAACTTTTATTTAAGTCATTTTTCCATTCGAGATTGTTTTAAAAAATCAAATTTTAATACTTAATTTAATTATTTTGTGTCTATTTTCGGGGGCGACTAAATATAAAAAAGGAGGTGTTACTGCAAATCTTTTTTTTAGTAGTGCGCCATGGGTAGGGATGAAAACGGTCGAAAACGGTCGGAAAACTCCTCAACCATTTTCTACTTTTATATTTGAATACGAAAATGAAAACAAAAACGATAAAGTCGAACACGAAAACGAAGACGAACTTACGAAATATCGAAAATGAACTAATTCGAGCGAAATTATGTCAAACACGGTCGGTATACGAAAATTTAATACGGAATACCGACCCTTAGGACCAAATCCAAAAGAAGATAAAAATTAACTAATGCATGTATGTAATAATTACTAAGTGTATAATCAAGTTCAATCGCATATAATAAGTCTAGAACAGACGATTAACACTAACAGCTAGCCTAACATCTATAGTTCATCATCATTATTTTTGGCAACCAATAGAAACAAGTGAAGACGATGTGAACAATAATTACAGACAGACACATATAAATCAACAATAACAGAAATTTTTTATTATAAAACAATTGCAATAATAATTTATTAGTTTTTTTCTTTTGAGCAAATAATAATGTATTAGTGTTTTTAGCACGTAAAAGCAAAATATTTCAAATAAATATGAGAGGGTAGATGACTGTGGTAGAATGCATACAGAAGCAGCCGTCTGTTGTCCAAATTCGGATTACCAAATTTTGAATTTGGGATATTTCGAATTAAAAGTATAAAAGTAGAAATCGGTCGAAAAAATCTCAAACTGTTTTCGTTCTGATTTCGAATTTAGTGCTCCGAATTCCGAACCGAATTCGAAATTGTCCGAAAATACAGATTCGATCGGATCAAATATAGAAAACGATGCGGTTCGGTGCGGGATATTTCCGTACCATTTTCATCCCTAGCCACGAGCGTAGTAGAGCCTCGTCGAAGCTCCGTGGCTGCTGCCATGGTGGCTTGCTTCTTTGCCTCTCCACCTCCACTCCTTCTGCCGTCGCCATGGCCACTCGACGGTGACCACGACGACCGCTCCTCGAACTGGCCCTTCTACCACGCCGCCAGGGCCCCTAAACTCGTCGCTTTCGACACCGGCGAGCTTGGTGGGGACCGTTTTGGGCCGCGTTGTGGGTTGCGAGTATGTGAAGAGGGCGAGAAGAAGAGAAACAGTGCAGTGGCACTTTCCCGTGCTCCTCGTTTGACGCGTGAAGATTTCTAAGATGGTCCCAAAGAGTTATAGGCACATTTCGGTGTCAAGCTTTGAAACAGTCTTGGAATATGAATTTGAATATTTTCTTGATAGAAATTATCAATTTAATTTAATTTGTTAGATCCAATTAAATGCTTGGGTATTTTTTTAGATGCCTTACTTTATTTGCTATCATATTTAAATGCTAACACCAAATTAATAATATAAATTCAGCGTAGTCTCAAAATTATTTTTCCTTTTTGGCTCCCGCCATTTTTTCTCTCAACACACTAAACTTAGTAATATTTTTTCCCTTGATTTCATCCCGCCATTCTTTCCCTCCATTTTTTATTTCATAGAACTTCCCCCCTAAATTGTGGATCTGACGGTTCTCCCAGCTCGTCCTTTTCTATTCCTTTCCATCGCACAAGCACAACTCCATTCTTTCCATCGCACAAGTGTACGCGTCTACGACTCTACGCAACCACCGGTGCAGCAGCGACGTTGCATCCCCACACCAGCTCCAGTGGCTGCACCGCGCCGCCGCGGCGCCGCAGGTTCATCGCACTCCCGCACCTGCTGCTATTCCTTTGCGTGCAGGGGAAGGGAGGGATTGGGAAAGAGATTAGGGATTGGGGATAAATAGAGAGGCAAAAATTTCGCTTCTTTGTCGGTCATAAGGAGTTCGCGCCACTGTATCCTGCCGGGATCGTTAATTCTGTGCGCGGCTCTTCGTTTCCCGACATGATGCAACTGATATAAGCGTTACAATAAACCATAAAAGTCGTTCACTCATGGTTTGTACAAACACATATAAGCGTTGCCATTACTTATCAGTATGCGTTGCAACTTTGCAACGGTTATTAGTAAGTGTTACCAACACATAAATAAGTGTTGCAACAGATCCTTGCAACGCCACATTAGGCAACGCATATAAGATGCGTTGGTATAGACCCCACCAACATATATATGGACTTTTAGCAACGCATATTTGCGTTGCAAAAGAGGGGTCATTTTGTAGTGGATCCGAGTCAGAATCCACAACAACGAAAGCGAAAAAGGAAAGCCAAAAAGAAACTTACTGAAGCAAGTAGAGCACAGCGCAATTATGCCAATGGAAGGTTGAGCAATATGGATATGGATAACATTCAAGGAGCTACAAAAATGGTTGGTGGTTACATTCAAGTGAGCTCAACACAAGCTTTTGCTCTGTTTGATCACAGTGCTTCGCACTCTTTCATCTCCGTCGAGTGGTTAGAGATGAACAAGATGGTGAAGTGTCCAACAAAGAGGCCCTTGATAGTTCATACCCCAGTTGGAAAAATACAGGTAGATCAGATGTGCCCGAAAGTCAGTCTTGTCATAAACAAAGAAAACTTTACCGTAACCTTCATTGTTTTGGAGTCACTCAATATCCCTATGGTTGTTGGTAATGGATGGTTGTGTGCGCACAAAGGAGTAATTCATGGTACTCAATGCACAATGCTTCTAACTGCACCGTCAGGGAAAAGAATTGAGTATCGCGGTTGTCAACTTCAATCTGAGAAAGCTGATGACTTGTACAATGGAGTGCAGACTAAGGATGCTATCGTGGATTATGATGAGCATATAACTAAGAACAGAGATGGGCAAACATCTGCAGTGGAAGTCGATACAACAGACCATCTGGCAAATGCAGGATATCCGGTCAAGATTCTAGAAACAGCCTGGAGAACTTTTAATGGAAGAATATTTAAAGTGTGTAAGGTTCAGTGGAGTAACCTAAGTGAAGAAGAAGCAATATGGGAAACCGAGGAACAACTGCAGATCAAGTTTCCACATCTCTTTGAGTCGTAAGCCAATCAAGTTAGCGATCAAGACAAGTTTGGGATAATCAAGTGTAATAATCTTTTCATGGAATCTTTGTTCACAAGCTATGATCAAGAAACATCAGTGGTTTCATAAGCTTGGTATACCAGTGTGAAGTGAAAGTGTTATCAAGATCTTTTCTCGTTTCTCTCCTGTGCCCTGGGTCTCTCCCGAATCTCGGGATGAGATTCTCTTAAGGGGGTAGATTTGTCACACCCTGAAATTTTCATTTCTTGAATTAGAGTTAAAATGATTTATTTATGAATTTTTGTGCTCATAAAATATAGGTAAATAAAAATTTTCTCTAAATTAAAATTTATCCTAGGATTTAGCAACGTGTTTGTGCATTCATCTCGGTGCATTTGAGTTTTTGTGTTGTGTGGTTTTGGCTAAAATTCAATTTGAGTTCAAAATGATTTTAAAAATGAATTTCTTAAAACAAAGGGGTTTGTAAATAAAGACCTTTGTTTTTCGAAAAGTTTGGAAAAGTTCAAAATCTGTTTATCCTCTCAAGGATCAAATTCAAAAGTTCAAAAGATTTCAAACTGGTTTTGAATTCGTTTTGAGAAATGTTTTGAAATAAAAAGAAAAGGCCAAAAAAACCTTACCCCACCCCTCTCTCTCAATCTGGCCTGGTAGCCCATCTACTCGGCGCCTCCTCCTCCTTTTCCCTGGCCTACTCGGCCCGGCCAGCCGGCCTGCTCCTCCTCCCGTTCGGCCCGATCGCCGGCCCGCTCTCCCTTCTCTCCAGCACAGCGTCGCGCCCCTCTCATCTCCTCTTGGGCCGCGTCAACCTGGCCCATTTCCCTCCCCAACCCGCCGCACCAGCGCTCCCTCCCCGGTGGGCCTCTGCCGGCCCGACTCTGTTTTGCAGCAGTGCGGGTGGCCTCTCCCTCCCTTTCTCTCTCTAACTGGCGGGCCCTCTCCATCAGCCGCTCCACCCCGCGCGCAATTCGCTTCCTCCCTCGCTGATGCTATGGCCCCACCTGTCAGCTCCCTCTCCCTCCTCCGACTCCGGCTCGGTTACGAGCCCGTGCACGAGTCCGCCAGGCGCCAGACCTACGCCCTCTCTTTCTGCCTAGCTAAACACTCCGAGCCCTCCTATAAAGATCCCTGGTGTCCACCGCCTCTCCTTTTCCCTAAAACTCGAGCCCCTCGTGCCCTAACTCACTCCAATCGCCGAGTTTGGATCTTGCCGAGACAAAGCTCGACCCGCCGCCGTTGTCCTCGCCTCTCGCCGCTTCACTGCCTTCGTAAGCCCCATCACGAGCCTCGAATCGATCTTGTGAAGCTTCCCAACCTTTCTTCTCGCTCTCTTTCCCTCTGTTTGCCTAACCCGTGTTCGCCACCAACTGCAGAGAAGTCGCCGCCGCTCCATCAAGAAATCCACCAGCTACTCGTCGTCCTCTGTCTTCGTTGCGCTAGGTGAGTTCGTCACGAGCTCCTGGTTCGATTGAACCTGTCCCTGACCTCTCTACCGTACCCTATCGAAAACCCGAGCCCCGCCACTCTCCGCCGGCCATGGCGCCATCGTGGACACTGACTCCTCCTCCGACTCCGGCCGCCAGCGCCCCTCACCTCTCCCAGATCTAATCTAAACCGTCCGTTCCAGATCCAACGCCCAGAAACACACGATACCCCTTCGATGTCGGTTTTGCACATAAACCCTTACAACTTTTTGATCTCAACCCGCAGTCCAGTATACCCTATTCACTGAGTCTGTCCAATCTTGCACCTAAGTCCCTACGCTTTCTCTTAAATGAGGCCCAGTCCGCCCGAATTTCCTATTTTCATTTTATTTATTCAAAATACAAAATTAGGTTTGTTTTATTTACAGTTTTGCCATCCGAATTCAAAAGCTTATAACTTCTTTGTTTTAACTCCGATTTAGTCCGTTCAAGTTGCGTTAGATTCGTTTTGAAAATACCTACCTGATAATATAACTTTACATAATGTTTTCTGTAATTAAAATTTGAGTTACATCTAATCTAGTAATTAGTGTCTTTAATCTTATTTAGATCATATCTTTTCCGTTATAGCTCTGTTTAGCGTGATCTTCGTGTCTGTGTGTTCGTAGCGAATCATAGATTTGTTTTTAAAACTCTTTATCTTGTTTTCTTATGATTGATGTACTGTTCTAATCATAGGCTATGTTTGCTTTGCATGATTGGTATTGGATGTTTGTGTGGTGTTCTATGATCGTATGTCAAGTCGGTGAGATAACGTTGGTGATCAAGAAGAAGAAGTTTGTGATCTAGAGATCATGATCAAGAGTCAACATTTGGAAATCTACAAGTCAACAGAAGTCTTGAGTTAAGGCAAGTATAGCAATCGGGTTTTCTTTTCGCAATCACGATCATGTTACTTAATTAATGTATGCAACGAATGATAAAAATGACTTATTAACAACTTAAGAAATTATCTGTACGAGCACCTTCGGGATTTACAGTGCAACTGATGAGGGTTATATGGCTCTGGCTTTAGCTCAGTATGAGGACCTTTTCTAGCTTGTTAGAGGTTACCCTTGTGGCGCAAATGGGGGATAGCAGACTGGGGATCCCAGCGGCTGGTTGAATCACCCTGACTGACTAATGAAACCTAGCGGCCCTAACTTGTTAGACGAACCTTTGAAAAGCTTCATCGTGAACCCTGCCGACTTTCCTTGGAAGTGAGTTAAGAGGCTGATCACCTCGGGCGAAAGGGCAATTCACGTCTCACAAGGAAAGTGTACACCTTTGTGCAAAGTTTATTAAACTGATATATCAGCCTTGCTCAAGAACACGAGCGGCCTTGAAGACTTTTACATTAAGATTATGACTTTTGTTGGTTAACATGTTCATTATTTACTATTCTATGATATTTATTATTTATGTTACATTGATCATGAAACTTGGGATCTATATCACTTGTTGCTATACTTATGGAGTTCGACATGGACTCACTCTTGCTTTTCCCCACACCTCAGAGAGTTAAGCTTTGGAGAAGCTTAGGCTTGTACCAGTCAGTTGTTCCCTGTGAAGTTGGTGTCTCCATCTGAAGAATGGAGTGTCTTTCCGTTGTCTGCTCCTTAAGGCTATGTTCTTTGTGTTTTATACGTTATATATGTGCATTGTCTTTCGATATTACCCTTTATTTGTAGCTGTATGTGAGATTTAACTTACTGGACTCACATATGGTGTATACCTGGTTTTGTTTTTTAAAACCAGGTGTGACAGGAGTATAAGAGACCACACCGAAAAAGACCCAATGAAAGAACAAACTAGCCTGCACAAAAAAGAGTATCGTCATCTTGCATAAATAAAAAAACGGCCAGGCTAGCGCCCGGACGTCCGGACGGATGGGCGCGTCCGGACGCCCGTGCGTGGTGCGTCTGCTGCTGCTTCATACCGCTAGCTCGCGGATGCTGTTGTCTCTTCTGCTGCTGGTACACTAGTGCTGCCTAGTCTGCTGCTGCCTGCTATTGTACATTACGCTGCGTATGTTGCTGCCTGTTCTGCTGCATGCACACCTGCCTAGTCTGCTAGCGTGCTATCACTCTTGCTATAGTACTGCTTTTTTTGTGTGCATGTTACGTCATATAGCTGCTGCTGCGGCTTTGGTACACACGTCTCATCTGTGAACATCTTTAAATTGGGTTCTTTAAAAAAATTTAGCCCTTGTTTAGGTCTCATTCAAAACAAATTTTCTAAGCCCTTATTTAGTTTCTCCAACTTCCCCCACATATTTCTAGATTCTCCATCACATCAATCTTTAGCTGTATATATGGAGCATTAAATATAGGTAAAAAATAACTAATTGTACTTTTAGTATGTTCATGTCAAGACAAATATTTTGAGTCTAGTTAGTCCATGTTTGGACAAAGTTTATCAAATAACAACGAAAGTGCTACAGTGTATTTCCCAAATATTTCCCAGAACTAAACAACACCTAAGATTCCTGTCACATCGAATTTTATGATACATGCATGAAATATTAAATATAGGTAAAAAATAACTAATTTGCACAGTTTATCCAAAAAATTTCATGATTAGACAATAATTACCAAATACAAATAAAAGTGCTACGGTACCAGAACCCAAAAATTCTCGGGAACTAAACAGAGCCTTAGGCCATGTTTAGATGCACAAAATTTTGCAAAATAATTTTGTAAAATTTACTGTAGCAATTGTAAATCAAAGATTAGGAGGACTAAATATGAACTAATTACAAACTTAATTATACGGATGGACGAAAAATCATGAGATCTTTTTATTAAGTCTAATTAATCAGTCATTAAAAACTGTTTACTGTAGCACAACATTGTCTAATCATGGTCTAATTAGGCTCATTAGAAAGGTCTCATGATTTACCGGGATTGTGGAATGAGTTTCGTCATTGATCCACATTCAATACTCTAAATTAGTGTCCCAATATTTACCGTAACAACGCAAAATTATTTTGAGATGCATCTAAACAAGGCCTTATTTAGAGGTATAATTGTTGCACTTATTTTCTATAAATTAGGTTAAGCATGCAGCTAGGGCTCGGACGTTCGGCCCCTGAGGCGCGTCCGGACGGGCTCCTGACAAATGAGAAACAGGAACCCAGCCAATACCTCATCGACACCTAATTTGATCGAACCGTTCCCCACCAATCCCAACTCAGCTTCCCCACCAATTTGATCGTGTAATTTGGTGGTTTGGTTAGTGCTTTGCTCTATTTGTTTTTTCAAATGTGATGGTGATTATAATGCGTGCATACCCTGTTATTAGGATGCTAACAATTTTTTTCTTGTGTGCTGCTACTTTTTTCCAGCCACATATATATTTTTATCTCGCGATATATATTAACCATAGACGATAGTTTTCTACTTGTGTGATGTTCTTCTTATTTTCTTAACTCACACTATATATTTCTTTTGTTTCCATGTCAAAACAAGAAAAAAATTGTTAGCATCCTAATAACAGGGGTATGCACGCATTATAATCACCATCACATTTGAAAAAACAAATAGAGCAAAGCACTAACCAAACCACCAAATTACACGATCAACTAGGCACGTTCTTCGTTGGGGTTCTATGCTGGTTTGGCTGCGACGGAGGCCTACGGCGAGAGGCGCGCTCGAGTGGAGAGCCTCCGCCGAGAGGACGCCACGACGGGGGCCCTACGGCGAGAGGCCACGCTGAGGCCATAGTCGCCACGGTAGGGGTCGGTGCACCACGCAGCGGTTCTTTACGCATGCGGTGGCGTACGGCGTGAGACCTACGGGCATAATGGAGAAGGCGTCGAAGCTACAGGCTGCCGGCGCGGAGGAGGTGTGCGCGGCCGCGACCAGCGCGGTGGAATTCATCACGGTGGAGGCGACGGCGATCCTCCCGACAACGGGGAGTGCGGTTTTTCGGAAGGGAGTGTGAGGGAGAACTCGAAATGGAAACGACTGAGTATTGGGTGGAAGGAAAGAAGATAGCAAGCGTGTCGGGTGGAGTCTGGGCCGCATCCGCGCTGGAGCGAATGGGCCTCGTCCCCGTCCGAACGTGTCGAACGGTGTAAGCCGAGCCTTTTCAAAAAAAAAAAATAACAATTACACAGTTTGTGTGTACTTGGTAAGACAAATCTTTTAAATCTAAACAGTCCATGATTGAAGAATAATTACCAAATACAGCTAAAGTGATATAGCATCAGAACCCAAAATTTCTCAGAAACTAAACATGGCCTGTAGTTAACGTGAAATATTAATAAGAAAAACGAAAAATAATTTAAAAGAGGTGAAACACTTGGAACATGTAGATAAAAGAATGAAACATATGAGACATACTCTTGCAATATACAAGTTCACCGCAATGTAATTTGTTGCTTGGACGAATGACGACTCATTGTTGTGGAGCTCGAAGTCAGAGGCTGCACATGGAACTCACCAATGCACTACGTGACTCTGGGCGAGCATGTGTACGAGTACCCATAGACAAGTACGGCGGTCTGGGCGACCGAGGCCGCAAGTACTTGTTCGCCTGTGCTAGGCGAACACGAGCTCGATGAACACCCATGTTCAGCGAGCACAGCGCCCTGGGCAAGCGAGGTCGCGAGCACTTGCTTGTGCGGCATGGGCAAGCATGAGCTCGGTGAGCACCCATGCTAGAAAAAGCGCGGTGGCCTGAACTAGCAAGGCCACGAGCACTTGCTCGTGTGGTCTAGGCTAGCATGAGCTTGGCGAGCACCTATTATAAGAGAACGCCTCTGACGAGCATAACACGTATGTGTCCTCGGTCATCACAGCAAGCACCAGCTGAAGCAACCTAGACAAGCCCCTGTTGCATGAGCGCGTTTGTTACTGTTGCTATATGAACACATGGATAGATATTTTTTTAAAAAGTATTATATTATATTATATTATATTAGAAGGGGACAACAGGATAGAGATATTTTTTTAACCAAGGATTTTCATGCGGAAGAGGAATGACTACCTGAAAATGTTGTCAGCAGTCTGAATGAATACAGCGGGATAAATTATTAGAGAGGCACTGTAGACGCAGGAACGACCAACCGAACGAGCATGCGATGTGCCTAGCCAGACGAACGAGCGACGTGCCTAGCTAGACCAGGACGCACGCGCAATGCGACCCTCCGCTCCGACAGGTCCGTCCGGACGGCCGGACGTTCTACAGAGAGCATTACCGATAAAAAAAAGGAGTATCGTCACGAAGAGGATTCAGAACTGCACTTGATCACAGATGCAACTACCACCCGAATTTGTGAATCAATTGCCCATGTTTATTTGCCCAAACTTGAAGGCAGACTAGGAGATCCCCATGTTCGTGCACAACCGCCACGGACATGCCCAAGCTGCCCCATACGAACTTGTAGAGTTGTAGTCAGGGACAACGGACAGACCTTTAGTGAGGGACATATCTTACCGCAGCAGATCCTATATATGGAGTTCTCTGTTGGAGTTATTCCAAATTCACCTTACCATATATCAGGCCGCGCCCCTTGCACACATAGGGGGGTGCGGGGGACGGAGCCCCCGCGGTACGGTATATATGCCCTTGCTAGGATTTCGTGGAGATTGATTCTTTTGTAAGTCGCCATAAGCGTGTAACCCCAAAAACTCTTGAGATAGTGAGATTGTTGTCGGCTGGTGCCCGTGGTTTTTCCCCTTCACATTGAAGGGGTTTTCCACGTAAATCGTGTGTCTTCTCTGTGATTGAATTTCGTTTACTTCATATTTCTCTACGTCGTTCATGACATCCTCTTTAGAGCTCCTTTAAGAATTTTTGACATGATTGCTCTGAAGAGTGATTGCTCTGAAGAGAAGAGACTGCAGATTGATGATGCCCCTTATGAACTTCACATCTACTCCCTCCGTCCCCTTTTAATTGTCGTCCGGAAAGCGTGTCTGTGAGGGAAACACGGATTTCTAGAGACAGTTATTTAGGGACGGAGGGAGTAAATCCGTCACTGTTGTAGTCGTGCACACTACACACACCACCCGTGACGTCAAGTTAGAATCAGTTTGGGAACACCGGATCTAGCCGCCAGCAGGACAACACCTAGGTTAGGAACCCAACAGCTTCCTTGCTCGCCAACAAACCAAATACGATATAAAACCATTGCTGTCCTTCAGTGTGTGCAGTAGTGGTAGTGCTATGGGATCCAACCGAACCACCCCGAGTCACGTAAGCTAAGAAAAAACTTTTAATTTGTTTGATGCGTGCCAGGCGACTTTTCATCATATCCAGGCAAGAATAATTGGTCGCTAGGCCACTAAATCCCAGGCCATCAAAATCGAGTAAAATACACTGGCGGTCCTTAAAGTTGTTAGTAGGTGTCATATAGGTCCCAACCTTTTAAAAACGCATTTCTGGATCCCTAAAGTTGTCGGCAGGTGTCGTATAGGTCCCAAATTCCTAAAAACGCATTTCTAGGTCCCTGAAATTAGTTCGGGTGTCATATAGGTCCCAATGGATGCTTAACCGACCCGTTAGCTGATGTGTCAGACTGACTCAGTGTTTATATAGACCTGACAGATGGGACCTACACATCAGCGGTACACTTAGTTATTTTTTTAAAAAAAATCATATCTTTTGCATATGATCTCGGATGAAGATGAATTATATATGAAAATTGTAGCCCTCGATGAGATCTATAACTTTTTAGTTTTAATATTTCTCATTTAAAATTGTTAAGATGGTTAAAAGAGTAATATAAAGTTTCACCAATATATTATTCACGTGAGTTTGTCATATAAAAAACTCATCTCTCTCGTGTATGACAACAGATAAAATACTTTATATGAATATTGTAGGTCTCAATAAGATATGCAAATTCATAATTTTGAATTTTGTTATTTGAGGTCGTTAAAATTATAAAAGAAATAAAACAAAATTTCAGCAGCATATTAATCACGTACTAGAGCCTGTCATCCTAAAGGCACCATGTTCTCAAATACAGTGATAAATAAATATAGTTTATATATATACAAATTATAGTCACCGATGGGACCTATAAATTTATTATTTTGACAAGCTCGAATACGCGAATAATAAGCTATTAAAACTTTATATTATTATTTTTGCCATCTTAACAATCTTAAATGAGAAATATTAAAACTAAAAAGTTATAGATCTCATCGAGGGCTACAATTTTCATATATAATTCATCTTCATCCGAGATCATATGCAAAAGATATGATTTTTTTAAAAAAATAACTAAGTGTACCGTTGATGTGTAGGTCCCACCTGTCAGGTCTATATAAGCACTGAGTCAGTCTGACACATCAGCTAACGGGTCGGTTAAGCGCCCATTGGGACCTAGATAACACTCAAACTAATTTCAGGGACCTAGAAATGCGTTTTTAGGACTTTGGGACCTATACGACACCTGCCGATAACTTTAGGGACCCAAAAATGCATTTTTAAAAGTTTGGGACCTATATGACACCTGCTGACAACTTTAAGGACCGCCAGTGCATTTTACTCATCAAAATCCTATGACTGAGCATCGTTGCGTGGACCAAGCAAGTTTTTAGTCTTTAAAACAAAATGACCCCTTACTGTTTCTGTCTAAATCAGGATAATTTTAGGCAATGCAGGTACTTCTACGTATCAGCATGCATTTACATGCAAAAGCTGGCAATATTTTTTTATAAAATATATATGGGAGACTAATAATAGTACTGTCCTGTACCTACTCTCTCCAGCATTGCTTCTTAATTTCCTACATAACAAAAAGGAAAACGGCAACAGAATATTGTGCTCATGCAAGACCTTCGGATCGGAATGAGTGGGTGACAGTATCCCAGTTAAACCAACCATTCCATATTTGCATGTAGCTTCCTTTCACACATTCCATTTTGTGGATCTGATCTCCTCTTGTTCCAAACTTTTGCTTCTGCGTTTCATCTTCTGTGTCACCAAAAATTTCAAAACAAAGAAGACACAGGGCTTGAAAACTGAGTCGATCGAGTCTTGTGGGGGCTTAAAAGGTAAACATGATGTTATTGTAATCCTTGATAGCTTCGTCATCAACATTCTTGTTCCCTTTTTATTTATTTTCTTAGGAGATGTTGTTTTAATTTCCCTATAGTTTAAACTTGCTGTGTAGATTGATTGATCTGGGAGGAAAGATAAAGAAATACTTGGCTATCGCTGGTCATGTAAATTGAATGCTTCTTCCAAATGCGGTAAGCCATTTTTCTTTTTGGTTTTTGCCATCAAATTAAAAAGTTGAATGCTCTTTCTAATATGCATTATCTGGCATTTGTATCCCTGTTTTGTTCGTTTTGCTTTTCTTTTGAAATCTGTTCACAAGGGTCTGTGAAACTGTATTGTTTTTTTCCCAGAAAACAAGAAGAAATCTGAAACAGTTTTTCCAAGTGATGAAGTATGACGTCTCTCATAGAACTAGTGATTCTTTGAATATGTCTACAACAGTTTTTCCACAAGTTTTTGGTTCTCCACAGGAAACAAAAAATAAATGACATGCTTGGTACATTTTCAATAACTGAGATGTTTGTGTTTTGTCGTAAAAATTTACTGTCTTCTTCTAATAGAATTCTATGAGCTTTCTTATTCAACTGTATAGGAGTAAAAAAAACAGAACAGACTGACATCAGTGGAAAGGGATGCTGCGGTTATAGTTAGAAGCTCACACTCGCAGTATGTTAAGATTTATAATCAATAATCATATTAGCAGGAGATTTGAGTTCAAGTTTGTTTCATTCCCCAGGGACAGTCAGCAAAGATAGATCACAAAAAAGTTCTCTTGACACCAAACAATGGCCCATCAGCAAGAAGACCAAAATCATGGACAAGTGAGCACCAGTCCTTCTGTTACCCCTGCCGAAACCAACACACCAGCAGATAAGCTTGAGAAGAAGAAATCGAGCTCCTCGTCTTCCAATTCATCAGAAAACTTAGACGAGGACGATTTCTTTCAGATAGAGGGTCCAACACTAGGCAGCACAATATCATTTGCTGATAATGCAGCAATCTCAGATATTAGAAAACAGAGCAGTTCATCTTCGCATCCTTCAAGTCATGCCCCCACTGGCACTGACCCGAAGCAGTCACCGCCAGTCCAGAACATGTCTAGGGCACCGGACGGGGGGTGTCCAGACCCCAAGAGGATCCCATCGTCTGTTTTCGCAAGATCAAAGTCCAAATCACCAGCAGACTGGAGCGTGACATCAAATGAATCCCTCTTCAGCATCAATGTTGGGAATGCGAGCTTCTCAAAGGACCATTTCTTCTTGTATGGCAAATCAGGTGACCTGGGCAACCCTAATGACCCATTGGCGCCACTGCCGCCGTTGCCAAGGCTGAGCCCTAGCTCTAGCCCAATGAGAACTGAGGTGGCAACGACTGTACAGGCCGGTGCTAAAGTGAAGCCTGCTACCAGGGTTGGGGGCGGCGGTGGCGATGACAATACTGATTATAACAGCTTGTCACACCGGTCTGATGCTAGCACAACAAGCTTCGCGTTCCCAATGTATGGCCTCGATCTCTGCATGACTGCATTCCATCCCTCAAGAGTAGAAAGTTTCAGTATATAAATGGAGTGTTTTTACACTTTAATAACTGAATATTGACAAGTACTAAGTGTCTTTTAGGATATATCTGTTACATCCAAACTTTCCTAGTAGAGTAGAAAAAACAATCTGTAATACTAAATAGAGCATCGTCTGCATATAAAGTTCAGTTAGCATCGCTAAAGAGTGGATTATAACAATTAGACTGTCAATATGTGTTTGCATTGGTGAAAGATTCAACCAATGTTTTCTGAATCAAAGGTGTTTTCGTTCCTAATTATCTGCAATTTCTTCAGATTGGCAGGTGACGTGAGGTCTAGCGAATCCCTGAAAGACAACCCTTCTGAGCTTGCCCGGCAAAGCACATCGCAGAAATCACAGCAGGCAGAGCCTCAGCCTCTTGTTGAGCAGGAAGCACCGAAAGCTGAAGACAAGGCACTGGAAACTGAGCAAGCCCCAGCCCCAGAACCAACACCGGCACCGGCAACAGAATCAACACCACAACCACCAGCTGCGACAAAATGGTTTCCTTGCTGTTCTTGCTGTCCATTCTGTTGCTGAGAGATGCAGATCCTCTCCATGGGATTTGTTGTTGAGTTTTTGAAGTAGCAGAAGGCTGGATGCAGAGCAATAGGCTAAAGTCAACCATCCATGGGATTTGCTAGAAACTGGGTTGGTTCTTATCAGCAAACTTTATTAATAGAGACAACAGTCAACCTATTAATTTTATTTGTTAAAATGTGACGGTAGCTACTAGCAAGAGAGAATATGGTGCTATTACATTTATTTATTTTTCTCAGTCAGCACTCAGCTATAACCTACAAACGACTTTCAAGGATAGATAAAATATACTGACTTGTTCACTTGAACTTATCAGCCATGGTATAGTGTTTTTCTTTCACAACAGAGCTGGCTTATCAACCACAAAAAAACATTAACAACCCTACTTTATGAACGGTTTTTAAAACTGACCTTCGACAAGGGTTCAAGAAAAGAAGCATTTATGCAGGACATGCTTGCAACCAATCCTACAAAAAGAGATTGCAGGGGCAGTTGACACGAGACCCGCATTTGAAAATGCATTTCACGAGTGCCTTATTTAAATTAGATATGGAAAGATTTTAAAAATTTTATATATTTTCATATTTGAAATTTTATTAATTTAGCCGCCAATTTTATTTGTTTCCCACCAAGTCTCACATATATCAATAAAACCAAGCAACCAAGACATCACAAGGATCAACATCTTGTTCCTATTAATATAATCCTTAAAGTCCTACATATTGGCCTTCCTTCCATACATGGCGGATCTAGAATTAAGAATCATTAATGTCACTAGCATAGTTAAGATAGACAAGCATGTTATTTTCTCTAGTGTGCATAGTAATTTTCCATTGAGTTTAGGTAAGTTATTGTTGTCAGGTGACAACAGTCCTAACACTGTAGATCCGCCCGTGTACATGGTATACACTCGCTTGACAGTTTCCTTGATCCTCCTGACCCGTTCTTCTTGGATAGTAATAAAGGCTCTATACACTTGAGCTATAAGCCGGTTTTAATCGATACAAATTAGTTGTAGAACTATATTTTCCTCTCACAATAAATCAGTCGAAACCGCTTTAAATCCTATCGAACAAAGCCAAAAGCATTGTCACGAGGGACCACGGTAACTGAAGGACCGAATTAGCGACCAGAGGAGGGGTGAATGGGAGCCTCAAATTCAACTCGTGAATAGGATGACCCTTGTCGCAGAAAATCACCCCAAAAGCGAAGACTTGAGACAACCGGAGAGTTCACGACCTACGAGTAGGTGGATACGCTAGGAGATGTCCTAGTGGTACAGCGGAACCCCCGGAGAAACACCAAAACCAACTGCCAAAGCCTCAAACCAAAACAACACACTCTGCAGGTTCGCGGACTGTCCGGGGTTAGGTTCCCGGACTGTCCGGTGAACGCCGGACTGTCCGCGACTGGAGGTCCGGACTGTCCGCCGGCAACTGAGCCCAACACAAACTGTTCTGCAAGTCTGCTAGACAGGTCCCGGACTGTCGGCGGGTTTGTACCGCGGACTGTCCGCCGGTCACGAGACCGAGAACAGTATCGCACAGCGCTGTTCCGAACCTGCCGAGTCCCCAGTCCCGGACTGTCCGCCGCTGGGGGCGCGGACTGTCCGCGGATGAACAGAGAGCAAAAAAACAGCTCGGGACAAAAGTCAATTCGATCAAAACTCTACCAAATCAAAAGGGACTTTGATCAAACTTCTCCCAGGTGATCCTCTATGTATTGGAGTGCTAATCCTAAGAAATCATCGCACTAAACCAAGTCAATCAAGAGAGGTTCGTGAATCACCGAAAAAGTGGAAGAACGAAGAACGAACGCGAAATCAACCTGATCTATGGATTCGTGAGGTTAGGAGAGAATTCCTTCGGTAGAAAGAAGGGGCTCACGACCAAGAACAAATTGATTCAAGTGGAATCGAAAATCATCTCACGGAGAGGGAGAACGAGGCAAATCTCCGGGAGACAAAAAACCAAAACGTAAAGAACACAAGACACAAGACACGATTCGATTCGATTCCTGCCGAAATTCCTCCACACGAGGAGACAACGAGAATACGGTCTCGTTTCCTCAAAAGACCCAAATACACAGAGGTATGATTCCCGTCTCTGCGGATCGCTTGCAGCGAGCTATGATTAGAACCTAAGCGGAGGCTAGAGAGAGTGCAGGAGCAAATGACTGCAAGGATAGAGAGAGAGAGGAGGGATGCCTCTCTTATTTATAGCCTAAAACAATAATCCCCTTCTACTCCTAGATACAAGAGCGAAGCGGCCAACCCTAGGGGTATCCCGGTCCAACTCTGCTTGTTGACGATCCGACGGCCACGCGCCCATCTCATCCTTAGCTTCGCCTCGACGCAAGCCTCAGGATGCCGCCACGTGCCGCCCCGTCGACCGACGCGCCTACCTCGCGGATAGCTACGCCGCCGCGGCAGCCTCTCCACGCTGCCACGCGTCGACCGTCCTTTTTGCGGACCTCCCCCCGGTTTTGAGGCCGAAACCGGGAAACCTGGGCCTTCCCCCGGTTTTGAGGCTGAAACCGGGAAACCTGTCCTCTGGCTGAGTTTTGTGGCCCAAACTCAGAAACCCGTGAGCCCAGGTTTTGAGGCCCAAACCTGGAAACCGTCCTCGCCGAGTTTTGAGGCCCAAATTCGGAAACCGGTCACCTCGAGTTTTGAGGTCCAAACTCGGAAACCGTCGAGGGTAGCTTTTAGAGGCTCAGCTACCGAACCCGCGCCGAAGACGGGATGTGGTTCACACACCCCGAGTTCCAGCACCGATGCCGGAGCATGTCCAGCCTCCACGCCGGGCACAGTGCATTCGTCGTCCTTCTCGGCCTCCCGCCAAGTGTCACGACGCCATCACCTTCCTCCCGACTCGGCCGATGCACCGCACATCCCCATGTACTCTTGCTTGTCAACGCCACGTGCCAGCTACCACAGCTAGTCCTCAGGTCTCCCAGTCCGTCGGTCCAAGCTCCACGTCCGCCCTTCACCGCTCCCGGTCCGTCGGCACGGCACGTCCCTACTTGACCTTCACCTCACCTTCGACCACTGCCCGAGCTCCGCACCTGCACATCAACACAGCTAAGAGACATGTTGCCCGTTGATCGATCACTCATCACTCAGGAAGGGAACCACAAGGGCACATATCAACCTTAAGTTCGCAATCTCCCCCTTGATGAGTGCATCGTCAACTCATAGTAACCGTAACCAAAAAAAAGAAAGCAGAATTGGGTAGAAGGAGAAAACTCACTCGAGATGTCCAAAAGCCAGAGAAAAGGCCGAAGAAGAACAAAACGAGATAAGCGAAGCTTGGTCCCCAAAGACATGGGCAACGGTTCGACACAACCAAGCAAGAGATCAGAGCAATAACTCTTCAGAGAGCAAAAACTCGATACCAAATGAAGACTGCATAAGAAGCAGCTACTGCTAGTCCCTCAAGAAAGAGGCACAGAGGCTCAACACAACCAGCAGTAAGCCCGATACCAATCAAGAACCATCAAAACATGGTGAAGACAGCTAGTCCCTCAAGACAGAGGCACAAAGGCTCGACGCAACTAGCTAAAAGATCGATATCAAATAAAACTGACTCGGAGCAGGCAGAAAAAGCCCCCCCTCACTCAAGGAACTCCCCCTCAACAAGTGAAGCATAAATTGCAAATTGTCACCACAAAAAAATCTAAAAATCTCATCCTTGGAAACATTCTCCCCCTTGGGGGCAATTTGCAATCAAAAGAGAGAGGAAAAGGGCTCAAGTAAGGCAAACGGAGCTAGGTCATGCCTATCGGAGTCAAGCAAATGCACATGAATCAAAAATGCCTGTTAGCAGCTTCAAGTATATACTCGAAAGAGTGAAAGAATGCTCTAAAGAGTGCTGATCCGACTACATAGCAACACGCAAAAGTGCTAGCAAAGGCTCAAACTGATCACCAAATAAGAAATAGAGTGCATAAGCCGAGTGAGCAGTTTTAAGCCATTTAGAAAGTAGTTTCACCATCAAAGTAGCACTGAACATGTATAGACAGGAAGTCAAACAAGTGTTAAACATGTATACAAGGTGAACTACCCCTAGCACAGTTCAATCATCATGCTATAGAATGAAACATAGACTTGTGTTTTCAGATTTTATCGGAGATATTTGCAGCGGTTATTACACAAGTTCAAATTCAGCATGTGATTGCGAGAGGTTGAAAGCTTGTCATTACCTAACTTTTCAACCGTGCTAAGCCTATGCATATGCAATCAGAAGCTTAAAGCATCGGTTTTGGTCTTACACTACATGGCTCAAGTTTAACTCAATGTGCAATGAGAAACAGTCTCTGTTGGTAACACACTTGCCCAATCTCTGCACACGTGCAGGGGGGTGGCGAAGGTGGCCAATCGTCAGAACCAAGCGAAGACACAGCGGGAACAAAAAACAGCGCGAAGGTATAAGGGAGCGAGAGCAGTGTTGCTGTGGCTCTATTCCCCAAAAAACCGTCCCCGTTACACTGTTCACCCCCCGGTATTTATAGGGGATACCAAGGGGTGCTGACCAAATTACAAAAGGGTACAAGAAAAATTCCTCTGTGCTATACACACAGAAGGGCAGAATCGTACAAACATAACTGGAGCCGAAACCCTAGCCTGCTTTCCATGCACCCGCCGCCGCTCGGCTCGTGCTCACTCTCGTGGAAACGCGAGGGCTGACCTTCGTCTTGCGAAGATATCTGTCCAGTCGCAAAGTCCGAGTCCCTTCGCCACCAGTTGGGCCTGGGCCTCTCGGCGAAGGTGTGCGGGATGCACGAGGGTTGCTCCCAGCGCTCTTCATGCCCTTTGCCTGTAAGAAATTGTCGAACACTCCGAAGGTTGGGTCAGTATTCGGGGGCTTGAGCGGTGACTTGAGGGACTTAACAAGATAAAAAAGGGGGCAGGCAGCGAAGGTGCGCGGGACGTGCGAGGGCCGCTTTGTTGAGCCAGTCTGCGTGGCACCACTGCCGAGGGTCCCTTCCCCCAACAGTAGCCCCTCGTTGCCTTGGATCTAAAGAATAGTATTTAGGCCCAAGCAACGCCTTTGAACGGGAAATGTGACGAGACCCTTGGCAGCGACGCCCGCGGCTACTTTTGGGCCGGGCCCTTGTATTGTATTTGTACTGTAGAGGTCCGTTTTGTTTTTTGTGTCGTGGATTTCAGTTTTTGTGCCGGTGTTATCGGGTGAGGTGTTCCGCCCCCGGCCTATAAATAGATGGGGTTGGTGGGGGCTTGGAGTTGTGCCCTCCTTTGCTATAGCCATCTTGCTGCTGCGCATCTATTTTTGCGAAGGTTGCTTTTGTGTGGTTGCGAAGGATCTGCTTACTTTGTTTTGCGAGGTTCACTTTTGGAGACATGGCGAGGTCTAAGCAAACCGCTCGTGTTGTTTCTCCTTCTGCTGCGGATGAAGGAGTGACCTTCGAGTTCGGGCTCAGCCGGGTTTGTACCTCGGAGCTAGCGGCTTATGTTAAGCGAGGTTGGATAGAAGATGGGAAGGCTAGGACCAGTGCTGGGGAGACAGTTCCGAAGCCGGACGCAGACGAGGTTGTTTTGTTTGAGGAGTTCTTTTCAGCTGGTCTGCGCTTTCCTGCTGATTCCTTCGTGACCTCGGTTCTGCGAAGGTTCAATTTGCGTTTCCATCAGCTGACACCTTCGTGCTTCACGAAGATGTCAGTTTATGTCTGGGCGTGCCGTTCTCAGGGTATCGTTCCTCATGTCGAGGGATTTGTTCGAACCCATCGAGTGCACATGCAGCCTCGCAAAATTGTTGACAGCGGAGGTAAAGCCAGCCTTGGTCAGTTTGCGGTGTACACTTTCTGTCATCGCGCCGGATCGGAGCTGCCGGTGCAGGCCCAGAAGAACAAGTGGACCAGCGGATGGCAAGAGTTTTGGTTTTACTACAAGCTCAGTGATAATGCCGAGCTTTGCGGTGAGCTTCCGCTGCTCGGTGATGTGAGCTCCGAAGCTAAGATGAGCATCGAGGCTCACGCTGCTGTTGACTATCTGAGGGTCGTTGCGCGCTCTCAGTGCGCTCGTGATTTGGTAGAAGAGTACTGCTGTGCCAAGATTTGGCCTCTCAGCCGGAGGCAGGCATGGTTTAAGGTTGAGGATGACCCCAAGTACGAGGGTAGGGGTTTGAAGAAACCGAAGGTGGATCTGGACAAGGTTTGGGAAAAAATTCTCAAGAAGTTTCCCAGGCGAGAGGATGGGGTCGAAGCTGTCTATAAGCGTGTTCAGTAGTGGGCGGAGGAACTCGTTGGGAAGCTGTCCACATTAGAAGTTAAGGCCATCCATAGCTCGGTGGGCAGCGGAGGTCGGGTCAATCGGTTGTTTGACATCCTTGGGGTCTAGTATGCTGACTGGCCAGCACCTTCGAGCGAAGATGCGCCGAAGAAGCAGAAACGTGCAGTGGCAGAGGGTAAGGACATTGTTTTGCGACCGAAGAGGGGTCGTGGTCGTGGCCGCGGCGGCGCCGGCGGCCGGGTGAAGACGCTTGCGACGAAGGTCGCGGTAGGTTCAGGTGCCGGCGGTAGCTCCTCTTCCTCGACCATAGTTTCAAGCGGCCGAGGCGTTGGTAGGGTTGGAGGACGGGTGCCTCGCGTAGGCAGGATTGGTGCTTTAATCCGGATCTCGGATGACGAAGGTATCTCCGATGATGAAAAGGAGGAGGAGGAGGGAGACGAAAAGGAGGGGGGGTACTGAAGAGGACTCATCCGATGAGGTTAGTGATACCTCTAGCAGCAAAGGTAGCTCTGACGAAGATGTGTCCATTGAGGATGATCGAGGAAAAGGGATTGCCTCATCTAGTGCTGGAGCTGCGGCTACCCGAAGTATTGATGACATCATACGGGATTTTGAGCCAGAGAGTCCTCCATGAGGGTCGTTTTCCGAGTTTGCTGGCTCGCACATTTGGGTCGATGGTTTTGAGTTTACTGGTGATCTTGAATCTGACCGGACCCCCGGGAAGAGGTCGTATGGCGAGGCTAGCCGATCAAGCCTTCCTTATTTTGCCAAGAAAATTGGAGTCTCCGATCTGGCAACAGAACTGTTCACGAGTCCGGATCTTTGAGAGTGTCACTTATAGTGTGCTCCGGAGGAAAGGCGTTTTCTTGGCTGGGTGTTTAACCATATCTGTGTGCCGGAAGCTGAGCTTCGACTGGCTAACGAGCCTTTGGACACCCTTCATGATGACATCGATGTCAAAACGGCTGAGTTGATGCTCCTTAACCGGTCGGCGCGCCGGAGGGCGAGTTATAATCTTCACCATCTGAATGATCGGTTGATTGAAGTGGAAAAAGCTAATAAGGACCTTCACCAGAGCTTGGAGAATAAAGAGATTGAGCTCAAAGCTACTCTAGAGAAGGTTAAGAAATCCCGAGAGGACGCGCAAGAGGTTGCCAATAGCAATGCTGAACTCCTGGCTGCCTGTCGTCAGAAAGACAAGGATTTGTTGACAGCGAACACTCGCATAAGTGTGATGTCGTCGGAGGTAGCTTCGCAGATGGAGGCTTGGCAGAGGAGTATGGGGAAAATTAAGATCAAACTTGATACCTGCTTGACCGAGGCCGGAGGTTCTGCCGGTGAACCCTTGCCTGGCGCCGATGCGGAGGCCTTCGAAGGTTGGTTGTGTAACGAGCTTGATGTGTTTAGCTCGTTGGTTGGAAACGCGGCCGATTTTGGTGGGTATGTCGGAGCATTGGCGATGGCCAGTACACTTCGTCAAGCGGATTGCGAGCATCTTCGCAAAGTTAAAAAGCCCAACCACATCTTCCCGACAGTTGACGAAGTGCGTCAGATGAAGATTGATGATGCTGAGGTTCGGAACTGTGCGATGCGTTTGCTTCGCAAGTTTTGGATAGCTGGTGGTGGCCGTGCTCTTGCTTTCGAAGAAGCTGCCGAGGCTACTCGCCAGGTTTGTGCTACTTGGAGACAATTGGTTTTGGGTTTGTTACAATCGATGAAAGAGTTAGTATTAATCTTGTGTTTTTCCCCTTATTTTTTGTAGGCTCGGAAAGAGGCGATGCCCTCGCCGCCAGCGACTATTGATGCTTGTGGTAGCTCCGAGGCTGTTCCTGTGCCCAGCTCTGCGGAGGTTCCACTTGTCGAGGTTGAACCCTTGGCTGAGGAGGCTCCGAACGCTGGAGAAGCTGTTGTAGAAGAGGCGGCAACGGAGGGGGCACCTGTCGAAGGCTCGGATGCTGCGATTGGCGGAGGTTCTGTTGCTTCAACCGGCGAAGCTGTGGCCGATGAGCATGGGGAAGCCGGGCAGGTGTGAGAATTTAGGATTGCTCGGGCGAGAGAGTTATTTTGTAAAAAGTGTGGTAGTTGTAAAAACTTAATGACACTGAGACACTTTCCTATTTTGTGAAAATGCAGGTTCCTGACGGAACCGTGTTAGAGGTTTTTGATGTGACGCCGTTGATGTTAAATTATCAGGATGTCTTTATGACTGGTGAATCTTGGGCTCGGGCTAAATTAAAACATCCTTCGCTGAGTTTTGAGCATTTTTGGTGGTCGAAGCTGCGAAGGTACGACTTGAAGAACAACAGGTCGAGTCGTTTTTGGCGCGAGGCGGATTATACCGATCGGCAAGCTACGCATTTTTTGTTTGGTTCTTCTTCGTCCGCGCCAGCTGTTGTCGATGATGATATCGACGATAAAACGGGTTTGGATATTTTGTTTGGACGAAGTAATCTAGATGTTGGTTCTGATGGTTCACTTGTGATTCTGAAGGAGGAGCCTTCGAAGGTTAGTGACACAGATCGGAGATATATGTATAGGGCGAGGGTTTTGCCCGGGGAATTGCCGATTGTTCCTGTGGCTCCTTTGTTGTGGGGACCCATAGTTCCGGTGGAAGTGGGGTTTGTTGTGGGTAGCGAGGGTTTTGATGATTTAATGATGATTGAGGATGGTGATGAATCCTTGTAATTTTATTCTTTCTATTGATTGTATATCATACTGTCGTCAGAAGCGAACAACTTGTGATGTTGCTTTGTGGGAGTGCTATTCATTTTTTGCAATTCTATTGAGATAATACTTGACTCTCGCGGCTCGCTTTTAGTTTAAGATAGGTGTTTTTCGGAAAACTGCGATGCCCCCTTTTCTTTTAGCGAGGCTCGCTTAGCGCTTTTGTGAGCTGGTTATGAAAACAGCGACGTCCCCTTTTTTTTAGCGAGGCTCGCGTAACGCTTTCATAAGCTGGTTTGGAAAAACAGCGACACCCCCTTTTCTTTTTTAGAGAGGCTCGCGTATCGCTTTCATAAGCTGGTTTGAAAAAACAGCGACGCCCCCTTTTCTTTTTTAGCGAGGCTCGCGTAACGCTTTCATAAGCTGGTTTGGAAAAACAACGACGCCCCCTTTTTTTTAGCGAGGCTCGCGTATCGCTTTCATAAGCTGGTTTGGAAAAACAGCGACGCCCCCTTTTCTTTTTTAGCGAGGCTCGCGTATCGCTTTCATAAGCTGGTTTGGAAAAACAGCGACGCCCCCTTTTCTTTTTTTAGTGAGGCTCGCTTAGCGCTTTTGGTTTTGCGGGGGTATTCGACTTTTGGACTTCGCGCTTCCCCTTGTCTTAGGTGGAGGTGAACTTTGCTTTGCGAGCCCCTAGCGTTTTTTGCGAGGGTGCTCGACTTTTTTTTTTGACTTCGTGCCTCCCCTTATCTTGGGTGGAGGTGAAGTTTGCTTTGCGAGCCCCTAGCATTTTTTGCGAGGGTGCTCGACTTTTTTGGACTTCGCGCCTCCCCTTATCTTAGGTGGAGGTGAAGTTTGCTTTGCGAGCCCTTGGCGTTTTTTGCGAGGGTGCTCGACTTTTTTGGACTTCGCGCCTCCCCTTATCTTAGGTGGAGGTGAAGTTTGCTTTGCGAGCCCCTGACATTTTTGCCAGGGTGCTCGACTTTTTTGGACTTCGCGCCTCCCCTTGTTTTAGGTGGAGGTGAAGTTTGCTTTAAAAAAATTTGTTTTTGAAGCAATCTTGAAGGGTTATCATCGATTATAGCGCTCTTGAAGAAGAGCTGCTTTTTTCGATGTTTGTTAGTAAAAGTAATAAATTGGAGTTTTACTTTTTTTGGGGGGTTTTAGCCTGTATTAAGAATTTGGATGCTGCCTCGTTAAAAAACCTTACGCCCCTTCGTAAGGAAAAAGAGTGCAGCTCCTTTGTTTTTGTTACATGCACAGAAATGGAAGAAAACACAAATGAAATAACAAATTACATATTGCGAGGGCTCGCTAAGGCTCCGCTACAGGTAGTATTTGCGAAGGTCGTCGACGTTCCAGGTGTGAGGCAGGATGTTTCCCTCGCTGTTAGAGAGGTGAAGAGAGCCGGGACGGTTGCATTCTGCTATTAGGTATGGACCCGTCCACTTTGGTTGAAACTTCCCCGCCATGCTGGCGTTTTGCTTTCGAATGAGAACGAGGTCACCTTTCTTTAGCTCTTTGATTCTCACCTTTTTGTCTCTCTATTTTTTTGTTTCTTCCTGGTACTTGCGAAGGTTGTGCACTGCGCTGCATCTTGTTTCTTCGAGCAAGTCTTTGTCAAGTAATTGGTTTTGTTCGTCTGTTTCGAAGGTAGTTCTAAGTGATACATGCTTCAACTCTTCTGGTAACACAGCTTCTTCTCCAAACAGGAGCCTGAAGGGTGTGAATTTGGTGGCTCTGCATTCCGAGGTGTTATGGGACCAGGTGACGGAGGTTAGCTCTTCCGCCCACTTTTCTTTGGGCCTGCCTTGCAATTTCTTTGATACGACTTGGAAAATTATTGCATTGGCTCTTTCAACTAAGCCGTTGGATTGAGGGTGCCAGACTGAGGCGAAGCATAGGATTGTTCCAATTTGTGCGCAAAATTCTTTGAAAACCTCACTGTCGAATTGAGTGCCATTGTCAACAGTTAGGTATTTGGGGACTCCGAACCGGCAAATTATTTGCTGCCAGAAAAACTTCTTCATGGCCAAGGAGGTGATGGAAGCCAGCGGTCTAGTTTCAATCCATTTCGTGAAGTATTCCACAGCTACGACTGCGTAGCGAAGGTTTCCTGGAGTTGTTGGGAGTGGACCGACGAGGTCCATTGCCCATCTTTGCAACGGCCATGTTGGGCATATCAGAGTTGTTGGAGCCCCTGGGGCATTTTGTGTCTTTGCCGTTAGTTGGCAACCCTCGCAATGTTTGACGATGCTTTCTGCATCTCGTAATGCAGTTGGCCAGTAGAAACCTTGTCGGAAAGCTTTCCCAACTAACGCCCTCGGGCCATTGTGAGAGCCACAGATACCTCCGTGAATGAGCTTAAGAATGTCATTTCCTTCAGTCTGTGACACGCATTTGAGCCATGGCGAGGTTACCGAAGCTTTGAACAGAATATTGTCCACGATTTTGTACCCTCGAACTCTTTGTTTTAGTCTGTTGTCTTCCTCTTTGGAGTCGGGTTCATGTAGCCCGTTGATATAGGCCATGATGGGTGCTCTCCAGTCTTCGTTTTGGATGGCGTTGACTAGCTTGTTACTTTTTTCGGAGGCCTCGAATGCTGATTGAGTTGTTTCCTCATAAAACACGTCTGGCGGTAGCTGTAACTGTTGCGCTGCTGCTTTGGCTAGGCTGTCTACCTCGTTGTTTTCCGACCTCGGTATTGCCTTTACTGTTATGCCGAGGAAAAAAGATTCTAACCTTCGAACATACTGGAAATATTTTTGCAGCTCAGGGTCTTTTGCTTTGTAATTTTTCTCGATGTGTCTCGCGATAACTTGGGAGTCTGTGTTGACGATCGCCCTTCGGACTGATAAAGATCGGAGCCTCGAAAGGGCTAGTATCACTGCCTCGTACTCTGCGGAGTTGTTTGTGCATTTGAAGTTGAGCCTTCTTGCATATCTTAGCTTATACCCGGATGGCGAAACTAGAATGGCCGAGGCCCCTGCTCCAGTTGCTCCCCAGGCTCCATCGACATATACTGTCCAGAATGGGTCTTTTTGAGTTCCATCTCTGTGAGGGTCAGGGGTCCACTCAGCTATGAAATCTGCTAGTGCCTATGATTTGATTGCTGTTCCCCCGACGAAGGTTATAGCGTAGCTGTTGAGCTCGACTGCCCATTTCGCTATTCTACCAACTGCCTCGTTGTTCTTGAAAATGTTCTCGAGGGGGTATGCCGAGGGTACATGGATCTCATATGCCTGGAAATAATGCTTTAGCTTTCTTGATGCCATGACCATGGCGTATGCTATCTTCTCGAGCTCTGAGTAGTTTCGTTTGGGACCTTCGAGGGTTTCTGATACATAGTATATTGGGGCTTGCCTGGTTCTGTTGTTCTCGTGTAACTCTTTGATTAGGACTGCGCTTGCTGCGTGAGGCGAAGCTGCGACATACAGCAGTAACAGGTCCCCTTTGCTTGGGCTGGTTAGAACAGTCAAGTTGGTGAGATACTTTTTCAAATCCTCGAAGGCTTTCTGCTGCCGGGGCCCCCAATTGAATGGTGCAGTGCTTCTCAATGTTTCAAAGAAAGGTAACCCTCGCTCAGCGGACCTGGAGATGAATCTGCTGAGTGCTGCTAAGCGTCCTGACAAGCGCTGAGTTGCTTTCCTGGTCGTTGGAGGTTCCATATTGATGATGGCATCAATTTTTTCGGGGTTGGCTTCGATTCCCCTTGCTGAGATAATGCAGCCTAGCAGTTTTCCTTCGCTTACCCCGAAAACACATTTTTTGGGGTTTAATTTGAGTCCGGCGGACCGAAGGTTTTTGAACACTCTTTCCAAGTCTGTTATGTGATTTTCTTTTAGCTCGCTCTGTACAATCAAATCATCAACCTAGGCAGAGATTGCGTGTTTGTCTTTGAAGACTTCAGTTGTCATGCGAGCGAAGGTTGATCCTGCGTTTCTGAGTCCCTCTGCCATTATGAAGGACCGAGAATGCTACCAGAAAGCGATCAGAGGGGGGGGGGGTGAATGGGAGCTTCAAATTTTCCTTTCGGAAACTTGTCGCCACTGTCCCGCGAATCACCCCAAAAGCAAACCAAGAGCTTGCAAGTGTCCACGACCCTAGATGTAGGGTGGATGCTTCCAAGAAGCACAGCGAGACACTATGCAACTCCAGAAACCCAACGCAAAAGACAGAAACCAAAACTGTCAACGGACGAACGAACCACGGACGAAAACGTGGAAAGCACTACTGACCGGATTCTGCCTGTATCCGATCACGTATGACCGGACGCGTCCGGTCGTGAGAAATCCAATTTCGGACCTTACTGTTTCGGACCCCGGACTCACTGAGACTGAGCGTCCGGTCTGAAGCCAAGCGTCCGGTCACAAAAGCTAAGCACGATGAACAGTAGAAGCGACGAGTCCGGTCACAAAGCGAACAGAGCGTCCGGTCGATCACAGAAAAGCTTCGCGTGATATTCAACCACCGGACGCGTCCGGTCAGCCCGATGCCAGCGTCCGGTCACCCCGTGACTGAACTGTTTGTTCACCGATTTCACTCGATCTCTCCCAAAACGTATCCTCTAGGGATCAAACTTGGTGAGAGGAGTTACAAGGAGAATAGTGAGCTATCTCTAGGAGATCATAGCTCGATCCTATCTCCAAATCGATGAATCGAATAAATTCGGGGGAAGGAAGAAAAACTTGACCCAAAACCAAAATCGATCGATCTCCTAGACCGTAAGGTTAGAGATAAATTCCTTCGGTGGAAAGAAGTGCCTCACGACCTAGAACAACTTGGTTCAAACGGATTTGCAAAAGATGAACCGAGCAAAGAGATCGAACGACGGGAGAAACGTGGAGAAAAAGGATTCCGGGAAGAACACAAACAAAACGCGAATCACAATCATGAAATTGCAACAGTGTGGCTACCACTCGCTACAACAGTGAGGTTACGGCCTCACTTCCTCAAAATCTCCAGTACACAGAGGTATGGTTCTCTGCGGATCTCAGCTAGCTACAGCAAGGATGTGGGAGAGCAGGAAACCCTAGAAGCAAAAGAGCAAATGACTGAGATAGATGGGGAGGTGGGTGTCTCCCCCTACTTATCCTAATTCTAACTATTCCTAATTCCCACTCTACCCCTAACTACTTACAGAGCGAACCAGCTAAACCCTAAGGTTATTCTGGACCAACTCGATGGTAGGTGGATCCGACGGCCACGCCCGCACAACTGGTAGCGTTGCCTCGACGCAACCTCACCGATTGCCGCCACCGCTCTGCGTCCTTTTCACGGACTCCGCCCCCGGTTTTGAGGCCCAAACCGGGAAACCAGCCTTCACGACCAACCCCCGGTTTTGAGGCCCAAACCGGGAAACCAGCCCACCAGCGCCTGAGTTTTGTGGCCCAAACTCAGCAAACCCGAAGCACCCAGGTTTTGTGGCCCAAAGCTGGAAACCGTCCTCAGCCCGAGTTTTGTGGCCAAACTCGGATACCATCAGCGCCCAGGTTTTGAGGCCCAAACCTGGAAACCGTCCACCCGATGGTTTTTCTCTGGCTCTACCACCAAACCGATGCTGTAGAAGGGATGCACCGCCCGTGCACCCCGTCCACTGACACGTGTCCCCAAGTCCACGACTTAGGCAACACATGACCGCAAGTCTTCGCTCGTCGCTGTCCCAGGCTGTCAGCCACCACAGCTGATCCTCGGGCCACCGGTCCCTCAGTCCAAGCCTCACGTCCGCCCTTCGCCACTCTCGGTCCATCGGCACGGCACGTCTCTACTTGACCTTCACCTTGCCTCTGATCACTGTATCCGTGCTCGACACCTGCACAACACAAGCCAAAGAACATGCGCATCATCCCAGTTGACAATCACTCATCACTCAGAGACTCAGCATACACCCATGTATCCGCAATGTCCCCCTTGATGAGTGCATTGTCAACTACCAACACAAATCATAATGAAAGGAAGAAAGAAGAAAGAAGGAGAGAGAGAACTCAACCAAATGACCCAAAAGCATAGCAAAGCCGAAGAAGGTCAAGTGGAAAGAGCAAGACAACTTGGTCCCCAAAGACATGGGCAACGGCTCGACGCAACCAAGCAAAGCAAAACTAGCCCTCAAGAAGAGGCAGAACGGGCTCAACACCGCTAGCAAATGCCAAATGAAAAATTGAAGCAAAATGCTAGTCCCTCAAGATAGAGGCACAGAGGCTCAACACAACTAGCAAGAAAGCTCGATACCAATTGAAAATCTGAAAAGCGAATGCTAGTCCCTCAAGAAAGAGGCAAAGGCTCAACACAACTAGCAAAAACGCTCCGAACCAATTGGAAATTTCAAAAATTCATCATGAGCAAGCTTCCCCTTGCATGGTGCACACAACCGATTCCTCTCCCCTTTGAACATGGGAGATATGATTTGTCCTAATTCTCCCCCTTAGTTGAAAATGCACCATCAAGCGAAAAGAACCGAAAGCAAATTTTCTCCCCCTCCGAAAATGCACCATCAAAAGTGCCAACAAGAGAAGTTCTTCCCCTTCCAACATGCATATGAGTCAAAATGCAAGTTAGCAGCTTCAGGAATATAGTCAAGAAAATGCAAAGATGCTCTAAACAGTATAGCTCCAACGACTCACTGGAAAGCATACAAGCTAGCGAATGCTCAGACTGATCACCAAATATGAAATATGAACATATGAGCAAAGTGAGCAGTTTTTAGCCAAAAGTATTCACCATCAAAAGAGCACAAGACATGTATAGACAGGAAATCCGACAAGTGCTAAACATGTATGCAAGGTGAACTACCCCTAGCAAAGTTCAGTCATCATGCTGCAGAATGAAACATAGACTTGTGTTTTCAAATTTTAATCGGAGTTGCAACGGTGAAATTACACAAGTGCAGAATTCAGCATGTGACTGCGAGAGGTTGAAAGCTTGTCATTGCCTAACTTTCCAACTGTGCGAAGCCTATGCAGAAGCAATCAGAAGCTTAAAGCAACAATTTCGGTCATACACTACACAGCTCAAGTTTAACTCAAAGTGCAATGAGAAACAGTCTCGAAACTGTGATGTGTTGACAAGCAATCCCATCTCGATCTTTCCAATTCACTTAGCTTGGTTCAGATTTTAAACAGAATATGAATAGACTTAGAACTAGAGACATAGCAACCTAGCATATATGAAAAGCACGAGTGAATTCAACACATCCTACATATGCTAGTTGCATATCTCAATGGTGAACATTCTCAAGTTTTATGTTTGTTAAGCAGATTCACCATTCAAAAATAGCTCAGCTCATAGCATGTATCAGTGATCAGAAAGAGCATAAGCTACATAGCATCAACATAAGCATCAGAGCATACTAAATAGAGCATAGTCACATTCTCAAGAATATATACCTGAAGCTCAGAATGTAATAGCGTATGCTGAAATGCAAAAGAAAAACGAAGACAAACGAAAAAGAGTCAGTCTATCGTACAAGAACCAAAATGTTTCCCCCATCTAAAAGGGGAAACACACACCAAGCTCACCTCTCAACCGATTAAAGGTTGATTGGTCCAAAGGCTTGGTGAAAATATCAGCCAACTGATGATGAGTATCGACATGACGAAGGTCAATATCACCCTTCTCATAGTGGTCTCGCAGAAAATGAAAGCGCACATCAATGTGTTTGGTCTTCGAGTGAAGCACGGGGTTCTTAGCAACACTAATAGCACTCGTGCTGTCACAAAGCAAAGGAACGCGAGAAAAGCTCAGACCAAAATCACGCAAAGTGGCCATCATCCAGAGTAACTGGGAACAGCAGCTAGCCGCAGCAACGTACTCAGCCTCCGTGGTAGACTGGGCGACACTAGACTGCTTGCGAGAAGACCACGAAACAAGAGAAGAACCAATAAACTGACAAGTCCCAGAAGTGGACTTGCGCTCAATGCGACAACCAGCAAAATTGGCATCAGAATAACCACAAAGGGAAAGGGTGGAGGAAGCAGAATACCAAATCCCAAACTCAGGAGTGAAGCATAAGTACCTCATAATGCGCTTGACTGCCTGACGGTGAGAGGTGCGTGGCGAAGACTGAAATCGCGCGCAAAGACATACCGCGAACTGAATGTCCGGGCATGTCGCCGTCAGGTACAGTAGCGACCCGATCATACTCCGGTACTCCTTCTGGTCCACTGCTTCTCCCTCCTTGTCCGCATCCAGGGCCGTCGTGGTCGACATGGGCGTTGGAAGAGGCTTGGCCTCACCCATATCGAATTTCTTCAGAATGTCCCGGGTGTACTTGCCCTGGTGCACGAATGTCCCTTCCCGAGATTGCTTGATTTGCAACCCGAGGAAAAACGTCAACTCGCCCATCATGCTCATCTCAAATTCCCTGCTCATAGTATCTGCAAACTTGGCAACCAAAGCGTGAGAAGAACCACCGAAAATGATATCATCCACGTAAATTTGGACCAAGAGAGTATCAGTGCCTTGCTTGAGGAGAAAGAGCGTTTTATCTACACATCCCATTTTAAAACCCTTAGCAAGCAAAAAGGTTTTCAACCTATCATACCAGGCTCTAGGGGCTTGTTTCAAACCATACAAAGCTTTGTGGAGTTTAAAGACATGGTTTGGAAACTTGGGATTTTCAAAACCGGGGGGTTGTCTAACATACACCTCCTCTTCTATGTAGCCGTTTAAGAAGGCACTCTTGACATCCATTTGAAAAAGTTTGAAACCTTTGGATGCAACAAAAGCCAAGAGTATCCTAATTGCCTCCAAACGAGCTACAGGAGCAAACGTCTCCTCATAGTCTATCCCCTCCTTCTGACTATAACCCTGGGCTACGAGTCTGGCCTTGTTTCTCACAACATGGCCATCTTCTCCCTGTTTGTTTTTGAAAACCCATTTTGTCCCAATTGGATGACACTCAGAAGGTGGAGACACTAGAACCCAAACCCGATTTCTCTCAAAGTTCTCAAGCTCCTCATGCATGGCATTGACCCAATCCGGATCCGTCAAAGTGTGTCCAACATCCCGGGGTTCAAAATCAGCAACAAATGCAGAATGAGCAAAGTGAGAGATTTGCCTTGACCGGGTGACGCGTTCGTCGATGCTGCCGATCATCTGCTGAGGCGGGTGCTAGCGCTGAATGTGTCGTGGCGCCTCCCTTGCCGAAGTGGCCTCACCCTCAACAGCAGCTGGTGCCTCCCCGGGTACAAAGGGTACCGCTCGGGGCGGCGGATCCCACGGCCCCCAGGAAGAAGAAGTGTCGGGGCCATGAGTCGTCGTAGAAGCCGCTCCTTGCGGCACAGCAGGTGGAGGGTGTGCTGGAACATCCATACCTTCAGCACCCTCATCCTCGTCATCAAAAAGAGGCTCACCAACCTCATGATCACCTGCACGCTCAAAACGAGAAGAAGGACAAACCATGGTCTCATCAAAGGTGACATCTGATGTCTCCATGACTCGGTTAGTGTCAAGGTTAAGTACACGATAAGCGCGAGTATGAGTGCCATAACCCAAAAACACACCGTCAGAGGAACGAGACTCAAACTTGTCCAAGTTGCCCTTTTTGAGTATAAAACAATGGCAACCAAAAACTCGAAAATAACTCACCTTGGGCAGTTTTCCAAAACGCAATTCATAAGAAGTCTTTTTCAAGAAAGCTCGGAGAAAAATGCGATTTGAAATGTAGCATGCAGTGCTCATGGCTTCGGCCCAATATCGCCTAGGAGTCCTATGCTCATCGAGCATCATCCTGGCCATCTCTACAAGGGTCCGATTCTTCCTCTCTACAACACCATTCTGTGGCGGTGTGTAGGGGGAAGAAAACTGATGCTCTAAACCCAAAGAGTTACAAAACTTCTCAAAATCCGAATTCTTGAATTCGGAACCATTATCACTCCTAATAGCTCGCATCGAGTTCAAAGGGAACTCGTTCTGAAGACATAAAATCAGATTGCGAGCAAAGGAGAAAGTCTCGGTCTTCTCAGCTAAAAAGAAGACCCACGAATATCTCGAAAAATCGTCAACAACAACAAGCACATACCACTTCCCCCCAACCGAGCTCACCCGAGCCGGACCAACATGGTCCATGTGCAAAAGCTCTCCAGGGCGCTTGGTCATGACCTGAGTCACCGGATGGTGGGGAGCGGCAACCATCTTCCCATGTCTACAAGAATGGCAAACAAGATCCTTCTCCATGGATAACTTGGGCAATCCTCGGATTAGGCCAAGTGAGCTAAGTCTTGCAAGCAAGTCGAAGCTCAAATGTCCTAGTCTCCTATGCCACTTCCAAAGATCAGAGGAGGAAGGTCCAGCCACAAGACAACGGGAAATGCCAAATGACTCCGAGAAATCCGCACGAAAGACTTTCCCAAAGGGCGAAATCACACAAACAAGATTGCCCCAAGGGTCCAAAATACGACTGAGATTCGGCTTAAAATGAATCTCATAGTCGTCATCAAAGAGTTGCGAAACAGAAAGAAGGTTAAAATGCAAGTTAGAAACAAGAGCAACATCGCGCAACACAAAGTGCTCATTAACTCGCACCGACCCACGAGACAACACTTTACCTTTGCTATTGTCGCCGAAGGTGATAAACTCCTTTCCGGCGACCGGACTAAGACTGGAGAACCACTTGGCGTTTCCGGTCATGTGCCTCGAACACCCGGAATCCACCAACCAAACGTTCTCCAATCGTTTTACCTGGGAGGTGTCATCGTCGTCGTCGTTCCGAGGGATCTCCTCCAGCTCGCCGTCGACCTCCTTACCGAGGGCCATGGTGCAGAAGCCGTTGTCGTCGGCGAAGAAGCAGAGACCGTTCAACTTGTCCTCGATCTTCTTCTTCTTCTCGGACTCGTCGTCGCTTGAGGAAGCGGAGTCGTCGTCCGAGTCGTCGACGTCGCTGAGCGTGGCGAAGAAAGCACACTACTCAGCCTGGGCCTTCTCCAAGTACTTCGTCTTGATGTACTCCTTGTTGAAGCCGCTCTTCCGCTTGTGCCTTGCGGGGACGTACTTCTCCTTGCGCTTGCCGGAGTCGTACTTGTGCCCATGATCGCCCTTCCCAGATGAGTGCTTCTTCTTGGGACAGTTGGCGATGAAGTGGTTGGGGTCGCCGCACTCGTAGCATCCCGAGCGTCCTCCTCCGCGGCGACGGTTCATGCGGTTGTTGTGGAACCGCGAGAACCGGTTGGCGAGCATAGCCAACTCATCATCCCCCAAAGACTCTAGCTGCTCCTCTGTGACAGAAAAGAGAGAGGAGAGTGCAAAACCTCCAGAGGGGTTAGCAGAAGAGCCAGAAAGCAAAGCCATCGACGGGCCAGAAGGATTTTCATAAGAAGCCCTCGCCATGGCATCGATCTCACTGGACTTGAGCTTACTGAAGAGCTCATCGCACGTGAGGGTCTCATAGTTAGGCGATTCGATGATCGCCTGAACCTTGGAATCCCACACCGACCGATCAAGGGTATGCAAAAGCTTGAGAGCCCTCTCATGATCGTCGAAAGGCAACAGCTCCTTGTTAGCCCTCATCCTGTTGACAATCACCTGAAAGCGAGCAAATAAACTTTCTATGCTCTCGCCAGGCATATGTCTAAAGTTCTCATACTCTCGCTTGAATGACTCATAGAGACGGGTTTTGACTTGAGAGGTTCCCTCATGGAAACGCATGAGGGTAGCCCAAATCTCCCGAGCCGTAGCGAGGTGAGAAACCCGATCAAACTCACTCATGCTCAGGCATGAGAAAAGAGCATTATGGGCTCGGCTATTGGCATCATGCTCATCGATCTGAAGCTGAGAGACACGTGCAGCAAAGACCACATAATCGGCAGAGTTGCAAATATCCCAAATGGAAGCACCCAAACTCTGCAGATAGGCCGACATGCGTATCTTCCAATACGCATAGTTCGTCCCATCGAAAAACGGCGGTTTCCCCATGCCGCAATCCATGTCGCCTTCTGTGGATCTGGAACCGGCTAAGGTGGAAGATCCTTAACCCGCTCCGATACCAATTGAAGGACCGAGAATGCTACCAGAAAGCGATCAGAGGGGGGGGGGGGTGAATGGGAGCTTCAAATTTTCCTTTCGGAAACTTGTCGCCACTGTCCCGCGAATCACCCCAAAAGCAAACCAAGAGCTTGCAAGTGTCCACGACCCTAGATGTAGGGTGGATGCTTCCAAGAAGCACAGCGAGACACTATGCAACTCCAGAAACCCAACGCAAAAGACAGAAACCAAAACTGTCAACGGACGAACAAACCACGGACGAAAACGTGGAAAGCACTACTGACCGGACTCTGCCTGCGTCCGATCACGTATGACCGGACACGTCCGGTCGTGAGAAATCCAATTTCGGACCTTACTGTTTCAGACCGGACTCACTGAGACTGAGCGTCCGGTCTGAAGCCAAGCGTCCGGTCACAAAAGCTAAGCACGATGAACAGTAGAAGCGACGAGTCCGGTCACAAAGCGAACAAAGCGTCCGGTCGATCACAGAAAAGCTTCGCGTGATATTCAACCACCGGACGCGTCTGGTCAGCCCGATGCCAGCGTCCGGTCACCCCGTGACTGAACTGTTTGTTCACCGATTTCACTCGATCTCTCCCAAAACGTATCCTCTAGGGATCAAACTTGGTGAGAGGAGTTACAAGGAGAATAGTGAGCTATCTCTAGGAGATCATGGCTCGATCCTATCTCCAAATCGATGAATCGAATAAATTCGGGGGAAGGAAGAAAAACTTGACCCAAAACCAAAATCGATCGATCTCCTAGACCGTAAGGTTAGAGATAAATTCCTTCGGTGGAAAGAAGTGCCTCACGACCTAGAACAACTTGGTTCAAACGGATTTGCAAAAGATGAACCGAGCAAAGAGATCGAACGACGGGAGAAACGTGGAGAAAAAGGATTCCGCGAAGAACACAAACAAAACGCGAATCACAATCATGAAATTGCAACAGTGTGGCTACCACTCGCTACAACAGTGAGGTTACGGCCTCACTTCCTCAAAATCTCCAGTACACAGAGGTATGGTTCTCTGCGGATCTCAGCTAGCTACAGCAAGGATGTGGGAGAGCAGGAAACCCTAGAAGCAAAAGAGCAAATGACTGAGATAGATGGGGAGGTGGGTGTCTCCCCCTACTTATCCTAATTCTAACTATTCCTAATTCCCACTCTACCCCTAACTACTTACAGAGCGAACCAGCTAAACCCTAAGGTTATTCTGGACCAACTCGATGGTAGGTGGATCCGACGGCCACGCCCGCACAACTGGTAGCGTTGCCTCGACGCAACCTCACCGATTGCCACCACGTGCCGCCACCGCTCTGCGTCCTTTTCACGGACTCCGCCCCCGGTTTTGAGGCCCAAACCGGGAAACCAGCCTTCACGACCAACCCCCAGTTTTGAGGCCCAAACCGGGAAACCAGCCCACCAGCGCCTGAGTTTTGTGGCCCAAACTCAGCAAACCCGAAGCACCTAGGTTTTGAGGCCCAAACCTAGAAACCGTTCTCAGCCCGAGTTTTGTGGCCAAACTCAAAAACCATTAGCGCCCAGGTTTTGAGGCCCAAACCTGGAAACCGTCCACCCGATGGTTTTTCTCTGGCTCTACCACCAAACCGAAGCTGTAGAAGGGATGCACCGCCCGTGCACCCCATCCACCGACACGTGTCCCCAAGTCCACGACTCAAGCAACACATGACCGCAAGTCTTCGCTCGTCGCTGTCCCAGGCTGTCAGCCACCACAGCTGATCCTCGGGCCACCGGTCCCTCAGTCCAAGCCTCACGTCCGCCCTTCGCCACTCTCGGTCCATCGGCACGACACGTCTCTACTTGACCTTCACCTTACCTCTGATCACTGTATCCGTGCTCGACACCTGCACAACACAAGCCAAAGAACATGCACATCATCCCAGTTGACAATCACTCATCACTCAGAGACTCGGCATACACCCATGTATCCGCACATTCTTCGAAAGCAAAATGTGACCGAAGGTGTAATGAAGCTTGTTTTTTCCTCATCTTCCTCATTCATCCAAATCTGGTGGTACCCTGAGAAACAATCGAGGAGAGAGAGCATTTGGCAACCAGCTGCTCTATCGACCAAGGTGCTTATGTTAGGCAGAGGAAAGTCATCCTTCGGACAGGCTTTGTTCAGGCATGTGAAATCAACACACATTCTCCATTTCTTGTTCTTTTTCTGAACTAGTACCACATTTGAGAGCCATGTTGGATATTTTACTGGACGGATGATGCCTGCGTCCAGAAGTTTTTTTACCTCTGCCTTCGCTGCCTCTTTTCTCTCTTCTGACATTTTGCGAAGCTTTTGCTTAACTGGGCGATAGCCTGGTTTGATGTTTAGGCTGTGCTCGATCAAAGTTTTGTTTACTCCCTTGAGGTCCTCCGCAGAACAAGCGAAGGTATCGGAGCTTTCCTTGAGGAAACGAATAATGTTGTCTTCTGACTGGGGGTCTAGGTTTGCTGAGATGAACACTTTCCTTTCTGAATTGCCCTCGAAGAGTTGGACTTGTTTAGTCTCTTCTTTGGGTGATGCTTTTACTCTGTCGATGCATTCTTCGCCCTCGTCGCTAAGGTTTGTGGCTCGAGGCTTTGACAAATTGTGGACATTGCGTTGCCCCGGTGCTACTGTTCCTTCGGCTGCTCTTGCAATGTCTTGATCTCCGTACACTGCAACGACCCCCTTCGGAGCAGGAAGCTTCATGCAAAGGTATGCAGGGTGGATTACAGCGTTGAATGTGTTGGTGACTCCTCGGCCGAAAATTGCATTGTAAGGGTAGAACATGTCAACCACATCGAAGGTTATGTGTTCAGTTCTGCAGTTCAGCTGATCTCCGAAGGTAATGGGCAGAGATATTTTTCCAATAACTCTTGTTGCCCGCTGAAACCGTATAGTGGGTTGTCGGAGGGTTGCAAGAGGTTTCTATCAAGCTTCATGCTGTCGAAGGTTGTGGCGAACAGGATGTCAGCGGAGCTTCCTATATCGACGAGAATTTTGGTGACTGTCCACCCTGCTAAGTTGGTCTCAATCACCATTGCATCAGTGCGAGGGTAATCTCTTAACTTCATGTCACTGGAATCGAAGGTTATCGGGATGTGAGACCATCGGCCGAACTTGTGCGGTCCTTCGACGGCTACATGGTGTACTCTTCGAGCATGTTCTCTTTTGCCTCTTGTTGCCGTGATCTTCGTTGGAGCCTCCGGTGATAGCTAGTATCACACCGAAGGTTGATGTTGGGTTGTTGATGGTTGTCTGGGTTTGGGCTTCGGATTTGACAGGTTGGGGGCTGGCAGGGCCGGTATTGGTGGTGGTGGTGGTAGAGTGTTGCTCACTTGTTGGTTGGTTTGGGCTTGAGGGGTTGTTGGGAATGTGACAGTGTATGGCGCATTTTGGCGTTGAGGAAAAGAGGTTGGTTGAAAAGAGGTGTGGTTGTAATGTGGGTGTTGAGAGTAGAAAGGTTGGTGCGAGGGTAAGCCGTAGTTTATGGGGGTGTACTGGTAGGGAGGTTGGGTTGGGTTGAAGTTTGGCTTTCTGGTGTGATTGATGGTTCTATTTTCTATTGGAGAGGCTCTTCTGGATTCCTGGTATTCTTTCCCTCTGGCGAAGCACTCGCACTGCTTTGTTGTGTGCCCCTTTCCTAGGCCGCAGAAATGACAGTACATTTTGGCTGGGTCCCTCTGTTGGTTTCTTTGGTCAGGCGGGGGTGGAAATCCATGTGGGTTTTGGTTGCCCGAAGGCTGAGTGCTTCTTCTCTGGTCTTCGATTGGATTTGTCTTGTTAATCGCTCCAACGTTGCTCTGATCTTGGCGAGGGTTGTTTTCTCTCGCTTGGGGCCTCGGCTGTGGTTTCTGCTGCGACCTTCGAGCATCGAACTTTGCCCGGAAATCCATGTCCGCTCTACAGTACCTTTCCATCGTATCATGAAGCTCTTCGATTGTGTTTGCTGGTTTTCTGGCGAATTTGGAGGAACATGGGCCGAGGCGTAAGCCGCTGACTGCAGCGAGGATCAGGGCCTCATCGGAAATTCCCGGAGTTCTTGCTCTAATCTGGATGAACCTTCGCCAGTAGTCTTGTAACAGTTCGCGCTCTTCTTGTTTGCAGTTGAAAAGCTCGATGGGGTTTGATGGTGCTGCTGTGATGCCCTTGAAGTTGGTGCAGAGTCTGTCTCTGAGGTTGGCCCAGGAATCCACTGTTCCGGGGCGAAGGTTGCTGTACCAAGTCTGCGCGATGTCACGAAGGATGATTACGAAAGACTTCGCCATTGTTGACTCGTCCCCTCCTACTGCGGCGACTGCCGCTTCGTAGCTCATTATGAATTGGCGAGGGTCAGTGAGGCCATCGTAACGGGGGAGGTTTTGTGGATTGTATCATGGTGGCCAGGGTTGGGTCTGGAGTATTTGGGAGAGTGGTGACTTTGGGTCATAGGGCATTTGGTGTTGTTGGGCTCTCCGTTGGTTGCGAAGGTTTGGCTCTCTCTCATCTGGGTAGAGTTGGCGAAAGTTTGATTGTCTCATAGGGTATGGTTCTGGGTGATTTGGTGGTGGTGGGGGTGGCGGATGGCGGCGGAGGTTGCCATGATCCTGCTCCTCATTCCCCTCATGAAGTGGTGGCATTTCCCCATCGTTCCAAACCTCAGCTTTGGCTTCGGCTGCTGCGAGGGTCTCCTCCATTCGGCGAAGCTGTTCCCTAGCCTCGTCTGCCTTTTGCCTGATGGCGCGCAACCGGTTGTGCCTCTCAAGCTGGTCCAGGCGCCTTTTCTTTTCTTGCAACTCAGCTTGAAGTCTTTCCAGGGCCTCGAGGCCCAACTCCTCCTCGTTTGCTCCCTCTCCTCCTCTGGGAGAGTGGGGGTGCAGCTGCGTTGACATCCGGGTTTGAGGGCCCGGGACTTCTGAGTTTGGAGTAACATCTTCTGCTCTCGAGGGTTCCGCAATCTCCTCGGCAGGTGGAACCACCGCCGCAGCTTCTCTAGCCGCGCGAAGGTCTCTGGTAGTGGTCGCTCTTCTGTTTCCCACCATTTCGAACTTCGTTCCCCACGGTCGGCGCCAAACTGTTGGTAACACACTTGCCCGATCTCCGCACACGTGCAGGGGGGTGGCGAAGGTGGCCAATCGTCAGAACCAAGCGAAGACACAGCGGGAACAAAAAACAGCGCGAAGGTATAAGGGAGCGAGAGCAGTGTTGCTGTGGCTCTATTCCCCAAAAAACCGTCCCCGTTACACTGTTCACCCCCCGGTATTTATAGGGGATACCAAGGGGTGCCGACCAAATTACAAAAGGGTACAAGAAAAATTCCTCTGCGCTATACACACAGAATGGCAGAATCGTACAAACACAACTGGAGCCGAAACCCTAGCTTGCTTTCCATGCGCCCGCCGCCGCTCCGCTCGTGCTCACTCTCGCGGAAACGCGAGGGCTGACCTTCGTCTTGCGAAGATATCCGTCCAGTCACAAAGTCCGAGTCCCTTCGCCACCAGTTGGGCCTGGGCCTCTCGGCGAAGGTGTGCGGGATGCACGAGGGTTGCTCCCAGCGCTCTTCATGCCCTTTGCCTGTAAGAAATTGTCGAACACTCCGAAGGTTGGGTCAGTATTCGGGAGCTTGAGCGGTGACTTGAGGGACTTAACAAGATAAAAAAGGGGGCGGGCGGCGAAGGTGCGCGGGACGTGCGAGGGCCGCTTTGTTGAGCCAGCCTGCGTGGCGCCACTACCGAGGGTCCCTTCCCCCAACAGTCTCGATACCGTGATGTGCTGACAAAGCAAACCCATCTCGATCTTTTCAATTCACTAAAACTTGGTTCATTTTAAGCAGAATATGAACAATCCAAGCAAGTGAAAGACTCAGAACTAGAGACATAGCAACCTAGCATATATGAAATAGCAGAAGTAACCTCAACACATTCTACACATGCTAGTTGCTAATCTCAATGGTGAACATGTATCAAATTTTAAGTTCATTAAGCATGTTCATCATTCTGAAAAAATAGCTTAGCTCACAATATGTATCAGTGATCAAAGAGAGCCTAAGCTATAAGCATCATCATATATCATCGAAGCATACACTGAATAGAGCATAAATTCATTCTAAGGAATATAGACATGAAGCTCAAAAATGCAAGATGTATACATGATGAAGTTAATGCAGAAAACAGAATCGGAGTGAAACAAAACTAAACAGACTCAAGACCCAAAACAAAAAGGTCAGTCTATGATACATTAACAAAATGCTTCCCCCATCTAAAAGGGGAAACACACACCAAGCTCACCTCTCAACCTAGCAAAAGTTGAGAGATCCAAAGGCTTGGTGAAGATATCCGCAACCTGGTTATGGGTGTCTACATGCCTAAGGTCAATGTCGCCTTTCTCGTAGTGATCACGAAGAAAGTGAAAGCGAACATCAATGTGTTTGGTCTTGGAGTGAAGAACATGGTTCTTTGCTACACTAATGGCAGCAGTGCTGTCGCAAAGCAAAGGGACCCGATTGAAATCTAGACCATAATCACGCAATGTAGCAACCATCCATAAAAGCTGTGAAGCACAAGAAGCAGCGGCAACATACTCGGCTTCCGTAGTAGACTGGGCTACGTTCGACTGTTTGCGAGAAGACCACGAAACCAGTGAAGAGCCAAGAAACTGACAAGTCCCAGAAGTAGACTTGCGCTCAAGCCGACAGCCGGCAAAATCCGCATCGGAGTAACCACAAAGCGAAAGAGTCGAAGAAGAAGAGTACCAAAGTCCGAACTCAGGAGTGTATCGGAGATACCTCATGATGTGCTTGACCGCTTGCTTGTGGGAAGTCCGAGGGGACGCCTGAAAGCGAGCGCACAGACACACAGAAAACTGTATGTCCGGCCTCGTTGCCGTCAGGTACAGGAGCGAGCCGATCATGCTCCTGTACTCCTTCTGGTCAATTGGCTCTCCTTCCTGGTCCGCGTCTATCGCAGCAGTCGTCGCCATGGGCGTCGTAAGAGGCTTGGCCTCGCCCATGTCGAACTTCTTCAGGATGTCCTTCGTGTATTTGCCTTGATGCACGGACGTCCCATCTCGGGTTTGCTTGATTTACAACCCGAGGAAGAAGGTCAACTCACCCATCATACTCATCTCAAACTCCCTGCTCATAGTATCTGCAAACTTGGCAACAAGTGCGTGAGAGGAGCCACCAAAGATGATATCATCCACGTATATCTGGACTAACAGGGTATCGTTGCCTTGCTTGAGGAGAAACAAAGTTCTATCGACCCATCCCATTTTAAAACCCTTAGAGAGCAGAAAAGTTTTCAAACGATCATACCAAGCTCTCGGGGTTTGTTTCAAACCATATAAAGCTTTTGTAAGTTTGAAAACATGGTTTGGAAACTTGGGATTCTCGAAACCTGAGGGTTGTCTGACATAAACCTCTTCCTCTATATACCCGTTCAAGAAAGCACTCTTGACATCCATTTGATAAAGCTTAAAACCCTTCGAAGCTGCAAAAGCTAGAAGAATCCTAATGGCTTCTAAACGGGCTACAGGGGCAAAGGTTTCCTCATAGTCGATCCCCTCTTTTTGGCAAAAACCCTGGGCTACTAGCCTAGCCTTGTTCCTTACTACCATCCCATCCTCACCCTGTTTGTTTTTGAAAACCCATTTGGTACCTATAGGGTGGCATTCTGGTGGAGGTGGAACTAGGGTCCAAACTTGGTTTCGTTCAAAGTTTTCTAACTCCTCATGCATGGCATTGACCCAGTTAGGATCAGAGAGTGCGTGTCCAACATCTTTGGGCTCAAAAGAAGCAACGAATGCAGAATGAGCAAAGTGTGAGATCTCATACGCTCGCGACCGCGTGACTCGCTGGTCGATACCGCCGATCATCTGCCGCGGGGGGTGAACTTGCTGAACGCTCTGGGGCGCTTGCCTCACCGAAGTCGCCTCCCCCTCGCCAGATGCTGTCGCTCCCTCAGGTACAGCGGGTGCTCGCTGGAGAGGTGGCTCAAGAGGACCCCAAGAAGAAGATGTCGTGGGATCGGGTCCTCGAGCTGAAGTAGTCGTCGCAGGGTCGACGGGGGCAGCCAGTGGAGTTGGCTCGGGATCACCCCAATCGGCATTTTCCTGCTCCTCCTCCACAAAGATGGTCTCTCCCAGCTCCTGTTCTCCTGCAACATCAAAAGTAGAAGAAACACATGGCATAGTCTCGTCGAATGTGACCTCGCAGGTCTCCACTATCCGGTTAGTTTCAAGGTTAAGAACTCGATAGGCGCGCGAATGCGAAGCATAACCAAGAAACACGCCATCAGCAGAGCGAGATTCAAATTTGTCCAAATTGCCTTGCTTCAGGATAAAGCACTTACACCCAAACACCCGAAAATGAGACACCTTGGGAACCCGTCCAAAACGCAACTCATAAGATGTTTTCTTCATGAAAGCCCGAAGAAAGATGCGATTTGAAACATGGCAAGCAGTGTTGATCGCCTCGGCCCAAAAACGCCTAGGAGTCCTATGCTCATCGAGCATCGTCCTAGCCATCTCAACAAGGGTCCGGTTCTTGCGCTCAACAACACCGTTCTGCTGGGGGACATAAGGAGAAGAAAATTGATGCTCGATTCCATTAGAAGAACAGAAAGATGCAAACTGAGAGTTATCAAACTCAGTACCATTATCGCTACGAATAGCTCTAATAGTATCAGGGGGAAACTCAGTTTTCAACCTCAAGATCAAATCACGAGCAAAAGGAAAAACTTCATCCTTACCCTCCATAAAGAACACCCAAGAGTACCTCGAAAAATCGTCAACGATCACTAGAATGTACCACTTCCCACCCGCTGAGCAAACCCGAGCTGGACCAACTGTGTCCATGTGTAAAAGCTCGCCGGGTCGCTTTGTCATCACCTGATTAACAGGTGGGTGAGAAGCAGCAACCATCTTCCCGTGACGACAAGGATGGCAAACAAGGTCCTTCTGAAACTTAAGCTTGGGCAATCCTTGGATTAGGCCAAGTGAGCTAAGTCTTGCAAGCAAGTCAAAACTCAAGTGACCGAGCCTCCTATGCCACTTCCACAAATCAGAAGAAGGACTAGCCATCAAACATCTAGCAGAGCCGAAAGAACGAGAAAAATCGACTCTGAAAACACGGCCAAAAGGGACGATCCGACAAACAAGATCTCCCCGAGGGTCTAAAACACGACTCAAACCCTTCTTAAAGCGCACTTCACAATCATCCTCAAGAAGTTGCGAAACAGAAAGCAGATTGTAATGCAAGTTAGAAACCAAAGCAACATCCTTAAGAACAAAGTTCTCATTGAGCCGAATAGCTCCATGAGAAACAACCTTACCTCTACTATTATCCCCGAAAGTGATGTACTCCTTGTGCATCACGGGGCTAAGGCTGGAGAACCATTCCTTCTTTCCGGTCATGTGGCGCGAACACCCAGAATCCATGAGCCACATGTTCTCCAACCGAAGTTCCTGCATCAATAGAAAGGCAGGAAATGAGCATATAGCACAACACTGGGGTTAGTATACTGAGAAGGATACTAGTGTTGTGTCATAGGCCCAGAAAAAGTGTTAGTAGAAACACCAAACTGTCCTCGTCCCATGGGTGAATAGCGATCACCACCAACCTGAAAGGGTGGTCCGCTATGGAACGGAAAACCTCCAAACTGACCTACTTGTCCCATTTGAGCAAAGCGATCACCACCATACTGAAAAGGTGGTCCACTATGGGACTGAGCAGCAAAGCCTCTTACACTCGGCTCACGGTCGTATTGAGGACGACTGGAACCGCGATGGGCACGACCACCACCCTGTGGTCTAGCTGCCTGAGGCCTAGCAACCTGAGGGGGTGCACCTCCAGGTCTAGTGCCCTGCCTCTGAACTCCCTGACCTTGCACATCATGGAGAGGGTGGTGCCTGGCCTGGTTGTTCAGCTCCAACTCCTTCCTAGCGTCTCTCTTCCTCCGAAAGCAAAACTCAGCTAGGTGACCCTCACGATGACAATACTCGCACTCGAACCTCACCACTCTCTTGGGTTGTTGGTTCCTACGGTTGCGAGGGTTGTTCACTCTGGCTGGCTACTTGCCTCTCGGAAGGGGATCACTAGAGACGTCAGGAAGGGTGTCAAGTGTGTTCCTAAGATGGTTAGGTTTGGGAACCCACACTTGCTTGTGAGGTGGAGCCTTGGGAGGTTCATCAAGGATGCCATCCTTGGTGATAGGCTTGGGAGGCTCAGGTGGGGTGATCTTGGTAAGCTTAGGGATAGTGGATGGCTTCTCACTAGGGCTCACTCCACTAAACTCACCGATCTTGCCAAAGCTACTAGCGCCCTTCCCACCTGAAGCAAAGCCTACTCCCGAGCAATCAGTTCCCCTCTTGAACTGACTGATCATCATGCCCAACTGCGGCTCACTGCATGACACCCAACTCAGGATGGACCGGAGGTATGTGTTTTCCTCCCCGGTTTGCATCCTATCATGCCGACAGTTGGCAATCTCAAGCTCCAACCCCACGCATCGCTCACATGGAGCGGACAAGGTGCTGACTGAGCTGGCCTTCATGGCTTCAGCAAGCTTGGCATTAACTTCTGCCAACTCAGTTCGCAAGCTAGGGCAAAGCTTGCACGCACCCAGCAAAGAAGGCCTTGCCTTCACTTCCTCCAGCTTCTTCTTCATGGAAACACACTCATGACACTCACCCACCAAGTCTAGCCTACTCTTCAGCTCATCATACTCCTCAATCAAAGAGGCATACTTGGTTTGTAGGGTGGAGAAGTTTGCCATGTGTGTGGTGCACTCATCGCACTCTTCCTCATCGGTCACCCTCACTTCGGACTTAGCAAACTCAAGCTCCTTAAGCGCCTCTTTCATCTTGGCCTTAAACTCACCGCGCTCTTGGAGAACCTCCTTGAGTCTCTTCTCCAAAGCAAGGACTAACTCCGCAAAGCTATCGCGCTCATCAGTGAGACGATCGACAAGAGTGGAATTTGATACCTCAGAGGCGTTGTCGTCGTCGTCGTCGCTGTTGGCGTCATCGGCGTCCTTCGCCAAGCACTTGGAATCCTCTTCGTCCAGGGCCATGGTGCACATGCCCTTGGAAGAGTTGCCGAAGAAGCAGAGTCCGTTGAAGCGATCTTCAGTCTTGTGCTCGGACCCATCATCGCTGGAGTCGCTGTCGGAGGACTTGTCGGTTTCGCCCTTGCCGGCGAAGAGCACACGCCGACCGGCGTCGAAAGACCTCTCCAAGTCCTCTCGGCGAAAGCTGTCCTTGTTCTTCTTCTTGGTCTTGTACTCCGGCTTGCCCTTGCGCCTGAAGTTGCGATTCTTGCCGGAAGACTTCTTGTTGTTCTTGGGACAGTTCGCCATGAAGTGGTCTAGATCACCACACTTGTAGCAGCCCTCGCATGCGCCACCACGTCGGCGATTCAGGCGGTTGTTGTGAAATCGTGAGAACCGGGTGACGGCGAGGGCGAGCTCATCGTCTCCAAGCGCCTCCAACTGCTCCTCTGTGACTGTATGCAAAGAAGACAAAGCAACAAGAGGAGGTGAAGCATTAGCAGAGACAGTCGATCCACCCGTGCTTGAGACCAAAGCCATGGAATGTGAAGATGGGTTCTTTAGCTTGGCCAGAGTCAGGTGATTGATCTCAGTGGACTTGAGCTTGTTGAACAGCTCATCCACGGTGAGGGTGTCGTAAGATGGAGACTCAATGATAGTCGACACCTTCACTTCCCATACCCTCCGATCCAGGGCATATAATAACTTGAATGCCCTCTCATGATCGTCATAAGGTAGGTTAGCCCGATTTGCACGCATCTTGTTCACAATCGTTTGGAAACAAGTGAACAAGGCGTCAATCGTCTCTCCCTCCAACTGAACAAAGTTCTCGTACTCGCGCTTGTACGTCTCGAAGAGTCTGGTCTTGACATGGGCTGTCCCCTCGTGATAGCTTTGAAGCTTCACCCAGATCTCTCGTGTCGTCTCAAGCTCAGAGACACGTTCGAACTTAGGAAGGGAGATGCTGGCCAAAAGAGCATTACGAGCCTTGGAGTTGGCCTCGTGTTGGTCAATCTGGATCTGACCCACACGAGCCGCAAGGACTATGTACTCAGCATTCTCACATATCTCCCAGACAGAAGATCCGATGCTGTTGAGGTAAGCACGCATCCGAATCTTCCAATAGGAGTAGTTCGTTCCATCGAACCAAGGAGCCTTGTCGTTCCCTCGTTCCATGTCGCCCTTAGGATCCGAAACCGATTAAGGTAGAGAAGATCCTTAACTGGCTCCGATACCAATTGAAGGACCGGATTAGCGACCAGAGGGGGGGAGTGAATGGGAGCCTCAAATTCAACTCATGAATAGGATGACCCTTGTCCTAGAAAATCACCCCAAAAGCGAAGACTCAAGACAACCGGAGAGTTCACGACCTACGAGTAGGTGGATACCCTAGGAGATGTCTTAGTGGTACAGCGAAACCCTCGGAGAAACACAAAAACCAACTGCCAAAGCCTCAAACCAAAACAACACACTCTGCAGGTTCGCGGACTGTCCGGGGTCAGGTTCCCGGACTGTCCGGTGAACGCCGGACTTTCCGCGACTGGAGGTCCGGACTGTCCGCCGGCAACTGAGCCCAACACAAACTGTTCTACAAGTCTGCTGGACAGGTCCCGGACTGTCCGCGGGTTTGTACCGCGGACTGTCCGCCGGTCACGAGACCGAGAACAGTATCGCACAGCGCTGTTCCGAACCTGCCGAGTTCCGAGTCCCGGACTGTCCGCCGCTGGGGGCGCGGACTGTCCGCGGATGAACAGAGAGGAGAAAAACAGCTCGGGACAAAAGTCAATTCGATCAAAACTATACCAAATCAAAAGGGACTTTGATCAAACTTCTCCCAGGTGATCCTCTATGTATTGGAGTGCTAATCCTAAGAAATCATCGCACTAAACCAAGTCAATCAAGAGAGATTCGTGAATCACCGAAAAAGGGGAAGAACGAAGAACGAACGCGAAATCAACCCGATCTATGGATTCGTGAGGTTAGGAGAGAATTCCTTCGGTAGAAAGAAGGGGCTCATGACCAAGAACAAATTGATTCAAGTGGAATCAAAAATCATCTAACGGAGAGGGAGAACGAGGCAAATCTTCGGGAGACAAAAAACCAAAACGTGAAGAACACAAGACACAAGACACGATTCGATTCGATTCCTACCGAAATTCCTCCACACGAGGAGACAACGAGAATACAGTCTCGTTTCCTCAAAAGACCTAAATACACAGAGGTATGATTCCCGTCTCTGCGGATTGCTTGCAGCGAGGTATGATTAGAACCTAAGGGGAGGCTAGAGAGAGAGTGCTCAGGAGCAAATGACTGCAAGGATAGAGAGAGAGGAGGGGCACCTCTCTTATTTATAGCCTAAAACAATAATCTCCTTCTACTCCTAGATACAAGAGCGAAGCGGCCAACCCTAGGGGTATCCCGGTCCAACTCTGCTTGTTGACGATCCGACGGCCACGCGCTCATCTCATCCTTAGCTTCGCCTCGACGCAAGCCTCAGGATGCCGCCACGTGCCGCCCCGTCGACCGCCACGCCTACCTCGCAGATAGTTGCGCCGCCGCGCCAGCCTCTCCACGCCGCCACACGTTGACCGTCCTTTTTGCGGACCTCCGCCCAGTTTTGAGGCCGAAACCGGGAAACCTGGGCCTTCCCTCGGTTTTGAGGCTGAAACCGGGAAACCTGTCCTCTGGCTGAGTTTTGCGGCCCAAACTCAGAAACCCGTGAGCCCAGGTTTTGAGGCCCAAACCTGGAAACCGTCCTCGCCGAGTTTTGAGGCCCAAACTCGGAAACCAGTCACCCCGAGTTTTGAGGTCCAAACTCGGAAACCATCGAGGGTAGCTTTTAGAGGCTCAGCTACCGAACCCGCGCCGAAGACTCGGAAACCGATGCCGGAGCATGTCCAGCCTCCACGCTGGGCACAGTGCATTCGCCATCCTTCTCGGCCTCCCGCCAAGTGTCACGACGCCATCACCTTCCTCCCGACTCGGCCGATGCACTGCACATCCCCATGTACTCTTGCTTGTCAACGCCACGTGCCAGCTACCACAGCTAGTCCTCAGGTCTCCCGGTCCGTCGATCCAAGCTCCACGTCCGCCCTTCACCGCTCCCGGTCCGTCGGCACGACACGTACCTACTTGACCTTCACCTCACCTTCGACCACTGCCCGAGCTCCGCACCTGCACATCAACACAGCCAAGAGACATGTTGCCCGTTGATCGATCACTCATCACTCAGGAAGGGAACCACAAGGGCACATATCAACCTTGTGTTCGTAGTAACATGCATGTGGCCTTTATCTTACCATGTCAATAGTGGCAAAACACCTCCTAAAAGGCTCTGCAAGCTGTTCTAAGCTCTCTATGACCAATTCACACGTCCTCAATCATTTGAACTCGGTTGTTGCTATGGCAACGGCTCTCTCCTGCGCACCTAGCAAGCATGCGGTCCTGAGCAAAAGTGCTCAGTTGGGACCAATCGCCACAAAGGATCGGACACATCCAGAGAGCTTCCTGAGAGGGAAAACTCATCCAGCCTGAGTCCTTACCGGCCATCCGGACCAACCCTAGGTCCGAACCACACTTCCTCAGCAGCCACCACCCCCCCCCCCCGCCCATGAGCTAAATCGGACCTGCACACCATGGTCCGGACGCTAGGTACAATATAGTCCAGAACCCTCCGGTTCGAGCAACACCATGCGCCTGGGAACAACGTCCGGACCTAGCTCCATGGTCCAGACCATGCACTGTTCCTAGGGTCCGAACATATGGTGCAACAACATTGACCCCATAGGGAGAGCCGTGGTCCGGACCAGCAAGACCCTAGGGTTTGGACCCCCTAAAACGCCATATTTCCATCTCCAACTTTTTTCCTTTGCAAATATGGTAACACTACCAAATGTACATAACCCTGTGCATGTGAGTTAGCATTTTATAAACATTTGTGAAAGGATTAGAACTTGCTCTAGCCTTGCCATTCGATCCTATCACGTTGCAAAGTTGGATCGCTCAAGTGGCACTAGATGACTGATATGCAAACAACTTTGTCCCTCTTGATAATACGACCATCTATCCTAAACTTGGTCATAAACTTCTCTATTCATCTATGATCGGTGAAATGAAATGACTACAAATATACCTTTGCCTCATGCATTTTTATTCTATCTCCTCCGATGTTGATGCAACACTTGCACCAACCTTGATCAAGACATTTGGTCAACAACACATGTCACCACTTGTCTTGATCATTCTTGAATGATATGATCCACTTCATATCATCACATGACCTCTATGGTCCATCTATATTGACCTCACTTGCTCTTTCCTATTGCATCGATCCATCAGCGCCAAGTCTTTGCTCAAGCATCTTGCCACGCGGTCCAGCGCTTCAAAGCATCCAACTTTTCCTTCACTCTTGCAACTGGTCTATCAAGCCAAGCCTTGCCTTGATCTTCTTCATCTTAGCCACATGACTCCATGTCATGTCACATATGCAATAAGCTCTTTCACACATGTGTGAGCTTTTACATCTCCAAGCCATTTAACCTCTATGGCACATGTTGCTCACACAAGATTACTTGTGGACTAATCTCATGTGTGAAAGGACCATGACGCCTAAGAGGGGGGTGAATTAGGCAACTTAAAACTTCTACTCTAAACTATGGCCTCTAAATTCCACCTAATCAAAACCTATGCAACAAAGTAAACTATCCAATGTGTAACTAAGGTTTTGCTAGGTGTTTTGCTATCTCTACTGCAAAAGAGTTTTGCAACCTATAATCCAAACCTATCAACTAAGATAGGAAAAGGTAAAGCACACAACAAAGGTAGCAAGTAAAGTGCGGAAGCTAAAGAGTGTGATAGAGATGCAAACTTCCGTCGACGACGCTGGTATTTTTACTGAGATATCGAGAAGCGCGCAAGCTTCCCCCTAGTCCTCATTGGAGCCCCTCGCAAGGAATCCCTTGCAAAGGCCAAGCTCCAAGTCAGGTAACTCCGTGGATAGCCCCGGGCCTTCCCCACGAGCAAGTGAGTCTCCGGTTAAGCCACTCGTGGCAAAGCCTCTCCCGGATGCTCCCCGTCGTCTTCACTATCAAGCTTTCGGCCGAACCGCCGCGGGCCTTGTTCCCTTTGGTACACGGTGACGGCCACACCACAAACGCAGTTAGTGTGGTCTCGCGAGACTACAAGCCCCTCCGATGTACAACAATGGTGCGCGTAAGCACCGGTAGATAAGAGGTTTTCAAACCTCACTAAACGCTAGGCCTAACACCTAGAGCAAGCACAAAGCGGTGGTCTAACTAGCCTAAGCACTTCGCAAAGCACCTACACTAATCACCTAGTATATCACTTAAGCACTTTGGTGGCTAGAGAAACTAAATATGCGTCTAAGCACTTGGTACACTTCCTTGAGCTCCAACCATAGTGTTTTGGCCGGCCATGGGGGTATATATAGAGCTCCAACCAAATAGAGCCATTGGAGAAACACATTAAACTTCAGCGTAGCATCGGACGCTGAAGTCATGACCATCAGACGCGTGTCCGATGCTCCATTAACGGCTAGTTGCCAGCCTGGCACTGAGTCACATTGGACTCAGACCAGCGTCCGATGTGGCGACACGTGACACGTCTGATGTCTTCAGAGCCTCTCTGGAACTTCTCTGCATGGGCATCGGACGCAGGGTTCTGAGCGTCCGATGTACACCTGGAGCGTCCGATGTAACGCTGTGCACGACGCACAGTGTTACCGGTGCGTCTGATGTGGCACCATCGGCGCGTCCGATGCTTCTGCTGGCGCCAACCCGAGCTAGGGTTTACCATCGGTGCGTCCGATTCTTCTGAGCCAACGTCCGATGCAGTGTCCGATGTCCCTGTTTCTTCGTTTCTTCGCGATTTCTTGTGTCGTCTTGGTTCCATTCTTGTGCCTTGGACTTTGCTTGATCTTTGTGAGTCTTCTACTGAGCTTCGAATGTCTTGCTTGAGGTGTTGATCATCGGATCACCACGTAGCCTTCGTCCAAGTCACATTTGCACCCTATTGAACTACAAAATAAACACTTGCAAATACATTAGTCCAATACGGTTGTGTTGATCATCAAACACCAAAATCCAAAGTCAAATGGGCCGAGGTCCATTTTCCTTACAATCTCCCCTTTTTGGTGATTGATGACTACACGACCAACGCAAGCAAATAAAATATACATAATTTAAAATGCAATCTACTTGCTAGGATGCAATACAAGGACAAGATCATATGATGTTAAAAGATACCAAATTGAGATAAAACTTAATAACATATCTTGCCCTCGCCATAGAGTCCCTTTGTGGTTCCTCCCTTTCTCGGACCATCCCGTAATTAACCAAAGAAAGATTTTGAATTTTTTATTTTGGTTATTTTGTTTGTTTTAGTTTGGGCTTGCTTTTGGTCCTTCAAATTCTCCCCCTTTGGAATCAAACACCGAAAAGGAAGACATTAGAGCACAAGGGAGGGTCAAATTTTGTGATCCTTTTTATGTGGAGTGGAATTGATCACAAAACTTGACTCTCACATTATATAAACTAAACTCCCCCTAAGTGTATGCAAACATATGATGTAAGGCAAATCATATGCATAATGGGCAAATTAATGCACAAAAGAGTTTAATCTATATAATGCACGGAAAAAGCATATAAAAGTATCAAAATGAAAATCAACATAATGATATCGATTAGGAAAACCATATGTAGATACCAAATGGATTATTGCCACACACATTAATGCTTGTCTCAGGAAACTCCATTTTTCTTGCAATGAGACTACTACACACATGATAAACTTGAAAGTAGCGTTAGTCTCAAAACATCCAAATGGTAGAGTAAACCCCCCCTAAAAGTGTGCATACAAGTTTGAAATACTTGTAGGAGACATGCACATTGACTTGTAAGGTCAAACTTCCATTTTGCAAGTTAATATCACTAGAAATGTGACATCAATTGAAGATGGTAATCGGGGTAGCTTATCTACTATTTGGACTTTGGCACATATAAGATAAGTACAAAGAAAAAGAAGCTATGTGTCGTGCTCCTAAATAATTTAAACCATGTAGGTTTGCTCAAAGGATGAGAATGAAACCTAGCAATCCTACCATATGATAAGCCTAGTGTATGCATGACAAAGAATTTAAATATGCAAATGCAAACCTAGGAAATGGAAGGAACTAGATGCAAAAAGTAATTGCAAGAATTTAAATCTAGTTACCTAACATGGGACGGGGAACTTGGGTCCATAGAAGCCACTAACATACTTGGCAATGACATGATCCAATGTGATGCACCCCATGATAAGCATCTAAAACTTTGCCGAGTCTCCAAATTCCCCGTAGTCCACTTGACTACTCACTTCCCTTTTGGGACCCAAACCTTTTTGGTGCTCTTCATGGTTGAGATGATGTCCTTAGGCACCTAAATGTGTTTGGCCCCATTGTTGGCTTGCTTGTTTGCTTTGACGGCCACCACCTTATCATTCTTCGTCTTCTTCAAAAGGTAAGGTGTGGAGGCCTTCTTGTTTACCTTGTTGGTGTAGGTGTTGGAGAGCTTGCTTGTTTGCTTTTTGTTTTTCTCTTTCTTCTTTTTCTCTTCCCCATGCTTCACCTTGCACTCATAGGACTTGTGGCCTTCTTTGTGGCAAACGTAGCAAACCACAGTTTGCTCCTCATCAAGCTTCTTCACTCCCTTGACGGTGTTCTCTTGATGAGTTCGGGTTTGCTTTGTCTTGCCTTTTGCTTGAGTCAAGTCCTTGGTGAGGCGAGCCACTTCTTGCCTTAGTAGCTCATTCTCCATTGCAACTTCTTGTGTACATGTTTCTACAATCACATCATCAACACAAGCTTGTTTGCACATGGGTGAGTCTAAATCAAGTAAATCAATACAAGAAGTAGAGGCATCCTTTTTAGGCATATCAAAGATTTATTTTTCTATTTTAGGTGCCTCGGTGGGATTTGCTCCGATGGTTTCAAGATTAGCAACTTTGTTATTTAGCTCATCACAATGTTTGCACATGATTTCCATTTTAGCAAGCAAACTTTTGTAAGCATCTTGTGTGCTGGCTAACTTTGCTTTTAGTTTTTCATTTTTCCTAACAAGTTGCTCATCATTACTTGTGCTCTTACTTGTGCTTGCACTAGCCTCAAGTTTCTTAATTTTATTAGATAGCTCAACATTTAGATTTGAAAAAGTCTCATATTGATCAAGCATAGCATTATAAGCTTGTTGAGAACTATCTAATTTTTCTTTTAAAGCATTGATTTTTCTTTGTTGACTAGTGCATGCTTTAGCATAATTGAGATTATCTTGCGCAAGTTGATTATAAGAGGGTAGCTCATCATCACTATCACTATCACTATCACTAGAGATAGAGATAGATTTCGAGTTACCTCGTGCCATAAGGCACATGCGTGAGGAGCCTGATGAGTGGTTGCGGCCACGCCTCTTGTATTGGGCTTCATCATCACTTGATGAATCATCCCATGTCTTGATGGTGGTGAGGGCTTTGACCTTGCATCCCTTCTTTTTCTTGTCCTTAGGTGTGGGCTTTTGTTTTGGACAATCTTCCATATAATGCCCTCTCTTGTCGCATCTAAGACAACCATTCTTTCTTTGCTCTCTTCTTTGGTTGGTGAAGAGACAATCCTCAATGGTGATGGGCACACCCTTGACATTGAGCTTGCGGATCATCCTCTCCACTCCTCGAACTAGCTTGATTGTTTCTTCTTCATCTAGGGAGGAGTTGGATGAAGTGGAGGCTTGATCATCATCACTTGATTCATCATCATCATCCACTTCTTCCTCATATTCACTTGAGGAGCTTGAGGTTGAGCATGTTTCAATTTGTTTCTTGCCCTTCATCTTCTTGTGCTCATCACATGTAAGAGCTATGCCTTTGCTTGATGAAGTGGCTTCTTCTTCACCCATCTTGCGTGACATCTCAAATGTCACCAATTTAATAATGACAATGGTCGGGGTCATTGTGCTCAAGTCTTCCATGTTGTGGAGGATGGTGATGATGGTTGCATATTTGTTCTTTGGAAGCACGGAGATGATCTTCCTCACAATGTCCGCATCACCTAACTTTGTGATTCCTATAGAATTGAGCTCATTGATAATTAGATTCAAACGAGAATACATATCACGAACAAGCTCATTATCATTCATTTTAAAGGAATCATAACTTGTTTTAGTTAGGTGATGTTTTTGCTCACGTACATTACTTGTACCATCATGGAGCTCATGTAGCTTTAACCAAATTTCATGATATGTTTGTAAAGTAAAAACTTGGTTAAAGACATCCATGCTAAGAGATTCAAACAAACAATTTTTAGCTCTAGCATTAAGATGAATTTCTTTTTCATCACCCATGGTTAACTTGATGGGATTCTTAGGGGGTCTCATCCCATCGCGGGTGACTCTCCAAACACCTAGATCAACCGCTTATAGGTAACAAACCATTCTAGCACTATAGTAGGGGAAGTTAGTGCCGTCTGAACGCATCTTGGCCCCTAGTGGGTTTCTGTAATTGGATGAAACACAAGATTACTGTGACTAACGTGTGGTTTGCAGAAACATGGATGAGTTAGGTCACGGTAATGGCGACGATACGGGCATATGGAGTTCATGTCCCCTGGCGATGGATATCATTTCGGTTTTCAAAGGACGGACGTTGAAGACGGTGGTAGAGTAGGCTAAGTGTCATATGGTGTTGGAGGACACTTAGGTAGTCTTAGGTCTTTGTTTTTTCCTTTGGTCGTACTATAAAGGGGAGCGTGAATCAGTAGCTTGACCTAGATGAGTCTATTGAGGTAGGTGTGGTGCACACGTGTTATTTCATAGCCCTAGGTAGCTTTGAGAGAGCCCTTATGTCGTGAGGATGAAAAGTCGTTAAGGCCGCGTCACGATCCGAGTTAGTTTTGCCTGTGAAACAGGCAACGAACGCTGGCCTGGTGAGCATCGGACGCGTGTCCGATGCTCACTAGACTTGGGTCAGTCTGGTGCATGGCATCGGACGCGCCCGTGCCACTGTTCACTTGCGAGTGAACTTGGGCATGCATCGGACGCTGGCATCGGACGCTGAGGGCCAGCGTCCGATGTCCATGCAGAGAGGTTCCAGAGAGGTCAGAATCGCATTGGACGCATCCTTTGCGAGGGCATCGGACGCTGCCCAGCGTCTGATGCTCCTTTAAAATGTCTATCAGGTAGTACAGTTGACCGTTGGTCGAGGGTATCGGCGCGTCCGATGCTAGGCATCGGAGTGTCCGATGCCCCCGAAAAGTGACATGTTCAGTGCTCTATTGGATGGCCGATTGGGGGGAGTATTTATACTCCTCCCCCTCCTCCATTAGAGTGTTCTTGCCAATTTCCTTTGCTGAGAAACACATTGTGAGTGTGAGAAAGAGCAAGAGCCCTAGTGAGGTTGAGAGAATTAGTGACCTCCTAGTGAGAATTGAGTAGCAAGTGTGCATCCATCCATCTCTTTGGCCTTGTCTTGGTCAAGTGAGAGTTCTAGCTTGTTACTCTTGGTGATCGGCATCACCTAAACGGCTTGGTGGTGATCGTGAAGCTTGGTGATCATCCGGAGGCTTGTGGATGACCCAAGGAGGCTTATGACCGGTAGTGAGCAATTCACCGGGCCGGAGTGGCGAAGAATCAGCTCATAGTGAGCACTTGATCCTTGCGCGGATCAAGGGGGAGCGATACCCTTGCGCGGGTGCTCCAACGAGGACTAGGGGGTGTGCCGACACCTCGATACCTCGACAAAAAGATCGTCGTGTCATCTCTACTCTCTTTACTTACGCATTTACATTTGAGCAATTCATTTCCGCAATTTACTTGTTGTTCATTCATACTTGAATTGCTTTGCTAGAGTAGAAATGGCATAGTGATAGTCTTTTGTGCGGTTGAGTTTAGAGAAACACACTTCTAGGCACAAGGGGTTAATTGGGCTTGATAGGTTTTAATTTGTGCTAAAGTTTTCGAAAAATCCCAATTCACCCCCCTCTTGGGCATCTTGATCCTTTCAATTGGTATCGGAGCCTCGTGCTCTCGATTTAAGCTTAACCGCCTAGAGTTAAGATGTCCGGAGGTGATGGTCCACCTCCCATGTTCGAGGGAGACGACTTCCCATATTGGAAAATCCGTATGGAGTCGTACCTAGAAGCGGTTGATGTCAAATGCCGCAAAGCCGCGATCACCGGCTTTACCAAGCCCAAGGAGGGCACAAGCCTTACTCCTAATGAGGAGGAAAATGAGAAATGGAATGCAAAAGCCAAAAACATCCTTTTTAGAGGCATTTGCAAGGATGTGTTTAACCGTGTCTGGAACCACAAAAATGCCCATGATCTATGGGATAACATTTGTGCGCTCCATGAGGGAACCAAGAGTGAGCGTGAGGAGCGTTATCATTTGGTCATGCAAAAGTTACATTCTTTTGATATGCTTGCTCATGAAAGTGCAAATGAAATGTACTCACGCTTAAATGTTCTTGTAGAGGAGCTCAATGGACTTGGCTTCACACAAATGCAACCATCCGATGTTGTGAGGAAGATCCTATGTGTCCTCCCAATTGACAAATATGGACACATTGTGACGGTGCTACATCAAAGCAATCTTTCCACCGCTACACCAACACAAATCTTGGGAAAGATCAATGTGCATGAGATGTACATGCACATCACACCTAGTGGTGGCTCCTCCACCGACAAGAAGAAGGACTTGGCCTTCAAAGCAAGCCATGGCAAGAAGGGCAAGTCCAAGGCAATTGAGGTGCATCATGAGAGCACAAGTGATGAAGAAGATGATACTAACATTGCTCTCATGGTGAGGAGGACCACAAAGATGTTGAAGAAGCTTCACAAGAACGGAGTCAACTTTGACTCAAGAAAGAAGAAATTCTTCACAAGTAGCAAGAGAAGGCCAATCTCCGAAATGGATTGCTACAATTGCGGTGAACTTGGCCATCTTGCTCACCAATGCACCAAGCCCAAGAAAGAGAGCTACAAGAATAAGAACAAGGGCAAGAAATATGACTCATCTAGTGAAGATGAGAAGAAGAGTGAGAAGCCCTACAAGAAGGATGGCAAGAAGAAGAAGCAATACCACAAGAAAGGTGGCAAGGCTTACATTGTTAGTGATTGGCTCACCGACATTGACTCCTCCGGTGGCTCATCCAATGAAGATAGTGATGATGAGAAGGAGAAGGTGGCCGCTCTAGTTATTGGGACTTCTACTCCACCACCACCACCATCGCCATCGTCCACTACACACCTATGCCTCATGGGCAAGGGTGACCGGAAGGTACAAAGCGATGATGACTCTAGTGATGATGAGAGTGATGGAGAGTTCCAAGCTCCCTCTTATGATGAACTTGTTGATTTGCTAAACAACTACTCTAAAATCATAAGAAAGACTAGAGCTAAAAATGAAAGGCTTGTTCATGATAATGAATCTCTTGTTGAAAAGTACAAAAATGCCACACATGCTAGTGATGAGTTGCAAAATGAACTTGCTACTATGTCATCTTCCATCAAGGAGCTCAAGTCCTCTAACAAGGAGCTCAAAGCTAAAAATGAAAAACTTGATAAGATGCATAATGACCTTACCACTAGTTATGCTTTGCTCAAAGAGAAATACACTCAAGTTAAAGTTGATCATGATGCTCTCACTATTGCTTATGATATGCTTTCTCAAGAGACACATGATGCTCCTAACCTTGTTGTTAAGTGTGACATAACAACATCTTGTGAGGACTTGGTTAGTGAGCATGGTGAGCAAAGTGCTAGTGGCAAGGGCAAGAAACTGGTTGTGGCCGATCACTATGATGACTATGTCAAGATCAAGAATGAGAATGCAAAGCTCAAGATTGATCTAGAGAAGCTAGCAACCACCAAGCAAGTTGTCATCCAAACTCATGATGAAGACTATAGCATGACACTTGAGCTAGACATGCTAAAAGAAGAGAACAAGAGATTGAAGATGGAGAGGGATTACAAGATGACACCATCCCAATTGGAACTCCAACAAGAGAATGACAAGCTAAAGAAAGAGAAAGAGCACCTCACCACCGGGTTGAAGAAGTTCACCAAGGGTCAATGTCTTCAAAGTGAGCTACTCATGAACACCGTGATGAAGACAAATAGAAATGGTATTGGCTTTCTTGAAGAGAAGATGAAGCAACGCAAGAGCATCACAAAGCCAAAGAAGAAGAAGTTTGGGAGATGCTATGAGTGTGGAAAGGAAGGACACTTTGCTCATAATTGTGAAGAGCCAAAACCCACACCCTTGCCCAAGCATGCTAGGCCCTTTGCTTTCAATGCTCACTACATGCTTAGATAAGATTCTAGTGGCAAAGTGAAAGTCATGTTCATGGGGTCTCCTTGGCAAGACCCCCTATGAGCTACTCAACAACAAGAAGCCGGATGTATCATTTTTAGAGTGTTTGGGTGCAAATGCTACCTCTACAAGAAGCGCCAACGCCTAGGGAAGTTCCAACGCTGATGTGATATTGGTTTTCTTGTTGGTTACTCATTGAAGTCCAAAGCATATCGAGTATTCAACCATGCCACTGGAATGGTAGAAGAAACATATGATGTGGAATTTGATGAATCTAATGGCTCTCAAGGAGAGCATGAGAATCTTGATGATGTAGGTGATGAACCATTGAGGGAAGCCATGAAGAACATGCCGGTGGGAGCCATCAGGCCTAAAGATGATGATGATGATGTGCAAGTCGTTGACAAGCCATCCTCATCCAATGTACCACAAGATGATGATAAAGATGGGAGAGAGCCATATGAAGATACTCATGTCTCCCATGATCAAATGGTGGTACAAGCTCAAGACGTTGATGCTCCTCAAGCGGCCCCTCAAGTGGTTGATCAAAGGACTACTCCCCTACTACAAGCTCATTGTAACACCCCGGGTGTTAAATTAATTAAAATAAATTAGAATTTAATTAGAAAATGGCCAAAACCAGATGGAGGAAAATTTCTAGCCAGATGTTTATTGCATTCATGCTGGTGCATAATTTTTATTGGGTGAAAAAGAATTACCCGGATAGGGCGAATCGATTTTATTCTATTTAGAAAATAAAGAAAAAGGTTTATGAAAATTTTACAAAACTTTAAAAAACTCAAATATTTATTTGCCAAAACCTAGGAAAAATATTTTCAACCTTGTTTTGATTTCAAACTGAATTGATTTTGATTTCAAAAAGATTTAGAAAAGGTTGCAAAACAAAAAGAAAGGAAAATGGGCCTCAAACCTCTAATTCCTCTCCTCCCGACCCCTCTCCCTCAGCTCGGTCGGCTTCCCCGAGCCCACTGCTCCGGCCCGCCTCCCCTCTCCACTCCTCCCCTCTGCGCGAGCGGCCCAACCAGCCCACTTCCTCTCCCCCGGCCCGCTCCCTACCTCCTCCACCCACCGCAGCGGCCCGCCTCCCCTCTCTTCCGCGCCGGCCTGCTACGCTCCCCCTCCCCCCTCTAGTCACCGCCAGGAGGGCCCCGCATGTCAGCTAGCTCTCCTACCTCCGCCCTACCCGCATCATCGCTCATCCTTACGCCGATTGGCCTAGCGCTCGATCGAGCCGCCCCTTCCTCGCCTGCGACCCCTTTTTAGCCGACCCGGATGTTTTCCGCACCCACGCCGCCGCCACCTCATCCCTCCCGTGCAAACCCTACCATCCAGGGTCCTTCCAGGACGCGTCGCCACCGCCTCCCACCATTTCCGACCGCCGAGCTTGGGCCAGAGCTCCCTGTCCTCCTCAACCGAGACACCACCGACTTCGCTCCTTCCTCCATCAACATCACGGAGTCACGCCGCGTCTGAGGAACCCGAGCACGGAGAGAATCAACGCTGGGAGGACCATCGCCGACCTCACCAGAGACCAGAGCGCCGCCGTCCGCTCCACACCGTCCCCGACCGCCTCCAGGCCAGATCCGGCGCCACCGATCCCTTCTTCGAGACCGCTGTAAGCTCATCTTTCGATCCCATCTACTCCCATGGTCTCTACCGCCTCCTAGGCACGCCCCCGCGAGCGCCGGCGAGCTTCGCCTCGGCGGAGCCATGGCGCCACCGAGCTCCCCTTCGGTTCCGGTCGCCACCACCTGCCCTTTTTCCTCTGAGCCGTCCAATCCCACTCCTACGGCCAAGATTAGAAGTCCAGGTGAAGGGGTATACACCGGTCGGTGAACCCAGTCCACGGCGTCGGCTCCTCCCCGGTCCACCGCACGCGTGGCGAGCCAAGCCAACCACGCAGCGCCACGTAGCGCCCCGTCAGCTCCACGTGGCTCCGAGTCAGCCACTGCACAACCACACCAGCCAGACATGGCGATCTTGCAAAAGAACCCCTTAACTTCCTTGAAATAAACCCGCACTCCACTGCATAGTAATCTGAGTCATCCAAAATATTTCGATCTAGCCCCCAGTCTTTTTCTGAATTGAGGCACGGTCGAGACGCCATTTTTATTTCTGTTTTCATTTATTTAAAATCCGAAAATGAGTTTGAGTTATTTATAGTTTTACCATCCAACTTCAAATGCTCATAACTTGCTCGTTTTAACTCCGATTTGACCCGTTCAACTTGCGTTAGATTCGTCTCATCGAGCTCTACGCAATAGATCTATTTACGTTCTGTTTTATTACTGTTTGTTGTACTATTATTTATTTTCGATGTATTGTGCCATGTATGTTGATTGGGCCAGAGAGTGCGGAGTTCGAGGACGCTCCAGACCCTTCTTGTGATCCTGTAGTTTCGACCCAGCCCGAAGGCAAGTGTCCTTGAACATCTTGCTCCTGTATTTATTTTATTTTGAGTTTAGAGTAGTTAGATCCAGTAGATGCATGTAGTCTTAAATTGAATCCCATGATAAGGTTTACTAGAACTTGTTTATATTATCCTTGTCACCTAGTTTGGGTTGTGTTGGGTAGAAGTCATGCTTAGCCCTGCTGTCTTGGGATGGGTGGTTAATAATAAATTCTGATTAATGATCTATGAAACAATGTGGTCTGGTAATAGTATGGTGAGTAGGTAAATCCGGCAGGATGGACCGTACTGGTGGTTTTTGTGCCGTGGGACTCAGCAGCTGTATTTGGTTTTTGGTTCTGGGCTCATGCTAGATTATCCTGCCTGGATCCCTAGGACCCGGTTCTTGAAGCCTGTAACCCGGCTTAACAGCGCAGCCATGAGATTTGGATGGGCTGGACCTGGCTAATTAATTAGTAACCTCTAAGTTGAGGGTCCACACGGGGTTTGTTGTAGTGGCTCAGGAGGGGGCTCTGGGGGTCATAGACCTTTGTACGGGGTGAAACCTTAGAGGTACGTGTGGAACGGACTTGGAGGGGGCTTTGTAACGGCCTTGTAGTGCGACCCCGCTGTGCACCTTGGCAGTGTTTGGCGTGATGGGGAACGCATGACTCATGGGTAAAGATGTGCGAACTCTGCAGAGTATTAAAACTGATATATCAGTCGTGCTCACGGTCACGAGCGGGCTTGGACTTCTTCGAGATTAGTTGGTTACTGGTTACTGGTTCGGGTCATCTGATGGACTTCAGGTATGGTTTGCCTGATGGACTTCAGGTATGGTTTGCCTGATGGACTTCAGGTGTGGGTGCTTGGTGCGACTCCAAGTGTGGTTGCTTGGTGTGACTCCAAGTGTTGGTTGCTCGGTGTGACTCCGAGTGTGGTTTGCTCGGTGCGACTCCGAGTGTGGTTACTCTTCTGAGGAGACTGTGGTTATAACCTAGTAAATAGGTGCATAGGATTAATAGGATTTAATAGGATGTGTTGCTTTAGGCGCTTGAGTCAAACAGAGTCAGCCTACCTTTGTTTTTAGCCTCATAAGCATATATTTCCTACACTTGTGGAGTATATTTCGATGTACTCACCCTTCCTCTTTGAACCCCCTGCTACCCCACCCAGACGTTGGAGTCTACGCGTATGCGGAGCAGGAGTACCCAGAAGACGGTGGATTCGACCCCGACGACTTGTACTAGGATGGCGCAACCCCCGTCGACCTTCCTGTGGAGATGGCGTCCAGTTTCCGTGAGTCTACATTAGAGTTAGACTAAGAGTCTGTACCTTTTCTTTCAGACCCGAGGGTCATTTTTGTAATAATGTTTGATATATTAATAAAGCATTGTTTTGATATTTACTGTGATGTGGATATATGTATAAAAATTGATCCTGACATACATATATTGTGCTCCAATTTTATTCTTAAAATTGGGGTGTCACACTCATCCTCAAGATCTCATCATAGGGAGTCCAACAAGGGGTGTAATGACTCGATCTCAAAAACTTGCTCTCTTTATTGAACATCACTCCTTTGTGTCTCTTGTTGAGCCTACCATTGTAGATGAAGCTCTAGGTGATCCAGATTGGGTGAATGCCATGCATGAAGAATTAAACAACTTCACCCGAAACCAAGTTTGGACACTTGAAGAGCGACCTAAAGGCGCAAGAGTCATTGGAACAAAATGGTTGTTTAGAAACAAGCAAGATGATCAAGGCAAGGTTGTTAGAAACAAGGCAAGGCTAGTGGCAAAGGGATTCTCTCAAGTTGAAGGTTTGGATTTTGGAGAGACCTTTGCACCTGTTGCAAGACTCGAAGCCATCCGTATCCTCCTCGCATATGCATCACATCATGACATTAAATTATATCAAATGGATATGAAAAGTGCATTTTTAAATGGCTTCATAAATGAACTAGTCTATGTTGATCAACCTCCCGGGTTTGAAGACCCTAGATATCCTAATCATGTTTATAGGTTGTCCAAGGCGCTATATGGGCTCAAGCAAGCCCCAAGAGCATGGTACGAGCGCCTCTGGGACTTCCTCATTGAGAAGGGCTTCATCATTGGGAAGGTCTATGTGACACCCTAGTGTCAAGCACTGCATTAGGCACTGCAATTAGCTACTAAAGAAGCATAAGCAATGCATTGCATCATTTCACGTGGATAAGAGTGCTTTTTGCTTTTGTTTAATTGTTGGATTTTGGATTTCTATTTGACTTGATGATTTAAGTGGATTTCTACTTGGGCAAAGAGTTTTATAAAATAGAGAATATTGAGTAGAGTGCTTTTCATGTTGGAGTTTTGACCTAGTTCAGATTAGTTTGTTAAATTAAAATAAGTCAAACAAAATGATTTATACTTCAAAATTGGCTTTATTTATGTGGAGGATTTAAAAATGGTTTTCAGAAAAAGTGTCCTATATGAAAGTTGTAGAGAAAATTATTTTGAGCAACTTTTATATTTGGGTCAAAACTTAGTTTGGGGTTTTTGAAACTGTTTTTGAGTGGTCAAACTTTGAAAAAATTTTGGAAAAAGAAAAAGGAAAAGAATTTTTCCCTGCGCCCCACTTCCAGCCCATCTGGCCTTTCGGCCCAGCGCGCCCGCGTCGGCCCGCTCGCTCGCCCGCGCGCGCTGCTCGCCGCGCAGCGCCGGCCTAGCTCGCCGCGCCCGCTCCCGCGCGTCGTGCAGCGCCGGTCGTCGACCGCGCCGCGCCGTACGCCGGCGATTCCGCCACGTGGCCGCCGTCTCCTGCTCCGAATCCCGCGCGGCCACTCCCCTGCTGATCTTCTCCCCCCTGATCACGCAACGGATCGCTCTCGCCCACTCCCGCTCCGCCTCGCCTGCCGCGTACCTCGCCCGCCGCGCCGTCGCGGGTCCCGCCACGACCGGCCGTCCGTCGCTCCGTCGAGCCCAAAACTGAGCGCCCGCACTCCTCTCTCTTTCACTCCTCACTTACACCCCTCGCTCTCGCCAGCCCCTCTCTCTCTCCCGCATGCGAACGCCACCCCGGCTCGCCGCCGTTCGGCACCAAAGAGCCGCACCACTGTTCCGCCCTAGCCAAGTCACCACCGGCCGATTGACCTCGGTCACTACTCCGCCATCGTCCAGATCATACGGTGCGCACCTCCGCGCCACCCGCCGAGCCCCAACGCCGCCGGTGGACGAAGCGCCTCCTTCGGTCCGTCAGTCGCCACCGCCGAGCCGCAACGCCGTTCTTCCCCAACCCGAGCTCCACCGACTCCTCTTCTTCATCCTCGAGCTTCACCGAGCCAAGGCAAGGTGAGAACGCCAACAAGCCTTAACGCTACCGCCTCCCATCTCCCTCTTCTCCCCGGCCGAGCGCCATGGGCGCTGCCACGGACCTCTCACGTGGCCGAGCTCCTCTGGAGCCATCCGAGCCAAACCAACCCCCTTGGTAGCTTCCCTAGGGTTCGTAGGAGCTTTTGCCTCCCCCAATTTCTCCGGCCACCGCCGGAAATGGCGAAGCCATGAGTCGCCGCCACCGCCGTGCGCCGCCGCTCGTCGCCGGCACGCTCCGGCCATGCGCTGGCCAAACCAACACCACCACGGGATGCGCCTCGTCGAGACGAGTCTAACTAGCCTAGCCTCGCCGCCGGAGACCTCGCCGCCGACGAGCTTGCGTCGGTCAAACCGCTCCCCTGTCTTCCTCTCTCTGACGGGTGGGTCCTGTTGACCCGTGGACCCCGCGCGTCAGTCTCTCGTTGGTCCATGGACCGGGTGCACGCAGTGAGCCGGGATAAATTCAAATGATTTCTTTTTACTTTATTTTTCCAGAGATGCTTGTTATTTTTGTATAGCTCGTTTTAAAAATCCAAATGGAGTGCTTTCAGTTTTGCTAGCTTGCTTACGAGTAGATCTATCATGGAAAAATATGAAAGTATTTTTGGTAGAAGTTTATTTTACTGTTTTTTTATTTAATTCAGTTTATATGCTTTTGTTGTGATAAATGGAAATAAGTGTTTTCTGGTTGAGATAATTCCTGGAAAATTTTGTGTAAGTGTATCATCCTGATTTGCACCTGTGAAAAATATATGATGCACTGTTTATGTAGAAAAAGTTTCTGTTATGATTAAAAGTCCTTTTTGGCTGATTTCTTAGAATAAATGTTAAGGTGTTTTATATGTCAAAATAAAATATGGGAAAAATGGTGTAGTCTCTGAGTGCCATGTCCAAGCTAAGAAAAATGCAAGCATGAGCTGTTGTATGGAGAAATCTGAAGTTGCTTTACAAATGTACTTTTCTGTGTTTTCCTTTGGAAATTCATGTAAGAAATAATATAATGTTTCTGTTCATGAAACTTTCTTGATAAACATGAATTATGGAGTAGAATCTGGGAAAAATGTGAAATTGAGTTTAGCACCCTTTTCTAGTAGGGTTGTAGTTCAAATGGTTTAAATTGGGATAGATTTGTTTATTTTGTGTAGGCTTGTATGTTTATGCTCTGACCACAGGTTCTGTACAGTAGGATGTGTATGAGTAGAAGCAGCTAGGAAAATTATGAAATCTGCTGTTTGACACTTTTTGGATGAAAAGTTAGTTCAAAGCACCTTTTTGAGCAGTTTACTTGTTATTTTTATATCTGCAGGTCTGTATTTTATTTTTTATTGAAAATTGTTCAGTGAAGTTCAGTAAGTGTTAATTGCCTTCTGGAATTTTTGTGGATTTTTCTGAGTTCATAAAAGTGCACTTGCAGTTCAAACCCGAATTTCTTTTGAATTATTAAATAAGAAATAGGTGAATAAATGGATTTTGTTTTATGAAATAAATAAGTATTTGCCTCAATGTCAAAAGTGGTTCAACAAGTTGGTTTTGTTGGTTTGCAAGAAATGTTCCTTTCATACCACTATATCTCGCACCCCGCATTAATTATTTGATTTACCGCATACAATAGGATCGACAGTTCCGGAGCAAGACCAGGAGCCGGAGACAAACGTCGAGCAGGAGATCCCGGAGCTTCAGCAAGCCGAGGAAGCCGACCCCACAAGCGACACTAACTTGCCTGAGTGCCCCTCCCACGAGGCCTCAGTCTTCTCCCAAGGCAAGCCCCGGAGCATTCTAAGTCTCCTATTATTTACAATTAAATTACTTGAGTCCTTTTACATTGTGATGCATTAGGTTAGGAGTTGATTGAATCCTATTTGCTGCATTGCCGTTCCTTGATTATTGATTATTACCCGCCTTGTATCCTATTACTTTTATAATGTAGAATTGCTTAGTCTGCTTAATAAAAGTAGTTGTTAAGGATGTTTCTGTAATACCCTGATGGGTAGATACCGGATCACGGTTGGCTATATTTGCTATCGTGGGAAAAGAACCTGAGTTGTAGTGAAATACGGTCAACTGGAAGGCAAGGCATAAGTTTGGAAACTTGGGGCAGTCCGTCCGTTGGATCGTGTAGGTTTGTATCGATGTTGGCCCTCGTTCATTTTTGAACGCGCCCTTTTACTTAGGGATATGTCGGTGCCGTAATCATCGACCCCAAAGCCGGTTAGAAGCTGTTCGGGCCGGTCTCAACCCGTGTCGTGCCCTCTAGTATGGAAATTGCGATCTGCCGCGTGAGGCCATCGCCAGGTTCCAATTGGGCGGTCCGTGCTGTGAGCCGCGACGATTACCACCACGAACAAGCATGGAGCGGTTGCCCAATGAATGGACCCGACGGGGAAAGTGTGGGCTGGTATTAAAGGTCTTTCACCAGCTAGTTTGGAATTCGATTCGAGTCGCCGTCTCCCCCGGTTAGTGGGAAACTATGGCGAGCTTCACCACGATACAACTCCATGTGATGTCTAAAGGTTCAACTAAAATCTGGACAAGTCAACTGGATATGGTTATATTATTGCCTGTTAGACTCAAGTGTGTGCAGTAGCTCAGGTGCAAACCTAGAATAAGGAATAGGTATAAAAATTGACAGCTCATTAATATCTTTAATTCCTCACTTATCTTAAATTGAGCTTTTCGCAAACTCAAGATCCCAGCTCCACCCCAAAAAGGCCTTGCATGTCCTTGGCGTCTTTATTTTCAGTTGGACGGGTAAGTCTAGCTGAGTACATTCCCGTACTCAGGGTTTATCCCGTTGTTGTAGATGGCCAGGTCTACTTCGGCTATTGTAAGCACTGCCTCTACCCACTGGGTGACGAGGAGTAGGCCCCGGGCAGGGTCGTTCAGAAGCTTCCCTTTTTTCTTTTGCTGGTCTGAGACTTCTAGTGGCACATTATCTAAAAAGGGAAGAGTGAGTTGTGTGAGTTGGTTTATCAAACAATGTTTTATTTGGACCACATGTGTAGTGGTCGTGTTTCAAACTATTTCAGCTTCCGCACTTTTAAATTCAGTATTGTAATAACTCCGTTTTAAATTCGCACTCTGATATTTTAAATTCGGTTTCGTTTCCCTGTGATGTATCTTTACGAATGTAATCCTTGAACGATGCGATCCTGTATGATGTACGATGATAGAAATCCTTCGAGATTTCCGGACTACCGGGGTTATATGGGATCAAGTATGAGTCAAAGTCAGACGGATTTGACTAAGACAGTACTTGAACTCTTATAATCAGGACGGTTCCGCCACAGTCTACACCACACTATTCACCAAGAAGCTTGATGGAGAGATCTTCATTTGTCAAGTCAACGTTGATGATATCATCTTCGGGTCAACAAATGAAGCCTATTGCAAGAAATTTGGTGACTTGATGTCGAAGGAGTTCGAAATGTCCATGATTGGCGAGCTCACATTCTTCCTAGGCTTCCAAGTCAAGCAATTGAAGGAGGGGACTTTTATATCTCAAGAGAAGTACACAAAAGACCTCCTCAAGCGCTTCAAGATGGATGATTGCAAGCCTATCAAGACTCCAATGCCAACAAATGGACATCTCGACCTAGATGTGGGAGGTAACCCGGTTGATCAAACTCTCTACCGTTCTATGATTGGTAGCTTGTTATGTTTGACCGCATCTAGGCCCGACATCATGTTTAGTGTGTGCATGTGTGCTCGGTTTCAAGCCGATCCTAGGGAATCACATCTCATAGCCATAAAGAGAATCCTTAGGTACCTAAAGCACACCCCAAGCATTGGCCTTTGGTATCCCAAAGGAGCTAACTTCCAACTCGTTGGGTATTCCGATTCGGACTACGCGGATTGCAAAGTAGATAGAAAGAGCACATCAGGAGGGTGCCATTTGCTTGGGAGATCACTAGTTTCATGGAGTTCGAAAAAGAAAATAGTGTGGCCTGGTCTACCGCCGAGGCGGAATACATAGCCGCTGGTGCTTGTTGTGCACAAATCCTTTATATGAAACAAACCCTTTTAGACTATGGTGTAGTTCTAGAAAGGGTACCTTTGTTGTGTGACAATGAGAGCCCGATTAAGCTTTCTAACAACCCAATTCAACACTCTCGCACAAAGCACATAGATATTTGCCATCACTTTCTTAGAGACCATGCTTCAAAGAAAGACATGTCCTTAGAGGGAGTTAGAACCGAAGATCAATTGGCGGATATCTTCACAAAACCCCTAGATGAGAACACCCTTTGTAGATTGCGAAGTGAGCTTAATATGCTTGATCTAAGTAACTTTGTAAAAAGGTGAAAGGGGGTTGTCTCTGCATTGCATTGTATCATATGCCATGTTTAAATTATGCTATGCACATAGGCTTGTCAGACATGGTTAAGATAACCGCCCTAAAAAGCGTGTGAAGAAGCTTACCCATGAGCAAACTTGACAAGCAACCTAGATTCAAATTCCGTATTGCATTGCATTTGCATGTGTGTTTCTTTGTCGTTTCTTTTTGGTTATGTTTTGAGCAACCACAGTGTTCGTCCACCACTAGGGGGAGCATTTGAGGCTTCTAATGGTTGAGACCCATAGCTTTGGTGGCCACATGTTGTTCCTCGGGATTTATTGCCTATTTTCTCTAAAAATGATATGTAGCCTATGGCAAAATATTTATAAAATTGAGGGTTTATGCGAGGATGCTCATACTAGGTTCCAACTGATGTTTATTTGCCTCTTATTTGAGTTGGAACTTGGTTGGGAGAGGGAGCCGCAATGGAGATCTTCAAAACAGTCCAATTTGCAGCATCAGACACTACATCGGACGCTAGCTCCAGCGTCTGATGCCGGCACTGTAGGCAGCCCCGGCTGAAACAGTGATCTATCAGCGTTCGATGTGTAACCATCAGCGCGTCCGAGGCCCCATCGGACGCTGCTCAGCGTCCGATGTCGAGGCAAACGACGCGTCCGATGTGAATTTGGCCATTTTGGAACTCTCTGGATGGACATCGGAGCGTCTGATGTGTTTACATCGGCGCGTCCGATGCCCCTTTAAGCGGCGCACTTTGTTCTTCTATTGACATGAGGGCCCCACACGTCATATCCCATCCATCATCCTCCTCGCGCCCGCATCCAAGCCAACCGCCGCCGCCGGTGCCCGTGCTCTCAAACCCTATCTCCGGTCGCCGCTTCTCCTCGTCTGCGCCCGCTCTAACCGCCGGCCGCAGCACTCACCAGCCTCGCCTCCTGCGCGCCCGCTGCCTCACCGCTCGTCGGTGCCACGCACCTCACCGCGGCTGTGTCTACTCCGACGGAGATCGTCGGAGTCCGTGTCAACTTCGCCAGAACCCGTCCTCCTCGTCCCTGAGCTCCTTTCCCCTCCGGCGCACTTCTTCTCCGGCCCCAAAGACCAACAACCTCCTTGGCGTGATACGTGGGTGCCTGAACGTCAGTCCTTACCTCTTGCCTGGGTTGGTTCATTGTTCGACAGTGAGTCAGTGACTTTGACAGCTTGGTCAGTTGAGCAGTGTCTGAGAACCCGGGTGAAAGGTCCGAATGGCTAGAGGGGGGGTGAATAGCCTATTTAAAAATCTAGAATCCTGAAACTTAAAGCTCGAAACAGATATCAGATCACACAGTCGGTACTACCAACTATAGGGGCCGGTGCTACCGGGGTCGGTACTACCGGCTCCAGGGGTCGGTACTACCGACAACCTAGGAACAACTACGAAAACGAGATGAACGAGATGCAAAATTGAATCTATCTTATACCAAGGTTTTCCTAAGAGATGTAGATGAAGTTTATACCTTGTCCAAGTAGTGGCTCCTCCCCAAAGAGTAGATCGAGCCTTCCCACACCTAGAATGAGAGAGGAGGGAGGAAGAACACGAAGAACACGAGACACAAGATTTAACCCGAGGTTCAGCCACTTCACAAAGAGGTGCCTACGTCCCCGTTGTTGAGATGACCACTAAGGTCGGAGTCTCTTTCACCTCCTTGCCTCACTCAAGCAACCACAAAGGCTAGTTGAGTTTCTTCACTAAGAATCACGAGGGTAATACAAACACTTCGTAGTGCCCTCACAAATGAGTCAATCACGGGCAACAACCGAAGAACACCTAACCGGCTAGGATTCCAAGAACCCAAGAGTAAAGAACACAAATCAAGCCGGAGAGATGTTGGATCCAAGTGCTCAAGATGTAGATCGATGCTTCTCACTCTCTAATCTCACTTCCCTAGCTCAAAGCTTGCAAGAGATCCACTCTAGAATCAAAGGGGAAGAGAGAGGAGGTTAGTCAACACTTGGGAGCTCTCTTTCTTGTGTTTGGGCGCAAAGAATCGGAGAGGTGACGGTTGAAAGCCGGCCGAGTGGCTACTTATACATGTCACGTCTGTGCCACGATCGGTAGTACCAACCCCCTGGGCCGGTAGTACCGACTACCTCACTTAGCCGTTATATGAAGCGTTGACCCGATGGAAACCACCGACCCTCTGGTCGGTACCACCGGGGGTCGGTAGTACCGGTGAAAGGATCAAGATGCCCAAGAGGGGGGTGAATTGGGCTTTTCTAAAACTTTAGAAAGAATTAAAACCTATTAAGCCCAATTAACCCCCTTGTGCCTAGAAGTGTGTTTCTTTCTATTCTACCGCACAAAAGACCAAGTCTATGCCACTCCTACTCTAGCAAAGCAATTCAATAGTGAATGAACAACAAATATATTGCGGAATTGAATTGCTCAAAGGTAAATGCGTAAGTAAAGGAGTAGAGATGACAAGACGATCTTTTTGCCGAGGTATCGAGGTGTCGGCACGCCCCCTAGTCCTCGTTGGAGCACCCATGCAAGGGTATCGCTCCCCCTTGATCCGCGCAAGGATCAAGTGCTCACTACGAGCTGATTCTTCGCCACCTCGGCCCGGTGAATCAGTCGCTACCGGTCACAACTTGACTTGGGTCATCCACAAAGCCTCCGGATGATCACCAAGCTCTTCGATCACCACCAAGCCGTCTAGGTGAAGCCGATCACCAAGAGTAACAAGCTAGAACTCTCACTTGACCAAGACAAGGCCAAAGAGATGGATGGATGCACACTTGCTACTCAATTCTCACTAGGAGGTCACTAATTCTCTCAATTAGCTATTCTCTCAACCTCACTAGGGCTCTTGCACTTTCTCATGCTCACAATGTGTCTCTCAGCAGATGGAAGTGGCAAGAACACTCTAATGGATGAGGCGGAGGAGTATAAATACCCGCCCAACCGGCCATCCAAAAGAGCACTGAACAGGTGCTTCTGCGGAGGCATCGGATGCTCTGATGCCTAGCATCGGACGCTCCGATGACCTCGACCAACGGTCGACTGTACAACCTGTCAGACAACTTAAAGGAGCATCGGACGCTGGGCAGCGTCCGATGCCACCACAACAGACGCGTCCAATGTGGTTTTACCCTCTCTGGAACCTCTCTGGATGGACATTGGACGTTGGCCCTCAGCGTCCGATGCCAGCGTCCGGTGCTAGCTCAAATTCACGCGCACGTGAACAGTGGCACAAGCGCGTCCGATGTGGCAACATCGGTGCGTCCGATGCCATGCACCAAACAAAACCCTAGTCTGAGTGAGCATCAGACGCGTCTGATGCCCTTCTCAAGGGCAAAAACAACTCGGATCGCGACGCGGCCTTAACGACTTTTCATCCTCATGACTTAAGGCATCTCTCTGAGCTACCTAGGGCTATGAAATAACAAGTGTGCACCACACCTACCTCAATAGACTCATCTAGGTCAAGCTACTGATTCACGCTCCCCTTTATAGTATGGCCAAAGGAAAAAACAAAGACCTAAGACTACCTAAGTGTCCTCGAACACCATGTGACACTTAGTGCAGATACATGGGTGTATGCCGAGTCTCTGAGTGATGAGTGATTGTCAACTGGGATGATGCGCATGTTCTTTGGCTTGTGTTGTGCAGGTGTCGAGCACGGATACAGTGATCAGAGGCAAGGTGAAGGTCAAGTAGAGACGTGCCATGCCGATGGACCGAGAGTGGCGAAGGGTGGACGTGAGGCTTGGACTGAGGGACTAGTGGCCCGAGGATCAGCTGTGGTGGCTGGCAGCCTGGGACAGCGACGAGCGAAGACTTGCGGTCATGTGTTGCCTGAGTCGTGGACTTGGGGACACGTGTCGGTGGACGGGGTGCACAGGCGGTGCATCCCTTCTACGGTGTCGGTTTGGTGGTAGAGCCAGAGAAAAACCATCGGGTGGACAGTTTCCAAGTTTGGGCCTCAAAACCTGGGCGCGGATGGTTTCCGAGTTTGGCCACAAAACTCGGGCTGAGGACGGTTTCCAGGTTTGGGCCTCAAAACCTGGGTGTTTCGGGTTTGCTGAGTTTGGGCCACAAAACTCAGGCGCTGGTGGGCTGGTTTCCCGGTTTGGGCCTCAAAACCGGGGGTTGGCTGTGAAGGCTGGTTTCTCGGTTTGGGCCTCAAAACCGGGGGTGCGACGTCCGGGAAAGGGACGCAGAGCGGTGGCGGCACGTGGCGGCAATCGGGAGGTTGCGTCGAGGCAACGCTACGAGTTGTGCGGGCGTGGCCGTCGGATCCACCTACCATCGAGTTGGTCCAGAATAACCTTAGGGTTTAGCTGGTTCGCTCTGTAAGTAGTTAGGGGTAGAGTGGGAATTAGGAATAGTTAGAATTAGGATAAGTAGGGGGAGACACCCACCTCCCCATCTATCTCAGTCATTTTGCTCTTTGCTTCTAGGGTTTCCTGCTCTCCCTATCCCCTGCTGTAGCTAGCTGAGATCCGCAGAGAACCATACCTCTGTGTACTGGAGATTTTGAGGAACTGAGGCCGTAACCTCACTGTTGTAGCGTGTGGTAGCCACACGGTTGCAGATCGATGTGTTGATTCGCGTTTTTGTTCGTGTTCTTCGCGTTCTTCGTTTCTCCGCGATTTTCCCATCACTCAATCTCTCTCCCTATTGCGTCTTTGCAAAATCCGTTTGAATCAACTTGTTCGTTTTTGAAAGGAGATCATTTCCACCGAAGGAATTTATCTAACTCCTTACGAACAAGTAGATCGGGTTGATATTGTTTTCGTGGAGCTTTTTCGTTCTTAACCTTCCCCTTTCGATTTCCCGGTGATTGAATCGATTTGAGCGGATGATTTCTTGGGGATAGTCTCCTAACTACCTCGTGATCATCTTCTCCAAGTTTGGGAACGTGGGATTTTGATTTGGATCGAATTTGGAGAGATTTGGAGAGGAGGCGACTGAAATCGCCCTCTCTGCTCGTTGGCGGACAGTCCGCGGTTTTGACCGGCGGACAGTCCGCGCGTCGGGTTTGGCCGGACCAGTGGCCAGACTCCGCGCTGAGGAGCAAGTGATTTTTTGAACCGCGGACAGTCCGCCGTTGTGTTTGGCGGACAGTCTGGGAACGTCCAGGGAGGTTCCAGCAGAGTTGTTGTTTCTCGTTTTCCACCGGCGGACAGTCCGCCATTCCCTCGCGGACAGTCCGCAGTAAGGGCGGACAGTTCGGGACCCCAGGGCCGGATAGTCCGCGGATTGGCTGAAGCCTCCGATTTTGTGCGTTTGCTCTCCCGGCTTCCTCGCATGGTTTTCGGACTTCTTGTTTGGCCTTGTAGTTGACCAAGGAACCCCTCTAGGTATCTTTGCTACTTGTTAGCATCGGTATTTGGGGATTTCTCGACGTAGCCGTCTATCTACGTTCGAGACTTGGTTTTTGAGGGTTGAACTTGTGCCAGAGCTTGTGGTGTTTGGTTTGCTATCGCTTTGTGGTGCCTCGCTGTGATCCTAGGGATCATCCACCCTCTTCCAAGGGTCGTGGGCATCATGGTTTCGGTCGTAGCTTTCGGGGGTTGATTTTGGGACATTTGGCCAAAGTTTCGAGAGAAATTTTTGAGCTCCCATTCACCCCCCCCCCTCTGGTCGCCTTGCTAGTGCTTTCTCGGTCCTTCAATTGGTATCGGAGCAGGTTAAGGATCTTCCACCTTAGCCGGTTCCAGATCCACAGAAGGCGACATGGATCGCGGCGTGGGCAAACCGCCGTTCTTCGATGGGACGAACTATGCGTATTGGAAGATACGCATGTCGGCCTTTCTGCAGAGTATGGGTGCTTCCATTTGGGATATTTGCAACTCTGCTGATTACGTGGTCTTGGCTGCTCGTGTGACTCAGCGTCAGATCGATGATCACGATGCCAATAGCCGAGCCCGTAATGCTCTTTTCTCATGCTTGAGCATGACAGAGTTTGATCGCGTTTCTCACCTCGCTACGGCTCGGGAGATTTGGGCATCCCTCATGCGTTTCCCTGAGGGAACCTCTCAAGTCAAAACCCGTCTCTACGAGTCGCACAAGCGAGAGTATGAGAACTTTCGACATATGCCTGGCGAGAGCATAGAGAGTTTATTCGCTCCCTTTCAGGTTATTGTCAACAGGATGAGGGCTAACAAGGAGCTGTTGCCTTTCGACGATCATGAGAGGGCTCTCAAGCTTTTGCATACCCTTGATCGGTCGGTGTGGGATTCCAAGGTTCAGGCGTTCATCGAATCGCCTAACTATGAGACTCTCACGTGCGACGAGCTCTTTAGTAAGCTCAAGTCCAGTGAGATTGATGCCATGGCAAGGGCTTCTTATGAAAATCCTTCTGGCCCGTCGATGGCTTTGCTTTTTGGCTCTTCTGCTAACCCCTCTGGAGGATTTGCACTCTTTTCTATCACAGAGGACCAGCTTGAGTCTTTGGGGGATGACGAGCTAGCTTTGCTCGCCAACCGGTTCTCGCGGTTCCACAACAACCGCATGAACCGTCGCCGCGGAGGAGGACGCTCAGGATGCTATGAGTGCGGCGACCCCGACCACTTCATCGCCAACTGTCCCAAGAAGAAGAACTCATCTGGGAAGGGCGATCATGGGCACAAGTACGACTCCGGCAAGCGCAAGGAGAAGTACGTCCCCGCGAGGCACAAGCAGAGGGGCGGCTTCGACAAGGAGTACATCAAGAAGAAGTACTTGGAGAAGGCCCAAGCTGAGCAGCGTGCGTTCTTCGCCACGCTCAGCGACGTCGACGACTCGGATGACGACTCCGCTACCTCCAGCGATGACGAGTCCGAGAAGAAGAAGAGGATCGAGGGCAAGCTGAACGGCCTCTGCTTCTTCGCCGATGACGACGGCTTCTGCACCATGGCCCTCGATGGCGAGCTGGAGACTCCTCGGAACGACGACGATGACGATGACACCTCCCAGGTAAAACGATTGGAGAACATTTGGTTGGTGGATTCCGGGTGTTCGAGGCACATGACCGGAAATGACAAGTGGTTCTCCAGTCTTAGTCCGGTCGTCGGAAAGGAGTTTATCACCTTCGGCGACAATAGCAAAGGTAAAGTGTTGTCTCGTGGGTCGATGCGAGTTAATGAGCACTTTGTGTTGCGCGATGTTGCTCTTGTTTCTAACTTGCATTTTAACCTTCTTTCTGTTTCGCAACTCTTTGATGACGACTATGAGATTCATTTTAAGCCGAATCTCAGTCGTATTTTGGACCCTTAGGGCAATCTTGTTTGTGTGATTTCGCCCTTTGGGAAAGTCTTTCATGCGGATTTCTCGGAGTCATTTGGCATTTCCCGCTGTCTTGTGGCTGGACCTTCCTCCTCTGATCTTTGGAAGTGGCATAGGAGACTAGGACATTTGAGCTTCAACTTGCTTGCAAGACTTAGCTCACTTGGCCTAATCCGAGGATTGCCCAAGTTATCCATGGAGAAGGATCTTGTTTGCCATTCTTGTAGACATGGGAAGATGGTTGCCGCTCCCCACCATCCGGTGACTCAGGTCATGACCAAGCGCCCTGGAGAGCTTTTGCACATGGACCTTGTTGGTCCGGCTCGGGTGAGCTCGGTTGGGGGGAAGTGGTATGTGCTTGTTGTTGTTGATGATTTTTCGAGATATTCGTGGGTCTTCTTTTTAGCTGAGAAGACCGAGACTTTCTCCTTTGCTCGCAATATGATTTTACGTCTTCAGAACGAGTTCCCTTTGAACTCGATGCGAGCTATTAGGAGTGATAATGGTTCCGAATTCAAGAATTCGGATTTTGAGAAGTTTTGTAACTCTTTGGGTTTAGAGCATCAGTTTTCTTCCCCCTACACACCGCCACAGAATGGTGTTGTAGAGAGGAAGAATCGGACCCTTATAGAGATGGCCAGGACGATGCTCGATGAGCATAGGACTCCTAGGCGATATTGGGCCGAAGCCATGAGCACTGCATGCTACATTTCAAATCGCATTTTTCTCCGAGCTTTCTTGAAAAAGACTTCTTATGAATTGCGTTTTGGAAAACTGCCCAAGGTGAGTTATTTTCGAGTTTTTGGTTGCCATTGTTTTATACTCAAAAAGGGCAACTTGGACAATTTTGAGTCTGGTTCCTCTGACAGTGTGTTTTTGGGTTATGGCACTCATACTCGCGCTTATCGTGTACTTAACCTTGACACTAACCGAGTCATGGAGACATCAGATGTCACCTTTGACGAGACCATGGTTTGTCCTTCTTCTCGTTTTGAGCGTGCAGGTGATCATGAGGTTGGTGAGCCTCTTTTTGATGACGAGGATGAGGGTGCTGAAGGTATGGATGTTCCAGCACCCCCTCCACCTGCTGTGCCGCAAGGAGCGGCTTCTACGACAACTCACGGCCCCGACACTTCTTCTTCCTAGGGGCCATGGGATCCGCCACCCTGAGCGGTACCCTTTGTACCCGGGGAGGCACCAGCTGCTGTTGAGGGTGAGGCCACTTCGGCAAGGGAGGCGCCACGACACATTCAGCGCCAGCACCCGCCTCAGCAGATGATCGGCAGCATCGACGAACGCGTCACCCGGTCAAGGCAAATCTCTCACTTTGCTCATTCTGCATTTGTTGCTGATTTTGAACCCCGGGATGTTGGACACACTTTGACGGATCCGGATTGGGTCAATGCCATGCATGAGGAGCTTGAGAACTTTGAGAGAAATCAGGTTTGGGTTCTAGTGTCTCCACCTTCTGAGTGTCATCCAATTGGGACAAAATGGGTTTTCAAAAACAAACAGGGAGAAGATGGCCATGTTGTGAGAAACAAGGCCAGACTCGTAGCCCAGGGTTATAGTCAGAAGGAGGGGATAGACTATGAGGAGACGTTTGCTCCTGTAGCTCGTTTGGAGGCAATTAGGATACTCTTGGCTTTTGCTGCATCCAAAGGTTTCAAACTTTTTCAAATGGATGTCAAGAGTGCCTTCTTAAACTGCTACATAGAAGAGGAGGTGTATGTTAGACAGCCCCCCGGTTTTGAAAATCCCAAGTTTCCAAACCATGTCTTTAAACTCCACAAAGCTTTGTATGGTTTGAAACAAGCCCCTAGAGCCTGGTATGATAGGTTGAAAACCTTTTTGCTTGCTAAGGGTTTTAAAATGGGATGTGTAGATAAAACGCTCTTTCTCCTCAAGCAAGACACTGATACTCTCTTGGTCCAAATTTACGTGGATGATATCATTTTTGGTGGTTCTTCTCACTCTTTGGTTGCCAAGTTTGCAGATACTATGAGCAGGGAATTTGAGATGAGCATGATGGGCGAGTTGACGTTTTTCCTCGGGTTGCAAATCAAGCAATCTCGGGAAGAGACGTTCGTGCACCAGGGCAAGTACACCCGGGACATTCTGAAGAAATTCGATATGGGTGAGGCCAAGCCTCTTCCAACGCCCATGTCAACCACGATGGCCCTGGATGCGGACAAGGAGGGAGAAGCAGTGGACCAGAAGGAGTACCAGAGTATGATCGGGTCGCTACTGTACCTGACGGCGACACGCCCGGACATTCAGTTCGTGGTATGTCTTTGCGCGCGATTTCAGTCTTCGCCACGCACCTCTCACCGTCAGTCAGTCAAGCGCATTATGAGGTACTTATGCTTCACTCCTGAGTTTGGGATTTGGTATTCTGCTTCCTCCACCCTTTCCCTTTGTGGTTATTCCGATGCCGATTTTGCTGGTTGTCGCATTGAGCGCAAGTCCACTTCTAGGACTTGCCAGTTTATTGGTTCTTCTCTTGTTTCGTGGTCTTCTCGCAAGCAGTCTAGTGTCGCCCAGTCTACCACGGAGGCTGAGTATGTTGCTGCGGCTAGCTGCTGTTCCCAGTTACTCTGGATGATGGCCACTTTGCGTGATTTTGGTCTGAGCTTTTCTCGCGTTCCTTTGCTTTGTGACAGCACGAGTGCTATTAGCGTTGCTAAGAACCCCGTGCTTCACTCGAAGACCAAACACATTGATGTGCGCTTTCATTTTCTGCGAGACCACTATGAGAAGGGTGATATCGACCTTCGTCATGTCGGTACTCATCATCAGTTGGCTGATATTTTCACCAAGCCTTTGGACCAATCAACCTTTAATCGGTTGAGAGGTGAGCTTGGTGTGTGTTTCCCCTTTTAGATAGGGGAAACATTTTGGCTCTTGTACGATAGACTGACTCTTTTTCGTTTGTCTTTGCTTTTCTTTTGCATTTCAGCATACGCTATTACATTCTGAGTTTCATGTATATATTCTTGAGAATGTGACTATGCTCTATGTAGTGTGCTCCGATACTTATGATGATGCTTGTGGCTTATGCTCTTTCTGATCACTAGTACATGTTGTGAGCTGAGCTATTTTTGAATGGTGAACTTGCTTAACAAACTTAAAACTGAAAATGTTCACCATTGAGATATGCAACTAGCATGTGTAGGATGTGTTGAGTTCACTCGTGCTTTTCATATATGCTAGGTTGCTATGTCTCTAGTTCTGAGTCTCTCACTTGCTTGGTTTGTTCATATCCTGTCAATAAAATTGAACCAAGTTTTAGTGAACTGAAAAGATCGAGATGGGACTCCTTGTCAACACATCATGGTATCGAGACTGTTTCTCATTGCACATTTGAGTTAAACTCGAGCCGTGTAGTGTATGACCGAAACCGATGCTTTAAGCTTCTGATTGCATTTTGCATAGGCTTCGCTCGGTTGAAAAGTTAGGCAATGACAAGCTTTCAACCTCTCGCAAACATCTGCTAAACTTCTGAACTTGTGTCATTTCATCGCTGCAACTCCGATTTGAAACTGAAATCACAAGTGTATGCTTCATTCTATAGCATGATGTTTGAACTTCGCTAGGGGTAGTTCACCTAGTATACATGCTTAGCACTTGTTCGGATTCCTGTCTATACATGTGTAGTGCTATTTTGATGGTGACTATCTTTTTGGCTAAAAACTGCTCTTTTTGCTCTCATTTCAGACTTAGTGATCAGTTTGAGCCTTTGCTAGCTTTCTCGGATCATAACTCTGTAGAGCATCTTTGCACTCCTTTGAGTATACTCCTGAAGCTCCTAACTTGCATTTTGACTCATATGCATTTTGGAAGGGGAGAAATTCTCTTGTTGGCACTTTTTGATGGTGCATTTTCTGAGGGGGAGCATTGTTTCTTGATAAGTGCATTTTCAACTAAGGGGGAGAAATTGCAAATCATTACCCTCCGTTTGAACTAAGGAGGAACCTTCCTGGTTGTTTGCACTATTCGAGGGGGAGTTTTGCTGCTTCCTGTTGGCCGTAAGGTTTTGCTATCGAGCTTTCTTTGCTAGTTGTGTTGAGCCTATGTGCCTCTGTCTTGAGGGACTAGCATTTGCCTCGATTTTTCGATCGGTTTCTGCTAGCGGTGTTGAGCCTGTTCTACCTCTTCTTGAGGGCTAGCTTTGCTTTGCTTGGTTGCGTCGAGCCGTTGCCCATGTCTTTGGGAACCAAGTTGTTTCGCTCTTTCCACTTGACCTACTTCGGCTTTGCTATGCTTTTGGGTCATTTGGTTGAGTTCTCTCTCTTTCTCCTTCTTCCTTCTTCTCCTTCCATTATGATTTGTGTTGGTAGTTGACAATGCACTCATCAAGGGGGAGATTGCAGATACATGGGTGTATGCCGAGTCTCTGAGTGATGAGTGATTGTCAACTGGGATGATGCGCATGTTCTTTGGCTTGTGTTGTGCAGGTGTCGAGCACGGATACAGTGATCAGAGGCAAGGTGAAGGTCAAGTAGAGACGTGCCATGACGATGGACCGAGAGTGGCGAAGGGCGGACGTGAGGCTTGGACTGAGGGACTAGTGGCCCGAGGATCAGCTGTGGTGGCTGGCAGCCTGGGACAGCGACGAGCGAAGACTTGCGGTCATGTGTTGCCTGAGTCGTGGACTTGGGGACACGTGTCGGTGGACGGGGTGCACGGGCGGTGCATCCCTTCTACGGCGTCGGTTTGGTGGTAGAGCCAGAGAAAAACCATCGGGTGGACGGTTTCCAGGTTTGGGCCTCAAAACCCGGGCGCGGATGGTTTCTGAGTTTGGCCACAAAACTCGGGCTGAGGACGGTTTCCAGGTTTGGGCCTCAAAACCTGGGTGCTTCGGGTTTGCTGAGTTTGGGCCACAAAACTCAGGCGCTGGTGGGCTGGTTTCCCAGTTTGGGCCTCAAAACCGGGGGTTGGCTGTGAAGGCTGGTTTCCCGGTTTGGGCCTCAAAACCGGGGGTGCAACGTCCGGGAAAGGGACGCAGAGCGGTGGCGGCACGTGGCGGCAATCGGGAGGTTGCGTCGAGGCAACGCTACGAGTTGTGCGGGCGTGGCCGTCGGATCCACCTACCATCGAGTTGGTCCAGAATAACCTTAGGGTTTAGCTGGTTCGCTCTGTAAGTAGTTAGGGGTAGAGTGGGAATTAGGAATAGTTAGAATTAGGATAAGTAGGGGGAGACACCCACCTCCCCATCTATCTCAGTCATTTTGCTCTTTGCTTCTAGGGTTTCCTGCTCTCCCTATCCCCTGCTGTAGCTAGCTGAGATCCGCAGAGAACCATACCTCTCTGTACTGGAGATTTTGAGGAAGTGAGGCCGTAACCTCACTGTTGTAGCGTGTGGTAGCCACACGGTTGCAGATCGATGTGTGGATTCGCGTTTTTGTTCGTGTTCTTCGCGTTCTTCGTTTCTCCGCGATTTTCCCGTCACTCAATCTCTCTCCCTATTGCGTCTTTGCGAAATCCGTTTGAATCAACTTGTTCGTTTTTGAAAGGAGATCATTTCCACCGAAGGAATTTATCTAACTCCTTACGAACAAGTAGATCGGGTTGATTTTGTTTTTGTGGAGCTTTTTCGTTCTTAACCTTCCCCTTTCGATTTCCCGGTGATTGAATCGATTTGAGCATATGATTTCTTGGGGATAGTCTCCTAACTACCTCGTGATCATCTTCTCCAAGTTTGGGAACGTGGGATTTTGATTTGGATCGAATTTGGAGAGATTTGGAGAGGAGGCGACTGAAATCGCCCTCTCTGCTCGTTGGCGGACAGTCCGCGGTTTTGACCGGCAGACAGTCCGCGCGTCTGGTTTGGCCGGACCAGTGGCCAGACTCCGCGCTGAGGAGCAAGTGATTTTTTGAACCACGGACAGTCCGCCGTTGTGTTTGGCGGACAGTCCGGGAACGTCCAGGGAGGTTCCAGCAGAGTTGTTGTTTCTCGTTTTCCACCGACGGACAGTCCGCCATTCCCTCGCGGACAGTCCGCAGTAGGGGCGGACAATCCGGGACCCCAGGGCCAGATAGTCCGCGGATTGGCTGAAGCCTCCGATTTTGTGCGTTTGCTCTCCCGGCTTCCTCGCATGGTTTTCGGACTTCTTGTTTGGCCTTGTAGTTGACCAAGGAACCCCTCTAGGTATCTTTGCTACTTGTTAGCATCGGTATTTGGGGATTTCTCGACGTAGCTGTCTATCTACGTTCGAGACTTGGTTTTTGAGGGTTGAACTTGTGCCGGAGCTTGTGGTGTTTGGTTTGCTATCGTTTTGTGGTGCCTTGCTGTGATCCTAGGGATCATCCACCCTCTTCCAAGGGTCATGGGCATCATGGTTTCGGTCGTAGCTTTCGGGGGTTGATTTTGGGACATTTGGCCAAAGTTTCGAGAGAAATTTTTGAGCTCCCATTCACCCCCCCCCCCTCTGGTCGCCTTGCTAGTGCTTTCTCGGTCCTTCACTTAGCCTAGCCTATCACCGTCTTCGTCGTCCGTCCTTTGAAAACCGAAACGATTTCCATCGCCAGGGGACATGAACTCCATATGCCCGTATTGTCGCCATTACCGTGACCTAACTCATCCCTATTTCAACAAAACACACGTTAGTCACAGTAATCTTGTGTTTCATCCAATCACCGAAACCCACTAGGGGCCAAGATGCGTTCAATCTCCCCCTTTTTGGTGATTGATGACAACACGACCTCGAGTATAGAGAGAAGAGGTTTTCAAATCATGACATGTATGAACCTGCAATGAATAAGAGAAAATAATTAGAGGCAAGCTCATACATATCATGTCAACATCCTGCACTCAACAAGTTAGAGTGAATAGCAAGTGCAAGAGTAAAGAGCTCGAATACAAAACAAGTGAGAATTAAGCGCAAGTAATCGAGTGAAACGAAATGACATGTCATAAAATATATCATAGTGAGCACATACATGTCACATGGTCCATAGCACACATATATAACAAAATAATGTGCAAAAGATGCGATAAGTAAAGAGCGTATGTGAAACAAAACATAGCAAAAGATGCAAATCCCTCTCACATCGCTCCCCCTATCGCTATACTCGACCACTTTCCCCCTTTGGCATCAAGCGCCAAACTAAGAGTCGGAGGGCGGAGGCGGTGCAGACGAGTCGGGAGCAGTCTCCGGAGTACGCTGAGTGAACTCGAACTGCTGAAGAAGCGTCTCAGAGTTTGAGGAAGAAGACCCGGCAGTCTGACCCTCTGGAGCTGGAAGCTGCGGTGAAGCGGTCCGGGTCGGCTCTGGCACTGACTGCTCTGCCTGCTCTGTCTGCTCTGGCTCTGTCGCAGTCTTTGTAGCTGTGTCAACCTAAGTGTCAGAGTGCGGAAGCTCGTGAATCGTAGATAACTCAGGGTGAACAGTCATGGTCGTCTCTGACTGGACAGGCTCTGTCTGCTCTGACGACGCGATGGAACTCGATAAGGTCTCTGTAGTAGAAGTCACAGGAGCTGTCGTCGTTTGAACCGGACCCTGAAGATCTGGAGTGGGAAGTCTGGTGAGCTCGCTGAAAGTGGCAGACAGATCCCGCATCATTGTAGTGGTCGTCGCAAACAAGTAGTCTGTCGGACGTGGTGTGAACCCAGTGCGAAGCGGGCTGAACAGCTGAGCTCCTCCAGGTGGAGTAGTAAAACTGGTGATCTGGGAGGAGCTAGGGCCAAAAGACTGTTGTGGCTGGCTAAACTGCTGAGGTGGCGGTGGAAACTGGTGCTGCCACTGAAGCTGCTGCTGCTGGGGGGCTGCTGCCACTGAGGGGGACCACTCATGATCCTCTCCATGAAGCTCAGAGTCTGCTGCTAAAGCTCCATCATCTGCCACTGCAGGGCGTCTGATCGCTCCTGAGCCTGCTGCTGAGCCAGGGCCTGCTGCTAAGCTAAACGCTGCTGCTCCTGGGCTAACCGTTGGACATCCTGTGTCACCGTCCGCTGCTGCTCTTCCATCCGAGAAAGGATCACAAGAAGTGCGGGGTCAGAGGAAGCAGTACCAGACGACCCGTCCTGTGAGTCATGAGCTCTAGGCTGAAAATGAGGCAGGAGCTGGTAGTCCTCGTCAGAGCTGTCGGTGGGGTCCTCGGTGACGTACTGTCCCTCTCCCTCTAACTCGGCAAGCTCCTGCTCTGCGAGGACTTGGACGACCTTGTCCTGCTCCTGTGCAGACTCTAGCACCTCGGGACGCTGCCTTGAGCTAGACGGACGCTGCTGCTCCTGCTGCCTGCGGTCCCGACCGTGTCCCAACAGCTGACTCATGTTATACTCTGGGAAGACGGTTGCGGAGCCAGTGAGTGTCTGCCCGGGGTCAGATCCGGTGGTGGCAGCTACCTTCCAAAGTATATAAGAAATCCAATGGGCATACGGTAGCTGCCTACGGGCCTTGATGCCCTCTACGACGGTGTCCTCCATCTCACACAAGATGACATCCCAGACATCGAACTCCTGCTGTCTGACCATGTAAGCTAGCAACCATAGATGAAGACGAGATAGCCCCTCTCGAAAGCCCACCCTGGGAAGCAAGGTCCGCCGAAGAACCTCGTTGAGGATCCGAGTCATAGGGGTGAGATCCCTAGGCGCGCGACTCGAACCCTCGCCGAAGGGCTCAGTGAAGCAGGTGCGGACCAAATCTATCGACGGCTGTGCACCACCGTGAGGGTGGCGGGGTGGCTTTGTCTTGTCATAGCACAAGTTGTGGATCCGGGTCTGAGAGTGTCACAGTCCAAACCAATCCCGGATCTCAGAAGAGAACAGTCTGTAGTGCTCCCCCCTAAAAGCAAACTCTATGGTCTCATTGTCAGGGTGCACCCAAAGCAACGCGTAGAACTGGAATACTCAATCCACGATATATGAGCCAGACCGCCCCAGAAGGTCTGCCAAACCGGGTAGATAAGTGAGAATGGGGCGGATCTGCTCTCCAGCTGTTGTGACCACTGCCTCCAGGGGACATACGCGCTACGAACGCAAGCAGATGCCGACGTTCCTGTATCCCTGATAAAAATCCTCCTGAAGGACAGTATAGAACTCTGCCCCTGCCTGCTCCTGCCGCTCTCTCGGGAACCACTGCTCAACGGGGACTAGCCTGAGGGTCTGAATCTGAGAGCACGTAGCCGCCCGGAGGTCCAGTCGCGGGATAGGCGGGGGCGCACGCCTCGACGGAGCACGTGCTCCCCGCAGAGGGACGTCAGGCCGGGGTGGCACCGCAGTCCTGCGACGAGTAGACCAGCGCCGGGGTACCTCCTCAGGGACCTCCTCCTCTGCCTCTGCCTCTGCCTCGGCTACCTCGACCTCTGCCTGGCCCTGCTGGGAGCTCTGGGGCTCGACACCGGGTGAGGTGAACGTCGTCCGGCGACCGGCAGCCATAAGCGTGCCAGTCGGTGAGTGGTGAAAGCACTCGACCTCCTCAACTGCTCGCCGCTGCTCTGGCGACAACTGATCCTCGATCCTCAAGCTGCCACCACGGCCTCCCTGCTCAGCACGCTCTGTGGCGTCTGCAACTGCCCTGGCCTGATCGGCCTCTCGCTGCTCCCTGGTGCGCTTCCGGCGCGTGATCAGCTTCCCCTTCTCGGGCCTCTGACCGGAAGGGGGGACGGGGAGGAGAGTCCCCAGGGGCACCGCCGACGTTCTTGCAACGCATAGCAGACAAGAATGAGAACAACTGTCACTGAAGAAGCTGAACTGTCACTGAGAAAAACAACTGCCGCTGAACAACCCTGACAACCAGCTGACAACAAATCCACTGGACAGAAACTCCCCCTGACACTGACAACAAACTATCGCTGTCACTCGTGAGGCTTGGCCTCGATCCGTACCCGCGGGCTTGGCCCTGGGTTATCTGTCACTGCCCAACTGTCAATAGCCACTGACTCGTTGCATGGAATAGATAGGATACATAAGAAACATATATGCTAGAGACGAGAGGACTTATCGGAAGCAAAGCAATGGAGATAAGAGAGGAAAGGCTTCGCTACCTGACAAGCTGACGAAACGAACTCAAGAAAAAGGTAAGAACCGACGTTCCGGCATCCACGTGTCACACCGAAGAGGTCTGCAAAAAGATAGGAGCGAAATGGGGTTCAGAAACTTGAGGAATGACCTTGAGGACATTTCATCGAGCACCTAGAGGGCATGGATGTGGATTGGAGGGGTGGTGCTCACTGGGGGGGTTGCCGGCCGGGGAGAAGGCGTCGGAGAGGGAGACGAGGACAGGGAGAGCACTCTGGCGAGATGGTCGCGGTCTCCGGCGAGGTTCGACGAGTCTCCGGCGAGGGGCAACGGGCGCGACGAACGGCGAGCTGGGAGACGGCAGGGCGTGCGCGGCTGGCCGAGCGAGCTCGAGAAGACACGGGCGCGGCGGGGCACTATGACCGGCGGCGAGAGCTCGAAGCGCGGCGAGGTGGAGATGCGGCAGCCGGTGGGGAGCGAGCACGGCTAGGCTTAGGGTGAGACACGGCGGCGGGCTCGGGTTCGGGCGAAAGGAGGGGCGCGAGGTGGAAGACGAGTGAATATGATACGTGGGGCCGGTCTGTCAATGAAAAGAGCTTACTGTGTCACTTAAAGGGGCATCGGACGCGCTGATGTAAACACATCGGACGCTCCGATGCCTATCCAGAGAGCTCTAGAAACGTCCATTTTGCATCGGACGCGTCCCATGCCTCGGCATCGGACGCTGGCCGGGGCAACGGACGCTCCGGTGAGTAGGCATCGGACGCGATGCCAACACTGTTCCAGTCGGGGCTGTGTACAGTGGGGGCATCGGACGCTGGGGCCAGCGTCCGATGCTGCAAATTGGATCATTTTGAAGATCTCCGTTGCGGCTCCCTCTCCCAACCAAGTTCCAACTCAAATAAGAGGAAAATAAACACCAGCTGAAACCTAGAATGAGTATCCTCGCATAAACCCTCAATTTTATAAATATTTTGCCATAGGCTACATATCATTTTTAGGTAAAATAGGCGATAAAACCCGAGGAGACAACATGTGGCCACCAAAACTAGGGGTCTCAACCATTAGGAGCCTCAAATGCTCCCCCTAGCGGTGGACGAACACAGCGGTTGCTCAAAGCTTAACCAAAAAGGAACGGCAAAGCAACACACATGCATATGCAATGCAATACGGAATTTGAATCTAGGTTGCTTGTCAAGTTTGCTCATGAGTAAGCTTCTTCACACGCTTTTTAGGGTGGTTATCTTAACCACGTCTGACAAGCCAATGTGCATAGCATAATTTAAACATGGCATATAATACAATGCAATGCAAAGACAACCCCCTTTCACCTTTTGACAAAGTTACTTAGATCAAGCACATTAAGCTCACTTCGCAATCTACAAAGAGTGTTTTCATCTAGGTGTTTTGTGAAGATATCCGCCAATTGATCTTCGGTTCTAACTCCCTCTAAGGATATATCTTTCTTTGAAACATGGTCTCTAAGAAAGTGATGGCGAATATCTATGTGCTTGGTGCGAGAGTGTTGAACCGGGTTGTTAGCAAGCTTAACCGCGCTCTCATTGTCACACAACAAAGGTACCCTTTCTAGAACTACACCATAGTCTAAAAGGGTTTGTTTCATATAAAGGATTTGTGCACAACAAGCACCCGCGGCTATGTATTCCGCCTCGGCAGTAGACAAGGCCACACTGTTTTGCTTTTTCGAACTCCATGAAACTAGTGATCTCCCAAGCAAATGGCACCCTCCGGATGTGCTTTTTCTATCTACTTTGCAACCCGCGTAATCCGAATCGGAATACCCAACGAGTTGAAAGTTAGCTCCTTTGGCATACCAAAGGCCAATGCTTGGGGTGTGCTTTAGGTACCTAAGGATTCTATTCACCGCTATGAGATGTGATTCCCTAGGATCGGCTTGAAAATGAGCACACATGCACACACTAAACATGATGTCGAGCCTAGATGCGGTCAAATACAACAAGCTACCAATCATATAATGGTAGAGAGTTTGATCAACCGGGTTACCTCCCACATCTAGGTCGAGATGTCCATTTGTTGGCATTGGAGTCTTGATGGGCTTGCAATCATCCATGTTGAAGCGCTTGAGGAGGTCTTTTGTGTACTTCTCTTGAGATATAAAAGTCCCCTCCTTCAATTGCTTGACTTGGAAGCCTAGGAAGAATGTGAGCTCGCCAATCATAGACATTTCGAAAGCCTTCGACATCAAGTCACCAAATTCATTGCAATAGGCTTCATTTGTTTACCCGAAGATGATATCATCAACGTAGACTTGACAAATGAAGATCTCTCCATCAAGCTTCTTGGTGAATAGTGTGGTGTCGACCTTCCCAATGGTGAAGCCCTTCTCAATGAGGAAGTCCCAGAGGCGCTCGTACCATGCTCTTGGGGCTTGCTTGAGCCCATATAGCGCCTTGGACAACCTATAAACATGATTAGGATATCTAGGGTCTTCAAACCCGGGAGGTTGATCAACATAGACTAGTTCATTTATGAAGCCATTTAAAAATGCACTTTTCACATCCATTTGATATAATTTAATGTCATGATGTGATACATATGCGAGGAGGATACGGATGGCTTTGAGTCTTGCAACCGGTGCAAAGGTCTCCGAAGGACCAGATTAGCGACCAGAGGGGGGGTGAATGGGAGCTTCAAATTCAACTTGTGAATTGTATAGCCCTTGTCCCAGAAAGTCCCCCCAAAAAGCAAGACTCGAAACGACCGGAGAGTTCACGACCTACGAGTAGGTGGATACCCTAGGAGATGTCCTAGTGGTACAGCGGAACCTCCGGAGAAACCCCCAAACCAAATGCCAAAGCCACGGAGCAAAAACAGCACACACAGCAGATTCACGGACTGTCCGTGGTCAGAGTCCCGGACTGTCCGCCGTTGAATCCCGGACTGTCCGCAACTTGGTGTCGGACTGTCCGCCGGCCAAAACACAGAAACAGAACAGTTCTGCACAAGCCCTGGATGACTCCCGGACTGTCCGCGGTTTGCACGCCGGACAGTCCACGGTACAAGTGAACAGTGACCATCGAGCGTCCGATGCTGATCCTGTGCTGCGTCCGATGTGACCCTGGACTGTCCGCGGGTCACTGGCGGACTGTCCGCCGGTCACGAGACCAAGAACAGTAACGCGCTGCGCAGTTCTGACCTGACCGAGCCCCGAGTCCTGGACTGTCCGCCGTTGGGGGCGCGGACTGTCCGCGGATGAACAGAAAGCACGATTCTGCTCGGGATGAAAAGGGAAATCGATCAAAACTACACCAAATCTAAAGGGGGTTAGATCAAACTCCTCCCAGGTGTTCCTCTACGTATTAGGGTGCTAATCCTAAGAAATCATTGCACCAAACCAAGTCAATTGAGAGGAATCGAAGGAACACCGGAAAGGGGGAAGAAAAGAGGAACGAACACAAAATCGACCAGATCAAAGGAATCGTAAGGTTGTAGGATAAAAACTTCAGTGAAAAGATGGACCTCACGACCAAGAACAAATTGATTCAAGTGGAATCGAAAATCATCTCGTGGAGAGGGAGAACGAGGCAAATCTCCAAAAGATGAAAAACCAAAACGTGAAGAACACAGAACACGATTCGATTTCAGCCGAAATTCCTCCACACGAGGAGACAACGAGAATACGGTCTCGTTTCCTCAAAAGATCCAAATACACAGAGGTATGATTTCCGTCTCTGCGGATCGCTTGCAGCGAGGTATGATTAGAACCTAAGCGAGGGCTAGAGAGAGAGAGCTCAGGAACAAATGACTGCAAGGATAGAGGGAGAGGAGGGGTGCCTCTCTTATTTATAGCCTAAAACAATAATCCCCTTACTACCCCTAGATACTTGAGCAAAACGGCCAACCCTAGGGGTATCCCGATCCAACTCTGCTGATAGTTGATCTGACGGCCACGCGCCTTCCTCATCCGTAGCTTCGCCTCGACGCAAGCCTCAGGATGCCGCCACGTGCCGCCCAATCGACCGCCGCGCCTACCTCGTGGATAGCCTCGCCTCCGCGCCAGCCTCTCCACGCCGCCACGCGTCGACCGTCCTTTTTGCGGACCTCCCCCGGTTTTGAGGCCGAAACCGGGAAACCTGGGCCTTCCCCCGGTTTTGAGGCCGAAACCGGGAAACCTGTCCTCAGGCTGAGTTTTGTGGCCCAAACTCAGAAACCCGCGCGCCCAGGTTTTGAGGCCCAAACCTGGAAACCGTCCTCGCCGAGTTTTGAGGCCCAAACTCGGAAACCGGCCACCCCAAGTTTTGAGGCCCAAACTCGGAAACCGTCGAGGGTAGCTTTTCGAGGCTCAGCTACCGAACCCGTGTCGTAGACGTGATGTGGTTCGCACACCCTGAGTTCCAGCACCGATGCCGGAGCATGTCCAGCCTCCACGCCGGGCAACCTCCCGACTCGGCCGATGCACCGCACATCCCCATGTACTCTTGCTTGTCAACGCCATGTGCCAGCTACCACAGCTGATCCTTAGGTCTCCTGGTCCGTCGGTCCAAGCTCCACGTCCGCCCTTCACCGCTCCCAGTCCGTCGGCACGGCACGTCCCTACTTGACCTTCACCTCACCTTTGACCACTGCCCGAGCTCCGCACCTGCACATCAACACAGCCAAGAGACATGTTGCCCGTTGATCGATCACTCATCACTCAGGAAGGGAACCACAAGGGCACATATCAACCTTGTGTTCTCAGTCTCTCCAAAATCCAAACCTTCAACTTGAGAGAATCCCTTTGCCACTAGCCTTGCCTTGTTTCTAACAACCTTGCCTTGATCATCTTGCTTGTTTCTAAACACCCATTTTGTTCCAATGACTCTTGCGCCTTTAGGTCGCTCTTCAAGTGTCCAAACTTGGTTGCGGGTGAAGTTGTTTAATTCTTCATGCATTGCATTCACCCAATCCGGATCACCTAGAGCTTCATCTACAATGGTAGGCTCAACAAGAGACACAAAGGAGTGATGTTCAATAAAGAGAGCAAGTTTTTGAGATCGAGTCATTACACCCCTTGTTGGACTCCCTATGATGAGATCTTGAGGATGAGCTTGTAGTAGGGGAGTAGTCCTTTGATCAACCACTTGAGGGGCCGCTTGAGGAGCATCAACGTCTTGAGCTTGTACCACCATTTGATCATGGGAGACATGAGTATCTTCAAATGGCTCTCTCCCATCTTTATCATCATCTTGTGGTACATTGGATGAGGATGGCTTGTTAATGACTTGCACATCATCATCATCATCTTTAGGCTTGATGGCTCCCACCGGCATGTTCTTCATTGCTACCCTCAATGGTTCATCACCTAGATCATCAAGATTCTCATGCTCTCCTTCAGAGCCATTAGATTCATCAAATTCCACATCATATGTTTCTTCTACCATCCCGGTGGCATGGTTGAATACTCGATATGATTTGGACTTCATTGAGTAACCAACAAGAAAACCAATATCACATCGGCGTTGGAACTTCCTTAGGTGTTGGTGCTTCTTGTAGATGTAGCATTTACACCCAAACACTCTAAAGAAAGATACATCCAGCTCTTGTTGTTAAGTAGCTCATAGGGGGTCTTGCCAAGGAGACGATGTGGGAACAACCGGTTTGATGCATAGCAAGCAGTGTTGATTGCTTCCGCCCAAAATCTCTCCGGTATAGAGTACTCATCTAACATTGTCCTTGCTAGGGTGATTAGAGTTCGGTTCTTTCTCTCAACTACCCCATTTTGTTGTGGTGTGTAGGTTGCGGAGACTTCATGCTTGATCCCAACTTCATCACAATATTCCTCAATATGGGTGTTGTCAAACTCTCTTCCATTATCACTTCTTATTTTCTTGATTTTCAAGTCAAACTCATTTTGGGCTCTTTTGGCAAACTTCTTGAATGAAGGGGTTGCTTCGGATTTGTCATGAAGAAAGAATACCCAAGTGTATCTAGAATAGTCATCAACAATCACTAGGCAATAGAGATTTCCACCCAAGCTAGCATATGTTGTTGGCCCAAATAGATCCATGTGAAGTAGCTCTAACTCTCTTGATGTTGATACAAAGGCTTTGGTTGGATGAGTATTTGCATCTTGCTTGCCGGCTTGACATGCACTACACAATTTGTCCTTCTCAAATTTGACATCTTTCAAGCCTCTAACCAAATCCTTCTTCAATAGCTTGTTGAGAGTGTTCATTCCAACATGTGCCAACCTTCTATGCCATAGCCAACCTAAGGGATTGCTTTGTGAACAAACATGTCTTCAAGTTGGCATCTTCGGAGGAGAAATCCACTAGATAGATATTGTTGTATCTAAAGCCTTTGAAGATCACTTGTGCATCATCTTTCTTTGTCACAACCACTTCTTTGTCGGTGAACAAACATTGAAAGCCAAGATCACAAAGTTGCCCAACGGATAGCAAGTTGAAGCTCAAAGATGCAACAAGAAGCACATTGGAGATGGTATGATCATTTGATATTGCCACTTTGCCCAATCCCTTGACATTGCCCTTTGAGTTGTCACCAAATGTAATCTTTTCTTGGTCATCGACATTCTCTTCTAGTGAGGTGAACATCCGGGGATCCCTGGTCATATGTTGTGTGCAACCACTATCAATCACCCAATGAGATCCACCGGTCTTGTAGTTCACCTACACACACAAGAAATCAAGCTTGAGCTTTAGGGACCCAAACTTGTTGAGGTCCCTTAACCTTCTCAACTAGAGACTTTGCAACCCAAATTTGCTTTGGCCTATTCTTGTTAGGAGGCCCCATGAACATGACTTTCATCTTGCCACTAGAGTCTTGTCTAAGCATGTAGTGAGCATTGAAAGCAAAGGGCCTAGCATGCTTGGGCAAGGGTGTGGGTTTTGGCTCTTCACAATCATGAGCAAAGTGTCCTTCCTTTCCACACTCATAGCATCTCCCAATCTTCTTCTTCTTTGGCTTTGTGATGCTCTTGCGTTGCTTCATCTTCTCTTCAAGGAAGCCAATACCATTTCTATTTGTCTTCATTACGGTGTTCATGAGTAGCTCACTTTGAAGACATTGACCCTTGGTGAATTTCTTCAATCCGGTGGTGAGGTGCTCTTTCTCCTTCTTGAGCTTGTCATTCTCTTGTTGGAGTTCCAATTGGGATGGTGTCAACTTGTAATCCCTCTCCATCTTCAATCTCTTGTTTTCTTCTTTTAGCATGTCTAGCTCAAGTGACATGCTATAGTCATCATCATGAGTCTCAACAATGACTTGCTTTGTGGTTGCAAGCTTCTCTAGATCACTCTTAAGCTTTGCATTCTCATTCTTGATCTTGATGAAGTCATCATAGTGATCGGCCACAACCACTTTCTTGCCCTTGCCACTAGCTCTTTGCTCATCATGCTCACTAACCAAGTCCTCACAAGATGTTGCTATGTCACACTTAACAACAAGGTTAGGGGCATCATGTGTCTCATGAGAAAGTATATCATAAGCTACAACAAGTGTATCATGATCTACTTTAACTTGAGTATATTGTTCCTTAAGCAAAGCATAGCTAGAGTTAAGGGTACTATGCATCTTATCAAGTTTTTCATTTTTAGCTTTGAGCTCTTTGTTAGAAGACTTGAGCTCCTTGATAGATGATGACATAGTAGCAAGTACATTTTGTTGCTCATTACTAACATGTATAACATGATCATACTTCTCAACAAGAGATTCATTTTCATCAACAAGCTTCTCATTTTTAGCCCTAGTCTTTCTTATGATTCTAGAATAGTTGTTTAGCAAATCAACAAGTTCATCATAAGAGGGAGCTTTGAATTCTCCATCACTTTCATCATCACTAGAGTCATCATCACTTTGTACCTTTCGGTCACCCTTGCCCATGAGGCATAGGTGTGTAGTGGATGATGGCGACGGTGGTGGTGGTGGAGTAGAAGTTCCAATCACTAGAGCGGCCACCTTCTCCTTCTCATCATCACTATCTTCATTGGATGAGCCACCGGAGGAGTCAATGTCAGTGAGCCAATCACCAACAATGTAGGTCTTGCCACCTTTCTTGTGTTATTGCTTCTTCTTCTTGCCATCCTTCTTGTATGACTTCTCACTCTTCTTCTCATCTTCACTAGATGAGTCATATTTCTTGCCCTTGTGCTTGTTCTTGTAGCTCTCTTTCTTGGGCTTGGTGCATTGATGAGCAAGATGGCCAAGTTCACCACAATTGTAGCAATCAATCTCAGAGATTGGCCTTCTCTTGCTACTTGTGAAGAACTTCTTTTTTCTTGAATCGAAGTTAACTCCATTCTTGTGAAGCTTCTTCAACATCTTTGTGGTTCTTCTCACCATGAGAGCGATGTTGGAATCATCCTCTTCATCACTTGAGCTTTCATGATGCACCTCAATTGTCTTGGACTTGCCCTTCTTGTCATGGCTTGCTTTGAAGGCCAAGTCCTTCTTCTTGTCGGTGGAAGAGCCACCACTTTTCATGATGTGCATGTACATCTCATGCGCATTGATCTTTCCCAAGATTTGAGTTGGTGTAGCGGTGGAAAGATCGCTTTGATGTAGCACCGTCACAATGTGTCCATATTTATCAATTGGGAGGACACAAAGAATCTTCCTCACAACATCGGATGGTTGCATTTGTGTGAGGCCAAGTCCATTGAGTTCTTCTACAAGCACATTCAAGCGTGAGTACATTTCATTTGCACTTTCATTAGCATGCATATCAAAAGAATGAAGCTTTTGCATAACTAAATGATAGCGCTCCTCACGCTCACTCTTGGTTCCATCATGGAGAGCACAAATGTTATCCCATAAATCATGGGCATTCTTGTGGTTTCGGACGCGGTTAAACACATCCTTGCAAATGCCTCTAAATAGAATATTTTTGGCTTTTGCATTCCACTTTTCATTCTCTTCCTCATGTGGCGTGAGGCTAGTGCCCTCCTTGGGTTTGGGGAACCCGGTTATGGCGGCTTCGCGGCATCTCACATCAACCGCTTCTAGGTATGACTCCATACGGATTTTCCAATATGGAAAGTCGTCTCCCTCGAACATGGGAGGTGGTCCATCACCTCCGGATATCTTAACTCTAGGCGGTTAAGCCTAAATCGAGAGCACGAGGCTCCGATACCAATTGAAAGGATCAAGATGCCCAAGAGGGGGGTGAATTGGGCTTTTCTAAAACTTTACAAAGAATTAAAACCTATTAAGCCCAATTAACCCCCTTGTGCCTAGAAGTGTGTTTCTTTCTATTCTACCGCACAAAAGACCAAGTCTATGCCACTCCTATTCTAGCAAAGCAATTCAATAGTGAATGAACAACAAATATATTGCGGAATTGAATTGCTCAATTGTAAATGCGTAAGTAAAGGAGTAGAGATGACAAGACGATCTTTTTGCCGAGGTATCGAGTTGTCGGCACACCCCCTAGTCCTCGTTGGAGCACCCGCGCAAGGGTATCGCTCCCCCTTGATCCGCGCAAGGATCAAGTGCTCACTACGAGCTGATTCTTCGCCACTCTGGCCCGGTGAATCGCTCGCTACCGGTCACAACTTGACTTGGGTCATCCACAAAGCCTCCGGATGATCACCAAGCTCTTCGATCACCACCAAGCCGTCTAGGTGAAGCCGATCACCAAGAGTAACAAGCTAGAACTCTCACTTGACCAAGACAAGGCCAAAGAGATGGATGGATGCACACTTGCTACTCAATTCTCACTAGGAGGTCACTAATTCTCTCAATTAGCTATTCTCTCAACCTCACTAGGGCTCTTGCACTTTCTCACGCTCACAATGTGTCTCTCAGCAGATGGAAGTGGCAAGAACACTCTAATGGATGAGGGGAGGAGTATAAATACCCCCCAACCGGCCATCCAAAAGAGCACTGAACAGGTGCTTCTGCGGGGGCATCGGACGCTCCGATGACCTCGACCAACGGTCGACTGTACAACCTGTCAGACAACTTAAAGGAGCATCGGACGCTGAACAGCGTCCGATGCCACCACAACGGACACGTCCGATGTGGTTTTACCCTCTCTGGAACCTCTCTGGATGGACATCGGACGCTGGCCCTCAGCGTCCGATGCCAACATCCGGTGCTAGCTCAAATTCACGTGCATGTGAATAGTGGCACAGGCGCATCCGATGTGGCAACATCGGCGCGTCCGATGCCATGCACCAGACAAAACCCTAGTCTGAGTGAGCATCGGACGCGTCCGATGCCCACTAGACCAGCGTCTGATGCCCTTCTCAAGGGCAAAAACAACTCGGATCGCGACGCGGCCTTAACGACTTTTCATCCTCACGACTTAAGGCATCTTTCTGAGGTACTTAGGGCTATGAAATAACAAGTGTGCACCACACCTACCTCAATAGACTCATCTAGGTCAAGCAACTGATTCACGCTCCCCTTTATAGTACAGCCAAAGGAAAAAACAAAGACCTAAGACTACCTAAGTGTCCTCCAACACCATGTGACACTTAGCCTAGCCTATCACCGTCTTCGTCGTCCGTCCTTTGAAAACCGAAACGATTTCCATCGCCAGGGGACATGAACTCCATATGCCCGTATCGTCGCCATTACCGTGACCTAACTCATCCCTGTTTCTACAAAACACAGGTTAGTCACAGTAATCTTGTGTTTCATCCAATCACCGAAACCCACTAGGGGCCAAGATGCGTTCAACCGGCCCTATGGCGGTACTACCGATAGGCCAAACTCGATCCACTCAGAGAGCACCAAACTGCCTCAAACCTTGGTGCCACCAACGGACGGTAGTACCGGCCCTATGGCGGTACTACCGACAGGCCAACTTTGGATCTACACAAAGAGCATCCAAAACTCCTCCAGACCACGGTACTACCGACCCCCTGGTCGGTACTACCGAGCCTGGTACTACCGGCCCTATGGCGGTACTACCGATAGGCCAAAAATGGCCCAACACAGAGAGTTTGCGATATGCGCATGGAGGGGTCGGTACTACCGGCCTTAGGGTCGGTACTACAGACTTCAGCAACCTAACCTCCGCGCTAAAACGACCATAACTTTTAGCTCCGAAATCCGATTTCAATGATCTTAGACATTTTGGAAAGCTTATTCAGAGGGCTACACAACCCACATGAACTCATGATCCAAAGCAAAAAGGATCAATACAGTTTTCCAATCCAAGATCCATCGCTACTCTTTTTCAACCAAAGTTTTCTCCAAAAACTTCTCCGAGTTGATCCAATTCAACTTCAACACCTTCTCCTTTGCAAATGTGCCAACACCACCAAGTGTATACCACCTTGTGCATGTGTGTTAACATTTTCACAAACATTTTTCAAAGGATTTTCACTTTCACTCACCACGCCACTCGATCCTAGAAACAAGCAATGTTAGATCGCTCAAGTGGCACTAGATGTTAGACGTCATGAGCACTTTTCACCACATCTAGCTAGCCTAGTTTGTATCCCTCTTGATAGTCTGGCTTGCCTATGCTCAAGATTAAAAGTAAGAAATAATCTACCACTTGAGCAAGACATCTTTTCTCTTCTTCATTTCACCAATGGTAGAGCACTTGATCACATGAGTGCTTGTGGCCATCACCATCCTCCATAGTTGCCACATTGCTAGCTCCACCACATGGCTTGGTCGTAATCCTTTCTCATAAGCTACACACATTCTTGTCAATAGAATTAGACCAAATAGGTTTCATCAATTAACCAAAACCAAACTGGGGCTTTCAATCTCCCCCTTTTGGTAATTGATGACAACCTATACAAAGCTATGTAATTTAAATTTGAGTAACCACATTGATAGTATTAGCTTCCCCTACATATGTGCTATAGAGTTTGGTTCTAAAATTGGCACATATGTACGGATATGAAATATGGGTGAGAAACACTATCAATGATGATGCTAAGGCATAAGAATGGACCTTTGAAGCGTGATACCAATCGGAGTGCACATGTTATACCATCATTAGCATCATTATTCACTAGACATACATCACAACTCAAGAACCCCATGAGATCAACATTTATAATAAGATTCTTGAGCAACTTGAAACAACAATATGTCTAGTTGCAATCCTATACATGCTAATTAAACAATTCATCAATCAAGTCTTATCACTAGCATTCATCACATAAGCATGAATATCAATATAAATAGCTTATGCAATGCAACAAACATATGAATATGCACATTTTAAGTGCAACATACATGTTTATGAGCTTTCTCCCCCTATTTGTATGCTCAAATTTTAAGTGTTCAAGCTTCGAACCACTTGAAAATTTTATCCCCTTTTGTCTTTGTTACTCCCCCTTCCACTAGCATATATCTTTGTAGCACTTTCTTTCTCCCCCTTTGTCAACAATTATCATAAAGGTGGAACAAAATTTTAAAGGAAGGAGGCAACTATTAGCATGAGATACACGTGAGAGATCGAACTAAGTCAAGTTGTGGCTTAATCTAGCTTATGAGCATAAGGTATTTAACACGGTTTGCTCTAGAGTAAGCTTCTTCACACATCTTGCAATGGTTATCTTACTCACGTTGGTTAAACACTTTTGCTCACTTACTAGATCAAACACTAGAGTTACAAGCTCACAAACAAGTTATATGCTACCACAAGATCAAGTTAAACATAGAAGCAATAGTGGTACCATATATACTTCAAATTCATTTGATTTACCATGAATGAACCTAGATAAGCAATGTGATGGCTATATGAACTAGAGCACAACCTAATAAGAATGAATGCACATGCCAAATAATTTCACCTTTGCTTTATCGGAGGAGAGGCATGTCATATTGTGGGGGTGCATTCAACTCATGTTGGAGAAATCAAGAATATTCAATTCATTCCTTAGCTTGCAAAACCTTCTCTCATCTAGTGGCTTGGTGAAGATGTCGGCAAGTTGATCATCAGTGCCCACACTTTCAATAGATATGTCTTTCTTTGCTTGATGATCTCTAATGAAGTGATGCCTTATGTCAATGTGCTTTGTTCTTGAATGTTGAACCGGATTGGTGGCTATTTTGACGGCGCTCTCATTATCACATAGCAATGGGACTTGTCCAAACTTGACTCCATAATCTTGCAATGTAGCTTTCATCCATAGCAATTGTGCACAACTACCAGCGGATATGTATTCGGCTTCGGCGGTAGAGAGTGCAACACTATTTTGCTTCTTTGAAGACCATGAGACAAGTGATCTTCCAAGCAATTGACAAGTGCCCGATGTGCTCTTCCTATCCACCTTGCATCCCGCATAGTCAGAATCCGAGTATCCAATTAATTCAAATTGAGAGCCCTTGGGATACCATAGTCCAACAATTGGAGTGTGCTTCAAATATCTCAATATTCTTTTGGTTGCCTTCAAATGACTTTCCCTTGGAGAAGCTTTGAACCTTGCACACATGCACACACTAAACATAACATCCGGTCTTGATGCGGTCACATAGAGTAAGCTTCCAATCATTGACCGATACAACTTTTGATCCACCATATCACCACTCGAGTCACTATCCAAATGTCCATTTGTGCCCATCGGAGTGGTTATTGCTTTAGCTTCATCTAACCCAAACTTCTTAAGCATGTCCTTGATGTACTTGCCTTGACTAACGAATGTGCCTTTCTTCCTTTGCTTGATTTGTAGACCAAGGAAGTAACTAAGCTCTCCAATCATAGACATCTCAAACTCTTTTGCCATCATCTCCCCAAACTCTTCACAAAAGTCTTGGTTGGTTGATCCGAAGATAATGTCATCCACATAGATTTGCAACACAAACAAGCTACTTCCAATTTTCTTGGTGAAGAGAGTGGTGTCAACCTTCTCAATCTTGAACCCTTTTGCTAACAAGAAGTCCCTCAATCTTTCATACCAAGCTCTAGGTGCTTGCTTCAACCCATATAGTGCCTTCTTGAGCTTGTACACATGGTTGGGCTTCTTCAAGTCTTCAAACCCGGGAGGTTGCTCAACATACACTAACTCATTGATGAATCCATTGAGAAAAGCACTCTTCACATCCATTTGATAGAGCTTGATGTTGTGAGCACAAGCATATGCAAGTAGGATTCTAATGGCTTCCAATCTAGCAACCGGTGCATAGGTTTTTCCAAAGTCAATGCCTTCCATTTGAGTGTATCCTTGTGCAACCAATCTTGCTTTGTTCCTTACAACAATGTCATCTTCATCTTGCTTGTTCCAGAAGACCCATCTTGTACCAATAACATTTGTGTTCTTTGGTCTTTCCACTAACTCCCAAACATCATTGCGGGTGAAGTTCTTCAACTCTTCATGCATTGCATTCACCCAATCAACATCCATCAAAGCTTCATCAATCTTGGTTGGCTCAATAGATGATACAAATGAGTAGTGTTCACAAAATGAAGCCAATCTTGATCTTGTTTGCACACCTCTTCTTATGTCACCAATAATTTGATCTAAAGGATGATCTCTTGCAATGTGTGTTGGTTGTAGCATTTGTTGTGGTTGGACACTTGCACTTGCACTTGGATGAGCCACTTGAGAGCTACTAGCATCTTGTTGATCATGAGAACCACTAGAGCTTGCAACATCATTTCCGTGCATGGTTGGAGGTGAGAGCACTTGATCTTTGTCATCTTCAATGTCAATCACTTGCTTTGGCCTAATATCACCAATGTCCATGTTCTTCATAGCTTCGGCCAATTGTGTTCCTCTCACATCATCTAGATTATCTTGTTCTTCATGTGAGCCATTGGTTTTTTCAAACTCAACATCATGGACTTCTTCAACGATTCTTGATGTGTTGTTCCATACTCTATAGGCTTTGCTTGTAGTGGAGTAACCAAGAAGTGTCCCTTCATCACATTTCTTCTCAAACTTTCCAAGTCTTGTGCCCTTCTTCAATATGTAACATTTGCACCCAAAGACCCAAAAGTAAGCAATGTTGGGCTTTCTATCATTGATGAGCTCATATGGTGTCTTCTTCAATAGAGGGTGACAATAGAGTCAGTTGCTATAGTAGCAAGCCGTGTTGATTGCTTCGGCCCAAAAGGAATCACTCACATTGTATTCACTAAGCATAGATCTTGACATATCAATGAGTGTCCTATTCTTCCTTTCAACTATCCCATTGGATTGAGGTGTATACTTGGCCGAGAATTGATGCTTGATTCCAAACTCATCACATAGATCATCAACCCTTGTGTTTCTAAACTCACTTCCATTGTCACTTCTCACTTTCTTGATTCTTCTATCAAACTCATTTTGACTTCTCTTGACAAAGGTTTTGAATACCCTAAACACTTCACTTTTGTCAACAAGAAAGAAGACCCATGTGTATCTTTTATAGTCATCCACTATCACAAAGCCATACTTGCTTCCCCCAATACTTGCATATGTGGTTGGTCCAAACAAGTCCATGTGCAACAACTCAAGTGCATGTGTAGTGCTCATCATTCCTTTGTTAGGATGAGTGTTTCCAACTTGCTTTCCCATTTGACATGCACTACATAGCTTGTCCTTCTCAAAGTGAACATCTTTTAGCCCTCTCACCATGTCATGTTTTACTAGCCTCTTTAGTTGCTTCATTCCAACATGTCCCAAGCGCCTATGCCATAGCCAACCCATGCTTGATTTGGTGAATAAGCATGTTGTCAATTGAGCTTCACTAGCATCAAAGTCCACCAAATAGATATTCTCATATCTAAATCCTTTGAAGATCACATCACTTCCATCAACACTAACAATCTCCACATCATCAACACCAAAAATGCATTTCAATCCCAAATCACATAGTTGTGCCACTGACAATAAGTTGAAGTTGAGAGATTCCACTAATAGCACATTGGAGATCCTCAAGTCATTTGATATTGCAATCTTGCCCAAGCCTTTGACCTTGCCTTTCTTGTTGTCACCAAATGTGATAGCATTTGCATGATCATCACCACTAGTGTTGATTGATTTGAACATTCTACCATCTCCGGTCATGTGTTGAGTGCACCCACTATCAAGCACCCAATGCCTTCCTCCGGCTTTGTAATTAACCTATAAAAAGGATCAATTCTTTTTAGGTACCCAAATCTTTTTGGGTCCTCCAAGGTTAGTAACCAAACTCTTGGGCACCCAAATTGCCTTCTTCTTTGGGCCAACCATGGGTGCACCAATGTACTTAGCCTTCACGCCATTAGTGCCCTTAGTAAGCATATAACAAGAATCAAGGCGAATAGATGTAACATGAGCATGCTTCTTGTTTTTATTCTTGTTAAAGCAATGTTGCTCTATATGCCCGGATTGCTTGCAACTATTGCAAAACCGACAGTTGCTCTTCACAAAACAAGTCTTCTGAGGAACAAAAGCTGCCTTGCCCTTCTTGGGGGTATAGCCAAGTCCCTCCTTGTTGAGTGGAGACCTTTGACTACCCAAGCACTTAAGCAAGTGAGCATCTCCACCATAGGCATTGCCTAAGGCATGAGTGAGCTCATTAACCTTGTTCTTAAGGTTCTTGTTTTCTACTACTAATGATGAGTTACATGTAGTAGAAGTAGACATTTTAATTGAGCTAGATGATGATGATGCATTGATAGGAGCAACAATAATAGGAGTGTAAAAAGATTCATCAAGTATATCACAAGTTACTCCTACATTGCATGTCTCTACAACATCCTCAATCTTACTTTGATCAAGGAGGGAGGAGTGGGCTTCCTTAAGCCTAGTGTGAGCTTGATCAAGCTTCTCATGGGCTTCCTCTAGCTTCTCATGAGTAGACTTGAGCTCATCAAAGGATTGCTCAATAGCCTTGTTGGCCTTGCGCAATTCTTTGCACTCCTTCCTCTTAGTCTCAATGTAAGAGTGAGCATCTCGTAGCATGCTTATGAGGTCCTCCTTTGAGTACTCCTCATCATCATCACTCTCACTCTCACTCTCACTCTCATCGGATGATACCTTAGTGTCCTTAGCCATGAAGCATGTTGATGGAGCGTCGAAGATAGAAGGCTTGCTTGAGATAGCAAGACTAGCCATAGCCTTTTTCTTGGTGGTCTTCCTCTCATCATCACTAGAATCACCATCATCGCTTGATGAAGCATCACTATCCCATGTCACAACATAGGATCCACCCTTCTTCTTTTCCTTCTTCTTCTCCTTCTTCTCCTTCTTTTCCTTCTTGTTCTTCTTATGATCATCTTCATCATCACTAGATTGTGGACAATCCGCAATGAAGTGATCTTTGCTTTTGCATCGATAGCATCTTCTAGTTGAGCTCTTGTATGAATCTCTTTTCTTTCTTGCTCCAAAGCTCTTCTTCTTCATGAACTTGCCAAACTTCTTGACAAAGAGAGTTATTTCTTCATCATCAAACTCATTGCCGCTTGTGCTAGCTTCATCATCACTTTCCTCCTTCTTTGCTTTGCCCTTGCTCTTGCTCTTGGAGGATGACGCCTTGAATGCCACGGTCTTCTTCTTCTTCTCTTCCTCTTGGGCTCCCCCATACCGTTCCACGCGGTATGTGTCTTGAGTGACCACATCACCTAGTACTTGGTTTGGGGTTACCGTATCCAACCCTTCTCTCACAAGGATTGTCACCAAGGTATCAAACCTAGGTGGAAAGCATCTCAAGAACTTGTGAGAAAAGTCCTTGTCATCCACCTTCTCACCCAACGCCTTCAAATCATTGACAATGACTTGCAACTGGTGAAACATCTCAGGTATGCTTTCATCATCTTGCATCTTGAAGGTGGCAAGCTTGTCTTTGAGAATGTAAAGCTTGGCACTCTTCACGGCCTTGGTGCCCTCATAGGTCTCCTCTAATCTCTCCCATATTTCACTTGCTCTTTCAAGATTCTTGATTTGCTCAAAGACTTTGATGTTGAATGCTTCATAGAAAAGGTTGATTGCCACATCATTCCATTGAAGCTTTTCTTCTTCTCTTGGAGTTGGATCGGCGGTGTCAATCACAGCAAAGTCATGCTCGATCACATCCCATATCTTCCTATTCATACCCCTTGTGAACACGCACATCTTCCGCTTCCAACAATCGAAGTTGGCGCCGTCAAAATGTGGTGGCTTCCCCCATATAGTTGATTTGAGCCATTGTAACACCGGAGGTTGTAAATCCTCAAACAAACGGTGACCACGGCTCTGATACCACTTGAAAGGTCCGAATGGCTAGAGGGGGGTGAATAGCCTATTTAAAAATCTAGAATCCTGAAACTTAAAGCTCAAAACAGATATCAGATCACACAGTCGGTACTACCGACTATAGGGGCCGGTACTACCGGGGTCGGTACTACCGGCTCCAGGGGTCGGTACTACCGACAACCTAGGAACAACTACGAAAATGAGATGAACCAGATGCAAAATTGAATCTAGCTTATACCAAGGTTTTTCTAAGAGATGTAGATGAAGTTTATACCTTGTCCAAGTAGTGGCTCCTCCCCCAAAGAGTAGATCGAGCCTTCCCACACCTAGAATGAGAGAGGAGGGAGGAAGAACACGAGACACAAGATTTAACCTGAGGTTCGGCCACTTCACAAAGAGGTGCCTACGTCCCTATTGTTGAGGTGACCACTAAGGTCGGAGTCTCTTTCACCTCCTTGCCTCACTCAAGCAACCACAAAGGCTAGTTGAGTTTCTTCACTAAGAATCACGAGGGTGATACAAACACTTCAGAGTGCCCTCACAAATGAGTCAATCACGGGCAACAACCGAAGAACACCTAACCGACTAGGATTCCAAGAACCCAAGAGTAAAGAACACAAATCAAGCCGGAGAGATGTTGGATCCAAGTGCTCAAGACGTAGATCGATGCTTCTCACTCTCTAATCTCACTTCCCTAGCTCAAAGCTTGCAAGAGATTCACTCTAGAATCAAAGGGGGAGAGAGAGGAGGTTAGTCAACACTTGGGAGCTCTCTTTCTTGTGTTTGGGCGCAAAGAATCGGAGAGGTGACGGTTGGAAGTCGGCCGAGCGGTTACTTATACATGTCACGTCTGCGCCACGGTCGGTAGTACCGACCCCCTGGGCCGGTAGTACCGACTACCTCACTTAGCCGTTATATGAAGCGTTGACCCGATGGAAACCACCGACCCTCTGGTCGGTACCACCGGGGGTCGGTAGTACCGGCCCTATGGCGGTACTACCGACAGGCCAACTTTGGATCTACACAGAGAGCATCCAAAACTCCTCCAGACCACGGTACTACCGACCCCCTGGTCGGTACTACCGAGCCCGATACTACCGGCCCTATGGCGGTACTACCGGTAGGCCAAAAATGGCCCAACACAGAGAGTTTGCGATCTACGCACGGAGGGGTTGGTACTACCGGCCTTAGGGTCGGTACTCAGGCTGGGCATAATAACCCGAAACCGAAGACCGAACCCGAACAGACCGAAACCGAGACCGATCAGACTGAAAATTCGGTCATCGGTCCTTAGTTCGGTTCCTAGTCGTTGTACACCGATTAACATATCAGGTACTCGGTTTGTTGGCTCGGTTAACCGATGTACCCAAATAAGCAAAGAAGCCCAATAAGACAAACCGGCCCATGAAGCCCACGAGAATGGCCACATGCCCACTCCTGTCAGTCATTCACGATTCGTGAACTTGTTCTCCAATTGAGAGCTCAACTTTGGATTCCGGCACTCCGTCCAACCCTAGATGCCAGCCGCCACACCACACGCCCACACCGAGCAGCGAGTAGCAAGCGCAGGAGGAGAACAAGCGCGGCGGCTGCCGTCCCGTCGCAGTTCCCGCTGGGCGCTGGTGTCGTCGTGCCGGCCTCCAAGCAACAGCGCTACGACGCTGTGTGGCGAGGCATGGGGCGAGCGATGGAGATTCGGCAAGCTCCATGGATTCCTGCATCGATCTTCTAGTCCCTAAATGAAGAAGCAAGGAAACTTGACTAGAAATCTGGAAGCAGCAGTCTGGAATCTCCCATGTATGTAGTATGAGACTCGATCTCCTCATTCTGTGCTCCATAATGTATATACATGACTCAATCTCCTCTCAATTTTGATAGATGGGAATACAGTTTATGTCGATATGCTGCCTATGAGGCTATGTGTGTTGATTCATCGGTCCTGTTCGGGTGAAACCGAGAGACCGAACAGAAAACCCGAGAGACCGAACTCTCGGTTTGTCAGTTTTCGGTCATAACTTCGGTTTCTAATCCTGAAAGACCGAAATAAAAAAAAACCGAAGAAACCGACCCGAAATTTTGGTTAAAACCGAACGCCCAGGCTAAGTCGGTACTACCGACTTCAGCAACCTGACCTCCGCGCTAAAACAACCATAACTTTTAGCTCCGAACTCTGATTTCGATGATCTTGGACATTTTGGAAAGCTTATTCAGAGGGCTACACAACCCACATGAACTCATGATCCAAAGCAAAAAGGATCAATACAGTTTTCCAATCCAAGATCCATCGCTACTCTTTTTCATCCAAAGTTTTCTCCAAAAACTTCTCTGAGTTGATCCAATTCAACTCCAACACCTTCTCCTTTGCAAATGTGCCAACACCACCAAATGTATACCACCTTGTGCATGTGTGTTAACATTTTCACAAACATTTTACAAAGGATTTTCACTTTCACTCACCACGCCACTCGATCCTAGAAACAAGCAATGTTAGATCGCTCAAGTGGCACTAGATGTTAGACGTCATGAGCATTTTTCACCACATCTATCTAGCCTAGTTTGTATCCCTCTTGATAGTCCGGCTTGCCTATACTCAAGATTAAAAGTAAGAAATAATCTACCACTTGAGCAAGACATCTTTTCTCTTCTTCATTTCATCAATGGTAGAGCACTTGATCACATGAGTGCTTGTGGCCGTCACCATCCTCCGTAGTTGCCACCTTGCTAGCTCCACCACATGGCTTGGTCGTAATCCTTTCTCATAAGCTACACACATTCTTATCAATAGAATTAGACCAAATAGGTTTCATCAATTAACCAAAACCAAACTGGGGCTTTCACCGGGGCCAAGCCCGCGGGTAAGGATCGAGGCCAAGCCTCGTAAGTGTCAGTTGGTTGTCTGTCTCAGGGGGAGTTTCTGTCAGTTGGGTCTCTTGTCAGTTGGACTTGTCAAGGTTGATTCAGTGGCAGTTTGTCTTTCAGCGGCAGTCCAGAGCTTCTCAGTGACAGTGTTTTCCCGTTCTTGTCAGCTATGCGCTGCAAGAACGTCGGCGGTGCTCCGGAGGAATCTCCTCCACGTCCTCCGCCTTCCGGTCAGTGGCTAGGGAAGTTGAAGTTGATCACGCACAGGAAGCGCTCCAGGGCAGAGCGAGAGGCCGAGCAGGCCAAGGCAGTTGCAGACGCTGCAGAGCGAGCAGAGAGGGGAGGTCGTGGTGGTGGCTTGCGTATCGAGGACCAGCTTTCGCCAGAGCAGAGGAGAGCAGTTGAGGAGGTTGAGCGTTGGCATGGATCACCTTCTGACACTCTTATGGTCGTCGGTCATCATACCATGTTCACCTCACCAGGTGTGGAGCCCTAGCATTCTCAGCAGGGCCAGGCAGAGGCCGAGACACCAGAGGAGGCTGAGGCAGAGGCGGCGGCTGAGGAGGAGGTGCCAGAGGAGGTACCCAGGCGTCGGTCGTCCCGTCGCAGGACCCAGGTGCCACCCCGGCCCGACGTCCCTCTGCGGGGTGCACGTGCTCCGACGATGTAATACCTCTGGTGTTAAACTTGTAATTAACCTGACATGTCATCATCTTAAGTCATAATCATTCTTGTCATGCATTAATGCTTGCCTAAATGCTTGATTGCATTTACCCCTTTTGTGTGTAGTAATCCCTTTTAAAACCCCTAAAAGCCCAAATCTTCCTATAAGGGCAAAATGGTAATTTCACCTCTGTGTCTAGCTCTGTGTAAATCTTGTTCAGTTTTGTGCCTTGATGTTTTGTTGTGTTGATCAAAGATCAAAATCAAAAATAGAATTGGAAGTTCTTTTGAAAACCCCTAATTTCCAAACTCTAGTTTTACCCCTCTTTTTATAATTCAAAAACTATTCAAAATTTGAAGTTGGTCCTTTTAGCAAAGTTGTAGATCTTGTCAAGAGGAACAACTTTGGTATTTACAGATTTTCTAGTTTCAATACAAAATCAAAAGTAATTTTGAATTTATTCAAATCCCAAAAATGTCCCCTTTTCAAATTTCAAATGTGATTCAAAAACTATTTGGATTTTGAAAATGTTCATTTTGACAAAGTTGTATATCTCTTTTTTCTACACAACTTTGGTGTTTTAAGTTTTTGTTGCTCAGTTCAAATTTTGGAAGTAATTTGCAAAATACAGAAATCAGTTCAAAGTCAAACCCTAGACCTACCTACTGTTCTTCTTCCTCGCGTAGGGGGGGGACCCGGCCATGGCGCCCCGCCGGCGCTGCGCGTGCCACGTGTAGGGCAGCTCCTCGCCTGCCACCAGTCTGCCGCCGCTGACCCCATGCTCATTCCGCACCCGCACGCGAGCGCTGACCACCTCTCCCGTCCCCCACAGTGCCCAGCAAGCCGCCGCCGCGTGTTCCACGCCGGCGAGCTTACGCCCGATCCCTGCGCGCACGCCCGTCCTTCCGCCAGCGTGCAATCGATTGCGCACGCTTCGGCCAAGCTTATCCGCCTGCACGCGACACTTACCCGTCCCCGCGCACGGCTATAAAAGGGACCGTCGGCCGGCAGAGCTCCTCATCCCCTCCACCACCGTGGCCAGGCCAGTCCAGAGCCTCCGCCGCTCCACCACCTAGCTCAGAAGCTCCGCCGTGTCCTCGCGAAGCTTCCCATCCCCTCGATTTTACCTCCGCCGCCTCCAATCGCCCGGCGTAACCCCATCTTCTCCAACTCCGGCGTACGACCCCGCCTCGGTAAGCAGCAAAATTCGTCGCCGTGGGTTTTCTTCTCATCCATCTGACCCCCGCCCTCTCTTCCTCATCTTGGTGTGCTCCTAACCGCTCCTCGGCGATCTCTTTTGGTGGACAGAGCCGCCGGAACGCCGCTCGCCGCCGAGAGAGCTCCGCCGAAGCACCGCCAACGTCGAGCTTCCTCCTTCGACCCTTGTTCCGCCCCGCCGAGCCCTGCCTCCGACCCGTGGTAAGCACTCGAAGCCCCCCCGGTCTCTGCTTTCACAGCGCAAAGCTCGAGCCAGGCCTCGAGCAAGCACTCACACACTGTCTAGCTCGAGCCAGGCCTCGAGCAGACACGCACCCTCGCCACTTCGCCGAGCCTAGCCTCGAGCGGACTCACGCACCCTCAGCTTCGCCGAGCCTAGCCTCGAGCAAGCATGCACCCTCCGCTTCGCCCGAGCCAGGCCTCGGACGAAACGATTATTTCCGTCTCGCCCGAGCCTCCGAGCCAGGCCTCGGACGAAACAATTGTTTCCGCTTCGCCCGAGCCCTGCGAGGGAGGAGCACAGTGCTCTTTTCTTTTTCCTTTTTGAAAAAAATATGAATAGTGTTCTGTTTTCTTTTTTTTGTGAGAATTAATCTGTTGTTCCTTAAATCCTGAGAAAATTATGGTATGCTCCTTGCACTGTGTAGTATTTTAGAAAAATATGAAACTTGACTTTTCTGCAAGAATTTGAAAATGTAAAATCCCTTTTTTAATTAATAAATGGGTGGTTTTGGATTTCTATAAAATCATTTATAACTCCAAAAATCATGAGATAAATTTTTGTGAGCTTCCTATGCCATGTTTAGTCTCTGGTGAAATTTTGAAGTCTTTTGGAACAAGTTGATTTTTGAGCTCTTATTTTAATTGTTAAATAGTGCCTTTTGTTAATTAATGCCTAGATTTATTTGAGCACCTTAATGACCTCCAAATATTATCAAATTTGTTTTGCCATCTATCTACACCATAATGAACTTATGTGATTAATTTGGTAATTTTTGGAGCAACTGCATAAAATGACCTTTTTTTTAAATAATTAAGAAAATAGAAAAAAGTGATTAGGGTTCATGTTGTATGCCCTGTGTTGCATTGTTCCTGCTAGCATACTCATGTGCATGCATCATTGCATTCGTATAGTCACCGAAGAAGGAGTCAAAGTCGAGGCCGCCGCCGACGAGCCTGCTCTCGAAGTAACCCCGAGCTTCGACCTCTGCACCTCCAACCCTAAGCCAGCTGTCTTTGCTCTTCAAGGCAAGCCCCGGTGCATTTAGCCTTTCCTTGCTTTTATAAAAAGTTTTACTTAAATGCTTTTGAGTTAAATTACTGCATTAGGTGATAGGAGTTGTGTGATGACTTTTTACCTGCACTTTACCTCCACCAAAGATCCCCTACCCTGTTTAAAAACTATTTGCAAAATGCTTAGTATTGCTATGCAATAGATTTGCAATAAAAATGTCAATTTCAAAAGTGTGATCACTTAAAGAATTTTTATGGGAATTTGGCTTTACTCCCCGGCTATTGGCTAGGTATCTGATCCGTACCTAGTCAATTGCGAGGAGAGGTTGTCCGAGCGTACGGTGCCGTCATGTTGAAGTCCGGGACTCAACAGTTGACACCGACCGGGACAGGGTTGAAAAACTGACAGGACTATTACGCTTGGGTGAGATATAACCAAGGTATAGTTCTGGCAGAAAAATTAGGGACCATCCGTATGGGGGCCTGCTGGTCAATACTTGTAACTATTCACATACTTCGGAAAGCTCTGGCTTCGAGGAATCCTTTATTGGACCGACAACCGCGCACTGGGAGTGGAGAGATGGCGGAAGTAGCATGTACCCACGTGGTCGTCGTACCTGGATATGAGTGGTGTACTGTACTTCCGGGTGGCGTAGGACCGGGCCCAATCTTGGAGGAATCGTGGTAGACGAGATGGCATATGCAAGCTTGGGTGCTACATATGCAGTGTGGATAGGGATCCTCAGCTGAGTATTATTTATCCGGATTAACGTTGCTCCTCGGTTATGGAGACTTGGTCACTGACTGTCAACGGAGAGTGGTTCTCAACTAGGTATGTTTTGGAAGGTAAAATGAATCATGAACAATGAAGGATTGAGAAATACTGGAATCTTTCCAAAATAGAACAAGGTTTACAAAATGCTTTTCTGCAAAATACTTGGTCTTGCTTAAGCCTTACCTTGACTACCCTAAGCCTCTCATCCCTGAGTCTTCTCCCTTTCCTTTAGTCGGGTAAGTCTTGTTGAGTACCCCAGTACTCAGGGTTTGTTACCCATGTTGCAGGTATGACTGAGTCCCCGATGTGTCTTGCGCCCTGTTGCATGACCATCGTCCAGGAAGAGGCCGATGAGGCCGAAGAATAGTTGTGCACCCTCGGGCTGGGTGATTACAAGTATCTTATTTTGTTGTACTCCGCTACGTTGCCTATTCCTATTTCTATCACCCGAACATGGTTTGTAATAACTACACCTTTAATTTTATTTGGAACCTCGGTTTGTAAAACTAATGTTATTTAAGTCTTCCGCTCTGTATTCCGATGTTATTTGTAAAAATATCCAATGTTGTAACCGAATGGTGAGATGATCCTGCGGACATTGGGCGCTGATGCAGCCCGGTGACGAACAGTCTTAATCACACGGAACATCAGTTCGGCTGTCAGTGGATGACAGGGATCGGTGGGCCATGGGATTAGGGCCGTTCCGTCACAGACGAGGCGTCCGCCACAGATTTTGTGACTTGACCTCCGGGCGGCCACCTGTTCATTGATCCAGACTCTTCGCTTAGTGCCAGTTGAGCAGTGGTTTCTGAGGGAGCGTCAGCCGTAGGCAGGGCCCGACTTCTACACTGTGCTCTAGGAGGATTTTTACCAGGGATACAGGAACGCCGGCATCTGCTTGCGTTCACAGTGAGTTTGCCCCTGGAGGCAGTGGTCACAACGGCTGGAGAGCAGATTTGCCCCATCCTGACGTACCTACCTGGTTTAGCAGACCTTCTAGGGCGGTCTGGCTCATATATTGAGGACTGGGTCTTTCAGTTCTATGCTTCACTTTGGGTGCACCCTAACAGAGAGACCATAGAGTTTGCCTTCAGAGGGGAGCACTACAGGTTGTTCTCATCAGAGATCCGAGAGTGGTTTGGACTGCAGCACTCACAGACCTGAATCCACGAGCTGTGCTACGATATGACTGAGCCACCCAGATGCCCTCACGGTGGTGCACAGCCGCCGACAGACTTGGTCCGTCTGTGCTTCACTGAGCCCTTCGGTGAGGGTTCAAGTCACACTCCTAGGGATCTTACCCCTACGACTCGGATCCTCAATGAGGTTCTCCGACGGACCCTGCTACCCAGGGTGGGCTTTAGAGAGGGTCTCTCACGACTCCAGCTTTGGTTACTTGCTTACATGGTCAGGCAGCAGGAGTTCGACGTCTGGGACGTCATCCTTTGTGAGATGGAGGACACAGTAGCAGAGGGCATCAAGGCCCGCAGGCAGCTACCCTATGCTCATTGGATTTCCTACATTATGTGGAAGGTAGCAGTCACTACAGGGTCTCGACCAGGCCAGTCACTCACCAGTCCAGCGACTGTGTTCCCTGAGTACAACATGAGTCAGCTATTGGGACACGTCGAGACCGCAAGCAGCCAGAGTAGCAGCGACCGACCAGCTCGAGACAGCGGCCAGAGGTGCCCGAGTCGGCTCAGGAGCAGGACGAGACAGTCCGAGCCCTCGTGGAGCAGGAGCTTGCACATCTAGAGGGAGACGGACAGTTTGTCGCCGAGGACCCCACAGACAGCTCCGACGAGGACTAACACCTCCCGCCTCACGTTCAGTCTCGCTCACACGACACTGAGGCTGGGACGTCTGGCACCTCCAACCCCGCACTGCTAGCTATATTATCTCGGATGGAGGAGAAGCAGAGGACAGTCACACAGGACGTCCAGAGGCTTGCACAAGAGCAGCAGCGACTGGCTCAGGCACAAGCCCTTGCACAGCAGCAGGCCCAGGAAAGGTCCGATGCACTTCAGCGTCAAATGATGGAGCTCCAGCAACAAACTTTGACCTTCATGGAGCGTATCATGAGCGGACCTCCTTAGTGGCAGTGGCAGTGGCAGCAGCCTCCCCCGCAACAACAGCTCCAGTGGCCGCCTTCAGTTCCACTGCAACACTAGCAGTACAGCCAGTAGCCGCAGCTCTCAGGCCCGGGTCCCTCTCAGTTCACCAGCTTTACTACTCCGCCTAGAGGGGCCCCGTTGTTCAGTCCACTTCACACTAGTTTCACGCCACATCCGACAGAGTCTCTGTTCGCGACGACCACCACAGTGACGCGTGACCTGTCTGCCAGCTTCAGCGAGCTCACTGGGTTTCCCACGCCGGATCTTCAGGGCCCAGTTCAGACGTCGATGGCTCCAGGGACTTCCACCACTGAGACTCTAACTAGCTTCGTCGCGTCCTCTGAGCAGACTAAGGCAATTCTGTCAGAGCTTACTACTTCCGTTCAGCTTGAGTTGTCAGTTATACCCGAGCTTCCGCACTCTGATCCTCAGGATGACATGGCTACCGAGACTGCTATAGCGACCGAGCAGACCGAGCAGGCAGAGCAGTCAGTGCCAGAGCCGAACCGGACCGCTTCACCGCAGCTTCCAGCTCCAGAGGGTCAGCAGGCTACCGGCGACTCCTCGATCGACTCTGAGGCGCTTCTACAGCAGTTTGAGTTCTCCCAGCGCACTCCGGAGACTGCACCTGACTCGTCTGTGCCACCTCCGCCCTCTGACGCTTAGTTTGGTGCTTGACGCCAAAGGGGGAGAGTGGTCGAGTATAGCGATAGGGGGAGCGATGTGAGAGGGTCTTGATTCTTATGTTGTGTTATATTCACATACGCTCTTTGCCTGTCGCATCTTTTGCACTATGTTTATGCTCATATATTTGTGCTATGGACCTCATGACATGTTTTGTGCTCACTATGATATCTTAATTGACATGTCATTATGTTTCGCTCGATTGCTTGCGCTTAATTCTCATTTGTTATGTATTCGAGCTCTTTACTCTTGCACTTGCCATTCACTCTAACTTGTTGAGTGCAGGATGTTGGCATGATATGTATGAGCTTGCCCCTAATCATTTTCTCTTATTCATTGCAAGTTCATACATGTCATGATTTGAAAACCTCTTCTCTCTATACTAGAGGTCGTGTTGTCATCCATCACCAAAAAGGGGAAGATTGAACGCATCTTGGCCCCTAGTGGGTTTCGGTGATTGGATGAAACACAAGATTACTGTGACTAACGTGTGTTTTGCAGAAACAGGGATGAGTTAGGTCATGGTATTGGCGACGATACGGGCACATGGAGTTCATGTCCCCTGGCGATGGATATCGTTTCGGTTTTCAAAGGACGGACGTTGAAGACGGTGGTAGACTAGGCTAAGTGTCATATGGTGTTGGAGGACACTTAGGTAGTCTTAGGTCTTTGTTTTTCCTTTGACCATACTATAAAGGGTAGCGTGAATCAGTAGCTTGACCTAGATGAGTCTATTGAGGTAGGTGTGGTGCACACTTGTTATTTCATAGCCCTAGGTAGCTTTGAGAGAGCCCTTATGTCATGAGGATGAAAAGTCGTTAAGGCCGTGTCGCGATCCGAGATAGTTTTGCCTGTGAAACAGGCATCGGACGCTGGCCTGGTGAGCATCGGACGCACGTCCGATGCTCACTAGACTTGGGTCAGTCTGGTGCGTGGCATCGGACGCGCCCGTGCCACTGTTCACTTGCGAGTGAACTTGGGCATGCATCGGACGCTGAGGGCCATCGTCCGATGTCCATGCAGAGAGGTTCCAAAGAGGTCAGAATCGCATCGGACGCGTCCTTTGCGAGGGCATCGGGCGCTGCCCAGCGTCCGATGCTCCTTTAAAATGTCTGACAGGTAGTACAGTTGACCGTTGGTCGAAGGCATCGGCGCGTCCGATGCTAGGCATCGGAGCGTCCGATGCCTCCGAAAAGTGACATGTTCAGTGCTCTATTGGATGGCCGATTTGGGGGAGTATTTATACTCCTCCCCCTCCTCCATTAGAGTGTTCTTGCCACTTTCCTTTGCTGAGAAACACATTGTGAGTGTGAGAAAGAGCAAGAGCCCTAGTGAGGTTGAGAGAATTAGTGACCTCCTAGTGAGAATTGAGTAGCAAGTGTGCATCCATCCATCTCTTTGGCTTTGTCTTGGTCAAGTGAGAGTTCTAGCTTGTTACTCTTGGTGATCGGCATCACCTAGACGGCTTGGTGGTGATCGTGAAGCTTGGTGATCATTCGGAGGCTTGTGGATGACCCAAGGAGGCTTGTGACCGGTAGTGAGCGATTCACCGGGCCGGAGTGGCAAAGAATCAGCTCATAGTGAGCACTTGATCCTTGCGCGGATCAAGGGGGAGCGATACCCTTGCGCGGGTGCTCCAACGAGGACTAGGGGGTGTGCCGACACCTCGATACCTCGGCAAAAAGATCGTCGTGTCATCTCTACTCTCTTTACTTACGCATTTACATTTGAGCAATTCAATTCCGCAATTTACTTGTTGTTCATTCATACTTGAATTGCTTTGCTAGAGTAGAAATGGCATAGTGATAGTATTTTGTGCGGTAGAGTTTAGAGAAACACACTTCTAGGCACAAGAGGTTAATTGGGCTTGATAGGTTTTAATTTGTGCTAAAGTTTTAGAAAAGCCCAATTCACCCCCTCTTGGGTATCTTGATCCTTTCACCGTCAAAGTGTGGAGGCCTAGAGGTATCCATCTCAACCACTCTAAAAAGGCGTCGGCTCGAAGATGGTGAAGCCAAGAGTCCACAAATGAGCCAACCGGCTCTGATACCAATTGAAAGGACCGTGACGCCTAAGAGGGTGTGAATTAGGCAACTTAAAACTTCTACTCTAAACTATGGCCTCTAAATTCCACCTAATCAAAACCTATGCAACAAAGTAAACTATCCAATGTGTAACTAAGGTTTTGCTAGGTGTTTTGCTATCTCTATCGCAAAAGAGTTTTGCAACCTATAATCCAAACCTATCAACTAGCCTATCAACTAAGCAAGGAAAGGTAAAGAACACAACAAAGGTAACAAGTAAAGCGCGGAAGCTAAAGAGTGTGTGTTGGCACAAAATGCGTCGCACCGTGCCTCACAGACAGCAAGCCGAAAAGCGTAGCTTCAATTGGGTGCCCGGACGGTTTGAAATCCGGAGACGTGCCAGTCGGTTTGACCTGAAAGCCAACAAGGGATAAAACTGTGAGAATAAATCTGGAACATGCCGGATGAGACCAGACAGTTCCATATTTACGGCTCTGAAGCCACTCACAACGACATATAGATATAGAAGCTATCTGTCAACAAGTTTTAAAAAATCATTCGGCTAGCTCCAAGCACAAGCATATGTAAATAATCAGTTGTCGAATGTACATTCATAAAAGATATGCTTGAACAAAAGATAAATTATAAAATAATGTATAACCAAGTTCGGCAAACCAGCCGAATTGGGGTCCATGAAGAAGGAACATGCAAACCAAAAACGATTAAACTAATCTAAAACCTGCATCTGCCGCACGATACCTAGTTTTATCAAAGCCTAAGCATGATTGATATGTATGAACCCACAACACGTAACAATCTAGATTATAAATTAATTCGGCCATCATGGTTATTCGATCATCGGAAGAAACAAGTAAAAACTTGTAAAGCAAGGCCGAACAAAAATCAATCTAGATTGGGCAAAAGAGTGTTATAAAACTTAATTAAATAAGTCATGCAACACATGGTAACTTAATGAATCTACTAGATTTTGCCAAATCTAATAGAGCCGATAACTATCTTGCTTTTGCTAAACGTATCAATAAACGCCTGCCGCACGGTATTTATTCATAAGCAAAGCACAAGCGAAGACTTCTTGATCATTAGCAAAGGTCTGCCGCACGACCATTGCAAACAAACAAGACTACTTGCATCACATCTAAATCCACCGCATGATACTAGACATGATAACAAGGTTGCCGGGACTTACGGAGGTCGACGTATCGATGATTCCTCTCGAAGAACTCGACGACACGACAAAGGACTCGAAGATGGCACGGGGCTGATTTGTATTGATGTGGTTGTGAACACCTATTACAATGGCCGGGGGTTTATATTTATACCCTGAGCTAATAAGAGTCCTGAACTAAACATTACGTACAGAACTTGACTCTAAAGAAACATCTAAAAGGAAATAAAAAGATACATGGACTCTATCTTCCTTCACGTAGAATCCTTTCTAATAAAGTTTCCTCCATCAACGTGTCTTGGATTCAACCGACCAAAACTCTCGTGTATGTACGTATATTGATGCCTTCCATATTTGCTCGTGAGGCTTGAATAAACATGAATAAATATCTTAATTGGCCATGTACGTTGATATTGATATGTATGTTTGGCTGTCCACGTATACATACATATTTTTTCCTTTGATCTCCTAATTTCTTCTAGCTGTATGTATAGGAATTGGACTCGGATCCCTCTTGTTGGCTCCTTCATGTATACGAAAAGCAACATGCTAGCCGATGAATCATATTCTCGGCTTTGGCTGTAACACCCCTGGTGTTAAGCGATAATTAAAAACCCTAATTAAGTTGTTTAGTGCATAATCATCTGGCATCATGGCATAAAAGCATTTCATGTTTTAAGTATAAATTGTGATGCTTCACATGCTTTAATATAAGTGTTGCATGATCTTGGGTGATTTACATAGTATTGTATGTTGCATGAGAGTGTAGTTAAGTGTCACATAAAATGATGAGTAGAAAGCTTTAATTTTCTATATCCTTTTTAATCCCTTTTCTATAAGTCAAAAAGTAAGTAAAATTTCAAAGTGATTTCAAAAGCAAAGTTGTAGCTCTTGTTGAGAGGCACAACTTTGGTATTCAAAGTTTTCAAAGTTTTTGTACAAAATTTTGAATAAATTTGGAATCTTTCAAACCTTGAATTTGACCCCTAAACTAGATTTCAAAAACTAAAAAGAATTAGACTTTGGTCTTTTAATCAAAGTTGTAGAGAGGATTAAAAGAAACAACTTTTATTAAGATAGATTTTCAAATTACTAAAGAAAATCTGAAGTAATTTGGAAAACAAGTTTGAATTGGTTTCAAATTGAAAATCAATTTCCAAAATCAGTTTTTATCCCCTTTTGTGTAGTTTCAAAATTAAGCATAATTTGGATATATGACCAAAAACAAAGTTGTAGATAATTTTATAAGGAACAAATTTTATTTTCGTAAAAATTTGAAGTTGTTAGTCAAATTCAAAAATAATTTTGAATTCAAGATTGAGGTCATTTCAAATTCAAAATGTGATTTGGAAAACTAAGCACAATCTGAAGATGCTCCTTAAATGAAAGTTGTAGATCTTAATTTTTAGAGCAACTTTTATTTTGGAACATTTTCATGTTACTTAATGAATTTTGGAAAAGAAAAAGAAAGAAGTTTTTAAAATCTTCCTGTGCTAAGTTCGGGGAACAAGCACCAGGGGGAAAGAACCGAAGCAGAGCAGCCTGGCTGCTTGCCGCCGCCGCCGGCGCTGCCGTGGCCGTTCGGCCGGCTTCGCGCGTGCGCCACGGAGGAAGCCACATCAAGCGAACAAGCAGGAGGTGTCGACCGCAGGCTCGTCCTTATCTCGCTCCCTCGCGCACCGCCGTCCTCTTTTCCTCTCCCTCTGTTCTCTGTTTCCTGACCGAAAAGCAGAGCAAGCCGCCGCTGCCTCTTCTCGCCGTGCTCGCCCCACCTCTATCCCTTGGCGTTCGCAGTCGTCTCCGCTGTGTTTTTGTGCATCCGTTGAGCTCGCGGCGCCATCCCTCTTGGCCTGTATCGGCCGGGCGCCGAAAGCCCGACGCGGCCGCCACCATAGCCGCCGACCTCCCTCCACCGCGGCCAGCCAGGGTGAAGCCACCTCCATCCCATCCAGCGTGAGCGGCGTGTTGCCAGAGGTCTCTTGCACCCCAGAAGTCCGCCACCGAGCCCCTACCTCCGTGTTGTCGCCTCTATGTCGTAGCGCCGCTGTGCCAGTCCCCACCGCCCCGCCATAGCCGTCGCCACGGCCAGCTTGCTCCGTACCACCTTCGCCCACATCAGCGCAAGCACCGCATCAAGGTGAGCTCCCTGAGTACATAGGGCTCCCTTTCCTGGTCGCTACCGTGCCCTATCGACCGGAACGCCGCCACGCCGATGAGCCTCGTCGGGCAGAGCCGCCATGGCCACGGCTGGGTGTGCTCCCTTGCCCTAGCTGCCGAGCTAACCCTCTCAGGTGTGGTGCAGGTTCGTCCCGAGCGCGAAGGTGCCCTTGTAGACGCCGGCGAGCCCGCCGGCGACGAGCTGGGGACGGGTCAGCGCCGTCCCAGCTCTGGTCGTGACCATAGTCAAGGCCAGACCGAGCTCTAGTGACCGGGCTCCTCTGGTCCGTGGTCTTGGGCCGGTCTGAGCCCAGTAGATTAGGATTTGTTTTGTTTTTCTTTTTCTGAAAATGATTATTTGTGCAGATGATTGTTTAATTCATAAGTAATTATGTGTTGATGCTAAAATTGTGAGATAAACTTTGTTGTGTTCCTTATGTTGTGATCTATCCATGAAAAATATGAAGCTTGATGTTTGAATAAATTTTGGTGGTGATTTAAATTTTCTTTTTAATTAATAAATGAGACTTTGATGATTTTTGTAGGCTTAAATATATGTCCAAAAATTATGAAACTAATTTTTATACTGTTTGTACCATGTGCTTAACCTTCACAAAGATTTTGAAGTCATTTGGACAAAATAATTTTCATGCTAGTTTTATGCTTTGTTTATTAATTAAATAATGCATGAAACTTAAATAATTTGTGTAGGCTAAAATAATGATCCAATAATTATGAAATTTGTTTTGCAACTGTTATTTACCATAACCAATCATCCCTAGAAGTTTGAGTTCAATTTGACAAATTTTAATTAAAACTCTAATTTCCTTAATTGATTAATAAAGTATAGTAATAGAGCTTGTTTAAGTAATTCGTTAACAAAGATGATTAGAAAGAGGTTAGGACTGACCTTTGTTACCTTAATGATCTTTTGTTTGATATGTTGAATGTCATGATGTTGAGTTGTCATGTATAGCATTGAAATGAATAAAGTAGTGTATTTGATCTTGTATGCATGAAAGGATGAGGCTGCTAGACCAGTTCTCGTTAAGAGACTGTTTTCATGATTGTGATTCTGTTATCTGTGAATGAGTTGTATAGAGAAGTCATAGCCAACTTCTATATCTAGTTTGTCCTGAAATTTCATGATTTTAGGCCTGCTAGATTAGGAGTTATGGTTTTTATAAGTCGGCAGATCAGATCTGTCATATCCTCTGGACAGATCTGGGTAATGTAGTGGTTTGAGCTAAGTAAGTTGTGAATCACCTGCTGGCCATAATAGGAAAGTCGTAGTAAATTTTATAAGCTTTCTAGATTGTTAAGGATCACCATTTTTGATGACCCCTAGCTCCAGTTATGGGTGTTGGAAGTTGGGTCAGCAAATCTGTCCTAACTCTGGACAGAAATGTTTATCCAAGTTGGTTAACCTAGTTGCCTATAGAACCAACCCTAGGTGATAATAACAAGTTTGAAGACAATTTGATAAGCTTTTCAAATTGTCTAGCATCACCCCTTTTGGATGCTAGGAGCTCTGGTTATGGCCTGTTTAGTGTAGAAGGTTTCATCTGTCCAAAGTTTGAGTAGCAGTTTCTACATCTTTTGTGACTTTGGGTTATTGTTTGAAGACCATGGGACATCCTCACCCCGTTGTCACATGGCGTGGTTGATGCTTTGATAAACCTTAGTTACTATAGTTAACCCACCTAAAGGTGCTTAGTGGAAGTTGTATGTATAGCTAGGAATCTTAGTTGGTAAGTTGCAAGTTGGTTTTGTTGGTTTGCAACTTTACCGCGAAGGAAAGTTGTACTCGACTTTCCTTATCTTGTGTTAACCTCTGTTATGCATTTGAATTATCCTGCACCTTAGCATGCATTCAATGGCATCATACTAAGCATACATCTTGTATCTACGTGTAGTGCACGAGAGTGCTGGAGTCGTGTTGATCAAGCGTTGGTGATCACCCTTGTCGAACAAGCCTCGGGAGGAGATCCTTGTTGGACAAGCTTCGTCGAGAAGACTTAACTTCAAATCAGCAACGGAACTAACTTGTGTGGATTCTTCTTAGATCTTATCTTCCCTGCAACGAAGGCAAGCCCCGGTTCATTTAACACTTTCCTTGGATTTACAATTACACTTATTTTCGATAAACTGATGCATAAAATGTTTATCAAATAAATGCTTTAAACCTGTTGATGCATGACCAACCTTGTTATCGATATATCATTCCTTGATACTTGTTTTAGGCCACTGATAGAAATGCTTAGCCTTGCTTTATAAAGCTTTGATAAATGTTTTCGATACTTATCGTTTTGGAATGATAACGAGAAAGAATGATGGTTAAGACCAGACGGGCACATACACCGAACCTTGGGTTGGTGTAGGGTGACCCGGATGTGTCGGATTAGGGTAACCGTTGTTGGCCTGCTAGATTGAGAAATTGTGAAGTACCGATCATATGCTACGGTAAGCCCTGCCTTGGTGGTTCTTAAATGAGAACGGCTAATCGCGCACTGGGAGTGGAGAGATGGCGGGAGTACTAGCTACCCTCGTGGGTCGAAGTCCCGGATTGGAGGTGTACAAGTACTCTCGGGTGGCGCGGACCCGGTCTTGTTTGGAGGATCCGAGGCTGGGGTTGGTATATGTGTGATCCAGGGTCTACATATATCGTATGATCGTGGAAAACTACCAGATTTGGTTGAATCGGTTCGAATCGTCGTGCTCCTCGGTTAAGGAGACTCAATCTTTCGACCTGCACGGTAGAATAAAAATAGAACTGGTTTAAGAAAGAATGAAGATGATCTTTCATGAATAGTCACCTTTAATTCTTTCTATATACTTAAATGTATAAGTAAAATTTGGGTCTAGGTTTACTTAGTAAGCTTTTATGCAAATGAAAAATTCTGTTGAGCCTACCCAAACCAGCATGACCCTGAAGTCTTTTCTGTTGACGGATAAGTCTTGCTGAGTATCGACCGTACTCAGGGTTTGTTAACCCCTGTTGCAGGTTTCTAATAGGTGATGTTGATCATGATCATGTCAGTGGGCTTGACGTGATCTGGTTGTTCTTCTTCTCCAACTTAGGTACTCCACCTAAGTGTGGTTTCGTCATACTATTCTACTTCCGCAATACCAGTTACGTTTATGTAAAAAGTAACTTATTCATGGTTTTGTAAAATTATTTATCTTTCTTCCGCACTCTGATGGTATTTCGTATCAACTGTTGTAATGTTGTAATTATTCCAACCTTCATGATGATGATCCTGTGGTTCGTGGATAATTCGGGGTTCTCTCGGGAACACCCGACAGATCTTTCCAGTGATGTGGTACATGTGCACAGTATATATGCTGCTAATTCATGATTGAGAAAATTGCAGCACCTATGGTAATTTTTTCTTTGTTTGTGGCTGAGAATTTGGGATATATCCAGTAGGTTGTAGTGCTCGCCGAGGACTACCCAATCACCGAAGAGAGGGATAATTTGGTTGTTGCATGGATGTTGTCATCTCTTTCAATTGGATTTGCCAAAAATCTACTACTAAATTTCCCCTTCGTTCTATTTTGATTCATTTTATTTCATTGTTTTCTTATCAGTCATGACTCATGAGTATATGAACCTATTCATGGTTAGGTGACCTATTACATGAGTTGGACAAGGAATTTTCAGCCATGGACTGCTTTTTAGCGGCTCCAATTGTTGTTTCATTGTGTCTAATATTTGAAAAGAACATAATATATTATGCTAGCAGTAAGTTAGTGTTGAATAATGTACTGCAAACATAAGTATCTCCTGGTTTATTCTGTTAATTAACCTTTGCTAACAGGCTAAAGTGCATTGGTTAGAAACAAGAATGGAGGATCAAGGAGTTTTCAACGTAATTAAAGAAGTTGTCAATTTGCATCAAACAAAGATCTAAAAGCTATATGATAGTGGTGTTACTATTTTGTAATTGTGGTTGCAGGGGAGGGGGCTGATTGGGCACAGGTCGAGGAAGGTGCATAGCACCTAATCAATGCGGTATGTGGTATTCATTATGTGATAAAAATCTTAATGAATTCATTTATTTTTAATATATTTTGTATCTTAACATAGCGTTAGATGACTTATATATAGTTACCGTAGCAGCTAAGCGGGGCGTAAACTGTTAAGCTTGATTCCCAGTCTGGTTAATAATGTTGAATTGCTAAAGTTGCATGAAAAAAAAATAATTAACAGTAATATACTTGACTAGATGAATGGATGAAAATATGGCAGCGCTGTCTAAGGAGACATCCCCAGGTTATCTTCCTTTGGTGGACTCGTGTATGAATCTCCAGGTAGTAATTTGGTTGCACTATTTGAGTGGTCATCTCTATCGAATACTTTAAATGAATAGCTATCATCTATTGGGTACTGAATGACATACAAAATTCGTTGTTGCCTTTTTTTCTACTGTGTGCAACTTGCCAACACCAAGGAGTACATTGATGGGCAATTCTCTGGAAACCTGGGAGAGATTCTGATCAGGTAATGTTTCTCTCTTCGTTCAAAACTGGCCGGTAAACCTCCCTCCCTTGACCTGCAATTCTAGGTAAAGGCACAATGCATTGACAGTGAGGGAACCAGTAGCTGTTGTTTGGAAATTAACCTTTATAGTTGGTAGAAAACTGTTCATGTATAGTTCATGTACCTCCCAACGACCAGATACACTAATTTCTTGAAGCTAGCCAGTTTTGAGGGATTAAAAGTCTGGGATGTTTATAGTGGTGTCAATAATGCAAATTCTGACCCAATTAGAAAAGGGTAACAACAAAACAAAGCTTGTGAAAGTATTTCAGTTATTTAAATCTTATTATATATTGATGTATGGATTTTGGGCTACTTGCTGCCATGTGCTTTGTTTTACAAGTACATATATATTACTTGATCAAGTTACAATTACAAATAAGTGATGTTCAGAGGTTGTCTCAAATAAACAACTGCAATTTTAAGTTGCAAACCTTCCATCCTCAAACCAGTTCTTTGGACTATGACTCTCCTTTTTCTTGTTGCTCCATCCATTGTTGTCTTTATCAAATAGCTTAATTCTTATTATGAGTATGAGTTAAACTTTAAGTCAGCCCTTATTTGCTTATGTTTTTTCCTGCAAAATTGTATTGGCAATCTGATTCTGTTATTTAGCATTCTGGTCACATGTAACCTTTATATCCTGGTGTAATTTTCTTGTGGCAAGTATGTGGATTCCCATCCAATTTAGTTGACTGTACTGAATAATTTTAGATTTCCTAAATTTAGGCACTATAAGAAACCTAACTAGCTGGTGGAGCAAGAGAACAATTGTCAAATGATGCACAGAGGGTAAGAATAAATCTGTAAGCTTCATATGAGGTTGTTGAGGGGCCTCATTGCACTAAATAAGTTAGTCGGGATTGTCTCATCCTTTTTCCTATAAAATATTTATTTTTAGGATTAAACTCAAAACCTGATATGCAAATAATTGTAGGCTAAATAAATATTTTGAGTTTAGAAATTGCACTAATTAAGTCCAGAAATTGTACTTATTTCTCGATTCACATTCTAAATTATATTTTGAACTATTTAATTTTCAAAGTATGTGAAATCACTGAAACAACACAGCTAGAGAAAAGGCATATATTCTTTTTTTCGTTTCTCTTTGTTTCCTCTTACTGCTCCCAATTTTCAGTGGACAGTTTGATTTTCTATTATTTACACAATCTGTTGGAACACCCAAAGAGCTTTGTGACTGGAAGCAATTTCAACCTCATCTTACTTAAAAAACGATGGTTTAGTACCATCACTTTTGGTCTGCACATATCTGCATTACAGAGATTAACTCTGGTGAAATTGAGCACGTCGGCATCAGAGTTTGAACACCTCTTGATTTCTTTCTCTTTTTTCCTCTTATTTTTTGATGTATTATTAGTAGTCTTTTTTCCTGGTTTCAAAACATAACTAGGCAAGGTAGGGAAGGATCAACAACTTGAGTGAAAAGTTGTGCCACAGCTTGGTCGAAACCTGTGGGACGGCAACAACGCAGTGAATGCAGGTATGCAGCTATGCAGGTGATGTTACTTGTAGGAAATTTTGATGTGTACCATAAGGTAAATGATAGTTCTTGTGAAAGAAAGTTATCCTTTTAGTTGTGGGTTAGATTTTGGTATGAATGTAAATATGGTGTTGGTGCTTAGCAACCAACTCTTGATGTAAATATAGAATTTATTTCAACTTGAATTCTTGTCATCGATTATACGAATTGAGCAGCCAATTCCTATGGCAAATACATATTTTTATTTCTATCTGAATTCTTCTTATATATTATATGAATTCTCTCGAATGTGCATCAGTATTTCTTAAAATTTTCAGTTTAATTCTTCCTTTCAAATGAACATTTTTATGGACACGTGCGTGTCGCAAGTCTCCAACGCAAGGGTATTTTGGATTGGCATTTTTCAGGTGGGCAATCAGTGAGTAATTAAGATTGCATTCTTCATGGCAACAACAGGTGAGCAGCTGCCTCTAGGCCAAGGCGCAAGGTGATCCACCATGCTCTGCCTATATGTTAGGTATTTGTGTTTATGCCCCACTAGCCACTGTCCCTGCGTGCAGCAGGTTGACACTCTTATTTATATATTGAATTCTTGCGTGTTGTGATCTTGTGCTCCATAACCTTTGTCTTAATTTGGTTGTTTTTGTATATGGTACCTTTTTTAGCATTCAAGGGCTCACATGTCTATCATGAAAGCCTTTTTTATTATTCAAAACTACTTGATTGTGGCTGCTTTCAAGCAGTAGTAGCAGGATGGCCTTCTATGTTTGATTTGACAACATCCCCAAACTCTAGCTACTAGCATATTGCCTGCATTTTCAGATTGCATTCAAGCTCGTGCAATCCTGATAAGCGCAAAGTCATGACTCAATAATTGTTTGTTTATCCTATAATCTTCTTTGTTATGTGATGCCATCTATATCTGTAATAGGCTTTCGATTTCGATATTATTTGTTTCTTCTAGACGAATTGAATTAGTACCAGAACCATGCTTACAAGTGTCATAGTGTATTTAATTTGACTTTATATGTATCAAGAGGGAGACTTATGTAATATTGATATTTTAAACATCGTGCTTGTAGTATTTTTCGCTTGATAATAGCTACACACTCTTCGGTATTGGAAAGGTTTAGAAAAATTGTTGCTAAAATGACACTAATGACCAAACATACATGATAAAAAAATACCAATAACTGATATAAGGGATTTTTAAAATGAACAAAACAGGGTAGTGTTACATTCTGTTTTTACATTCCTATAAAGGAGTTATCTTATTATTTTTGTATGTGATTGTTTTCACTGAATTTTAAGAAGAATTTTTTATTGTCAACATCACAGGTTGAAAAATAGATGGTTCTAGGCACACTAGAAGATGTCTTAAAATCTGAAATGCTCTTTTTGCTCTCAAGATTGTCATCCAAGTCAATCATTTTGTTTTCTGACCAGGTAGTGCAATGCTATCAATCATAAAATTGTGTTTCCTATTATGTCATATAAGCACATAGTTTTATTTATTGAAAAGTTCAATTTAAGTGATATAGGGTCCCAAATTTCTATTGGAAATTTTGTTTTCCCTTTTTCAAACAATATTAATTTTCCCATATGTAGGGCTGGTGTGTCTGAGTGGCCCCTTGACCCAGCTCTCAAGCCGGTGATTCGGACTGGATCCTTGGCGTTGGCAATGGGAGACCCCCCTCTGTTGGCCTTCCTTGTGAATTTTTCCCTATACTTCAACCTTTGTTAGTTTACTGAAATACAACTTTTCCTTTGTGCTTTGTGTAAAGTAGAAGCACTGCTAGGTAAGATTTAAATCATGCAACATTCGGTTACACGGACATGGTGCACTTTGCTCTCTGTGACTGCCTTAAGTTCATGAACTTTGTTTTTTAGATTAAATATCGCTTTAAGATGTGTATTTAATTTCTCAGTGGTTCTGTTCGCTTATCAGCTGTACTTCGGTTTATTTTCTCTTACACTATTAAAAAAGCTGAAATCAGTCGTAAATAAATTCAAGCAAATATAGTCAGTATTGTTATTTTATGGTGCGGCACATATATTTTTTTAGAGAAAAATTTATTGTCTCGTAGCAACGCACGGGCACGCTACCTAGTTTGTTTAAATTATATGTTTGTACCATAGTTATAAGTTAAGCATGAATGCTACGTACACCATGTAGACCAAGTAAAGATGCATAGATATAGATAAATATATAAATCGTGGAAATGGTCATAAAAATAACACTAATAATTTATTTTAAGTTATACAGTATTCCATGACAATAATTTTTTAGATAAATTTTCACATGTCGACAGAAAATCATGACATATCAATAAATATGTACCTGCAGGATACACGCAACATAGCCTGCCATTTCTAGAAAACAAAAATATATAATAAAACATGCATGAGGTTTGGTGCATCTAACAATGTAGAATAGTCATCTTAGGTGTAAAGTTTGGCAGGACAGTTCAGCTATACTATCTGCCATCTTTGTCCATCTGATTCTTCAAGCTCCCGCGTCTGGGCAAACCGATCAACCACTGTTATCTAATCTAAGACTAGCAGGATCCCACTGAAAGCCACCATTACGCATAATAATACTAACATAAACCTACTGGGTGTAATCTCCCCGTTTCTTCCTTGCGGTAACACGCACGCAGCCAAGTTATTCTAAGCCAGAAGAAGAATACATGTGTGTGGTTCCATATATAGCCTTTTATTGACACAATGCAATTGCAAGAATATCATCGTCGGTAATGGCAACGACGCCGGCACCGCAAACCGCCGCGTCGCGGGTCGCCTCCGGCCGCCTCGTGTTTGGCAGGGCAACAACAGATGGCAAGGTAATAAAAGGTGGAAGATTGCGTGGTGCGAGGAGGAGCTTGGTCGCGGCGGAAGCTGTCAATGGCGCCGTCAGCAGGCCGAACGGCGCAGCGGTGGCCGACGTCCGGCAAGCGCCCGCGCCGCCACCGGAAGGCGACGGCGGCGGCGATGCGTTCCGGCTGGGTAAGTTTGTGGAAGGGAGGCTCGTGTACAGGCAGCAGTTCGTGATCAGATCCTACGAGATCGGGCCTGACCGGACCGCCACCATGGAGACCCTCATGAACCTCCTGCAGGTGCGAAGTGCGAACCGAAAACATATTTATTCAGTCTGAATCCCTGTTAATGTTAATGCTAATGTTAATGTTATGCATGCATCTCATTTTCAGTCTGAATAATCCCTATATCTATATATGCGAAAATACATTCAATCTGGAGATCCTCAATCCCTCGTGATCTGAAGATTGCCCAGCAAATAAACCTGATATCTGTGCAGGAGACAGCGCTGAACCATGTGATGTGCTCTGGGCTCGCTGGGGACGGTTTCGGCGCGACGCGGCAGATGAGCCTCAGGAAGCTCATATGGGTCGTCACAAGAATCAACATCCAGGTCGACAAGTACAGCAGATGGTAACTAGCTACTGTGCATACAATTTTTATTTTTTTTTTACAAAAAAGAGGGATCTTGGTGATCAGATCATATATCAGTCATGTTGTTTATTTACTGGGTTTCACTGACTTGGCATGCTCCTCTATCCTCTTGCTTGACGATGACAGGGGAGACGTTGTGGAGATAGACACCTGGGTGGCGTCGTCGGGGAAGAACGGCATGCGCAGGGACTGGATCATCCGCGACCGCAACACCAAGAACATGATTGCAAGAGCCACAAGGTAGCAGCAACAAATCTCCCATTACGTACATTGCAGGCTACAGCTGTGGATGTAACAGGCTGGGAATGAATGTGATGAACGAACTTGTTTCTGTTTTTTGTGCGTGCAGCAACTGGGTGATGATGAACAGAGAGACCCGGAGGCTGTCTAAGATCCCCGACGAGGTCCGGCAGGAGGTGCTTCCCTTCTACCTGGACAGGAGCATCATCATCGCCGCCGCTGACGCCACCGGCGGCGGACGCAAGATCGAAAAGCTCACCGACTCGACGGCGGAGCACATAAGATCAGGACTGGCAGTAAGAACAGGAACACCTACCTCTCTGCACATGCTCGCTCTCGTTCAGAGCTTCCCATCCCGTTTGCTTGGAACTGCTCTCAGCTCTCAGCTCTGAACTGAACCTGTTCCCTTCAGCCCAGGTGGAGCGACATGGATGTCAACCAGCACGTCAACAACGTCAAGTACATCGGTTGGATCCTCGAGGTAGTTTAGTTTGGTCGATCTGACACAGCTCTCCAGCTCAAACCAACAACTTTGGATGATATGATGCAGTTCTTTTTTAGAGTTTATATATATATGATGCAGTTCTGAATGCTTAAGATCTGAATGCAGAGTGTGCCGCTGGACGTGCTGGAAGACTACCACCTGACGAGCATCACGCTGGACTACCGCCGGGAGTGCCGCCAGTCGCAGCTGCTCGAGTCGCTCACCAGCATGACCTCGCCGGCGTCGAGCCTGTGCAGCTCCGACCTTCACAGCACGCACCTGATACGGCAGCAGGATGACAGAGCCGAGATAGTCAGGGCTTCTGCAGAATGGCATCGCAAGGAGCATCGAGGGTCGATGGAACAGCTCTGACATGCGGTTCTAGTGGGATATACTCTGTTTTTGTATTTTTCATGCTTTGCTTTCAAGATTTGTGTATATTCGATTCGCTTGTGCTTAGGTTCTTCATTCTTTTGATCGAGCTGCTTTCTCCGATTGGATGTGAGATGTCATGTTTGATTCCAAATTTTCCAACCCAATGAATAAAGGGGATTTGTCTGTGGGGGGGGGGGGGGGGCAGATTTGTGTATATGCGGCCCTTTTCAGATTGTCCGGCATATAAGAATGGTGATCTCAGTGAAGAAAAGAGCTGGTCCTTGATCATTTCCATGTTTTGGATGGAGTTTGTGGGTGTTCTTGCCGATCATAGAACAATCATAATACGGTGCGGCTAGAGGAAAGGGCCTGACGAGTGACGACACGTGGCCTGCAGGCACGACGCACGAGCATGTCTTGCTAGCCAGAGAACAGAGGCGTGTACACAATCTGTTCGACACAGTGCCCAAATGAAATGTGTCCTGGCTGATTTCTTTCTCTGACCATTTTGCTTTGTCCTGGTTGAAAAAGATGATGACGGCAACTTGATGATTTTTTTATATTATCCTAAGATTTGAATGCCAAGACACTTTTAGTTAAGGGCTTGTTTAGTTGGAGCATAAAAAGTTTTTTTTTGTATCATATCGAATATTCCGGTACTCATTTAGTCTATTAAAAATAAACTAATAAAAAATTACATATTCTGTCTGGAAACCGTGAGACGAATTTATTAAGATTAATTAATTCGTTAGAAACCGTAGGACAAATTTATTAAAATTAATTAATTCATCATTAACATATGTTTACTGTATCATAACATTATCAAAACATAAACTTATTAGGCTTAAAAAACCGTCTCGTAAATTACACCTAATTTGTGTAATTAGTTATTTTTTTAATGTACATTTAGTACTTTATGTATGTGTTTAAACATTTGATGTAGTGAGTGAAAATTTTTTGCGGTACGAACTGAACAAGACCTAAACTGACTTTTGTTCGTACGCAATGGCAACACAGTAGTACGAGATGATATTCAAAGTTCAGCCGAGCCCGAGATTGAATGGAGCCTGAGCGAATCTCAAAATATATAGAGTTACGGACTGGGTTGTGATTTGTGAACCTACGTGAAAGCAAATTTGCGCCAGTAGATAATTTTGTTATCCACATAAAGAGCCATAAAACCATCTCTAGGATTAATTCATGAGTCAATGTTGCATCTCATGATTGGACTGTTCAGCGGTGGATTCTATGGACACAAGTGACAAGTGGATAATAAAAAAAAAAGACAAGCGATTTGATAAAAAAAAATATCATTTGTCTGTATACTACATGGCGTTGGACGCCGAACGGTGAATACTCGGCGAAATCGGCGTACACAATGTTGCACGCTGGTTCAGTGGGTTTCTCAGGTCACAGATTAATTTGGAAAACTTGGGCATCACTGAAGGTGAAGATTTTCCTTTGGCTGGCCTTCCGCCGGAGGCACTGGACAGCGGATCGGAGAAAGAGACATGGTCTTGAGGCGAGAGATCTTTGCTACCTCTGTGATCAGGAAGGACCACATCATATCTAGTTGTGCCTTCTCTCGCGAAGTTTGGTTTCTTGTGTTACAGGTGATTGGCGTTCAGCTTCCGCCAGCTGCTCCGAACATCCTCAGTTTGTGGCAGCGGTTGCGTTCTTCGATGCGCAGCGAGCGGCGTCGTGGGATAGACAGCTTAGTTGCGCTTGTCTCCTGCACCTCTAGAAAGAGCGAAATGCTCGCTCCTTCAGAAATGCCTCGGCCACAGTAATAGAGATGTTACAGTTGATCAAAATCGATGCCAAGCGATGGATAGAAGTCGGCGCCGTCGGTCTCCAGCTGCTCGCTAATCCTTAGCCCGTAGTTGGTTTATTTGATTTATATAATGTATTATTTCACAATGTAGCTTCTGATTTTCTTCGGTAGCTGCCAATGACATTTTGTACATAAATTTTTTCCGTCTAATACAAAGATATGCACTCTCGTGCGTATTCGAGAAAAAAAAATCATTTGTCTGGCCTCATGTAACTCAAGTCACGTTCAGTTTCCAAATATTTCCAAGATTCTCCGTCACATCGAATTTTTAGACACAGACATGAAACATTAAATGTAGGCAAAAATATAACTAATTGTACTTTTAGTCTGTAAATGTCGAAACAAGTCTTTTGAGCTTAGTTAGTCCATGTTTGAACAAAGTTTGTCAAATAACAACGAAAGTGCTACGGTGTCACTATGCAAATTTTTTTGCCAATCCGCTATATGTTGCCCCATTACTTCATTGGTCGCTCATTTATAACCCGTATAAGCCTTCGCATAGTGTGAGTTTAAGCACCAACTTTTTCTTTAAATCAATGAGCCTCCTGCCTCCATCTACTTGGCTTTTCTGCTACAACACTGCATCTATACTCCCAGCGCGAATCTAAAGGGGGGCTAGGGGGCCTAGCCCCCTACAACTGGTGTATCAGAGAGAAAAAGATGTGGAGTAAATAAAAAATAGAGAGATAAAGAGGAAGAAGAAGAGAACCAACCTCTCTCCAAACTTTCTGCATCCCTCACTGTATACTCCGACATCTAGGTTGCTAGCACCCTGCTCAAAGCAGGCCACAAAAGTTGCTAGCATGTGATAAGTGTGTGACCTCGCTTGCAAGGGAGCTCTGGCAAGAGCCCAGAATCACCAGGCCCTGGGTCCGCTAGTGTGATATATAGTTGATCATTGTTGCATGTAAGTATTAAACAACTTATAGAAAGCTAAACGAATAGTTATTATATGTATTTAGAACTTAGAGGCAGGAGATCATTTGTGGGTTGAACTTGAACATGCTTATCATGGCTAGACATGTAAGAGGTGAGGAACCGAGTCAAAGTCACTTATCGCCAAAGCCACTTGTCGGCAAGCAGGGAACACTTTTTAGACAATCTGACTTCATATTCCAAGACCAGGTTTATTACAAGTTTCTCCACTCATAAACTTTTTCCACACCCCCAACAAGTAAAACCAAACTTGTAGTCTCGTGCACAAGATTAACCTTTAATAAACATATAAGGGGTTGTTTGGATCCAACAACTAAACTTTAACTAGCTAAATTTAGCTACTGAGAATCCAAACGGCCTAGCTAAAAGACTAGCTAAAATTTAGTTGAGTTTAACGGTTGTAATCCAGCTAAACTAAGTGAAAGTGTAGCAGTTTGAACCTAGCTAAACTCAACTAAAGTTTAGATGTCTATCTATTAGCTAAAGGATCCAAATACCCTGGCTAAAGCTATAGCCACAATTTAGTTAGGTGATTGAATCCAAACCATTCATAGAAAGAAAAAAAAACTATAGCCACGGACTTGGTATACAATTAAAGCTTATAAGACGTTCCTTCTCGTCATCTCTAAGTTGTAATTGTGAATAGGATTGAAGCCAGTGTGTTCCCTAGACACAGGGACGAAGGTAGCGGTGGGGCGGGAGGGGCTCGAGCCCCTCCTACCGCTACCGAGTACGTGAAATCCTTATAATATCCTGTTAAAATTTTAGTCTTAAATATATAAGGTAGGAGAGGCTGAGATTGTAGATGTACAAGGTAGGAGGGGTTAGAATTTATTAGGAGTAGAAGATGTTCTCTTTTGTTAATTAGACAAGCAATCCAATAGACACAGAGAATTATCCAGCTAAGGCACAAGACTCAATCCTAATTTATCAGTTCCCAGTCCACCACCCCCAACCTATCCCTATAGGGGCGTTCCTTCCCCGCATCCCAACCCATCTCTGTAGAGTGTTCCTTCCCCTTCACGCGGTGTCACACAGTTCTTAGTGAGCGATGGACGCCACTACGCCGTGGCGCAACCAATGGGCCATCGACTCCTGGGTGCGTCTGTGCGGGGGCAAGCCAGCAGGGCCATGATCGGCGAATGACGGGCAGCCAGGCCTAGTCGCGGAGCTGAGCGACGCGGCAAGCTGCGAGCGTGCAACCATGTGTGGCAACCAGCGGATGAGCAGCCTGACACGGTGGGCAGGCTGACAAGGAGTCAGGTGCAACAAGCAAGCGATTATTGGCGGCAGGACCGACGGGCAAGGAGCTAGGCGCAACGCTGATGAACGAGGACACGCCGCGGTCTGCAGCAGACTCCAAATATCTGGACGAGTATGCGACTTTTTTTTTTTTGAATTTCAGCGTCAACTTTTGTTCAGCCCCTCCTAATTTTTTTTGGCTTCGTCCCTGCCTAGACAGTACCTACTAATACAATTTAGACGTGCACTAGCTTGTTAAAAATAGCATTAGTTTCCTTGCCCCATTGTTTATATAAACTACCAAATAAATTATTCACGCTTTGAAGCGGAACAATACAAACACAATATGCAAACACACCAGATGAATTTAATGTACGTGACATATAATCGACTAAAGTGCTTAATTATATTTCTGCATTGATAATTATAGTTATATATAAAATTTCAAGTAGTATAAAAGGTGATTAACACAAATACCAAGCTCCTGCGCCTAACACGACTCATGATGAGTAATAGCGAGGCTTTATATCTCCTTAATTACAAGCAAAGTGTTTAGTCCCAATCATCATCAAGTTCAACAAGTAAAATTCTATCAAAACTAGTCAATTTAATTATTTTTAATAATTACTCCATACAATATCTAAAAACTCTAATTTCATTCATGTTAACAAAGAACTACATATCAAAACTTACCTTAGGATACTAGAATCTATGAGATTTATGTTTTTTTTTTAAAAAAATGACGTTGTTTACTAAAATCATAATAAATATGTGCGTGTTGTGAAACCATAGAATTATGCAAAAGCAAACAATTTTGAAAGTTGATGGAGGATTTTTTTTTAAAAAAAAAAGTTTTTTTATGAGACACACATAAAAAAGTTCCGTTGAGGGAGATCAAAGCCACCTTTTCCAGCTGTGTGAGTGGGTTGAGCCTTGGGCCATTGTTGGGCTGTGCGATATGCTCCTCTTTCTCCCGTTCGCCTCTCTCCTTTTTCTTTTTTCTTTTTTTTTTTTGGACTGCCTCTCTCGTTTTTCTTGAGGCGACGACTGTGCGACCGCCGCGGCCCTTCAGCCTTCACCAATCACCAGGTGACCAGATCTTCGCCGGCGACGAGCACCCACCAGGTATGCACGCCATCTTCTCTTTCCTTCCTGCTGTGCGAAACCGAGCGCCCCAAACCCTAATATAAGCTATTCTTGTCCGGATCTGCCCTGGATCTGAACCGCATCCGCATAGCTTCGAGTTTTTTTTTTTTGGCAAAAAATATCGGTTCCATATTTGCACGCCCGTGTCCTATACTGAATTAAGCAATCTTCATCCGGTAAAGTGTTGTATTTTGCTGGCCGCGTGTGAGTGCCTGTCCAAGTTTGCTATGTCAAAAGTACAAGTACAACTGAAAGTTGAGATATAATCCAACTTTGTTGCATACTTGTATTAAAAGGGTTAGATGTATTAAGTGTTACTTCGGTCAACTACCAAACAGCCATTCAATTGCTAACTGTTGCATGCGGAAATATTCCATAGCCTATCATAACCCCTTTTTCTCTGCTATACTAAACGTTATGGATTATAATGAGGAATTGATGTTGGTTCAGCATGGAGCATCTACCTGATTTTGGTTACCAATTTCTGCTAGTACTAATAGTGTTTGACCTAGAATGGAAGGGCGCTGCTCAAATGAAGTATCATCTGCCGAAGCTGTCTTGGTGGGAGCGTTGTCTTCGGGTGTTAATGTAAGGACATTCCTTTTGATGGCATAATTCGTCATATTAGCCGTGTTTGTTTTGAGTGCAATGTAGTGTGTTTTGCATCTGTTTGCATGGTTTTTTAAGTACAATTCAACTTTAGTACATTACCTCGTTATATACTGACTTACTGAGACTCAGATTCAACCTTAGTCTTGCCTCTGTTTTCATGGTTTTGGCATTACACGTGTTGATGAGAAAGCTTAATTGATGCTACTTTTGCTGTGTAGGCTCCCACATGGTTTGTGCTCAAGATTACGTTTTTGCTCCTGGCCTTGTGTTTTACGGCGATGCTTGCGCTAGCATTTTCATCGAAAAACTTTGTAATTGTTGCGCATGTTCTTCTGCTCGTTACTATTGGAACCGTGCTATTTGTGCTGCTTAACAGGTCAGTCTTATCTACACGCTTATATCCTCCCTGTGAACACCTTTACTCTTGTTTGGTGAATGATTAATTGAAGTGACATTTATGTATTGTAGGTTTCTGGCTGAAGTTGGGCTCGTGACTGTTGAACAACAGATGAAGGAGATGGGCATCCACAAAACAGAAGCCACAGATAAAGACAAAATAAATTAATCAGTGACTGGCTTTTATGATATGGAAGACAGTTTAACACCTTACATCATTTGACACAGTGACATTATCTATGATGATAGAATGTGCATTCACTTCAGAGACATGAAGTTCAGACAGTACATTTTTGCACAGATGATCATACACCTCCGGACATACATGCAAATGGAAACCCTGGTCCAAATCTGAAGTGAAAAGGATGCAGAAGCAAAGCACATCAAGCTTATTTTCCCTCTTCCTTGGGTTTGCTCTTCTTTTTCTTGATGTAGCAGAAGCATGAGCAGCACGGGAACTGAAACAAGAACTTCATTGCCAGAGAAATCACTGGTACTTTGTTTGAAGAAGTGCAAAGCACATCAAGCTTATTTTCCCTCTTCCTTGGGTTTGCTCTTCTTTTTCTTGATGTAGCAGAAGCATGAGCAGCACGGGAACTGAAACAAGAACTTCATTGCCAGAGAAATCACTGGTACTTTGTTTGAAGAAGTGTGCCCAAGGGATTTGCATACAATGCAACCCCTAAATATATATACTACATGGATGCCTCGCTTATCAATGGACATTAGAATTTCTGACTCAGCTGTCTTTGGCATGAAGCTTTCAACCGTCTCTGATACTTTCTTTCGTTTATGATCTTTGTGCAGTATGGCCATGTCAGTGGGCAGAGGAGGTTTTCACTCAAAGTAACTAGCGATCCTTTCATTTATTCTTTATTAACCCTAATAAACCTCAAAAGTCATGATGGCTTTTGATTCTGAAGCCTTCCGTCGCTCAGGACTGAAGGAATGTTCTTTAGCTGCCGATGGGTGCAATTCCCGTCTAACCTTTTAGTCGTTCTGATTCAGTATAACTCTCCTTTAACGATGGAGGTGTACATTTTTGGCAGCATATATGAGCTTGGGTCTTGCGATATGTTTATTTTGTATCTACACCTGCGATGTGCGTAGCCCCTATTAACGGCAATGCGGCGCTTTAACTTTTGTGTTGGAGCTGTAAGCCTGAAACGCTGTACAGTTTTACATGCTTCTTAATAAGGGAGTGCTAAAAAATCCACCATGTCCATCGAGAGAGGTTAGAACTTACTCCTGATTTAGATGACGTTTAGGACTGCGACACGGTCTTTAAAGTGCAATTTTGACCACTTGTATTTTAAAAAATATTTGTTGTAAAATGGTATATGTATACTTTTATGAAAGTACTTTTCAAGACAAATTTATTTATATGATTTTTATATCTCTAAACTCAATAATTTAAAAGTTATTCATTATTTATATTCCCAATGTTTGACTCAAACATTGTCCAAAACGTCATCTAAAAGCGATATGGAGGGAGTACCACGTTAATCAAAAAAAGAAAAAAAAACGCACAGTTAGAATGTCAATGTTCATCTAATGAGTCAATACTGAATATGAATAATAAACAGATAAAGAAAAAACGCACTAGAAGACGGTTCATCATCAAAGTCGGACTCCACTCGACCATTGTAGCCACAGTTACTATATCATCTTTTTTATAAAAAAAATGATTACAACTCATGTAACTCTGTGATCTTATAACTCCAAATAAGCTAGGAAAGCTATCCGATTGTCCATTCGATCAATGGTTAGCTGGGCCAGAAAAGGCCCAGGCCGATCAGCGTAGGTGGTCCAAGCCGATCGGCCTGGCCAGTCCTGGACCCAGTTTAGCCCAATTTGTACACCGGAGTCCATGTGATTCCTAGGGGTTTTGGATGGTCCATTTGCCTAGAGTCGTCGAAGAACCGACATGAGGCTCAGTACAAATACCCCTGGGAAGAGAGAAGAGAGAGGTGGAGGTGATTAGCTGCAGCCTGCAGGCCAATTGAAGTTGGTAGCCACATCCTTTCCACTGCCGCCATTCTACAGTTGAAGCAAGATCAGACCAGGAGCTTCACGAAGATAAGGGTGTAAATTGGTGAACCAGGCACCTCCGACTCTCTTTAGGATCTCATTTGAAGAAGTACTACAATTATTTGAATTAAAGAGGTTCGGAAGTGCCCCTAAAGGTTACCTATTTGCACCCTTGATTGAAGAGGAGCGCCAAAGGAAGGAAGACCTTGGCCAATCGGCCTGCTAGGGCCCCTCTGCCTCTGGTGGTCGGTCTGGCACGTTCAAGTGCCGCCTTGCCATCATCTTTGGTCACAATCGTCTTCAGGAGATTCTACACCCCTCTGTTCGTCATCATGAGTACAATCATGGGATAAAGTCTCTGTTTATCCCTGGGATCAAAGGCTGGCCTAATCGACACGCTTGTGTACTTGGTTAAAGTTATCATGATGCCATGATTCAGATCTTAACTGTGCCGACGGGCTTCTATCTTTAGGGCTTGATCATCCCTTTGAATAACATAGCAGCAGATCCAGGCAGCAAGGGGGAGAGACAGTCCGGAAGCACACGGACTGGGGACACCGGCAGTGGACTGGGAAGCAACCAGCGAGGAGGAACGTGCAGGGGTGGTCTTACCGGCTGTGATCCGGCCAGCCGGCAAGCGCAGGAGACAGAGAAAGGGGATCCCCTCCCCCCTCTCCTCCTCACTCCTACAAAGGCAAAGCAAACCCTCATCAATTACCAAATACACTTACCAATTCAACAGATATAGGAAACTCAGTACAAATTTTTAACAATTCAGATTGGAGCCTTGCAACTGAAAAAATTAAAACCCTACAACACAAAATCAAACCCTTCTCCCCTCCCTATTTTTCCAACCAAAATCACCAAGACAAACACTTGAACACAAGCATGTACTACTGACCTGTGGCTGGTTCTCACTCTTGCTCTCTCCATTTGTGCTATACCCCCTTTTCTTCTTTGCTGGATTGCTTCTGTCAGATAATTTGAGGAAGGGGGGACAATGGTGTCGACAGCTGATTTAGTAAATGGGAGAAACCACGTCGAATTCATGCCCTCCAAGTGCACCATCCAGCAAATCTGTTCACCTCGTGTGCACATCCCTGTCGCCTCCAGGCATGCCACGTTTGACAGGGCATGGGCTAAGCAATGGGATCGTGGCTACAGAAAAAAAAAATAGGGATAGTACATGCAGTTATGTAAGACCATTGAAGCCAGCTTTGTTTCTTTGTCAACTTGCATACAATGAGATCTATAACTCTAATAAAGTTAATCTTCACTAGATGATTTCTCTCCTCATGCAAGGTGTCCACATCATTCCCCACTAAGTGACTCCACTAAATGTTCTATCTCTTCATATAAGGTGTCCACATCATTCTCCATTAAATCCATGACATCACTTATTAATTAAAAAAAAAAAATTCCATGACATCTTTATCACGTGAAAAACTTTCAATCTTTAATCTACTATTAACATACAAGTCATCTGCATATGCTATTGTTTCATCACATATTCTTCTATAATGAAATCAAATATTCTATTGTTTTTTCTTCTATTAGCTTACATTTTGTTACTAGATATGATACAATAAGATAACATGCAAATTAAATTCATATATATGCACACACAGTATGCAGAATATCATATAGCAATGTTATGTATATAACAGATTTTTGAACGCGCAGGGTATACTTCTAGTTAGCTATATTCTACTGTCCTTATTGTGACAACTATGCAATCCACTTTAAAAGGATGTATAAGCATCCACTTTCACAAAACCACTATTCAGTTAGTTGATAGCTTGGATAGCACATTAAACTATAAAACAATTAGTAATAAAGAACCTCATCTCTAAAGCCTGAACCCAGTTTGAAAGAAATGGTTTTCAGGGTGAAATGGTATTTAAGTCCTTCCTCCACAGTATCACATTTTGTTTACTAATTACTGTACATTTAAATGAGAATAACATACAAACCTTCTATAATGTTATGGAACAGAGTTGATATTAAGAAATGATCATGTCTCAATTTTCCTCTCCAGGGCACATTTCTGGGATTGAAAAATTCATGCTTCTGAAGTGTCCAGCAGTGTTTCTCATCACATGCAAATATTAAAAAACTAATCATGGCAGAAATTTGCACTCCTGGCCTCCACAAATGGTCAAGGCTGAGCCATTATGTTACAAGCCCTTCATATCATGATGAAAATCCATGTCTTGCACATGAAAGTGCAAGTGTATTACACAGGACTATTGAAAGCCCCAATGTTCTTCATCTTCACCACAGATAAGTGGACTAGCTGTGTCAGCCAGCTATGCAGTTCAGACCATTTTATCCTAATCAGGGTGAAAAGTTATAAATTATATCACTGATGTATTGGCCTTTGTGTCCTGGACAGACGCATCATAAACAGTTATCTCAATATGTGATATTGTGATGCCTACCAATATGGCATCACAAACTAAGCTTCTTTGCATAATGTCACCAATAATCCCCACATGAGCATAATCCATCCTTGAAATGATGAAAGCGCTTTATGTCTCTAACAATAATCTCTCGTCCAGTAAGCTTTGTAATAATCTTTATTGCTGCATGGCAATCAGTGCAGACCCGGAGATTCTTTATGACATGGATTACTGATCCTTGTACGGAGTTCATCAGGGCAAACGCAACAGCAAGCTTTTCACTATGGATGCGCAACATGGATTCTCTCTCTTCTACATCCAAATCATGAAGAACGGAACCGGTGTTTGGTACATAGCCTGCTTCTTGAATTCTCTCAAGCAGTTTCTCCAAATAAGCATAGATTTCCTTGAACTGTGGATGACTCTTGTCCCCAACATAAAACAAATGGGTTTTACCTTTCAACTCAACCGAGCTATACCCTGGAGGCTTTTCTATTCCTCTGGTTTTAACCAGAACTCTTATTCTTTCCACATCTTTCCACATTCCAGCTTCTGCATATATATTTGACAAGAGAACATAATACCCAGAGTTAGTTGCATCCAACTCAAACAATCTTTCTGCAAAAATCTTTGCCAACTCAACATTTTTGTAGATTCGGCATGCACTAAGAAGAGCTCCCCATAAAGCAGCGTCAGGTTTGACTTTCATTTCTTTAATAAGGCCATAAGCTTCATCAAGACAACCAGCACGGGCAAGAAGATCCACCATGCATCCATAGTGCTCGACACCAGGTTCAATTCCAAACTCAGTTTTCATGGTGTTGTACCAATAACGGCCCTCATTCAAAAGACCAGCATGACTGCAAGCAGCTAAAACTGAGATAAACGTTATGTAGTTTGGCTTTAGCCCTGACTTCCTCATGTCAATGAAAACATGAAGGGCTTCTTGGCCATATCCATGCATGCCATAGCCAGCAATCATGGCAGACCATGAAAGGATATTCTTTCCCTTAATTTTTTGAAAGGCTTTCCATGCTATTTCAACTTTTCCACACTTGCTGTACATATCAACTACAGAAGTCCCAACATACACATTGTCCTCCAACCCCATTCTTACCACCTTTCAAATATATAATAAGAGGAAAATTTAATCACATTAAAATTAAATAGAAAGAATGGCATAGCACCATCATATAATTTGAGAACATGGAAACTGTGAGACACATGAATAATTGATTTGGATGTGTCTCATCAAATGCTGCCAAAGGGAAGTTGCTTAAGCTTAGTAATGAACTAATGTAGATGACCTAGCATTTCGATTCTTACCTTGATCAATGTAATGGATCAATGATAATGTAGATCAATAGATCCATAAAGACAAATAAATGATACCTAGTGGCAAGACAACTCACACAGAACTCTCAAATGCAATTTTGATCCACATAAAATCTACGGAAGTACAAATGCTCACTGGCAAGTATGGCAGTTATATCATAATCATAACTCAAAATTTTGCTTGTGGACAAATCTGACATATACCACACTACCACAGATCTCCAAAAGCAAAGCAACAGATGAGAAAAAGGCTACTATATACTTTAGTCCTCGAAAAGAAAAAGGTGATCGTGATGCTTCTGTGTTCACAGCATTTTTTTTTCTTCAAAGCATGCAGGTCCATTTGTTTTGGCCAAACTTAACACTTAAGGCACAGAAATACATGTATGCTAAAACATTATTTCATCATCATTAACAGTGACTAGTAACAACTTTAAAAATTTTTTTTTCACAGGACGATGAATGTAGGTACTTTTGGTGCTATAATGCCATCTCACATGGTTCATGAGGTGATGGCACTCCTGCAGGAATGAGCATAGAGGCCCTCGACAGCTAATGTAAGACTATTCTAACAGTTATAGATGGCTCCCTTTGTTCAGCAAAATCACTTAGACTGATCTTCAGATATTGGCATGGTGAATTCGATCCCAAGAAACATGCAACTGGCCAAGGAACTTTGTCATCAAAGGTTATGAGGAAGCAACTCACCTGATTATGGATGCACTTTCCAGTCTGTATTGCCCCCGCATGCGCACAGGCCAGTAGCACAGCCGACAAGGTTACCGCATCGCATCTAACACTACCTCCAGTAATCAGCATCTTGCTATACAACCCAAGCGCCTCTGTTGACAGCCCATTCTGGGCGTACAATGCAATCATTGTGTTCCAGGACACCACATCCCTCTCCATCATATCAAAGAGCTTCCTTGCAGCCCCCAGGTCATGACCACCGCCCTTTGCATAAGCGTCTAGCATCGTGTTTGATACCGCTGTATGCCCATCCAAGCCAATCTTGGAGACTAGTGCATGAATACCACCAGTAATACCACGGTCAGGGACACGAGCGGATGCAGAGAGCGCTACCAGTGCAGCCGCCTCGTCGACCACTCCTGCGGAATCAGAGGCGACCATGGAGCGGAAGATAGAGAGCGCGGCATATACGAGGTTGTTGCGCACACAACCGGACGCCATGGCAGTGACAATGACGGGGTTGGGGGCGGGGATTTCGTCGAACGCCCTGCGGGCATCGAGGGGGCGGGAGCAATGGTGGTACATGTGGAGGAGGGCGGAGGCGGAGTAGGCGTCGGAGGGGAAGAGGCCCGAGCGGAGCGCGAGGAGGTGGAGCTGGCGGCCGGCGGAGAGGGAGGTGGCGGCGGCGGCGGCGCGGAGGGCCGGAGGTAGGGCCGGCCGGAGCGCAGCGGGGTTGGCTCGGAGGGCGGCAGCGAACGCGGCCAGCGCAGCGACGGGGTCGCCGGAGGAGAGGAGGTCCGCGACGGCCGTGGACCATGACGAGGGGCGGGAAGGGTCCACGGCGCGAAGGAAAAGCGCGCGGAGGGACGCCGTCGGGGCGTCTTGCTGGCGTTGGGGATCGGAAGAGGTAGCGGTGGCTGGCGGTGGTGGGTTTGTGTGTCGAGGCACGATGCTCGCTGCCGCCATTCGCTGCGCGGCCGGTGCGCTGCGGCGGTGCTTCCTCGGAGTCGGACGAAGGGGACAGAGGAGGGAGGAGAGGTTTTCAATTCTCCTGTTTGGTTCGCGTGCTAGCAAAGGCTAGCTCGTATCCGAGAGTTGAGATGAGACAGGGTGAAGACATAGGAGACTAGACCTGACCATTTTGAGTCCGCCTTGCAGGCCAGGACATAAGAGATTAGACCTGAGTATTTTAGGCCTGGCCTGCGGGTCTGTTAGATTTTGGTCCGTCCACGAATCTTACTGAACAAAGATCTTGTTGTCTATAATATTTTTTCTCGGTCCGAATCCGGCCCGAAATGACTATTTTAGCTGTTTTACATTATAAATTACGCGGGCTACCCACCCAGGCTCGGGTTCGGCCCGAAAATAGCAAGCCCGACTTGTCCAGTGGGCAATAATGGGCAGGATTTTTTCGTCCCGACATACGGCCTTTTTTTGGCCCGGCCCGAACCAGGTCCGACCCGCAAAATGCTCAGGTCTATACGAGATATGACTCTATCATGTTTGGTTGACTGCATCGATTTAGGCCTTATTTGGTTCAGTCCCTTAAAGTTTAATGTCCACTAAAGTTTAGTGCTCCCTAAGGTTCAGTGACCATATTTGGTTATATAGTGACTAAAAATCACTAAAATTTAGTCACTTTTAGCTACCTCTTCATGACTAAAGATTACTAGATTTTAGTGGTCTCTAAATTTTAGTGGGGTGTTTGGTACTTTAGAGACTAATTTTAGTGACTAAACTTTAAGAGACCTAACCAAATATGGCCTTAATCTGATTCAGAAGAGATATTGTTTGATTAACTGTACGAAAATATATTATATACGATAAAAATATTATAAAATTATAATTATGATTTTTATTTTATGTAACTACATTTCTAAAATACTTATTTTATCTGATGACTATGCCTTAAACATCATTGAACATATTAATATATTCATTAGAAAGGAACACATCAGCAAGCTAGGCTCGACAAGGAACAACCGATTTGCTCGTTTTCGCAGAGCCTGGCTCTGGGTGCCTCGTGCATGCACGTAGCCTAGCTCAAATAGGTAATTTCCTATATCTCGTCAGCCTGATTCAGACGGATGTGAAGAACCGACCCCTAATCGATTGTAATTTGTTCTCGTGTTGGTTTTCAATACTCTTATATTACTCTTAATTAACTACTACTCCCTCTGTATAAATTATAAATCATTTTAAGGATACGAGAGAGTCAAAGCTTTTCAAGTTTAACAAAAAATATAGAGAGAAACATAAATATTTATAATATTAAATAGATATACTATAAAAAATAACTAATAAATAATCTAATGATATTTAATTGGTATTATAAATGTTACTATTCTATTATATAGATTTAGTTAAACTTTAAAAACTTTGACTCTCCAATATTCTTGGAATGACTTATAATTTGGGATGAAGGAAGTACCTCGGTCTCCCCTAGAAAAAAAATATAGCTACGAATTACGTATCACGTAAATTAGTTCATGTTTGACCAAATTTCTAGTAAATGATATTTATATTTATAGCTTTAAATTAATTTATTATAAAAAATACAATTTGTAACCAATCTAATGATATTTTTTGTATCATAAAAATTAATATTTTTTAATCTATAATAGATCAAAGTTAAGGTACTAAAATATGTTACTGTGCTAAAATTATATTCTTTTTAAGATGAAAGAAGTATTTTTAAATGTCTTCATACATCGAATCTCTCTCATCATCACCATCACAACTAAAAAAATGTACATGATTTTGGTGTGATACTCTCTCATCATCACCATCACAGCTAAAAAGACTGCACATGATTGACTGTACATGATTTTGGTGCGATATTCTAACGCGGGCTCATGGTTCTGCCTCCCGCGATGTCGTATCTCTGACTCCTACGTCCACGCGTTACTTGCTACAAAAGGAAATAAAAAATATTCCCGCTTGTCACTTAGGATAAAAGGATAAGAAAGATGCAAGGAAAGAAAAAGAGACGACCATTCTTGCATATGACGAATGTTTATGGCCCCGTTTGGCAAGGCTCGTTCACCAACTTTGAAGGTCATTTAGAGCCGTTTTGTGTCAAATGAGGTAAAATAAAATGGCTTCACCCAAGAAACCCTTTAAATTATGCTCTCACAGAGGTGTGCATCAAGTCGCTTCATGTTGTTCGAATCAGGGTGTTGATTGTGGACAACTCATCGGGGCAGTTGCTAAATGCTCTACAAGCTCGGCACCATGTGTCTTCAACACCTACTACCAAGCTAGGGGACTAAGTGGATACACTTCACCTTGCGGTGAACGTATTATCTTTTTCTCTAACAATTCAAGGACGCTCCGTCAAAGTGGACTTGCACAGACTTGTATTAGGACCTCGCTGTCCCTTATAGTCTTGCAAGCTCCAAGTGGATACACTTCACCAGAAGAAAACTCTTCAAAAAAAAATTTGAGCACCTTACATCCTTCTGGCAAGCCTTACTTGGCCGACATCAACTTCGTTTGCTCGGACAAGCTCAAAACGACATCGCCAACAGATACAAAGTGCTCGGGAACTAGCTGTGAGGATATTACCTCTGTATACCCCCTATGGACCTATTTGAGCCCTTCGTTAAGGATAGTCCAGCTTGAAGGTCCTGCGGCACGCGACCAGGCTGTCGTGCTCGCCAGGGACTCTCACGAAGCCTTGCCCGCCAAGGAAGATTGAAAGGATCAAGATGCCCAAGAGGGGGGTGAATTGGGCTTTTCTAAAAACTTTTGCAAGAATTAAATCCTAACAAGCCTAATTAACCTCCTAGTGCTTAGAAGTGTGTTTCTCTAGAATCAACCTCACAAAGATCAATACTATGACATTTCTACTCTACCATGACAATTCAAATATGAATGAACAAGAAGTAAATTGCGGAATTGAATTGCTCAAATGTAAATGCGTAAGTAAAGAGAGTAGAGATGACACGACGATCTTTTTCCCGAGGTATCGAGGTGTCGGCACACCACCCTAGTCCTCGTTGGAGCACCCGCGCAAGGGTATCGCTCCCCCTTTATCCGCGCAAGGATCAAGTGCTCACTACGAGCCGATTCTTCGCCACTCCGGCCCAGTGAATCGCTCGCTACCGGTCACAACTTGGCTTGGGTCATCCACAATGCCTCCGGATGATCACCAAGCTCTTCGATCACCACCAAGCCGTCTAGGTGATGCCGATCACCAAGAGTAACAAGCTAGAACTCTCACTTGACCAAGACAAGGCCAAAGTGATGGATGGATGCACACTTGCTACTCAATTCTCACTAGGAGGTCACTAATTCTCTCAATTAGCTATTCTCACAACCTCACTAGGGCTCTTGCTCTTTCTCACACTCACTATGTGTTTCTCACCAGAGGAAAGTGGCAAGAACACTCTAATGGAGGAGGGGGAGGAGTATAAATACTCCCCCCAACTGACCATCCAAAAGAGCACTGAACAGGTGTTTCTGCGGGGGCATCGGACGCTCCGATGACCTCGACCAATGGTCGACTGTACAACCTGTCAGGCATGTTAAAGGAGCATCGGACGCTGGGCAGCGTCCGATGCCATCACAACGGACGCGTCCGTTGTGATTTTACCCTCTCTGGAACCTCTCTGCATGGACATCGGACGCTGGCCCTCAGCGTCCGATGCCAGCGTCCGAAGCATGCCCAAATTCACTCGCAAGTGAACAGTGGCACGGGCGCGTCCGATGTGGCAACACCGGAGCGTCCGATGCCACGCACCAGACTAAACCCTAGTCCATCCGATGCTCACGAGACCAGCGTCGGATGCCTGTTTCATAGGCAAAACTCACTCGGATCGCGACGCGGCCTTAATGACCTTTTATCCTTACGACATAAGGCATCTCTCTGAGCTACCTAGGGCTATGAAATAACAAGTGTGCACCACACCTACCTCAATAGACTTATCTAGGTCAAGCTACTGATTCACGCTCCCCTTTATAGTACGGCCAAAGGAAAAACAAAGACCTAAGACTACCTAAGTGTCCTCCAACACCATATGACACTTAGCCTAGTCTACCACCGTCTTCGTCATCCGTCCTTTGAAAACCGAAATGATTTTCATCGCCAGGGGACATGAACTCCATATGCGTGTATCATCACCATTACTGTGACCTAACTCATCCCTGTTTCTGCAAAACACACGTTAGTCACAGTAATCTTGTGTTTCATCCAATCACTGAAACCCACTAGGGGCCAAGATGCGTTCAATCTCCCCTTTTTGGTGATTGATGACAACACGAGATCGAGTATAGAGAGAAGAGGTTTTCAAATCATGACATGTATGAACTTGCGATGAATAAGAGAAAGTGATTAGAGGCAAGCTCATACATATCATGCCAACATCCTGCACTCAACAAGTTAGAGTGAATAGCAAGTGCAAGAGTAAAGAGCTCGAATACATAATAGGTGAGAATTAAGCGCAAGTAATCGAGTGAAACGAAATGACATGTCATATAATATATCATAGTGAGCACATACATGTCATAAGGTCCATAGCACACATATATAGCATAATAACGTGCAAAAGAGCGTATGTGAAACAAAACACAACGAAAGAAGAAAATCCCTCTCACATCGCTCCCCCTATCGCTATACTCGACCCACTCTCCCCCTTTGGCATCAAGCGCCAAACTAAGCGTCGGAGGGCGGAGGTGGCGCAGACGAGTTAGGTGCAGTCTCTAGAGAGCGCTGGGTGAACTCAAATTGCTGTAGAATTGCCTCGGAGTCTGACGAAGAAGACCCAACAGTCTGACCCTCTGTAGCTGTACATGGTGGTGAAGCGGTCTTGGTCGGATCTGCCTGCTCAGTCTGCTCTACCTGCACAATCACTATCTCAGTCTGGGTAGCTGTGGCCGCCTGAGCCTCTGAAGGGTCAAGATGGCGGACTAGAGGGGGTGAATAGTCCTTTCTAAAAATTAATTATACCGGCTAACCGAAACAAATGTGGAATTAAAACTATCGGTCTAGCCAAGACTATACCCCTCTACTTATACTCTATGACACCTTATAAAAGATCCTAAACAAAGCAAATAAGGTGTCAGGCTAGGTAAAGCTCACCTAATCAATCTAGCTTGCAAGGTCACACAAACCTATGTAGCTAGTACTTCAAGCACCGGGAGCTCCTACACAATCTAGTAAGCAAAAGCACAAAGCTCCTAAGCTCACTAGCAATGCTCAATAACAAGGCCACACAAGCCTAATTAGAGAGCTCAACTTAGCTACACAAACTAAGCAATGTGACTAGCAAGACTACAAGTCAACTAGTCACTCACGGGATCAACTTCTATGCTACACAAGCAAAGAATGTAACTAGCAAGCTACACAAGCTAACTAGAGGAGCGAGAGCAAACTACACTAGCACAAGTATATGAACAAGTAAATACAAGCTAGTGAATGGAGTTTGCAAATCACCGAGAAGATGAACACGTTGACACGGTGATTTTTCTCCCGAGGTTCACTTGGTTGCCACCAAGCTAGTCCCCGTTGTGTCGACCACACACTTTGGTAGTTCGGCGGCTAATAGGCACCACACCTAGCTCGACACTCGAGCGCCGCAAGAACTCACCCACATGTGAGGGTAACTCAATGACACGCTCTACTAGAGTTGCTCTTCGCGATCTCCGCAGGGCGAGCACAATGCCCCTCACAATCCTTCTCCGGAGCCACGCACAATCTTCACGCGGGCTTCACGACAGAGACTCGATCACCAAGCCGTCTAGGAGGTGGCAACCTCCAAGAGTAACAAGCACCACCGGCTTGCAACACGAACACCTAGTGCCACTCGATGCAATCTCTCAATGCGACGCACTAGAATCGCTCACTCACAATAGATTCGCACACTAGCAAGCACAAGCGAGTTAGAGGGCTCCTAAGCACTCCCAACCATGGACACTAAGTCCCTAGGGTGCTCAACCTCTCCCAAGGGCCAGCCACCCCTCTATTTATAGAGGGGAGCCACCAACTAGCCGTTTTCCCCTTCTCCCAAGCTTCCACGCCTTCGGTCGGTACTACCGACCCAAGGGCCGGTACTACCGGCGGTCCAAAAGACCGTTAGAAATGACTTTCTAACACGGGCGGTAGTAGGGTCGGTACTACCTCCCGCGGTACTACCGGCCTTATAGCGGTACTACCGGTAGGCCAAATCTAGATCTACACAGAACACTCCCAAACTTCCTCCAAACCTCGGTACCACCGACCCCTAGGGTCGGTACTACCGTAGCCCGGTACTACCGGTCATATGGCGGTACTACCTCTAGGCCAAAACTCCTCCGAACAGAGAGTTTGCGCGCTGCCCACAAAGGGGTCGGTACTACCGAGGGTCGGTAGTACCGGCCCTATGCCGGTACTACCTCTAGGCCAAAAATGGCCCAAACACAGAGAGCATGCGATCTGTTCGCGGAGGGGTCGGTACTACCGGCCTCAGGGTCGGTACTACCTCTAGGCCAGAAAAGACCTCCGCGCTAAAACGACCATAACTTTTAGCTCCGAACTCCGATTTCGATGATCTTGGACATTTTGGAAAGCTTATTTAGAGGGCTACACATCCCACATACAAAGCTAATCCAACTCTCAAAGGGTTAGTACATAATTCCAATCCAAGATCCATCGCTTCTCTTTTTCAACCAAAGATTTCTCCGAAAACTTCTCCGAGTTGATTCAATTCAACTCCAAGACCTTCTCCTTTGCAAATGTGCCAACACCACCAAGTGTATACAACCTTGTGCAAGTGTGTTAGCATTTTCACAATCATTTTTTTAAAGGATTTTCACTTGCACTCACCACGCCACTCGATCCTAGCAACATCGCAATGTTAGATCACTCAAGTGGCACTAGATGACCGATATGCAAACAAGTTTGCTTCTCTTGATAGTACGGCCATCTATCCTAAACCCGGTCATAAACTTATCTACACACCTATGACCGGTGAAATGAAATGCCCTACAAGTATACCTTTGTCTTGCGCATTCCATTTCATCTCCTCCGGTGTTCTAGCAACACATGCACCAACTTCTTCATCAAATGATATGATCCACTTCATATCATCACATGGCCTCCATGGTCCATCGATCTTGACCTCACTTGCTCTTCACCATTGCTTCGGTCCTTCGGCGCCAAGTCTTTGCTCAAGCCTCCCGACACTCGGTACCAACGGCTTCAAAGCCTCCAACTTGCCCTTCACCTTCGCAATCGGTCCATCAAGCAAGGTCTTGTCTTGATCTTCACCATCTTAGCCACATGACTCCATGTCATGTCTCATATGCAATAAGCTCCTTCATTGCTCATTCACATGTGAACTAATTTCCTGTGTATTTCACATAAGCACATATTAGTTCACCTAGGTTGTCACTCAATTACCAAAACCAAACAAGGACCTTTCAATCTCCCCCTTTTTGGTAATTGATGACAACGCTACAAAGATATGGAAATTAAGCTCTTTGGATTCTATGTTACTTATCCAACATTAAGACCATATGAGAGAATTTGGATAAGCACCATACAACCCGACTTTGTAGTGACAACTCCCCCTACATGTGTGCTCAAATGGTTTGGATTCAAGCTTGCACACATGCATAAATATGAAATTTGTGGGAGTGTTAGCACTACTAAGTGATGCTAAGGTATACAAGATAGAATTTTACCTTTGAAGCGTGTAAACCAAACTTTTAATCATCCTTAGCATCAACCTTGCTAGAGACAAGTGAAACTAGATACCATGTGAGATCAACATTATAATCATGGTTCTAGTTACCACTTGCTACACTAAGACTATGCTCTAGATACCAAATAAAGGAAAACAATCATCATTCAAGTCTTAGCTCTAGCAAATATTGCACACAAGCATATAAGAATTTAGAACATATGCAATGCAAGCAAGCAAATGTAATGCACATACAAATGTATCAACCATGTATTCATGAGCTTGCTCCCCCTACTTGTGTGCTCTCTTTATCCAAGAATTTTTATCCTTTTGCATTCTCCCTCTTGATCCATGTACATCTTTTCTTGTTTTCTCCCCCTATCATATCATATCTCATATCATATCTTTGGCACTTTATCAATGACCATAAAAGGCATGCTTCCCTTGATACAAAGGGTTGGACTAGGGTAGATGGTTGATACTTGAGTCTTCATTTTTTGATGGACACTACCATATGTGATGGAATGACACTACTTGTAGATACCCCGTTTAGATGCATGAAAGCCACTTGAAGGATCTTTGACCTTGATACCAATTGGTGGGGCACCTTCTCTTTTAGCATGAGTCATTCACTTGATAAACTTGAGCTCTTGTTGGTGAGGGATGCTTTGCTTGATTTGATCACTTAAAGTTGAGGATCACTTGAAGTATTGTAGGATACCACTTGAATGAAAGTTTTTAACTTGATATCCATTTGCATTATTATCTTCTTCTTGAACTCTTGTCATCTTCATGAGCTTCTCATTTGTGACTTGAACTAGGCAATATTTCACAAGATATCTAACTCGGTTTGTTCTAGAGTAAGCTTCTTCACACATCTTTCAATGGTTATCTTACTCATGTTGAATTAGGCACTTGAATGTTCACCTTCTAGATCAAGTACTTGGGTTCACTAGCTCATGAACAAACTCATATACTAACCACTAGATCATATAATCAAACAAGCAATAGTGGTAGGCTATGAATTTAAACTTTTCAAGTGTTATGCATGATCCCATTGAGCATGTACTATATGCACTAACCGCATACTAGTAAGGGATGAGTATGATCATGCACATTACAATGATACCTTTGCGAGTAGAGGATAGTCATTTGATTCCAATTAAGCTCCGCAATAGCAATGTGAAGTCCATTTATAAGCTTGGTGAAGACCAATAGATACCAATTTGAATATCACTCTTCACCCATATGAATTGAGGACCACTAATGATTAAGTGCAATATCTTGTTGTGGTTGGCTTGCTTCTTCATTTGATCTTTGCTTGCATTCATGAATGTCACTCATGATTTGCTTCTCTATCTTGGGTGTTGCTTGCTTTCTTTCTTGATCAATCTCTTGATTGCTCCAACTAAGCATCTCCAATGATACTTTAGATCACCACTTCCATGTTAGCCTTCCAAGCCTCGCTTGGTTTACCTACAAAAGGCGGCAAGCCCCTACAAAAGGGAGAAGTGACCTCTCTCCAAAGAATCATCCTTGATACTCATTTGAATGACTTTTGTTTGATTGATCCATTTGAACTTCTTCTAGAAATGTGACTTTTAATCCTTCTTTGAGTCTCTTTCTTTCTTCCAAATGATCTTCAATTAATACTAGAACTTGAGCTTCATCTTCATTTTGATATTGGTCTTGATCTCCAATTTGAGTACCAAATGTGTGCCAAATACACTCATCTTTCAAATGAACTTGTACTCATCTTTGTCATGCTTCTAGCTCATCTCAAAACCAAACATAGGTCTCTCAACCACTTATAAACATGATTCCAACTTGAGGGCCTTTCAATCAAAGTGACTCTAGATCAATCCAATATTTGTCACTTTTCTGGCAGATTCTGTCCTTCTCAAAGAAACATGCATATCTCCCAAAATATAAGTCCAATGACCATGAAATTTGGTGGAGATGTGCTTCTCTAGGTGTTCTAGCAGCCATAAAAATTTGAGCTTCATTGGCTTTCTAGATTGCTACCAGATTTCAATTCTTTCCATAGTACTACATGCTGAAAACTGCTGCACTATAGTTGACAAGATCTACTCCAAAATCAAAGTACATCTTATCCAATAATCATGAATTTTGCACAGCAACTAATATCATAAAGGTAGAGCATGTGTACCAAATTTCAAGCCAATCCAAAAAGATTTGATCATCCAAACATGGCTATCTTCTCAGCTCACTCAGATTTTGCAATATTGAACAACTTTGAGCAATTGAGCTATACTCTACCAATTTGAATCAAACTTGAAGCTAACTTGTTTGAACAATCTCACAAGACATACATCCAATAAAATCACTTACTAAAAGAAGTCTCATGAACATATCCATTCAAACTAACTCAATTTTGATCACTAATCATCAAATCCATTCAATCATCTTATAGCAAGCAACATATGCATATATATCCATTCAATCATCTCATATGCACCCAAATGAACGTGATCAACTAGAGATATACCTTGGTAGCTCATGATCATCGAATAGCAAGCTTCAACTCAATTGTTTGCAAGCCTTCAAATAACCACCACAACTTGAACTTATGCACTTGTTCGTTGTAGCACTTGGACTTCACTTCACTTGACTTGGCATTGGGATGGATTTGCACTAAGATTCATTACTTGAATCAATCACATGATGATCAACATGGAACCAATTGAATCAAGCCTCTAATGCCATGGTACCTACACACATTCATCCACGGTTTGATGGTACTCAAACTAGTTTGGGTCCTCTCAAGTTAGGTGCAACATACTTAGGCAATGCCTTAGTATGAGTAGCGGGATGTTTTGCAATAGCAACCAATGTGGTACCATTGTCATCCTTTCTAAGCACATTATCATCATCAATTGAAATAGGCTTAGAATTTTTACCTAGGGGACATGAATTTGCCATGTGTCCCCTTTCCCGACATGAGTAGCAAACTCTCTTTGATTGAGCCTTTTCTTCCTTGCTCATGTGTTGCTCTTCATTGCCTTGCCTCTTCTCTTTTGCTTGAATCTTCTTCTCAAGCTTGGTAGGACACTCCGAGGCAAAGTGTCCCATGTCACCACACTTGTAGCACTTGATGTGAGCCAAATCTTTCTTCTTTTCTTCATTCTTGCTCATCATCATCTTGGCATCATGGATATGAGTTGGATGCCTTGTTCTTCCACCCCTTCTTGTTTTCTTCTTCTTTATCAAGTCACCACCATCACGGTTGATCTTGACTTGATCTTGGGGCTTCTCTTTTTGCTCAACTTGTGGCTTTGGTTGAGGCTCTTCTTGTTGCTTCACCAATTGCTTGGTTGGGCACATAGAGGTGAGATGTCCTCTAGTGCGGCACTTGAAGCATTTGATATGCTTGAGCCTCTCTTCTTCCTTCTTCAACTTGATCTTCTCTCCATTGGGGCAAGCATTGGCAAGATGTCCCATCTCACGGCATTTGAAGCACATGAAATGAGATAGCTTCTTTTGTTCTTGCTTCTTCATCTTCTTCAATCTTTTTCTCTCCCCCTTGGACATGCTCTTGTTGAAACCAATGTCACTTTTGTCACCGTAGCTCTTTTGATTCTTCAACATGTGCTCAAAGGTGACTTTGGAGTTGTAGCACCTCTCTAACTTGTTGCTCAAATTCTTCACTTCACTCTTGAGCTCATTGTTCTCCTTCAAAAGGTTAGTCTCACAAGACATAGAAGTAGAACAAGCATCTAAATGTGAAGAACATGGCATGTCTAATAAATCATCACAAGAGGTGGATACATTCTTCTTGCCTACATCACATGGGTTAGCAACACTTTGTAATCGATCATTTGATCCATGTGATGAGCTCTCATTATTTTTAATTTTCTTTGAAAGCTCCTTAATGAGAGAGCCATACTTTTCAATTAAATCATCATGTGAAGCTCTAAGAACATCAAGTAAGCGCTTATGTTCTTCACATGAGTTCTTTAGAAATGAGTTTTCATTTGCTAAGTTCATTGTTTTATTTTTCTCATTTTCTAAAGACATGGTCATGCTAGCAAGTCTACTAACAAGCTCATCATATGAATCAACATGATCAACCACACTAGCATTAGATACCTTGGTGTCACCTTGTGACATGAAGCAATGTGGTGATGGGCTTGTAGTAGTATCACAATCATCACCCGAGCATGAGCCATCAACATCATCAAGTGTGCTTGGAGTAGAATCATTACTTGCAACACTTGAATCATCACCATCAACCTTGTCAAGTGAGCTTGTTGTAGATCGATCATCATCATCATCATCACTTGACCATGAGGTGGAGCAATCTTCCACAACTACCAAGTTGTGGTCATGCTCAACATCCTCATGTGCCACCACCTTGGTCTCATCCTCCTTGAACTTGCCATCATCCCATGTAGATGAGTCACCGAAGGTGTGCTTGATGGAGTCCCACATCTCATGGGCGGTCCCTTTGGAGTTTATCTTATAAAACAACTCAAAACTCAATGCATCGCTTAGATAACAATAAGCATTTGCATCAAGTTCAAAGAGATCCTTTTGAGCTTTGGTGAGATTTCTATGGTCCAAAACATGAGTGAGACCACTAGTGACAATCCACCAAAACTTTGGCCCCTTTGCACGAAAATGATCAAGCATATGGTGTTTCCATTGTGCAAAGTGTGTGCCATCAAAAATATGTGTATCACACACATCATCTAGCCCACTAGACGCCATCCTCTCAGGTCGATGAAGACCACAAATGAGAGACCTTGCTCCGATACCAATTGAAGGGTCGAGATGGCGGACTAGAGGGGGGTGAATAGTCCTTTCTAAAAATTAATTGTACCGGCTAACCGAAACAAATGCGGAATTAAAACTATCGGTCTAGCCAAGACTATACCCCTCTACTTATACTCTATGACACCTTACAAAAGATCCTAAACAAAGCAAATAAGGTGTCAGGCTAGGTAAAGCTCACCTAATCAATCTAGCTTGCAAGGTCACACAAACCTATGCAGCTAGTACTTCAAGCACCGGGAGCTCCTACACAATCTAGTAAGCAAAAGCACAAAGCTCCTAAGCTCACTAGCAATGCTCAATAACAAGGCCACACAAGCCTAATTAGAGAGCTCAACTTAGCTACACAAACTAAGCAATGTGACTAGCAAGACTACAAGTCAACTAGTCACTCACGGGATCAACTTCTATGCTACACAAGCAAAGAATGTAACTAGCAAGCTACACAAGCTAACTAGAGGAGCGAGAGCAAACTACACTAGCACAAGTATATGAACAAGTAAATACAAGCTAGTGAATGGAGTTTGCAAATCACCGAGAAGATGAACACGAAGTTGACACGGTGATTTTTCTCCCGAGGTTCACTTGGTTGCCACCAAGCTAGTCCCCGTTGTGTCGACCACACACCTTGGTAGTTCGGCGGCTAATAGGCACCACACCTAGCTCGACACTCGAGCGCCGCAAGAACTCACCCACATGTGAGGGTAACTCAATGACACGCTCTACTAGAGTTGCTCTTCGCGATCCCCGCAGGGCGAGCACAATGCCCCTCACAATCCTTCTCCGGAGCCACGCACAATCTTCACGCGGGCTTCACGACGGAGACTCGATCACCAAGCCGTCTAGGAGGTGGCAACCTCCAAGAGTAACAAGCACCACCGGCTTGCAACACGAACACCTAGTGCCACTCGATGCAATCTCTCAATGCAACGCACTAGAATCGCTCACTCACAATAGATTCACACACTAGCAAGCACAAGCGAGTTAGAGGGCTCCTAAGCACTCCCAACCATGGACACTAAGTCCCTAGGGTGCTCAACCTCTCCCAAGGGCCGGCCACCCCTCTATTTATAGAGGGGAGCCACCAACTAGCCGTTTTCCCCTTCTCCCAAGCTTCCACGCCTTCGGTTGGTACTACCGACCCAAGGGCCGGTACTACCGGCGGTCCAAAAGACCATTAGAAACGACTTTCTAACACGGGCGGTAGTAGGGTCGGTACTACCTCCCGCGGTACTACCGGCCTTATAGCGGTACTACCGGTAGGCCAAATCTAGATCTACACAGAACACTCCCAAACTTCCTCCAAACCTCGGTACCACCGACCCCTAGGGTCGGTACTACCATGGCCCGGTACTACCGGTCATATGGCGGTACTACCTCTAGGCCAAAACTCCTCCGAACAGAGAGTTTGCGCGTTGCCCACAAAAGGGTCGGTACTACCGAGGGTCGGTAGTCGGTAGTACCGGCCCTATGGCGGTACTACCTCTAGGCCAAAAATGGCCCAAACACAGAGAGCATGCGATCTGTTCGCGGAGGGGTCGGTACTACCGGCCTCAGGGTCGGTACTACCTCTAGGCCAGAAAAGACCTTTGCGCTAAAACGGCCATAACTTTTAGCTCTGAACTCCGATTTCGATGATCTTGGACATTTTGGAAAGCTTATTTAGAGGGCTACACATCCCACATACAAAGCTAATCCAACTCTCAAATGGTTAGTACAGAATTCTAATCCAAGATCCATCGCTTCTCTTTTTCAACCAAAGATTTCTCCGAAAACTTCTCCGAGTTGATTCAATTCAACTCCAACACCTTCTCCTTTGCAAATGTGCCAACACCACCAAGTGTATACAACCTTGTGCAAGTGTGTTAGCATTTTCACAATCATTTTTCAAAGGATTTTCACTTGCACTCACTATGCCACTCGATCCTAGCAACATCACAATGTTAGATTACTCAAGTGGCACTAGATGACCGATATGCAAACAAGTTTGCTTCTCTTGATAGTACGGCCATCTATCCTAAACCCGGTCATAAACTTCTCTACACACCTATGACTGGTGAAATGAAATGCCCTACAAGTATACCTTTGCCTTGCGCATTCCATTTCATCTCCTCCGGTGTTGATGCAACACATGCACCAACCTCTTCATCAAATGATATGATCCACTTCATATCATCACATGGCCTCCATGGTCCATCGATCTTGACCTCACTTGCTCTTCACCATTGCTTCGGTCCTTCGGCGCCAAGTCTTTGCTCAAGCCTCCCGACAGTCGGTACCAACGGCTTCAAAGCCTCCAACTTGCCCTTAACCTTCGCAATGGGTCCATCAAGCAAGGTCTTGTCTTGATCTTCACCATCTTAGCCACATGACTCCATGTCATGTCTCATATGCAATAAGCTCCTTCATTGCTCATTCACATGTGAATTAATTTCCTGTGTATCTCACATAAGCACATATTAGTTCACCTAGGTTGTCACTCAATTACCAAAACCAAACAAGGACCTTTCAGCCTCGGAGTGCGGAAGCTCTAGAATAGAAGATAGCTCAGGCTGCACGGTCGTCGTGGTCTCAGACTGGACTGGCTCTGCCTGCTCAAAAGACGCGACTGAACTCGGAAGAGTCTCAGTAGTGGAGGTCACTAGAGTTGTCGACGTCTGAACCGAACGCTTAAGGTCTGGAGTGGGAAGGCCGGTGAGCTCACTGAAGGTAGCAGACAGATCCCGCATCACTGAAGTGGTCGTCGCAAATAGTAGTCTGTCGGACGTGGCATGAAACCAGTGCGAAGCGGGCTGAATAGCTGAGCTCCTCCAGGTGGTGTCGTAAAGCTAGTGAACTGGGAGGAGCTGGGGCTAGGAAACTGCTGCTGCTGAGTGAACTGCTGGGGCGGAACCAGGGGCTGCCACTGGATCTGCTGCTGCTGCGGGGGAGGCTGCTGCTGCTGCCACTGCCACTGGGGAGGTCCGCTCATGATGCGCTCCATGAAAGACAAGGTCTGCTGCTGGAGCTGGAGCATCTGCTGCTGAAGTGCGTCGGACCTCGCCTGAGCCTGCTGCTGAGCTAAGGCCTGAGCCTGAGCTAACCTCTGTTGTTCCTATGCAAGGCGCTGGATGTTCTGAGTCACCGTCCGCTGCTGCTCCTCCATCCGAGAAAGTAGCGCAAGAAGCGCTGGATCGAAGGAAGCAGTACCAGACGACCCGGCCTCAGTGTCGTGAGAACAGGGCTGAAGGCGAGGCGGGAGCTGGTAGTCCTCGTCTGAGCTGTCGGTGGGGTCCTTAGCCACGTAGGCATCCTCACCCTCTAGGTCTGCTAGCTCCTGCTCAGCGAGGACTCTGACGGTCTCGTCCTGCTCCTGAGTGGACTCTGGCACCTCTGGCCGCTATCGCGAGCTAGACGGTGCCCCCTGCTGTTGCTGCCTGCGGTCCCGACCGTGTCCCAAGAGCTGACTCATGTTATACGCGGGGAACACGATCGTGGAGCCGGTAAGGGACTGCCCTGGATTTGTCCCTGTCGTGGCAGCTACCTTCCAAAGAATATATGAGATTCAATGTGCATAGGGTAGCTGCCGTCGGGCCTTGATGCCCTCTGCCATTGTATCCTCCATCTCACAGATAATGACATCCATAACATCAAACTCTTGCTGCCGAATCAGATAGGCAATTAACCACAGCTGAAGTCTGGAGATCCCCTCTCTGAAGCCGACGCGAGTTAGCAGGGTGCGCCTAAGAACCTCGTGGAGGATCCGAGCCGCAGGGGTGAGATCCTTCGGCGCTCGGCTCGACCCGTCCCCGAAAGGCTCTCGGAAGCAGGGACGCACCAAGTCTGTCGTGGGCTGCTCTCCGCCGTGAGGGCGTCTCGGTGGCTCAGTCCGGTCGTAGCAGAGGTCGTGGATCCGGGTCTGAGAGTGACGCAGGCCGAACCAATCCCAGATCTCTGACACAAACAGCCTGTAATGCTCCCCTCGGAAAGCAAACTCAATAGTCTGTCGGTCTGGATGCACCCACAAGGACGCGTAGAACTGGAAGACCCAATCCTCTATATAAAAGCCAGACCGCCCCAATAGGTCTGTGAAACTGGGTAGGTAGGTGAGAGCGGGGCGGAGCTGCTCTACTGCGGAAACTAGGGCCTCCAAGGAACAAACCCTCTGAGAACGCAGGCTGATCCCGGCGTTCCTGTATCCCTGGTAGAAGTCCTCCTGTAGGACAATATAGAACTCGGGCCCTGCCTGCTGTTGTCGCTCTCTGAGGAACCACTGCTCCACTGGCACTAAGCGAAGGGTCTAAATCTGCGAACAGGTAGCCGCCCGGAGGTCCAGTCGCGGAATCGGCGGGGGCGCACTCCTCGACGGAGCATGTGCTCCCCGCAGAGGGACGTCGGACCGGGGTGGCACCGCAGTCCTGCGACGAGTCGACCGACGCCTGGGTACCTCCTCAGGGACCTCCTCCTCTGCCTCTGCCTCTGCCTCAACTGCCTCGGCTGCCTCGGCCTCTGCCTGGCCCTACTGCGAGCTCTGGGGCTCCACACCCGGAGAGGTGAAGGTCGTCCGATGACCGGCAGCCATGAGCGTGCCAGTCGGCGAATGGTGAAAGCTCTCGACCTCCTCAACGCCATGCCTCTGCTCTGGCGTCAACTGGTCCTGTATCCTCAGGCCTCCACCGCAGCCACCCTGCTCAGCACGCTCTGCAGCGGCTGGAACCTCTCGGGCCTGATCGGCCTCGCGCTGCTCTCTGATGTGCTTCCGGCACGTGATCAACTTCCCCTTCCCGAGCCTCTGACCGGAAGGGGGCGGGGAGGAGAGTCCCCCGGAGCGCCGCCGACATTCTTGCAGTGCATAGCTGATAAGAATAGAGAAACACTGCCGCTGAAAGTCTGGACTGCCGCTAAAAGAACCACTGACACTGAAAAGATCAACTGGCACTGGACAACCTCTGACAACCCAAACGGACACAGAAAACCAACTGACCAGCCGAACTGACTAGAAACTCCGTGTGTCATTGATCCTCTGCCACTGACACTCGCGAGGCTTGGTCTCGATCCTTACCCGCGGGCTTGGCCCCAGGTTCTCTGACACTGTCAACTGACAACTGAGCACGGCCACTGACTCGCTGCATAGAGGAGATGGGATGTATATAAGCACATAGATAAGCTAGAGATAAGCGAGGTCCTATGGAAGCAAAGCAAGTGGGATACGAAAGAGAGTGGCTTTGCTACCTGACGAACGACGAACCGAACTCAAGCAAGAGGTAAGAACTGACGTTCCAGCGTCCACACGTCACACCGAGGGGTCTGTAAAAGGATTGGAGCGAAATGGAGTTCAAAACATGAAGGAACGGCTAGTCGTCGAACACTTGGTATGCATGGAATATGAAGAGGATGGGGAGGCTCACTGAGGGGGTTCAGCCGACCGGGGAAGAGGCGCCGGAGATGGAGTGGGGCACGGGGACGAGCTCGGACACGAGAGAGGAGCAACTCCGGTGAACACTCCGGCGAGGAGTGCCAAACTCCAGCGAGATCTCTGGAGAACACAGGCGCGGCTCTGGTAAGCTTGTTGGCGAGCGCGTGCGCGGCTAACAGCGGGCTGGGTGCGCGCGAGGGCACAGGTGCGGCGGCGCGGCGAGGGGAGCGGCGGCGTGGTCTAGGGTTAGGGCACGGCGGCGCGGCGTACTGGGACGGGCTCGGGCGAGGGCTCGATGGGGACAAAAGGGAAGGAATGACACATGGGACCGGATAGCCAGTGAATAGAACCGACTGCGCCGCTTAAAGGGGCATCGGACGCGCCGATGTAAACAGATCGGACGCTCCGATGTCCACGCAGAGAGCTCCAATTCTGCCAAAACGGCATCGGACGCGTCCGTTGCCTTGGTATCGGACGCTGGGCAGTGTCCGATGGGGCATCGGACGCGCCGATAGTGACACATCAGACACTACCTTGTCACTGTTCTAGCCGGAGCTGTGTACATTGCAGGGCATCGGACGCTGCCCTAGCGTCCGATGCCACATTTTGGGCTATTTTGAAGTTTTCTGTTGCAGCTCCCTCTCCCAACCAAGTTCCAACTCAAATAAGAGGCAAATAAACACCAGTTGGAACCTAGTATGAGCATCCTCGCATAAACCCTCAATTTTGTAAATAGTTTGCCATAGGCTACATATCATTTTTAGGTAAATTAGGCGATAAAAACCAAGGAGACAACATGTGGCCACCAAAACTAGGGGTCTCAACCATTAGGAGTCTCAAATGCTCCCCCTAGCGTTGGACGAACACAGCGGTTGCTCAAAACTTAACCAAAAAGAACCGACAAAGCAACAAACATGCATATGCAATGCAATACAGAATTTGAATCTAGGTTGCTTGTCAAGTTTGCTCATGGGTAAGCTTCTTCACACGCTTTTTAGGGTGATTATCTTAACCACGTCTGACAAGCTTATGTGCATAGCATAATTTAAACATGGCATGTGATACAATGCTATGCAAAGACAACCCCCTTTCACCTTTTGACAAAGTTACTTAGATCAAGCACATTAAGCTCACTCCGCAATCTACAAAGGGTGTTTTCATCTAGGGGTTTTGTGAAGATATCCACCAATTGATCTTCGGTTCTAACTCCCTCTAAGGATATATCTTTCTTTGAAACATGGTCTCTAAGAAAGTGATGGTGAATATCTATGTGCTTTGTGCGAGAGTGTTGAACCGGGTTGTTAGCAAGCTTAACCGCGCTCTCATTGTCACACAACAAAGGTACCCTTTCTAGAACTACACCATAGTCTAAAAGGGTTTGTTTCATGTAAAGGATTTGTGCACAACAAGCACCCGCGGCTATGTATTCCACCTCAACGGTAGACAAGGCCACACTATTTTGCTTTTTCGAGCTCCATGAAACTAGTGATCTCTCAAGCAAATGGCACCCTCTAGATGTGCTCTTTCTATCTACTTTGCAACACGCGTAATCCGAATCGGAATACCCAATGAGTTGAAAGTTAGCTCCTTTGGGATACCAAAGGCCAATGCTTGGGGTGTGCTTTAGGTACCTAAGGATTCTCTTCACCGCTATGAGATGTGATTCCCTAGGATCGGCTTGAAAACGAGCACACATGCACACACTAAACATGATGTCGGGCCTAGATGCGGTCAAATATAACAAGCTACCAATCATAGAATGGTAGAGAGTTTGATCAACCGGGTTACCTCCCACATCTAGGTCGAGATGTCCATTTGTTGGCATTGGAGTCTTGATAGGCTTGCAATCATCCATGCTGAAGCGCTTGAGGAGGTCTTTTGTGTACTTCTCTTGTGATATAAAAGTCCCCTCCTTCAATTGCTTGACTTGGAAGCCTAGGAAGAAGGTGAGCTCGCCAATCATGGACATTTCGAACTCCTTCGACATCAAGTCACCAAATTCCTTGCAATAGGCTTCATTTGTGGACCCGAAGATGATATCATCAACGTAGACTTGACAAATGAAGATCTCTCCATCAAGCTTCTTGGTGAAAAGTGTGGTGTCGACCTTCCCAATGATGAAGCCCTTCTCAATGAGGAAGTCCCGGAGGCGCTCGTACCACGCTCTAGGGGCGTGCTTGAGCCCATATAGCGCCTTGGACAACGTATAAACATGATTAGGATATCTAGGGTCTTCAAACCCGGGAGGTTGATCAACATAGACTAGTTCATTTATGAAGCCATTTAAAAATGCACTTTTCACATCCATTTGATATAATTTAATGTCATGATGTGATGCATATGCAAGGAGGATACGGATGACTTCAAGTCTTGCAGCCGATGCAAAGGTCTCTCCAAAATCCAAGCCTTCTACTTGGGAGAACCCCTTTGCAACTAGCCTTGCCTTGTTTCTAACAACTTTGCCTTGATCATCTTGCTTGTTTCTAAACACCCATTTTGTTCCAATGACTCTTGCGCATTTAGGTCGCTCTTCAAGTGTCCAAACTTGGTTGCGAGTGAAGTTGATTAATTCTTCATGCATGGCATTCACCCAATCCGGATCACTTAGAGCTTCATCTACAATGGTAGGCTCAACAAGAGACACAAAGGAGTGATGTTCAATAAATAGAGCAAGTTTTTGAGATCGAGTCATTACACCCCTTGTTGGACTCCCTATGATGAGATCTTGAGGATGAGCTTGTAGAGAGGAGTAGTCCTTTGATCAACCACTTGAGGGGCCGCTTGAGGAGCATCAACATCTTGAGCTTGTACCACCATTTGATCATGGGAGACATGAGTATCTTCAAATGGTTCTCTCCCATCTTTATCATCATCTTGTGGTACATTGGATGAGGATGGCTTGTCAATGACTTGCACATCATCATCATCATCTTTAGGCTTGATGGCTGCAACCGGCATATTCTTCATTGCTTCCCTCAATGGTTCATCACCTACATCATCAAGATTCTCATGCTCTCCTTGAGAGCCATTAGATTCATCGAATTCCACATCATATGTTTCTTCTACCATCCCGGTGGCATGGTTGAATACTCGATATGCTTTGGACTTCAATGAACCAACAAGAAAACCAATATCACATCAGCGTTGAAACTTCCCTAGGTGTTGGCGCTTCTTGTAGATGTAGCATTTGCACCCAAACACTCTAAAGAATGATATATCCGGCTTCTTGTTGTTGAGTAGCTCATAGGGGGTCTTGCCAAGGAGACGATGGGGGAACAACCGATTTGATGCATAGCAAGTGGTGTTGATTGCTTCCGCCCAAAATCTTTCCTGTGTAGAGTACTCATCTAACATTGTACTTGCTAGGGTGATTAATGTCCGGTTCTTCCTCTCAACTACCCCATTTTGTTGTGGTGTGTAGGTTGCGGAGACTTCATGCTTGATCCCAACTTCATCACAATATTGCTCAATATGGGTGTTGTCAAATTCCTTTGTCACTTCTAATCTTCTTGATCTTCAAGTCAAATTCATTTTTGGGCTCTCTTGGCAAACTTCTTGAATGAAGGGGTTGCTTCGGATTTGTCATGAAGAAAGAATACCCAAGTGTATCTAGAATAGTCATCAACAATCACTAGGCAATAGAGATTTCCACCCAAGCTAGCATATGTTGTTGGCCCAAATAGATCCATGTGAAGTAGCTCTAACTCTCTTGATGTTGATACAAAGGCTTTGGTTGGATGAGTGTTTGCAACTTGCTTGCCGGCTTGACATGCACTACACAATTTGTCCTTCTCAAATTTTACATCTTTCAAGCCTCTAACCTAATCCTTCTTCAATAGCTTGTTGAGAGTGTGCCAATCTTCTATGCCATAGCCAACCAAGAGATTGCTTTGTGAACAAACATGTCTTCAAGTTGGCATCTTCGGAGGAGAAATCCACTAGATATAGATTGTTGTATCTAAAGCCTTTGAATATCACTTGTGCATCATCTTTCTTGGTCACAACCACTTCTTTGTCGGTGAACAAACATTGAAAGCCAAGATCACATAGTTGCCCAACGGATAGCAAGTTGAAGCTCAATGAGGCAACTAGAAGCACATTTGAGATGGTATGATCATTTGATATTGCCACTTTGCCCAAACCCTTCACATTGCCCTTAGAGTTGTCACCAAATATAATCTTTTCTTGGTCATTGACATTCTCTTCTAGTGAGGTGAACATCCGGGAATCACCGGTCATATGTTGTGTGCAACCACTATCAATCACCCAATGAGACCCACCAGTCTTGTAGTTCACCTACACACACAAGAAATCAAGCTTGAGCTTTCGGGACCCAAACTTGTTGAGGTCCCTTAACCTTCTCAACTAGAGACTTTGCAACCCAAATTTGCTTTGTCCCATTCTTGTTAGGAGGTCCCATGAACATGACTTTCATCTTGCCACTAGAGTCTTGTCTAAGCATGAAGTGAGCATTGAAAGCAAAGGGCCTAGCATGCTTGGGCAAGGGTGTGGGTTTTGGCTCTTCACAGTCATGAGCAAAGTGTCCTTCTTTTCCACACTCATAGCATCTCCCAATCTTCTTCTTCTTTGGCTTTGTGATGCTCTTGCGTTGCTTCATCTTCTCTTCAAGAAAGCCAATACCATTTCTATTGGTCTTCATTACGGTGTTCATGAGTAGCTCACTTTGAAGACATTGACCCTTGGTGAATTTCTTCAATCTGGTGGTAAGATGCTCCTTCTCTTTCTTGAGCTTGTCATTTTCTTGTTGGAGTTCTAATTGGGATGGTGTCAACTTGTAATCCCTCTCCATCTTCAATCTCTTGTTTTCTTCTTTTAGCATGTCTAGCTCAAGTGTGATGCTATAGTCATCATCATGAGTTTGGATGACAACTTGCTTGGTGGTTGATAGCTTCTCGAGATCAATCTTGAGCTTAGCATTCTCATTTTTTATCTTGACATAGTCATCATAGTGATCGGCCACAACCACTTTCTTGCCCTTGCCACTAGCACTTTGCTCATCATGCTCACTAACCAAGTCCTCACAAGATGTTGTTATGTCACACTTAACAACAAGGTTAGGGGCATCATGTGTCTCATGAGAAAGTATATCATAAGCTACAACAAGTGTATCATGATCTACTTTAACTTGAGTATATTGTTCCTTAAGCAAAGCATAGTTAGAGTTAAGGGTACTATGCATCTTATCAAGTTTTTCATTTTTAGCTTTGAGCTCTTTGTTAGAAGACTTGAGCTCCTTGATAGATGATGACATAGTAGTAAGTTCATTTTGTTGCTCATTACTAGCATGTATAGCATGATCATATTTTTCAACAAGAGATTCATTTTCATCAACAAGCTTCTCATTTTTAGCCCTAGTCTTTCTTATGATTCTAGAATAGTTTTTTAGCAAATCAACAAGTTCATCATAAGAGGGAGCTTTGAATTCTCCATCACTCTCAACATCACTAGAGTCATCATCACTTTGTACCTTCCGGTCACCCTTGCCCATGAGGCATAGGTGTGTAGTGGATGATGGGGACGGTGGTGGTGGTGGAGTAAAAGTCCCAATCACTAGAGCGGCCATCTTCTCCTTCTCATCATCACTATCTTCATTGGATGAGCCACCGGAGGAGTCTATGTCGGTGAGCCAATCACCAACAATGTAAGCTTTGCCACCTTTCTTGTGATGTTGCTTCTTCTTGCCATCCTTCTTGTAGGTCTTCTCACTTTTCTTCTCATCTTCGCTTGATGAGTCATATTTCTTGCCCTTGTTCTTGTTCTTGTAGTTGTCTTTCTTGGGCTTGGTGCATTGGTGAGCAAGATGGCCAAGTTCACCACAATTGTAGCGCTCCATCTCAGAGATTGTGAAGGACCGAGAATGCAATAGCAAGGCGACCAGGGGGGGTGAATGGGAGCTCAAAAATTTCTCTCGAAACTTTGGCCTTTTGTCCCCAAAATCGACCCCAAAAGCTTTGATCGAAACCATGATGCCCACGACCCTTGGAAGAGGGTGGATGATCCCTAGGATCACAGCGAGGCACCACAAAGCGATAGCAATCCAAACGCCAAAAGCACCAGCACAAATTCGATCCCTAAAAACCAAGTCTCGAACGTAGATGGAAGACTACGTTGAGAAATCCCCAAATACCAATGCTAACAAGTAGCAAAGATACCTAGAGAGGTTCCTTGGTCAACTCTAGGGCCAAACGAGAAGTCCGGAAACCAAGCGAAGAAGCCGGAAGAGCAAACGGACTAAACCGCAACACACAGTCGATTCCTGGACTGTCCGCCAGTACGGTCCCAGACTGTCCGCGGTGACGCCGAACTGTCCGCGAGGAAGGGGCGGACTGTCCGCCGGTCAAATGACCAAAACAGCAAGGATGCTGATCTTCCCTGGACACTTCCCGGACTGTCCGCGAAAACCAACGGTGGACTGTCCGCCGGTCAAGAAACAGTAAACCGGCAGAGACCCGCAGCCACTGACCTGGCTCGATCCCGATGCGCGGACTGTCCGCGGGGTGGACGGCGAACTGTCCGCGACCACCCAGAAAGGGCGATTTTGGTTGCCCTCAACTCAAATCTTCTCCAAATCGATCCAAACCAAAATCCCTTGATCCCAAACTTGGAGAGGATGATCACGAGGTAGTTAGGAGACTATCCCCAAGAAATCATCCGCTCAAATCGATTCAATCAACGGGAAATCGAAAGGGGAGGAGGATGAACGTAAAAGCGCCATGAAAACGAAATCAACCCGATCTACTTGTTCGTGAGGAGTTAGATGAATTCCTTCGGTGGAAATGATCTCCTCACTATAAAGAACAAGTTGATTCAAACGGATTTCGCAAAGACGCAGTAGAGAGGGAGATCGAGTGACGGGAAAATCGCGGAGAAACGAAGAACGCGAAGAACACGAACAAAAACACGAATCAAGTCATCGATCTGCAACCGTGTGGCTACCACATGCTACAACAGTGAGGTTACGACCTCACTTCCTCAAAATCTCCAGTACATAGAGGTATGATTCTCTGCGGATCTCAGTAGCTACAGCAGGGGATTGGGAGAGCAGGAAACCCTAGAAGCAAAGAGCAAAATAACTGAGATGAAATGGGAGGAGGGTGTCTCCCTCTACTTATCCTAATTCTATTTCCTACTCTACCCCTCTCTAATTACAGAGCAAGCCAGCTAAACCCTAGGGTTATTCTGGACCAACTCGATGGTAGGTGGATCCGACGGTCACGCCCGCACAACTGGTAGCGTTGCCTCGACGCAACCTCACCGATTGCCGCCACGTGCCGCCACCGCTCCGCTCGTCCTTTTCCCGGACTTCGCCCCCCGGTTTTGAGGCCCAAACCAGGAAACCAGCCTTCACGACCAACCCCCGGTTTTGAGGCCCAAACCGGGAAACCAGCCGTCCATCGCCTGAGTTTTGTGGCCCAAACTCAGAAACCCGCAGCGCCCAGGTTTTGAGGCCCAAACCTGGAAACCGTCCTCAGCCCGAGTTTTGTGGCCCAAACTCGGAAACCGTCCGCACCCAGGTTTTGAGGCCCAAACCTGGAAACCGTCCACCCGGTGGTTTTTCTGTGGCTCAACCACCAAACCGAGCCGTAGAAGGGATGCACCGCCCGTGCACCCCGTCCACCGACACGTGTCCCCAGGTCCTCGACCCAAGCAACACCGTGCCCGCAAGTCTTTGCTCGTCGCTGTCCCAGGCTGCCAGCCACCACAGCTGATCCTCGGGCCACCGGTCCCTCAGTCCAAGCCTCACGTCCGCCCTTCGCCACTCTCGGTCCCTCGGCACGACACGTCTCTACTTGACCTTCACCTTGCCTCTGATCACTGTATCCGTGCTCGACACCTGCACAACACAAGGCAAAGAACATGCGCATTATCCCAGTTGACAATCACTCATCACTCAGAGACTCGGCATACACCCATGTATCCGCAATTTCCCCCTTGATGAGTGCATTGTCAACTACCAACACAAATCATAATGGAAGAAGAAAGAGGGAAGAAGTGAGAGGAGTAAAACTCGACCAAATGACCCAAAAGCATAGCAAAGCCGAAGAAGGTCAAGTGGAAGAAGCAAAAACACAACTTGGTTCCCAAAGACATGGGCAACGGCTCGACGCAACCAAGCAAAGCAAAGCTAGCCCTCAAGAAGAGGTAGAACAGGCTCAACACCGCTAGCAGATACCAATTGAGAAATCGAAGCAAATGCTAGTCCCTCAAGACAGAGGCACAGAGGCTCAACACAACTAGCAGAGAAAGCTCGATACCAAAACCTTACGGCCAACAGGAAGCAGCAAACTCCCCCTTAAGTAGTGCACACAACCAGGAAATCTCCTAAAATCCAACTCGGAAAGCAAAGATCCTTAGTCGAACACAGAGAGCACATATGATTTGTCAATATTTTCTCCCCCTTAGTTGAAAATGCACTATCAAGCAAGAATTCTCCCCCTTAGAAAATGCACCATCAAAAAGTGCCAACAAGAGAATTTCTCCCCCTTCCACAATGCATATGATTCAAAATGCAAGTTAGCAGCTTCAGGAGTATAGTCAAGAGAATGCAAAGATGCTCTACACAGTTCTGATCCGATGACTCAACAACATCCATAAAATGCTAGCAAAAGCTCAAACTGATCACAAAATACAAATTATGAACATGTGAGCAAAGTGAGCAGTTTTAGCCAAAAGTATTCACCATCAAAATAGCACTACACATGTATAGACATGAAGTCAAGCAAGTGCTAAACATGTATACAGGGTGAACTACCCCTAGCAAGGTTCAATCATCATGCTATAGAATGAAACATAGACTTGTGTATCCAGATTTTATCGGAGTTGCAGCGGTTGAATTACACAAGTTCAAGTTTTAGCATGTGATTGCGAGAGGTTGAAAGCTTGTCTTGCCTAACTTTTCAACTGTGCGAAGCCTATGCAGAAGCAATCAGAAGCTTAAAGCAACAGTTTCGGTCATACACTACACAGCTCAAGTTTAACTCAAAGTGCAATGAGAAACAGTCTCGAAACTGTAATGTGTTGACAAGCAATCCCATCTCGATCTTTCTAATTCACTTAACTTGGTTGAAATTAAAGACAGTATATGAACAGACCAAGCAAGTGATCAACTCAGAACTAGAGACATAGCAACCTAGCATATATGAGAAGCACAAGTGATTTCTACACATTCTACACATGCTAGTTGCATATCTCAATGGTGAATGTTTTCAAATTTTAGGTTCATTAAACAAGTTCACCATTCATAAAATAGCTCAGCTCACAACATGTATCAATGATCAGAAAGAGCATAAGCTACAAGTAAAGCATCAGAGCATACACTACACAGAGCATAGTCACATTCTAAAGATTATATACATGAAGCTCTGAATGTAAATATGCAACATGAAATGCAGAAAAGATGCAAGAAGAAACCAATTGAAAGACAAAAGGTTAGTTTATGATACAAGAATCAAATGTTTCCCCCATCTAAAAGGGCAAACACACACCAAGCTCACCTCTCAACCTAGCAAAAGTTGATTGGTCCAAAGGCTTGGTGAAAATATCAGCCAATTGATGATGAGTATCGACATGGCGAATGTCGATATCACCCTTCTCATAATGGTCTCGCAGAAAATGAAAGCGCACATCAATGTGTTTGGTCTTTGAGTGAAGCACGGGGTTCTTAGCAATGCTAATAGCACTCGTGCTATCACAAAGCAAAGGCACGCGAGTAAAACTCAGACCAAAATCACGCAAAGTGGCCATCATCCAAAGCAACTGAGAACAGCAGCTAGCCGCAGCAACATATTCAGCCTCTGTGGTAGACTGAGCGACACTAGACTGCTTGCGAGAAGACCATGATACAAGAGAAGAACCAATAAACTGGCAAGTCCCAGAAGTGGACTTGCGATCAATACGGCAACCAGCAAAATCGGCATTGGAATAACCGCAAAGGGAGAGGGTGGAGGAAGCAGAGTACCAAATCCCAAATTCTGGAGTGAAGGATAAGTACCTCATTATGCGCTTGACCGCCTAACGGTGCGAGGTGCGCGGCGACGACTGAAATCGCGTGCACAGACACATCGCGAACTGGATGTCCGGGCGTGTCGCCGTCAGGTACAGCAGCGACCCGATCATACTCCGGTACTCCTTCTGGTCCACAACTTCTCCATCCATATCCGCATCCAGAGCCGCCGTGGTCGGCATGGGTGTTGGAAGAGGCTTGGCCTCACCCATGTCGAACTTCTTCAGGATGTCCTTGGTGTACTTGCCCTGGTGCACGAACGTCCCCTCTCGGGATTGCTTGATTTGCAACCCGAGGAAAAACGTCAACTCGCCCATCATGCTCATCTCAAACTCCCTGCTCATAGTGTCTGCAAACTTGGCAACTAAAGCGTGAGAAGAACCACCGAAAATGATATCATCCACGTAAATCTGGACCAAGAGAGTATCAGTGCCTTGCTTGAGGAGAAAGTGTGTTTTATCCACACATCCCATTTTAAAACCCTTAGCAAGCAAAAAGGTTTTCAACCTATCATACCAGGCTCTAGGGGCTTGTTTCAAACCATACAAAGCTTTGTGAAGTTTAAAAACATGGTTTGGAAACTTGGGATTTTCGAAACCGGGGGGTTGTCTCACATATACTTCTTCTTCTATGTAGCCGTTTAAGAAGGCACTCTTGACATCCATTTGAAAAAGTTTAAACCCTTTGGATGCAGCAAAAGCCAAGAGTATCCTAATTGCCCCCAAACGAGCTACAGGAGCAAAAGTCTCCTCATAGTCTATCCCCTCCTTCTGACTATACCCCTGGGCTACTAGTCTGGCCTTGTTTCTCACAACATGGCCATCCTCTCCTTGTTTGTTTTTGAAAACTCATTTTGTCCCAATATGGTGACACTCAGGAGGAAGAGGAACCAAAACCCAAACCCGATTTCTCTCAAAATTTTCTAACTCCTCATGCATGGCATTGACCCAATCCGGATCAGATAAAGCATGTCCAACATCTCGGGGTTCAAAATCAGCAACAAATGCAGAATGAGCAAAGTGAGAGATTTGTTGTGACCTTGACCGAGTGACACGTTCGCCGATGCTGCCGGTCATCTGTTGAGGCGGGTGTTGGCGCTGGATGTGTCGTGGCGCCTCCCGAGCTGAAGAAATCTCCCCCTCAATAGCAGCTGGTGCCTCCTCAGGTACAAAAGGTACCGCTCGAGGTGGCGGATCCCACGGCCCCCAAGAATAAGAAGTGTCGGGGTCGTGAGTCATAGTAGAAGCCGCTCCTTGCGGCACAACAGGTGGAGGGGGTGCTGGATCATCCATACCTTCAGCACCCTCATCCTCGTCATCAAAAAGAGGCTCACCAACCTCATGATCACCTGCACGCTCAAAACGAGAAGAAGGACAAACCATGGTCTCGTCGTAGGTGACATCGGATGTCTCCATGACTCGGTTAGTGTCAAGGTTAAGTACACGATAAGCTCGAGTATGAGTGCCATAACCCAAAAACACACCGTCAGAAGAACGAGACTCAAATTTGTCCAAGTTGCCCTTTTTGAGTATAAAACAATGGCAACCAAAAACTCGAAAATAACTCACTTTGGGTAGTTTTCCAAAACGCAGCTCATAAGAAGTCTTTTTCAAGAAAGCTCGAAGAAAAATGCGGTTGGAAATGTAGCATGCAGTGCTCATAGCTTCGGCCCAATATTGCCTAGGAGTCCTATGCTCATCGAGCATCGTCTTGGCCATCTCAACAAGGGTCCGATTCTTCCTCTCTACAACACCATTCTGTGGCGGTGTGTAGGGGGAAGAAAACTGATGCTCTAAACCCAGAGAGTTACAAAACTTCTCAAAATCCGAATTCTTGAATTCGGAACCATTATCACTCCTGATAGCTCGCATCGAGTTCAAAGGGAACTCATTCTGAAGACGCAAAATCAGATTGCGAGCAAAGGAGAAAGTCTCGGTTTTCTCAGCTAAAAAGAAAACCCACGAATATCTCGAAAAGTCATCAACAACAACAAGCACATACCACTTCCCCCCAACCGAGCTCACCCGAGCCGGACCAACAAGGTCCATGTGTAAAAGCTCTCCAGGGCGCTTAGTCATGACCTGAGTCACTGGATGGTGGGGAGCGGCAGCCATCTTCCCATGTCTACAAGAGTGGCAAACAAGATCCTTCTCCATGGATAACTTGGGCAATCCTCGGATTAGGCCAAGTGAACTAATCCTTGCAAGCAAGTCGAAGCTCAAATGTCCTAGTCTCCTATGCCACTTCCAAAGGTCAGAGGAGGAAGGTCCAGCCACAAGACAACGAGAAATGCCAAAAGACTCCGAGAAATTCGCACGAAAGACTTTTCCAAAGGGCGAAATCAAACACACAAGATTGCCCTGAGGATCCAAAATACGACTGAGATTCGGTTTAAAACGAATCTCATAGTCATCCTCAAAGAGTTGCGAAACAGAAAGAAGGTTAAAATGCAAGTTAGAAACAAGAGCAACATCGCGCAACACAAAGTGCTCATTAACTCGCACCGACCCACGAGACAAAACCTTACCTTTGCTATTGTCGCCGAAGGTGATAAACTCCTTTCCGGCGACTGGACTAAGACTGGAGAACCACTTGGCGTTTCCGGTCATGTGCCTCGAGCAACCGGAATCCACCAACCAAACGTTCTCCAATCATTTTACCTACATCAATAAAAAGACATAGGGTGAGCATACGGTCCAACACTGGGGTTAGTGAAGTAAGGGGAAAACCAGTGTTGGGCCGACTGCTCAAAAGAACGGTTAGCAAAAAAACCATTCCTAGCACGCCTACGGGAAGAGCGATCACCACGTAGAGGAAAACGTGGTCTGCTAAGGGAGGAGCGTCCATCGCGATACTCAAAACGCAGTGGGGGACAACGCTCAACTACAAAGCCACCGTCACGGGGTCCATAGCCTACAACTGCAGGCTCCCGCCGTGCACGACCTCCTCGCGGCCTAGGCCTAGGAACTTGAGGTTTTGGACCTCTAGGCCTAGTAGCACGCCTCTGAACATTCGGCACATGTACATCATGGAAAGGATGGTACATGTCCATGTTGCTCATCTCCTTTGCACGGCGCGCCTCTCTCTTGTGCCGAAAGCAAAACTCACTCAAGTGTCCATCTCGCCCACAGTGCTCACAATGGTACCTCACCGCTCTCATAGGGGGTTGTTGGTACTCACGGTAGTGGGTGTGGATCACTTTGCCCTTCTGTGGCATAAGCTCCTCCTGGATGGGTGGCATGGTGTCTAGCTTGTTCTTGAGATGGTTTGGTTTGGGAGCCCATGATTGTTTCTTGGGTGGAGCTCTCGGAGGTTCACCAAAGCCCCCATCCTTGGTGTTAGGCTTGAGAGGCTCTTTGGGTGGAATCTTGGTAAGTTTGGGAGTAGTGGTGGAGTTGGGCTTCTCACCTGGGTTAAGACCACTCAACTCTCCAATCTTCCCAAAAGACGAAACATCGACACCCGGAGCAAAACCTACACCTGGACCTCCAGCAGCTCGCTTGAATTGGGAGATCATCATCCCGAGTTGTGGCTCACCACAAGACACCCATGACAAGATGGTCCGAAGGTATGTGTTTTCTTCCTCGGTTTGCATCTTGTCTTGCTTCACATTAGCGATCTCCATCTCCAAACCCTCACAAAGAACACACCTAGCCACACATGTGCTACGTGAGTTGGCCTCTTCAAGAGACACAATCTTGGCATTCTTGTCTGCCAACTCAGATTGCAAGCCCGCACAGGACTTGCATGCTCCCAACAGCGAGGATCTAGCCTTCAGCTCATCCACCTCTCCTACCAACACAACATACTTGCTTCTCAAAGTGAGAAGGTCAGTCATGTGTGTGGTGCACATCTCACACTCCTCCTCATCGGTAACAACTACGGTGAACTTGACAGATTCAAGTTCCTTTACCGTATCCTCCCACTTCTGCCTAAACTCCTTATGCTCTCTAGCAGCACGCCTAAGCAACTTGTCCTGACTAAGGAGCGCGGCAGTAAGCTTCTCGACCTCAGCAGAAAGCTCATCGGGGGTTAGAGATACCTGAGAGGTGTCATCGTCATCGTCGTTCCGAGGAGTGTCCTCCAACTCGCCGTCGACCTCCTTGCCGAGGGCCATGGTGCAGAAGCCCTCGTCATCGGCGAAGAAGCAGAGGCCGTTGAGCTTGTCCTCGATCCTCTTCTTCTTCTTGGACTCATCATCGCTTGAGGAAGCGGAGTCGTCATCTGAGTCGTCGACGTCGCTGAGCGTGGCGAAGAATGCACGTTGCTCAGCCTGGGCCTTCTCCAAGTACTTGGTCTTGATGTACTCCTTGTTGAAGCCACCCTTCCGCTTGTGCTTCGCGGGGACGTACTTCTCCTTGCGCTTGCCGGAGTCGTACTTGTGCTCATGATCCGCCTTGCCGAAGATCTGCTTGTTCTTCTTCGGGCAATTGGCGATGAAGTGGTTGGGGTCGCCGCACTCGAAGCATCCCGAGCGTCCTCCTCCGCGGCGATGGTTCATGCGGTTGTTGTGGAACCGCGAGAACCGGTTGGCGAGCAAAGCCAGCTCGTCATCCCCCATGAACTCCAACTGCTCCTCTGTGACAGAAAGAAGAGAGGAAAGTGCAAAGCCTCCAGAGGTGTTAGTAGAAGAGCCAGAAACCAAAGCCATCGACGGGCCAGAAGGATTTTCATAAGAAGCCCTCGCCATGGCATCAATCTCACTGGACTTGAGCTTACTAAAGAGCTCGTCGCACGTGAGGGTCTCATAGTTAGGCGATTCGATGATCGTCTGAACCATGGAATCCCACACCGACCGATCGAGAGTGTGCAAAAGCTTCAAAGCTCTCTCATGATCGTCGAAAGACAACAGCTTCTTGTTAGCCCTCATCCTGTTGACAATCACCTGAAAGCGAGCGAATAAACTTTCTATGCTCTTGCCAGGCATATGTCGAAAGTTCTCATACTCTCGCTTGAACGACTCGTAGATACGGGTTTTGACTTGAGAGGTTCCCTCATGGAAACGCATGAGGGTGGCCCAAATCTCCCGAGCCGTAGCGAGGTGAGAAACACGATCAAACTCACTCATGCTCAGGCATGAGAAAAGAGCATTACGGGCTCGGCTATTGGCATCGTGCTCATCGATCTGATGCTGAGTCACACAAGCAGCCAAGACCACGTAATCGACAGAGTTGCAAATATCCCAAATGGAAGCACCAATACTCTGCAGATAGGCCGACATGCGTATCTTCCAATACGCATAGTTCGTCCCATCGAAAAATGGCGGTTTGCCCACGCCGCGATCCATGTCGCCTTCTGTGGATCTGGAACCGGCTAAGGTGGAAGATCCTTAACCTGCTCCGATACCAATTGAAGGACCGAGAATGCAATAGCAAGGCGACCAGAGGGGGGTGAATGGGAGCTCAAAAATTTCTCTCGAAACTTTGGCCTTTTGTCCCCAAAATCGACCCCAAAAGCTTCGATCAAAACCGTGATGCCCACAACCCTTGGAAGAGGGTGGATGATCCCTAGGATCACAGCGAGGCACCACAAAGCGATAGCAATCCAAACGCCAAAAGCACCGGCACAAATTCGACCCCTAAAAACCAAGTCTCGAACATAGATGGAAGACTACGTTGAGAAATCCCCAAATACCAATGCTAACAAGTAGCAAAGATACCTAGAGAGGTTCCTTGGTCAACTCTAGGGCCAAACGAGAAGTCCGGAAACCAAGCGAAGAAGCCGGGAGAGCAAACGGACTAAACCGAAACACACAGCCGATTCCCGGACTGTCCGCCAGTACGGTCCCGGACTGTCCGCGGTGACGCCGGACTGTCCGCGAGGAAGGGGCGGACTGTCCGTCGGTCAAATGACCAAAACAGCAAGGTTGCTGATCTTCCCTAGACACTTCTCGGACTGTCCGCGAAAACCAACGGCGGACTGTCCGCCGGTCAAGAAACAGTAAACCGGCCGAGACCCGCAGCCACTAACCTCGCTCGATCCCGATGCGCGGACTGTGCGCGAGGTGGACGGCGGACTGTCCGCGACCACCTAGAAAGGGCGATTTTGGTCGCCCTCAACTCAAATCTTCTCCAAATTGATCCAAACCAAAATCCCTTGATCCCAAACTTGGAGAGGATGATCACGAGGTAGTTAGGAGACTATCCCCAAGAAATCATCCGCTCAAATCGATTCAATCAACGGGAAATCGAAAGGGGAGGAGGATGAACGAAACAACGCCACAAAAACGAAATCAACCCGATCTACGTGTTCGTGAGAAGTTAGATGAATTCCTTCGGTGGAAATGATCTCCTCACTATAAAGAACAAGTTGATTCAAACGGATTTCGCAAAGACGCAGTAGAGAGGGAGATCGAGTGACAGGAAAATCACGGAGAAATGAAGAACGCGAAGAACACGAACAAAAACGCGAATCAAGTCATCGATCTGCAACCGTGTGGCTACCACACGCTACAACAGTGAGGTTACGGCCTCACTTCCTCAAAATCTCCAGTACACAGAGGTATGATTCTCTGCGGATCTCAGTAGCTACAGCAGGGGATTGGGAGAGCAGGAAACCCTAGAAGCAAAGAGCAAAATAACTGAGATGAAATGGGAGGAGGGTGTCTCCCTCTACTTATCCTAATTCTATTTCCTACTCTACCCCTCTCTAATTACAGAGCGAGCCAGCTAAACCCTAGGGTTATTCTGGACCAACTCGATGGTAGGTGGATCCGACGGCCACGCCCGCACAACTGGTAGCGTTGCCTCGACGCAACCTCACCGATTGCCGCCACGTGCCGCCACCGCTCCGCTCGTCCTTTTCCCGGACTTCGCCCCCAGTTTTGAGGCCCAAACCGGGAAACCAGCCTTCACGACCAACCCCCGGTTTTGAGGCCCAAACCGGGAAACCAGCCGTCCATCGCCTGAGTTTTGTGGCCCAAACTCAGAAACCCGCAGCGCCCAGGTTTTGAGGCCCAAACCTGGAAACCGTCCTCAGCCCGAGTTTTGTGGCCCAAACTCGGAAACCGTCCGCACCCAGGTTTTGAGGCTCAAACCTGGAAACCGTCCACCCGGTGGTTTTTCTGTGGCTCAACCACCAAACCGAGCCGTAGAAGGGATGCACCGCCCGTGCACCCCGTCCACCGACATGTGTCCCCAGGTCCTCGACCCAAGCAACACCGTGCCCGCAAGTCTTTGCTCGTCGCTGTCCCAGGCTGCCAGACACCACAGCTGATCCTCGGGCCACCGGTCCCTCAGTCCAAGCCTCATGTCCGCCCTTCGCCACTCTCGGTCCCTCGGCACGGCACGTCTCTACTTGACCTTCACCTTGCCTCTGATCACTCTATCCGTGCTCGACACCTGCACAACACAAGGCAAAGAACATGCGCATTATCCCAGTTGACAATCACTCATCACTCAGAGACTCGGCATACACCCATGTATCCGTAGATTGGCCTTCTCTTGCTACTTGTGAAGAATTTCTTCTTTCTTGAGTCAAAGTTGACTCCATTTTTGTGAAGCTTCTTCAACATCTTTGTGGTTCTTCTCACCATGAGAGCAATGTTTGTATCATCTTCCTCATCACTTGAGCTCTCATGGTGTACCTCAATTGTCTTGGACTTGCCCTTCTTGTCATGGCTAGCTTTGAAGGCCAAGTCTTTCTTCTTATCGATGGAGGAGCCACCACTTGGTGTGATGTGCATGTACATCTCATGCGTGTTGATCTTTCCCAAGATTTGTGTTGGTGTAGCGGTGGAAAATCACTTTGATGTAGCACGGTCACAATGTGTACATACTTCTCAATTGGAAGAACACAAAGAATCTTCCTCACAACATCAGATGGTTGCATTTGTGTGAGGCCAAGTCCATTTAGCTCTTCTACAAGAACATTCAAGCGTGAGTACATTTCATTTGCACTTTCATGAGCAAGCATATCAAACGAATGTAACTTTTGCATAACCAAATGATAATGCTCCTCACGCTCACTCTTGGTTCCCTCATGGAGTGCACAAATGTTTTCCCATAGATCATGGGCATTTTTGTGGTTCCGGACACGGTTAAACATATCCTTGCAAATGTCTCTAAAAAGGATGTTTTTGGCTTTTGCATTCCATTTCTCATTTTCCTTCTCATTAGGAGTAAGGCTTGTGCCTTCCTTGGGCTTGGCAAAGCCGGTGATCGCGGTTTCGCAGCATTTAACATCAACCGCTTCTAGGTACGACTCCATACGGATTTTCCAATATGGGAAGTCGTCTCCCTCGAACATGGGAGGTGGTCCATCACCTCCGGACATCTTAACTCTAGGCGGTTAAGCCTAAATCAAGAGCACGAGGCTTTGATACCAATTGAAAGGATCAAGATGCCCAAGAGGGGGGGGGTGAATTGGGCTTTTCTAAAAACTTTTGCAAGAATTAAATCCTAACAAGCCCAATTAACCCCTAGTGCTTAGAAGCGTGTTTCTCTAGAATCAACCTCACAAAGATCAACACTATGACATTTCTACTCTACCATGGCAATTCAAATATGAATGAACAAGAAGTAAATTACGGAATTGAATTGCTCAAATGTAAATGCGTAAGTAAAGAGAGTAGAGATGACACGACGATCTTTTTCCTGAGGTATCGAGGTGTCGGCACACCCCCCTAGTCCTTGTTGGAGCACCCGCGCAAGGGTATCGCTCCCCCTTGATCCGCACAAGGATCAAGTGTTCACTACGAGCTGATTCTTCGCCACTCCGGCCCGGTGAATCGCTCGCTACCGGTCACAACTTGGCTTGGGTCATCCACAATGCCTCCGGATGATCACCAAGCTCTTCGATCACCACCAAGCCGTCTAGGTGATGCCGATCACGAAGAGTAACAAGCTAGAACTCTCACTTGACCAAGACAAGGCCAAAGAGATGGATGGATGCACACTTGCTACTCAATTCTCACTAGGAGGTCACTAATTCTCTCAATTAGCTATTCTCTCAACCTCACTAGGGCTCTTGCTCTTTCTCACACTCACTATGTGTTTCTCAGCAGAGGAAAGTGGCAAAAACACTCTAATGGAGGAGGGGGAGGAGTATAAATACTCCCCCAACCGACCATCCAAAAAAGCACTGAACAGGTGTTTCTACGGGTGCATCAGACGCTCCGATGACCTCGACCAACGGTCGACTGTACAACCTGTCAGACATGTTAAAGGAGCATCGGACATTAGGCAGCGTCCGATGCCATCACAACGGACGCGTCCGTTGTGATTTTACCCTCTCTGGAACCTCTCCGCATGGACATCGGACGCTGACCCTCAGCGTCCGAAGCATGCCCAAATTCACTCGCAAGTGAACAGTGGCACCGGCACGTCCGATGTGGCAACATCGGAGCGTCCGATGCCACGCACCGGACTAAACCCTAGTCTGAGTGAGCAGCGTCCGATGCCTGTTTCACAAGCAAAACTCACTCGGATCGTGATGCGGCCTTAACGACTTTTCATCCTTACGACATAAGGCATCTCTCTGAGCTACCTAGGGCTATGAAATAACAAGTGTGCACCACACCTACCTCAATAGACTTATCTAGGTCAAGCTACTGATTCACGCTCCCCTTTATAGTACGGCCAAAGGAAAAACAAAGACCTAAGACTACCTAAGTGTCCTCCAACACCATATGACACTTAGTCTAGTCACCACCGTCTTCGTCGTCCGTCCTTTGAAAACCGAAACGATTTTCATCGCTAGGGGACATGAACTCCATATGCCTGTATCGTCGTCATTACCGTGACCTAACTCATCCCTGTTTCTGCAAAACACACGTTAGTCACAGTAATCTTGTGTTTCATCCAATCACCGAAACCCACTAGGGGCCAAGATGCGTTCAAAGATCATAGAGTTACATCCAGATTCCTTGCTTTAAGGATCGTTTGTAATTTGTTAGGAACTGTAACTCTACTCCCCGACTATACAAGGCGAGCAGGGACCCCCTCCAATCTCATCCAAGATTAAGGGATCACACGCCATATTTCAATCTCATAATACAATCCAGCCACCAAAACACAGGACCAGGGGCGGATCTACATGGGGGGCTGGGTGGGCTCCAGCCCCCCTACAGTTGACATATCAATGGAAAATAGAGAAGGTGAGGGAGAAAAATATGTGAAGAAAAGAAAGAAAAAAAATGAAAAAATAGAGGATGAAGAAGAGACCAGCCCCCCTTAGATCCTGTTCTGCATCCGCCACTGCACAGGACGTAGGATATTACGACAACTTGCCGGCCTGAAACTGTCTAAATCACCGAGTCCTGTCCCTGTGTTTACGCTTAAGTAGCCGTCTCGCACTCTCCCTCAAACTAATCTACTACCTTATTGCCGACCATTTTTCGTCGACATCCTCTTTAAGGCGAAGCTCGGCGAGCTTTCTTCTTGTTACGCTTGGGCCGCCCGCGCCTTCTCAAGCCCAGCCTCGGCTCATCAACAGCGGAGGTCCGCTCACCGCCCGTTATGGATCCCGTCGTCAGGGCCCTTCCTATGACCGAGCTGGACCCATGTCGCATGGATTTCAGCCTGCGAGCGCACGCGCGCAATGCAAGGAACCGTGTGCCAACGTAGCCTAGACGTGCCACACTCCTTTGTCCTGGCACTCCGCCGCTCTAAACGTGTCGCTCACCGCCTCCCCATCGGGTTTGCATGGTGGTGAGAATCATGTCAACAAGCATCATACCTCTTTCTCTCTCTCACTTGGTTGCTCTGCACGGTCAAAGAAGTTGTCGCCGCTGTGCATGTAGTCGGCCGCCATCACAACTTTTTCGTCGGCAAGAACCACGTGGATGGACTCGACATTGTTATGCGGTGCCAAAGAACTGCTCCCGCGTGTGTCCTCATGGATCCCCATCGGAAACATAGGAAGAAAATGGTTTGGGCAGGGACAGGTGGTCGGAGGAGGAGTACTATGAGTAGGTGGCGACAATTGTTACAACAAATAATTAGTGGAGGACCGGTTCTTGAATACAAGGGCAAATAAGACATTTCTTCACATTCTCTATCTCCTGAAATCTAAGAAATAAATAAAATAATCGGTATGGTGTGTATTAATGTGAATTTATAATGGTACCCAAACCCAACTGACTAGTTAGGCAATTACATGTTTTTAGAGTGCCTCACAACAAAAATTTGTCTTCTTTATTCATGACTTTTGTGGAGGAATGGGCGTATCTTTCAAATGGAAAGGACAGTTGTGTTTCTTTGTACTACCAAACGATTCTACAGTAGTATCTCGTTCCATAGAAATGTCGAATTCTTAAAATCGTCTGGTCCCAAACATGGACCCATATTGATGACTGATCTGGCCCGTCCGAAGGAACCACCTCGCACTACTCCACCGTCCGTTCATCCAGCCCCGCCCCCGGCCGCGCTTCCCTCCCGGCTCCCACCTCCTCCCGTTCCACCCTCGCGGCACCGGCATGGCGGCGCCGGCTCTCCGTGTCACCGCGCGGCTGGGACTTGCACTTGACGGTGCCACCGCCGCGAGACGGCGCGGGGCCTTGGCGCCTGCGGCGGTCCCGGCCGCGCCGTGCCTGAGGAAGGCGGCGGTCCGGTGCCAGCGAGCCGTCGGCGCCGCCATTGCCGAGAAGAAGGATGCCTCGGTGGTGGAGGCTGCGCGGGAGAGAAGCGGCGATGGGGGCGCGGCGCCGGAGCTCACCGTCGTGATGAAGTTCGGCGGGTCGTCGGTGGCCTCGGCCGAGCGGATGCGGGAGGTGGCAGACCTCATCCTCAGCTTCCCCGAGGAGCGCCCGGTCGTCGTGCTCTCAGCGATGGGGAAGACCACCAACAAACTCCTCATGGTATTCTACTACACCACTAGTGCCTAGCGTCATCACCTTCGGTTCGGTATGCGAGGTGTTTAAGTTCTGTGAGGAATCGTACACCATTATATAGGATTGAAATTGAAAATAAATAGGCTTTCCAATTTTCGGATGCAGGCTGGGGAGAACGCAGTGCGCTGTGGCGCAACCAACGTCTCAGAGCTCGACGAGCTCACCTTTGTAAAGGAATTGCATCTTGAGTATGGTTCTGTGAATTGCAGTGCTTTCCTTCCATTGAGTGGACTGGTTTAGAATGCTTTTGCCTGATTTATTTTTCTACCGTTTTGCCTTGTCTAGGACGCTTGATCAGCTTGGGCTTGATAGGTCAACTGTTTATGGTAAGATGTTGCCCATTTTACCAAATGCTTCTCCTAGTCTTCCTTGACAATTTTTGTTTCGATGTTGCCCATTTTACCGAATGCTTCTCCTAGTCTTCTTTGACAGTTAAATTAATTTGTAGTGTGGTCATGTTCGCCCAAATTTCTCTCAGGAAATGTCTCCATATAGGGTATGAAGGTGGAGATTGGTGCATCATTTGGATTAATTGCTATATTGATCCACTTCAAATGATGTAACCTTTGTTTCATTCGCTGTATTAAAAAGAATCTAGCAAGCCAGTTTCTGACACCAAAGCAATATTAGTGTTCATGACAATGTAGTTTTCAAGCTTATGGGTATGTTTAAGCTTTCAGTTTAGATAAGTCATGCTTTCTCAGAAGTCAGAACCGAACTTTTAGACTCTGCTACATGAATATTTCACTATCCAGCCTTTTTCTGTGGTGCTGGCAATATGTCTTGATTCTGAATAAATGATGTCACTTCCAATTTGAATTTTTGTAGGTTTGCTGGATGAACTTGAACAGCTTCTTAAGGGAATTGCTATGATGAAAGAGCTGACTCTTAGGACACGAGATTATCTAGTTTCATTTGGTGAATGCATGTCTACAAGAATATTTGCTGCACTTTTGAACAAAATTGGGATAAAAGCTCGGCAGGTACATTCTTGAGTTCATTGCATTTTGGATGGTTTTTCTAGTATTTCAAATATGTCCATGTTACTTATCTTAATGCCATGCAGCCTAGTAGGAAATTCATTAATGCGTTGCATGTAGTACAAACTGTAGTTCCAAATTCTTGGCAAGTCAGTATATTTCTTGTATTCTTATACAAATACTACTAATAAGTGTTTCGTGATCCTATTTTCTTCTAGTAGATTTTTGTCTATGTACAGGAAATTCTTTATGTAAAGCATCAACCAAGTAGATATCTAGTCAAAGTTTCTGATTCTTGCTTCATTGCAGTATGATGCATTTGATCTTGGCTTTATAACTACCGATGATTTCACAAATGCGGATATTCTGGAAGCAACTTATCCTGCTGTTGCGAAGAGGCTCCATGGGGACTGGATTGACGATCCTGCTATTCCTATAGTCACTGGCTTTCTTGGAAAGGTTCCATATTTCTCATTTCATTTGTGGGGTATCAATGCTCAATTTGTCCTTATGTTTTTCTTTCCTTTGTTCTTGTAATGTTCACACTTCATGCACTTGAAATTGCAGGGATGGAGATCTGGTGCAATAACCACCTTGGGCAGGGGTGGTAGTGACTTGACAGCTACAACCATTGGCAAAGCCTTGGGATTAAGAGAAATCCAGGTTTGCAATTTGTTTTCCTAGGTTGTCTTCCTCCATGGACCAATTACTGTTTGGTTCAAGCCACAAAAGGTGACCAATTTAATTCATTAGATAGTGCAGAGTTACTCTCCATAGGCCCAATGTTGACTGCAAATGGATAAGGCTTGATAGTTGTCATTTTTAATATGAGATACTGTAACTAGGGCTTTGCTTTTATTTTTTTTTGTTAAAGTTGGTCTCCGAGCATCGAAGCATTAAAATGAAGTCATTAGTTTAGGACAAAATTTTAATTATTTGGATAACCCCATGAACTTCTTTTCATCTCAACTTTTCCTCATAGCCTCATATCTGATACATGGATTTGTAGTCACTAAATGAACTATAAAAGTTTAGGATGAAAGCTATGTTTATGTTTAACCTGGTAAATGTAAAATGTTGTTCATAGAAGTACATTTTAGGAGAATATGGTAGGGAAGAACCCTAATGTGAAAAGAACACAATTTTGCCCTATAAAACTTAATTTATAAAAACAACAGAGAGAGTAAAACTTGGCCCGCCAGGGGTATGCCCCCAGGGTTTAGCTATTAAGGCAGAAGACTTCAACCATGCAGGCCGAGAAAACCCCCAAACCCCGACTTTGGTCACAAGGGGATTTTTTTTACCAGCCTAAATTTGCTCCCACAGAGAGGAGGTGCTATTAAAGCACTTGCAACCACTAGGCTCTCTTTCACACAACAGAGAGAGTACATTGTTGCTAATTTTCTTTTTGTTCCTGTGTAGTTGACTTATAACATTGATCTTGTTTCTAGTAGGTTTGGAAAGATGTTGATGGTGTTTTAACATGTGACCCAAATATCCATCCTAAGGCAAAACCTGTGCCATACTTGACATTTGATGAGGCAGCCGAACTTGCCTATTTTGGAGCACAGGTATGTGTTGTTATCCATTAAGGAAAACATTGACGAATGAACTACTTCGATGGATTCAGTTATACATTGTGATCTAGTTTTTTAGCTTAGAATTTTACTGAGCCAATGGTTTACCGTTTCATATGATAATTTACTTGTTGATTTGGTTTCCATCAATTATTACTTTTAGGTTTTGCATCCACAATCAATGAGACCAGCTAGAGAAGGCGATGTACCTGTTAGGGTTAAGAACTCTTATAATCGTCGAGCCCCTGGTACCCTTATCACTAAAGCAAGAGATATGAGTAAGGTTGTTACTTGTCTAAACTCTAATCTTAAGACTTGTCTACTTGTTCCTGCTCTCTAATCCAAATATTGATACATTCTATTCTAGACTGTTTTGACTAGCATTGTTTTGAAATCAAATATTACAATGCTTGATATAGTGAGCACACGCATGCTTGGCCAGTACGGTTTTCTAGCTAAGGTACAACTATTCAGAGGCTACTTTCTTTGAGTTTACTATTTTCATTTCAATCTTTGGTTGTAAATTTATCAATTTTCAGGTTTTTTCGATATTTGAAGACTTGGGCATCTCTGTTGATTGTGTGGCTACCAGTGAAGTCAGCATATCTTTGACACTGGATCCATCGAAACTATGGAGTTGTGAATTGGTCCAGCACAAAAATGTGTGGGCCTCAATTTATTCATTGTTAATTTCTTGTCAATGACTCTATATTTCCCCAAGATTTGTTTTTTCCTTAATCCGCATAAACTACAGTAGATAATTACAACACTCTGCTTCAAGTTTTCCTTGTCTTTTTTTTTGGGGGAAAAACAACTATATTATTTTCTCACCTGATGTTATGTGGGGCTGGACCTATAGTGGCACCCTAGGATTCCCATCCCGCCATTGGTGCCTCGGATAGATTTTTTTGTGTATTGTTATATTAAAGAACATGATTAGGAAAATTTACACACACACACACATTTGGTTACAAAATAACCCTTGAAACCAAAGATAACTAAACGACCTCGACTAACAGTGGTATTAGGCTGTTATTTGGCTGGGTCATAATCTATATTTTTACAGGCTAGGATTCATTTTATTAGGATCTCTATATAAAGAAATATTTGTCACTATATTAAAGAAAAAGACATTATATATCATTCTGCGCATTTCTCAATTCCTCTCTCTGCTCAGTGCCTTCCTAACACTTTTTTTGACCATGTCTCATCCTTCCATTGACCTCATTTACAATCCTAGAAGCAATACACCAATGCATACAACACATAAGATCATTAGGATCTGGAACGAATCACCAAGTGTGAATTGAAGTCCTTGCCTTTGTTACGAAGGACTTCAGTTCTTAAAAGAACTACCAACATGTCTCATCCTTCCATTGACCTCATTTGCCTTTGTACTCGATAAGAGACATGTTGGTAGTTTTTTTAAGAATTGAAGTCCTTTGTAACATTGAAATTTTTTATATTGTTAAATGACAATTGGTTGAGGCCAGAGTTGGTTCATTATAGCAGATGATGATGATACCTCTTGGCAAATCTAATTTTTGACCTTTCTATATACCAGGAACTTGATGATGTCATTCAAGAGCTTGAAAAGATAGCAGTTGTTCATCTACTTCAGAACAGGTCAATAATATCTTTAATTGGAAATGTGCAGAGGTCGTCTTTAATTCTTGAAAAGGTAAGTGCATTTCACCTAAGCTTAATGATCGTTAACACTCCAGAATGCTGCAATCGCAATCTTCAAAGTTGAGCTATGAACTTACAATTTGAGGAAGTGTGGACAGAAACGTACTAGAGTAACTGGTGTGCTAGAAATGATCATGCAATACTATGTTTGCAATTGATATCGACTGCTGCATGGCAGGCTTTCAATGTTCTACGAAGAAATGGTGTCAATGTCCAGATGATATCGCAAGGGGCATCCAAGGTAGTCCTTTTTTATCATGTTTGATGGGGACACCATACTTGTTCTGAGATTATAATCTGATATTGGTTACACCATCCTTACACAGGTGAACATTTCCTTGGTGGTCCATGACAGTGAGGCAAAACAGTGTGTTCAAGCCCTCCACTCTGCGTTCTTTGAGAATGGTTTCTTGTTGGAAGCTGATGAGTTGGATGTTCTGCACGATGGCTTTACATCACATTCCAATGGCATAATCCACAGCCCTTAGCTGAGAATTTGATATTCCTCTATCTTGATCTTGGTCGACATCCAATGTTTTACAAGGCTACGAAGGATTCTGGTTTAGAGCTACTACTACTACTACTCATCAAAAGTCTAAGAATATGGATTATGATCAGTTTACTGTACAATTGAAGTACTATTGCTAGGAATTTGTTTAGAGCTACTGCTAGGAATTTGTTTAGAGATTAATAATGCTGTTTAGTTTGTTGTACAATTAATTGAAAGTATACTCTAACGGTTTTGCAAATGAGTTTGACATTCTTGTTTTTGCAAAAAACGTCTAAAAATCTCTTATCCAACGGTTTGTCAAATAAACTTAGCATTTTTAGCAACTTGACAAACATCAGGTGATATTTGGCATATATGTCAAGCTGCGGTTCGCTTAACAATCATCCTCGCATGCTACTCTGGCGGGATATTTCTCTCTCGCGCGCATAATTTTTTAATTTTGTCAAGTGTAAATGCAAAACCGTTGGAGATTGACTCTTTTTATCTTTACCGTATTAATTTGAGAGTTGACAAATACTATATTTTGTCAAATAAAAAAATACAAAACCGTTGAAAATGCTCTAAGCCAAAGTAGGGATGCAAGTGGATTTGCCTGCAAACCCTTAATTCTTGTGGGTTCCTATTTGTGGGGTTCACACTTCACAGGCAAGTCTACTTGCATCCCACGGAACTACCATTGTTTGCTATTTTGCTTCAATTGAAGTACTAGCTAGGGGTGGTAACAGATCATAACCGGTAGGACTTATTGGATGCGGCTAATTTGTTACAGAGAAAACACACTTCTAAGCGAATAGAGCCAATAAAGTTTATGGTGTTATTGGATGACCTTATTGGAGATACCCGTTCGTTTGTCTTATCAGTCAATTTATCGACTGTATTTTGATTTATTCTCTCTCATAAAACACTATTAAAATAGTTGAAATCAAGTGTAAAAAGTTTACGACTATATCAACGCATCTCACGTTATTCACGTACAAATGTATCATCCATTCCTCCTCTTTTCGGATGTCGTTGACCCAGGAGGCCAGTTCCGTTTAGTGTGACCTGGATTTTCTTAAGCTATTTTTTGGTATTATCAGTGTTTGGATACTCATTTTTCGTTTCGTTTTATACTCCTTCCATTCCAAATTAAAAAATATTTTAACTTTTTAAGATACATAAATTTTACTATATATTTAGATATACACTATATTAATATATCTAAAATAATAAACTAAAATTCCTTATAATTTAGAATGGAGAAAGAGTATATCAATCAATAGATATTTTTGATCCTCCGAACAAAACAGAGTTTATCCAAACTTAGTTTGATTGATTTCTAGTCATGCACCGAGGCAAGTTGGAGCGGACCCTTGTAGATTAATTACAACATTGCGACCTGTGCAAGTTGGAGCTAAAAAGTTCACAAGATGACAAGAAAACTTTAAAAAGCTACAAAAAAAATGACAAAAAAACTAACAAAAGGCAACAGCAAATCTGACCAAAACGCCGTCCGTGGGGATCGAACCCACGACCACGTGGTTAAAAGCCACGCGCTCTACCACTGAGCTAGGACGGCGATTGTGTCACTGGACCGTATAACAATTATGTGACCAATAATTTTGGAGAAAATAAAGTAATGCACATTTTCCCCTACGTTTCCGTGGAGCTCCTCCACACAAACAACTGACACGTCACCTCAATTTCATTCATCTGCCAGATCTTTCATCCTACAACTGTTGTTTGTTGGAGCGGATTCTGTCAGCAGCACCTTCTCGACTTTTTCCTTGTCTTCTCGATCTGGCTTCTTCTCTGTTTCTATTTCGCTTCTCCGGCCTTTGCTCCGAATTCAATGAACCAAATATATATCAACCTGAAGTTGCTTCTCTTTCCTGACGCTTCTTTTTTTTTTTTTTTTTGAAAAGCACCACCTCGGCACGGCCTTCTGAGGAGGCCAGGTGCGGTGCGGGGTTCGAACCCCCGCCGACTGCTTCCCACCCTTGGGAGCTAGCCACTGAGCCACAGGCTAGTCTAACCAATGTTCGCTTTGATCTTTAAGGTCCAATGTTGGACTATGGACTCAAATGAGAAAGGTATTTTAACACAAACCCAAAATATTTGCCCTATAGCTATAGAATTCAGATTTGAACTAAAAAAACACTTGGTACATTATGGACCATGCATTAGGACCTTGTCTAGCCAAATGTTCCGATTTCTCATTTGCACAGGTGATTCTTGCTATTTTTTCGGAATCTCCAAGCATGAATTTTGGTTCATCAGGTACATTTAGGTTGCCCGATACCAAACTCTGGACGAGAAACCAATAAATGCGTTCATCAGAAGGAGAACAATTGTTCTAAGCAACTCAAAGTTTTATATGCTGGTGATCGATAGCGTAGTTTCAGCTTCCTGGAACTTCCAGTACGTACCAAATGGTCAAGTCGTCAAGACTTCTTCTTGCGGTCAGGTTCATAGAAGCTTAGTTGCAAATGAAACAATCATGGAACTTTCGCCCAACCAGATCGGATATATAGTTTATTATGTGCATGTTGCTGTGTGTCACAAAAATACAAAACAATTCTAGCATCAGAACACGTAAAATGAAGGTCATTAATTATCTAATAACGTAAAATGAAGTTACTTAACATGCACTCCCTGTTGAGTTTCAGTAGCATGCAACAGGTATGTGCAACAACACCATAAAATTCACTAGCAAGACATATTTCTTGGTGGGTTTAGTAAAACTAATTTAATACCATAAATGTTGCTGGCATTTTCTATAAGCATGATCATAGTTAAAAATAGTTTATTTGACTTGCAATAAAACCAAAATAACCATCGTTTTGGAACAAGGGAGTATCCTCCGCCTTTGACTCAAAGCAATGAAGCATCCAAAACCAATACACAACAACCCCTTACGCGTAGTGCAAGCGCAAAATGTGTTAATAACTCTGTAAGCATGCTTAAATATGTTGAGCAGGGGTTCTGACCATGGGTGTGTTGTGCGTCCCATATATAGAGACAAAGCGGCAACTTGGCAAATGGCAGCAAGTGTTGACAATACTAGTACTACTTTTTGGAGTTCAAATACTAGTACTACTCGGTATGGTTTCAATATTTTAGATGCCGTGCCCTGTAGTTAAACCATGTCAGGAAGTCAATACTCAATACCTGGTTGCTTGGTAGTTTTAACTTGCACTGCAACAACTCAAGTTCTTCGAGCATATGCAATGCTGATTCTGTTTGGTTGTTCGGTATACATACATACATACATCCATGTATCCACAGAGTTGACTTGTGCACTAGCTCACAGGAAGAAAGTTAAAATTTGCCCACAGGAGCAGTCTTATCTTAGGACTCCAATCTCTATGTGCAGAATATGGATGAGTAGAAATCATCCAAGGCGGCCTTAATAGGACCGGGCAGAATATAACCGCACGTGTGACAGCTTGCTTTGTGTGAGGCAGCTTCACAGCTTTGGCTCACTAAACTATTGCAGAATCGTATTGTTCATGGACCAACAAACTTGTGCTTTCCTCTGAGGATGATTTCAAGCAGATCGAGGCAGTGCTCTGCAGATGGAGGCAGTGCTCTGTTGTGAATGACGACGAACAAACGAGGAAGAACACAAGATCAAACTACAGAGAGACACAAGATTTAACGTGAAAAACTCTTCCAATGTGGAAGGTAAAAACCACGGGCGTTAGCCAGCAAACACTCCTTGCTATAATCAAGAGTCGGGTTACAACGCCGTATGACGGCTTACAAGCGAATCAATGAAGGTGAAACTCTAACGACGGGTATATGTACCATTCCGCGGGGGCTCGCTTCCGCTTCGCTCCGGCCCAAACCTCTGGCGACGGGCCTCCGCTTCGCTCCATCAGAAGTCGGCCAATATAATGATCAACTGAATTTGGAACATATATATAACATGCTCAACTGAGTCGAAGTAGGTCTGCATTGGCATGGACCCTCGGTTATCAAGTGAACCCCTCCGGCCCTCCATTTAATTACATTCTCTCTGTTCCGTTAACAAGATGAGGTGATTTATTATTGTTTAGCCTGTTTGGTAGGGCTCCTCGCCGGAGAAGTCCTACCAGACGATTTGCAGGAGGAGCTATTTCTCAGGTCAACAGTCAACAGCCACTAGCTCGATGATGAGGCCATGGCAAAATAAACAACATTGCTCACAGTCACAGGTGCCTGCATATTTTCTTTCTTTTCTTTTCCACAATGGAGCCATGGAGATGCTCATGCAAAAGTGAAGAAGGTTCTACACCTACAGTACGTACAGTCACCTTCACTTGGCCAAGTGTAGAATACGAAATGTCCAAGTTGGACCATTCGCCTTCTTTACTGAAGCAGTATATGTAGCAGCTGATGTCCGCGCTCCAGTCTCGCACTCCTGTCGCGCGCATGGCCATGGCCATGAGGTTGAGGCACAGGCACAGACTCTTCTTCCTGCTTGCTCTTCTCTCCGCGTCGCCTCTCACGTCCTCCGCCGCCGGCGGGAACGGGAACACGCTGACGCGGTCCGCGACCGTCGCCGGCGAGAAGATGCTGGTGTCGCCGGGCAACGTCTTCCAGCTCGGCCTCTTCGCCGCCAGCAACCATTCCAAGTGGTTTCTTGGCATATGGTTCACCGTCTCGCCGGACACCGTGGTGTGGGTGGCCAACCGCGACCGCGCGCTGGACAGCTCGTCGGGCGTGCTCGGGCTCAGCGACCGCGGATCCCTGGTCCTCCTCGACGGCGCGACGGCGACGACCAATAACAACGGCACCGCCGTCTGGTCGGCGTCCTCCAGCTCCAGCTCCAGCTCCTCCGACAACTCCTCCACCGTCGTCGGCGCGGTCGTCGCGGAGCTCCGCGACACGGGCAACCTGGTGCTGACGGACGCGTCGGGCGCCGCGCTGTGGCAGAGCTTCGAGCACCCGACCAACACGTTCCTCCCGGAGATGCGGGTGGGGAAGAACCTGAGGACGGGCGCCGACTGGTCCCTCTGGTCGTGGCGCGGCGCCGACGACCCGTCGCCGGGCGCCTTCCGCTACGTGATGGACACGGGCGGCGGCGCGCCGGAGCTGCACGTCTGGAGCCACGGCCGCAAGACGTACCGGACGGGCCCGTGGAACGGCGCGCGGTTCAGCGGCATCCCGGAGATGACCACCTTCGAGGACATGTTCGCGTTCACCTTCACGGACACCGCCGACGAGGTGTCCTACATGTTCCGCGACCGCGACGGCTCGCCCATGTCGCGGGTGCTCCTGAACGAGTCCGGCGTCATGCAGCGCATGGTCTGGGACCGCGCCTCCGGGTCGTGGAGCAACTTCTGGTCGGGCCCGAGGGACCAGTGCGACGCCTACGGCAGGTGCGGCGCCTTCGGCGTCTGCAACGTGGTCGACGCCACGGTGTGCGGCTGCGTCAGAGGGTTCGCGCCGAGGTCGGCGGCGGAGTGGTACATGCGGAACACGTCCGGCGGGTGCGCCCGGAGGACGGCGCTCCGGTGCGGCGGCGGCGGGGACGGGTTCTACGTCCTGCGCGGCGTCAAGCTGCCGGACACGCACAACTGCACCGTGGACGCCGGCGCCACCCTCGAGGAGTGCGCGCGCAGGTGCCTGGCGAACTGCTCCTGCACGGCCTACTCGGCGGCGGACATCCGCAGCGGGGGCGGGTGCATCCAGTGGTTCGGCGACCTGATGGACACGCGCTTCGTCGACGGCGGGCAGGACCTCTACGTCAAGCTTGCAGAGTCCGAACTAGGTATGGCTCAACTCCCTAAGCTAGCGCCTTCTTCCCTGCTTCATTCGTCATGATTCACCAGTCTGCACAGTGCTATCAATCTATCCTCAGAAATTTTGATCGTGCAACTTTTCGTCAACGGGCAATTTCACCTGCTTCGTACGTTTTCATATCTTTTGGACATGTTAGCTAGTCAATAGTTGTAGTTCATAGCTAATATTAACGGCTATTAGCTAGTCTCAAATTAGTGAAATATACTGTAGTTGTTAGTTGGATATTCAATTAACAAGTAGCTAGATCTGTTTGGATCCAAAGAGAGTTAGCAGCTAACTATTTTCTCTATGGGTCTGAATAGGGTCTAACTATCTAAGTGATCATGTTTATGGCCATTTTGGATCATTTGGCATATATAAAATTGTTTTATCTGATTTCTTTTGGAGCCTTAATTGCATTTTCTACTAAATACTATTCCCTCTATTTTTATTTATATGTTGTGTTACCTTTATCTTTGATTATCGATTTATAAAAGAAATTATATAGGTACATAACATAAGAATTATATTTTTACATCACTACTGGAGACGACCTCTTTGTCGAGTACCAGAGTCAATAACACTTGGCAAATCCTTTGCGGAGCGCCGCTCTCGGCAAAAAAAAAAAAAAAAAAAAAAAAATCGACAAAAGCGGCTTTCCCGAGTGTCAAACGTCGAGCACTCGACAAAAGCCTTTGCCGAGTGCCGCGCCGACGCTTGGTAGAGAAAAGGCGCCATGACGACGCCGCCAACATAGATGGCCGCTTTGCCGAGCGGCTGGAAGACGACGCTCGTCAAAGAATTTATATATTTTTTTGCCACTGGTGCTCGGCACTCGGCACTCGGCAAAGATGGACGACGTTAACCACTAGTGCACTTTGCCAAGTGGCCGTCTTTGCCGAGGACCCGACGCTCGGCAAAGATGGCGTTTGCCGAGAGTCGGCCTTTGCCGAGGGTCTGACGCTCGACAAAGACGTTGTCGAGTGCCATTCTTTGCCGAGCGTTGCTCTCGGCGAAATTCCTCTTTGCCGAGCGTTGCTCTCGGCGAAATTCCTCTTTGCCGAGTGCCCGAGCAAAATGCTCGGCAAAGCCCCAGACACTCGGCAAATCTCCTATTTCCCTTAGTGCATTCACTATGAAAAATACATTTATAATATAATTCATATGATGTAAAACCATAAAAGGATTTTAAATTGATGGTCAAAGATAGAAATGTTTTAACTTACAATAAAACCAATGTAACATATAAAAAAGAACAGAGGGAATAGTTGTTAATTAACATGGTAATAAATATAAAAAAATTCGGGCCGACCAAGAACCATTTTCATTTCAATTATATTGCTACCTACTGTTTTCATATCCTTATATTTTAGGCGGTATACAACAACTATGTACCGAGAAAAATTCTGAGAACAGTTTTCATTTAGGGCTTAGTAACATTACCGGTTTCAGCTCTCTATGTGTTTTAAAAAAAGTATACATATAGTATGTGCTAGTTGCGGATGTCTCTATAACTTTTTTTAGAAAAACAAAAGAAATTTGTATTCTGGTCTCTGCAAGAGGTTAGTTTGCACACAACTAATATATCTCCCGTAAACTATAGTTGTCAAACTTGCTGATGTCAAAGAGAACATATATAAGTGTGACTGTTTTTTTTGGAGGTGATCGATGTTTTTGGAAGCTCTTGTTTGACTTTGCTTCTCCTCATCTTTTTTTTTTTCAATCAATTAAGCCAGTAAAATACTCCTACGCCCTACATAGTGAGTAGTGACGGGATCGAGTTGGCAGTTCTACTCTGCTCACTTAATAGTGCAGTAGTAATAATAGTAATATGATTGTAGGGAATGAAGGATATTCGGTCGTACGGCCTCTCCCATTTCGCGTCAACTTGTACTACAAACGTCTAGCTATACGTATGTGGTTGAGGGAGTTTCAAGTTTTCGTCAGTCAAATACTCACTGAATTTCCGTGCAGAACACTGTCGTTGGAATAAAATACAAATCTGCTAGACCTTTCGGCACAGGTCAGCAGGACCACTCACTCCATCCTAAATTATAATCCGTTTCAAGAATCTCGGAGTCTAAGTTTCACTATATTTATATAATAAAATAATAATAATAATAACAACTACGAATGATTAGATTCTTCATTAGTTATATTTTTATGGTATACCTATTTGATGTCATTAAGTTTTATATCTTTCTATAATTTTAGTTAAATTTAATAATGTTTCGATTCTCCGAGATTTTTAGAATGACGTATATTTTAGACCGGATGGAGTACGTATATATATGTATGCATACAATTGCAAGAAGTTTTCAGGCAGTACCTACTACCTGGACATTTCCGGTCACCTACCTGCATGCTAGGACGAAAAAGTCCAAGTCATGCATGCTTCGTCAGCTGCGACGAGGAGATGCTCTGATCTGTGGTTTCTTTCCGTCGTCGTAGGATTGAAATCTAGATTGATGGAGTACATATATGCATGACTGAAAAGTCTCAAAAATTTAATGCCATCAGTGTCCATCGCCCTCACATAGCTGCTGCTAAGAATATTGCTAGATTGATCGAGCAGCACAGTCACTCACTAATGTGTCGCTGATACTAGCTGCTGCATATGTATGTATCTTCCTTCAGACGACGCTACCAAGAACACCCGAAAGTTTGTGGTTGTCATCACGCTGGTGATCGCTGGCTTCGCGTTGCTGCTTCTATCTCTCGCCTTTGTCATTCGGAGAAGAGTGCGGCGCAGCAGTAAGAAAGGTTAGTTTTAATCAATTCTCCTTTTGTGATTTATTCTAATAAGCATCTCGATCTGATGAGGAGGTCAAGTCGTCTCTGCATGTATTGTTAGGGCATGGTCAATAATAAAGCCAAACATTTGGCTATAAGCCAAGCTCTAAGAGCCAAGTTATACCATAGTTAGTCTTTTACTTGGCTATAAACCATCTCTATGAGAAAAACCCTTATATGCCATCAAAATCTATACTTATCCCTTATATGCCATTGAAAAATACCATTTCCCTTCATTGCCATCGGTTTTAATTTTCTTCTCCCCTATATGCCATTTACATGGATGCCGTTAGTTTTTCTCTCTACTCCGTCTCTATCCGATCTGTATGTCTCAATTAGCATTTGTGGTTTTTAATTTTTAATTTTTAAAAAAAACACATGAATTGAAGCGGCTACACTATAGTTCTGTCCAGCTCGTGATCCACTCGATTGTACCACGCAGGCCAGGTGGCCTACAACCACTACAGCAGGTTGATGTGGTGGCCTACAACACTATATGCAAACTGTGTAATTAGTTATTTTTTAGTCTATATTTAATACTTCATATATGTGTCCAAAGTTTCGATATGATAAGAAATAAAGTTTTTGGTCTGGAACTAAGTACATGTTTAGTTTTACGGTGTAAAAATTTTGAATGTCACATCGAATGTTACGTAGGGTGTTGCATGAGGTGTTCAGGTACTAATAAAAAATAATTTATAGAATCCGTCCGTAAATCGTGAGACAAATTTTTTAAGCCTAAGTAATCCGTTATTAGTGTATGTATTACTGTAGCACTTTAGTGTCAAATCATGGACTAATTAGACTTAAAAGGTTTGTCTCGCAAATTACATGTAAACTATATAATTAATTATTTTTTAATCTATACTCCATCCGTCCCAAAATAAGTGCACTTCTAGAGTTTGAATGAAGATGCTAAAACTTATGTGAAATTACATTTATACCCTTAGAAAGATGTAATCATTGTACCTCAAAAAATGAGAAAGTAGAAAAAGACAAATAGTACTAGTTTGTCTTTTATGTAAATGTCCACATATTTTGGGATAAATTTTGAACCCTAGAAGTATACTTATTTTGGGACAGAGGGAGTATTTAGTATTTCATGTATGTGTTCAAAGATTAGACGTGACTAGTGTAAAGTTTTGATTTTGGAACTAAACATGGCTTAAATATGGCCTAACTAGCATGTACAGATGCTGCAGCCCTACAACAACACCTTTTTTTTCCCGTAGCAGCACGCCAACGTCAGTTATATAATGAAGACTTAACGTGAGAGTAACAGAATGGCATACAGGGGAGAAGAAAACTAAAATCGATGGCAACGAAGGGAAATGATATTTTTCAATGGCATATAAGGGACAAGTATAGTTTTTGATGACATATAAGGATTTTTCTCTTTCTCTTTCCTATTCCTCCTCATATACATCTTTATTGGGACCTACTATTACCTATGGTTCCGTGCTCAGCTTGGTGCTTACATGAGAGCCAAGCTCTCATCTCTCTTCTCCCTTCTCTCCTCCACATCAGCATTTGCTTGACTATAAGCCAATTACTGTATCGGCTCTTACAAGTATGTTTCTTTCCTTAATACAGTAGTACAATAATTAATAAACTCTCCATTTATTTATTTGCATGCAGCAGCAGCAGTTAGCATGGCTGATGAGGCAGAGCTTATGATGATGAGCAGTGAATGCCCGACGTACCCTCTGGGGATCATTCGAACAGCCACCAACGGATTCTGTGCAGACAATGTGATTGGGCGAGGAGGATTCGGCCTAGTTTACAAGGTACATACTGTATGCATGATCGATCAGTGAGGACAATGTTCAATGCAGCATATGCCATCAGCCGAATGCATGGTCTGATAGATTTTTGTTGGATGGTTTTTACATATGACTACTACTGTATAATTCATTCAGGGCCAATTGCCGGACGGGCAACAGGTCGCCGTGAAGAAGCTGTCAGCGGAGAACAGCGCGCAGGCGCTGAACGAGTTCATCAACGAGGTGGTCCTGATCGCCAAGCTGCAGCACCGGAACCTGGTCCGCCTTCTCGGCTGCTGCGTCCACTGCTCAGAGAGGATGCTAGTCTACGAGTACATGAGCAACAAGAGCTTGGACGCCTTCATCTTCGGTACATATATGCATTGTATTATATTAAATTGCTGCAACAATTAATATAAATGCGCAATATAATCATGGTTCCTGTGTATGCAGATGCGAGGCGTCGCGCGTCGCTGGCGTGGAAGACGAGGCTGGACATCATCCTGGGCGTCGCCAGGGGAGTGCTCTACCTTCACCAGGACTCTAGGCTCAACATCATCCACCGGGACCTCAAGGCCGCAAACGTGCTCCTCGACGCCGACATGGTCGCCAAGATCTCCGACTTCGGCATCGCCAGGCTCTTCAGCGGCACCGCCGATCGCCAGCAGACCATCACCAGGACAATCATCGGCACATAGTAAGAACAACCAAGGATCATATTCATATATACATATATTATTCTGCAAATTTAGTTTGTTTGTTTAATTTCCCGCCGTGAGAATCTACTAACCAGCACAGTGCTGTGTCCAGTGGGTACATGGCGCCGGAATACGCCATGGACGGCACGGTGTCCTTCATGCAGGACGTGTACAGCTTCGGCGTCCTGCTGCTGGAGATCGTCAGCGGCAGGAAGAACAACCACCGAAGCTTCAATCTCATAGCATACGTAATTAACAAAGCAGCAGCATCATATCCATATCCATGTCCATTTGAGGAACTTATTAGCTACTAGTATTCAATTTGTCGACGACGAATGAACAACAATTAACTTTCTCTCTCATCAGGCATGGGGGCTCTGGGAAGCAGGCCGGAGCCACGACCTCATGGACCCAGCGATTCGCAGCGACTGCACGGGAGCCGAGCTGGCGCAGGCGGCGACGTCCGTCCAGGTGGCGCTGCTGTGCGTGCAGGAGTGCCCCACCCAGCGGCCGCCCATGGCCGACGTCATCCCCATGCTGTCGCGGAAGGTGGCGCCGTCGTCGCTGCCGCAGAGGCCCGTCGTGTGCACGCCCAAGAGCCACCACGCCCACGCCGCCGCGGCCCTCGCCGTCGACGCGCCAGAGACCACCTGCGGCAACGACCTAACCGTCACCAACCTCGAAGGCCGGTAGCATATAGCTTGGATCCATCCATGGATGGATCCTGGAGCAGCGATGATAGTTTCTCCTTCACATTCTCTGCAAAAATTAATTAAAACTAATGAGTATTGAGTAGTTCGTGGATTCAACTGTTTCCCCACGAGCTTTAGATCGAGCGATCATGGGGTTTTCATGAACCACGCATTCTTCTGCATGAAAATGCAACCAAAAAGTTTGTTATGTCTCTGTCTCCGGTTCAGCACCACCGCAAGCCCCGCTGGCCGTGGCTGCTTTTCCAGCTTATTAGCAGTTGAGACGGCGCTTCTGTTCTAAATTATGTAGGTCGTTTGAGGATCAAGCCGCTCCAACTTCTCTGAGAGCAACTCCATATCCTTCCTAACTGCTAGGTAGTACGAATTGAGATTTTGGTGAAAAATAACCGTCCAACAGCTTTCTTTAATAGGTCATTCAAATACTAGTCATCCTTTATTCTGGATTCTTGCTAGCCAAAGCCTAAAGATAGATAGCAAGAATGGTCCTCTAGAGTACACAGAAGATATTGGAGAGCGAGAAGATATATTTAGAGCGTGAATTTTATATAAACAACCCTCTAAATGATGATTTAGAGCGTGAATTTTATGTAAACAACCCTCTAAATGATTATTTAGGCCCCGTTTGGTTGAGCTGTGGCTTTTGCAAAAGCTGTTGTCAGCTGTGACTTTTATAAAAGCTGCTTTGAAAAAGTTGTTGTATGATAGTTGAAAGTCTCTATGGTTGAACACGTTTGGCTTTTGGAAAAGCTTCTCCCACTTACGAGCAGGGCCCGCATGTCATGCACAGACTCATCTTCTTCCCCTCGCGCGGCCGTGGCAGGTCCGCTCGCGCCCGGAGGTGAGGCAGGGGTCGACGGAGCCGCTCGCGCCCAGCGTCGAGGCCGTGGCAGGGCCGCTCGCGCCCAACGGCGGCCGGCGGAGCCGCTCGTGCCCGCCCGCGCGGCCGTGGCGAGGCAACGACCGGTGGAGCCGCTCGCGCCCGCCCGCACGGCCGTGGCGGGGCTGCTCGCGGCCGGCGGCGAGCAACGTCCAGCGGGGCCGCTCGCGCCGGTGGCGAGGCCGTGGCGGGGCCGCTCGCGGTCGGCGGCGAGGCAGCGGCCGGCGGAGCCGCTCGCGCCCGCCCGCGCGGCCGTGGCGGGGCTGCTCGCAGCCGGAGTCGAGGCAGCGGCAGGTGGAGCCGCTCGCACCCGCCCGCGCGGCCGTGGCGGGGCTGCTCGCGGCCGGCAGCGAGGCAGCATCCGGCGGGGCCGCTCGCGCCGGTGGCGAGGCCGTGGCGGGGCCGCTCGCGGTCGTCGGCGAGGCAGCGGCCGACGAAGCCGCTCGCGCCCAGTGGCAAGACAGTGGCCGGCGGGTCTGCTCGCGCCCGGAGTCGGAGTCGGAGATGCGTCGCGCGCGTGCGGTGGTCGGACGGATGGGAGGAAGAAATAGATAGAACCAACCGTTATTTTTTATCATAACCAGTGGCAGTGGGTAATTTTCTCCAAGTTATCCATCCAAAAGCCAGCAAAAGCAGGGGGTAAGGTGCTTTTGGAATTGTACTATAGCAAAAGCTGCTTTTGGACAAAAGCACATAGAGCTTTTGGGTCCTTTGGTTGGCTTTTGACTTTTGCAAAAGCAAAAGCAGGTTGAAAAGCCTAACCAAAGGCGGCCTTACAGAGTGAATTTTAGAAAAAAAAAACTATTGTTACAGATGCTCTAACATGATCCATCATCAATATATAAAAGGGTAAACTAAATAATTTTAGCCTCCGAGTGGTGGAATTAAAAAGATTTTTTCAATACTAAATTATAAAACCAGATATACTATAACTTTAGCCCTCACACTGTTTTTAAAGGCAGTTTATTATTTTCTAAAAAATAAAAAATAGGTTTAATCTTTAAAATTAATAATTCATTCATTTTTGAACAAAAAATGAAACTAATATTCGTTTTCTAGAAATATTATCAACTTGTTTATGACCAATGTCTAGTTATTCAAAACTGGTTTATTCCTATTCATATTGCTTAATTTGTTGTGCTAATGTTCATTATTCATTTATTAAAAATGATATCCAAAAAACTTTAAATAGAGCATCAACAGATATATTAGTTTTATAATTTTTAATATAAATAAATTAGTTATGCTTTTTAGAGATCAAACTACATTATTACTATTATTTAGAAAATAGAAAATTGTATTTGAAACACGCTGGGAAACTAAATTTCTCCCATTTTGACAGTTGGAGGGCGTCGATTATCTGGCTTCATAGATCAAGGTTGAAAATCAAACTAACATGCAATTTAGAGGTTTCCATTTTACCCTATATCAACCAATATATCCGTAGCATATAGTGGTTGCTAATTTGTTACAAGCTTTGTGATGCAAAAACTTTTGATAAGTGAAAACGTGGAGTTGAAGACTAATTTGATGTGCTAAGTGATGTGCATTTGAAATCAAAGGAAGTAGCTTATCACATCCTCGAATAAAAACAAACAACCTCTCACTTTCTATTGTAGCGATCCATTTGACAAATTGTTAGTGTAATCCAACAAATACTTTCCCAACTTATGGCAAGCTACTTACTTTCCACCATTTAGAGCATCTCCAATTGTTTGGAAAAATTGACTTGGAAAAAGTTGTCATTTAGCAACTTGCTAAAACTTTTGACAAGTGAATTTTTCATGTATCTCCAATAGTTTGGTAAATTGGGCTTGGTAAAAAAAAAGTAGTTCATTTTCACAGGAAAAAAACAACAAAACTGGAAACTGAGGAGGAAAATCCTGCATTCAAATAAGGGCCTTGCGTTATGATTATGTGATCGAGATGAAGGCGAATGAATAGCCGATTGGCCGTTTGGGCGAGCAATTGAGCAAACGCTCGCTCGCTCGTCGCCATCGTCGATCAGCCGCTGGCTACAGCCTCAGCTCGAGGTCGGGCTCCTCTTCAGTCGTCGCCTTGCTGGGTGCCTCCACGCGCGCCGGCATACACCTGGTCCAGTTGATCAGGTCCGCATCGATCAGGCCGTTGCCGTCGAAGTCATGGTCCGCGGCGCTGTGCACGGTCGCCGGCGCACAAGGCGAAACAAAGGCTCTGTTCGGCTTGGGACTACAACTCATTTGTAGGACTACTGGTCTATTGTGAGAGAAAAACATTGCTCCATGACTGAAAAAGTAGAATTTATTCTGGCTAGATAGCTCAAGCAAATTGAGCCAAAAATAAAAGTGAATCCAACAAATACTTTCCCAATTTATGGCAAGCTACTTACTTTGCACCATTTACGAGGTGAAACAAAAATAGAAGTGCTCCAGCAAGCTCCACATAGCCCGCTCCACATAGGCAGCAGGTGAAAGGTCCTAAATGGCCAGAGGGAGGGTGAATAGCCTAATAAAATTTCTACAAAACACTTAGAGCAACTAGTTAGACAATTATGAAGCGAAGTTTTTTGCTCTAGCTCTACCAAGTGTTGCAAGCCACTTATCCAAGCAATTCTAGTATATTATGATCTCTATGTCACACAAGGGCTAAGTCACTACTTTCTAAACTAGTGAGCTAGCAAGAAATAATTACTTCTAATTAGAAAGCTACTTCTAGCAACAATTATCTCTACACAAAAAATAAAGAATGTAATGCAATGATTGAGAGATATACCGACGCCGGCAAGGAATGATTAACCACAATATGAATACCAATGAAGTCCGGGAGATAGCCAAATAGACAATGGACATAAAGATTTTCTCTCGAGGTTCACGTGCTTGCCAGCACGCTACTCCCCGTTGTGTCGACCAACCACTTGGTGGTTCGGTGGCTAATAGGTGTTCACAAACCTAGCTCAACACTTGAGCGCCACAAGAACCGACCCACAAATGGAGTTAACTCAATGACACGTGCAATTTACTAGAGTTACCTTTTGGCTCTTCGCCGGGGAAGACACAATACCCCTCACAAATCACCGGGAGATGCCAACTCGTGCCAATGTTCCTCCGCTGCTCCAAGCCGTCTAGGTGGCGGCAACCACCAAGAGTAACGAGAATACCCACAACAACAATGATCCCCAAGTGCCACTAGATGCAAAGACACAAGCAAATGCACTTGGAATCACTCAATCTCACTTTGATTCACGCTATCAAGCAAGGAGATGAGTGAGAGGGAGTATGTTTTGCTCAAAGGGATGTCCAAGATGTTAGAGCGCCCAGAGAGAGCTCCCAAAGCCGGCCAACTCATATTTATATACCCCCTTAAACAAATAGAGCCATTACCCCTTCGAATGGGTTGTTCACGTAGCGACCGGACGCGTCCGGTCATTGTTTCACTCAGCGTCCGGTCACGAACAGAGAGGTTCCAGAGATGATTTTCATCGCGTCCGATCACTATTGACCGGACTCACTTAGCGTCTGATCACTTCATTTCATTCGTTGCCTCTCGTGAACAGTGTTACAGGCGCGTCCGGTCAGTTGTTTCAATAGCGTCCGATCGTTGTTTCAATAGTGACCGGACGCATGTTTCATCAGCATCCGGTCATTGTTCCAGCGTCCGGTCGCACCTGAAAACTTCGTTTTCAACTCCGGTTTATTCCCCTTTGCAAATGTGCCAACACCACCAAGTGTACATCACCTTGTGCAAGTGTGTTAGCATTTTCCAAACATTTTTCAAAGGATTAGAGGTTAGCACACTAGGTCCTAATGCATATGCATGTATGAATTCACCTAGTGGCACTTGATAACCACAATTACCGAGATAGTCCCCTCTTAATAGTACGGCTATCAATCCTAAACACACTCACACCCTCTATGGTGTCTTGAGTGCTAAAACAAAATCCATATTTATACCTTTGCCTTGATCTCCATAGGGTTTTGCTTTTCTCTTCTTCTCTTTCCAAATATGGAGCACTTGATCCATCTTTTGGTCATCACCACCAACACCATGGTCATCATCAAGCTCCCACACTTGGTGTGTGTAAGTGCATTTGCCCCCAATGTGGGTTTTGGATAATTAATGACAATCAAATTAGGGACTAACGGATTTATAAAAGCATGTATGCAGGTGTTAGTCCTTAGAACGATTTGAAATGTTGAAATCTCGTGAACAAAGCACATTGAGTATAGTTGGACAAAAGTTGGCTAGCTCAAGTGGTGGATTGAAAGTTTGATTTTAGACTTGAGTTATAGGTAAGCTGGACTATCAAGAGGGGTACAAATTAGGTTGACTAGGTGTGGAGAAAAGTGCTCAAATCGACTAACAAAAGTTTGCTTGAGAGTCATCGCACGATCACGAACACATAGACATTTTTCTGTGAAGTCGGTAGTACCGACCATGGGGGTCGGTGGTACCGACCAGGGAAGCAGCGCGCAATGCTCTCTGGATGGAGTTCATTTTGAACTGTCGGTAGTACCGCCATAAGGCCGGTAGTACCGACCATCCAGACCATTCTAACACCTTCTCTGTGTTGGCTCGAAAATGTCTTGGCGGTAGTACCACCATAAGGCCGGTACTACCGACCCTCGGTGGTACCGACCTCGGCCGATAGAAAGACCATTTTTCAGACCTCTCTGTTGGTGCTCAAAATGGCTTGGCGGTAGTACCGCTATAAAAGCCGGTACTACCGGGCCCGGTAGTACCGACCCTAGTCGGTAGGTACAGAACCCCCGAGGCCGATCTGCGAAGCTCTTTGTTGGTGCGCTAATTGACTTGGCGGTAGTACCGCCATAAGGCCGGTACTACCGACCCTCGGTGGTACCGACCCTGGTCGGTAGCTACCGAGCGGCCGAGTGTCTTTCTGCGGAGCTCTCTGTTCGTGGCCATTTTGGCCTGGCGGTAGTACCGCCATAAGGCCGGTACTACCGACCCTCGGTGGTACCGACCTTTGGTCGGTGGCTGGATCTAGGTCAACTCAGACCTGGCGCAATGGTTTTTGGCTGGTCGGTACTACCGACCTTGGGTGGTCGGTACTACTGACAAGCCTCGGGACTAGGGGACTATAAATAGCCCTCCACTTCATTTCTAACCGTTACCCACTCACTCTACTCATTCATTGCGACCTACCAGCTAACAAAATACTCTCCAAGCATTGACTCCTCCCCTCTCTCTCTCCCCCTTTGCTCCAAGATTCATTCCTTTGCAAGATTTGAGCTAGGGAAGTGAGATTAGAGAGTGGGAAGCTTTGATCTACGACTTGAGCACTTGGTTTCCATCTAGCCGGCTTGGTTTGTGTCTATTACTCTTGGGTTCTTTGAACCCTAGCCGGTTAGGTGTTCTTCATGGTAGCCCGCGTTGATTCATTTGTGAGGGCTTCCCGAAGCGTTTGTATTACCCCCTGTGATTTCTAGTGGAGAAACTCAAGTAGCCTTTGTGGTTGCTTGAGTGAGGCAAGGAGGTGAAAAAGACTCCAACCTTGGTGGTCACCTCAACAACGAGGACGTAGGCACTCCTTAGTGGTTTGGTCGAACCTCGGGATAAATCGTTGTGTCTCGTGTGCTTGTTATTATATCTACTTTGGATATTGTGCTTGTACTTGTGTTCTTCCTCTCCCTATCTCTTTCTTAGGTTGGGAAGGATCGATCTACACCGGGGGAAGTGACCAAGGCTTGAAGAGGATAGAATCTTCGTCTACAACACTTAGTGAAGTGGGGCATTTCTTTGATTTACATTCATAGTGTCGTTTGTTTGTGTTGGTAGTACCGGTGTCTCATACCCGGTAGTACCTACCCAAACAAACTGGTAATACCGGTTGTTATCTAACTACAAGTTTTAGTTTGTGAAGTTTCAGTTAGCAGAAAATCACCTATTCACCCCCCCTCTAGGCTGATTTGATCCTTTCAATTGGTATCGGAGCCTAACCCTTGTATTAGCGCTTCACTGCGTAAGGGAGAAATCATGTCTAGCCTAAGTAAAGAAGCAGTCAATGACATTGTCAAGAGAGTTTCTGATCAGCTGTTGGAACAACAAACAAAGCAATTCGAAGATCAGATGAAGAAGATGAAGGATGAGATTGAGAGCTTGAAACAAGCTTTGGGAAGCAAAGATGAATCATCTGGAAGTGGAGAAGTTCCACCACAGCCCAAAGACAATAAGAAGAAGGAAGATGAAGAGAAAGACAAGAAAGAGAAGGAATTCGCAAGCATACCATATGATTATGGTCAAATAAGCAAGATTCTTCATTTGCCTAGCGTCAATCTAGGCAAACCACCTTCCTTCAATGGAATCAACTACAATGATTGGGCACACAAGATGAAGATACATCTCATTGCCGCAAGAGCTTGGGAGATAGTTGAGAATGAGCTAAGTCATGTTGAAGGTGAAGAGTACACCGACCTAGATGCCATTGAGTTTCAACAAAATGCTCAAGCGGTATCCTGATTCTATCATGCCTCAAGCCCAAAGAAAGTACCAAGGTCCATGGAATGGTAGTTGCCAAGAAGATTTGAGACACTCTCAGAATATCATATGAGGGTGATGAAAGTGTAAGAAAGTGCAACATAGAGCTTCTTCAAGGGAAGATCAAGAACTTCACTATCAAGAGTGGTGAAACTACTCAACAAATGTTTGATAGGTACATGACCTTGATAAACAAGATTAGAGATCTTGGAGATAACAAGTGGGATGACAACTCAGCTGCAAGAAAACTTTTGAGAGCATATAGAAAGAAGAACAAGACACTTGCATCCATTATTATGGAAAGGCCAAACTATGAGAATATGGGACCACATGAGATGCTTGCCAAGATAAAGCATCATGAAGTCTTGGATGATGAGGCCATAGAAGATCAAGAAGCAAGCAACAAGAAAGTGGTAGCTCTCAAGGCCAAGCAAGAAGAAGGAAGTAGAGCTCAAAATGAGTCATCAAGTGAAGGGAGCGATGACTCCGATGATTGAGTGATCATGAAGTCTTGGATGAAGTCTCAAGGCCAAGCATCATGAAGTCTTGGATGATGAATGAAGCAAGAAGAGAAATTGCTATGAGTGTGGTGCGGATGATCACTTCATCGCTGATTGTCCACAAAAGAAGAACAAGAGCAAGTATAGAAAGAGTGACGACAAGAAGCAAAGAAGAAGAAGAGGTGGTGAAGCTCATCTCGGAGAAGAATGATTCTCGGAAGATGACTCAAGTGATGAGGAGAAGATCAAGGGTGAAGGACCGAGAATGCAATAGCAAGGCGACCGAGAATGCTCAAAAATTTCTCTCGAAACTTTGGCCATTTGTTCCCAAAATCAACCCCAAGAGCTTCGATCGAAACCGTGATGCTCACGACCCTTGGAAGAGGGTGGATGATCCGTGGGATCACAGCGGAGCACCACAAAGCGATAGCAAACCAAACGGCAAAAGTATCGGAACAAGTTCAACCCTTAACAACCAAGTCCCGAACGTAGATAGACGGCTACGTCGAGAAATCCCCAAGCACCTATGCTAACAAGTAGCAAAGGTACCTAGAGAGGTTCCTTGGTCAACTCTAGGGTCAACCGAGAAGTTCGGAAACCAAGCGAAGAAGCAAGGAGAGCAAACGCACAAAACCGGAGGCTTCAGCCAAATCCTGGACTGTCCGGCCCTGGGGTCCTAGACTGTCCGCCCCTACTGCGGACTGTCCGCGAGGGGATGGCGGACTGTCCGCCGGTCAAAACACCGAAACAACACTCTCCTGCAAGTCCTCTGGACAGTCCCGGACTGTCCGCGGTTTATGCCGGCGGACTGTCCGCCGGTCAACCGAGACACAAACAGCAGAGACTCGCGGTCACTGCTCTGGCCGAGTCCCCGACGAGCGGACTGTCCGCAGGAGGAACGACGGACTGTTGAAAGCCCTATTTTGGTTTTGGTTAATTGATGAAACCTATTTGGTCTAATCCTATTGCTAAGATGTGTGTAGCTTATAAGAGAGGATTGTGACCAAGCCAAGTGGTGGAGCTAGCTAGGTGGCAACCATGAAGGATGGTGATGGCCACAAGCACTCAAGAGATCAAGTGCTCTACCATTGGTGAAACTTGAGAAGAAGAGAAGAGATGGAGCAAAGAGGCCCGAAGGCAAAGGTATAATCTATAGGGCTCTTTGTTTTGGTGATCAAGACACTTAGTGAGTGTGATCACATTTAGGATACATAGCCGTACTATTAAGAGGAGATTATTCACGGCTTATGCGATGTTCAAGTGCCACTAGGTGTTCTCTAACATATTGATGCTATAGACCTAGTGAGTGACTAACAAAACCCCTTGGAAAATGCTTTGCAAAATGCTAACACACTTGCATATAATGATGAACACTTGGTAGTGTTGGCACTTTTGGGATAAGGGGGTGATCCGGAGTTGTGGAGAAGTGGGAGAAACTAGTGTATATTCCTTCTCCCTCCTGCCGAGCTTGCGAGGCAGGATTCAGCGTTTTTTCGGAAGAGAAGTAGTGTGTTCAGAAGCATCGGACGCTGGTCCGAGGAGCATCGGACGCTGGGCCGAGCGTCCGATGGTAAAACCTAGTTTCTGACAAATGTTGAAGGAGCATCGGACGCTGGCAACGGACGCTGAGGAAACACTGTTGCAGAGTCCGATGCAGGTAACGTGGCACGAGCGTGCTTTCCAGGAAGCATCGGACGCTGGCCTGCTTCCGATGCCAATCCATCGGACGCGTCCGATGTGATTTGGAGCATTCTGGAACCTTTCTGTTGTGTCATCGGACGCAGGGGTTGAGCGTCCGATGCAGGAGTCCCGGAGCGTCCGATGTAGCGCAGAAAAGAGCTAAAATGAGCAGCGGCATCGGAGCGTCCGATGCCTGGCATCGGCGCGTCCGATGTCACTTTAACCATGGCGCGAAGCAATATGACCGTTGGGATCTAACGGGCAGATTTCATATCAGGGGGACACGTGGCTCCATCCGGAGCATCGAACGCTGGGGCAGCGTTCGATGGTCTCGCATCGGAGCGTCCGATGGTCGCGATTTCAGCCTAACAGCTAGGCCGACTTGGATGGCCTATTTAAGGGGCTTGGCCGGCTCACTTGGACTCACCCTTGCACATTCTGATTCCTAAGCATACTAGTGAGCATTGGCAAGCCTCCCAACTCATCTCCCAAGTTGATTTGATCAAACCAAGTGAGATTGAGTGATCTAGTGCGATATTTGAAAGTGTTCAATCTAGTGGCACTAGTTCTTCGCATCGGCATTGAGTTCTCTTGTTACTCTTGGCATTTGCCAGTGCCTAGACGGCTTGGAGGTGTTGAGGTGGTTGTTGGCAAGAGAAGGAGATTGTTCTTGGCCACCACCGATCGTGATTGTGACAGGTTTTGGAGCCTCACCTCGCCGGAGTGGCAAGAGGCATCCTTAGTGGATTGCTCGTGTCATTGAGCTACCTCACTAGCGGTAGATTCTTGTGGCGCTCTTTGTGAGCTTGGCTTTGCGCTGATTAACCACCGGGTCACCTAGTGTTGGTCGACACAACGGGGAGTAGCGTGCCGGCAAGCACGTGAACCTCGGGATAAATCGTGGTGTCTCGTGTGCTTATTGTGATTGTTTCCACATCTTGGTGATTGGTCTTCATATTCACATTCTTGGTGATTGGCATCACAAGTGGATTTCATCGGTGATTGGTTCTCTACTAGACGATCCCGAAGGCTCGGTGAAACCACTTCTATCTAGCTCACTTACTTTGTATTTACTTTGAGCAATTTCGTTCATATAGTTACTATCTCTTATTGTATATCTTTTGTCATATACTTTGTGTAGTTAGATGTGTATCATTCTTGTGCTAGAGCTAGATTGTATTATTCCGCATTTGATACTAGCTCTAGTTGTTTGTGTGACATAGAAATATTAGGTAGAATTGTTGGATAGGTGGCTTGCAACACACTATTAGGCTAGCGCAAAAAGCTTCGCCACTTGTTATACTAATAGTGTTTGCCTAAGTCATTTTGTAGATTTTTAATTAGGCTATTCATCCCCCCCTCTAGCCAATTTGGACCTTTCAACTGTTCGCGACCTCCCAGTGAGGGCGATTTCGGTCGCCCCTCACACAACTCTTCCCAAATCCGAATCAAAACTCAATCCCACGTTCCCAAACTTGGAGAAGATGGTCACAAGGTAGTTAGGAGACTATCCCCAAGAAATCATCCGCTCAAATCAACTCAAACACCGGGAAATCGAAAGGGGAGGAGTATGAACAAAAAAGCACCACGAAAACGAAATCAACCCGATCTACTTGTTCGTGAGGAGTTAGATGAATTCCTTCGGTGGAAATGATCTCCTCACTATAAGGAACAAGTTGATTCAAACGGATTTCGCAAAGACGCAATAGAGAGGGAGATCGAGTGACGGGAAAATCGCGGAGAAACGAAGAACACGAAGATCACGAACAAAACGCGAATCAAGTCATCGAGCTGCAACCGTGTGGCTACCACACACTACAATAGTGAGGTTACGGCCTCACTTCCTCAAAATCTCCAGTACACAGAGGTATGGTTCTCTGCGGATCTCAGTAGCTACAGCAGGGGATTGGGAGAGCAGGAAACCCTGGAAGCAAAGAGCAAATGACTGAGATAAAATGGGAGGAGGGTGTCTCCCTCTACTTATCCTAATTCTAGTTCCTACTCTACCCCTCTCTAATTACAGAGCGAACCAGCTAAACCCTAGGCTTATTCTGGACCAACTCGAAGATGCTGGTGATCCGACGGCCACGCCCGCACAACTGGTAGCGTTGCCTCGATGCAACCTCACCGATTGCCGCCACGTGCCGCCACCGCTCCGCTCGTCCTTTTCCCGGACGTCTCACCCTGGTTTTGTGGCCCAAACCGGGAAACCAGCCTTTACGACCAACCCCCGGTTTTGAGGCCCAAACCAGGAAACCAGCCGACCAACGCCTGAGTTTTGTGGCCCAAACTCAGCAAACCCGCAGCACCTAGGTTTTGAGGCCCAAACCTGCAAACCGTCCTCAGCCCGAGTTTTGAGGCCCAAACTCGGAAACCATCAGCGCCCAGGTTTTGAGGTCCAAACCTGGAAACCGTCAACTCGGTGGTTTTTTTTGGCTTAACCACCAAACCGAGCCGTAGAGGGGATGCACCGCCCGTGCACCCCGTCCATCGACACGTGTCCCCAGGTCCTCGACCCGAGCAACACCGTAACCACAAGTCTTCGCTCGTAGCTGTCCTAGGCTGTCAGCCACCATAGCTAATCCTCAGGCCACCATTCCCTCAGTCCAAGCCTCACGTCCGCCCTTCGCCACTCTCGGTCCATCGGCACGGCACGTCTCTACTTGACCTTCACCTTGCCTTTGATCATTGTATCCGTGCTCGACACCTGTACAACACAAGCCAAAGAACATGCGCATTATCCCAGTTGACAATCACTCATCACTCAGAGACTCGGCATACACACATGTATCCGCAAAGGGCAAGGAGAAGGAGAAGGGAGCGGCCAACATCGCCATACACAAGACCGCTTCTCCAAGCCTCTTCTCCAACAAGGCTACATCGACCACTTCATCACGCTTGTTCGAGGATCTCTCCAACGACGAGGATGACTTCACTCATTCTTGCTTCATGGCTAAGGATGAGAAGGTATCATCTAACTCTCCTACTTGTTCTAGTGATGATGATATGGATGAATTTGAACTTAGCATAATAAGAAAATTTGGTAAGAAAGGAGGACCTAAAATATTGAAATTGCTTACTAAATTGGAGAGTCAGAATGAGAGTCTTGCATTGCAAGGGGACTTGATCTCTCAAGAGAGAGGAAAGAACCTTGCATTGGAAGCCTTTCTTACCGAGGAGAAGTTGAAGGTTGAGAAATTGACCATGGAACTATCTTTAGCCAATGACTCTAACAAGAAGTTGGCTAAGGAGTGTTCCACGAGCAATGACTCAATTGCTAGTCTAAAGAATGAAGTTAGCTTGGTTCAAGAAAGCCTCACAAGCTTTCAAGATAAATATCAAACTCTTGAACTAAGCTACAACACTCTTTGGAGTAGCACTTCTTCAACTACTCCTAAGGATTCTGATAGCTCTAATGCCTCAACTAGTAATGGTTGCAAAAGATGCTATAAAGTTGATATAAATGCTCGTGCAACTAACCTTGTTGAGCTAGAGAAGAAAGACAAGGAGATACAAAGGTTGAACATGATCTTGAGGAATGGTTGCAAGTGTAAGGTGCAACAACCAAAAGACATCCTCAAGACCGCAATGCACCCATCCATCAAGGATGGGATTGACTACAATAGGAATGGTGGTAAGGCCAATGGAAGGAAGATGGTCAATGGGGTACCCTTTGTTAACTTTAACAAAGGGGTTCCTCTCTTTGACCTCATGAACAAGGCAAACAAGGTTGCCAATCCAAAGGCTACACTTGCAAATGACAAGGTCAACAAGGAGAAGAAAGTGGAGGCCCCCAAGCAACAAAAGCCCATATCACGAAGCTATACTTGTGATTATTTGTGTTGTTGGGGAGAGAACTGCAAGATTGTCGTTAAGTATGCTAGTGCACTCAAGAAGAGAGATATTATGAGAAATGTTTGGGTGCCCAAAGTTTATGTGACTAACCCCTAGGACCCAATCTCAATTGGGTACCTAAATCAAGAACATAAACTTGTTTTGTAGGAATATGCCTCCGGTGGATCAAGTTGGGTGTTGGATAGTGGATGCACCAATCATATGACCGGGGCAAAAGAAATGTTCACTTCTTTTCAACCAAGCCATGATTCATGCAACAACATTGTGTTTGGTGACAATAGAAAAGGAGAGGTACTTGGCTTGGGTAAAATTGCTATCTCAACTGACAATTCTATCTCAAATGTATTACTTGTGCATTCGTTGAGTTACAATTTGTTATCCGTTTCTCAATTATGTGAAATGGGTTATGATTGTCTCTTTACGGATAATGGTGTAACCATCTCTAGAAGAAGAGATTCCTCTATTGCATTTAAGGGTGTGTTGAAGGGAAAGCTTTATCTAGTTGACTTCTCAACTAGTAAAGTAGAACCTACGACATGCCTAATGGCAAAATCTAGCATAGGTTGTGTTGGCACAAAATGCGTCGCACCGTGCCTCACACACAGCAAGCCAAAAAGCGTGACTTCAATTGGGTGCCCGGACGGTTTGAAATCCGGAGACGTGCCAGTTGGTTTGACCTGAAAGCCAACAAGGGATAAAACTGTGAGAATAAAACTGGAACATGCCGAATGAGACCAGACAGTTCCATATTTACGGCTCTGAAGCCACTCACAACGACATATAGCTATAGAAGCTATCTGTCAACAAGTTTTAAAGATCATTCGACTAACTCCAAACATGAACATATGTAAACAATTGGTTGCCGAATGCACATATGTAAAAAGACATGCTTGAACAAGAGATAGATTATGAAATAACGTGTAACCAAGCTCGGCAAATCAGCCGAGTTGGGGTCCATGAAGAAGGAACATGCAAACCAAAAACGATCAAACCAATCTAAAACCTACATCTGCCGCACGATACCTAGTTTTATCAAAGCCTAAGCGTAATTGACATGTATGAACCCGCGACACGTAACAATCTAGATTAGAAATTAATTCGGCCACAATGGTTATTCAATTATCGGAAGAAACAAGTAAAAACTTGTAAAGCAAGGCCGAACAAAGTCAATCTAGATTGGGCAAAAGAGTGTTGTAAAGCTAATTAAATAAATCATGCAACACATGGTAACTTAATGAATCTACTAGATTTTGCCAAATCTAATAGAGCCGATAACTATCTCGCTCATGCTAAACGTATCAAGCAAACGCCTGCCGCACGGTATTTACTCATAAGCATAGCATAAGCAAAGACTTCTTGATTGTTGACATAGATCCGCCGCACGATCTTTGTAAACAAACAAGACTACTTCATCGCATCTAAATTCACCGCATGATACTAGACATGATAACAAGGTTGCCGGGACTTACGGAGGTCGACGGATCGATGATTCCTCTCGAAGAACTCGACAACACGACAAAGGACTCGAAGATGGCACAAAGCCGATTTGTATTGATATGGTTGTGAACAGTTTTACAATGGTCGGGGGTTTATATTTATACCCTGGGCAAAATACGAGTCCTGGAAGATTACGACTTACATAATAAAACTTTGGAAAATACGAATCCTATCCCTATTTTCCTCCCGGTGTCTTTCATTGTTACGTGTCTTCTCATGCAAGCCGGCTTTACCTACCGTATTTGCTTCCCAAATGGAGTCACCGTTTTGCAAGATAGCCGACCGCACCTGCACTTGCCAAAACTCCGAGAGCTAAACGACCGCTTGGTTGTTTGCCGAACGCCCATCCCACTACCGGTCGGGTCCACTTGTCATCTTCTTGGTCCACTTGATCAACCGATCTTTCTTGATTCTACCGATTCCTCAAATTGCGGCTATCTTCAGTAAAATTCGGTCCATCTTTCTTCTTAATCCAAATTTTGGTGTAAACACATGCCCCCTAATTTTGGGATAAATATTTATTCCAAAATTCTTCTCTCCCGAACTACTGACGTGGAACCTCTGGTAGCGTCCACTCCTATGGAAATTTTGTGTGCCATAATTGCTTTACCTGCCGATTCATCTCCCGATGCACCCCCCTGAGGTCTTTTTAAGTCACCCTTCACCTCGTTTCGGCTTACCCCCTCAAGCTCTCCTGTTTCAATCTCAAAACCAAGAAAACCCTTCTTCCTCTTATCATCACCCAATCCAATCCATAAAATGTCTTCCGTGGCGAGCAAACATAGCTCCGAGCTTGGCGTCTCTAGCACTTCCAGGAAGAGGTTGCTCTTTTCTACTTTATTTCAAAATGAGGCAACCGTTCTTACTTTGTTACTTTTGTTCAGGAGGGTCGGTGATGATTTCTCCGAGGACTTGACTCAATAGATCATAGACCTTCAGCTCGATCTGGAAGAGAAGAATCAGGAGATTTCTCAATTTCCCGGGAGCGTGATGTCGCTGGAATCGGGCCACCAGTGAATATTTTTCATCATTGTTGTCTTTGTTTCCCTCTTTTTTTTACTTACTCTTCTCCATCTCAGCTTTGGGGGCCAAACTTCATGCTCTTGAAGCTGTCGTCGCCAGGCTTGCCATCACGGCCAACGCAGCAGGCACGACAGCCTTAGATCGAGTAAACGAGGTTAACCGAATCCTCCCCGACATCTCCAGGGCCGGCATGGGATACGGCGCAGCGCTTGCCTTCAACGCTGTACGGATTCACTCCGGCGCCGATTACCATAGTTTCGATGTCTGTGAGCGGGGGCTGGAATATAGAGTAGCACATTCTGTGGATGATATGAAGGATGCTGGAACAGATCTGGCTGATTCCTTCGACCACGATCTCCCGATTGGCCACAGGGTGGAGTGGACGAACTGATTTTTTTTACTGTAATCTTGTACCTCCTTCTTGTAAATAAAAGTCTTTCTATGTGACCCTTGAAATCAACATGTGACTGATCCTTCGAGATCAATGTGTGTTTTGCTTCTAAAGGTGATGTATATCACATTTGCTTACTTGCTGACAGTCATATCAGTCATCTCTGTTTCACAGGCGGTCGTTGTAATTGGCTATTTTTAGATCTAGTGTTCCAGATCCTTTTAACTTTCCAATCCATGGCGATATTAGGATAGTACCTCTTAAGGAATTCCTGAAGACTTCTTCATTAAAATTCCATTGCCTGAAATTAAAAATATAATCCTTCCCAATTCGAAGACCATTTGCTAAACTTACTGTCTTTGGTATCAATCGGTAATATGGGTTTCCAAACAATCAACCGAAACTGAACCTCTCATGTGGCAACAATCTTTAGCCAAATCCTGTCGGCTTTCTGATTCTAGAGCCATGACCTCCTCAAGTCAGCAAAATCCTGGCTCGGCCCAACAACGACCCATAAATCATGAAAACCCTACTCCGACGCTTGGCTCTCCAGGGTGCAAGCCACGGCTCCATAAATATGACCCTACGCAGGCTATCATCTTGAACAGTTTGACTTGCAAACTTTCCTCTTCCCAACTCCCAGCTCAAAACCTCGCCTGTATTTTTATCAATGGCAGGCGATGGCGACCATAGCAAACGTCCTGCCGGAGATAAAGCGAAAGGAAGCCGAGCACCGACTCGTCAGCATTATGGGTAAAGTTTGGTTTCTTGCCCCTTACGGTAGCTCTTCTTGTTCACCCGTTCCTGATTCACTGTTCACCTTCCTTCCAGGGTGAGGGCTTTCTCCAGCCAAACCCGGATTCCTTTTCCAGAAACAGCAGTTCCAACGGGCTCTCCCACCCCTTCTTCTGGGTCATCAAGTTCCTCTGAGTCTGACGACTCATCTCGGTTCACCCACTTGGACGCTCTCTGGTATCGTGAGGAGAGGGACAAGACCCAGAAGGAGTTGGAGGATGTATTCAAGAAGTATGGTACTGAGAAAACCGAATGGGAGGACTAGCAAAAGCAGCTCTGCAATGCCATTACCGGTTTGACATCCATCGTTCATTCTATCCCTTTTTTGGCCTTTCCCTGCATCATGAATTCATTCTTTTTCTTTCAGCTCTTTCCGCGGAGAATGACCGTCTGAGGGCAGCGGCGAACAGGATTGCCAACAAGGTGAATGCCCACGGGGACTCAGCTGAAGCATGCCTTGACGCTATGGACGGTTGCGTAGATCAGGTCGTCATCCAAGGCGTGCACCTTGGCGTCTCTCTTGGGCTAGCAGCGATGAGCTCTTGGACCAACGAGGACTACTCGTTCCTACCAGTCGGCTTTGCAGGCGAAAGCCCAGATGAAACCGAAGGTGATGAAGACTATCTTGAAGTTTATGATGATCATGCCACCGCCCTCGCCAGAGTCACCAATCCACAGTCTGTTCTAAATAGACTATTCCAGGAGTAGTTTGTATTAGGATAGATCCGCAAATGAATAACTGAAGTTGTTTTTCCTGAACAATGTCTATTTGCATCTCTTGATTACCTCAGGGATTTTCCCGATTGCAACATTCCTTCAGAAAAACGCTTCTCAAACGCATGACGTCATTTTAGCCGAATAGATCTCACTTTGACATGTCATGTCACTCGGCATCTTATTTACTGCGCTTCACCTTTCTCTCCTCCCGATAAACCTACTAACAAAAATGCTAGGGTCACCAGGGATATGCACATTTTTTGTACTAAAGGCGATACAAACAATATTGGCTATTCTTCAAACTCTTGGAGCATTTTTCTGCTAAAGGCGATGCTTTGCATCGGCTATTTTTGTGTACAAATATCCCTAAATTTGCTCATGTACCGTCTTCCACACAAAGACGAAACTTCTCAAGAAATCTCCCATTATCAGTTCTAGAAAAAATTCCTCTCTCAATTATTAACCATACGACTTTCATCCAAAGCAATAATTTCTTGATCTTCCTGATGTTCAAAAGCAGCCTGAGCTAACTTATTTGCTTCTTTGTTGTGCCCCCTAGGGATATGGTGTAAAGCCGCCATCATGTTAATAGAAGGATCACGATGATGAGTAGCAAAATCGGCGATAGCCTGACCATTTACTGCCTTTGCCGATTCGTACCTCAAATCAAAATCCGACAATACTAAAATCCATTTGTCGATCCTTTCATAGGCATTAACAATCATATGTTTTATCATATCAAATTCAGAAACTATCACACAATCGGCATTTAATAAGTAGTGCCGAAGCTCGGTACACGAGTAACATACATATAAATGTAGCCGAATATCTTGTCTCTGGGTTTAACAGCTTTCGGCTAAGGTAAGTTACTATTCTTTCTCTTCCTTTAAATTCTTATATAATGGCCGATCCTATTGTTAGGCTATCGGCCGCCACGTACAACTCGAAAGATTTACCAAGCTGTGGAAGTACCAACTCCGACAATACTTTCATGTATTCTTCAATTCCATCAAAAGCTTTCTGTTGTACGTCACCCCTCACGAATTTTTTAATCTTCCTTAAGCTTCAGCAACGGAGAAAAAAGGTAGAACTCTTTCAGAAGATCTATCAATTTCAATCTGTATTCTGGACCCAGATTTGCACTAACACATATCGGTCTTGCTTTGGCTTCATTACCAATTTTTACCTCTTCTAACTTATCAGCCGATATGAAACCTCGTCCCAACTTTCCTCCGTTACCATCAATTGGATTATTCATTCAAAAATTGCTCTAAGAGCCGATTTCTTGAATCGGCTGTTGGTCCTTGTCAAAAACATTCACAGGACCTTCTTTCCAAACTTTTCCAGAGAAGCACTCGACACCATCATATTCCCAGTAGATAGGTTCTGCAGCAGCAACACTTACCGAATCATCAACATGGACAACTTCGATGTCATCTCCAATCCACTGGATGAGGTTTTGATGCATAGTTGACGGAACACAACAATTTGCATGTATCCAATCCCTTCCTAAAAGCAAACTATATGCCCCCTTGCCATCGATGACGAAGAAGGTAGTAATCAGGGTTTTTGACCCGATCGTCAACTCAACATGAACCGCTCCTCGAGTATCGGAAGGATTGCCAGCAAAGTCTCTCAACACCATGTCAGTTTTCAATAATTCTCACTTGCCATCCCCAGTTTCCTAAAGGTAGTATATGGCATGATATTTATGGCAGCTCCCCCATCAATAAACATCTTGGTTAACGACTTGCCATTAACATATCCTTTCATATAAAGTGGTTTCAAGTGTCGATGTCTAGCGGGCTTATCAAAGACTGCCTGTTGAGCCAGAACAAGCTGAGCCATCAGATCTTGGTATTTGTCTTCATCAAAATCCGAATACACTTCCTCTTGGACATCTTGATCTCCGGGAGCCATGAATTCTGATGGAAGAAAGAATGCCATGTACGCATTAGCCGAACGATCACTCCCATCAGGCTTTTCCTTAGGACGCCAAATTTGCTTTGTCTTGGCACCCGCTTGCGTCAATTCTTTGTTCCTTAGGCGCCGCACCCTCCTTTTCTAGATCTTCCTTAATCCCGGTGGGCACCACTGTCCTCTCTGCCAAACATATTCACGGTACTCCTCTTCTTTAGCGCGAGCCCAACCTTGATCGGCAAATCTTCTCCCTTGCCGATTTTCAGAATTACCTATTTTTAAGCATCGATCGTCCTCAGGGAGTCGCATCCCAAGCCTTTCATGGACCGAACGGCGGTTGACTCGAGACTGCCTGTACTCAGAATATTGATCACTGCATTCAGGACAGTTGTTCTTAGCAGGCAGCTTCAAGCTTTCATTCCAACAATATTTGAAAAATGAGCACTCCCAATGAGATTGCTCTTGCTCTCTCATATATTCTCGTTCTTCTCGGTATATCTCCTCTTCGTACCTCTGTTTCTTTTCTATGAACTTTTGTTCTTCATAAAATTTTTGCTTCTGGTACCGTTCTTGCTCCCGACGCCATTTGTTCAACAAAATGTGTGTCGTGACCCTGGGCCTGGAAGCTTCACCCCCTTCAGTTCGGCTATTCTGGAAACAAACTCGTCGCCGAAGTTCTTCATTTGTGATCTGCCAATCGGGGTCAACAGCACCGGTCTTTCTCGCTCTATCAGAGGTTAACACCTTCATCTTGTTTTTGCCTCTGGGGTCATCTGCATTAACCATGTTAGCTGAGAAAGATACATTATTCTGTCCGAAAGGGCTACCATCTATTTTCATCTTTCCATCGAACTTCAAATGTCCTTCTTAGATGGCCTTCTGGATCCGCACTCTAAACACTCGAAATCATTAATGGAGTGAGATCTGGTGTTATGGAAACCACAATACTTCTTGTCTTTAACACCCTCAGGGTGCAGCATGGGATGGCCTTCCGGTAGCTTGACGCGTCCCTCTTTCACCAGCAATTCAAATAGCTTATCCGATTTGGAAACATCAAAGTCGTAGGCCCCCTTTTGCTGTCTCAGCCATCGCTGATTGACTTGAGTCGGCTCTTTAGTCCAGACCAGCTCTGCTGCAGCTATCTCATCTTCATCATCATACTCCATTGCTTCCTCTAAGAAAGCCTGATACATTTCACTAGCCACATCGCCCTTCTGGAACTGGTTGTTTCTCCTAAACCCTTGAGCCTGACTATTCATCATCACCAATCGTTGTGATAACTGCCCAAGATCATCAAATTCCATGCCGAATAGCCTTTCCCTGATATTCGACAACATACTAGCTATAGCTATCCCCGGTAATTGATCATCTGGTAAATTCAGGGAATAGCAGAGATTTTTAGTTTCCCTGAACCTGCGCAAGTATTCTTGTGGTGTCTCATTAGCCCTCATTTTCAAACTCATGAGGTCGACCAACTTCTTCTCATTAGTGCCCGTAAAGAAATATGCATGGAATTTCTGTTCTAACTCTGCCCATGTACTAATAGAATTTGTCGGCAGAGATGTAAATCATGAGAAAGCTGGTCCTGTTAATGACAACGGGAAGTACCGAATCCTCCAAGCCTCATCTGCAGATGCCTCTCCAAGTTGCATCAAGTAACGACTGATATGTTCTATGGTACTAGTATCATCTTGACCCGAAAACTTAGTAAGATCAGTGGGAGGTTTCACTCTTGGAGGAAGTGCCACCCTGTTATACCACTCTGGATAAGGAGATTTATACGCATAGGACTGACTCTTTGGCTTCAGGCCGAATTGATTTTGCATCATGTCGGCCATCCTATGCATGATGAGGTCAACATTTGAATCTGGAGCCGCATGCGTTTGACCTCCAAGAAACGCCCCTGTTGAGTTTTTATAGCTCGGATTCGGGAAAGCATCAATCACACTGTAGTCAACAAACTCTTGATATCCATCTCCATACATGTTCTTCTGCAACCTATTTGCTGCTGGAGATACTCTGAAGGCAGATTGTGGGATGCTTCCCGTCGTGCCGAATGCGAGCTGGCCGTGAGTTGTGGGAGGTTGCTGCTCCTGGTGAAGGACCATCCCACTTTTGCTTGAACCAACCCTGCCGTCTTCAGCATTTTTTCTTTGATGTTGGGGTACGGGAAATAACAGTGGTCCTTGCATCGGGCCAACAGCTTCCTCAAAATGTTTATCAACCGTCGGGCCGAAAATACCAACCATGATGGCACGAAAGGTATTTAAGAAAGCTGATTGGTGATTTGTCATGGCCTCTGCTATAGCCTTGTACACTAGTTCAGATAATTTTTGAGCATCTTCCCCATCAGTACTATCAGATTGATGAGGAAGGAGAGTTCTTGGGAGTGGCTGCTTCTGGAAAACTTTGTTGCTCTTGTTCTTAGAAAAGGACATCAAGCATTTGCGCTGAAACTCATCGCATGCTTGTTGTATTAAATTCTTCAATTCTGGTGGCAACTCATCCATGGTCACTTCCAAAATCTGAGTGTTGTCGAACTCAACCATCTTGGAATACAGAGTCCCACCGGGCGTGCCAAAAAGTGTGTTGGCACAAAATGCATCGCACCGTGCCTCACACACAGCAAGCCGAAAAGCGTGACTTCAATCGGGTGCCCGGACGGTTTGAAATCCGGAGACGTGCTAGTCGGTTTGACCTGAAAGCCAACAAGGGATAAAACTGTGAGAATAAAACTGGAACATGTCGGAAGAGACCAGACAGTTCCATATTTACGGCTCTGAAGCCACTCACAATGACATATAGCTATAGAAGCTATCTGTCAACAAGTTTTAAAGATCATTCGGCTAACTCCAAACATGAACATATGTAAACAATTGGTTGCCGAATGCACATATGTAAAAAGACATGCTTGAACAAGAGATAGATTATGAAATAACGTGTAACCAAGCTCGGCAAATCAGCCGAGTTGGGGTCCATGAAGAAGGAACATGCAAACCAAAAACGATCAAACCAATCTAAAACCTGCATCTGCCGCACGATACCTAGTTTTATCAAATCCTAAGCGTAATTGACATGTATGAACCCGCGACACGTAACAATCTAGATTAGAAATTAATTCGGCCATCATGGTTATTCAATTATCGGAAGAAACAAGTAAAAACTTGTAAAGCAAGGCCGAACAAAGTCAATCTAGATTGGGCAAAAGAGTGTTGTAAAGCTAATTAAATAAATCATGCAACACATGGTAACTTAATGAATCTACTAGATTTTGCCAAATCTAATAGAGCCGATAACTATCTCGCTCATGCTAAACGTATCAAGCAAACGCCTGCCGCACGGTATTTACTCATAAGCATAGCATAAGCAAAGACTTCTTGATTGTTGACATAGATCCGCCGCACGATCTTTGTAAACAAACAAGACTACTTGCATCGCATCTAAATCCACCGCATGATACTAGACATGATAACAAGGTTGCCGGGACTTACGGAGGTCGACGGATCGATGATTCCTCTCGAAGAACTCGACGACACGACAAAGGACTCGAAGATGGCACGGGGCCGATTTGTATTGATATGGTTGTGAACAGTTTTACAATGGCTGGGGGTTTATATTTATACCCTGGGCGAAATACGAGTCCTGGAAGATTACGACTTACATAATAAAATTTGGAAAATACGAATCCTATCCCTATTTTGCTCCCGGTGTCTTTCATTGTTACGTGTCTTCTGATGCAAGCCGGCTTTACCTACCGTATTTGCTTCCCGAATGGAGTCACCGTTTTGCAAGATAGCCGACTGCACCTGCACTTGCTAAAACTCCGAGAGCTAAACGACCGCTTGGTTGTTTGCCGAACGCCCATCCCACTGCCGGTCGGGTCCACTTGTCATCTTCTTGGTCCACTTGATCAATCGATCTTTCTTGATTCTGCCGATTCCTCAAATTGCGGCTATCTTCAGTAAAATTCGGTCCATCTTTCTTCTTAATCCAAATTTTGGTGTAAACAGGTTGGCTTTGGCATCGCCGGCTAGCTCTTGTTGGGATGAGAAACTTGGCCCAACTTCAAAGAGAAGGGCACATCCTTGGACTAACCAATGTTTCTTTTGAGAAAGATAGGATTTGCAGCGCATGCCAAGCAGGAAAACAAGTGGGAGTGAAGCATTCAATGAAGAACATCGTGTCAACCACAAGACCATTGGAGCTACTTCATATGGACCTCATCGGACCCGTTGCTTAACAAAGCATCGGTGGTAACAAATATGGTTTCGTTATTGTTGATGACTATTCTCGTTTCACTTGGGTGTTTTTTTTGTAGATAAAAGTGAGACCCAAGGCATCTTCAAGAAGTTTGCGAGAAGGGCTCAAAATGAGTTTGAGCTCAAGATCAAGAAGGTTAGAAGCGACAACGGGACCGAGTTTAGGAACACCAACATAGAAGAGTATCTTGATGATGAAGGAATCAAGCATGAGTTCTCCGTTCCAAACACCCCACAACAAAATGGGGTTGTGGAAAGGAAGAATATAACTCTTGTTGAAGCCGCAAGATCTATGTTGGATGAGTACAAGACATCTCATGGCTTTTGGGCGGAGGCGATGAACACTGCATGTCATGCCATCAATCGCCTCTACCTTCAGAAGCTAAGGGACAAGACACCATATGAGCTCCTAACCGGTAACAAACCGAAGGTGCATTACTTTCGAGTCTTTGGCTACAAGTGTTTCATACTTAACAAGAGGGCCAAAAGCTCAAAGTTTGCACCTAAGGTACACGAAGGCTTTCTACTTGGTTATGGTACTGACGAACATGGCTACCGTGTATTCAATAATGCCACCGACACTATTGAGTTAACGGTAGATGTGACTTTTGATGAATCCGACGGCTCCCAAATGGAGCAAGTCAATGATGAGCTAGTAGGTAATGACATGTCTCCATCCGAAGCAATCAAGAAGCTTGCGACCGGTGATGTGAGGCCTATTGAGATTCAAGATGATGAAGATGAGCCATTGCACACTCCACAAGATTCAAATGTCCATCATGTGCATTCAAATGCACATGGTGAAGCTTCCGCAACTCTGAAAGGTGGAAGTGCAAATGATGTTCAAATGCAGCATCAATTTGATAATCAAGCTCAAGCTCAACATGATGACCAACAAGCTAATGAAAACATCCATACATATGATGAAGATGATGAAGATGGACCCATCCAAAGAAGATCACTTGTGCCACACCCAAAAGTTCATCATACGATTCAACGGGACCATCCCGTTGATAACATATTGGGGAGCATACGACGAGGGATAACGACACATTCTCGTTTAGCAAGTTTTTGTGAACATTACTTGTTTGTCTCCTCTTTGGAACCTCTTAGGGTGGAAGAAGCACTTGATGATCCGGATTGGGTGATGACAATGCAAGAAGAGCTCAACAACTTCACCAGGAATGAAGTCTGGTCCTTGGTGGAAAGGCCTAAGCAAAATGTGATTGGAACCAAATGGGTCTTCCGCAACAAGCAAGACGAGCATGGCGTGGTTACAAGGAACAAACACGGTTGGTGGCTCAAGGTTTCACTCAAATCGAAGGTTTGGATTTTGGGGAAACCTATGCACATGTAGCTAGGCTTGAGTCAATTCGCATATTACTTGCCTTTGCCACTCACCATGATTTCAAGCTGTACCAAATGGACGTGAAAAGTGCATTCCTCAACGGCCCCCTTCCGAATTGGTATATGTGGAGCAACCACCGGGTTTTGAAGATCCCAAATATCCCAACCACGTCTACAAGCTCGATAAGGCGCTCTATGGGCCCAAGCAAGCCCCTAGAGCTTGGTATGATTGCCTTAAGGACTTCCTACTCAAAAAGGGTTTTGAGATAGGGAAGGCCGCTGCTACTTTATTTACTCGCAAATTCGATAATTATATCTTTGTGTGCCAAATATATGTTGATGACATAATATTTGGTAGTACTAATGTGGCTTTTTGTGAGGAATTTAGTAGGATCATGTCCAAAAGGTTCGAGATGTCCATGATGGGTGAGTTGAAGTACTTCCTCGGATTCCAAATCAAGCAACTCAAGGATGGCACGTTCATAAGTCAAACAAAGTATACAAGAGACATGCTAAAGAAGTTTGAGATGGACAAGGCCAAACCCATCAAGACTCCTATTCCAACCAATGGACATCTTGATCTAAATGAGGATGGTAAGTCAGTGGACCAAAAGGTATATCGCTCTATGATCGGTTCATTGCTTTACCTTTGTACATCTAGGCCCGATATCATGCTTAGCGTGTGCATGTGTGCAAGGTTTCAAGCTAATCCGAAAGAATGTCATATTATGGCCGTTAAGAGAATCTTTCGATACTTAGTGCACACTCCGAATCTTGGCTTGTGGTATCCTAAGGGCTCCACTTTCGATCTACTTGGCTATTCTGATTCGGACTATGCCGGTTGCAATGTAGATCGGAAGAGCACTAACAGGACTTGCCAATTTATTGGGAGGTCTTTGGTGTCTTGGAGTTCCAAGAAACAAAATAGTGTTGCCCTATCAACTGCTGAAGCCGAGTATGTGGCGGCCAGCGCATGTTGTGCCCAACTACTCTGGATGAAGCAAACACTAAAAGATTTTGGATGTGAGGAAAACAAGATTCCACTCTTGTGTGACAATGACAGTGCTATCAAACTAGCAAACAATCCCGTAAACCATTCTTGCACAAAACACATAGACATCTGACATCATTTCTTGAGAGACCACGAAGCCAAAGGAGATATCGCTTTATGCCATGTGAGCACCGAAAAGCAACTAGCCGATATCTTCACAAAGCCATTAGATGAGTCAAGATTTTGTGCTTTGAGGAGTGAGCTAAATATCATTGATTCTCGTAACGTGGCTTGATGTCTTGCACATATTTGTTTTCACCAAGAGACATAGACAAATGTTTTGATAAAATTTGTGTGTGATTTCAAAATCTATTTTGCATGCTTCACTTGTGTCCATAGTTATGTACTGCCTGTATGAAATCTGGACATGATTGAAGTGTGTGTAGTATATCACACAAAGTTCTCCTAGGAAAGCTCTCTGTCCATTCTGGAAGTGAACGGTCGGTAGTACCGCCATAAGGGCCGGTAGTACCGACCCCTATGGGCGGTAGTACCGACCGGGTTTACCCTGGTATATAAAGTCACGGTAAAAGGGATTTGCTTCTTATCCAGTCAATCTCTTTTCACCGCGCCGCCGCCCTGTGTCTGAGCCTTTCGGCCGCCGCTTTCACCCCCTCCTCTCGATCTCCCTCCTCCTCTACCCAAAATCAAATCCCTTTGGTGGGAAGGTGCGTTGAAGCAAGGGGATCGTTGTGGTGGTGTTCTTGAAGCCCGGATGCTCTCCTTCCCTTGGTTTTCAGCCTCTTCACTTCGAGTAGCAAGGTACTAGGGTGTTCTTGCCCGATCTCTCAATGTACCTTGTTCTAGGCCGATTCCTTTGGTAGGACTGTTCTCTCTAGTGTATAGATACTTCTAGGATGTATATTTTGCAAGTTTGTTGGTGATTTGTATGGATAGATTGAGGATAACCGACACACTGTTGTGCAGTCGGTAGTACCGACTCTATGGGCGGTAGTACCGACCGCGCGTAGTGAACGATTTTTCTTCCCATTCTGCGTATCGTCGCCTATCTTTGTTACATCCTTTGAAGTAGTCTTGTGGTTACTTGTGACTCATATTGGTCCATGACTTCTATTCTAGATGTCGCATGACCGAAGGGCTTCATGTGACGCAAGGCTTGCTAGGGAGGCAAGGGAGGAAGAAGAAGAAGAAGAGTATGTCGCTTTGGAGCAAGGTGATCAGCAGCGGCGCAATCCCTCGCGCCGTGCTAGGCCTGCTGGTGGGAGTAGCGAGGACCCCACTCGGTCCATTTGTGGGCGTTCGTCCACAGGCCGATGGAGCGTGGGTCAGGACGATGGTAGTGGTAGTGGACAAGTTCCACCTCCGCCGCCGCCGCCTCCTGCTGCTAGTCCCCTTGGTCGGCTGCATAGCGTGCTGGTTGGTGGCCACACCCTGCCAGTTGGTTCTGAAAGGGAGGGTCGAGCCATCAATCTGTGCGTTGGGCCCAGATCTCCTCAGGTATCTGGCCTTATGTTGATCAATCATGCCTTTCATCCTCATGGTCAGGCAGGAGCGTTGATGGCTGGTCCAGCATTCCCAGGAAATGTCTTGGACTATTCAGATAGGAAGAGGGCGAATGTGCTAAGGGAGCAGCGGTTGGAGAACCCCTACCTCTATGTCAGAGATGCTTCTATGGACAAACGCTTTTGGTCCCGCTTTCAGCAGGACTACTATGTGTCTATCCTCTGGAAGGGTTTCTGTGCAAAGGGGCGTCCTCCTCTATTTGAGCATAACCATCTGGGGATTCGGTCCTTGTCTGACAAGGGCTCCGAGGAGATGGATGCTCTGGTGCAGAAGCTTGAGGAGTGGAGGATTATTGGGCTAATCCCAGGTGAGCGAAGCTGGAACCAAGAAATCATATCATAGTTCTGGGCTACTTTATACATTGACCAACCTGGCAAGGTGCTTCATTGGATGACCCAAGGGGTTCACTACAGGTGTGACTTTGTCACCTTTGCTAGGTTGCTGGGTTTTAACAGTGAAGATCGCAATGCCCCCAGACTATCTGAGATGTATGGTGAGGGGATGTTTCCTCGTGAGCTGCAGGATTCTGGTATCTATCTGCCCGGCAAGGTGGCCAACTTTCGGGTGAATGGCCTGAAGTCTTATTACTTTGTTCTGAACAACTTGATGAGGCTTACCTTGGACCCAAAGAGTGGAGATAACACCAATCTGAGAAATGATGCTCCAAAGGTCCTTTGCCGGTTTGCTATGTCAGATGGGCGATTCAGCATTTCCCATTTTATGTGGCAGAAGATCTCAGAAGCGTACAATGATCCCCACAAGGACTTGCCCTATGTTCCGTATCTGATGCATATCATTGAGCATGTGGTTGGAGCTACTTTTGATTATGATCGGGTTGTCAAGGAATACAACGTCCGACAGTTCTCCTCCACAGGCAAGGACAAAAATGAAGAAGGTGATGGTGCTCCAGCTGCTCCTAGCGGGGCTCATGGCCAGGAGCAGGGTCGTGAGGATGTGCCTGCTGCTCCTTCTCCTCCGCGTCGTGAGCGGCGTAGGAGTGGGGGCGGTGGGGCTGTTCGTTTCGCTCTTAGCAAGTTCTTCCAATGGTTTTGCTACAAGGCTGAGCGCGACGAGCGACATCAAAGACAGGTAAATGAGCATCTTGGCCTACCTCAGCAGTCTCCTCTTTGGCCCTTCCCGGATCTGTTTGCAGAGTATGATGCCCAACATGGTCAAGATGATGATGATGATGATGAGCAGCAGCAGAGAGGTGATGATGAGGTCGGCGTCTTCAGTTCAGCTATGCTTCAGCCTCTCCAGCCTCTGCCTGCATATAAGCTTCCTCCCTTCTATCCTGACTATGGTGAGTGTCTGTCCCATGGGGGTGGGTCTTCTTCATACCAGGGTGGAGGGGGTGGCTCCCGATGCCAACCCCGCTGGTAGCAGTGGTTTCCATGCTTCTTCGCCTCTGCGGGATCCTTCGTCGGCTCCTTCGTCGTTTCCAGGAGGTGACGTCGGTGCTAGTGCTTTTTCTTCTCTCTTTGGAGATCCTTATCCTGGTGGCTATGGTGGTTCTTCTGGTGGCTACTATTAGATCCTTTGCTTAACGTGGCCTACCCTTTTGACATTTGATGCCAAAGGGGGAGTTGTTAGGCTTTCATTAATGATGTAATAGGTAGCTTTTGAGAGAGTTGAACTAAGAGAACTAAGTGTGGTGACTACTTTGTTTAAATTTGTGATGAACTATGTGTGTTAGAGGATTTGATACATTTGAGCTTATTGTAATATCTATTTATGGTTGATCCTCTATATGTTGTTTATGTCATGATTGGTGGTTGTTGTTTTCGAAATGGCTATGTGATTTGAGTCCTTTTCTTTCTTCCATAGACATTTGATTTCGCTTATCTTATTGTTATGTGAATCACCATGTCATAATGTTCATGCATCACAAATTATTGTATATGATGTTGTCACACATTTAGGCACCCCACAGATTGCAAAATTTAGGGGGAGATTTTGTCCTTGTGTATGTAACCTTGTTTCTAAACAAGGTTTGAAATTCAAAATCCATAGCATACACTAAGGGGGAGCTTGATCCAAATTTTGGAATTCAAAAGCTTCAATTCTTTCTATCCTCTTTGTAAGCCTAAGTTGGTTGTCATCAATTACCAAAAAGGGGGAGTTTGTAAGTGCATTCTCCCCCAATGTGGGTTTTGGATAATTAATGACAATCAAATTAGGGACTAACAGATTTATAAAAGCATGTATGCAGGTGTTACTCCTTAGAAAGATTTGAAATGTTGAAATCTCGTGAACAAAGCACGTTGAGTATAGTTGGACAAAAGTTGCCTAGCTCAAGTGGTGGATTGAAAGTTTGATTTTAGACTTGAGTTATAGGTAAGCCGGACTATCAAGAGGGGTAAAAATTAGGTTGACTAGGTGTGGAGAAAAGTGCTCAAATCGACTAACAAAAGTTTGCTTGAGAGTCACCACACGATCATGAACACGTAGACGTTTTTCTGTGAAGTCGGTAGTAACGACCATGGGGTCGGTGGTCCCGACCAGGGAAGCAGCGCGCAATGCTCTCTGGATGAAGTTCATTTTGAACTGTCGGTAGTACCATCATAAGGTCGGTAGTACCAACCATCCAGACCATTCTAACACCTTCTCTGTGTTGGCTCAAAAATGTCTTGGCGGTAGTATCGCCATAAGGCCGGTACTACCGACCCTCGGTGGTACCGACCTCGGCCGGTAGAAAGACCATTTTTCAGACCTCTATGTTCGTGCTCAAAATGGCTTGGTGGTAGTACCGCTATAAAAGCCGGTACTACCAGGCCCGGTAGTACCGACCCTGGTCGGTAGGTACCGAGCCCCCGAGGCCGATCTGCGAAGCTCTCTGTTGGTGCGCTAATTGACTTGGTGGTAGTACTGCCATAAGGTCAGTACTACCGACCCTCAGTGGTACCGACCCTGGTCGGTAGCTACCGAGCGGCCGAGTGTCTTTCTGCGGAGCTCTCTGTTCACGTCCATTTTGGCATGGCGGTAGTACCACCATAAGGCAGGTACTACCGACCCTCGGTGGTACCGACCTTTGGTCGGTGGCTGGATCTAGGTCAACTCAGATTTGGCGCAACGTTTTTTGGCTGGTCGGTACTACCGACCATGGGTGGTCGGTACTACCGAGAAGCCTCGAGACTGGGGGACTATAAATAGCCCTCCACTTCATTTCTAACCATTACCCACTCACTCTACTCATTCATTGCGATCTACCAGCTGACAAAATACTCTCCAAGCATTGACTCCTCCCCTCTCTCCCCCTTTGCTCCAAGATTCATTCCTTTGCAAGATTTGAGCTAGGGAAGTGAGATTAGAGAGTGAGAAGCTTCGATTTATGACTTGAGCACTTGGTTTCCATCTAGCCGGCTTGGTTTGTGTCTATTACTCTTGGGTTCTTTGAACCCTAGCCAGTTAGGTGTTCTTCGTGGTAGCCCGTGTTGATTCATTTGTGAGGGCTTCCCGAAGCATTTGTATTACCCCCCTGTGATTTCTAGTGGAGAAACTCAAGTAGCCATTGTGGTTGCTTGAGTGAGGCAAGGAGGTGAAAAAGACTCCGACCTTGGTGGTCACCTCAACAACGAGGACGTAGGCACTCCTTAGTGGTTTGGCCGAACCTCGGGATAAATTGTTGTGTCCTGTGTGCTTGATGTTATATCTACTTTGGATATTGTGCTTGTACTTGTGTTCTTCGTGTTCTTCCTCTCCCTATCTCTTTCTTAGGTTGGGAAGGCTCGATCTACACCGGGGGAAGTGACCAAGGCTTGGAGAGGATAGAATCTTCGTCTACAACACTTAGTGAAGTGGGGCATTTCTTTGATTTACATTCATAGCTCACATACATTGGATTTGTAGTTCCTCTTTAGGGTTCCGGTAGTGCCGTTTGTTTGTGTTGGTAGTACCGGTGTCTCATACCCGGTAGTACCTACCCAAACAAATCGGTAATACCGGTTGTTATCTAACTACAAGTTTTAGTTTGTGGAGTTTCAGTTAGCAGAAAATCACCTATTCACCCCCTCTAGGCTGATTTGATCCTTTCAGTGTGTACCAACCTAGCTTATGAACACTTCATGACAAAGGTTAGTACTCTAGATGACATCAATTATCCAAAGCCAAACAAGGACTTTCAACGGGAGCCTTGATGTGGTAGTCAGCCCTGCTCTGCCGCATCTAGAGGTTTGTCGGTCATGTTCCACCAAATGGTCGCTTCCCCCATCCTCACCGATCTGGAGCAGATGGTCCCCTTCCACCGGTCTAGGCACACGCTAACGGCGAGCCGCGCCTCCACGACATCTGCAGGATGCCAAGCCATTTGACATGAGGGACCCACTTATCATTGTTGAAAGCATCTAGGCCCATAGTGGGTTTCGATGATTGATGTCAACATAATATTATTGTCGACGAAATATGGTCGATAGCCCACCTAGGGGTATGCCCAAGGTGGTAGATTAGAGGGGAAGGTGCGCAAGACGACGACCCAGACATTGACGCAAGGCTATTCTAGATGAACACAGAGGTTTATCGAGGTTCGGGCCGCTAGGTTAGCGTAATACCCTACGTCCTGCGTCGAGTTGTATTGATTGGATCTGGCTTGTGGCTTATGACCTGTGACCTAGGACCTATGGTCTAGGACCTATCTGACTTGTTATCTGTGACCTGTCCTCTTGGAGGACCCGTGCCCCTCCTTATATATTCCGAAGGGACAGAGTTACATGGTAAGTATTCGAGTTGGTACTATATCTAGATTACAACTGCCGTGCGGTGCATGTCGTACGCCGCACGCCTTCATCATGCGGGTCGGACGACCCCCATTAGTGCGGCCCATGTACCATCGTGTGGTATCCTGGGGTCTATATCCCCACAGCTAGTCCCTGAGCCTGACAGCAGGTGACTCGGTCACGTGGTGCCAGGGTCTTGAGAATGATCAGACTTATATACATGCGCGGACGAGCGTCATGTATACACGGTAGTCCCTAAGGCTGCTAGAAGATGAAGAATAAATCTTGTAGCAGGCTTATAAAAAGGGAAATCTACTATGGTGAAAGCAGTATGTCGTTCGAGCAGGTTGCCGAACGATGAGTCCGAGCACCGAGCAGTCCCCAGGTTAGCTGGTGAGCCCTCGGTGAAGTCATCGATGAACGTCGAGGAGTCTGGCCAGCTGGTCGGCGACGAAGTCCGAGCACCAGGTGGTGGGCACCGAGCGACCCGACCAGGTGACTGACGATGGCGTGAAGAATCCGAGCACCGAGGAGTCCCCAGGTCAACTGGTGAGCTCTCGGTGTAGCCGTCGATGAACGTCGAGGAGTCCAGCCAGCTGATCGGCGACGAAGTCCGAGCGCCAGTTGGTGGCACCGAGCAACCCGACCAGGTGATCGACGATGGCGCGAAGAATCCGAGCACCGAGGAGTCCCCAGGTCAACTGGTGAGCTTTCGGTGTAGCCGTCGATGAGCGTTGAAGAGTACAACCAGCTGGTCGGCGATGAAGTTCGAGCGCTAGGAGATGAGCACCGAGCGATCCGACTAGCGCTGCTGACGATGTTGGCGTGAAGAACCCGAGCACCGAGGAGTCCCCAGGTAACTGATGAACTCTCGGTGTAGCCATCAATGAGCGTCGAAGAGTACGGCCAGCTGGTCGGCGACGAAGTCCAAGCGCCAGGCGGTGAGCACTGACCGAAGCAACCAGCTGGTCGATGAAGTCCAAGCGCCAGATGGTGAGCTCCGAGTAAAGTGACCAAGTGGTCGACGAGCCCGAGCACCGAGGAGTCCCTAGCTCAGCTGGTGAGCTCTCGGTGTAGCCGTCGATGAGCATCGAAGAGTATGGCCAGCTGGTCGGCGACGAAGTCCGAGTGAGTACCGAGCAATGATCTTCTCGTCCATCATAACTGGTCCAGTCTCCGAGCGTAAAGAATTAGCTCACAGACCGAACATGGTTCCTGTAAAATAAACATGGAGAATAGAAGTACATGACGTACAAATAAAATATGGAGAAAACATCAGCAGTAAAGAAACAGCATGTGCCGCTCAGCGGTCAGTCAGTTGGTATGAGCGCTCAACATTAAATAAAATTCCTCCGAGCAGTTTGTTTGTAACTGAGTCACCAGCCCCGGCTAGCCGATAACTCCGGAGCGTGAGGTGCGGAGCCCAGCCACGCGTAAGAGGACCAGCGTCACCGAGGAGCCGCTACCGACCACCCGTAACGCAGAGCGCGAAGCTGCATTCACGTGTAGGGAGGAGTCGGAGACAGGGCCGTCTCTGGAAAGCACGAGTGTAAACGTGGCTGCTCGGGAAAACGCATATGTCATCCTCAGGATGGTATATATGGTGAAAAATAACGAAGAGCCATTGTAAAGAAAAATGTGACCATGGAGGCACACGATGATATCTAGAGATACATGACAATCGAAGGAATATTCGATTAATGTGAAAAATAATACTTAGCTTGATTGTCGTCCGAACGGAGCAGAAGACGAGAGGCGTCGAGGACGACGTTGAGACGACAACGAGCGGTCGGCGAGGATGGTGGTGAGACGATGATGATGACGTGATGGCTCGTTGGTGGCTCGTCGGTGGCTCGACGTCGGCTCGTCGATGGCTCGTCGGTGGCTCAACGTCGGCTCGTTGATGGCTCGTCGGTGGCTCGACGTTGGCTCGTCGATGGCTCATCGGTGGCTCGACGATGGCTCGCTTTTGGCTTGTTGGCTCGTCGATGACGTGATGGCTCGCTTTTGGCTCGTAGGCTCACGGGTGGCTCGCTTTTGGCTCGTAGGCTCACGGGTGGCTCGTTGGCTCATCGATGGCTGGTCTTTGGCTCGACGATGACGTGATGGCTCGCTTCTGGCTCGTAGATGATCAGAGCGAGCGTAGGGCATGGGTCGTCGACCAGCTTCTCGTAATCCTCGTCGTAGTTGATCAGCCGAGCCAACGATGTCTTCTTGTCGACGGTGATGGAAGTGTCTAGCCCTCGATCTTTCCTACTGGTCGTCATAGCGTCGGTCGTGGTCGTCATAGCGCCGCTTATTACGGCGATCATCACTGTGACGCGGTTCGAGGTCGGAACGAGAGGTACGACGATGTCGTGCTCGGAGATCGATCTCTGATCAGATCTACGAGAGCGAGAGTGTCACTGATGCCTGTCATGATCCGGTCGACGGATTCGATCAGATCGGTACTGTCAACACGCCATCCCCAATAGCGAGGAAGCGTGGTCGGAGGGCCGGGGAATATGACCTCGAATAGATGTGGAGGTCGGTCGTCTCACCAACGCTGAAGTGGTGGAAGCAGATCCGTTCGGCACAGGGAAAGGCTGCACCGCCTCCACGCCCCGGAAGAAGTCGTGGAAGCGAGGAAGATAACCATCTGGCTCGCCATAAAGTCCGTACGCACACGCCCCATGGTGGGCGCCAGCTGTCGACGAAATATGGTCGATAGCCCACCTAGGGGTATGCCCAAGGTGGTAGATTAGAGGGAAAGGTGCGCAAGACGACAACCTAGACGTTGACGCAAGACTATTCTAGATGAACACAGAGGTTTATCCAGGTTCGGGCCGCTAGGTTAGCGTAATACCCTACGTCCTACGTCGAGTCGTATTGATTGGATCTGGCTTGTGGCTTATGACCTGTGACCTAGGACCTATGGTCTAGGACCTATCTGATTTGTTATCCGTGACCTGTCCTCTCGGAGGACCCCTGCCCCTCCTTATATATTCTGAAGGGACAGAGTTACATGGTAAGTATTCGAGTTGGTACTATATCTAGATTACAACTGTCGTGCGCTGCATGTCGTACGCCGCACACCTTCATCATGCGGGCCGGATGACCCACATTGGTGCGGCCCATGTACCATCGTGTGGTACCCTAGGGTCTATATCCCCACAATTATTATGACTAATGTATGTTTTGCAGAAACAATGTGAGTTAGGTCACAATAATGATGATTGTATCGATAAAAGGTTTTCATGCCCCTAGCGATGGAAATCGATTCGGTTTTCAAAGGATGAACGACAAAGACGAAGATAAGCTAGTTCTAAGTGTCGATTGGTGTTGGGAGACACTTAGAGTAATTTAGGTCTTTGTTTTTTCCTTTGGTCGTACTATATAAAGGAGAGTATGAATAGGTAGTTTGACCTAGACGAGTCTATTGAGTTAGTTGTAGTGCACACTTGTTATTCCATAGCTTTAGTTAGCTCAGAGAAAGCCCATAGATTGTGAGGATCAAAAGTCCTTTAGGTAGCGTCGCAATCCGAAGTTGTTTCGGCCCTTAGAAGGGCATCTGACACTGCCCCTACTGGCATCAAACGCGTGTTCGATGCCAACAGGAAGTGCACAGCTGTGCATCGGACGCACTGAGGGGTGTCGTCGGACGCACATGTGACATTGTTTTTACTTGGTGTAACAAGCACCACTGACTTGCAACACGATCACCTAGTGTCACACCTTGCAATCTCCCAATGCAACAGACTAGAAACACTTGTTTCACTATTGATTTGCAAACTAGAAAACACAAGTGAGTTAGAGGGCACCCAAGTCCAGCACACACAATGGCAACACATCCCCAAGGTGCTCGCCTAGCCCTAAGCCTGAGCACAACCTCTCTTTATATCCCTCAAGCCAAATAGAGTCATTGTGCCCCTTAAAGCTAGATTCTGCGCGGTCACCGAACAGCCCGACAGTTGCATCAGATAGCCTATTTGGTGACCCAATGATCTAAATCCAACGACTAGTTCCAACTAGTCATTACCAGTGGCATCAGACAGGTTGTCTGGTGGCTTATAATAGCGAAGGACACCAAAACGACAGTCTCTGCACCGGATAGGCTGTCTAGTGCCTTGTTCGGTGCCCAAACTTGCTCCAACTTGATTTTCATCACTTCAAGGCTGTAGAGCTATTTGTTAGCTCTCCAAAAAGTTATTGATTATCGAAATCAAAGTTCAGAGCTAAGAGTTATGCCTAAAACACGGAAATGTGTCACTCTCCGAAACAATTGCGCCATACCGGACAACAACGTGCCAACCCAAACTTTGCGTGTTAGCTAAGGGATGATGATGGGGAGGCTCGTCAATGGTGAGGTGCTCGCGTCTCATGTCCATGTTCCCCTTCCTCATCTGCTCGCGTCTCCCGCAGCTCAGCAAAGGGAAGATTAGAGGAAGAAGAGTGGAGCCCACGCGTCAGTGATAGGGAGAGGGGAATGACGAGAGAAAGAGAGAGCCACTGCAGTCTAGGTCTAACGGAGGAGGCACGAAGTTAACTAGCGTTGGTGTTCCTATACACATATGCGTCTGACAGTGGATTTTTTTATACGACAACGGTAGAAAATGACATGGAATAGGCGAATTGTAGGGCAGAACATGAAGAATTGCAATGGCTTGGATAAAAAAAACTTCTATCCATATAAAAAAAAAAGTTCTCTCAGTTTCATCCAGAGTAGAAAAAAAAGAGCACCCGGCACTACAGAACCAGAAGGCAGGGGCCACCCTTCAGCGTCACGCACACCTTTGGGCCCTTGGCCACACCGCGGCACCCGGTAGACCACACCCACCCACATCTTCCACTCCCACGCCACCCCACTCCAGAGGTTTAGAAAAGAGAGGAGAGCAATTAAACGCTCGTCTGTCGTCTCTCCCCCGAAACAGCAAAACCCACTTCTCCCCCCACCTCCGCTCCCTCTCTTCCCGCAGCGCCGCCGGCGGAAACCCCAAACCCTCCCGGCTGGAGCCTCACAGGTGAGCTGCGGCGCCGATCCTCCTCCTCCTCCTCTCCCCCACCCTTTCCCCCACCTGCATTCCGTCGGGAGGGGGTTTCGATTTTGTTTTCTCCGGCGAACCCAAACAACAAAAAAACAAAAAAAGACAAAAAACCAAAGAAAAAACCAAATGTAACACACAACACATAACAACCACCCACCCACACACAACCCCCAACCCCACACACCCCACACCCCCCCCCCCCCCCCCCCCCCCCTTTCGTTCGTGTTTGCGCGTGTTTTTTTTCCCCTTTCTAAAGATAAGAATCGCTTGTTCTGTGAGATGGATAGAAATTTCCCCCGAGCAATCAAACCCAGATTTTCCTCCGCGAGAAGATAACATTTGTTTTGGATGCCCAAGCCCAGCGTTTGTTAGGTCCACCACTGGGCTCAAATTTTTTGGTTTCGTAAGGGTTCCACTCCACCGTTATAGGTTTTGTAGAAATGTGTGTATTTAGATGAATCCCCTAGCTGCAAAGGAACACCTAATACGCACTTACTTTGTAGCTGCTGGTTTGGGCGTTGTGCTGATCATGCTTATTTCACCTGGAATCAGTTGTTACTCCTGTTAGGTTGTGTTACCTTTGCATTCACGTTGTCTGTCTGCATCTGTCACGGTGGTCTCAATTTGCACAGTGATGAATTTCGCATATTAGTTTATATACGTCTTAATTTCATTCACTGGCGTGCCCATGCCTATGGCTCCTTTACTTGTACGAATTTTTAATCAGGGCTGTTGTTCAGTATATTTTTCTTAATTATGTTGTTGCACTCTCCTGCTGGGTGTCCACATAGGTCTTATGCATGGCTGCTCTGCTCTTGTCAGAATAAGAAACGGTTTTTGTAGATAGCAGCCCTAGTTTTTAGTTTGGTTCAGTATGGGTATTCTGTACTCACTGCATAAACATATATTGTTTCCTTTCGGTTGATGCAGTCCTTAAAAGCTCAATTTCCTACCTTTTTTTTCATCTGGCATCTGGGAACTGTGCTTGTCAATGCGCTAGACATTTTCATGCAACAGAGTTCTCCATTTGCTTGGTACAACCAAGTCTTAATGTTGTTGTTTTTTAAGGTTTATCTTACACCTGAAATAAAACACGTGACTTTGTTGCTCCACATGTGTGCACATTAATTGTCATAACTAAGTGCTGTTACCTTAATTGTTCTCACGATTCATTCCTTCAGGTAGTGTTACTCTCTTGCTTTCAACTTCTAATTGTTCTAACAATTCAGTCCTTCAGGTAGTTACTCCCTTGCTTCATTGTATTCTCCTTATTCAGTGGTTTTTGCCAGATAAGCATATACCCTGGCAATGGGTGCTGCTGGCAATGGCAGCAACCCATACTGTTCACATGTTGGAGAAAGAGACGACAAAAGTAGTGACCTAAAATTAGGTCCAGATTTTACTGCAGCTGAAATGCAAGCGAATCCTGTCAATAGTGATTTATCTTTGATTCGTGTGAAACTGGAGCAGTCATGGTCAAGTGTACAGGCATTCATTGCTGAGTATGTGACACCTAAGGATATTGATTTGGATTGGAGCAAGGAGGTTGTTGGGCTGGATGGCTTCAGATATGTAGGCTGCAATGACCTAAGAGATATTGCACTGAATAGCTTGCACATGTTCCTCAAGACTGCAGTTGATATCTTATCCTGTGAAGGGTACACTGAGGATGCTGTTGTAAATGCTGTCATGGACTCTGTACTCTGTTATCAGTTTGATGGACCTATCACTAAGATCACTGAGCATGCACGCACATTGCTACAAAGTGGCGACCATTTGGTTGATCATTCCTACGGTGAGAATGTTGACACAGTTCTGCACATGGTGGGTTTGTATTTTCTTTGCAATGCATCAAGTTTGCTTAAGAAATACTGTCCATTTTTCACCGTGGGAGATGCATTGTGGTGCATTCTGCTGTGTGACATGGATATATCTATAGCTCGTGCAGCTTTTGGTTCCATGAGTGGTTATGGGAATGGACAATCAGAAGGCTATGCTCATAGTCAGAGTGACTTATGTGAAGATCGTGAGAGTGTAAATGAGTTATCAGAAGAATATAGTTGCAGTGCCACAGAATCGCCTGCACAATTCGAGCCACCTCAATCTGATGCAATGCAAATGATGTGGAGCAATTTTCTGATAAATTATATAGTTTCATTTCAAAAGTTTGGAGGGAAAAAACAAGATGCTCCTTCTGCTCAAGATGAAAATTCTCCTTCAGTGCCTAGGGCTGTTAACAAAAAGGAAACTAAAGGCAGGCGTAGCAAGACAAATTCCATGAAATCTCAGAAAGACTCAGGGAAGGATTTGGTAGTTGTCAAGAACATCCCACAAGTCAAGGGTATTATAAGCAAAACATCTTTAAGAATGCTAAAAGAGAATAAAACATTAACAGCATTCCTTGCATCTGCGCATAGCACTTTGGCAGGCACTTCAGAGGTAGCCAGTGAAAAGGACTCACAAACATCCATGCTAGTTCCAACTAAGCCTCATTCTGGACCTTTCTCGGTCAAAAAAGGATATTCTTCAGCAGTGGTTTCAATCGGATCCTTTTCTTGTTCTCCTAGCTGTTCCTCCAATTCATCATCTAGTGCAAAGGGCAAGGCAGAGCCTAGGCAGCGAATGGAACCTGGTGTTGTACACTTCTCTCTCCCAAATACTCCTGCAGAAGGCGTTGAATTTCATTTCTCACGTGAAGGCTTGCAGACCACTTGGGTTCCAAAAGATAGAAAAGAGGAGCTGTCTCTAAAACTAGTCCAGCGCTTGGGTGAGTTAAAGCTGGAGGCGCAAGTTTGGACAGATTGGGCTAATGAGAGGGTGATGCAGTCAACATATAGGCTGGTAAACGAAAGGACTGCACTTTTCTCTCTTAAAAAGGATAAGGCAGACTTTGAAGAGCCTGATGTGTTTACAAGAAAGAGGCTTGAGGAGACACAAAGGGAAATAGACAGTACTTCTTGTGAGCTTGATCGTGTTAGTTCCCTTGTCCAGGAGCTTACAGATAAGATTTCGCTTTGTAGGCGTGAGAAGAAAGCTGTCCAGCTACAGGGAGAGCAATCTGATGCAAGTTTGGCTAGCATTTTAAGCAGGAAAACTGAGTCCATGAACAGACTGAAGTCCATGGAGACAGAGAAGATCCTTTTGCAGGAGGAGATTGCTGCTGAAAGGAGTAAACTATCCAAGCTTCTGCAAAGTCTTGAGCAAGCTAGAAGACATGAAGACATATTAAAGGTATTCCAATTTGACCAACCTTGTCTCTTCAATTTTTCTGTTGTCATGTATACATTATTTTGTTGGCTTCCTTATAGTCCCCTTGTTTGTTTATATGACTGTACATGGTCCCCAAACACAATTTTCACAGCTACTTTGTACCTGAGAATACCAGTCAAATTTTGTAAATTTTTATGTTGTGAAAAATGTAAAGCCAAGCAGTTTATTTGTAATTAGCGCTTAATGTCAAAGTGTTAGAATTTTTTTACTGCAAGCTTTCTAAAATGACCAAGATTTATGAACTGATGGGATAGTTTTATTAGCAGTCCAAGGGTTTAGGGTTTGGCTGTCTATTTTTTTTTTCAAAATATGTTTTGTTGAATGATTTTCTGCATATGAAATGTTTGCCCATTTATATCTACAATATAATATGTATGTATGTATGTATGTTTTTTGTTTGGTGAAACCATCTGTAAAATGAATGCTGACAGGAAACTACAACTATGTTTTCCTAACTTTGGGAACTTGTCATACCAAACTCTACAGAAATGTGCATTTCCTCATTTGGGACCTCAGGATTGCCAGGTTCTATCTGTTTTGCTTTAGGATACAAAAATAATGACACACATACTATGGTCTGTGCTACCATGGTGCTTGAGATGTCACGTTTAACAACAATCACATAATAGATACATAATGTTTGTTCATTGATTATCTGGACCCTCTGGACCTCAATTAGCTCTGCCCTCGGCAATATTACTTGTGTCATCATGCTGGTCACACTTTCTGATTTCAACCGCCTAACACATGTTATGTGGACAAAGATTTGGATGATTGCCAGCACTAACCTTTTGTTGACGCTTAGATGAAAAATCTCAAAATTTGACATTACTTTGCTTGTACATAATCTACCACAAGTTAATGCTGTTGCCAAGCTTTTATTCATTTCCCTTAATTTGTTTATGTACCTGCTCAAAAACTGTTTTGTGACCTTTGGCCGTAAACATTGCAGAAAAGGTGCCAGGAAGGAGAGAAGATGGTAGATGCACTTATGAAGCAGGTTAACTTTGAAAGAACTGAGTTTGAGAGGATCGAAACATCAGGAAGAGCAAAGTCTAGCCATCTGTTGCTGAAAGCGCGCAACGACCAGGAATGGCTGCAGACAAATATCAAGAATCTGACACAACAGGTTGGCGAAATGTCTAGCAGAATCAAGCCTCTGAGCATCACAGACTTCATGGGCCATCCAGGTTTTGCGATCGATTCTGTACAGCGGGAGCAAGAATGTGCCATGTGCTTGGAAGAGGAGGTTTCGGTGGTTTTCCTCCCATGCAGGCATCAGGTTGTTTGTGCAGGCTGCAACCAACGCCATCGAGATGGGGGCATGACTGAATGCCCATCGTGCAGATCTTCCATAAAGCGTAGGATCTGTGCTCGCTTTGCCGACAGTTAAGGTGAATGTAAATCCTGGAAGAATCATAGGAAACTTTTTGCCTTTGTTTAGAACAACCAATGTCCAAAACCGAATTAGAGCCAGAGAGCAGTGCAGGTGCGTTTCTCATCTCTTGAGTGTCGAGTCTTGACCTCGGTTGCTTTTGGGGGAAAAACACAGTTGGAAACGATGCTCCTTCTGCAATGCTAGTTTTAAGTAGGATTGGAATGCTACCTTGTCAACCATTATCATATATAACTTCTATGCTAAATGTAAGTATGACGTGTGTGCTATGTCTATGTGTGATGGTTTGCTGTTTCTGTTCCCACATCATATGCTAGTCTGATGTGGGCGAGGTTGTCTTCACACATCTTCTCGCGGGTTGACATTTGCATTCGTGCTGGTGAGGTGTGGTTCGATGAAACTTTCTAGGGATTGCTGTGCTCATGTGATCCTCCGTCTAAAACATTTGATCAAAGAGTGCAAGAAGAATTTTAAACGGCGTGGTACTCTTAAGACGGTGGCGATCTATCGATTGATCATGAAGCTGAAAAGCTGGGAAATTATGATCCCAGAAAAAGGAGAGTAAAGAGGAAGATCGGGTGCAGACTGCAGAGGTAGCTTGATACACTCAATCATCCGGCACACGTGATGTGAGGCGGGATGACGATGGAAGAAGTTAGTGGAGGCATCCCAATCGGATCTAGGATGGCAAGGGGCCGCCTTCTCACGTCACGTTGCTTCTCAAGTTGGCGGAGTCTGGTTTCCTTAACGTGTGTTTGGTTTGGGAAAGAAATTGGTTGGGTTGGGATCAACCCAGTTTTCTAGCTTAGGTTGAACCCATCTCATGTTTGGCTGCTAGCCTGAGTGGACGGAGCGTCTCACTGTCATGCCAGTGGCGGAGGCAGAGATGTTTATTAGGTGTGGCGAATTTATAAAGGTCAATATATAGGCAGCGTATCTGGTGAAAACCGGGGTTGCTGTGCAACCTTGGAAACTAATGATCTCAACCACAATCTGTGCATCCGATGGTGTATATTGCTAATCTGGTGTTTTTGCACTTAAACGCCCGCTTTCATCTAGCTAATATGTTCTTTTGCAAATCGCACCCCAGTAATCGCAGCGTCCTATCGTCTCTGCGCGGCGGGCGGGCGCGATTCGCCGTCGCACGCAGGCGAGATCCTGACGTGTGCCCGCGACTCGCCGGCGGGCCGCCCTCCGCCTCGCCGCTCCCTGCACGCCTAGCGACGCCTGTCGCCTAGCCCAGCTAAGCTGCGCCTCCATCATCTGGCTGCGCCTGTCGCCTAGCCCAGCTGAGCTGCGCCTCCATCATCGACCGACCCGTGCGTGCGTGGATTGATCATGGAGGGCTAGCGGCGGGTGCAAAGCAGTGACAAAGACTGGCGCATGCAGCCCTGAATGAACAACACTAATGTGTGTCATGATGCTTTAGGTTTACGACAACAGGATGCAAAGTGGTGTCCTGTTTATTTATGTATTTCAGGTAATCTGAAGCCGGACAGAAAGAACAAAATAACCGCTCTATCTAAAAATAAAACAAAATAGCTTCGATGGGTGTGTAACTGAATAACCTGAATAATAGCCTGAATGAACAAGAGCATACATGTTCAGATTAAATTCTTATAATTACGAAAACAAATATGTCTCATTCAGGAATACATGAAGTGTATGGATACAAGTTCAGAATAAACTTGCAGCTACTTCACAGTTCAACTTGCATCCTTCTTGTTTGGACAATTACGTGCATCATGATCACCTACTTGCTTGCATTGTCGACATGTCCGTTTACCTTTACCCTTACCTCCAGCCTTCTTCTCCTTGCTCTTCTTAATTCTTTTGCATCTCCCTTTCGAATTGATATCATTTGGTGGATGTATACCGACTTCATTTGGAATTTTACTACCAAGGAAAGATTCATACTCATCCTGTTTATTAATTATTGTAGCAGGCGTAATCTTTTGGAGAGGTTCTACTAGGTTGGATAAACTAGAACATAAAAAGTCCATCGCTTGTTCAGAGTTGTTGGACATTTGGATAAGATCTTCAAATTTATTGCGTGCATCTGAAATCTTTTTCTGCATTGCCACCTCTGTAGGATCTTTAGGCTTTTCATCTAGAAGGTTATCTTCCTCATCAAAGAATAATTCCCTATAAAATTGAAGATCTGGTCAAGACTTTTGTACAAAACAGAAAAAAGGTAAGGGAACAACCATACAAAAAAATCATATAGTACACACCTTTTGCATCTTTTCTCCCATCTCTTCATAATATAAGTCGATGGTATCTCATTTTGCTTCTCAGCTCTAAGCACTTGTATTATATGACGACACGGGATGCCATAGGACTCATAAAACTTACAAGAGCACCTACCAAACATGTTTGACTTGTTCATCTGAACCACTCGCTCTTTTCCAGATAGGCTGCTGATGGTGATAAATTTTATATCATCACACTCTGAAATGCCTTGAATAATACAATGGTCTCTTGCAGCTATGATTTGTTCCTGAAATTTACTAAAAACCTCATATGTATATATCACACTACATTGCTTCTCCATGGCCCATGGCGTCATCAATTTAGGAGTGGTGTGTAGACTTGCATTGTCGGCTTTCAACTCCTCTTCACGTTGACACTCCAAAGTTGTGTCAAACCTTAGCCAAAACTCAACAAAGCACAATTTTCTATGAATGAAACGATTAAAAAAAGAATTTGCATTCTCTGATCGTGATGTAGTCCTAAGGATTCCTTCTAGAGGTATGTCCATAAAGTATGCCGGAATCCATGATTGACGAATGGCAAACTTTGTGGAAAACCACTCATTTCCCATGAGTTCAAAATTTGTTATGATAGAATTCCATTGTGACTCAAATTCATCTGAATTCTCAGAGCCCCAAACACACTTGCTTAGTCTATCCCAAAACTTGTCATCCTCTGTTAAAGAGGGCCTGACCTTCTCAGGTACCTTTTCCATGATATGCCACATGCAAAGTCTATGAGTTGTATCTGGTAGAATTTGAGCAATAGCAGCCTTCATGCTCGCATCTTCATCTGTTATGATTAGATGAGGTGCTACTCCACCCATAGCCTTAAGAAAGGTCTTAAACAACCACACATATGACTCGATCTTTTCATCTGCTAAGAATGCTGCCCCAAGGAAAACATTTTGAAAGTGATGATTGACTCCAGTAAATGGCACAAACTTCATGTTATACTGGTTAGTGGTATAAGTTGAATCTACCGAAACCACATCACCAAAAACACTATAGTTTTTCCTGCATAAAGCATCTGCCCAAAATACACGAACAAGTCGTCCTTGTTCATCCACCATGAAGTCATAAAAGAAGGCAGGATTTACTTCCTTCTTTCGCTCAAGCTGTCCCACAAACATTTGTGCATCTGCATCTTTGATTTTGGTTCTGAGGTCACGGTAATAATTTTTGAAATCCCTCAGTGTGCACCCAACATTCTGAAACCCACCCTCACTGACATGGAGAAGTCGATATGCTTGTGAGGTGCCAATGCTAGCCTTATGACAATTGAACAAAGTATTTTTTGCCCTCTCACTAATACTACGGTTGGATCTTAGCAAATGCCTCTTGTCTGGTGACACAAAACCATGGCTGTGCTCCTCAACCATTGAAGATATCCAATACTTCTTGTCACTGCGTCGCTTGACAACAATATGTGCCGGACAACCACATCTGGTTTCCATCACATTATGTGTCTTTCTTTTTTTTCCAGATTCATCGCTAACATTTTTAGTTCTCTTTTCCGTACCCTTCTCTTGAACAATAATACCGTTTGACTAATATTTCCTCATCTTGCTTCTTGTGCTGACCAACACGAACAGAGAAACCAGCTTCGTGTGCATACGATTTGTAAAAATTCTCCACATCTGTGAGAGTATCAAAGATCATTCCAACCTTAGGCTTCAAATGTTCTTTGCAATTTGTGTTGCCTGTGTTACTTGTACAAGAGATCTATAGAAGTGAAATATTGTTTGATCAACAAACCAGACACTACTAGTTCAACATGTACTAGGAAAAATTATATGAAAAGATTCTTCAAAAAAAATGTATGAAAAAGAAAATGTATCTGTAATAAGTTGACGTGCTATTTCCAGAATAAATGCATTAGCCACTCATGCCAAAATACCCTAAGAGCATATGATCAGGAATCTATTAAGCCAAAACGGAACATAAATTATAGTGAGTTCCAAGGATATTTGCAACTTACTGCTATACTCAGAGAAGATTTTGGCTGTGGTGTGCTTGGATGTTCAAGATGGGCTCCAACTCCGGCATCGACGGCATCAATTGTCAAGACGACATGATCCATGGCGGCAGGCTCGACGGCGTCGCTTGCGTCGAACTCCATCGCAGACTCGGGCGACCCACCTCGGCCGAACTCCATGATCAGCACGACGGGCGGCGCACCTCCAACAGATTGCGGGCGAAGGGCAAACGGCGGCGGGCGGCCAGACGAACGGACACAGGGACGAATAGGCCGATGCACGTACGGGGTGCTGTGATTAGGGGGTGCAGTTTGCAAAAAAACAAAATAGCCTAACTAGTGGCGGGCGTTTAAATGCAAATTGACTCAGCACTCTCCCTAGCCATTAGATGCACAGATTGTGGTTGAGATCGTTAGTTTCCAAGGTTGCACAGCAACCCCGGTTTTCACAAGATACGCTGCCCAATATATAATGCAGTAACTATTAACTATGTAAGGACCCACTAGAACATCAAAACTTTTGGTAACTAAGGTCCATCAAGCTATAAACGCATGCACTAGACTGATTTGTGTTGATATATGTATTTTATTTGTATTACTGGTATAAATAATACGTGTATTTAGTATTTTTTATAAGTTTTAGCTATGGCGGAGGCCAGCTCTTGCTAGATACTTTCCGCCACCGTGCCATGCAATGCGCCACAGAGCACCGAGCGCCGCGTCGCGCTGGTCCACTGCTAGGCCCGTCGTCACCCCGTTGTGCCGCCTTGCGTTGTGCTGGCCCGAGCTCCAAGCTCGCCCGCCATGGACGCCGTCGTCCCCGAGCTCGCCCGCCATGGCCGTCGTCGCCTCATGCTTCAAAGACGGTCGCTATGGCCACCGCCACCCCAACCTCGCACTCAGTCTGCCATGGATGTCGTCGCCCCGAGCCTGAGCTCGCCGGCAGCGTCCCGAGCCCAAGCTCACCCGCCATGGCCGCTTCTCGCCTATATCCGAACACCGGAGGAGCGGATCTGTCGGGTCGCTGAAAGATCCAAATTGGCTAGAGGGGGGTGAATAGCCTAATTAAAAATCTATAAAATAACTTAGGCACACACTATTAGTATAACAAATGGCGAAGGTTTTTGCGCTAGCCTAATAGTGTGTTGCAAGCCACCTATCCAACAATTCTACCTAATATAACTATGGCACACAAGCAATTAGAGCTAGAAACTAATGTGGAATAAATAAACTAGCTCTAGCACAACTATGATTAAGATGGTCTAAGATAAACAAGTGTGTGCAAAGGATGAACTATGTAAACTAATCACAACTAGTAACACAAGGTATATGACAAAGGATATATGACAAGTAATAGTATCTACACAAATGAAATAGCTCAAGGTAAATACACAAAGTAAATGAGCTAGATAGAGGTGGTTTCACCGAGCCTTCGGGATCGCCTAGTAGAGAGCCAATCATCGGTGAAATCCACTCGTGAAGCCAATCACCAAGAAGAATGCACAATCACAATAAGCATACGGGACACCAAGATTTATCCCGAGGTTCACGTGTTTGGCGGCACGCTACTCCCCGTTGTGTCGACCAACACTAGGTGACCCGGTGGCTAATCGGCACAAAGCCAAGCTCACAAAGAGCGCCACAAGAATCTACCGCTAGTGAGGTAGCTCAATGACATGAGCAATCCACTAAGGACGCCTCTTGCCGCTCCGGCGAGGTGAGGCTCCAAAACCCCTCACAATCACGATCGGTGGTGGCCAAGAACAATCTCCTTCTCTTGCCAACAACACCACAACGCCTCCAAGCCGTCTATGCACCGGCAAATGCCAAGAGTAACAAGAAACTCAAAGCCGATGCGAAGAACTAGTGCCACTAGATTGAACTTTTTCAAATCACTGCACTAGATCACTCAATCTCACTTGGCTTAATCAAATCAACTTGGGAGATGAGTTGGGAGGCTTGCCAAAGCTCACTAGAATGCTTAGGAATCAAAATGTGCAAGAGAGAAACCAAGTGAGCCGGCCAAGCCCCTTAAATAGGCCACACAAGTCGGCCTTCCTGTTGGGTTGAAAACCCGAGCATCGGACGCGCCGGTGTCGGGACTATCGGACGCTCCCCCAGCGTCCGATGCTCCGATGAGCACCACGTGTCCCCCTGCTATGAATTCAGTCTGTCAGATCCCAACGGTCAAATTTTTTTGCGCCACGGTTAAAGTTACATCGGACACGCCGATGCTAGACATCGGACGCTCTGATGCCACTGCTCAATTCAGCTCTTTTTTGCGCCACATCGGACGCTCCGGCACCCTCACATCGGACGCTCAACCCCTGCGTCCGATGACCATGCAGAGAGGTTCCAGAAAGGATCAAATCACATCGGACGCGTCCGATGGATTGGCATCGGACGCAGGCCAGCGTCCGATGCTTCCTGGAAAACAAGCTCGCGCCACGTCACCTGCATCGGACTCTGCAACAGTGTTTCCTCAGCGTCCGTTGCCAGCGTCCGATGCTCCTTCAACATTTGTCAGAAACTAGGGTTTACCATTGGACGCTCGGCCCAACGTCCGATGCCCCTCGGACCAGCGTCTGATGCTTCTGAACACACTACTTCTCTTCCGAAAAACGTTGAATCCTGCCTCGCAAGCTCGACAGGAGGGAGAAGGAATATACACTAGTTTCTCCCACTTCTCCACAACTCCGGAACATCCCCTTATCCCAAAAGTGCCAACACCACCAAGTGTACATCATTATATGCAAGTGTGTTAGCATTTTGCAAAGCATTTTCCAAGGGGTTTTGTTAGTCACTCACTAGGTCTATAGCATCGATATGTTAGAGAACACCTAGTGGCACTTGAACACCGCATAAGCCGTGAATTAACTCCTCTTGATAGTATGGCTATCTATCCTAAATGTGATCACACTCGCTAAGTGTCTTGATCACCAAAACAAAGAGCCCTATAGGTTATACCTTTGCCTTCGGGCCTCTTTGCTCCATCTCTTCTCTTCTTCATTTCACCAATGGTAGAGCACTTGATCTCTTGAGTGCTTGTGGCCATCACCATCCTCCATGGTTGCCACCTTGCTAGCTCCACCACTTGGCTTGGTCACAATCCTTTCTTATAAGCTACATACATGCTTAGCAATAGGATTAGACCAAATAGGTTTCATCAATTAGCCAAAACCAAACTAGGGCTTTCAATCTCCCCCTTTTTGGTAATTGATGACAACCTATACAAAGATATGTGATTTAAATTTGAGTAACCACATTGATAGTATTAGCTCCCCCTACATATGTGCTATAGAGTTTGGTTCTAAATTTGGCACATATGTATGAATATGAATTATGGGTGAGCAATATTATCAATGATGATGCTAAGGCATAAGAATGGACCTTTGAAGCGTGATACCAATCGGAGTGCACATATTATACCATCCTTAGCACCATTTGTCACTAGACATACATCAAAACTCAAGAACCCCGTGAGATCAACATTATAAAAGGGCTCTTGAACCACTTGACAAACACATATGTCTAGTTACCTCCTTATACATGCTAGTGAATCAATTCATCAATCATGTCCTATCACTAGCATTCACCACATAAGCATGGATATCAAATAAAAAGACTTAAGCAATGCAATCCATCATATGAATATGCATATTTCAAATGCAACATACATGTTTATGAGCTTGCTCCCCCTATTTGTAAGCTCAAATTTTAGTTGTTTTCCACGCTCCAAACCACTTGAAACTTACACTCTTTATTATCTCCCCCTATCATTAGCATATCTTTGTTGCATCATTTTCTCCCCCTTTGTCAACAATTATCATAAAGGTGGGGCAAGACTTAATGAAAGGAGACAACATTGTTCATGAGATTCGCATGAGGGGATCAAACTAAGTCAAGTTGTGGCTTAATCTAGCTCATAAGCATAAGATATTTAACACGGTTTGCTCTAGAGTAAGCTTCTTCACACATCTTGCAATAGTTATCTTACTCACGCTGGTTATATGCTACCACTAGAACAAGTCAAACATAGAAGCAATAGTGGTACCATATATACTTCAAATTCATTTGATTTACCATGAATGAGCCTACATAAGCAATGTGATGACTATATGAACTAGATCACAACCTAATAAGAATGAATGCACATGCCAAACAATTTCACCTTTGCTTTCTTGGAGGGGAGGCATGTCATAAGTAGGGGTGCATTCAACTCATGTTGGAGAAGCCTAGGATATTCAATTCATTCCTTAATTTGCAAAACCTTCTCTCATCTAGTGGCTTGGTGAAGATATCAGCAAGTTGATCATCGGTGCCCACACTTTCAATAGATATATCTTTCTTTGCTTGATGGTCTCTAATGAAGTGATGCCTTATATCAATGTGCTTTGTCCTTGAGTGTTGAACCGGGTTGGTGGCTATTTTGACGGCGCTCTCATTATCACATAGCAATGGGACTTGTCCAAACTTGACTCCATAATCTTGCAATGTTGCTTTCATCCATAGCAATTGTGCACAACAACTACCCGCGGATATGTATTCGGCTTCGGCGGTAGAGAGTGCAACACTATTTTGCTTCTTTGATGACCTTGAGACAAGTGATCTTCCAAGCAATTGACAAGTGCCCGATGTGCTCTTCCTATCCACCTTGCATACCGCATAATCGGAATCCGAGTATCCAATCAATTCAAATTGAGAGCCTTTGGGATACCATAGTCCAACATTTAGAGTGTGCTTCAAATATCTCAATATTCTTTTGGTTGCCTTCAAATGACTTTCTCTTGGTGAAGCTTGGAACCTTGCACACATGCACACACTAAACATGACATCCGGCCTTGATGCGGTCACATAGAGTAGACTTCCAATCATTGACCGATATAGCTTTTGATCCACCATGTCACCACTAGAATCACTATCCAAATGTCCATTTGTGCCCATTGGAGTGGTTATTGCTTTTGCTTCATCTAAGCCGAACTTCTTGAGCATGTCCTTGATGTACTTGCCTTGTGTGAGCATCTAGGCCCCTAGTGGGTTTCAGTGATTGGATGACAACGGTAAATTACTATGACTAACGTGTGTTTTGCAGAAACAATTAAGTTAGGTCATGGTAATGATGATCGTGAGGGCACTATGGTATTCATGTCCCCTTATTGATGGAATTCGTTCAGTTTTCAAAGGATGGACGACGAAGACGGTGATAGGCTAGTTCTAAGTGTCATTTGGTGTTGAAGGACACTTAGAGTAGCGTAGGTCTTTGTTTTATTTTTGGTCGTACTATTAAGGGGGGTTTGAATGGGTAGCTTGACCTAGGTGAGACTTTTGAGTTAGGTGTGGTGCACACTTGTTAACCAAATCCCTAGGTAGCTTAGAAAGGTCCCTAAGATCATAAGGAAGAAAGTTCATGAAGGGAGCGTCGCAAACCGAAGTCGTTTTAGACTTCGAATGGTGACCGGACGCTAGGGCATGCGTCCGGTCAGTGGTGCTCGCTGAGGGGCAGGTCAGGCTTTGACCGGACGCTTCCTCAGCAGTTGACCGGACACACCAGGGGGTGAGTCCGGTCCAACACAGAGAGGTTCCAGAGAGGGAAATTCTTGACCGGACGCGTCCGGTCAGTGGTGATCGGACGCATTGGAGCGTCCGGTCAACGTTTCGTACGAGTGTTAGTGCTAACGTCAGTTAGCCGTTGGTCACTGACCGGACGCGTCCGGTCACCCCGACAGGTGCGTCCGGTCAGTGTGTAACTGGCTGGACTTACCCCTTCGTGCATGTTTTGAGTTGGGGGTATAAATATGCCTCCCCCTCATTCATGCTGTGACTCTTGCTCATTTGAAAGGTTGCCAAACCCATTGTGATTGCAAGTGAGTGCAAGAGGCCTAGTGAGGTTGAGAGATTTGATAATTGAGTGATCAAACACCTCATTAGTGAAAAGAGAGTAGCAAGTGTGCATCCACCCATCTCATTAGCCTTGCGTTGGTCAAGTGAGAGTTCTTGCTTGTTACTCTTGGTGATCGGCATCGCCTAGACGACTTGGTGGCGATCGGAGAGCTTGATGATCATCCGGAGGCATTGTGGATGGCCCAAGCCAAGTTGTGACCGGTAGCGAGCGATTCACCGGGCCGGAGTGGCGAAGAATCAGCTCGTAGTGAGCACTTGATCCTTGCGTGGATCAAGGGGGAGCAATACCCTTGCGCGGGTGCTCCAACGAGGACTAGGGGGTGTGCCGACACCTTGATACCTCGGCAAAAAGATCGTCTTGTCATCTCTAGTCCTTTACTTACGCAATTACCTTTGAGCAATTCAATTCCGCAATATATTTGTTGTTCATTCACTATTGAATTGCCTTGCTAGAGTAGGAGTGGCACAAACTTGGTCTTTTGTGCGGTAGAATAGAAAGAATCACACTTCTAGGCACAAGGGGGTTAACTGGGCTTAATAGGTTTTAATTCTTGCTAAAGTTTTAGAAAAGCCCAATTTACCCCCCCTCTTGGGCATCTTGATCCTTCAATTGGTATCGGAGCCTTGTGCTCTCGATTTAGGCTTAACCGCCTAGAGTTAAGATATCGGAGGTGATGGACCACCTCCCATGTTTGAGGGAGACGACTTCCCATATTGGAAAATCCGTATGGAGTCGTACCTAGAAGCGGTTGATGTTAAATGCCGCGAAGCCGCGATCACCAGTTTTGCCAAGCCCAAGGAAGGCACAAGCCTTACTCCTAATGAGGAGGAAAATGAGAAATGGAATGCAAAAGCCAAAAACATCCTTTTTAGAGGCATTTGCAAGGGTGTGTTTAACCGCGTCCGGAACCACAAAAATGCCCATGATCTATGGGAAAACATTTGTGCGCTCCATGAGGGAACCAAGAGTGAGCGTGAGGAACGCTATCATTTAGTTATGCAAAAGCTTCACTCTTTTGATATGCATGCTAATGAAAGTGCAAATGAAATGTACTCACGTTTGAATGTTCTTGTAGAAGAACTCAATGGACTTGGCCTCACACAAATGCAACCATCCGATGTTGTGAGGAAGATCCTTTGTGTCCTCCCAATTGATAAATATGGACACATTGTGACGGTGCTACATCAAGGCGATCTTTCCACCGCTACACCAACTCAAATCTTGGGAAAGATCAATGCGCATGAGATGTACATGCACATCACACCAAGTGGTGGCTCTTCCACTAACAAGAAGAAGGACTTGGCCTTCAAAGCAAGCTATGACAAGAAGGGAAAGTCCAAGGCTATTGAGGTGCATCATGAAAGCTCAAGTGATGAAGAGGATGATTCCAACATCGCTCTCATGGTGAGAAGAACCACAAAGATGTTGAATAAGCTTCACAAGAATGGAGTCAACTTTGATTCAAGAAAGAAGAAATTCTTCACAAGTAGCAAGAGAAGGCCAATCTCTGAGATGGATTGCTACAATTGTGGTGAACTTGGCCATCTTGCTCATCAATGCACCAAGCCCAAGAAAGAGAGCTACAAGAACAAGAACAAGGGCAAGAAATATGACTCATCTAGCGAAGATGAGAAGAAGAATGAGAAGCCCTACAAGAAGGATGTCAAGAAGAAGAAGCAATACCACAAGAAAGGTGGCAAGGCTTACATTGTTGGTGATTGGCTCACCGACATTGACTCCTCCAGTGGATCATCAAATGAAGATAGTGATGACGAGAAGGAGAAGGTGGCCGCTCTAGTCATTGGGACCTCTACACCACCACCACCATCGCCATCATCCTCTACACACCTATGCCTTATGGCAAAGGGTGATCGGAAGGTACAAAGTGATGATGACTCTAGTGATAGTGATAGTGATGGTGAATTTGAGGCACCCTCTTATGATGAACTTTTTGCTTTGCTTAACAACTATTCTAAAATCATAAGAAAGACTAGAGCCAAGAATGATAGGCTTGTTAGTGACAATGAAGCTCGTGTTGAAAAATATAACAATGCTACACATGCTAGTGATGAGCTAAAAGATGAACTTGCTACTATGTCATCTTCAATCAAGGAGCTCAAGTCCTCTAACAAAGAGCTCAAAGCTAAAAATGAAAAACTTGATAAGATGCATAGTGATCTAACCACTAGTTATACTTTGCTCAAAGAAAAATATACTCAAGTCAAAGTAGATCATGATACACTTAGTGTTGCGTATGATATGCTTTCTCATGAGAAACATGATGCTCCTAACCTTGTTGTTAAGTGTGATATAGCAACATCTTGTGAGGACTTGGTTAGTGAGCATGATGAGCAAAGAGCTAGTGGCAAGGGCAAGAAAGTGGTTGTGGCCGATCACTATGATGACTTTATCAAGATCAAGAATGAGAATGCAAAGCTCAAGAGTGATCTAGAGAAGCTTGCAACCACAAAGCAAGTCATTGTTGAGACTCATGATGATGATTATAGCATGTCACTTGAGCTAGACATGCTAAAAGAAGAGAACAAGAGATTGAAGATGGAGAGGAATTACAAGTTGACACCATCCCAATTGGAACTCCAACAAGAGAATGACAAGCTCAAGAAGGAGGAGCACCTCACCACCAGATTGAGGAAATTCACCAAGGGTCAATGCCTTCAAAGTGAGCTACTCATGAACACCGCAATGAAGACCAATAGAAATGGTATTGGCTTTCTTGAAGAGAAGATGAAGCAACGCAAGAGCATCACAAAGCAAAAGAAGAAGAAGATTGGGAGATGCTATGAGTGTGGAAAGGAAGGACACTTTGCTCATGATTGTGAAGAGCCTAAACCCACACCCTTGCCCAAGCATGCTAGGCCCTTTGCTTTCAATGCTCACTACATGCTTAGACAAGACTCTAGTGGCAAGATGAAAGTCATGTTCATGGCGCCTCCTAACAAGAATAGGCCAAAGCAAATATGGGTTGCAAAGTCACTAGTTGAGAAGGTTAAGGGACCTCAACAAGTTTGGGTCCCAAAAGCTCAAGCTTGATTTCTTGTGTGTGTAGGTGAACTACAAGACCAGTGGATCTCATTGGGTGATTGATAGTGGTTGCACACAACATATGACCGGTGATCCCCGGATGTTCACCTCACTAGAATAAAATGTCGATGACCAAGAAAAGATTACATTTGGTGACAACTCAAAGGGCAATGTCAAGGGATTGGGCAAAGTGGCAATTTCAAATGATCATACCATCTCCAATGTGCTTCTTGTTGCATCCTTGAGCTTCAACTTGCTATCCGTTGGGCAACTATGCGATCTTGGCTTTCAATGTTTGTTCACCGACAAAGAAGTGGTTGTGACCAAGAAAGATGACACACAAGTGATCTTCAAAGGCTTTAGATACAACAATCTCTATCTAGTAGATTTCACCTCCGAAGATGCCAACTTGAAGACATGTTTGTTCACTAAGCAATCACTTTGTTGGCTATGGCATAGAAGATTGGCACATGTTGGAATGAATACTCTCAACAAGCTATTGAAGAAGGATTTGGTTAGAGGCTTGAAGGATGTCAAATTCGAGAAGGACAAATTGTGTAGTGCATGTCAAGCCGGCAAGCAAGTTGCAAAACACTCATCTAACCAAAGCCTTTGTGTCAACATCAAGAGAGTTGGAGCTACTTCACATGGATCTATTTGGACCAACATCATATGCTAGCTTGGGTGGAAATCTCTATTGCCTAGTGATTGTTGATGACTATTCTAGATACACTTGGGTATTCTTTCTTCATGACAAATCCAAAGCAACCCCTTCATTCAAGAAGTTCGGCAAGAGAGCCCAAAATGAGTTTGACTTGAAAATCAAGAAAATAAGAAGTGATAATGGAAGAGAGTTTGACAACACCCACATTGAGGAATATTGTGATGAAGTTGGGATCAAGCATTAAGTCTCCGCAACCTACACACCACAAAAAAATGGTGTAGTTGAGAGGAAGAATCGGACACTAATTACCCTAGTAAGGACAATGTTAGATGAGTACTCTACACCGGAAAGATTTTGGGCGGAAGCAATCAACACCGCTTGCTATGCCTCAAACCAGTTGTTCCCCCCATCGTCTCCTTGGCAAGACCCCCTATGAGCTACTCAACAACAAGAAGCCGGATATATCTTTATTTAGAGTGTTTGGGTGCAAATGCTACATCTACAAGAAGCGCCAACACCTAGGGAAGTTCCAACGTCGACGTGATATTGGTTTTCTTGTTGGTTACTCATTGAATTCCAAAGCATATCGAGTATTCAACCATGCCACCGGGATGGTAGAAGAAACATATGATGTGGAATTCGATGAATCTAATGGCTCTCAAGGAGAGCATGAGAATATTGATGATGTAGGTGATGAACCATTGAGGGAAGCAATGAAGAACATGTCGGTTGGAGCTATCAAGCCTAAAGATGATGTTGATGATGTGCAAGTCATTGACAAGCCATCCTCATCCAATGTACCACAAGATGATGATAAAGATGGGAGAGAGCCATTTGAAGATACTCATGTCTCACATGAGCAAATGGTGGTACAAGCTCAAGATGTTGATGCTCCTCAAGCGGCCCCTCAAGTGGTTGATCAAAGGACTACTCCTCTACTACAAGCTCATCCTCAAGATCTCATCATAGGGAGTCCAACAAGGGGTGTAATGACTCGATCTCAAAAACTTGCTCTTTTTATTGAACATCACTCCTTTGTGTCTCTTGTTGAGCCTACCATTGTAGATGAAGCTCTAAGTGATCCGGATTGGGTGAATGCCATGCATGAAGAATTAAACAACTTCACCCGCAACCAAGTTTGGACACTTGAAGAGCGACCAAAAGGCGCAAGAGTCATAAGAACAAAATGGGTGTTTAGGAACAAGCAAGATGATCAAGGTAAGGTTGTTAGAAACAAGGCAAGGCTAGTGGCAAAGGAGTTCTCTCAAGTTGAAGGTTTGGATTTTGGAGAGACCTTTGCACTGGTTGCAAGACTCGAAGCCATCCGTATCCTCCTCGCATATGCATCACATCATGACATTAAATTATATCAAATGGATGTGAAAAGTGCATTTTTAAATGGCTTCATAAATGAACTAGTCTATGTTGATCAACCTCCGGGGTTTGAAAACCCTAGATATCCTAATCATGTTTATAGGTTGTCCAAGGCGCTATATGGGCTCAAGCAAGCCCCAAGAGCATGGTACGAGTGCCTCCGGGACTTCCTCATTGAGAAGGGCTTCACCATTGGGAAGGTCGACACCACACTATTCACCAAGAAGCTTGATGGAGAGATCTTCATTTGTCAAGTCTACGTTGATGATATCATCTTCGGGTCAACAAATGAAGCCTATTGAAAGGAATTTGGTGACTTGATGTTGAAGGAGTTCGAAATGTCTATGATTGGCGAGCTCACATTCTTCCTAGGCTTCCAAGTCAAGCAATTGAAGGAGGGAACTTTTATATCAAAAGAGAAGTACACAAAAGACCTCCTCAAGCGTTTCAACATGGATGATTGCAAGCCTATCAAGACTCCAATGCCAACAAATGGACATCTCGACCTAGATGTGGGAGGTAACCCGGTTGATCAAACTCTCTACCGTTCTATGATTGGTAGCTTGTTGTATTTGACCGCATATAGGCCCGACATCATGTTTAGTGTGTGCATGTGTGCTCGTTTTCAAGCTGATCCTAGGGAATCACATCTCATAGCGGTGAAGAGAATCCTTAGGTACCTAAAGCACACCCCAAGCATTGGCCTTTGGTATCCCAAAGGAGCTAACTTCCAACTCGTTGGGTATTCTGATTTGGATTACGCGGGTTCCAAAGTAGATAGAAAGAGCACATTCAGAGGGTGCCATTTGCTTGGGAGATCACTAGTTTCATGGAGTTCGAAAAACAAAATAGTGTGGCCTTGTCTACCGCCGAGGCGGAATACATAGCCGCGGGTGCTTGTTGTGCACAAATCCTTTATATGAAACAAACCCTTTTAGACTATGGTGTAGTTCTAGAAAGGGTACCTTTGTTGTGTGACAATGAGAGCGCGGTTAAACTTGCTAACAACCCGGTCCAACACTCTCACACCAAGCACATAGATATTCGCCATCACTTTCTTAGAGACCATGTTTCAAAGAAAGACATATCCTTAGAGGGAGTTAGAACCGAAGATCAGTTGGCGGATATCTTCACAAAACCCCTAGATGAGAACACCCTTTGTAGATTGTGAAGTGAGCTTAATGTGCTTGATCTAAGTAATTTTGTCAAAAGGTGAAAGGGGGCTGTCTTTGCATTGCATTGTATTATATGCCATGTTTAAATTATGCTATGCACATAGGCTTGTCAGACGTGGTTAAGATAACCGCCCTAAAAAGCATGTGAAGAAGCTTACCCATGAGCAAACTTGACAGGCAACCTAGATTCAAATTACGTCTTGCATTGCATATGCATGTTTGTTGCTTTGTCGTTTCTTTTCGGTTAAGCTTTGAGCAACCGTTGTGTTCGTCCACCGCTAGGGGGAGCATTTGAGGCTCCTAATGGTTGAGACCCCTAGTCTTGGTGGCCACATGTTGTCTCCTCGAGTTTTATTGCCTACTTTATCTAGAAAACTAAATTAGCCTATGGCAAATTATTTGAAAATTTTGAGGGTTTGAGAGAGGTAACTCCTCTAGGTTCCAACTGGTGTTTATTTGCGTCTTATTTGAGTTGGAACTTGGTTGGGAGAAGTCGGCGCGAAAAATCGAGTCAAAACAGGGTTTCCCTTGTGACCGGACGCTGTGACCAGACTCACCCTGTGCGTCCGGTCAGTGCATTTCACGCGCTGATGAACAATGTCATTGTCGCGTCCAGTCTGGTGAAGGAGGGAGCGTCCGATCATCGGCTGAGAAGTGATCGGACGTCGGTGTGCGTCTGGTCCCATGGGACAGGACGCGTCCGATCGCGAAATATGTTTTTCGGGTGCTCTTTGTTCGTGACCGGACGCTCCTAGGCATGCGTCCGATCAAATCGTGTGTGCGTCCAGTCGTCACTTAAAGGTCGTGGTCAACTCCTCCAACCGACACGTGGGTCCCATTCATTTTCCCCTTCAACTCGCCCGCACCCGACATCAGCCGCCGCCGCCGCTCCCTAGACCTAGCTCGTCGCGCCGCCGGTCGCCGTGCCACCTCGTTGCCCCTCGCGCCGCCTGCTTTCCCCACCGCGCTCGCGCCGCCTGCGTTCTCCCGCGCCCGTGCCGCCTCTCCCACTTCGCTGTGCGCGCGCGCGCACCCGACCTCCCCGAGAACGCCCGCCTCGGGCTGACCACCTCGTCGGCGCCGACTTCGCCGGCACGTCTCTCTGTGTTCACCGGAGATCGTGTCGTACATACCCGCGCCATTCTTTATCTCCGGCCAGAAGTTCCCACCCAGTGAGCCTCCCCCCCTCTCCTCCGTCCCTGCGCGCAACATGTTCGACGAAATGTCCTAACCATCGTTCCTATCCTTTTTCACTTGTTTTGGCTCATTGTCCCCCGTAGATCCTTCCGGAGTGGGCTCGTGGTGTCCGAACGTGTTGGTATCTCTCCTTTGCTTGGTCGGTTCGTCGCGTCTCGTCTGGTAGCAAAGTCATGCCTCTCCTCTACTCTCCTTTGCTTTGCTTCCGATAGGATCTTCTTATCTCTAGTTTATATATGCTTATATATATCCCCGTCTATCTATTGCAGCGAGTCGGGACCGTGTCAGTGAATAGTGTGCCAGTGTCAGCTTAATCCGGGGCCAAGCTCGCGGATCCGGAACGAGGCCAAGCCTCTGAGGTTCAGTCCAGGTTCTTGATTGTCTGTGAATGTGGATTGCTTGACAGTGGTTCTCAGTGGCAGTGGTTCTCAGTGGCAGTGGTTCGCAGTTGGCAGTGGTTCTATTCTTGTAGCGATGGCTCGCTGCAAGAATGTCGGCGGAGGTCCCGGGGTAGATCCTCCTCCCCCACGCCCTCCTTCTGGTGGCAAGGGGAAGAGGCCGCAGAAGTGTGTGTCCAAGAAGCGCAAGCGTCTCGATCGTGACTCAGAGATGGCTCTAGCAGTAGCACGGGCAGCCGAGCGAGCAGAGCAGGGTGGTCAGACAGGCGGTTTTCACATTCGCGACCAGTCTTCAGAGCAGGGCAGTCAGAGCAGTGGTCAGCAGAGTGGACAGCGGGTTTGTGATCTGCTTATAGAGCAGCAGGTGCAGACTCTGCTTCAGACCGAGGGAGGAGTGGTCTGGGTTCACGGTGTGCAGTACTCTCTCGACGACCCAGTTGAGGTCCTCCCTCCGGACTTTCAGTTTCCATCCGAGGCAGCCTCCGCTCTTGCAGCAGCTTCAACCGGCGGTTCCGCTCCAGAGCCCAGCTCAGCTACAGAGACCTAGGCAGAGGGTCAGCCAGAGGAGCAGCCAGTACGCAGGTCCACCCGTACTCACACTCAGGTTTCTCCTAGACCTGAGGGGCAGAGGCGGGGTGGTCGACCCCCTCCGAGGCCACAGGGTCCCCCACCTGTGGAGCACTTGGACCTGCGAACCTCGACAGCACGACAGGTGCAGGCCCTGCGTCTGGTTCCTTACGAGGAGTGGTTTCCAGCCGCCAGGCACCCTTAGGCCTCTGAGGGTTTCTACACAGTTCTTCAAGAGGATTTCTATACAGCTTATGTCAACAACGGCGTCCATATTCGACCTCACAGAGTTTGCCCGCTCGAGACGATCGTTGCAGCTGGTGGAGAGGCCCTTCGTCCCATGCTCTCTTACCTGCCAGGCTTGGCAGATCTCCTTGGACGGAGTGGTCAGTATGTGGAGGATTGGGTTCGGCAGTTCTACGTGTCTCTTTGGATCTCCCCGGATCACCGGTTTCTTCACTTTGCTTTCAGGGGGAGGTCCTACAGGCTCTACAGTTCCCGCGCCCGAGAGTACCTTGGTCTGACAGCCTATGCGACCAAGATTCACACTTTGTGCTATGGAGAGACAGAGCCACCTCGGCGTCCTCATGCAGGCGAGATTCCCCCAGTGGATTTGGTTCGTGCCTGCTTCCGAGAGCCGTTCGGAGAGGGGTCCAGCCGGCGTCCTCGTGACTTGACGCCGACAGCCCGTCTTGCGAATGAGGTCATGAGGCGTACCATTCTGCCTCGGACAAACTACAGAGAGGGATTGACTCGTATTCAGATTTGGCTTCTTCATCACCTTGTGTCCCAGCTAGAGTTCGATATTTGGGATGTCATCATTTCTGAGATGGAGGACACACTTGCAAAGGGGTTCAAGGGTCACCGGTAGCTTCCCTACGCTCACTGGATCTGCGTTCTTATGAGGAAGATGATTTCGGCCCTGCTTTCTGAGCTCACTCACTCTCCGACTGAGTTCCCGGTGTATGACACTCGCCAAATCGTCGGGGCCAGTCCAGACACTCGTCCCAGGAGTCAGCGTCAGAGGCCAGTTGTCACCGAGACAGAGGCAGAGCAGGATGAGACTGTTCGTCAGTTGGCAGAGGCTGAGCTAGCCGGACTTGAGGCAGAGGCTGAGGATCCCGACCTTCTAGAGGTTCCGACCGATAGCTCCGATGACGACTACGCTCCTCTTCCGAGGATGCGTCCAGCGGCAGCTCACGACTCAGAGGCCTCCTCGTCGCGTATGGCCGGCTCCGATCCAGCACTACTTGTCATACTCTCTCGGATGGAGCAACAGCAGTCAGGCTGAGGAGCAGGCCCGACTCGCAGAGGCACAGGCAGTGGCAGCAGCACAGGCTCAGGAGCGCCAGGACGCTCTCCAGCAGCAGATGATTCAGCTTCTGACTCAGACTCTGGCTTTCATGGAGAGGATGTGAAAGGTCCAAATTGGCTAGAGGGGGGTGAATAGCCTAATTAAAAAAATCTACAAAATTACTTAGGCAAACACTATTAGTATAACAAATGGCGAAGCTTTTTGCGCTAGCCTAATAGTGTGTTGCAAGCCACCTATCCAACAATTCTACCTAATATAACTATGGCACACAAGCAATTAGAGCTAGAAACAATTGCGGAATAAACTAGCTCTAGCACAACTAAGATCAAGATGGTACAAGATAAACAAGAGTGTGTAGAGGATGAATTATGTAAACTAATCACAATATCACTACACAAGGTATACAACAAAAGATATACAACAAATGATAGTAAGTACACAAATAAATAGCTTGAAGTAAAAACACAAAGTAAAGTAGCGAGATAGAGGTGGTTTCACCGAGCCTTCGGGATCGCCTAGTAGAGAGCCAATCACTGGTGAAATCCACTCGTGAAGCCAATCACCAAGAAGAATAGTAATCACAATGAGCACACGAGACACCAAGATTTATCCCGAGGTTCACGTGCTTGCCGGCACGCTACTCCCCGTTGTGTCGACCAACACTAGGTGACTGTTGACGGAAGTTATAGCATGTTTTACCTTATCAAAATACCGTCAACAGGCCTCGGTTTCAAGGAAGAATAGCATATCATGAGCATATTTATCACTAATAAGTTCCACTTGTACTCTTAGCTTGTGAACTTGTAGGAGATGGCAAAATGAACAAAATGAGGCCAGGTGGGCCCACCAAGGGGGTCGGGCGACCCCACCTTTGGGCCACCTCGGCCATGGTGACATGGCATGATCCAAGAGAAGCATGTTCAAGCCAATATCAACCATTGGATCAAGCATGTGCTTTTGCTCAATGGTGCAAGATGAGAAGCACATGGATTCATGGGTCCACACCGAAAACCAAATGCAACCAACTTCACAAGACTTGCTCCATGACATGTGGGGTCACCAAGGGAGAGAAGAAGGTGGGCCAGCCCTATCATAGGGGGGTCGGCCGATCCCCCCTTGGTGGGACCCAACAGCACTATTCATCAGGGTGACATCAGCACCTTCTAGAAGATGTACCCGGGCCCACATGTCAGAGATAGGGGTCGGCCGACCCCATGGTGACCCTCATCCAAGTCGGTGGCAAAGTGCATGTTTCACACGTGAAGAATATCCAAACCATTCATCCAAGTCGGTTGTCATGGCGGTGGATCCAAGGGTGAAGAGAGGAGGATCACGCGGATCGCTGACGTGGCACCGGAGTAGCCCCTACTCCACCTCCACTATAAATAGAGGCCTCCACCCTCTCATTCAACACATCTCATATATCTCACACATCTCCACTCTCAAGTGAGATCAAGCAAGAGTAGTAGTAGTTAGTCTAGAGTGGGAGTTAGAGTCGAGTCGGGCGAAGCTCGGGTCTCCGGAGTCGACTTCTGGGAGTCTGGTATAGCCCTTGTATCTTTCTTCTTTTGTAAGACTTTATTTATTTAATATATTATTCTTTCTTTACTTTACTTTGCACTTACTTAAGTATTTACTTTCCAAGTATTTATTTAAGTATTTACTTAGTGCAAGTCTATATTTATATAGTCTTGTTGTGTGCTTATCTTAGTTTTATAGTTGTCTTAGTTAGATTGATTTCCTTTAAATAGCTTCTTGTGTGTGCGTCATCGTCCTATCTTAGGATAGGGGCTTTAGCTATTTTGATCGATAGCTAAAGGTGTAGATAAGTGTGAGCGTGGTGCTCATACTTCATCTTATCTTTGACTACCGCTAGCTTGCACGGATAGTAGGGGCGCATGGGCAAAAGGTGACAGATTTTGCCTGGCTACCTAGATCCCCTCACGTGAACTCAGGCTAGTTCTTAAAAGGTAAGGCGTCCATAAGCCAAATATCCGCTTGAGTACTGGGTTAGGTGAACAACCTTCTATCGCTTTACTCTCTCGTTTATCCCTCTCACACAAGTAGCAAGGCATCAATCTAGTCAAGTCATCCATTTAATTAGGATTAGTTCATAGGAGTAAAGGTAGAAACATAGGAGTACTTTATACTCACTCGTTGTCCTCCCACCTAGCTAACTCTACTAAAGCTATCTTTCATATCATATACTCTTTGCTTAATTTATTTATCTTATCTATCTATCCTCCATTATATCCACTTATACCCTTTTGCTTCTCTAATTGATAATAGATTATAGTAAGACTAAAGGATCTATCTTTCCTCTCTCTACATCTTTCCTAGCTTGCTTTCCTTTGGGATAAAATAAATAACGATACCTTGGAATACTCCCGGGTGAAGTGCTACATCGGTATATTCTGTGCGCTTGCGGAACTATCCAATAGTCAATAGTTTTACCACCAAGACACTTCTAGCGCCGTTGCTGGGGTTAGGCTCCATAGTCTAGTTCTAGTGGTTGCATTAAGAAGTGTTAACAAGCGTTTCTGGCGCCGTTGCCGGGGATAGATTAAAACTCTATTCTTAGTAGCGACGCTAAGAAATACCAACAAGCATTTCTAGCGCCGTTGTCGGGGATAGATTAAAACTCTATTCTTAGTAGCGACGCTAAGAAATGCCAACAAGCATTTCTGGCGCCGTTGCCGGGGAAAGCAACAGCCTAGGAGTTTAGAGAGAGTGAATCCGGAGTCTGCTATTTATTAGTTATCAATTAGTATAGGAGCTAACCCCTCACCTGTCTAGTTTCTTTTCGTTATCGTGAAACTAGTAGGTGTATGCGCGGTTTCCAACTGCCGTCAAACTTCATTGAAAATCCCGAGCAGTTGTTGAGGAGGACTAGACTTCGTCAAGTTCCACCTCAGAGGTTCATCTCGAACTAGAATCCGTTCGAGGAGGAAGTTTCTGCACCAGCTAGAAGAGAAGCCATGGCCCAAAAGACCATCTCCGAGTACTCTGCGCCGTCGGCCGACAATGTCACCACGGGTCCGCAGCTTAACTTGGGGGATGCGACTTTCGAGCTCAAGCCAGCTCTCATCAACATGGTGCAAGCCAATCCATTATGTGGGAAGCCGCATGAGGACGCCAACGCCCATCTCCAACACTTCTTGGAGGTATGTGGTACCTTCACTATGAAGAATTTGTCTGCAGACGCCATCCGTCTTCGTCTTTTCCCATTCTCGTTATTGGGAAAGGCGAAGCAATGGTTCTACGCCAACAAGAGTGAAGCCAACACTTGGGAGGAGTGTGCCAATGCGTTTCTCAAGAAGTTCTTCCCAATGGGCAAGACCAGCGCCCTTCATGGAAAGATTTCCAGCAACAAGCTAATGAGATGATTCCCGAAGCATGGGAACGTCCACAAGAGTACATTCGCACCTGTCCTCATCATGGGATAGAGGAGTGGCTCATTATCCAAGGTTTCTACCATGGCCTAACCGGTATGGCCCGTAGTCACCTAGATGCAGCCGCTGGAGGGGCATTCTTACAACACAATATGAGAGATGCCAAGGACCTCATAGAGAAGATGATTACCAACCAAGGTTGGAATGAGGAACGTCTTCAGCCGAAGAAGAGAGGTGTTCATGCTCTCAATGAGGTGGACATGCTCTGCGCGAAGATGGACCTCCTGATGAAGAAAGTTCCAAGAGGGAACAAGAGGTCGTTCAACCTTATGCAACCGCACGAGCTGTCGAAGCCGACCAATGGTGCGAGGTATGCGGAGGCAATGACCATTTGGGAAATAATTGTCCCGAGACGAAGGAGGAAGTGAGCTTCATCAACAACACCAACAACAACAACGGGTACCGGCCCCAACAACAACAACAAGGATGGAATTTGCGCCCCTTTTACCAAAATCAAGGTAACGGTTATAGCAATAATTTCAATAATTCTTATAATAACCAACCTTCTTTAAGAGATCTTGTCTTAGGCTAATCTAAAATAAATGATAGTATTAATAAAAAGATGATGGCTAATGATAAGACTCTTGAAAATATAAATGAGAAAATGGATAGCTTTAATTCTGCTATGAAAAATCAATTGAGTTTTAATAAAATGCTAGAAACACAATTAGCTCAATTAGCAGCAGCTGTCCCATCCTACGAGCAAGGTAAGATCCCAGGGAAACCTGAGGATCAAATAGAGGGTGTTAAATTAGTTACTACGAGGTACGGTAAGCCTCCGCTCCGGTCAAACTGGGGTTATCTACTTGATCCACCCTTCATCACCAAGAAGGAAGATCCAGGCCTGCCGACCATCACCTGCCAGATTGGACCACAAGTCTTCCACGACGCCTTCTGCGACCTTGGATCAAGTGTCAACATCATGTCCAAGGTAACATATGATAACTTACTAGGGGGACCTTTGCTCCCTACATTTGTTCGTTTGCAGCTGGCCGATCAGACGCTACGGTTCCCCGAGGGACTAGCAACGGACATCCTCATCAAAGTCCAAAACAGTTACGTCCTCGTCGATTTCCTTATATTGGACATGGGATCCAATGTAGACATCGCGATCATCCTGGGAAGGCCGTTCCTTAATACGGTTAACGCCGTCGTTTACGTGGCATCCGGCCAACTTCACCTCCAATTCCCAGAGTATAAGGTAAAGTGTCCATTCAACGGTTATAAAGCTAACATGCAGGTGAAGGACAAAGAACCTCGAGACAACAAAAATCGTCGTCGTCACCCACGCCGTAGGAACAAGAAAAAGAGCGAGTCGGCCAACAAGGCCGAAGTAAAAGAAGAACTCGCCGACGAGGTGCAACCACGGTCTCCATCTCCGGGACCAACCGAAGCACCCAATGAATGACAAGACGGAGAAGTCCTGCTCTACGGACCCGAAACATGGAGCCCTCGCTGATAAGGTAAATCAGTAGTTATCTCATATTTAATTTTTTATGCATTTCAATTTTTTGCATTCAATTGCATACTTAGTTAATCCTGCATATTTCATTTTGACAAAATAAATTTTCATGCTAGTAACACCTTGACAATAACTTGCAACACTTTTGAGCCATGGGACCACCCTAAGGTGGGGTCGGCCGACCCCGCCAGTGGGCCCACTGGCACATGTTCTATCTTGGCTTAGTACCCTGAGTATGACACAACACTTTGGTGCTCAAGGAGCATCCAAGGTGGGATCGGCCAATCCCACTATGGTGCCCTCCTGCACCCTGCTGCACTCTACTCAGCATGCTCATAAACATCATGCATATCAACCAAGCCAACATCTGAAAAGAAATGGTCCTTTGCTTTACTCTTTAAGCATGAGATGTTCCTCTTTATGTTGGATGCTCATGGGGACCACAACAACCAGCCAAAGACATGTCTTAGTGCTCTCATGGTCCATGGGAATCACTTTAGACATGTCTCCACTTTGGCCATTCATCTTTTCTCTTTCACCAAACACTAGGCAAAGGGAATCTCTGAAATTTGTGTCAACTTTGGACCAAACATAGCTACATCTTTGCTAGACACATGATGACACAAAGTTTAAAGGTTGAGAGGACACGTAGGGGGGTCGGCCGACCCATGTGTTGGCCAATCCTGAAAAGATGTTTTCTCACTTTAGACATGTCCCCTGGCTAAAGCAAAAGCAAATTAGAAAGTGCCAAGAAGGGGGGTCGGCCGATCCATGTTGTGGGAGACATCAAGATGCCCTTCTCCCCCTATATATACCCTTGCATTGTGAGCTCAAATCCACACCAAAACCACCAGAACCATCTCAAGCTCACAAGTTCTTCCTTTCCTTCCTTAGTTGCAAGTTCATTCTCAAGCCTAGCTTAGTAGTAGCCATCCAAAAACCAAAAAAACCAAAAATAGTCCCATTTCATTGTAGTAGTAGAAGCTTGGTAACTTATCTTGTAGTAAGATGAAGAAGTTGCTTGCCTCCCGGTTCAAAAAGTCCAACAAGGGTGAGAGTTCTTCCCAAGAACCTCACCATGCTAGTGCTCATGACAGGAGAGAGGTGGAAAGAAGTGAGCTAGTACCCTTCATTCCCCCGGCTAGAGTAATGGAGACCGAGAGTGGCCTCAGGCTAAACGCCGAAGAGATGGGGAAATTCTTCACTCTTAGTGAGAGTAGTTTCTCACACACAAGTGTCATTGATCCGGCTCTCTTTCAAGAAACAGGTATGGATTCAGAATTTTATGCTATTTTCAATACCATTGGTTGGGGAGGATTCTTTGAAATTCTTGAATTTGGCATAAAGAACTTAACCATTGAGTTTTTATGCACGTTAAAAGTAAATAATGATGGGATAGCATTTCGAATGTTCGGGATGGAATATGACCTGACTTGGAGCGCATTAAACACTGCTTTAGGATTTGATCACTCTTGCCATGTTGATGTAGACCATGCTTTTCATTATGACAAGAATGCTTTCTGGTATGCCATTACTGGCTCTAGTGATTGTTCCAACCCCTCACCACACAAAATTCATAACCCAACCTTACGTTTCATGCACTACTGGCTGTTCACCACTCTTTTCCCTGGCATGAGAGGAGCTTTGGTAAGTGATGATGAGCTGAAACTACTCTATGCCATGGTTAGCAAAGTTAAAGTTTCACCTATTAAAATGCTAGTGAACTATTGGCTTAGCTACATAAAGCCTAGGAAACCCATATACTTCACATCATTCATCACACGTATAACCGAAGCTTTGGGTGCACTAGAATCCCAAACTTTTGAGTACATTAAAACTGTGAGAGATGTTTTGGAAGAAAATGTATTTATTGGCTGCGATGTACTCAAAAGGGGTCCCAAGGGTGAACTAATAATGATTTATCCAGGCCATACAGTCGAAATCACTCTCCCTTGTGAGGGACTTCGATTGTATGCGCTTCGTATGCTTGATCTCACTTGAGATTGCTTCATCATCACTTTCCTCCTTTGCTTTGCCCTTGCTCTTGCCCTTGTGAAGGGTCGAGATGGCGGACTAGAGGGGGGGGTAAATAGTCTTTTCTAAAATTAATCTCACCGGCTAACCGAAACAAATGCGGAATTAAAACTATCGGTCTAGCCAAGACTACACCCCTCTACCTATTAACTTTAGCACCTTACAAAAGATCCTAAACAAAGCAAATAAGGTGCTAGGCTAGCTAGAGCTCACCTAATCAATCTAGCTTGCAAGGTCACACAAACCTATGCAACTAGTACTCTAATCAAACCGGGGAGCTCCTAATCAATCTAGTGATGCAAAGTGCATAAAGCCTAAGCTCACTAGCAATGCTCAATAACAAGGCTACACAAGCCAAATTAGAGAGCTCAAAATACTTAGCTACATAAACTAAGCAATGTGACTAACAAGGCTACTCAAGCCAATTAGTCACGCAAGAGATCTACTTCTAAGCTACACAAGCAAAGAAGGTAACTAGCAAGCTACACAAGCTAACTAATTACAAGAGCAACTATTTAAGCTACACAAGCTAGATAGCTACACAAGAGCAACAACTAAACACTAGCACAAGTATGAGTATGGAAATATAAGCTAGTGAATGGAGATAGCAAACCACCGAGAAGATGAAGACAATGTTGACACGGTGATTTTATCCCGAGGTTCACTTGGTTGCCACCAAGCTAGTCCTCGTTGAGACAAGCTCAAGGTTGTCGCCGGTCCTCTTGCTAGTGGTGACTACACTAGTCACACTCTCCCCAAGGAGTGCTTACCACAAGCTCTAGCACTCGACCCGGCCGAACCACTTGACGCTCTTCATGTCTCTCTTTTACTAGAGTTACTCTTCGCGATCTCCCGCGGGGTGAGCACAACACCCCTCACAAAGCGGTCGCCTCCGGAGCACCACTCAATCTTCGAGCGTGCTACCACGGAGCACACACAAGCCTCCAAGCCGTCTAGGAGGTGGCAACCTCCAAGAGTAACAAGCACCACCGGCTTGCAACTCGATCACCTAGTGCCACACTTGCAATCTCTCATGCACCGCACTAGAATCGCTCTCTCACTTAGCGGATATGATTAGCACTAATCCCAAGTGAGTTGGAGGGCTCCCAAGCACTCTCACACAAGGACACTAAGTCCCCAAGGTGCCCAACATGTCAAATGGCCGGCCACCACCTCTATTTATAGAGGGAAGCCTCAAACTAGCCGTTTGAAATCGTGCTAAAATTTGAACTACGGACAGTCCGCCCTTATAGCCCCGGACAGTCCGCCCTTATAACGAAACTAGCCGTTAGGAGCTGCAACGGTCACCCCGGACAGTCCGCCCCTTGGGCCCGGACAGTCTGCCGTTGAAAAACGACAGCCTACACAGAACCTGTCCAGCAACCTTGTTCTCCGAAAAATTAGCCGGCGGACAGTCCGCCCTTATAGGCCCGGACAGTCCGCCGTTCACCTGTCAACCCGAGAACAGTGCGACCATCGCGTCCGATGCATCCCCATCGGTGCGTCCGAGGCCCGCGGACAGTCCGCCACTAAAATGGCAGACAGTCCACCACCCTCCAGAAAGCCTCCCACGAGAACGGCCATAACTCTTAGCTCCCAACTCGGAATTCGATGATCTTGGACATTTTGGAAAGCTTATTCAGAGGGCTACACAACCCACATGAACTCATGATCCAAAGAACAAAGGATCAATATAGTTTTCCAATCCAAGAACCATCACTTCTCTTTTTCAACCAAAGTTTTCTCCAAAACTTCTCCAACTTCTTCTCCTTTGCAAATGTGCTAACACCACCAAGTGAATACCATCAAGTGCGAGTGTTTTAGCATTTTCACAATCATTTTTCAAAGGATTTTCACTTGCGCTCACCACGCCACTCGATCCTAGTAACAACGCAATGTTAGATCGCTCAAGTGGCACTAGATGACCGATATGCAAACAAGTTTGCTCCTCTTGATAGTACAACCATCTATCCTAAACCCGGTCATAAACTTCTCTACACACCTATGACCGGTGAAATGAAATGCCCTACAATTATACCTTTGCCTTGCGCATTCCATTCCATCTCCTTCGGTGTTGATGCAACACATGCACCGACCTATCATCAAATGATATGATCCACTTCATATCATCACATGGCCTCCATGGTCCATCGATCTTGACATCACTTGCTCTTCACCATCGCTTCGGTCCTTCGGCGCCAAGTCTTGCTTAAGCCTCCCGACACTCGGTACCAACGGCTTCAAAGCCTCCAACTTGCCCTTCACCTTTGCAACCGGTCCATCAAGCCAAGTCTTGCCTTGATCTTCACCATCTTAGCCACATGACCATATGTCATGTTTCATGTGCATTAAGCTCCTTCTTCACATGTGTGAGCCTTGCAACATCCTCCAAGCCATTTCACCTCTATGGCATATGTTGCTCACACATGATCACCTTTGGACTAGTCACCTGTGTAATTCACTTCAAACACATATTAGTCCACCTAAGTTGTCACTCAATTACCAAAACCAAACAAGGACCTTTCACCTTGGAGGATGATGCCTTGAATGCTATGGTCTTCTTCTTCTTCTCTTCTTCTTGGGCTCCCCCATCCCTTTCCACACAGTATGTGTCTTGTTTGACCACATCACCTAGTACTTGGTTTGGGGTTACCGTATCTAATCCTTCCCTCACTAGGATAGTCACCAAAGTATCAAACCTTGGTGGCAAGCATCTCAAGAACTTGTGAGAAAAGTCCTTGTCCTCTACCTTCTCTCCCAAGGCCTTCAAGTCATTGATAATGACTTGCAACCGGTGAAACATCTCCGGTATGCTTTCATCATCTTGCATCTTGAACATGGCGAGCTTGTCCTTGAGAATGTATAGCTTGGCACCCTTGACCGCCTTGGTGCCTTCATATGTTTCCTCCAATCTCTCCCATATCTCACTTGCTCTTTCAAGGTCCTTGATTTGCTCAAATACCTTTGTGTCAAATGCTTCATAGAACAAGTTGATTGCCACATCATTCCATTGAAGCTTCTCTTCTTCTCCTGGAGTGGGACTTGCGGGGTCAATTACCGCAAAGTCATGCTCAATTACTTCCCAAATCTTTCTATTCATTCCTCTTGTGAATGCGCACATCTTCCTCTTCCAACAATCGAAGTTGGTGCCGTCAAAATGTGGTGGCTTTCCCATATAGTTGATTTGAGCCATTTTAACACCGGAGGATGTTAAGCCTCAAACAAACGGTGACCACGGCTCCGATACCACTTGAAAGGTCCAAATTGGCTAGAGGGGGGTGAATAGCCTAATTAAAATCTACAAGAACACTTAGGCAAACACTATTAGTATAACAAACGGCGAAGTTTTTTGCGCTACCCTAATAGTGTGTTGCAAGCCACCTATCCAACAATTCTACCTAATATAACTATGGTACACAAGCAATTAGAGCTAGAAACTAATGCGGAATAAACTAGCTCTAGCACAACTATGATCAAGATGGTCTAAGATAAACAAGTGTGTGCAAAGGATGAACTATGTAAACTAATCACAACTTAGTAACACAAGGTATATGACAAAGTAATAGTATCTACACAAAAGAAATAGCTCAAGGTAAATACACAAAGTAAATGAGCTAGATAGAGGTGGTTTCACCGAGCCTTCAGGATCGCCTAGTAGAGAGCCAATCACCGGTGAAATCCAATCGTGAAGCCAATCACCAAGAAGAATGCACAATCACAATAAACACACGGGACACCAAGATTTATCCCGAGGTTCACGTGCTTGCCGGCACGCTACTCCCCGTTGTGTTGACCAACACTAGGTGACCCGGTGGCTAATCGGCACAAAGCCAAGCTCACAAAGAGCGCCACAAGAATCTACCGCTAGTGAGGTAGCTCAATGACACGAGCAATCCACTAAGGATGCCTCTTGCCGCTCCGGCGAGGTGAGGCTCCAAAACCTCTCACAATCACGATCGGTGGTGGCCAAGAACAATCTCCTTCTCTTGCCAACAACACCACAACGCCTCCAAGCCGTCTAGGCACCGACAAATGCCAAGAGTAACAAGAAACTCAAAGCCGATGCGAAGAACTAGTGCCACTAGATTGATCTCTTTCAAATCACGCACTAGATCACTCAATCTCACTTGGTTTGATCAAATCAACTTGGGAGATGAGTTGGGAGGCTTGCCAAAGCTCACTAGTATGCTTAGGAATCAGAATGTGCAAGAGAGCCACCAAGTGAGCTGGCCAAGCCCTTTAAATAGGCCACTCAAGTGGGCCTAGCCGTTGGGCTGAAATCGCGACCATCGGACGCTCTGATGCGCGACCATCGGACTCTGCCCGAGCGTTCGATGCTCCATATGAAGCCACGTGTCTCCCTGATATGAATACAGGCCGCCCGATCCCAACGGTCATTTTCCTTCGTGCCACGGTTAATGTGACATCGGACGCGCCGATGCCAGACATCGGACGCTCCGATGCCACTACTTATTTCAACACTTTTCAGCGCCACATCGGACGCGCCGGCACCTTCACATCGGACGCTCAACCCCTGCGTCCGATGACCATGCAGAGAGGTTCCAGAGAGGGCCAAATCACATCGGACGCGTCCGATGGATCTGCATCGGACGCAGGCCAACGTCCGATGCTCCCTGGAAAACTAACTCACGCCACGTCATCACCATCAGATTCTGCAACAGTGTTTCCTCAGCGTCCATTGCCAGTGTCCGATGCTCCTTCAACTTCTGACAGAAACTAGGGTTAACCATTGGACGCTCGACCCAGCGTCCGATGCTCCTCGGACCAGCGTTCAATGCTCCCCGAGCACAACACTTCATTTCCGAAAATCGCTGAATCCTGCCTCGCAAGCTCGGTAGGAGGGAGAAGGACTATACACTAGTTCTTCCCACTTCTCCACAACTCCGGAACACCCCCTTATCCCAAAAGTGCCAACACCACCAAGTGTACATCATTATATGCAAGTGTGTTAGCATTTTGCAAAGCATTTTCCAAGGGGTTTTGTTAGACACTCACTAGGTCTATAGCATCAATATGTTAGAGAACTCCTAGTGGCACTTGAACATCGCATAAGCCGTGAATTATCTCCTCTTAATAGTACGGCTATATATCCTAAATGTGATCACACTCGCTAAGTGTCTTGATCACCAAAACAAATAGCCCTATAGGTTATACCTTTGCCTTCGGGCCTCTTTGCTCCATCTCTTCTCTTCTTCATTTCACCAATGATAGAGCACTTGATCTCTTGAGTGCTTGTGGCCATCACCATCCTCCATGGTTGCCACCTTGCTAGCTCCACCACTTGGCTTGGTCACAATCCTTTCTTATAAGCTACACACATGCTTAGCAATAGGATTAGACCAAATAGGTTTCATCAATTAACCAAAACCAAACTAGGGCTTTCAGGCGGGAACCATCGCTGCCCCGTTCACTCTCCCCCTACTCCCGGATCTCCATGAGCCTGATCTCCTCGGACCTCCTAGAGGGCCAGAAAAGCTCGCCTCCCATCTCTTCTTTTCAGGCAGGAAACACAACTTCTTGCTATATTGCTGCCTCTCTCCCTCAGCTAACACAACCGAACATGCTTTATCAGTGTGACCAATTATGCCACATATATAACAAAACTCCAGGAGGAATTCATACACAATGGGACACCACATCGGCTTGTCATCATCCTCCATCATCAACGACACACCACGCATCAGAGGTTTCTTGACGTTGATCTTCACTTTGATTCGCAGGAATTGGCCAATCGCTGTCCCATCTTCCTCCAAATCCATCCCCATAAATTGGCCCACATCGTTCCCGATCGCCACCCCAGTCTCTTTGTTCATCACCCCCAAAGGCATACCCGAGACTCGGATCCAGATCGGAATCATTTCAAAACTGATCTCCTCCAATCTCTTCTTCCCATCAAAATCAGCGATGATGATCAGATCCTTACCAAAGACCCAAGGCCCATCTTCTAAAGCCTTTCTGTTGCCTGTCGGCTGGTGGAACGTGATCAGAAAATGATTTCCTCCAAGTTCCTTGCAGTCGATGCCCCGATCGGGCACCACACCCTCCCCAACGCTAGCGCCAAACCTTCAGTGTTCACCGGGCGATCCGCGAGGACCTTCCCAATGGCTTGTGGAGGACCTGATCGCGAGACACCAACATTCCCTAAGGTCACCCTGACTCCCTTCCTCTCCGCATCAGACAACTTCATCTTCTCCATCATCCCTTCCACCGACTCCATTGCCTTTCCCCTCAACCACAATCACCTGATCCGAGAAAAAACTCCCGGAAGGGATAAACCCTAGTCGCGACAGACTTCTAGGCTAGCAGAAAAATGGCTTGGCTCCGGATCCGGAGAATTTGACGTGGACACAAATGACTGTTAGGATGTCGACTCAGGGCTAGATCTTGGGAAGAGATCCAGATCAAAGCAAGGAGGGAGAAGCGGAGGAACCCTAATCGCCAAGACTGCCACAACCTAAACTCGAGTCGCCCTTCGGCGCCGAGACGCAACTTCTGAATTTTTGATTTGGGCCCATCCCAAAACTTTTTAATTTGGAACTAAACAATCTCTAAATATATCAGTCACTATATAAGTATAAAACGCACGCAAGTATTGAGAGGACGTTGTCCCACAATTAGAGTTTGTATTATTAAACACGCTATCGTCACACCGGTTTTTAATAGAAAAAGATGCCTACAAAAATCTTAAAAATAAAAAAAATAAAAAGTAGAAAAAGTAAAAGAAAAGGAAAAAAAAGAAAAGAAAAGAAAAAGCTACAGTAGCCTACCCCGCGGGAGGGCGCCAATCCTCCCGCGGGTAGAGGTTGTATTATATTATGTAATTATTAGTTTTGTTAATAGTATTTAATACTTTAAATTACTGTTAAACACTCGATATGATATCCCAAAACTTTTTAATTTGGAACTAAACAATCTCTAAATATATTAGTCACTATATAAGTATAAAACACACACAAGTATTGAGAGGACGTTGTCCCACAATTAGAGTTTGTATTATTGAACGCGCTATCGTCACACCAGTTTTTAATAGAAAAAGATACCTACAAAAATCTTAAAAATAAAAAAATAAAAAGTAGAAAAAGTAAAAGAAAAGAAAAAAAGAAAAGAAAAGAAAAAACTACAGTAGCCTACCCCGCGGGAGGGCGCCAATCCTCTCGCAGGTAGAGGTGGTATTATTATTTGGTTTCTAGAAACTCGAGCTCATCTTGGTTGCGCGTGTGCAAAAAGACGCCCAGAGCCTAGCTTCTCAGGAACGCAGCTGAGATCCGTTCCAACGTAGCTTCGCTGGCTCGGCGCAACTCACGGCCCGACACTCTCTAAGGGGCCGTTTGGGAGGGCTCCTGGGGCAACTCCCGGAGCCGTTTTACAGCTCCGGCTACCAAACGCGTTCGAACGAATCCTCTTCGCCGCGGGAGTCGCGGAAATCGCGCTGAGAGGAGAGGAGAGAGAGGGTGGGAGCTGCAAAAGAGTAGCTTCTTCTGGCTCCGACCTGAGATGTATGGGTCCAGGGCGGATTTGCCCCCGGTGTAGACGTGGGAGCGCGAAGAGGGAGGCCGCCGAGGTAGAAGTCGTGCCGTCCATCTGCGCGAGCACACCTTCGCCTCACGTCCTGTCTGCGCCCGCGCACGAGCGCGCCAAGCCCGCCGCACACCTCCGGCTTGCACGCACGTTGGGCCGCCGCGCGCCTCCACCTCGCCGAGCACACCTCCGCCTCGCGTCCGTCGGCGCCCGTGCACGAGCGCGCCGCGCCACCGCGCGCCTCCTCCTCGCCGAGCATGCCTCCGCCTCGCGTTCTGTTGGTGTAGCCGCGCGCCTCCGCCTCGCCGAGCACGAGCTTGCGTGGAGGCGCCAGGGAGGTGGGGCAGCGGCGGCGCAGAGGCAGGGACCGATGCGGGGAGGCATGGGGCTGCGGCTCGCGATGGCATAAAGTGGGGAAAGAAATATTAATTAATAGAAATAAAGGGATATGCAAAAGAAAAAGAAAAGAAAAAAGGGTAATTTGGACTTTTTATTCTTTTTCATCAGAAGGAGGAGCTGTTTTGCCAAATAAAAATTTCAGCTCCTAAAGCGAATCTGCTCTACCATTAAATCCACAGCTGGAACTGTTTTCGCTGAAGCCAGAGCCCTGCCAAACGGGCTCTAACGCATGCACGAGATAGACAGGAAGTCTTCTAACCAAACAACTTCAGCGGTGGGACAACCTGCGGCCTCGTTTGGGAGATCTCCACTTCGTGTTTCTCCAGCTCCGCTCCATGATTCTCCGATAGAGTGATTCTATTGGATTCTTAGAAGGAAGCAGGGTGGAGAGCTAAGGAGAATTGATTCTCAGCTGATTCCCACCAGAATATAACAGGGAGCAGGGTGAAGCAGGTTTTTTTAGCTCCCACTTTCTAGTGTAAATGGAGAAGTGATTCTCTCTGGATCCTCACCTGAATCAGTTGACATTTTGAGCGTTTGGCTGGTTAGAAGTGATTCTCTTCGAAGAAGCTGAAGCTGGAGCTCTCCCAAACGGCCCGATACATGCGAGCCAAATAAAATGACTCCGCATGCAACAAACCTGGTCCAGGAGAGCTTGGCTGCCGGTGGCCGGGTTGTCGAGAAAAGGGAACCAATCACCCGTAGTATCTTTGATGGACAAGGCCAAACATTGCCGAGCAAAGTAACCAAACATGCACTAAATCTAAGCATACATCATACTCTCCGGTTAGTAATTTGATGTCCATTCAGAAGATATATTTTATCAAATGTTTTGGTATCTTATTTATTATAACACATACACATTCATGAACACTCGTGTAATAGTGACTTTGCTACAAACAGATACAACCCACGTTCAAATTTGATTTGTCACGGCAATATTGGCTTTCATGATTAAAAAGTTTTTTTTGATGTGATGTCGGATGTTCCGATACTAATTTAGTTACTAAAAATAAATTAATAAGAAAACAAATTACATATACTGTCTAAAAACCGTAAGAGATAAATTTATTAAAACTAATTAATTCGTCATTAGTATATGTTTATTGTAGCACAACATTACCAAATCATAAACTAATTAGGTTTAAAAATATTATCTATATAATTAGTTATTTTTTAGTTTATAGTATCTAATAATGCATGCGTCGTGTGACGGATAAAATTTTTTTTAGATGGGAACAAACAAGACCTAATTTACTACGTATTGCACTACTAGAACGGAAGAACGGAAATGGTTTGATTGATGATTACCCTGTCATAATGCAACGAAATCACAGGATTGAGAAATAGACGGCTGAGATTCACCGAGCGCCGCTTCGGTTCCCCTCTAAAACCCTAGAAATCAAGCTCCCCGTTCCACTTCCCGCCGTCCTCGCCCGCCACCGTTCCCCGGCCCTCCCCACCTCCACCACCTTCCCCGCCGCCATGGGCCGCCATCTTGACGCCGAGCAAGCGGAAGCACCCAGGAGCAGCAAGAAGGAGAAGAAGAGCAAGAAGGAGAAGAAGCGGAAGCTGGCAGCCGACGCCGAGGAGGCGGCGGCGGCGGCGACGGCGACAGAGGAGGCCGTGAAGAGCAGCAAGAAGAAGCGGGTTGAGAATGGACCCGGTGCAGTAGGAGGGGAGGTGGAGAACGGCGCTGAGAAGACCGTGGCGGTGACCGGGAAGGGCTCCGAGGACCCCAAGTACGCGCCGCTGCGGTCGTTCTCCGCTGCTGACCTGCCGTCCCAGGTGCTCCAATGCTGCAGCGCGTTCGCGCGGCCGTCACCCATCCAGGCACACGCCTGGCCGTTCCTCCTCGACGGTCGTGACTTCATCGGCATCGCCGCCACCGGATCAGGTGCGGCAAAATTATTTGATTTCTGCTTTCAGTTTGGTCATTCCTTTGCATACCCATGTTCAAATTTGTGTCAATCTTGTCATCACGTCATTTGGGTACCGCCAGGGAAGACAATTGCCTTTGGCGTGCCGGCGCTGATGCACATCAGGAAGAAGGTAGGGGGTAAAACAGGGAAGAAGGCCGTGCCACGGTGCCTTGTGCTATCACCAACGAGGGAGCTCGCTCAGCAGGTAAGCCAGTGAATGATGCTTTTTTAATTACAGGACTCGAGCATGTCATGCAAATGTTGGTAAATGCTGGTTGATTGCTGTGGTGTTAAATAAGTTGCTTTAGCTTCAATTTTCAAGCACAACATGTATACACTAAAGATAACATGAGTACTTACATTACATATGCTTCTACTATGTGGCACCTAATAGTTGTATCACTGCTCATGCTGCTAACTTATTGAATGTTAAATCTTTGAAGCTTTTCTTATTTACCTACTATCATGCCCAGTTGGTTTTTGAGCTTCTATTGCCATTTGAAGTTTGTAGCCTGATTTTCCCAAGAAGAGTCTGGCATTGGTAGCCATTTTTTTCTTGGTAAAGAGGTGCATAATAATTCTTTTACCTTTTTGTACAAAAATACACATGCCATATCTCATGTTTGGTGTGTGGGATAATGGAAACATAGTAACCTGTAAGCTTGATCATGAACAAAAGCAATATGGTTGAATGTGATCATACAAGAATGATTTACACATTTCTGTATTGTGCCAGATTGCAGATGTACTCAGTGAGGCTGGTGCACCATGCGGGATAAAATCAGTTTGCCTTTATGGTGGAACTAAAAAGGAACCCCAAATATCTGCCCTTAAATCTGGAGTGGTAAGATAAACACCGATTTTTTTTTGTTTCTCTGCCACGGTTCATATAATTATAATTGTACCAAATACTGATGAAGTTCTGAACTTCTGATATTGTTGCATATTAAATCATCATGGTAGCACATTTTTTTCATGGATTTCACTTAATGTAAACTCGAAATACTTCTTTATTTACTATATAGTTCATGCAATTGTGCCTTGACATGTTAGTATTTGACAGTTACCTTGTGTAAAAACATATTGTTTCCTAAGCCTCTATTCATTTTTTGGGTGTTTGTGCTTGCAGGATATAGTCATAGGAACTCCTGGTCGTATGAAAGACCTTATTGAAATGGGTGTTTGCCGTCTTAATGAGGTTTCATTCGTGGTAAGCCAGTTGTGTCTAACTTTCTGCTATTCTTGTTGTCTATGAAATGTGGCGTGCATGGCATATTCTCTCCAGTCGCAAATATGCAGTGCTCTGGACAGCAACAGGGTCACCAAGTTGCAACTTTGATCACCAATTTACCTCCCTGGTTCTTTTGTATTTGATATTCTAAATTCGAGCAAGTCAGACCTTTTCATGTTTGGCATGATATGCTAAAACTATGTAGATTTTCTGTATGAAAAGTACACTTGTTTTGTAGTTAAAAGTAGTTACATAGTTTAGTGAGTGTGTTGGGTGTGTCTGGGAGTGGGCATTTTGCCTCTACCTCGTATAGTTTTTAGTTTTTACCTTAATGAATGACACTCAGCTCTTCTGTGTTATTGAGAAAAAAAAAACTAGTCATTAATACTAACTTGATGAAAAGGACATTTGGAGTGACATCTTCGACAAATCTACATGTTTTGTTTCATGTCTAATCTAAACATATAACCTATAATAATATAGGTGAATTTAATAAGTTGATTGCATGCCCCTTGAAACACCCTTATGTAATACTCGTTTCCCTTATTGTTTTGTATTTTCTTCCTGCCCTTATCTCTTCCTTCTTGTTGCCCCCTTTGTGTCTACAGGGTGTGTATGTTTTTTTTCTTAATATAATGATGGGAGATTGTACTGCTCAGTTTGAAATACGCTCATGTAGTAGTTGCTTACACTAGAGCTTGTATTTGGCTGATGTTCATGTGCTATTTTGTTTTGTTGAAACTTGATCTTAACTTTTAAGTAACTTTTGAAAGTTCACACCAAACATACATATATTATCTCCGCCCACACATAGTACTCACCAAAGATTACTTACTGTTCATTTGTGCTATTGCAAAGCGCCAATAGCTTTCCCGTAAGATTTGAAGCACAAGATGTGCATAGCCAGAAAACCAACTGTATCATTTGGCTTTAGATGGCTTATGAATTTGCATGTTCTGGTTGCTTGTTGTATCAAATGTTTTTTTGTGTGGAACATTGCTGTTAACAGTACCATACAATTCCTATCAGCTACTCCCTCCGCCCCAAAATAAGTGTCGTTCTCGCTTCCCGAGAAGTCAAACACTTTCAACTTTGACTAAGAAAATATTAATATTTATAGTACATTAGTATCATTAGATAGATCATTGAATCTATTTTCACAATAAATTTATTTGGAGATACAGATGTTGCTATTATTTTCTACAAACCTAGTCAAACTTAATAAAGTTTGACTGGCACGATTACCATAGCGACACTTATTTTTGGGACGGAGGGAGTAACTATGAAGCTTGATACACACTCTTGAGATCATTTGATGCTTCATTTTAAATCTCAAGGAAATTACTTGATAGACTTTGATAAGGAGCAATAATTAGTTGAACATGGCACTTCCCACACTCCCAGTCACTGAATCCAATCTTCCTTACGTTATACCACCTTTTGTTTTGTCTGTGTAGCCTGGTACACACTCATAGTGTCATTTGGTGCTTTGTTTTAATCTAAGGAAATTACCCGATAGAATTAATACTAAGAATAATAACAAATCAGTTGAATGTGGCATTTCCCACATCCATTCATCCCAATCTTCCTTACCTTATTCCTCTCTTTCCATTATGTTCAGGGATTTAGGTCTAACAACCTGTTGTCAAGATAAAAAGATAGTAGTAAAATGGATCAGCATATTCTCTGGCATCAATCACCTCAAATGTTTCTTGGGACTACTGCTGTGCTTACACTTTCATGATTATGCTTTAATGATTAGTTATTATGTTCCCTGTTGTTGATGGACTTATATGGTGTGATAGATATTCTTACCGTTTTTTTTTGCATAGGTTCTAGATGAAGCAGATAGGATGCTGGATTTGGGTTTCGAACCTGAAGTCAGGGCAATTTTGAGCCAAACGTCATCTGGTTTGTATCCAATTATCCATTGCTTTCCCTTCCCTCTACCAATGCACGTGTCAGTGTGTTCACACCTGTTTAGGGGGGTGGGTGGGTGCTTGTCCCAAATGGAAAAATCAATAGCCTCCTGAGCAGGCAGAAGCAACAATATATATATTCTTTTACCAGAATAGAGTGAACATCAACATACAAATTAGGATTCTTTGTACTGTGATTGTAAGGTTTTTGGTGGATTTTAAAGCTGGCAAGGCCCTAGGTTGTCCCTATTTTTTTTGGTTCACTATGTGCTTACTACAAAGTGTAAATCTTAGTGTTGATGCTATGTAATGCAATCTGCACAACTTGGCTGTTGTCATAGTTATTTGCACATCACCTTCTTATTTAACTTATTTGTGTTATCATATGAATATATCCTTTGTTTGCATTTTGACCTCGACCCTTCAGTTCTCTATATGATGATGCATATAGTGTTATTTTTCATGCAGTGCGTCAGATGGTTATGTTCAGTGCTACTTGGCCTCTTGCTGTCCACAAATTAGCACAGGAGTTTATGGATCCAAATCCAATAAAGGTTGTGCTGTTTTTGTCTCTTTTTTTTGTTTTCAAATAAGTACCTGGGCTGATAGTCTTTTCAATGTCACTGCAGGTTGTTATTGGATCAGAAGATCTTGCTGCTAACCATGACGTGATGCAAATTGTTGAAGTATTGGATGATAGAACACGAGATTCAAGATTACTTGCCTTGCTTGACAAATACCATCAAGCACAAAGGTAAATATCAGTTAGATTTCACTTTCTGCTGTATTTATGATTCATTTCCTTAAGGCACTGATTCCCGCTGGCACACTGGAAGCTAAGCATCTGGGTAGATTTTGTGATTGCATGAAATTTGGTTATAAATGGTGAAATTGACGGTCTTCTTGAAACTCATCAGCATAAGTAGGCTAGTTCCAAGATTTGTTCAAATCAAACAAAATTAAACTTTTTTTTATGAAAGTATCTCAGTAGGATTAGAGCTAATTCACAAGTGTAAATTATGAAAATACCATGGCAATTTTTAGTTGCAGAAAACATCCAGGTAGCTTTGGCCTTTGGATGTGGCACAAGTGTCTCGGCACAACTGCAGGTTTTATGTACCTTATTATGTTCTCCAGAAGCCTACTTGATCTGATATGCTGGTCCTACTTGAACCATGCCAATGGCTCACTTGAGAGTGGCTTGCATTGGAGTCAACATGTCAGGATCGGGGACAAGTTGTGGTTTTGTGAAACTGAACATAAAACATGAAGTTACATACTTACATGTGATAGGCATTGATACCAGTGATTTTCTGTGCCTATAAAACAAGTTTTCTCACAGGAAACTATACGTTTTAATGTTATGAAAACATGACTGTTGGTTCTATGGTGTTGCACAGATGAGCACAAATGTTTCTATTTGATATCCATATTGACAAAAAGTTGTGGTGCCTCGATCTTTGCCCTCTGCCTTGCTTCATCTACATTAGCATCCAAAATCCGATGGCCATCATTGCTGCTTCCTCTAGATTTGCACCCTAGATCTTGCAAACACTACTGGTTGATGTATGTCGCCAATGTTTCCTATTCCCATTAACTACCTACCAATGCCAAACATCGCTTTGTACCACTCAGAACTAAAGGTGATTTGGAGAAACACACTTGGTGATTTGATTATATCCACTGGAATATGTTACACATACATGTACTGTACATGGTTCTGTTCTGCTGACACCGACATAGTACAATCCATGCCACTGTCCTGAATCCTAATATGATCTTTTCAAGCCACCTCATCCTTTCCATGTATCATGTATCATGTCTATAATATGATCTATCAGAACAATGTTATTCAATTCCTTTTCTTTTCCTTATTTGCAGGTTAAATTATAGCATGTCTTAGATAGGATATTTGATTTCCATAATACTTTTCCGATCTTTGCATTACCTGTGTTCTATTATTGCCCCCCTAAAACCCTTTTTTTACACAAAAGAAGTTCTAATGGCGATCTTCTTTTATCCTTGGTGTCGTATAGTTAATACTCATCTTAGGAAGTTGTACTTGTGTTCAATGCAACAGCAACAGGGTTTTGGTTTTTGTGCTGTACAAGAAAGAAGCTGCACGAGTGGAAACAATGCTTCAGAGAAGGTAGCAGATTTGTTTTCATTTCTTCAATTTAATCTCTGAACAATATTTCTCTCCATATTTTTAATCTATATATTTTCTGAAGGGGATGGAAGGCTGTTTCAGTTCATGGAGACAAGGCTCAGCATGATAGAACAAAAGCTTTATCTTTATTTAAAGAAGGGAAATGCCCTTTAATGGTGTGTTTTTTCTATCTCTTCTGTATAATACTATAATTTATTCAGGAATTGTAGATAGGTATGGACTTTGCTTTTTAGATATGGTTTGCTGTTTACTTTATGAGCTAAACCTGAAGACATCTGAGGCATTTTTTGTTTCTTTTCCCAACCTTGCCCAGACACACCAGCTTTGCTAGGCAAGATTGGGCAAGGCAAATCTTGCTAGTGGAGGAATTGCATGTTTGGTAGAGTACTATGATGTACCAATGGGATTATGACTGAATATTGCACTGTAATTCTGTGGTTGAAAGTTTAGAGCAGCTAGTTATGCTACCTTGTATTCTCAGTTTTACTATTTAAAGATCCATTTAATAAAATATAGGTGTTTTATTTAGTGATTCAAAACATTGAAGAAACATGCGGTAAAACCATTGTGCTTTTCTTTTGTGGCGTCATGAATCTTAGGTCAATGAAAACATTTTTGCAAGAATGCAGATTCTTCAAAACATCCATCACACTCTGAAATGATGTGGAATATTGGAGGGTTTCTGATTTTTTGTTTTTTGTTTTTTGCGTCTATGACTTTTCATGTTTTCATCTTAGGACCATTTATCACGACAATGCTATTGTTTGTTTCATTTTGCACTCACTTTTTGTAATACACGCAGATTGCTACAGATGTTGCCTCTCGTGGACTTGATATTCCTGATGTTGAAGTTGTCATTAATTATAGTTATCCTTTGACAACGGAGGATTACGTCCACAGGATAGGAAGAACTGGTCGTGCTGGCAAGAAAGGTGTTGCACATACCTTTTTCACTCAAGCGAACAAGGTACTTGAGTCATTATACCCTTTTTGCATTTGGTGCCTTCTGTTGTTGATGTTATGTTAATTTATAGGCACTTGCTGGTGAACTTGTGAATGTTTTGCGGGAGGCTGATCAGGTTGTCCCTCCAGCCCTTATGAAATTTGGCACACATGTCAAGAAAAAGGTTTGTATTTAGCTCTTTTTTTGTCTGAAATTATCTTCTGTTCATGTGTAGTCCATACCTGTCCGTGTCTTGTGTAGGTATGGATGTTTAGCAACGTCGGTAAGAGTATAGAAAGAAATACATTTGAAAATGCACATAGTTAGAGTATATTCTCAAGAATCACTTTGATGAGATTGTACTGTCTAGTTTTAAAGCCTTTCTGTTGTTGCAAATATACTCCAAATGTGTGGAAATTGGTGGTCACATTTGCTAAAATATGCTTAAGATGCTCTTTAAAGCAAAGACAAACTATTAGCGAGGAGGGATATAAATTATTCTCTCTAAATTCAAGAACTAACCCGGCTTCTTGACTGACTTGAAAAATAGTAAAATACAATTACTTGCGAAATGACTGTCCATAACAATGTTTTCAGATCGTATTATCGAGGCTAGTCGTAAGACCACCGATCAGACGACTAATCACGATTAGTCGTCAATCGGGGTCGATTAGTCGGTCTGATCGGTCTAGTCAATCCGTTAGGTTTTGGGAGTGGAGTATTGCAATAGCTACACTATTGTTTTTCTCATTTGCCAAATGTTGTGAAACTTAATTCTACTATGACCATGGACAAACGTAGAGGATCTCAGGGATTAGTAAATTGTGATTCTACAGCCTGCATTTTTTTTTTGCATCTCACAAGTGCATTTTGAATATGACCTTTTTTTTGCGTTTTTGAGCAAGTGAACATTGCTCAATCTTGGATCTTTTTTAGAAATTTCTTTATAACTTAAATGCCAGGTTTTCATAGGATTTTTTTAGCACATCTTCTATATTTCAATTTTGATAGAACATGCCCTGCCATTTTTAGTACTGGGTGGAATCTGGGAAAAGGAAGTGTCGGGTGGACTTTGTACTCCGAAAGGGCTGTAGTTTCAGCGATACTAATAGTTTCCAGAACTATATGCTTTCTTATATCCAAATGCATCTTAATCAAAGTAAATGTCTATTCTAATTTCTAATACTCTAGTATTGTCTATTGATTTAAAATTGAAAAGGCTGTTATCCTTAAAAGCCCTATAGTTTAGACAGAATGCTTTTCAGTTCTGTAAATGTTAGTAAAGGCTCAATTTACTACAATTGAACAGAATGAACATTAAAGTAGTTTGTATAAAGGGATTTATGATAATTGATAAATGGCCTCTAATTTATGGGCTACCGATTTTTTTTGCAGGAATCTAAGATATATGGATCTCACTTCAAGGAAATCACAGCAGATGCTCCTAAATCCACGAAGATCACATTTGGTGATTCCGATGAGGACTGATCTAATGACAGCTTACTGATTTTTCATCCCTGCTTATGGAAGCTTGATTTCTGGGTTGATGGTGCTATGAATATAATCAGATCAGGCATTTGGAAGATCCATTATCTAAAAAATGGATATAATCAGATCAGGCATTTGCAAGCTGATTGCTGCTACATATGATTAGTGTGGCAGTGGGCAATGCCAAAATATAGCTATCTTGTTTTAGGTTAGTTTATTGTGAGCAGCATTCGGCTTATGTTTTCCTGGACCGTCTTCAGCATTAGCATTAGCATTAGCTTGGCTGTATGTACCATAATAAGCAACATTCTGGTTTATTATGAGCTGCATTCTCATGGAGAGTAGTTAAATTCAATGTGTCCTTAGTACAAGCATCTCGGTTATTGTAATGATGGGCTGGTTATAGGAAAAAAAACAATATGGTTTTCTTTGTTATAGTAAAAACAGACGCTTTTCCCGTATTCGATATTTGGGTCCTATGTTTTGTGTAGGGTTTTGATTTGTCTCCATGTGTTTGAATCAACTTTGTGTTTCCACATTGTGAACCGACCGGTGCTGTTGGTAAGTTGGCTTCAGGCTCTACGTCGAGTTCAGCTCCGAATAGTTTTGGTGCCAATAGGCATAATAAACTCAAAAGAGTGTCGTCAGGTTGAGTTTGAAGCGTATTTTTGTTTCTTGTGCGTGTTCTTTAGGCTTCTGAGTTGATCGATCCTGTATTGGGCACATGGGATGAGCTGCTGATCAGGGTGTATTGGGCACATGGGATGAGCTGCTGATCAGGGATATCTTTTGGGAGAGGATGTAAGGAACATTCTAGCAATCCCTGTACGGCCTCAGTTTGTTGATACTATTGTTTGGCATTTTGATCCGAAAGGCTGTTTCTCAGTTAAGTCTGCATATCATACTTTAGAAGAGGAAGCTGAACAAGGGAGAAAGTGAACAAGGGAGAAAGTTTCAGAGAGGGGGTTCATCAACCGGCTGTCAGGCAACAGAAGAAAGCTTTTGGAAAAAGGTTTGGTGTCTGAAGTGTCCACCAAAAATCAGACAGTTCATATGGAGGATTGCTCATAATAGTCTTGCACTCAAGTTGAATATCAAACGGCGCCACATAGAGCTGGACACAAGGTGTCCAGTTTGCAGAAGGTTGGCTGAGGATGGGGGACACTGTTTTTTGAAATGCAAACTGGTACGTCAATTTTGGAGAGAAATGGAATTGGAAGATGTCAGAAACTTACTGTTAAAAGCGCCAACGTCTAAACAGTTTGTTCAGGCGGTGATGGAGTTGGAAAATGAGAGATGCATAATGGTCTGTATACTTTTGTATAAATGGTGGGATGCAAGAAATAAAGTGAATGCCGGTGAGTCACTGCCACATGTATTGAATCTGAAGTATGTTGTTATTAGTATGTGTGAAGAATTGAAAGAAGAGAAGAGAAGCCTCGATGCTAGGGGGGTCAGTAAGAAGAGATGGACTCCACCGGCTGCAGATGTACTCAAGATCAACTTTGATGGAGGATTCAGATCAGAAGATGGAAGTGGCATTGGGGGATTTACAATCCGCAATCACTTGGGTGAACTAGTGTTGGCAGGTGCTGCAAATATAACCCCGTTACACGATGCCGTAGCTGCTGAAGCTATGGCCTGCCTGTTGGCTCTGGAAGCCGCAGAACATGTGGGTATCTCGCGGATTGAGTTAGAAACAGACTGCAGTGTGCTGAAGAGTGCAATATCATCGCAGAGTGAAGATTTGGCCCCGAGTAGAATTCTATTCCGATGCATTCGTGAGCTCCTCCATGATAATTTTCTCTGTAATAAGATTAGTCATGTTCGTCGTTCTTGTAATTCTAGTGCTCATAGCATCGCTAAGCTTGCGTTGAGTTGGGAATCGGGCGTTTCCTGTGTCTGGAATGAGCCCATCCCAGAGTTTGTAACTCGCCTCACTTCTCGCGATTATGTCGAGACATAGTCTATGAATGAAGGGCCGTAGCGGCCGGGGCTTTGAGATCAAAAAAATAAAGTGTACGTTGTGATTGTAAATTGCGCAGCGAGTTTTTCAGCTGTCTTGATGCTTTACTCTACAAGATGCTTCTGTGTTACATGGAAGTTTCGACATTATAGTGGGACGGCCCTGTTTATTCACATGTTTAACCATAATTATCATTTGTCACCAAGGCTTTTTGAAAGACCCGGTTTCAGAATCTTTGATGATTGCGAGTTTGCCACTAACAGTGGTTGTCAACATCGTATCCGTAGACAGTATACTTTATATTTGAGATGAGAGCATTTCTTGACCACACTGAGTGCCTGTGCGTCGATATCACGCATATGCAGTGCCTGCCATGGTGTTGTTTCAGCTGGTGACCACAAACGGGCTGCGGACCATGTGCTTTCCATCCGACCATGTTATGGACCCCGACAGGGCGCCCTTGGCCGCCGCGTCGCCGTCGCCGTCGTCGTCGTTCTTGCTGCGGGAGAAGGTCACCTGGAAGGCCAGCTTCCTGACGCTCCTGGTGAACTCGAGCTTACTGGGCGTGACCTTGACGTCCAGGCCGGCCGGCGCGCTGACGGCGACCGTGTAGGTGGCTTCCCCCTGCGCCCCGACGTTGGTGACCGCGCGGGTCACCGTCCGGCTCGCTTTGTTGCCGACGAGCCCCGACACGGCGATGGACGGGTAGTTGAGGTCGGAGATGAGGTCCTTGCTGGCGTTGGCCGGGCAGCCGAACCCGGCGGGGAGCGCGGAGCCGGCGACGAGCCTGACCGTGGACGCGTTGTAGCCGTAGTTGCAGAGGAAGCCGAGGTAGTCGTCCTCCCCGGCGTCGTACACCAGCCCGGGGTCCAGCGCGCCCGCCGGGTGCACCTGCCCGGCGCCGCAGTCGTACGGCGTCGCGGCGGGCCCGGCGTCCGTCGTCACCGGCGCGCGCTCGTTGTTCAGCGTCGTCGCCGTGGTCATGATCGCCGACCGGACCGCCGCGGGGCTCCACGTCGGGTTCCACGCCCTGACGGTCGCGGCGGCCCCGGCGACGTGCGGGCAGGCCATGGACGTCCCGGACACCAGGTTGAACTGCGAGGCCTGCTTCTGCTTCTGCCCCGCCGGCGGGAGCGGCGACGACGACGTCGGGATCCACGCCGCCAGGATGTTCACCCCCGGAGCCGCGATGTCCGGCTTGAGCACGTTCCCGGTCTGCCCCGACGGGCCCCTCGACGAGAAGTAGGCCACCACGGGCGCCGGCTTGTACTCCGTCACGGTGGTCGCCGGCGTGATCGTCGCCACCGGCTGGCTGCTTACGTTACATGCATTTCGATCGTGACAGGTACTAGAAGAGATCGATGGCATTGGAGGGTGCTTGATCTAGCTAGCTAGCATAGGAACAAGGACGACCGACCGACATACCTGGCGGAGGCGATGTACTTGTGGATGGTCGCGGCGGCGGCGGAGGTGACCTCCGTCACCGGGAACTCGAGGTAGGCGGTGGCCACCGACCTCTCAGCGTCGTTCACGAGGATGCAGCCCGCCGCCCCGGCGCTCTGGAGCTCGTCCGCCTTCTCCAGCTTGTACGTGTCGCTCTGGTTGTGGTGGCACACCACGATCTTCCCTCGTATCTTGCTGCTGTCCAGCGTGCCGGGCTCACAGTGCCTACATCATGCACCATATTATGCATGGCAGAACTGCAGAAGTGGACGAGAAGAAAGCTGTACGTACGTTCTGGATTTTGATCCGTGAGAGCAACTACTAGTTTACCTTGCTGAGTCAGTGTCAGAAACTGAGCTAGACTTTGCTGCTGCACCGGTGATCAATGGATACTTGGGGGATCTGTCCAGGTTCGAGAAGTTTATAGCTACACCCTGCATATATATATATATATAATAAGATGATACTGATAGAGCTGAAACACCAGAGATCGAGCAGAGCACGATCGAGGTACGTACCTTGACTGCGCTGTTGTTTGCACCCAGCACGACGTCGGACTCGAAGTCGCGGTCGATGGTGGTGGCGGCGACGGTGAGGATCCACGGCGCGGCGTTGACGACGGTGGAGGCGTCCGGGCCGGCGTTCCCGGCCGAGCAGACGACCATGACACCCCTGGCGACGGCGTGGAAGGCGCCGATGGCGATGGGGTCCGCGGAGAAGTCCGGGCGGAAGAAGGCCGAGGCGCCCAGGGAGACGGAGACGACGTCGACGCCGTCGTGGATGGCGTCGTCGAAGCCGGCGAGGATGGCGGACCCCGCGCAGCCGTACTCGGAGCAGACGCGGTACATGGCGACCCTGGACCGCGCCGAGCCGCCCTTGGCGGTGCCCGGGGCCAGGCCGTAGTAGGAGGCGCCGGCCACCGCGCTCCCGGCCGCCGTAGACGACGTGTGCGTGCCGTGCCCGACGTCGTCCCGCGCCGACCCGCCGCCGCCGCCGCTCGGCGAAGGGCCCCGCACGCTGCTGAGGTCGTAGTACCGTGCGCCGATCAGCTTGCTGCATGCATGCGGATGCGTCGCCATCATCAGATAAAGATTAAGGAGAAGAAATGGCGCTCGCACGCGCGCTGACTCAACGTACTAGTTGCAGTTGGATGAGTTGAAGTCGTCCCCGGCCATGCAGAGTCCCTTCCACCGGCCGGGCTGCAGGGGGCCAAAGCCGGCGTCGTTGAAGCTGGGCGACTCGGGCCAGATGCCGGTGTCGAGGAGGCCGATGATGGTGTCCGTGGCCGGAGACGACGTCGGGTCGTCGGCGGGGACGGCGGCCTTATTAGCACCCTTATTACTCTTATTGCTGCCGCGTCTAGCAGGGCCGGCGGCGGCGGCCGTCGTCGTCGTCGTCTGCTGCAGGAAGTCCCAGGACCTGGTGGTGTGCAGCTGGTACACGGGGTCGGCGAAGACGGAGACGACGCCGGGCCTCCGCCGGAGCGCGGCCGCCTCGTCCTCGGACAGCCGCGCCGCGAACCCGGAGAAGCCGTGCTTGTACTGGTGCACCACCACGCTGTCTGCCCTCCGGCCCCTGGATGCAGCAACAGCATGCATGCGTCGTTAGCGCGTGTACGTACGTGCTGCTGTGACGTGTGATGCGTGTATATATTTTTGGATATATATGGACGCCAAAAGGTGTTCGATGACAGTCCACCAGTCACCAGAGCACCCTGATGGCGAAACAAAAAATCAAATTTTGATAGGTGACAGCGGCCGGGAAACACAAACACGTGCATATATCATATTTGAACTATGGAGTACGTAGATGTGTATGAGCTAGTAGTAGTTGCAGAGAGTGTCGACGGCGACGACCTCTTGAGCACCGTGCCGACGAGGCGCAGGTGGCTTTCCAGGAGGAGGTCGGGGGAGGTCCGGGGCGGCACGGCGCCCATGTACACGACGTACACCTGCGCCGCCGACCTCCCGCCGTCGCCGTCGCCGCGGCCTGCGCCAGCGGCGGCCAACCAAGCGAACACGGCGAGCAGCGACCACCACAGCAGCATGGTGTTGGACGGCCTTTGCCGTATAGTACGTATATGCGTTCCTGCTACCGGCCTTGATGGTACCGGCCTCGAGGAGGCCACTGCAGTGCACAACTAACGACGACGCTCGCTCTGCTCTGCTCTGCTCGCCACGAGTTATGCTGCATCGATGTCTGCTTCTTCTATATATAAGCGCTCAGCGGCGATGTCCCGGCCTGTCGATGCAGGCTGTGTTGTGCGGCTGTGGTTGCGCGGGCTCTAGCTCTAGCTCCTAGCTCTAGTGGTGCGGGCACTGCCGGAGCGCACGTATGCCGCGGGCGCGGCGTGCACCGTGAACGCCAGTATTGGAGTGGACGACGACCAGTGCACTAGTGATGAGTGACCACCTTATCTCCCAGACTCGAAGTGGCAGTGGCAGTGCTAGCTAGGCCTAATAAACCTTCTGTGTTGAGTGCCCGTGCCTGCTAGCTATGTATATATAGTACTCCTTTCTAGCTACTACATGCTTGGCTAAAAACAAATCATTCTCTTCAGAATATATAGGTCTGGCGTTTAGTTCATGGCTGAAAAGTTTTTACATATCATATCGGATGTTCGGATACTAATTTAGTTTAATAAGAAAACAGAAACTGTCGGTCGAGATTCGAGAAACAGAAATACCAATCGATTGATTCAGCTAAATACGCCTCGTGTCAAATCAAAACAAATAAAACCACAGCTTGTTGTGTGGCTCCAGAGAAATATGTGTGGCATCGGCGATAACGATTTCTTAGTGCGTGACAATGACGACAGACTTGTAAACCATCAGTTTGTAATATTGCACACTTAAATGAATCCACAAACGCCGATATGGTACAGTACAAATATTTGCCAGTTCACAGTTGACCAAGTGTAGAGCATCTCCAAGAGTCTTTCTAAATCTCACTCTCTAAATCATCATTTAAAGATTCATTTGCATAAAAATCGTTTTCTATATGTTTGCAATCTCTAACAGCTTTTCTATATCTCGCATGCAGTCTAGAGAGCCATTCTCGTCTTCTATTTTTGGCTAGCGAAAAATCCGAAATAGAAGATGGCTATATTTGGACAACCATTTAGATAAGTTGTTGGAGTGTAATTTTTCGTCAAAATCTCTATTCCTAGCATTTAGGAAGAATATACAAAGTCTCTTGGAGTTGCTCTAGCTGTCCACTACTTGGTGGCTATCTATTATATCTCCTTCCTCTGACGTACTACCAAAAAATTCTGATAGAGCGGTGCGTATTTGTTTGAACGGACAAGCTGCTTGGTGGCTATCTCAAGTTTCAGTGGAGGTATACCTAGGCAACGGGCCAGCACGGCACGACACGGCACGATGCCGGGCCGGCACGGCACGGTGTCTACCGGGCCAAGGTGGCATGCCATGCCCTGCGGGCCGTGCCTCACCGGCCTGCGGGCCTGGCCTTCGGCCCAGGCACGGGCCTGTGGGCCGTTTTTCGGGCCGTGCTGGCCCGTGAGGCACGGCCAAAAAAAAAACGGGCCGTGCCAGCCCACAGCCCGTTACACAAAAAACAGCTCCAAATATACATCTCAAACCATTTTTTTCATCAATGAGCACAATTTTGACCAACACAAACAAATCACAGATGAAGATAACAGATTTAAATATCAAAATGAGCTATTTTGTGCAATGCTGCCTCATTAAAAACCTACCTAGGTAAAACTCACCCTTGTGAGAAACCCTAGGTAGGAAAAAAGAGTGCAACCAGCTCTAAATGTCTTAATCTTAAGATAGTAATTACAGACCATTGTTCAAATGTTCAAATAAATACTAAGAAAGTGAGTGAGGGACACATCCACTCTCAACTCACACAAAAGTACTCCACCACTCCTTAACAGCCAATGCCACCCTCAGCCACCAGATGCCTCATCTTCAACTTCTGGTTCATCCAGGAATAGATTCTCAAATGCATCTTCAATTTCCTTGGTATCAGCAGCTTCATGTTGTTCTCTCTTCTCTCCTAGCTCCCAGTCCTTCAGCAAGGTTAGCATCTCAACATGTTCTGGTTTCAAGCTTCGGCGCCGTTCTTCTAGGACCCTCCCTGCTAAACTGAAACAAGACTCTGAAGAACAAGTGGAAACAAGAACTGACATGATATCTCTGGCCATAATAGCCAGGATGGGATATGTTAGTTTGTGGTCTTTCCACCACAGGAGAATGTCAAAACCATCCTCATAAGAAGTTATGCAGTCGCTGTCCAAATAGCTTGAAAGTTCAGAAGTAGTAGAGTGAGTAGAAGAACAGGCAGTGCTAGTGGAAGGACCAGACAGACCTGATCCTCCAAATATTACCCCAAGCCTGTTTTCTCTTACCAGTGGGTGGTGTAGGACCAGCAACCCTTTCTGACCTGGTTGCACCAAACTTTCTCAAATATTTCTCAAACATTTTAAGCAACTCAGTTTTCAAATCAACATAGTAAGTAGTGTAATCAGTACCAGTATATTCACTAAGTAAATGGAGGACCCTTTGCATACCTCTGAGCTTAGTTCTAGGGTCAAGAATGAATGCAAATGAGTACAAGAGAGGAATGTCCTTCCAATACTTAAGAAATTTATGCTGCATAGGGTACACAAAGGGTCTCAGACTAACATCCCTTTCAGATGCATGCAAATGAGTTGCAATCTCCAGAACATGGTGCATCGACGTCAATCGCCGGCTGTGTTCCGCGGGTGACGTTGTCAAACACCGCAAAGGGGTCCCGACCGTCATCGTCATGCTCCGGGGATAGCCCAGCCGCGACCAAATCATCGTCACCAGTCACAGGGAACACGACATCGTCGCCGTGCGGGTCATACGCCATGGGGCCCTCGGCCGCAGACGGCTGTCCTCCGACACCGTTCCTCAACGGTGCGCGGCCACGGCTTGGCCGCGGTGCCATTGCCCTTGCCCATCGTCCGTCTACGCCACCAAGGCTAGTTGACGATGAGGCATCGACAACAGACCTACGCAAAAGGAACAAAAAACAAGAAAAGGATGAGAAAAACAACAACAAAATCAAAGCACAATAGCTAGAAAGCAACAGATCTAGAAGCTAGGGTTAGGGTTAGGGTTAGGGTTAGGGATGGCACTTGCCTGCGCAACCGGAGCCCGGCGCCGGAGAAGACGAGGGCCACACAAAGGCAAGACGGGATTAAGCACGGCGAGCAACGGCGGAACAGAGACGGGGAGGCGGACTCACATGTTCGTCGATAGGACAGAGGAAAAGGAGTAAAAAGGAAGAGAGAGAGAGAGAGAGGCAGAGAGCAGGGAACTCAGGGAGAGGTGCTGGAGCGGCGACGATGTCACCGGATCGAAGGACGACGGTCGGACTGGCGGCGAAATGGACGAGCGGCACAGGCGTAGATGGATCGGCAAGAGAAGACGAGAGGAGTGTCGCGGGCTTGCGGAGTTGCGGCGGTCGGGAGGATGGAATGGCGTTAGGGTTAGGGTGGGCGATGCGGTGGCGGTGGGAAGAGGTTATATACGGGGAGGGGGAGTTCCTTTGGGCCGGCCTGCTCGCCGTTGGGGGTGCGGGCCTCGTCGTGCCTACCCCCATTTAGCGGGCCGGGCCGTGCCGACCTGTGGGCCTGGGGTGCGGCCCAAGCACGGCCTGCACCCCCGGGCCGTGCCAGCCCGGGCCCATTGACCATCGGGCCGGGCCGGGCTAGGACCGGGCCAAAAGAGCGGGCTCCATGCCGGGCTCACGGGCTCGGGCTGCATGCCCAAGTATAAGTGGAGGAGGATCAAGTTTAATTTGGTGTTACCTTAGTTGGTCAACGATGTTAGCCTATCTGGAAGTCTAAGTAACACTCGAGTGTTTTTGCCTTATTGAACACACAAATTTTGCGTCCGTCGGATCTGCATCGCGCGTCTGTGCTCTCCCCGCACCGTTTGGTCTTCTTTGTTCGGCTAACGTGTGGGTCCCACTTCTGGCGAGTACTGTTCGAAACTATCGGGAGTCCCGCCTGTTTGTCTTCTCTGAGTCACGTGCATTTCCATTTCACGTCTGTTCCCCTTCTCTCCTCCCTCATCCCTAGCGATTTAGGCGGCGAGGGCGACGACCGCGGCGATTTGGACGGCGAAGGCGACGCTCTCCGTCCTGGGGTGGCGGCTGCTTCATCGGCGACCGCTGTGAGGATCTCTATGCCGGTGTTGCTCCTCCTGCCGGGCGATTCGCCTTCTTCGTCGGCTACGGCGGTGACGCTCTCCGTCCCGGCGTCGTGTCTGCTTCCTCATCGTCTGCAGCGGCGATTCTCTGTCCCTGCGGTGGCTACTTTCGCGCAACGGCTTCGACGTTGTCTCTAGATTCAGTCAAGTTCCTCTTCATTTTTCTCCTATTTGTAGCTTCGGTTCATCTTCATGGTTCTAGGGTTTTGCACCTTAGTGTGCGTGCTGTGATCTGATTTGGGTGTCCATTGATTTCAGTGATTGTTGGTGTGTAGGGTTCGAGGGTTTGTTGTAGATCTGTGTTCGTCGTCTTTGTTTGTGTCTCCTCCCAATCTTTGTAGATCTTGTAGTGTGAGTGCTGGAAGTAGAGGTCAGTTGAGCCGTGCGGACAGGAGTTCTGCACGCCGCCCCGGACCCAGAGACGGACATGTCGCCGTCGACGCACCCTGCAAGGAAGTGAAGGGGGTAGGTCATGAGATCATGAGTGGAAGGGGGAGGGGAGTGGTCCTGTTTTCATCCAGTTGTTCTATACTGAATGCAGAGCATGAGTTGTTCAGTTACTGAGGTTTAGGCTCTGGTCCTCATATGAAGCCATGCTACAATTAGTTAAAAATCTGAATGGAGAGCATGAGTAGTTTATGCAGAGCATGTGCTGTAAATAGGGTGGTATTGGGGTTTAAGTTATGTTTTGATTTGATTTATGTCAGGTATTGTGGATTTCTGAATTTGTTGTTCAGTGGCACTGATAGTACTAGATAGTGAAAGAATTTGTTGTGCAGTGCATGAGTAGCAAAAATCTGAATGTTGTTCACACTGATATGTTGATGAAGCATCTATTTTTGCCTTGTTGACGTGCAGTGCCACTGATAGTACTGAATGCAGAGAATGCGTTGTTCAGTTATCTTATTCAGTTATACATATGTAGAGTCTATCTTGTTGGATCCAGTGGCTAGCTCATCTTTTTTTTTTCAAGGCTTGAGTAGTATTTTGTCTTGTTTGTAAAGTTCTTTGTAGTCATATAAAATAGATGCTAATAATTTTAGGTTCTGATAAACTGAACAGTACTGTACATCTTTATGATTTGTTAGGCTTGTCTTCAATCCAGTATGACCATGTATCTGATGATGCTATGTGTTTCAGGCTGAGTTGTTCTCTGAAATTGTTGGGATTATTGTGATTGGACTGATTAGTTCATTACTTGTCAACCTATCAGTTAACTGATATCAGGCAATTGTTAGTTATTGTGATTTTTTTGTTGTCTTTGTCTAATTACATATTACATTTTTGTTGTGGTCTTCATATAGAAATAATAGAATATGGAATATTGTTAATTATCTTTGTGGCTTGAGGAAAATTGTAGATTGCACATACTGTAATTGCAATGAACGAAACATGCAATTTTAGTAAAAAGTATATGCAAAGAGGGGCCCATAGTAAGGGCATTATTAGTTACATTGTCCTATATATATTTTTTCTTCTTCTTTTTGCAGTCTGTTTTTAGGAGAGATGGAAAGAGAGCATTTGTCACGTCAAAGGAGGGGCCCATACATGAACAACCGTCTTTGGTTGGAGAGTGGGCTTGCAGCTTCAGAACCTCCTCCTGAGCGTTTGCGTGCAGTTTCAGAACCTCCTCCTAAAACTCAGCCACTTTTACCTGAAGATATTGAAGTTAGTGGATATAGCTATGTCAAGTATGAAGAAGTTCCAGAGTTTCATGGCCCTGAAAAGATAAATGGTTGACTGGAGTGGACCTTGATGAAAAGTGCAGCATTTGCTTGATGAAGCTTTCAGAGCCATTTGAAGATGATGTGTATAATTGTTTATAGTTGGTTGAGGAGAACCTTCAGGCCATGCCATGTCATCATACATTCCATAAGGATTGTATCTACAAGTGGTTGAGTGAAAGTCCTACGTGTCCTGTTTGTCACTGGAGGCCCCCTGAGTTGAGTGAAGAAAAGAGAGAGGAGTAGGGTACTAGGACATAATCGTTATTTGTGTATTAGAATTGTTGAAGTTGAAGTTTTTATTGATGTAAAGTTATGTTTAAGAACAATATTATTTGACGTTAAATTTTAAGAATATAACCATATATCTTGTTGTTTGATTGGATCAGCTCTGGCCCTCCTGGCCTTTTGCATTTCTATGTTTCATTTTCCAGGTTGCAGTATATCTTTTGATGATGACCTTTGGTCCAGCTAGCTGATTGGTTAATCTGATCTATTTTGTTGTTTTAGTGTAGATCCGTGTTCGTCTTAAGCGAGAAGGAACTACTATCAGGACAACCTATCAATTAACTGCTATCTGGTAAGTCTTACTTATTTTGATTTGTTACTTGTCTTTGTCTCATTATCAACATAAATTAATTTTATTAACAACATTATATATGTGTTTGTACTGGTATTTGTGTAGCTATGGATTCTGAAGAGTATTGTGCTGCTGAAAGTGAGCATGAGTTCTCAACAGATAGTGAAGAGGAGATGAACTCTGATTCAGTGGACATTGTTGAGGTAGTAGGTTTAGTTTTTGTTTGTTTATTTAGTTGTCTACTACAGTTAAACATAGCATATGTATGTTGAAGTTTGTTTTGATTTTTCAGGAATCAAATGGTCCAGATAATGATGATGTTTGTACTGCTGAGATGTTGAAGACTTTCAAGCATGTTCAACATGTTTTTGCTGGAGTATGTTTTCCAACAATCTTTTATTGGAATGTGAATTAGTACGTTTATGTAACTTTATTATAATTGTTTATTTCAGTTTGCTAAAATTGTTGAGAAGAAAGTGAAGACAAGACAACCTAGAGTGCATGCTCGTTCTTCAAAGGTTAATTATGTGTTTTTTTTCGTAACACTTTGAAGGAAACTGTAGTAGGCTAATTATATATTATAATTTTTGTTTTTAAATTTGTTTGTAGAGGTCAACAACTTTGAGAGGCAGAGGCAAAGCGAAGTCCTGTGGTGCTGCATCTACATCAGAAAGAGCAGGCAGTAGGTTCAACAGCAAATATTTTGGAGAAAAGATAATAGCAAATTTGGATGAGCGGAAGAAGAAGATTATTCGCGATCATGGTTTTGGTATTTTGCTAGAATATGCTGTTATCATGAAGAAGAAGGCTCTCAGACAGAGGTGCTTGAATCAGAAGGTGGTTTGTAAGAATTAGAGAAATGTGGTGCTTCTCAGTCAACTAAAATTCTTCCTTCTGCTAACTCATCTGTTGAAGGTATATGGATTATTTTGTGTTCGTTTGTTTGATCCCAGTGATAAGATTTTTTATTCCTTGTATAAAATATTTTAATAATGTGCAGAATCAGGTGCAAGTAAAGGGAAGAGAAGACAAATTGTAGCACCTGAGGCATCTGAAATTTTTTCTTCTCAAGACGGTGCAGTTCAAGGTAGTTGAAGTGCTCAATGAGTTGGCTGTTGATTCTGTTTGCCATAATTATTTGTTTACAATTTTTTATGCGCATCTTTAGTTACAAAGAAAAAGAAGAGGAAAAGCAGCAGTTTGCACCTTAGCCCTGACATTGATCGGAAGATGCAGTTGAGGATGTCTACAAGACTTTCCAGATCAAGTCCAGTATCTGGAGCTGGAGCTACTGCAGAGAACCCTCTTATTCTTGAAGATGTCTCTCCACAAAAGGGTAAGTGTGCAATGAAAGAGAGGAATATAGGCAGTTTATCTTCAATGCTTAGTATTTTTAGCCTTCAATGCTTTTTGTTTTTCTATATTTTAGTTGCTGAATCCAAGATAGGTGGGAAGAGGAAAGAAAGTACACTTGAATCTTCAATGCCTGCCACTGCATCACGTAAGTGTCGACGTGCAGTTAAGAAAAAACTTGTCAGATCGCCACTTAGCTGTGCGGATGCTGGTAATGCTTTTGGTGATAAAGCTGAAAGTGCTTCTACTTCTGTTCGTCCATCTTCAGTGAGTGACTATGCATGTTTCAATTTGTAAAAGCTTTATTTTCTTTTTGATCTATTCATGGTAGTCAATACTAATTTTACTTGTTCCATTTACCAACATGTTGTTGTCCCATTGGTGTGTACAGTTGAGGTTGTTCGAAATCATGTCTTCATTCACTAATTGTGACCATATCTAGGTACTGTCTGCATGTCTTGATTTGCTAATTGTAAACATGTGACGCTGCTAGACTTATGCTTAGGTTGTTGCTGCTGCTCATCATTTTTTGCGTTCCTTTGTTCTTACGTAGTTAATAAACTCATAAATTATTATCTGAAAAATATTGGTAAACTTTAGTTTGATTGATATATGAGTTGTTTGTATTCACAGTAAATAATTGCAATTAGGATTAATGTAAATTGCAGGTATTGAGTAGTGCAATTTTAGTATTTAGGAAATGCAATAAATAACCTATACACTTTTACTTTGGTTCACGTGCCTAGTCCTCAGTTGGTAATTGTCTATTTATTTATAGTTGAATGAGGAGGTCATAAATTTAGGAGGAAAAACACTTGCTCATAAATCTTCGTCCAAAAGGACTCCTTATTTCAATAGTCCTAGCATGCCTTCGTTCAGGATTCTAGAAGATGAAGATGATTTGGGCAACTATGTTGAAGATCCTAGACTTAGGCGCCCTATTGGTAGTGGAGTTCACTGTGAGGTAAATGTCATAATATTTATTTCTGTGGTAATTGTTGATGGTGCATGTGCGTATTCATTGTCTGTACCCTTAATTATTGTCATTTATTTGGATTTTTCTTTAGGTGCAATCTGAAAGCCATTTTCATTTCTAATTTTGTGCTGGAGCCGAAGGATTTGTTGTTGTTGTTCCTATCATGGAACAACATCACAATAATGTTGCAAATGTAAGATTCTTTAGCAGCATAGTAGGAAAATTGTGTTTGAAATCTTTCAAATGTTGTGTCCTAATATTATGTTATCCTGATGTATAGGAATGTATCACTATGGAATCTTTACCTTGGACCGAATATGATAGTACTGATGCTTCAACTAGTGTTCCTCCTGCAATGAATGAGACAAGTGCTACTGGAGTTAATCAGACTAGTGCTGCTGCAGAAGATGAAGATGCTATTGAGCCAGTACCACTTGCTGTTGTTGTTCCTCCTGGAGTACGACAAGATTCCTTGAATTGGGGTTTCTAGTTTAAGCAAGTTGCAATAATTTGGTGGTTTTTCGATTAGCCTGTGTCCTCTATTAGATGAGGAATGGTCGTAGCTGGGTAACTGATGTAATATTAACTATTATGAGTAGTTGGATGAGGGATGTGTGTATCCAAAACAATGACAATGCATTCGACATGGATGTATAGTGTGGTTGTTGGTGTTGATTTGTTTTGTAGATTTTTTTCTTATGACCACTTATATTCAGCCTCTTTGAACAATTTTATTTGCTTTTCTGAATTTTTCAGGTACCTTCTGACACACCAAGTCCGATGCATGAAGATGTTTCAAATGTTCATGAGACTTTTTTGTCTTCAAGGAGTAATGGTTCGTGCAATGGCTCTGGCTTCTTATTCAACCAAGATGCTGCTGAAGCTTCATATCAGTGTTCCAGCTATAAGATTACAGTTCATCGCCCAAGGAGGGTTGTCATCCCAAGCAAATTCAAGCTGAGCCCTTATATCAAGCCCCATGCTAATATTAGAGTGTCAAGTCTTGAGGCCGATGTCTATGATGTTGTGTTGAGGTTGTCTGAAAGTGAATTCTCAGAGTAAGTTCTAGTCATTATAGTGGCTTGTTAGTTGTTGATGCTTTAGAAGCATGTGGATAACTATTTTGCTTTTTGTTCTTTGCAGTGTTGCAGTGATTGACTATGGACATGTCATTGTTAAGTTTAGTGCGCTTGGAAGTTCTCTGAAACCAGATGGCAAGGTTAATTATTTTGTAGTTAATGCACTGTACAAACTCTTATTCCATAAGAGACATCCCAGGACCTCTTTGAAAGGTCCTAAATGGCTAGAGGGGGGGGGGGGGGTGAATAGCCTAATAAAAATTCTACAAAAACACTTAGAGCAACTAGTTAGACAATTACAAAGCGAAGCTTTTTGCTCTAGCTCTACTAAGTGTTGCAAGCCACCTATCCAACAATTCTAGTAACCTATAATCACTATGGCACACAAAATATATGTCACTACTCTCTAAAACAATGAGCTAGATATAAACTAAATACTAAGATATCTATGATCGAAAGCACTCAACAAGAACAATAAGTAAAGAACTTAAAGTAAATGCTGAAAGTAGAAGAACACTAAGATAAATGAAGGAAGACTTGAAATTATACCAGAGACTTGGAAGATCCTCTATTACAACTCCAACTCTTCTCTTCTACACTCTCGCTCTCACTCTAAGTCTCTCAACTAGAGTGTTCCTTCACCAGAGCTTCGCTTACAAGAGAGTGGGACTAATGAGGTGAGGTCTGAGTACAAATGAGCTCGGGGGGTCCTATTTATAGCCTAAGGGACCTAGGGGGGTACTTATGGACCTAGGGTTATGTCAGGGGGGTGAGTGTGGTGGCGGGCGCCAGCCCTAGGTGGCGGCCGCCACCCCCTGGCCCTTGGATCCACCGCCTCTTCACCAACGACATCCAGGAGGTCCTCCAAGTTGGTTTGGGGTCGGTTAGGGTTGTCCAATAACCGTTACATGGGCAATTAGGCCATGATCCATGTGACGCTGCTTCTTAGCCCTTGGATGAACCGACTTAGGTGAGCAACGGCTGCAAAAGAGTGTGGCATGCCTCCCCTGGATCAGTGACGTGGCAGGGGAGGAGTTTGGGCTTCTCCCCCCTGGCGGTCGCCAGCTAGGGGTGGCGGGCGCCACCCCTCCTTGGCCCAAAGTGAGCCCAGGCAAGTGGGCTTGCTTCCTGGTGGGTCCATTTGGTCATTTTTCTCAAAAACCCTGCAATTTCCTACATTCAAATAAAAACTCAAGGACAAGTGGAAATCGTTAGTTTATAAAAGGTTTTTGGTTGATTTTAGGTCCTTGTGTTGCGTTATATGACCTTGTTGATGCTAAGAATATGACACTTAGTGAGCGTCAACAAGCTCCCCCAAGCTTACCTCTTGCTCGTCCTCGAGCAAGCATGGACTTGAATAATCTTGGAAACTCTGTGTCTTTGTTGTGTATGCCCATATTATTTTCATCACCATGGAATTGGTAGCCTTCCCTGCACTCAAGATTAGAACAAAAGACCAGCAAGAAAGAAGGTTTGTCTTTCCCTTGCCTATTTTGCTAATCAAGATATGTGGAGTTTTTGCAAGTTTTGTTCAAAAGAAAGCATGCTTAGTAACTTCTGTGGCTCACTCAATCACTCATATTTGTATGTGGAAATGGAAGAATTATCCTCTCACTAAGACTTTATGTGGGGTTTAATGGGTAGGATAAAAGTGAGCATGCAATGCTAGCATAATTTTGCCAAGTTAGACAAATGGAGCAAAGGAGCAACAAGTCATAGGTTCAGACCAAGAATGTGCAAGTGTGTGGTATTTATTGTGGCTAATACTTTCATGGCATTTCTCCTTTCTATCTCATTTGTGGGATCATGGCTATGAATGAGAGCATTTGCTCTTTTGGATATTCTCTTCTTTCTAGAGCACTTGCTCTTTTGAATATTCTTTTCTTTCTAGAGCACTTGCTCTTTTGAATTTTCTTTCTAGAGAACTTGCTCCTTTTTTTTGAATGAATGATTATAGCCATGTCCCTGAGATTTCATTATGGAGCATGATATTTTGCCATGAAGTATTCCTAACAATGAATGGAAATAAAGGCATGTTGTGTGCGTATTCTCAGTGTAAGAATAGCACTATATAGGTGGGTGCAAGTGAATTCCTTCGTCTAAAGATATGACAAGTTTCTCTACCATGACTATCAACAAAAGTCTAACTAGCTCAACACTAACATGCAGCAAGTGGAAGCTCCTACTCTAAAAGTAAAAATTATTTGGCTCTGGTAGGACTTTCTTTGCCACAGAAGCACTTAGAGCAAGTTTTTAAATTTTTCAAAATAATTCCTCCACAAACTTGACTTGCTCAAGTCAAAGTAGAAACTTACTTCCCCTTTACTTAGTCTAATGCTCATGTCTCAAGTTTAGTTCTAGCATACGTTCCTCCATGATAACTCTAATGCATGGCATATATTTTTATTTATTAGAAAGACTTACGATGAGAGCGTTTCATTTATTGCTATTTATTTATTATTTTTTTAACTACAAAATAACTAAGATAAAACTCAAATTTAAATTACTAAAATAAAAATAAAACTGACAGTAATAAAGATGGTAGTGATACTTACCTCTTTGACGGGGGTCCTCCCCCAAGCTGGCTGTTCACGGTGGTTGTGGATGAATGTAGGCACCGATGAACCTTGATGTCGGGTGTTTTTCCGGTCGCGGTGTGAACTGGAATTTCTCCTCCTTTCCACTGATGTGGAGCTGAATTTCTCCAGCTCCTACATCAATGGTGGCTTTTGCAGTGCTCAGAAATGGCCGTCCCAAGATCAATGGCGTCCGGTGGTCGGGATTAATATCCAAAACCACAAAATCTACCGGGACAAAGAGATTCCGGATTTTCACCGGAATATTCTCTGCTATTCCCGCGGGATATCGGATCGATTGATCGGCTAGCTGCAAACACATAGAAGTAGGGGACAAGGTATGATGATTTAATTTATCGTATATTACCTTGGGCATGACGCTGACGCTTGCTCCCAGATCACAGAGTGCATGCTCGAAGTGCTGCTCTCCAATTGAACATGCGATCGTTGGGTTTCCTGGGTCCTTCTTCTTTTCTGGGAGTTGGTTTAAAATGACCGCACTGCAATCTTTGGTCAATTTAACCACATCCCTACTTGGAATTGGTTTCTTCTTATTGAGAATGTCTCTCAAATATTTTGCATAAGTTGGAACCTGCATAGCGTCAATAAATGGCACATGTATATATAATTTTTGAATTACCTCGACGAATTTCTTGAATTGGTCGTCTTCCGTTGGATTTCTGTTTCGATCTGGAAAAGGTAATACATGTGTATCATAGAATTCATGAGGAGCAGTTCGTACCTTGGATGAAGGTTCAGCTGGGGTCTCCTCTTCTTCGTCATCCTCAACATTAACAATATTTTTCTTTGCAGCAGTATTACTACTAGGAACCAAATTACGATGAGGTGGATCACGAGTGGATTTACCACCTCTCGTGGTTACAGCTTTTACCTCCTCATAGTATTTAATTTGAGATTTAATGTTATCTACTTTTTGCTCTAATCTCTTATTAAAATTAATTTGTTCCTTAAATGCTTCAGAAAAATCTTTCAGTTTAGCATAAATTCCTTCTAACATTTTATCATGTTCAATTAATTTATTATTTATGCTATCATTAATTCTACCTTGATTAGAAACTAATTTTCCAATAGGAGAATTAAATACGGAGGTTTGAGGGCATACCTTTATTATTCCATTGTTGGATCATTGGAATTGGAGGTTCTCCGTAGCCACCATTATTAAGAAGGGATTTGACATCCTCTTTCTTAATTTCTGCTTGACCTTCACTTGACGAAGCGGCTCTTTGCTTGGCGTAGTACTCCTTTGCAGCACGATCTCTCTTCTCATTTATTCTTTGCTCTAGCAACTTTACCAAAGTTTGCAGGGTAACAGAATCAGCTTGCTTAATTTCAGACATACCTCTAGCACGTTTTTCTGTCCATCCTTGATTCGCCACCATTGTCTCGATCAGTTTGGTTGCCTTCTCTACAGTGAGAGAGAGGTATGCACCTCCGGCGGCAGCATCAATGTGTTGTCGAGATTCTTGTTGGAGTCCATTGTAGAAGCTCTGGATCAAGTACCAGTCCTGCATACCATGGTGAGGACAGTATTCAACATACTCTTGTAGTCTCTCCCAAGCTTCGGTGATTGTTTCTTCGTCTCCCTGTCCGAAGTTGGAAATCTTGCTACGGAAAAGAATAGTTCGACTTATCGGGCAGAACTTGTTGAGGAATTGATCCGCGCATCTCACCCACGTCAGCAGGTGTCCAGAGTTGAAGAGGAACCACTGCTTCGCTTTTTCCACTAATGTAAATGGAAAAAGACGAAGTCTGATGGCATCCTGCGAAACTCCCTGCACAGAAATTGTACTACATATCTCCAGAAAATTCCGGAGGTGAGCGTTGGCATCCTCGGAAGGTTTGCCATTAAATGCAATAGCTTGAGCCATACATATTAAGTGAGGTTTAAGCTCAAAATCTACATTACTAGTAGAAGGTAACACTGGAATGTGAACAAGAGTAGGCATGGAATACTCACAGAGTGTTTTGGTCGACGTCGATGTTGATTGATCGTTGGAGCAGCTTGGTTCGTCAGTCACTTTTGACTGGGATTCTTGTCTTGACGAACTCCTCTCATGAAGCTCCAGGTTCTTCCTCGGAGGAGTGAGATTAGCTCTCGCTCTCCTAAGAATGGCCTCAGGATCTTCTTGATAGTCGCTCGGAAGATTGAATCCGGCCATGACTACTTGAACGATCGCAAACAACGAACAATATATATACCCGCTAGAACTACGGGGGTTAATTCAATAGAAATCGCAAAGAATTAATTCTAGCCAATTGCTTCCCCGGCAACGGCGCCAGAAATGCTTGTTGACTCTTGCTAACGTCGTCACTAGGAGTAGACTATGGAATCTATCCCCGGCAACGGCGCCAGAAAGGTTTGTTGATACTTCTTAATGTAAGAAGTATAACTAACTATTCGTATGACTATTGGTAGGTTCCGCAAGCGCACAGAATAAGTCTATTGTAGCACTTCACCCGGGAGTAACCGAGTATCGTATTTATTTCCACAGGGAAGCTACTATGGCAGAACTAACACTAGGACCGCTATGAACAACTGGTGATTCTAGCAGGGTTAATCGAAATGTGTGAATGGGGGTTGGTTTCTACTACTACTAAAAAGAAAGAAAGACTAACTACTACTAAACTAAATCGGCGGGGTCTGGCCGATGAACAGATTAATGTTTTCCTACACACTTATGATCACAACTAACTTAGCAATAAAGGTTTTATCTAGTTCTTCGAACCGTACACACCCTCTGGACTATTTACCTCAGACGTGCACAACGAGGTTTATGATTTAAGAACTAACCCAACTACGTGGTGGAATTCAAGGCTCCCAGGGCTGTCACCACCTGTTTGCTACCATAGCTATCCGGGGGGCTAGCCACAAACTAAGGTATAACTAGTCTAAGCACCGCGCTTACACTAATATGTACTACTCTAATCTTGCGTCCAAAACTAGAGCACTGATTACTCAGCGAAGAACCCAAACTAGATATAAACTAAATACTAAGTTATCTATGATCGAAAGCACTCAACAAGAACAATAAGTAAAGAACTTAAAGTAAATGCTGAAAGTAGAAGAACACTAAGATAAATGAAGAAAGACTTGGAATTATACCAGAGACTTGGAAGATCCTCTATTACAACTCTAGCTCTTCTCTTCTACACTCTCGCTCTCACTCTAAGTCTCTCAACTAGAGTGTTCCTTCACCAGAGCTTCGCTTACAAGAGAGTGGGACTAATGAGGTGAGGTCTGAGTACAAATGAGCTCGGGGGGTCCTATTTATAGCCTAAGGGACCTAGGGGGGTACTTATGGACCTAGGGTTATGTCAGGGGGGTGAGTGTGGTGGCGGGCGCCAGCCCTAGGTGGCGGCCGCCACCCCCCTGGCCCTTGGATCCACCGCCTCTTCACCAACGGCATCCAGGAGGTCCTCCAAGTCGGTTTGGGGTCGGTTAGGGTTGTCCAATAACCGTCACATGGGCAATTAGGCCATGATCCATGTGACGCTGCTTCTTAGCCCTTGGATGAACCGACTTAGGTGAGCAACGGCTGCAAAAGAGTGTGGCATGCCTCCCCTGGATCAGTGACGTGGCAGGGGAGGAGTTTGGGCTTCTCCCCCCTGGCGGCCGCCAGCTAGGGGTGGCGGGCGCCACCCCTCCTTGGCCCAAAGTGAGCCCAGGCAAGTGGGCTTGCTTCCTGGTGGGTCCATTTGGTCATTTTTCTCAAAAACCCTGCAATTTCCTACATTCAAATAAAAACTCAAGGACAAGTGGAAATCGTTAGTTTATAAAAGGTTTTTGGTTGATTTTAGGTCCTTGTGTTGCGTTATATGACCTTGTTGATGCTAAGAATATGACACTTAGTGAGCGTCAACACAACCCTCTTGGGCGGTACTACCGACCCCCTGGGCGGTACTACCGACCACACACAGAAAACTTCGTTTTCTTCTCTGTGTTGATCCAAAACACTACAAACAATTTCTCCTTTGCAAATGTGCTAACACCAACAAGTGTACATCATCATATGCATGTGTGTTAGCATTTTCATAATCATTTTCAAAGGATTAGAGGTTAGCACACTAGGTCCTAATGCATATGCATGTATGAATTCACCTAGTGGCACTTGATAACCGCAATCACCGAGATAGTCCCCTCTTAATAGTATGGCTATCTATCCTAAACACACTCACACCCTCTATGGTGTCTTGAGTGCCAAAACAAAATCCCTATTTATACCTTTGCCTTGATCTCCATAGGGGTTTTGCTTTTCTCTTCTTCTCTTTCCAAAATGTGGAGCACTTGATCTATCTTTTGGTCATCACTACCAATACCATGATCATCATCTAGCTCCCGCACTTGGTGTGTACCAACCTAGCTCATAACCACTTCATGACAAAGGTTAGTACCCTAGGTGACATCAATTACCCAAAACCAAACAAGGACTTTCAATCTCCCCCTTTTTGGTAATTGATGACAACCTTTCACAAAGATATGTATTTGAAAATTTGAGTCACCTTTTTGTTAGTATTAGCTCCCCCCTACATATGTGCTATAGTGTTTGGTTCAAGTTCGGCACATATGCATAGAGAAATGTGGGAGAGTAATACTATCGAATGATGCTAAGGTGTAAAGAATGGACCTTTGAAGCGTGATACCAATTGGAGTTGCCAATGTATACCATCCTTAGCACCATGGTTAGCTAGACTTACAAAAAACACTAGATACCTTATGAGATCAACATTATATGAAAGGCTCTAGTACCACTTGTAAGAACAAAATTATATCTAGCTACCACCTATGCATGCTAGTTTGCAAATCATCATTCAAACTCTATTTCTAGCATACACCACACAAGCATGGATATCAAGTTAAACAACTTGTACAATGCAAGCAAGCATATGAACATGCACAAATCAAATGCAACAACCAAGTTCATGAGCTTGCTCCCCCTACTTGTGTGCTAAAAAATCATTTTCAAAGTTTTTGATCCCTTCATTTTATCTTTGTTACTCTCTCTCCCCCTTTGTCATCTATTTCCATAAAAGGTTTGCATAAAATAGTTTCAAATTGTTGAGAGAGAGAGGTAGTTCTTCCACATTTGGTTCAATCTAGTTCATTTGCATGAATCATTTAACACGGTTTGCTCTAGAGTAAGCTTCTTCACACATCTTGCAATGGTTATCTTACTCACGTTGGTTAAAAGTTCCATTACTCATTCTCTAGATTAAACACTAGGATTGCAAGCCCAGAAACATGTCATATGTTACCACTAGATCAAGTACGGCATAGAAACAATAGTGGCATCATACAATCATCAAAATCATTTTATTTCCATGAAAGAGCCTAATGATTGTGAGGAATGTCTAGATGCACTAAACATGTTCCTAGCAAAGTATGGATGCATATGCCAATCAACTTTTACCTTGCTTTGTCGAAGGAGAGGCATGCCATATAAGTGGGGGTGCATCAACACATATTTGAGAAGTCAAGTATGTTCAATTCATTCCTTAGCTTGCAAAACCTCTTCTCATCAAGTGGCTTGGTGAATATGTCAGCAAGTTGATCATCGGTACCAACACTCTCAATTGAAATATCACCCTTTTGTTGATGGTCTCTTATGAAGTGGTGCCTAATGTCAATATGCTTTGTCCTTGAATGTTGCACGGGGTTGTTTGTGAGCTAAACCGCACTCTCATTATCACATAGCAATGGCACTTGTTTGAATTTGATTCCAAAATCATCCAAAGTTGCTTTCATCCAAAGTAACTGAGCACAACAACTACCAGCGGATATGTATTCGGCTTCGGCGGTTGAAAGTGCCACACTATTTTTCTTCTTTGATGACCATGACACAAGTGATCTTCCCAACAATTGACATGTGCCCGATGTGCTCTTTCTATCAATCTTGCAACCCGCATAATCGGAGTCTGAATATCCAATCAACTCAAAGTTTGACCCCTTTGGATACCACAAACCAACATCTTGTGTATGCTTCAAGTACCTCAATATTCTCTTAGTGGCCTTCAAGTGACTCTCTCTTGGTGAGGATTGGAATCTTGCACACATGCATACACTAAACATAACATCCGGTCTTGATGCAATCACATAGAGTAGGCTTCCAATTATAGACCGATACAACTTTTGATCCACCATTTTACCACTTGCATCACTATCCAATTGTCCATTTGTCCCCATAGGTGTGCTAATGGCTTTTGCATCTTGCAATCCAAACTTATTGATCATGTCCTTTATGTACTTGCCTTGACTAACAAATGTGCCTTCCTTCAATTGCTTGTTTTGTAGACCAAGTAAGTAGTTAAGCTCTCCAATCATGGACATTTCAAACTCATTAGCCATCATTTCACCAAACTCTTCACAAAAATCTTGATTGGTTGAACCGAAAATGATATCATCAACATAGATTTGCAACACAAACAAGTCTTTTCCAATCTTCTTGGTGAAGAGAGTAGTATCAACCTTTTCCATCTTGAACCCTTTAGAGAGGAGAAAATCCCTTAACCTCTGATACCATGCTCTTGGTGCTTGTTTCAAACCATAAAGTGCCTTCTTGAGCTTGTAAACATGGTTGAGCTTCTTGTCATCTTCAAAACCGGGTGGTTGCTCAACATATACTAACTCATTGATGTAGCCATTGAGAAATGCACTCTTGACATCCATTTGATATAACTTGATGTTGTGGAAGCAAGCATAAGCTAATAGGATTCTTATTGCTTCCAATCTTGCAACCGGTGCATATGTTTCACCAAAGTCAAGACCCTCTACTTGAGTGTATCCTTGTGCCACTAATATTGCTTTGTTTCTCACCACAATGCCATCTTGATCTTGCTTGTTGCAAAAGACCCATCTAGTGCCAATCACATTGTAGTTTTTAGGCCTCTCTACCAATTCCCATACTTGATTTCTTGTGAAGTTGTTAAGCTCTTCCTGCATGGCATGGACCCAGTCAACATCTTGTAATGCTTCTTCAATCTTGGTTGGCTCGATGGATGATACAAAAGAGTAATGTTCACAGAATGAAGCCAATCTCGATCGAGTTTGCACACCACTTTGAATTCCACCAATGATTTGATCTAATGGATGATCTCTTGCAACATTGGTTGGTTGGAGCACTTGGACTTGATTGCTTGTACTTGCTTGCCCATTTGGGTGAGATGAACTAGCCACTTGTCGATCTTGCAATTGAGAACCACTAGCTTGCACAATTGGAGAAGTGAGTACTTGATCTTTGTCATCTTCAACATCAATCACTTCCCTATGCCGAATATCACCAATGTCCATACTCTTCATTGCAATTTCCAATTGAGTTCCTCTCACATCATCTAGATTTTCTTCTTCATCTTGAGAGCCAATTGTCTCATCAAATTCAACATCATGCACTTCCTCAAGAGTACCACTAGCCAAGTTCCATACTCTGTATGCTTTGCTTGTAGTGGAATAACCAAGTAAGAAGCCTTCATCACATTTCTTCTCAAACTTGCTCAATCTAGTGTCTTTCTTCAAGATATAGCATTTGCAACCAAAGACTCTAAAGTATGCAATGTTGGGCTTTCTTCCATTCAATAACTCATAGGGAGTCTTCTCCATCATGGGATGACAATAGAGGCGGTTGCTACAATAGCAAGTCGTGTTGATAGCTTCGGCCCAAAATGAATGACTCACATTGTACTCACTAAGCATAGACCTTGCCATATCAATGAGAGTTCTATTCTTCCTTTCAACAAGACCATTTAATTGTGGAGTGTACTTGGCCGAGAATTGATGTCTAATTCCAAATTCATCACATAACTCATCAACTCTTGTGTTTCTAAACTCACTACCATTGTCACTTCTTACTTTCTTGATGGTTGTTTCAAACTCATTGTGACACCTCTTGACGAAAGATTTGAATGTAACAAATGTATCACTTTTGTCACTTAGAAAGAACACCCATGTATATCTTGTAAAATCATCCACTATCACAAAGCCATATTTGTTTCCACCAATACTAGTGTATGTTGTTGGTCCAAATAGATCCATGTGCAATAACTCAAATGCTTTGCTAGTGCTCATCTTGCTCTTTTTAGGGTGAGTATTTCCAACTTGCTTTCCGGCTTGACAAGAGCTACAAAGTTTGTCCTTCTCAAACACCACATCTTTCAAGCCTCTAACTAGATCATGCTTAATCAATCTATTTAATTGTTTCATGCCAACATGACCAAGTTTTCTATGCCACAAGCAACCCATGCTAGATTTGGTGAACAAACAAGTTGACAATTGAGCTTCACTAGCATTGAAATCAACCAAGTATAGATTCTCATATCTAAAGCCTTTAAAGATCAAATTTGAGCCATCTACACTTATGATCTCTACATCATCAACCCCAAATATGCATTTGAATCCAAGATCACACAATTGAGCCATAGATAGAAAATTGAAGTTCAAGCTCTCTACTAGCAAAACATTGGATATGCTCATGTCATTTGACATAGCAATCTTACCAAGCCCCTTGACCTTGTTTTTGCCATTATCACCAAATGTAATACTAGCAATCCCATTATCATCATTCTTGTTGATTGAATTGAACATTCTTGCATCCCCGGTCATATGTTGAGTGCACCCACTATCAAGCACCCAATGCCTTCCTCTGGCTTTATAATTGACCTACAAGAAAAGATCAATTCTTCTTAGGTACCAAAACTTGCTTGGGTCCTCCAAGGTTAGTTACTAAGCTCTTGGGCACCCAAATTTCCTTCTTCTTTGGGCCAACAATGGGAGCACCAATAAACTTAGCCTTTACACCATTTACACTCTTGGTAAGCAAATAACTAGAATCAAATTGAATTGAGGATACATTAGCATTTTTATTCTTGTTCTTGCAATATTGCTCTATATGCCCGGATTGCTTGCATCTCTTGCAAAACCGACCATTGCTTCTCACAAAACTAGTCTTGTGAGTCACAAAGGCCGCCTTGCCATTCTTGGGGGTATAGCCCAATCCCTCTTTGTTAAGAGAGAACCGTTGGCTACCCAAGCACTTAAGCAAGCGGGCATCTCCACCATAGGCATTGCCTAAGGCACGAGTGAGCTCATTGACCTCCTTTTTCAAGGTCTCATTCTCCACCATTAGTGAGGCATCACAAGTGAAACCATCACTCATAGTAGAAGTAGTAGTGGATGAACTACATGAAGCGTTAGTGGGAGCAACAACAATAGGAGTATAGAAAGATTCATCAAGAATATCACAAGTTACTCCTATGTTACATGTTGGAACAACATCCTCAACCTTGACTTGATCAAGGAGAGAGGAGTGAGCTTTTTCAAGCTTGGTGTGAGCTTTGCCAAGCTTCTCATGGGCTACCTCTAGCCTCTCAGGAGTAGACTTGAGCTCATCAAGGGATTGCTCAAGAGCACTAAGCTTCTTGCGCAATTCCTTGCACTCCTTCCTCTTCATCTCAAAGCAAGTGTGAGCTTGCTCTAACATGTCCATGAGGTCCTCCTTTGAGTGCTCCTCATCATCATCGCTCTCACTACCACTCTCATCATCGGATTGTACCTTTGTTGGCCTAGCCATGAAGCATGATGGAGTGTCAAATAGAGAAGGCTTGTTGTTGATTGCAATGCTTGCAAGTGCCTTCTTCTTGGTGCTCTTCTTGTTATCATCATCACTTGAGTCTTCACTTTCGGATGATGCATCACTATCCCATGTGACAACATATGAGCCACCTTTCTTCTTCTTGAAGCTCATTTTCTTCTCTTTCTTTTCCTTCTTATCTTTCTTCTTCTCATCTTCATCATTGTCACTATTGTAGGGACAATCCGCTACAACATGATCCTTGCTCTTGCACTTGTAGCATCTTCTCACATAGTCTTTGTTCTTGTTGTAATCTCTTCTCTTCCTTGCACCATAGCCCTTCTTCATCATGAACTTGCCAAATTTGCGCACAAAGAGAGCTAAGGCTTCGTCATTAATGTCACTAGCTTCTTCGTTGTCACTTGATTCTTCCTTCTTGGACTTGCCCTTGCTCTTTGATGAGGTGGCTTTGAATGCCACACTTTTCTTCTTCTTATCTTCTTCCTTGACCACCTCTTCACTATCTTCATTGTATTGATCTTCGGTCATGACATCACCAAGCACCTCATTTGGAGTCACATTCTTCAAGGCTCCTCTAAAGATGATGGTGCGAAGTGTCTTGAATCTCTTGGGCAAGCAACTCAAGAACCGGTGAGTGAAGTCTTCATCTTGCACCTTTTCTCCCAAGGACTTGAGTTCATTGTTGATGACTTGCAATCTATAGAACATTTTCGGAATTGATTCATCATCCTTCATCTTGAAGTTGGTGAGCTTGTCCTTGAGCATGTACAACTTGGCACTTTTTACCGTTGAAGTGCCCTCTGAACGCATCTTGGCCCCTAGTGGTTTCGGTGATTGGATGAAACACAAGATTACTGTGACTAACGTGTGTTTTGCAGAAACAGGATTGAGTTAGGTCACGGTAATGGCGATGATACGGGCATATGGAGTTCATGTCCCCTGGCGATGGATATCGTTTCGGTTTTCAAAGGACGGACGATGAAGACGGTGGTAGACTAGGCTAAGTGTCATATGGTGTTGGAGGACACTTAGGTAGTCTTAGGTCTTTGTTTTTCCTTTGGCCGTACTATAAAGGGGAGCGTGAATCAGTAGCTTGACCTAGATGAGTCTATTGAGGTAAGTGTGGTGCACACTTGTTATTTCATAGCCCTAGGTAGCTCAGAGAGATGCCTTAAGTCGAGAGGATCAAAAGTCGTTTAGGCCGCGTCGCGATCCAAATTTGTTTTGGCCTTGTAATAGGCATCAGATTCTGTTCAGGTGGGGCATCGGAGGCGTCGATGCTCCATCGGATGCTGGCCAGGTGGGCATCGGAGGCTCCGATGCCCACCCCGACTAGGGTTTAGTCTGGTGCATGGCATCGGAGGCTCCGATGTTGCCACATCGGACGCTCCCATGCCACTGTTCACTTGCGAGCGAACTTTTGGTGGCATCAGATGCTGAGGGCCAGCATCCGATGGCCATGCAGAGAGGTTCTAGAGAGGTCAAAATGGCATCGGATGCGTCCGATGCAGGGGCATCGGACGCTGCCCAGCGTCCGATGCTCCTTTAACAGGTCTGACAAGAAGGTACAGTCGGCCGTTGGTCGAGGTCATTGTTGACACTCCTTAATGGAATCACTCGAAGATAGACTTCATAAACAATAACCTAGTGAAGGCACTAAGAAGTGTACGGGACACTACTATCATCACTTAACGTCAAGTTGTCATCCCCAACATGAAACTAGCAATGTGATTATATCATAGCACTGACTCTAAAGATAAATATTTTCCCGCAAGCGCACAGATAAATACACCCGTTGTAGCAGCATTTTACCTAAAGATGTTCCAAGTATCGTTATTTATATTTAGCACTAGGAATGAAGTGAGGTAAATAAGGACAAGAGCTACTCTACACATGTGATAGGAGAATTGAGAACAAAGTAAGAACATACTCCTTTATCCTAAACATGGATCAATCACAATAATGAGGTACACTATAAATGATAAAAGATCAATCTATGATAGTCCTTAGAGCATTTCAACTTAGACAAGGCATGCGGATTAGAATAGACATTATAAAGAAGTATTCCTAAGCTATTCTAATTATAAGTCATAATATACATTGATTAGTGCAATTATATTTAGCAATCATTGGCTAGGTTATCCCATATTCATATTCAAGAGGCAACTCCATAGTAAAGGTGCCAAACAGAGTAACCCCTAAACCATGAGTTAACTGAGCCATACTGAACACTACATTCGGGAGGTGGAATACAAAGGACTCAACAGGCCTATCACACCCGCGATCTACCACTCTATCCGGAACATAGGACGCATTCGCAGATAAATAGTGTATAAGCACCACACCTACACAACATTTATCACCCACCCGTTGTACTTTAAGATGAGCGCTATACGAACATGAGTATAAACATGATGATAATCTATCTATGCCAAATATATAATCAAAGCATACTACAAGCAGTATAATTAAGAATATAGTAATTAATGTCTTAGTCATATCAATTATATCTAAACTATTATGAACTAGACTATGAACTAGCACACAATGATGAACAATATGATGAACTAGAACACATAGATGAACTAGAGTATGAACTAGAACACAAACTAGAACTAGATTAAGAACTAGAAGATGAACAATGAAGAACAATGAAGAACTAGAAGAATAATTATGAACTAGAAACATAATTAGATCCATAATGTTGATACAAGAGAGAAGATCTTGGGTTTATCGAGCCTTCTCGCGACTAGATCCGGAATCCAAGCGAAGCTTGCCTCTTCTAATTCTAATTCTATCTAGCTATGCCTAAGTTGATGTGGCTCTAAGGAAATTAGGGTTTCTGATTGATCCTCCTCCTCTTCTAATGACTTGAGATCTGATGATGATGATGGAGAGGGGGTCAGGGGCTGTTTATATAGCCCTGGGCGATGAACCGTGGCCCTTGGATCAAACCGACTTAAGGTACGACTGAGATGAATCCTAGAGGTCGGTGGAGGAAGCTTGCAGAAGACGGAGGCCAGCGGGCCCGGTGGCAGACCTGTCGGTCTAAGGGTGGGACCGACCGGTCCCACCTGGCGGCCTCTCGCGGTGGTCGACCTCCTGGTGTCTTCTTACGTCCTCTGAAGTCTTCTAGAATAATCCTGACGTGGTGGTGGCGTTATCTCCCGTCGGTTTCCTTCTATGGGATGCTATCGGTGCTGATTTCCTGGTTTAGTCCCTGCAGAATCATAGTTCACCAAAACTAGTGGAATATTGTCAGTTGAAACCCTAAACCTTTGTTGGTGATCAAATTCTTGCCCTTTTCATATTTATTTATCCCTTAATTATGATAGATAACCAGTGTCAACAACTCCCCCAAGCTTACCTTTTGCTAGTCCCTTAGCAAACATTCATGATGAATCAGGAATTGCTACTATGCTTTCACACCTCAATGGTACATATGTTCAAACAAAAATCTTCCTTTGAATCAGAGTTAACTATTCTGACTTTCTCATATTACCTTTAACTATGGAGCTCTTGCCTTTACCTGGGTCTTTAAACAATTGAAAGATAGAACAATTAAGTTAAGCACTGTATTTCTAACTCTTTGATCAACCTTCAGTCTGGAGTTTTAAATATATTTTCAAAATAAAGATCACAGATTTCACTGTATGACACTCTCAAATCGCTCTTTTATATTTTATGATTCCTCACTGATGCATTTTCCTTCCTTCTATGGATATATATCTGGGGTTTTAAGAAGTGAAAAGCATATCTTACCAAGTCAAAGTTCAAAGTTTAGGAAGAAAGATGTCATACTCATAGATCAAGAACTTAGAACTTTTGAAATTTGTCATCTCTTGCTGGCATATTGTAATTAGAGGGACCATGGGCTATCTTTCTTTTTCTCTTTCATATTTTTATCATAACTCTTTTTTTCTTTTGAGGTAGTCGGACACTTGTCCCTTTTTATTTCCTCCTTTTATACTTTTGCATAGCCCATGCCTCTAACACAATACTACTTCGGAAGAGTGAATCTTTTAATAAAACATTTTTGATCTCTATAGCATGATAAATTTCTCAACCATAACTAAAAACTTAGAACAAGGCAAGTAGCATTAACTTAAGATCATATTAATGGCTCTGGGTAGGAATTCATGTTATGTCATACAAGATCTCATCATGTGTTTTTAATCTTTTCAAACTGTAAATCTCCAGAACTCTAGTATCTCTAGGAATTAGATAAACAACAGCTCAAACTTTTATATCATATATCACAATTATCTAGACTTTTGATCAAGCATTTGCCACCCACAGGTTTCAGGTTCAGAGTTTATTCAGAACAACTTTGTCTAAAACTCAAGAAAATTTAAGTTTGAACAGTAGGTACTTAAGAGGGATTACGGCAGAGCAACTATTCATCATTTTCATCATGAGCAAAATTAAGTTCATATCCACTTAGGCATTTATTCATTATATAATATCTTTATTTGGTTTTGTAATAGTTATTCATCTTTTTAGGGGTTTCTACATTTATTAACCTGATCTAACTAAACCGAACTAATAATAATAGATAAAAAGCCGTGATACTTATCGTGATAACCGAGGGTGCTCTCCCCCAAGCTGGATCTTGACGTGATCTCTTCCCCAGAAGATGAGTAGACCATCAGCAGTGGCTTAAGTCCCTCCTTTATTTCCTGCTGAACTTAAAAATAGACAACACAACTAGTGGAACTTGATTAAGTGTTAGTGATAAATATTCTTTCCCTTTATCTAGTTGTCTAAAGCTCTTAAGATCATTTATGTTCTTCCTTTCCACTAAGCAGAAATTCAGCAGTTCTCTATAGTGTCTCTTTTTAGATTTAATCGTGAGCCTTCATGTGCCTACATATTTTTGTTTCTCTTTTTTTTTAATTAATGGTGAGCCTTCATGTGCTCACATATTTTTGGTGTTTTGAATTTATTTATAGAATGAAAAAGTTAAGAGGATAAAGATACTTACGTGGATACATGGGGGTGCCTTCCCCCAAGCTAAATGTTTGAAGGACCGAGAATGCAATAGCAAGGCGACCAGAGGGGGGGGGGGGGGTGAATGGGAGCTCAAAAATTTCTCTCGAAACTTTGGCCTTTTGTTCCCAAAATCAACCCCCAAAAGCATCAATCGAAACCGTGATGCCCACGACCCTTGGAAGAGGGTGGATGATCCCTAGGATCACAGCGAGGCACCACAAAGCGATAGCAAACCAAACGCCAAAGATACCGACACAAGTTCGACCCTCAAAAACCAGGTCCCGAACGTAGATGGAAGACTACGTCGAGAAATCTCCAAATACCAATGCTAACAAGTAGCAAGGATACCTAGAGAGGTTCCTTGATCAACTCTAGGGTCCAACGAGAGGTTCGGAAACCAAGCGGAGAAGTCGGGAGAGCAAACGCACCAAAGCTCAACAAACAGCCGACTCCCGGACTGTCCGCGAGGGAATGGCGGACTGTCCGCCGGCCAAATCCCCGAAACAACACTGTTGCTGCAAGTCCCCTGGACGTTCCCGGACTGTCCGCGAACTCCAACGACGGATTGTCCACCGGTCAACCGAAAACCAAACAGCCGAAGAACAGAGCCACTGGTCCAGCTCGTCCCCGACGCGCGGACTATCCGCGAGGTGGGCGGCGGACTGTCCGCGACCACCCAGTAAGGGCGATTTTGGTCGCCCTTCACCCAAATCTTCTCCAAATCGATTCAAATCAAAATCCCTTGATCCCAAACTTGGAGAGGATGATCATGAGGTAGTTAGGAGACTATCCCCAAGAAATCATCCGCTCAAATCGATTCAATCAACGGGAAATCGAAGGGGAAGGTGCATGAACCAAAAAAGCGCCACAAAAACGAAATCGACTCGATCTACTTGTTCGTGAGGGTAGAGATAAATTCCTTCGGTGGAAATGTTCTCCTCACTATAAAGAACAAGTTGATTCAAACGGATTTTGCAAAGACGCAATAGAGAGGGAGATCGAGTGACGGGAAAATCGCGGAGAAACGATGAACGCGAAGAACACGAACAAAACGCGAATCAAGTCATCGATCTGCAACCGTGTGGCTACCACACGCTACAACAGTGAGGTTACTGCCTCACTTCCTCAAAATCTCCAGTACACAGAGGTATGGTTCTCTGCGGATCTCAGCTAGCTACAGCAGAGGATTGGGAGAGCAGGAAACCCTAGAAGCAAAGAGCAAATGACTGAGATAGAATGGGAGGAGGGTGTCTCCCTCTACTTATCCTAATTCTAATTCCTACTCTACCCCTCTCTAATTACAGAGCGAACCAGCTAAACCCTAGGGTTATTCTGGACCAACTCGAAGATGCTGGTGATCCGACGGCCACGCCTGCACAACTGGTAGCATTGCCTCGACGCAACCTCACCGATTGCCGCCACGTGCCGCCACCGCTCTGCTTGTCCTTTTCCCGGACGTCGCCCCCGTTTTTGAGGCCCAAACTGGGAAACCAGCCTTCACGACCAACCCCCGGTTTTGAGGCCCAAACTGGGAAACCAGCCGACCGTAGCCTGAGTTTTGTGGCCCAAACTCAGCAAACCCGCAGCACCTAGGTTTTGAGGCCCAAACCTGGAAACCGTCCTCAGCCCGAGTTTTGTGGCCCAAACTCGAAAACCATCAGCGCCCAGGTTTTGAGGCCCAAACCTGGAAACCGTCCACTCGGTGGTTTTTCTATGGCTCAACCACCAAACTGAGCCGTAGAGGGGATGCACCGCCCGTGCACCCCGTCCACCGACACGTGTCCCCAGGTCCTCAACCCGAGCAACACCGTGACCGCAAGTCTTCGCTCGTCGCTGTCCCAGGCTGTCAGCCACCACAGCTGATCCTCGGGCCACCGGTCCCTCAGTCCAAGCCTCACGTCCGCCCTTCGCCACTCTCGGTCCATCGGCACTGCACGTCTCTACTTGACCTTCACCTTGCCTTTGATCACTGTATCCATGCTCGACACCTGCACAACACAAGCCAAAGAACATGTGCATCATCCCAGTTGACAATCACTCATCACTCTGAGACTCGGCATACACCCATGTATCCGCAATCTCCCCCTTGATGAGTGCATTGTCAACTACCAACACAGATCATAATGGAATAGAGGAAGGAAGGAAGAAAGAGAGAGAACTCGACCAAATGACCCAAAAGCATAGCAAAGCCGAAGAAGGTCAAGTGGAAAGAGCAAGACAACTTGGTTCCCAAAGACATGGGCAACGGCTCGACGCAATCAAGCAAAGCAAAGCTAGCCCTCAAGAAGAGGTAGAACAGGCTCAACACCGCTAACGAGAAAGCTCAATACCAATTGGAAAATCAACTGAAAATCAAGCAAAATAGAGCTAGCCCTCAAGAAGAGGCAGAACGGGCTCAACACCGCTAGCGAGGAAGCTCCATACCAACTGAAGAAAGCTAGACATCAGCTGAAGAGCATGAAAGCGAAGGTGCTAGTTCCTCAAGAAAGAGGCAGAGGCTCAACACAACTAGCCACCACAAATGCTCCGAACCAACTGAAAACGCTCAAAAACTCAGCATCAAGCAAAACGAGCAAACTCACCCTTAGTTGAACACTCGGAGGACATATGATTTGCAATTTCTCCCCCTTAGTTGAAAATGCACCATCAAGCAAAAGTGCACCAACAAGCAAATTTCTCCCCCTCAACAGAATATCTCCCTCCAGAAATGCATATGTGTAAAAGATGCAAGTTAGTAGCTTCAGAAATATAATCAAAAGAGTGCAAGGATGCTCTACACAGTTCTGATCTGATGACTCAACAACATCCAGAAGAAGCTAGCAAAGGCTCAAACTGATCACCAGATACGAAATATGAATATGAGAGCAAAAGAGCAGTTTTTAGCCAAAAAGAGTTCACCATCAAAATAGCACAAAACATGTATAGACAGGATATCCGACAAGTGCTAAACATGTATACAAGGTTAACTACCCCTAGCACAGTTCAATCATCATGCTATAGAATGAAGCATAAACTTGTGATTTCAAATTTTAAATCGGAGTTGCAGCGGTGAAATTACACAAGTTCAAATTCAGCATGTAATTGCGAGAGGTTGAAAGCTTGTCATTGCCTAACTTTTCAACCGAGCGAAGCCTATGCATATGCAATCAGAAGCTTAAGGCATCGGTTTCGGTCATACACTACACGGCTCAAGTTTAACTCAATGTGCAATGAGAAACAGTCTCGATACCGTGATGTGTTGACAAGCAATCCCGTCTCGATCTTTTCAATTCACTTAAAACTTGGTTCAAATTTTAGACAGAATATGAACATACCAAGCAAGTGAGTGACTCAGAACTAGAGACATAGCAACCTAGCATATATGAAAAGCACAAGTGACTTCAACACATTCTACACATGCTAGTTGCATATCTCAATGGTGAACATTTTCAAGTTTTATGTTCACTAATCAGATTCACCATTCATGAAATAGCTCTGCTCACAACATGTATCAGTGATCAGAAAGAGCATAAGCTACAACACCATCATAAAGCATCGGAGCAAATACTACACAGAGCATAGTTACATTCTTCAGATAATATACATGAAGCTCTGAATGAAAATATGCAAGATGAAATGCAAAGATGCATGAAGAAACCAAATGAAAAATAAAAAGTCAGTGTATAATACAAGAACCAAAATGTTTCCCCCATCTAAAAGGGGAAACACACACCAAGCTCACCTCTCAGCCTAGCAAAAGTTGATTGGTCCAAAGGCTTGGTGAAAATATCAGCCAACTGATGATGAGTATCGACATGGCGAAGGTCGATATCACCCTTCTCATAGTGGTCTCGCAGAAAATGAAAGCGCACATCAATGTGTTTGGTCTTGGAGTGCAGCACGGGGTTCTTAGCAATGCTAATCGCACTCGTACTGTCACAAAGCAAAGGAACACGAGAAAAGCTCAGACCAAAATCACGCAAAGTGGCCATCATCCAAAGTAACTGGGAACAACAGCTAGCCGCAACAACATACTTAGCCTCCGTGGTAGACTAGGCGACACTAGACTGCTTGCGAGAAGACTACGATACAAGAGAAGAACCAATAAACTGACAAGTCCCAGAAGTGGACTTGCGATCAATACGGCAACCAGCAAAATCGGCATCAGAATAATCGCAAAGAGAGAGGGTGGAGGAAGCGGAATACCAAATCCCAAATTCTGGAGTGAAGGATAAGTACCTCATAATGCGCTTGACTGCCTGACGGTGCGAGGTGCGCGGTGATGACTGAAATCACGCGCAAAGACACACCGCGAACTGAATGTCCAGGCGTGTCGCCGTCAGGTACAGCAGCGACCCGATCATACTCCGGTACTCCTTCTGGTCCACCGCTTCTCCATCCACATCCGCATCCAGGGCCGTCGTGGTCGACATGGGTGTTGGAAGAGGCTTGGCCTCACCCATATCGAACTTCTTCAATATGTCCTTGGTATACTTACCCTAGTGCACGAACGTCCCTTCCCGGGATTGCTTGATTTGCAACCCGAGGAAAAACGTCAACTCGCCCATCATGCTCATCTCAAACTCCCTTGACCGAGTGACATGTTCGCCGATGCTGTCGATCATCTGTTGAGGTGGGTGTTGGCGCTGGATATGTCGTGGCGCCTCCCGAGCAGAAGTGATCTCCCCCTCAACAGCAGCTGGCGCCTCCTCGGGTACAAAGGGTACCGCTCGAGGTCGCAGATCCCACGGCCCCCAAGATGAAGAAATGTCGGGGCCATGAGTCGTAGTAGAAGCCGCTCCTTGCGGCACAGCAGGTGGAGGGGGTGCTGGATCATCCATACCTTCAGCACCCTCATCCTCGTCATCAAAAAGAGGCTCACCAACCTCATGATCACCTGCACGCTCAAAACGAGAAGAAGGACAAACCATGGTCTCGTCGAAGGTGACATCTGATGTCTCCATGACTCGGTTAGTATCAAGGTTAAGTACGCGATAAGCGCGAGTTGAGTGCCATAACCCAAAAATACCCCATCAGAAGAACGAGACTCAAATTTGTCCAGGTTGCCTTTCTTAAGTATGAAACAGTGGCAACCAAAGACTCTAAAATAACTCACCTTGGGCAGTTTTCCAAAACGCAACTCATAAGAAGTCTTTTTCAAGAAAGCTCGGAGAAAAATGCGATTGGAAATGTAGCATGCAGTGCTCATAGCTTCGGCCCAGTATCGCCTAGGAGTCCTATGCTCATCGAGCATCGTCCTGGCCATCTCTACAAGGGTCCGATTCTTCCTTTCTACAACACCATTCTGAGGCGGTGTGTAGGGGGAAGAAAACTGATGCTCTAAACCCAAAGAGTTACAAAACTTCTCAAAATCCGAATTCTTGAATTCGGAACCATTATCACTCCTAATAGCTCGCATCGAGTTCAAAGGGAACTCATTCTGAAGACGCAAAATCAGATTGCGAGCAAAGGTGAAAGTCTCGGTCTTCTCAGCTAAAAAGAAGACCCACAAATATCTCGAAAAGTCGTCAACAACAACAAGCACATACCACTTCCCCCCAACCGAGCTCACCCAAGCCGGACCAACAAGGTCCATGTGCAAAAGCTCTCCAGGGCGCTTGGTCATGACCTGAGTCACTGGATGGTGGGGAGCGGCAACCATCTTCCCATGTCTACAAGAGTGGCAAACAAGATCATTCTCCATAGACAACTTGGGCAATCCTCGGATTAGGCCAAGTGAACTAAGTCTTGCAAGCAAGTCGAAGCTCAAATGTCCAAGTCTCCTATGCCACTTCCAAAGATTAGAGGAGGAACGTCCAGCCACAAGACAACGAGAAATGCCAAAAGACTCCGAGAAATTCACACGAAAGACTTTTCCAAAGGGCGAAATCAAACACACAAGATTGCCCTGAGGATCCAAAATACGACTGAGATTCGGTTTAAAACTCATAGTCATCATTGAAAAGTTGCGAAACAGAAAGAAGGTTAAAATGCAAGTTAGAAACAAGAGCAACATCGCGCAACACAAAGTGCTCATTAACTCGCACCGACCCACGAGACAACACTTTACCTTTGCTATTGTCGCCGAAGGTGATAAACTCCTTTCCGGCGACTGGACTAAGACTGGAGAACCACTTGGCGTTTCCGGTCATGTGCCTCGAGCAACCGGAATCCACCAACCAAACGTTCTCCAATCGTTTTACCTACATCAATAAAAAGACATAGGGTGAGCATACAGTCCAACACTGGGGTTAGTGAAGTAGGGAGAATACCAGTGTTGGGCTGGCTGCTCAAAAGAACGGTTAGCAGAAAAACCATTCCTAGCACGCCTACGGGAAGAGCGATCACCACGTAGAAGAAAACGTGGTCCGCTAAGGGAGGAGCGTCCATCGCGATACTCAAAACGCGGTGGGGGAAAACGCTCAACTACAAAGCCACCGCCACAAGGTCCATAGCCTACAACTGCAGGCTCCCTCCGGGCACGACCTCCTCGCGGCCTAGGCCTAGGAACTTGAGGTTTTGGACCTCTAGGCCTAGCAGCATGCCTCTGAACATTCGACACATGTACATCATGGAAAGGATGGTACATGTCCGTGTTGTTCATCTCCTTTGCACGGCGCGCCTCTTTCTTGCGCCGAAAGCAAAACTCACTCAAGTGTCCATCTCTCCCACAATGCTCACAATGGTACCTCACCGCTCTCAAAGGGGGTTGTTGGTACTCACGGTAGTGGGTGTGGATCACTTTGCCCTTCTGTGGCATAAGCTCCTCCTGGATGGGTGGCATGGTGTCCAGCTTGTTCTTGAGGTGGTTTGGTTTGGGAGCCCATGATTGTTTCTTGGGTGGAGCTCTCGGAGGCTCAACAAAGACCCCATCCTTGGTGTTAGGCTTGAGAGGCTCTTTGGGTGAAATCTTGGTAAGATTGGGAGTAGTGGTGGAGTTGGGCTTATCACATGGGTTAAGACCACTCGACTCTCCAATCTTGCCGAAAGATGAAACATCAACACCCGGAGCAAAACCTACACCTGGACCTCCAGCAACACGCTTGAACTGGGAGATCATCATCCCAAGCTGCGGCTCACCACAAGACACCCATGACAAGATGGTCCAAAGGTATGTGTTTTCTTCCTCGGTTTGCATCTTGTCATGCTTCACATTGGCTATCTCCATCTCCAAACCCTCACAAAGAACACACCTGGACACACAAGTGCTACCCGAGCTGGCCTTCTCAAGAGACACAATCTTGGCATTCTTCTCTGCCAACTCGGTTTGCAAGCCAGCACAGGACTTGCATGCACCCAACAGCAAGGATCTAGCCTTCAGCTCATCCACCTCTCCTACCAACACAGCATACTTGCTTCTCAAAGTGAGAAGGTCAGTCATGTGTGTGGTGCACATCTCACACTCCTCCTCATCGGTAACAACTACGGTGGACTTGACAGATTCAAGTTCCTTCACCGTATCCTCCCACTTCTGCCTAAACTCCTTGCGCTCTCTAGCAGCACGCCTAAGCAACTTATCCTGACTAAGGAGCGCGGCAGTAAGCTTCTCGATCTCAGAAGAAATCTCGTCGGGGGTCAGAGATACCTAGGAGGTGTCGTCGTCATCGTCGTTCCGAGGAGTGTCCTCCAGCTCGTCGTCGACCTCCTTGCCGAGGGCCATGGTGAAGAAGCCGTCGTCGTCGGCGAAGAAGCAGAGTCCGTTCAGCTTGTCCTTGATCCTCTTCTTCTTCTTGGACTCATCATCGCTTGAAGAAGCGGAGTCGTCATCCGAGTCGTCGACGTCGCTGAGCGTGGCGAAGAACGCACGCTGCTCAGCCTGGGCCTTCTCCAAGTACTTCGTCTTGATGTACTCCTTGTTGAAGCCGCCCTTCCGCTTGTGCTTCGCGGGGACGTACTTCTCCTTGCACTTGCCGGAGTCGTAATTGTGCCCATGATCCGCCTTGCCAAAGACTTGCTTGTTCTTCTTCGGGCAATTAGCGATGAAGTGGTTGGGATCGCCGCACTCATAGCATCCCGAGCGTCCTCCTCCGCGGCGACGGTTCATGCGGTTGTTGTGGAACCGCGAGAACCGGTTGGCGAGCAACGCCAGCTCATCATCCCCCATGAACTCCAGCTGCTCCTCCGTGATAGAAAGAAGAGAGGAAAGTGCAAAGCCTCCAGAGGGGTTAGCAGAAGAGCCAGAAACCAAAGCCATCGACGGGCCAGAGGGATTTTCATAAGAAGCCCTCGCCATGGCATCAATCTCACTGGACTTGAGCTTACTAAAGAGCTCATCGCACGTGAGGGTCTCATAGTTAGGTGATTTGATGATCGCCTGAACCTTGGAATCCCACATCGATCGATCAAGAGTGTGCAAAAGCTTCAAAGCTCTCTCATGATCGTCGAAAGGCAACAGCTCCTTGTTAGCCCTCATCCTCTTGACAATCACCTGAAAGCGAGCGAATAAACTTTCTATGCTCTCGCCAGGCATATGTCGAAAGTTCTCATACTCTCGCTTGAACGACTCATAGAGATGGGTTTTGACTTGAGAGGTTCCCTCATGGAAACGCATGAGGGTAGCCCAAATCTCCCGAGCCGTAGCGAGGTGAGAAACGCGATCAAACTCACTCATGCTCAAGCATGAGAAAAGAGCATTACGGGCTCGGCTGTTGGCATCGTGCTCATCGATCTGAAGCTGAGAGACACGAGCAGCCAAGACAACGTAATCGGCAGAGTTGCAAATATCCCAAATGGAAGCACCCAAACTCTGCAGATAGGCCGACATGCGTATCTTCCAATACGCATAGTTCGTCCCATCGAAAAACGACAGTTTGCCCACGCCGCGATCCATGTTGCCTTCTATGGACCTGGAACCGGCTAAGGTGGAAGATCCTTAACCCGCTCCGATACCAATTGAAGGACCGAGAATGCAATAGCAAGGCGACCAGAAGGGGCGGGGGGGTGAATGGGAGCTCAAAAATTTCTCTCGAAACTTTGGCCTTTTGTTCCCAAAATCAACCCCCGAAAGCTTCAATCGAAACCGTGATGCCCACGACCCTTGGAAGAGGGTGGATGATCCCTAGGATCACAGCGAGGCACCACAAAGCGATAGCAAACCAAACGCCAAAGATACCGGCACAAGTTCGACCCTCAAAAACCAGGCCCCGAACGTAGATGGAAGACTACATCAAGAAATCTCCAAATACCAATGCTAACAAGTAGCAAAGATACCTAGAGAGGTTCCTTGATCAACTCTAGGGTCAAACGAGAGGTCCGGAAACCAAGCGGAGAAGTCGGGAGAGCAAACGCACCAAAGCTCAACAAACAGCCGACTCCCGGACTGTCCGCCAGTACGGTCCCGGACTGTCCGGCTCAACTGCGGACTGTCCGTGGGGGAATGGCGGACTGTCCGCCGGCCAAATCCCCGAAACAACACTGTTGCTGCAAGTCCCCTGGACGTTCCTGGACTGTCCGCGAACTCCAACGGCGGACTGTCCGCCGGTCAACCGAAAACCAAACGGCCGAAGAACAGAGCCACTGGTCCGGATCGTCCCCGACGCGCGGAATGTCCGCGGGGTGGGCGGCGGACTGTCCGCTACCACCCAGCAAGGGCGATTTTGGTCGCCCTTCACCCAAATCTTCTCCAAATCGATTCAAATCAAAATCCCTTGATCCCAAACTTGGAGAGTATGATCACGAGGTAGTTAGGAGACTATCCCCAAGAAATCATCCGTTCAAATCGATTCAATCAACGGGAAATCGAAGGGGAAGGTGTATGAACCAAAAAGCGCAACAAAAATGAAATCAACCCGATCTACTTGTTCGTGAGGAGTTAGATAAATTCCTTTGGTGGAAGTGATCTCCTTTCAAATATGAACAAGTTGATTCAAATGGATTTCGCAAAGACGCAGTATAGGGAGAGATCAAGCGATGGGAAAAACGTGGAGAAATGAAGAACGCGAAGAACACGAACCAAAACGCGAAGCAACACATCGATCTGCAACCGTGTGGCTACCACACGCTACAACAGTGAGGTTACGGCCTCACTTCCTCAAAATCTCCAGTACACAAACGTATGGTTCTCTGCGGATCTGAGCTAGCTACAGCAGGGGATTGGGAGAGCAGGAAACCCTAGAAGCAAAGAGCAAATGGCTGAGATAGAATGGGAGGAGGGTGTCTCCCTCTACTTATCCTAATTCTAATTCCTACTCTACCCCTCTCTAATTACAGAGCGAACCAGCTAAACCCTAGGGTTATTCTGGACCAACTCGAAGATGCTAGTGATCCGATGGCCACACCTGCACAACTGGTAGCGTTGCCTCGACGCAACCTCACCGATTGCCGCCACGTGCCGCCACCGCTCCGCTTGTCCTTTTCCCGGACGTCGCCCCCGGTTTTGAGGCCCAAACCGGGAAACCAGCCTTCACGACCAACCCCCAGTTTTGAGGCCCAAACCGGGAAACCAGCCGACCGTAGCCTGAGTTTTGTGGCTCAAACTCAGCAAACCCACAACACCTAGGTTTTGAGGCCCAAACCTGGAAACCGTCCTCAGCCCGAGTTTTGTGGCCCAAACTCGGAAACCATCAGCGCCCAGGTTTTGAGGCCCAAACCTGGAAACCGTCCACTCGGTGGTTTTTCTGTGGCTCAACCACCAAACCGATCTGTACAGGGTGAAAGGATCAAGATACCCATTTCTACTCTAGCATGGCAATTCAACTTATGAAAGAACAACAAGTAAATTGCTCAAAGGTAAATGCGTAGTAAAGAGAGTAGAGATGACACGACGATCTTTTTTCCGAGGTATCGAGGTGTCGGCACACCCCCCTAGTCCTCGTTGGAGCACCCGCGCAAGGGTATCGCTCCCCCTTGATCCGCACAAGGATCAAGTGCTCACTACGAGCTGATTCTTCGCCACTCCGGCCCGGTGAATCGCTCGCTACCGGTCACAACTTGGCTTGGGTCATCCACAGTGCCTCCGGATGATCACCAAGCTCTCCGATCGCCACCAAGCCATCTAGGTGATGCCGATCACCAAGAGTAACAAGCTAGAACTCTCACTTGACCAACACAAGGCCAAAGAGATGGATGGATGCACACTTGCTACTCAATTCTCACTAGGAGGTGTCTAATTCTCACAATTAGCAAATCACTCAACCTCACTAGGGCTCTTGCACTCACTCACACTCACAATGTGTTTCTCAGCTGATGGAAGTGGCAAGAACACTCAAATGGATGGAGAGAAGGAAGTATATATACTCACCCAACCGGCCATCCAAAAACAGGACAAGACTGGGTTTCTGCGGGGGCATCGGACGCTCCGATGCCAGGCATCGGACGCACCGATGACCTCGACCAACGGTCGACTGTACCTTCTTGTCAGACCTGTTAAAGGAGCATCGGACGCTGGGCAGCATCCGATGCCCCTGCATCGGACGCGTCCGATGCCGTTTGTACCTCTCTGGAACCTCTCTGGACGACCATCGGACGCTGGCCCTCAGCGTCCGATGCCTCCCAAAGTTCACTCCCAAGTGAACAGTGACACCGGAGCATCCGATGTGACACCATCGGAGCCTCCGATGCCACGCACCATTCCAAACCCTAAGTCGGGGTGGGCATCGGAGCCTCCGATGCCTACTCAGCCAGCGTCCGATGCCTATTACAGGCCAAAACCAACTCGGATCGCGACGCGGCCTTAACGACTTTTGTTTCTCTCGACATAAGGCATCTCTCTGAGCTACCTAGGGCTATGAAATAACAAGTGTGCACCACACCTACCTCAATAGTCTCATCTAGGTCAAGCTACTGATTCATGCTCCCCTTTATAGTACGGCCAAAGGAAAAACAAAGACCTAAGACTACCTAAGTGTCCTCCAACACCATATGACACTTAGCCTGGTCTACCACTGTCTCCGTCGTCCATCCTTTGAAAACCGAAACGATATCCATCGCCAGGGGACATGAATTCCATATGCCCGTATCATCTCTATTACCGTGACCTAACTCAATCCTGTTTCTGCAAAACACACATTAGTCACAGTAATCTTGTGTTTCATCCAATCACCGAAACCACTAGGGGCCAAGATGCGTTCAATCTCCCCCTTTTTGGTGATTGATGACAACACGAGATCGAGTATAGAGAGAAGAGGTTTTTAAATCATGACATGTATGAACTTGCAATAATTAAGAGAAAATCATTGGGGGCAAGCTCATCCATATCATGCCATCATCCTGCACTCAACAAGTTAGAGTGAATAACAAGTGCAAGAGTAAAGAGCTCGAATACATAACAAATGAGAATTGAGCACAATTAATCGAGTAAGGCAAAATGACATGTCATAACATATATCATAGTGAGCACATACATGTCATAAAGGTCCATAGAATAAGTATATCACAAAAATATGCACAAAAGATACGATAAGTAAAGAGCGTATGTGAATGTAACACAACAAAAGGCATCGAAACCCTCTCACATCGCTCCCCCTATCACTATACTCATCCACTCCCCCCTTTGGCATCAAGCGCCAAACTAAACGTTGGAGGGCGGAGGTGGCGCAGACGAGTCAGGAGCAGTCTCCGGAGTACGCTGAGAAAACTCAAACTGCTGAAGGTACTCCTCGAAGTCAGAAGAAGAGGTGCCGGTAGCCTGCTGACCCTCTGAAGCTGGAAGCTGCTGTGTAGCGGTCTGGGTCGGCTCTGGCACTGAATGCTATGCCTGCTCTGTCTCTGGCGCAGCCTCAGTAGTAGTGTCAACCTGAGTATCGGAGTGCGGAAGCTCTGGAATAGCTGACAACTAAGGCTGAACTAGCGTGGTCGTCTCTGACTGCACAGGCTCTGTCTGCTCAGAAGACGCGATGGAGCTCGGGAGGGTCTCAGTGGTAGAAGTCACTGGAGCCGTCGTCGTCTGCACTGGATCCGGAAGATCTGGAGTGGGGAATCCGGTAAGCTCACTGAAGGTGGCTGACAAGTCTTGAGTCACAGAGGTCGTCGTAGCGTAGAGAGACTCTGTCGGCCTAGAAGTGAAACCGGTTCGCAACGGACTGAAAAGCGGGGGGCCCGCCTGGAGGAGTGGTAAAGCTCGTGAACTGAGAGGAGCTAGGGCCCGTGAGTGGCTGCGGGAACTGTGGTGGCTGTCCGAACTGTTGCGAAGGGACTGGCGGCTGCCACTGGATCTGCTGCTGGGGGGAGGCTGCTGCCACTGCCACTGGGGAGGTCCACTCGCAAGCCTCTCCATGAAGCTGAGAGTCTGCTGCTGCAGTGTCATCATCTGTCGCTGAAGAGCATCAGACCGCTCCTGTGCCTGCTGCTGTGCTAGGGCCTGTGCCTGGGCTAACCTCTGCTGCTCCTGGGCGAGCCGCTGGACGTCCTGAGTGACTGTCCTCTGCTGCTCCTCCATCCGTGCAAGAATAGCAAGTAGAGCGGGGTCGGAGGAAGCAGTACCACTGGTCCCGGCCTGAGAGTCGTGTGCACGTGGCTGGTAATGGGGCGGGAGCTGGTAGTCCCCGTCCGAGCTGTCTATGGGGTCCTCTGCGACGAACGTAGCACCACCCTCTAGATCGGCAAGCTCTTGCTCGGTGAGTGCCTGGACAACCTCGTCCTGCTCCTGGGCTGACTGTGGGACCTCTGGTCTCTGGCGTGAACTAGACGGAGCGTCCTGCTGCTGCTGCGGCTGCTTGCGATCCCGACCGTGTCCCAACAACTGACTCATGTTATACTTAGGGAACACAATCGCGGACCCAGTGAGAGACTGACTGAGACGAGCACCAGTGGTGGCAGCTACCTTCCAAAGAATATAGGAGATCCAATGCGCATAAGGGAGCTGCCTGTGGGCCTTGATGCCCTCTGCGACGGTGTCCTCTATCTCACACAAGATGACGTCCCAGACGTCGAACTCCTGCTGCCTGACCATATAAGCGAGTAACCACAGCTGCAGCCTAGAGAGTCCCTCTCCGAAGCCCACCCTGGGAAGCAAGGTCTGCCTGAGAATTGCGTTGAGGATCCGAGCCGTAGGGGTAAGGTCCCTAGGAGTGCGACTCAAACCCTCACCGAAAGGCTTAGTGAAGCACGGGAGAACCAAGTCCGTCGAAGGCTGTGCACCACCGTGAGGGCGGCAGGGTGGCTCCGTCCTGTCATAACACAAGTCATGGATCCGGGTCTGTGAGCGTGTCAATCCAAACCAACCCTGGATCTCTGACGAAAACAGTCTGTAGTGCTCCTCCTCAAGTGCGAACTCGATGGTCTATCTGTCCGGGTGCACCCATAGCGAAGCATAAAACTGAAAGACCCAATCCTCAACATATGAGCCAGACCGCCCCAAAAGGTCCGCCAGACCAGGTACATAAGTGAGAATAGGGCGAATCTGCTCTCCAACTACCGTGACTATCGCCTCCAGTGGACAAACACGCTGGGTTGCAAGGAGATGCCAGCGTTCCTGTAACCCTGGTAAAAGTCCTCCTGCAGCACTGTATAGAACGCTGGGCCTGCCTGCTGCTGTCTCTCCCTCGGGAACCACTGCTCGACTGGGACGAGCCTGAGCGTCTGGATCTGAGAACAGGTAGCCCCCCGGAGGTCTAGTCGCGGAATCGGCGGGGGCGCACGCCTCGACGGAGCACGTGCTCCCCGCAGAGGGACATCGGTCCGGGGTGGCACCGCTGTCCTGCGAGACTGGCGCTGGGGAACCTCCTCGGGGACCTCCTCCACTGCCTCGGCCTCTGGTGCCTCTGCCTCTGCCTCTGCTGCCTCGGCCTCTGCCTGGCCCTGCGGCGAGCTCTGGGGCTCGACTCCTGGGGAGGTGAACGTCGTCCGACGACCAACAGCCATAAGCGTGCCAGTCGGAGAGTGGTGGAATCGCTCGACCTCCTCAATAGCTCTGCGCTGCTCTGGGGACAACTGATCCTCGATCCTAAGTCCGCCAGCACTGCCACCACGCTCAGCACGCTCTGCGGCGACTGCAACCTCTCTAGCCTGGTCTGCCTCTCGCTGCTCCCTGGAGCGCTTCCGGCGCGTAATCAGCTTCGCCTTCCCGGGTCGCTGACCGGAAGGCGGGGGACATGGAGGTGAGTCCCCTGGGCCACCACCGACGTTCTTGCAGCGCGGCATCGCTGACAAGAGCAGAGAAACTGACGCTGAAAGAGCTCTGGACTGTCACTGAAAGACCCAACTGCCACTGAAAGAGCTGCTGACACTGAAAAACCTGACAAAGAAACCCCGAGTGTCACTGATCCTCTGGCTTTGTCACTCGCGAGGCTTGGCCTCGTTCCATACCCGCGGGCTTGGCCCCGGGTTAACTGCCACTGCCAACTGACAACTGAGCACGGCAATGGACTCGCTACAAGAATAGATGGGAGTATATAAGAATATATAATCTAGAGACGAGAGAACCTATCGGAAGCAAAGCATAGGGCGATAAGAAGTGAAAGGGGCTTTGCTACCTGAACGAACGACGAAACGAACACAAGAGAAGATCAGGACCGACGTTCGGGCACCCACATGTCACACAAAAGGGAACTGCACAAGATTGGAGTGGAAACGGAGGTCAGACCAAGGTGGAACGTTTATGTAGACATTTTGTCGAACAGGTGATGTGCAAGGAATGGAGTATGTAGGGTGGGAGCATACCACGGTGCACAACCGCCTGGGGAGTGGTCTCCGGGAAATGGAGGAGACTCGGGGACGTAGTGAAGACAAATTTCCGGCGAACTGGGCGCGGTCGCCGGTGAGCGAGGGCGCGAGGTGCGTGCGGTGGAAAAGGCCGACTGTGGGGGTGAGGCGGCTGTGACGGGAATGGCGGCGCGCGGCGGTGCTGCGGAGGTCGGCGGAGGCGCGGGCACGGCGGAGCGTGAGCGAGGGTTAGGGTTCGGGAAAACGGCTCAGGGACGGCGGGCTCGGGCGAGGCGCGAGGTGGAAGACGGGTTGATATGACGCGTGGGACCCAAAAGTCAGAGAAAGAACCTTTTACGCCGCTTAAAGGGGCATCAGACGCGCCGATGATTTCACATCGGACGCTCCGATGCCTGTCTAGAGAGTTTCAGAAATGCCAAAAACACATCGGAAGCTTCCGTTGCCATGGCATCGGATGCTGGGTAGCGTCCGATGGTCCATCGAAGGCTCCGATGATGACACATCGGATGCTCACCTGACACTGTTCCAGCCGGAGCTGTCTACAGTGCAGGGCATCGGACGCTGGGGGAGCGTTCAATACAGCTTCTGATGCCCCATTTTGGGTTGTTTTGAAGATTCCTGTTGTGGCTCCCTCTCCCAACCAAGTTCCAACTCAAATAAGAGGCAAATAAACACCAGTTGGAACCTAGTATGAGCATTCTCGCATAAACCCTCAATTAAAAATATTTTGCCATAGGCTACATATCATTTTTAGAGAAAATAAGCAATAAATCTCGAGGAGACAACATGTGGCCACCAAAACTAGGGGTCTCAACCATTAGGAGCCTCAAATGCTCCCCTAGCGGTGGACGAACACAGCGGTTGCTCAAAACTTAACCGAAAAAGAAACGACAAAGCAACAACCATGCATATGCAATGCATTACGGAATTTGAATCTAGGTTGCTTGTCAAGTTTGCTCATGGGTAAGCTTCTTCACACGCTTTTTAGGGCGGTTATCTTAACCACGTCTGACAAGCCTATGTGCATAGCAAAATTTAAACATGGCATATTATACAATGCAATGCAAAGACAACCCCCTTTCACCTTTTGACAAAGTTGCTTAGATCAAGCACATTAAGCTCACTTCGCAATCTACAAAGAGTGTTTTCATCTAGGGGTTTTGTGAAGATATCCGCCAATTGATCTTCGGTTCTAACTCCCTCTAAGGATATGTCTTTATTTGAAACATGGTCTCTAAGAAAGTGATGGCGAATATCTATGTGCTTTGTGCGAGAGTGTTGAACCGGGTTGTTAGCAAGCTTAACCGCGCTCTCATTGTCACACAACAAAGGTACCCTTTCTAGAACTACACCATAGTCTAAAAGGGTTTGTTTCATATAAAGGATTTGTGCACAACAAGCACCCACGGCTATGTATTCTGCCTCGGCGGTAGACAAGGCCACACTATTTTGCTTCTTAGAACTCCATGAAACTAGTGATCTCCCAAGCAAATGGCACCCTCCGGATGTGCTTTTTCTATCTACTTTGCAACCCGCGTAATCCGAATCGGAATACCCAACGAGTTGGAAGTTAGCTCCTTTGGGATACCAAAGGCCAAAGCTTGGGGTGTGCTTTAGGTACCTAAGGATTCTCTTCACCACTATGAGATGTGATTCCCTAGGGTCGGCTTGAAAGCGAGCACACATGCACACACTAAACATGATGCCGGGTCTAGATGCGGTCAAATATAACAAGCTACCAATCATAGAACAGTAGAGAGTTTGGTCAACCGGGTTACCTCCCACATCTAGGTCGAGATGTCCGTTTGTTGGCATTGGAGTCTTGATAGGCTTGCAATCATCCATGTTGAAGCGCTTGAGGAGGTCTTTTGTATACTTCTCTTGAGATATGAAAGTCCCCTCCTTCAATTGCTTGACTTGGAAGCCTAGGAAGAATGTGAGCTCTCCAATCATGGACATTTCAAACTCCTTCGACATCAAGTCACCAAATTCCTTGCAATAGGCTTCATTTGTTGACCTGAAGATGATATCATCAACGTAGACTTGACAAATGAAGATTTCTCCATCAAGCTTCTTGGTGAATAGTGTGGTGTCGACCATCCCAATGGTGAAGCCCTTCTCAATGAGGAAGTCCCGGAGGCGCTCGTACCAAGCTCTTGGGGCTTGCTTGAGCCCATATAGCGCCTTGGACAACCTATAAACATGATTAGGATATCTAGGGACTTCAAACCCGGGAGGTTGATCAACGTAGACTAGTTCATTTATGAAGCCATTTAAAAATGCACTTTTCACATCCATTTGATATAATTTAATGTCATGATGTGATGCATATGCAAGGAGGATACGAATGGCTTCGAGTCTTGCAACCGGTGCAAAGGTCTCTCCAAAATCCAAACCTTCAACTTGAGAGAACCCCTTTGCTACTAGCCTTGCCTTGTTTCTAACAACCTTGCCTTGATCATCTTGCTTGTTCCTAAACACCCAATTTGTTCCAATGACTCTTGCGCCTTTGGGTCGCTCTTCAAGTGTCCAAACTTGGTTGCGGGTGAAGTTGTTTAATTCTTCATGCATAGCATTCACCCAATCCGGATCACCTAGAGCTTCATCTACAATGGTAGGCTCAACAAGAGACACAAAGGAGTGATGTTCAATAAATAAAGCAAGTTTTTGAGATCGAGTCATTACACCCCTTGTTGGACTCCCTATGATGAGATCTTGAGGATGAGCTTGTAGTAGAGGAGTAGTCCTTTGATCAACCACTTGAGGGGCCGCTTGTGGAGCATCAACATCTTGAGCTTGTACCACCATTTGATCATGGGAGACATGAGTATCTTCAAATGGATCCTTCCCATCTTTGTCATCAACAAGTGGTACATTGGATGAGGATGGCTTGTCAATGACTTGCACATCATCATCATCATCTTTAGGCTTGATGGCTCCAACCGGCATGTTCTTCATTGCTTCCCTCAATGGTTCATCACCTACATCATCAAGATTTTCATGCTCTCCTTGAGAGCCATTAGATTCATCGAATTCCACATCATATGTTTCTTCTACCATCCCGGTGGCATGGTTGAATACTCGATATGCTTTGGACTTCAATGAGTAACCAACAAGAAAACCAATATCACATCGGCGTTGAAACTTCCCTAGGTGTTGGCGCTTCTTGTAGATGTAGCATTTGCACCCAAACACTCTAAAGAATGATAGATCCAGCTTCTTGTTGTTGAGTGGCTCATAGGGGGTCTTGCCAAGGAGACGATGGGGGAACAACCAGTTTGATGCATAGCAAGCGGTGTTGATTGCTTCCGCCCAAAATCTTTCCGGTGTAGTGTACTCATCTAGCATTGTCCTTGCTAGGGTGATTAGAGTCTGGTTCTTCCTCTCAACTACCCCATTTTGTTGTGGTGTGTAGGTCGCGGAAACTTCATGCTTGATCCCAACTTCATCACAATATTGCTCAATGTGGGTGTTGTCAAACTCTCTTCCATTTTTACTTCTTATCTTCTTGATCTTCAAGTCAAACTCATTTTGGGCTCTCTTGGCAAACTTCTTGAATGAAGGGGTTGCTTCGGATTTGTCATGAAGAAAGAATACCCAAGTGTGTCTAGAGTAGTCATCAACAATCACTAGGCAATAGAGATTTCCACCCAAGCTAGCATATGTTGTTGGTCCAAATAGATCCATGTGAAGTAGCTCAAACTCTCTTGATGTTGATACAAAGGCTTTGGTTGGATGAGTGTTTGCAACTTGCTTGCCGGCTTGACATGCACTACACAATTTGTCCTTCTCAAATTTGACATCCTTCAAGCCCCTAACCAAATCCTTCTTCAATAGCTTGTTGAGAGTGTTCATTCCAACATGTGCCAATCTTCTATGCCAAAGCCAACCAAGTGATTGCTTAGTGAATAAACATGTCTTCAAGTTGGCTTCTTCAGAGGTGAAATCCACTAGATAGAGATTGTTGTATCTAAAGCCCTTGAATATCACTTGTGTATCATCTTTCTTGGTCACAACCACTTCCTTGTCGGTGAACAAACATTGAAAGCCAAGATCACATAGTTGCCCAACGGATAGCAAGTTGAAGCTCAATGATGCAGCTAGAAGCACATTGGAGATGGTATGATCATTTGGTATAGCCACTTTGCCCAATCCCTTGACATTGCCCTTTGAATTGTCACCAAATGTTATCTTTTCTTGGTCATTGACATTTTCTTCTAGTGAGGTGAACATCCGGGGATCACCGGTCATATGTTGTGTGCAACCACTATCGATCACTCAATGAGATCCACCGGTCTTGTAGTTCACCTACACACATAAGAAATCAAGCTTGAGCTTTTGGGACCCAAACTTGTTGAGGTCCCTTAACCTTCTCTACTAGTGACTTTGCAACCCAAATTTGCTTTGGCCTATTCTTGTTAGGAGGCCCCATGAACATAACTTTCATCTTGCCACTAGAGTCTTGTCTAAGCATGTAGTGAGCATTGAAAGCAAAGGGCCTAGCATGCTTGGGCAAGGGTGTGGGCTTTGGCTCTTCACAATCATGAGCAAAGTGACCTTCCTTTCCACACTCATAGCATCTTCCAATTTTCTTCTTCTTTGGCTTTGTGATGCTCTTGCGTTGCTTCATCTTTTCTTCAAGGAAGCCAATACCATTTCTATTGGTCTTCATTACGGTGTTCATGAGAAGCTCACTTTGAAGACATTGACCCTTGGTGAAATTCTTCAACCCGGTGGTGAGGTGTTCCTTTTCTCTCTTGAGCTTGTCATTCTCTTGTTGGAGCTCTAATTGAGATGGTGTCATCTTGTAATCCCTCTCCATCTTCAATCTCTTGTTCTCTTCTTTTAGGATGTCTAGCTCAAGTGACATGCTATACTCATCATCTTGGGTCTCAATGATGACTTGTTTTGTGGTTGCTAGCTTCTCTAGATCAATCTTGAGCTTTGCATTCTCATTCTTGATCTTGACATAATCATCATAGTGATCGGCCACAACCACACTCTTGCCTTTGCCACTAGCTCTTTGCTCATCATGCTCACTAACCAAGTCCTCACAAGATGTTGCTATGTCACACTTAACAACAAGGTTAGGAGCATCATGTGTCTCATGTGAAAGCATATTATAAGTAATGGTGAGAGCATCATAATCAACTTTCACTTGAGTGTATTGTTCTTTGAGCAAAGCATAACTAGTGGTAAAGTCACTATGCATCTTATCAAGTTTTTCATTTTTAGCTTTGAGCTCCTTGTTAGAGGACTTGAGCTCCTTGATGGATGATGACATAGTAGCAAGTTCATCTTTTAACTCATCACTAGCATGAATAGCATGATCATATTTCTCAACAAGAGATTTATTTTCATCAACAAGCTTTTCATTTTTAGCTCTAGTCTTTCTTATGATTTTAGAGTAGTCATTTAGCAATTTAACAAGCTCATCATAAGTAGGTGCCTTGAATTGACCATCACTATCACTATCACTAGAGTCATCATCGCTTTGTACCTTCCGATCACCGTTAGCCATGAGGCATAGGTGTGTAGATGATGATGGTGACGGTGGTGGTGGTGGTGTAGAGGAGCCAATGACTAGAGCAGCCACCTTCTCCTTCTCATCATCACTATCTTCATTTGATGAGCCACCGGAGGAGTCAATGTCGGTGAGCCAATCACCAACAATGTAAGCCTTGCCACCTTTCTTGTGGTATTGCTTCTTCTTCTTGCTATCCTTCTTGTAGTAGGTCTTCTCATTCTTCTTCTCATCTTCACTTGATGAGTCATACTTCTTGCCCTTGTTCTTGTTCTTGTAGCTCTCTTTCTTGGGCTTGGTGCATTGATGAGCAAGATGACCAAGCTCACCGCAATTGTAGCAATCCATTTCGGAGATTGGCCTCCTCTTGCTACTAGTGAAGAACTTCTTCTTTCTTGAGTCAAAGTTGACTTCATTCTTGTGAAGCTTCTTCAACATCTTGGTGGTCCTTCTCACCATGAGAGCGATGTTGGAATCATCCTCTTCATCACTTGAGCTCTCATGATGCACTTCAATAGCCTTGGACTTGCCCTTCTTGTCATGACAAGCTTTGAAGGCCAAGTCCTTCTTGTTGTCGGTGGAGGAGCCACCACTTGGTGTGATGCGCATGTACATTTCATGCGCATTGATCTTTCCCAAGATTTGGGTTGGTGTAGCGGTGGAAAGATCACCTTGATGTAGCACCGTCACTATGTGTCCATACTTCTCAATTAGAAGGACACAAAGGATCTTCCTCACAACATCGGATGGTTGCATTTGTGTGAGGCCAATTCCATTGAGTTCCTCTACAAGAACATTCAACCGTGAGTACATTTCATTTGCACTTTCATTAGCATGCATATCAAAAGAGTGAAGCTTTTGCATAACTAAATGATAGCGTTCCTCACGCTCACTCTTGGTTCCCTCATGGAGCGCACAAATGTTTTCCCATAGATCATGGGCATTTTTGTGGTTCTGAACACGGTTGAACACATCTTTGCAAATGCCTCTAAAAAGGATGTTTTTGGCTTTTGCATTCCATTTTTCATTTTCCTCCTCATTAGGAGTGAGGCTTGTGCCTTCCTTGGGCTTGGCAAAGCCGGTGATTGCGGCATCACGGCATTTAACATCAACCGCTTCTAGGTACGACTCCATACGGATTTTCTAATATGGAAAGTCATCTCCGTCAAACATGGGAGGTGGTCCATCACCTCCAGACATCTTAACTCTAGGCGGTTAAGCCTAAATCGAGAGCACGAGGCTCCGATACCAATTGAAAGGATCAAGATGCCCAAGAGGGGGGGGGGGTGAATTGGGCTTTTCTAAAACTTCTTGCAAGAATTAAGACCTATCAAGCTCCAATTAACCCCCTAGTGCCTAGACGTGTGTTTGACAAGAATCAATTGCACAAAAGACTATCGCTAAACCATTTCTACTCTTGCATGGCAATTCAACTTATGAAAGAACAACAAGTAAATGCGGAATTGAATTGCTCAAAGGTAAATGCGTAGTAAAGAGAGTAGAGATGACACGACGATCTTTTTGCCGAGGTATCGAGGTGTCGGCACACCCCCCTAGTCCTCGTTGGAGCACCCGCGCAAGGGTATCTCTCCCCCTTGATCCGTGCAAGGATCAAGTGCTCACTACGAGCTGATTCTTCGCCACTCTGACCCGGTGAATCGCTCGCTACCGGTCACAACTTGGCTTGGGTCATCCACAATGCCTCTGGATGATCACCAAGCTCTCCGATCGCCACCAAGCCGTCTAGGTGATGCCGATCACCAAGAGTAACAAGCTAGAACTCTCACTTGACCAACACAAGGCCAAAGAGATGGATGGATGCACACTTGCTACTCAATTCTCACTAGGTGTCTAATTCTCACAATTAGCAAATCACTCAACCTCACTAGGGCTCTTGCACTCACTCACACTCACAATGTGTTTCTCAGCAGATGGAAGTGGCAAGAACACTCAAATGGATGGAGAGAAGGAAGTATATATACTCACCCAACCGGCCATCCAAAAATAGGACAAGACTGGGTTTCTGCGGGGGCATCGGACGCTCCGATGCCAGGCATCGGACGCGCTGATGACCTCGACCAACGGTCGACTGTACCTTCTTGTCAGACATGTTAAAGAAGCATCGGACGCTGGGCAGCATCCGATGCCCCTACATCGGACGCGTCCGATGCCGTTTGTACCTCTCTGGAACCTCTCTGGATGGCCATCGAACGCTGGCCCTCAGCGTCCGATGCCAGCGTCCGATGCCTCCCAAAGTTCACTCCCAAGTGAACAGTGACACCAGAGCATCTGATGTGACACCATCGGAGCCTCCGATGCCACGCACCAGACCAAACCCTAAGTCGGGGTGGGCATCGGAGCCTCCGATGCCTACTCAGCCAGCGTCTGATGCCTATTACAAGGCCAAAACCAACTCGGATCGCGACGCGGCCTTAACGACTTTTGTTTCTCTCGACATAAGGCATCTCTCTGAGCTACCTAGGGCTATGAAATAACAAGTGTGCACCACACCTACCTCAATAGTCTCATCTAGGTCAAGCTACTAATTCATGCTCCCCTTTATAGTACAGCCAAAGGAAAAACAAAGACCTAAGACTACCTAAGTGTCCTCCAACACCATATGACACTTAGCCTGGTCTACCACCGTCTCTGTCGTCCATCCTTTGAAAACTGAAACGATATCCATCGCCAGGGGACATGAATTCCATATGCCCGTATCGTCGCCATTACCGTGACCTAACTCAATCCTGTTTCTGCAAAACACACGTTAGTCACAGTAATCTTGTGTTTCATCCAATCACCGAAACCACTAGGGGCCAAGATGCATTCAGAGGGGATGCACCACCCGTGCACCCCGTCCACCGACACGTGTCCCCAGGTCCTCAACCCGAGCAACACCGTGACCGCAAGTCTTCGCTCGTCGCTGTCCCAGGCTGTCAGCCGCCACAGCTGATCCTCGGGCCACCGGTCCCTCAGTCCAAGCCTCACGTCCGCCCTTCGCCACTCACGGTCCATCGGCACGACACGTCTCTACTTGACCTTCACCTTGCCTTTGATCACTATATCTGTGCTCGACACCTGCACAACACAAGCCAAAGAACATGCGCATCATCCCAGTTGACAATCACTCATCACTCAGAGACTCAGCATACACCCATGTATCCGCAATGTTGACGTAGTCACTTTGCAATGTAGCAGACTGGCAGTGGATATGTCCTTCCTCTATTAGAGCTTTGATTGATGTTGATGTTTGTTGAGACAGTGCTCCAACAGTGGATGGAGCATTCACTTGTTCGTCAGCTTTTCTTGGCCTTTCAAATCCTGTGAAACTCAAATAGACTACAAAACTTGTGGAACAGATTAAGCATTAGCGGTTGGCCACTCAAGCCTTAGTTGTCTAGAATTTCAGTAAGATCTCTTTCTTTATATTTTAATATTTTTTTTACGATGCAAGAAAAATGCAACAGGATGAATGTATGCATATTTATTTTTAGTATTATTATATTTTTTATGCCACCACGGTGAACATTCCTGTGGGTTTTTACACACCATAGAATTATTCACATGAGGCTTCATGGTTTATGATGTAGTGTAACAAATGCAATATTTTTGTTTCCTTTTCTAATGCAATGCAGAAATTAATATGTAGATGTATTATTTTTTATGCCTCCATAGAAAGTATACTACTTTCATGGGGCTTAAAGTTTCCATATTTTTATTCTATTTTCTAATGCAGATATAATTGCTAGGAAGTAAATATGATACTAATAATAAAATGATCATACTGAATCTAATCATGCAAAGATGATTTTAATGCTAATGATTATGGATAACTACCGAGTTACCTTTCGGCGAGGATTCGATGTTTATAGTCTATCGAACAAGACTTCTTGCACGCTCTTTATTCTTCCTTGGGTGCGTCAGCAGATCCTCGTGGTGAAGACCTTAGTTGTACTTCAGTAGAACTCTCTTTCTTCTTCAAGTGGCTGGTGGACTTGTCTCCTTTGGTTCACTGCTCTTCATATTCTTTAATGGGTGTTGGCATGGTCATTTACTTTGAATCCTTGATAGCGTAGATGTTAATCACTTCTCTTGAGCTATAACCATTGATGATTGGCTCTTGAGTGGACGAAGACTTCGTCGACATCATAGTGGAATTCCTATCTTCTGTTAAAACTCAGATAGACAACAAAGCTCGTGGAATAGATTAAGGGTTAGTGAAAAACTACACCTTAATTATTTTTGAGTCTTGATGTATTTCATTTAAGCACAAAGCAACAGAGTTTTGGATTTCCATTTATGTATGTGACTCAACGGTGGTGCAATAATTGTTTTATCACATATGTATCAAGAAAATAGGAGGTAAATGTCAAACCAACATTTTAAAGCGAAGCATTAATACTGTAAGCTAGCGACATCCTCTAGAATTCATGAAAAGTGTGTCCTACTCATAAAACTAAGGCAGAGATCAAGTGCATAAGTTCTGCTAGTGAGAAAACACCAATGGAACCAAAACTTCATTTACTCTACTCTAACCTTAGGCACATTTAATATGATAAGATTGGTATTTTGTGCATTGTTTCATTCTTAAAACATAGGTGATGAAATCAGAGGAGTGAGCATGAGTTTGACAACGAGGGTTGAGTTGTTCAAGACTAAGTGATTAAAAGAGTGATACTCAAAGAACAAAGCATGTTGAGTTTTATAGATTGAATTATTTAAAGTTGTAACTCAAACATTTTGATTCTTTTGATTTAAGTGCAGAGCAAGACCAAGGGAAAGCTTTTGTAGAGAATGATCACTTACCTTAAAATATTACCTTCATCATTGAAACGCAGTGGCGCCATGTGATGAGGGATAGATGATCTATGATGACCCCTTCCTTTTGAAGCTTCTCCTTGCATCTTGAGCTTGTTCCTGAGCATCTTGTCTCCTTTGTTGCACTTTATCTTCCTCAATCTCTAAGCTATCCTTTTTCTCTCTCCTCATGAATTATGTTTGGGACTTATTGCTCCACTTATTATTTTATTCCTGAAAGCGTTAGTGGACAACACATACCCAAAGGGATATACAAGTAATAACAAGGGTAGTGTTGTCATAGAGCTAAAGTCACTTTTTATGCTATAGAGAAGTTAATCTTGGCATTTTAATTAGCATAGAACTTGTATCCTATATTTTATTTACCTTCATTGTTCACCGTTACTTTTTCTCTAAAGGATTAATTTTATTTTGTATCTTAAGTTTGATTTTTAAGCTTAGAATTTGTAATATCATTCAAACTTAAAGAGACAAAGTAACAGTGAGTAGAGAGATTGCAAACCAGCGTGTTGGGATGTTGACAGCTTCTAGATTGGGAGGATGAGCCTGGTTGTAGAATTTTTGGAAGAGCTAGCCTTCCTCCCCACACTTAGATAAAGGTAAGTGTGAATGTTGAAGCATCCCTCGCGTTGTATTTGCAACTCTCATGTTCTCGGACATTGTTCACCCTGCAGTGGTTAGTGACAAGAATACCCGAAGGGAACTAGTCCTAAGAACATATTTTTTTTTGTAAATTAAGACAAGATTCTAAATTTAAAAAGTCATAAGATAACTACCGATTGACCTCTCGGTGAGGGCTCACAGTTTTAGGTTCGTTGAGCAAGACCTTTCTTTAATGGACACATACCCGAGGGAATATATAAAGTTGAAAAACAGGTTGTCCACTATTAAATTTATAATCCTTATCTATGCTAATGGGTAGATGGATTTGGATTGTTTTAGCACAGACATGATTCATCATAGTTCATAGACAACTTGGTGGCTGTATTGTATCATGGCTCAAGGCAAAGTAGCTTATAGCAAAAGACAAAGTGAATATTCTTTGATACTTACAGTTCAGTGATGAATGAGCCATGTCTTTTGTGTGAAGTTGTTGGAGCACGTCCTATGCCTTGCTTCATCCCAGTGTGAGTTCATCTCTTGACTTCCCCATTTTGATATTGAGAGATTTCTGCAGGGGTTAGTCCAACAAAATAACCGATATCTACTAGAGAATACTCTTGGTTCAAAGATCAAACTAGACGCCATGTCTAATTTAATCTAGGAAAGCATTTTAACCTAAGCACCATGCTTAATTTAAAAAGCCTTTGAAAGTAAGATCAACACTCCTAGACTAAGCACCATGCTTAATTTAAAAGATGTATGAACATACTCCAAACCTTAAGCATATTATAGTAAATAACAGTGGTATGAAAGCACTACGGAGATTCACTTTAATGGAGATGAAAGAGTGTGATCAAGGTGAGTAGTTTATATATATATATTTTTAGATGCACATAACATGAGTGGATGCAAGTGACAAAAACATGTATGAGAGAACATAAACTAAATGGAGTGAATGTATGATGATATGCAAAAGATTAATAAGATAACTACTCATCAATTTAAAGTCCATGAGCAAGACTGACTCACCTCGATTAAACTTACCATGACTCACAATGGAATTGTGAGTGGTACAACGTTTGGTGTCGTCACTCGTCACGTGCTTGAAAACTTGTAACATTGACCTTCTTCGATTCTTGTGGGAGTTTGTCAGAAAGTCAAAGTGACAACAATTGTCTATACCATATCTGGTTGATTCCTAACAAAGTGATTGAATGGATCTTGAGACTTGAGCAAATCCTCTGGACCCGCAACGTAGTTTGTCGGAAGTTCAAAACCAGTCATACACCTCACCCTGCATAAGATCAAAACTATACAAAAGCCAGGGTGGGCCTGTTTGGATAAAGGGTGAATAATATATCTCAATTATCACATGTGTAAGAGTTCTCCTAGATGTTGAAAATGTATTCTAGCTATCATCCTTAATTACTCATTCATTCCCCGGCAACGGCGCCAAAAATGCTTGTTGACACTCCTTAATGGAATCACTCTAAGATAGACTTCATAAACAATAACCTAGTGAAGGCACTAAGAAGTGTACGAGACACTACTAGCATCACTTAACGTCAAGTTTTCGTCCCCAACATGAAACTAGCAATGTGATTATATCATAGCACTGACTCTAAAGATAAATATTTACCCGCAAGCGCACAGATAAATACACCCGTTGTAGCAGCATTTTACCCAGAGATGTTCCAAGTATCGTTATTTATATTTAGCACTAGGAATGAAGTGAGGTAAATAAGGACAAGAGCTACTCTACACATGTGATAGGAGAATTGAGAACAAAGTAAGAACATACTCCTTTATCCTAAACATGGATCAATCACAATAATGAGGTACACTATAAATGATAAAAGATCAATCTATGATAGTCCTTAGAGCATTTCAACTTAGACAAGGCATGCGAATTAGAATAGACATTATAAAGAAGTATTCCTAAGCTATTCTAATTATAAGTCATAATATACATTGATTAGTGCAATTATATTTAGCAATCATTGGCTAGGTTATCCCATATTCATATTCAAGAGGCAACTCCATAGTAAAGGTGCCAAACAGAGTAACCCCTAAACCATGAGTTAACTGAGCCATACTGAACACTACATTCGGGAGGTGGAATACAAAGGACTCAACAGGCCTATCACACCCGCGATCTACCACTCTATCCGGAACATAGGACGCATTCGCAGATAAATAGTGTATAAGCACCACACCTACACAACATTTATCACCCACCCGTTGTACTTTAAGATGAGCGCTATACGAACATGAGTATAAACATGATGATAATCTATCTATGCCAAATATATAATCAAAGCATACTACAAGCAGTATAATTAAGAATATAGTAATTAATGTCTTAGTCATATCAATTATATCTAAACTATTATGAACTAGACTATGAACTAGCACACAATGATGAACAATATGATGAACTAGAACACATAGATGAACTAGAGTATGAACTAGAACACAAACTAGAACTAGATTAAGAACTAGAAGATGAACAATGAAGAACTAGAAGAACAATTATGAACTAGAAACATAATTAGATCCATAATGTTGATACAAGAGAGAAGATCTTGGGTTTACCGAGCGTTCTCGCGACTAGATCCGGAATCCAAGCAAAGCTTGCCTCTTCTAATTCTAATTCTATCTAGCTATGCCTAAGTTGATGTGGCTCTAAGGAAATTAGGGTTTCTGATTGATCCTCCTCCTCTTCTAATGACTTGAGATCTGATGATGATGATGGAGAGGGGGGTCAGGGGTTGTTTATATAGCCCTGGGCGATGAACCATGGCCCTTGGATCAAACCGACTTAAGGTACGACCGAGATGCATCCTAGAGGTCGGTGGAGGAAGCTTGCAGAAGACGGAGGCCAGCGGGCCCGGTGGCAGACCGGTCGGTCTAAGGGTGGGACCGACCGGTCCCACCTAGCGGCCTATCGCGCTGGTCGACCTCCTGGTGTCTTCTTACGTCCTCTGGAGTCTTCTAGAATAATCCTGACGTGGTGGTGGCGTTATCTCCCGTCGGTTTCCTTCTATGGGAAGCTATCGGTGCTGATTTCCTGGTTTAGTCCCTGCAGAATCATAGTTCACCAAAACTCGTGGAATATTGTCAGTTGAAACCCTAAACCTTAGTTGGTGATCAAATTCTTGCCCTTTTCATATTTATTTATCCCTTAATTATGATAGATAACCAGTGTCAACAGTCATCGGTGCGTCCGATGCCTAGCATCGGAGCGTTCGATGCCCCGCAGAAACCCTGTCTTGTGCTGTTTTTGGATGGCCGGTTGGGGGAGTATTTATACTCCTTCCCTCCATCCATTTGAGTGTTCTTGCCACTTCCATCTGCTGAGAAACACATTGTGAGTGTGAGTGAGTGCAAGAGCCCTAGTGAGGTTGAGTGATTTGCTAATTGTGAGAATTAGACACCTCCTAGTGAGAATTGAGTAGCAAGTGTGCATCCATCCATCTCTTTGGCCTTGTGTTGGTCAAGTGAGAGTTCTAGCTTGTTACTCTTGGTGATCGGCATCACCTAGACGGCTTGGTGGCGATCGGAGAGCTTGGTGATCATCCGGAGGCATTGTGGTGACCCAAGCCAAGTTGTGACCGGTAGCGAGCGATTCACCGGGACGGAGTGGCGAAGAATCAGCTCGTAGTGAGCACTTGATCCTTGCGCGGAGCAAGGGGGAGCGATACCCTTGCGCGGGTGCTCCAACGAGGACTAGGGGGTGCCGACACCTCGATACCTCGACAAAAAGATCATCGTGTCATCTCTACTCCTTTACCTACGCATTTACTTTCAAGCAATTCAATTCCGCATTACTACTTGTTGTTCATTCTATATTGGATTGCTTTGCTAGAGTAGGAGTGGCATAGACTTGATCTTTTGTGCGGTAGAATAAAGAGTCTAGGCACTAGGGGGTTAATTGGGGCTTGATAGGTTTTATTCTTGCAAGAAGTTTTAGAAAAGCCCAATTCACCCCCCCTCTTGGGCATCTTGATCCTTTCAATTGGTATCGGAGCCTCGAGCTCTCGATTTAGGCTTAACCGCCTAGAGTTAAGATGTCCGGAGGTGATGGACCACCTCCCATGTTCGAGGGAGACGACTTTCCATATTGGAAAATCCGTATGGAGTCGTACCTAGAAGCGGTTGATGTTAAATGCCGCGATGCCGCGATCACCGGCTTTGCCAAGCCCAAGGAAGGCACAAGCCTCACTCCTAATGAGGAGGAAAATGAAAAATGGAATGCAAAAGCCAAAAACATCCTATTTAGAGGCATTTGCAAAGATGTGTTCAACCGTGTTCGGAACCACAAAAATGCCCATGATCTATGGGAAAACATTTGTGCGCTCCATGAGGGAACCAAGAGTGAGCGTGAGGAACGCTATCATTTAGTTATGCAAAAGCTTCACTCTTTTGATATGCATGCTAATGAAAGTGCAAATGAAATGTACTCACGGTTGAATGTTCTTGTAGAAGAGCTAAATGGACTTGGCCTCACACAAATGCAACCATCCGATGTTGTGGGGAAGATTCTTTGTGTCCTTCCAATTGAGAAGTATGGACACATTGTGACGGTGCTACATCAAGGCAATCTTTCCACCACTACACTAACCCAAATCTTGGGAAAGATCAATGCGCATGAGATGTACATGCACATCACGCCAAGTGGTGGCTCCTCCACCGACAAGAAGAAGGACTTGGCCTTCAAAGCTAGCCATGACAAGAAGGGCACGTCCAAGGCCATTGAGGTGCATCATGAGAGCTCAAGTGATGAAGAGGATGATTCCAACATCGCTCTCATGGTGAGAAGAACCACCAAGATGTTGAAGAAGCTTCACAAGAATGGAGTCAACTTTGACTCAAGAAAGAAGAAGTTCTTGACAAGTAGCAAGAGGAGGCCAATCTCCAAAATGGATTGCTACAATTGCGGTGAGCTTGGCCATCTTGTTCATCAATGCACCAAGCCTAAGAAAGAGAGCTACAAGAACAAGAACAAGGGCAAGAAGTATGACTCATCAAGTGAAGATGAGAAGAAGAATGAGAAGCCCTACTACAAGAAGTATGGCAAGAAGAAGAAGCAATACCACAAGAAAGGTGGCAAGGCTTACATTGTTGGTGATTGACTCACCGACATTGATTCCTCTGGTGGCTCATCAAATGAAGATAGTGATGATGAGAAGGAGAAGGTGGCCGCTCTAGTCATTGGCTCCTCTACACCACCACCACCACCGTCGCCTTCATCATCTACACACCTATGCCTTATGGCCAAGGGTGACCGGAAGGTGTGACACCCTAGTGTCAAGCACTGCATTAGGAACCACATTTAGCTACCAAAATGCATAAGCAATGCATTGCATCATTTCATGTGCATAAGTGTGTTTTTGCCTTTTGCTTATTTATTGGATTTTGGATTTCTAATGGACTTGGTTGCTTGAGAGACTTTCTGACTTGGCAAATAGTTTTATAAAATAAAGATTATTGAGTAGAGTGCTTTTCATGTTGGCATTTTGACCTAGTTCAAAATAGTTTATCAAATAAAAAAAATGAGTTAAACAAAATGGTTTATGTCTCAAAATTGGCTTTATTTATGTGAAGGTTGTAAAAATGGTTTTCAGAAAAAGTGTCTTATATGAAAGTTGTAGAGAAAATTATTTTGAGCAACTTTTATTTTTGGGTCAAAGCCTGATTTGGAGTTTTTGAATGGTCAAAGTTTGAAAAGTTTTGGAAAAAGAAAAAGGAAAAACGACTTTTTCCCGCACCCTCGCTTGGCCCACGCCCGCTCCCGCGCGCCCCCGCGCCGCGCGCGCAGCGCCGCCTGACGCCGCCGCGCCGTACGCCGGCCGCACGCGCCGTGTGGCCGATGATCTCTGCGCCAAATCCTCGCTGGCCACTCTCCGCTCGAGCTTCGCGTGCCCGAGCAAGCAAGCGATCCCGCTTGCCCTCTCCTCGCTCGTCTCGGCCGCAGTGCCCACGCCACCACCCTGCCACTGCCTCGCCCGCCGCGCCGCCGGGTCCCGCCACGACCGCCGGAGCCCCCGGGCGAGCCAAAACCGCGCGCCGGCCTCACACCACTCCCTCACTCACCATTCGCACCTCCTCGCTCTCGCTCTCACTCCCTCTCCTGCACGTGAACGCAAGGCCGAGCGCTCGACTCGCCTTGGCCACCGCACGCCACCGCAGAAACTCCCCTCTCCGTTCCGGCCACCACAAAGTCCCTCCATCCAATCCGTCTCGCACCGAGTTTCGCCTTCACCCCGCACGCACGGTGCGCGCGGAAGAAACGCCGGCCAAGCTCTACCACACCGTCACCACCACTTCCCCCTTTCGGTCGCCGTCGCCGCCGAAGGAGGGCAAGTATCCGTTCTCCGTCAACCAAGCCTCCGCCGAGCCCCTTCTTCCTCAACGAGCCTCACCATGCAAAGGAAGGTGAGAACGCCTCTCCTCTAGGTCTCTACCGACCCCCATCCTTTTCTCTCCCCCGGCCGAGCACCATGGTCGTCCGCCATGGCCATGTACGAGGCCAGACCCTACCAGAGCTACACCGGCCAAACCAAGCCCTCCGATAGCCTCCCTAAGGTTCACGTAAGCTTTTGCCTTCCCTAATTTCACCGGCGACCGCCGGACACGGCCAAGCCGAGCATCACCGTCGCCACCGTCCGCCATGGCTCGTCGCCGGCAAGCTACGGCCATCCACTGGCCAAACTATCACCACCAATGGGTCCGCCTCGTCGAGATGAGTCCATCAAGCACCACACCGCCGCCGGAGACCTCGCCACCGGCGAGCAATCGCCGGTCAAACCTCTCCCCTGCTTCGCCCTCTCTGGCGGGTGGGTCCCGTTGACCAGCGGACCCCGCGTGTCAGCCTCACCTGGTCCATGGACCGAGTTCACACAGGCCGAGCCGGGAAGATTTAAATGTTTTTCCTTTTTGGTTTTATTTTTCCAGAAATGCTTGTTATTTTTGTGTAGCTCATTTTAAAAGTCCAAATGAAGCACTTTCAGTTTTGTTAGCCTGTTTATGAGTAGATCTACCATGGAAAAATATGAAAGTATTTTTGGTAGAAGTGTTTGTTACTATTTTTATTTATTTCATTTTATATGCTTTTGTTGAGGTAAATGGAAATAAGTGCTTTCTGGTTGAGATAATTCATGGAAAATTTTATGAAAGTTTATTATCATGTTTTGCACCTATGAAAAATATATAAGGCACTGTTTATGTGGAAAAAGTTTCGGTTATGGTTTAAAGTCTTTTTTGGCTGATTTCTTGGAATAAGTGTTAGGGTGTTTTATGTGTCAAAATAAAATATGAGAAAAACTGAGCAGTCTCTGTATGCCATGTTCAGGCTAAGAAAAATGTTAAGCATAGGCTATTGTATGGAAAAATATGAAGTTCTTGTGTAAATGTACTTTTCTGTGTTTTCCTTTGGAAATTTATGTAAGAAATAATATAATGTTTCTGTTCATGGAACTTCCTTGATAAATATGAAAGGTGAAGTAAAATCTGGGAAAAATATGAAAATGAGTTTAGCACCCTTTTCCAGTAGGGTTGTAGTTCATTTGAGTTATTTTGGGATAGATTTGTTTATTTTCTGTAGGCTTGTGTGTTCATGCTCTGACAGTAAATTTTCTGCAGTAGAGTGTTTATGAGTAGATGAAGCTAGGAAAATTATGAAATCTACTGTTTGACACTTTTTGTGTAAAAAGTTAGTTCAAAGCACCTTTTGAGCAGTTTATTTGTTCTTTTTATATCTGTCGTTCTGTATTTTATTTCTGGTTGAAAATTGTTCAGTAAAGTCCAGCAGGTGTTAATTGTCTTCTGGAATTTTTGTGGATTTTTTTGAGTTCAGAAAAATGCACTTGCAGTTCAACCCTGAATTTCTTTTGAATTTCTAAATAGGAAATGGTGGAAATAATGATTTATTTTATGAGATAAATAAGTATTTACCTCAATGTCAAAAGTGGTTCAACAAGTTGGTTTTGTTGGTTTGCAAGAAATGTACTTTTCTTACCACCGCATCTCGCACCATGTATTATTTATTTATCATTTTCAACCGCATTGCAATAGGATCGACAGTTCAGGAGCAAGACCAGGAGCAGGAGACAAACGTCGAGCAGGAGATCCTGGAACTTCATCAAGCCGAGGAAGTCGACCCCGCGCAAGACACTAACCTGCCTGAGTGCCCCTCCCTCGAGGCCTCAGTCTTCTCTCAAGGCAAGCCCCGGAGCATTCTAAGTCTCCTATTATTTGCAATTAAATTGCTTGAGTCCTTTAATATTGTGATGCATTAGGTATAGGAGTTGGTTGAATCCCACTTGTTGCATTACCATTCCTTGTTATTGATTAACATCTGCCTTGCATCCTGTTATTTAATTATAATGTAGAATTGCTTAGCCTGCTTAATAAAAGTAGTAGTTAAGGATGTTCCCATAATACCTCTGATGGGTATTTACCGGATCACGGTTGGCTATATTTGCTATCGTGGAAAAGAACCTGAGTAGTAATGAATACGGTCAACTGGAAGGCAAGGCACAAGTTGGGAAACTTGGGGCAGTCCGTCCGTTGGATCGTGTAGGTTTGTATCGATGTTGGCCCTCGTTCATTTTTGAACGCGCCCTTTTACTTAGGGATACGTCGGTGCCGTAATCATCGACCCCAAAGCTGGTTAGAAGCTGTTCGGGCCGGTTTCGACCCGTGTCGCGCCCTCTAGTATGGAAATGCGATCTGCCGCGTGAGGCCATCGCCAGGTTCCAATTGGGCGGTCCGTGCTTGAACCGCGACGATTACCACCACGAACAAGCGTCGAGCGGTTGCCCAATGCATGGACCCGACGGGGAAAGTGTGGGCTGGTATTAAAGGTCTTTCACCAGCTGGTTTGGAATTCGATTCGAGTCGCCGTCTCCCCCGGTTAGTGGGAAACTATGGCGAGCTTCACCACGATACAACTCCATGTGATGTTTTAAAGGTTCAACTAAAATGTGGATAAGTCAACTGGATATGGTTATATTATTGATTGTTAGACTCAAGTGAGTGAAATAGTTCAGGTGCAAACCTAGAGTAAGAGATAGGTCTAAAAACTTACGGCTCATCAATGGCATTAATATTACTTATCGTAACTTTGAGCTTTTCGCAACTTAAAATCCCAGCTCCACCCAAAAGGCCTTGCATATCCTTGGTGTCTTTATTTTCAGTTGGACGGGTAAGTCTAGCTGAGTACATTCCCGTACTCAGGGTTTATCCCGTTTGTTGCAGATGGCCAGGTGTTTTATGGCTATTGTAAGCACTGCCTCTACCCAGTGGAAGGTGATGAGGAGTAGGCCCCGGGCAGGGTCGTCCAGAAGCTTCCCTTTTTCTTTTGCTGGCCTGAGACTGTTAGTGGCACATTACCTGAAAAAGGAGGAGTGAGTTGTGTTGAGTTAAGTTATCAAACAATGTTTCATTTGGGCCACATGTGTAGTGGTCGTGTTTCAAAACTTATTTAAGCTTCCGCACTTTAAATTTGGGTTTGTAATAACTCCGTCTTAAATTCGCACTCTGATGTTTTAAATCCGGTTCGTTTATCTGTGATGTATCCTTGCGAATGTAATTCTTGGACGATGCGATCCTGTATGTTGTATGATGATAGAAATCCTTCGAGATTTCCGGACTACCGGGGTTATATGGGTTCAAGTATGAGTCGATGTTAGACGGATTTGACTAAGACGGTACTTGAGCTCTTATAATCAGGACGGTTCCGCCACAGAAGGTACAAAGCGATGATGACTCTAGTGATAGTGATAGTGATGGTGAATTTGAGGCACCCACTTATGATGAGCTTGTCAAATTGCTAAACAACTACTCTAAAATCATAAGAAAGACTAGAGCTAAAAATGAAAAGCTTGTTGATGAAAATGAATCTCTCGTTGAGAAATATGATCATGCTATTCATGCTAGTGATGAGCTAAAAGATGAACTTGCAACTATGTCATCATCTATCAAGGAGCTCAAGTCCTCTAACAAAGAGCTCAAAGCTAAAAATGAAAAACTTGATAAGATGCATAGTGACTTTACCACTAGTTATGTCTTGCTCAAAGAACAATACACTCAAGTGAAAGTTGACTATGATACTCTCACCATTGCTTATGATATGATTTCACATGAGACACATGATGCTCCTAACCTTGTTGTTAAGTGTGACATAGCAACATCTTGTGAGGACTTGGTTAGTGAGCATGATGAGCAAAGAGCTAGTGGCAAAGGCAAGAGTGTGGTTGTGGCCGATCACTATGATGATTATGTCAAGATCAAGAATGAGAATGCAAAGCTCAAGATTGATCTAGAGAAGCTTGCAACCACAAAGCAAGTCATTGTTGAGACCCAAGATGATGATTATAGCATGTCACTTGAGCTAGACATGCTAAAAGAAGAGAACAAGAGATTGAAGATGGAGAGAGATTACAAGATGACACCATCTCAATTAGAGCTCCAACAAGAAAATGACAAGCTCAAGAGAGAGAAGGAGCACCTTACCACCGGGTTGAAGAAATTCACCAAGGGGCAATGTCTTCAAAGTGAGCTACTCATGAACACCGTGATGAAGTCAAATAGAAATGGTATTGGCTTTCTTGAAGAGAAGATGAAGCAACGCAACAACATCACTAAGCCAAAGAAGAAGAAAATTGGAAGATGCTATGAGTGTGGAAAGGAAGGACACTTTGCTCATGATTGTGAAGAGCCTAAACCTACACCCTTGCCCAAGCATGCTAGGCCCTTTGCTTTCAATGCTCACTACATGCTTAGACAAGACTCTAGTGGCAAGATGAAAGTCATGTTCATGGGGCCTCCTAACAAGAATAGGCCAAAGCAAATTTGGGTTGCAAAGTCACTAGTAGAGAAGGTTAAGGGACCTCAACAAGTTTGGGTCCCAAAAGCTCAAGCTTGATTTCTTGTGTGTGTAGGTGAACTACAAGACCGGTGGATCTCATTGGGTGATTGATAGTGGTTGCACACAACATATGACCGGTGATCCCCAGATGTTCACCTCACTAGAAGAGAATGTCAATGAACAAGAAAAGATTACATTTGGTGACAACTCAAAGGGCAATGTCAAGGGATTGGGCAAACTGGCAATATCAAATGATCATACCATCTCCAATGTGCTTCTAGTTGCATCATTGAGCTTCAACTTGCTATCCGTTGGGCAACTATGTGATCTTGGCTTTCAATGTTTGTTCACCGACAAAGAAGTGGTTGTGACCAAGAAAGATGATACACAAGTGATATTCAAAGGTTTTAGATACAACAATCTCTATCTAGTGGACTTCTCCTCCGAAGATGCCAACTTGAAGACATGTTTGTTCACTAAGCAATCACTTGGTTGGCTATGGCATAGAAGATTGGCTCATGTGGGAATGAACACTCTCAACAAGCTATTGAAGAAGGGTTTGGTTAGAGGCTTGAAGGATGTCAAATTTGAGAAGGACAAATTGTGTAGTGCATGTCAAGCCGGCAAGCAAGTTGCAAATACACATCCAACTGAAAGACCGAGAATGCAATAGTAAGGCGACCAGACGGGAGTTGAATGGGAGCTCAAAAATTTCTCTCGAAACTTTGGCCTATGTCCCACAAATCAACCCCCAAAAGCTTCGAACGAAACCGTGATTCCCACGACCCTTGGAAGAGGGTGGATGATCCCTAGGATCACAGCGGAGCACCACAAAGCGATAGAAAACCAAAGACCAAAAACACCGGCACAAGTTCGAACCATAGAAACCGAGTCCCAAATGTAGATTAAAGGCTACGTCGAGAAATCCCCAAATACCGATGCTAATGAGTAGCAAAGATACCTAGAGAGGTTCCTTGGACAACTCTAGGGCCAAACGAGAAGTTCGGAAACCAAGCGAAGAAACCAAGAGAGCAAACGCACTAAAACACAACAAGCAGCCTATTCCTGGACTGTCCGGCCCTGGGGTCCCGGACTGTCCGCTCCTACTGCGGACTGTCTGCTAAGGGGTGGCGGACTGTCCGCCGGTCAAAAATGCGAAAACGCATTGCTGCTGAAGTGTCCCTGGACCGTTCCCGGACTGTCCGCGAGAGTGTACTGCGGACTGTCCGCCGGTCACGCAAAATCAAATCGGCCGAAGAACACAGCCACTGATCCGGCTGATCCCCGACGCCCGGACTGTCCGTCGGTCAGGTGGCGGTCTGTCCGCGGATGTCCAGTGAAGGCGATTTTGATCGTCCTTCACCCAAATCACTCTCAAATCGATCCAAATCAAAATCCCTTGATCCCAAACTTGGAGAAGATGATCACGAGGTAGTTAGGAGACTATCCCCAAGAAATCATCCGCTCAAATCAACTCAATCAACGGGAAATCGAAGGGGAAGGTGTATGAACCGAAAAAGCGTCACGAAAACGAAATCAACCCGATCTACTTGTTCGTGAGGAGTTAGATGAATTCCTTTGGTGGAAATGATCTCCTCACTATAAAGAACAAGATGATTCAAACGGATTTCGCAAAGACGCAGTAGAGAGGGAGATCGAGTGACGGGAAAATCGCAGAGAAACGAAGAACACGAACAAAAACGTGAATCAAGTCATCGATCTGCAACCGTGTGGCTAGCACACGCTACAACAGTGAGATTACGGTCTCACTTCCTCAAAGTCTCCAGTACACAGAGGTATGGTTCTCTGCGGATCTCAGTAGCTACAGCAGGGGATTGGGAGAGCAGGAAACCCTAGAAGCAAAGAGCAAATGGCTGAGATAGAATGGGAGGAGGGTGTCTCCCTCTACTTATCCTAATTCTAATTCCTACTCTACCCCTCTCTAATTACAGAGCGAACCAGCTAAACCCTAGGGTTATTCTGGACCAACTCGAAGATGCTAGTGATCCGACGGCCACGCCCGCACAACTGGTAACGTTGCCTCAACGCAACCTTGCCGATTGCCGCCATTTGCCGCCACCGCTCCGCTTGTCCTTTTCCTGGACTTCACCCCCGGTTTTGAGGCCCAAATCGGGAAACCAGCCTTCACGACCAACCCTCGGTTTTGAGGCCCAAACCGGGAAACCAGCCGTCCATCGCCTGAGTTTTGTGGCCCAAACTCAGAAACCCGCAGCGCCCAGGTTTTGTGGCCCAAACCTGGAAACCGTCCTTAGCCCGAGTTTTGTGGCCCAAACTCGGAAACCATCAGCACCCAGGTTTTGAGGCCCAAACCTGGAAACCGTCCACTCGGTGGTTTTTCTGTGGCTGAACCACCAAACCGAGCCGTAGAAGGGATGCACCGCCCGTGCACCCCGTCCACCGACATGTGTCCCCAAGTCCTCGACTCGAGCAACACCATGTCCGCAAGTCTCCGTTCGTCGCTGTCCCAGGCTGTCAGCCACCACAGCTGATCCTCGGGCCACCGGTCCCTCAGTCCAAGCCTCACGTCTGCCCTTCGCCACTCTCGGTCCATCGGCACGGCACGTCTCTACTTGACCTTCACCTTTCCTCTGATCAATGTATCCGTGCTCGACACCTGCACAACACAAGCCAAAGAACATGCGCATTATCCCAGTTGACAATCACTCATCACTCAGAGACTCGGCATACACCCATGTATTCACAATCTCCCCCTTGATGAGTGCATTGTCAACTACCAACACAAATCATCATGGAATGGAAGAAGGAAGGAAGAAGGAGAGAGAACTCGACCAAATGACCCAAAAGCATATCAAAGCCGAAGAAGGTCAAGTGGAAGGAGCAAAACAACTTGGTTCCCAAAGACATGGGCAACGGCTCGACGCAACCAAGCAAAGCAAAGCTAGCCCTCAAGAAGAGGTAGAACAGGCTCAACACCGCTAGCGAGAAAGCTCAATACCAATTGAACAAGCACAAAAGCAAAGACGCTAGTCCCTCAAGAAAGAGGCAAAGGCTCAACACAACTAGTCATCCAAAAGTGCTCCGAACCAATTGGAAAGCTCAAAGACCGAACAAACTCCCCCTCAAATAGTGCACACAACCAGGAAATCTTCCCCTTAGTTCAACTCAGAAAGCATATGATTTGCAAGTTTTCCTCCCCCTTAGTTGAACATAGAGAGTACACATGATTTGTCAATATTTTCTCCCCCTTAGTTGAAAATGCACCATCAAATATCTCCCCTCCAAAATGCATATGAGTTAAGATGCAAGTTAGCAGCTTCAGGGATATAGTCAATAGAATGAAAAGATGCTCTATTCAGTGCTGATCCGATGACTCATCAACATCCAGAACAAGCTAGCAAGGGCTCAAACTGATCACTAAATACGAAATGAGAACAAGTGAGCAGTTTTCAGCCAAAAAGTGATCACCATCAAAATAGCACTAAGCATGTATAGACAAGAATTCAAACAAGTGCTAAACATGTATACAAGGTGAACTACCCCTAACACAGTTCAACCATCATGCTATAGAATGAAACATAGACTTGTGTATCCAAATTTTATCGGAGTTGCAGCGGTTAAATTACACAAGTTCAAATTTCAGCATATGATTGCGAGAGGTTGAAAGCTTGGCATTGCCTAACTTTTCAACTGTGAGAAGCCTATGCAGAAGCAATTACAATCTTAAAGCAACAGTTTCGGTTATACACTACACAGCTCAAGTTTAACTCAAAGTGCAATGAGAAACAGTCTCGAAACTGTGATGTGCTGACAAGCAGTCCCATCTCGATCTTTTCAATTCACTTAACTTGATTTCAAATTTTATCACAGAATATGAACATACCAAGCAAGTGAATGACTCAGAGCTAGAGACATAGCAACCTAGCATATATGAGAAGCACGAGTGAATTCTACACATCCTATGCATGCTAGTTGCATATCTCAATGGTGAAAAGTTTTAGGTTTTATGTTCATTAAGCAAGTTCACCATTCAAAAAAAAATAGCTCAGCTCACAACATACATTAGTGATCAGAAAGAGCATAAGCTACAAGCATCATCATAAAACATCAGAGCAAATACTATACAGAGCATAGTCACAGTCTAAAAATTATATTCATGAAGCTCTGAATGTAAATATGCAAGAAGAAATGCAGAAAAGATATCAAGAGAAAAACACAAAGTCAGGTTATAATACAAGAGTCAAAATGTTTCCCCCATCTAAAAGGGGAAACACACACCAAGCTCACCTCTCAACCTAGCAAAAGTTGATTGGTCCAAAGGCTTGGTGAAAATATCTGCCAACTGATGATGAGTATCAACATGACGAAGGTCGATATCACCCTTCTCATAGTAGTCTCGCAGAAAATGAAAGCGCACATCAATGTGTTTGGTCTTAGAGTGTAGCACGGGGTTCTTAGCAACGCTAATTGCACTCGTGCTATCACAAAGCAAAGGTACGCGAGAAAAGCTCAGACCAAAATCATGCAAAGTGGCCATCATCCAAAGCAACTGAGAACAGTAGCTAGCCGCAGCAACATACTCAGCCTCCGTGGTAGACTGGGCGACACTAGACTGCTTGCAAGAAGACCACGAAACAAGAGAAGAACCAATAAACTGACAAGTCCCAGAAGTGGACTTGCAATCAATACGGCAACCAGCAAAATCGGCATCAGAGTAACCGCAAAGGGAGAGGGTGGAGGAAGCAGAATACAAAATCCCGAATTCTGGAGTGAAGGATAAGTACCTCATAATGCGCTTGACCGCCTGACGGTGAGAAGTGCGCGACGACGACTGAAATCGCGCGCACAAACACACCGCGAACTGGATGTCCAGGCGTGTCGCCATCAGGTACAGCAGCGACCCGATCGTACTCCGGTACTCCTTCTGGTCCACAGCTTCTCCATCCATATCCTTGTCCAGGGCCGCCGTGGTCGGCATGGGTGTTGGAAGAGACTTGGCCTCACCCATGTCGAATTTCTTCAGGATGTCTTTGGTGTATTTGCCCTGGTGCACGAACGTCCCCTCTCAGGATTGCTTGATTTGCAACCCGAGGAAAAACGTCAACTCGCCCATCATGCTCATCTCAAACTCCCTGCTCATAGTGTCTGCAAACTTGGCAACCAAAGCGTGAGAAGAACCACCAAAAATGATATCATCCACGTAAATCTGGACCAAGAGAGTATCATTGCCTTGCTTGAGGAGAAAAAGCGTTTTATCCACACATCCCATTTTAAAACCCTTACCAAGCAAAAAAGTTTTCAACCTATCATACCAGGCTCTAGGGGCTTGTTTCAAACCATATAAAGTTTTGTGAAGTTTAAAAACATGGTTTGGAAACTTGGGATTTTCGAAACCGGGGGGTTGTCTCACATATACTTCCTCTTCTATGTAGCCGTTTAAGAAGGCACTCTTGACATCCATTTGAAAAAGTTTGAACCCTTTGGATGCAGCAAAAGCCAAGAGTATCCTAATTGCCTCCAAACGAGCTATAGGAGCAAAGGTCTCCTCATAGTCTATCCCCTCCTTCTGACTATACCCCTGGGCTACTAGTCTGGCCTTGTTTCTCACAACATGGCCATCCTCTCCTTGTTTGTTTTTGAAAACTCATTTTGTCCCAATAGGATGACACTCAGGAGGAGGAGGAACAAGAACCCAAACCCGATTTCTTTCAAAATTTTCTAACTCCTCATGCATGGCATTGACCCAATCTGGATCAGATAAAGCGTGTCCAATATCTCGGGGTTCAAAATCAGCAACAAATGCAGAATGAGCAAAGTGAGAGATTTGTTGTGACCTTGACCGAGTGACACGTTCGCCGATGTTGCCGCTCATCTGTTGAGGCGGGTGTTGGCGCTGGATATGTCGTGGCACCTCCCGAGCAGAAGTGATCTCCCCCTCAACAGCAGCTGGTGCCTCCCCGGGTACAAAAGGTACCTCTCAGGGTGGCGGATCCCACGGCCCCCAAGTCGAAGAAGAAGGATCGGGGCCGTGAGTTGTAGTAGAAGCCGCTCTTTGCGGCACAGCAGGTGGAGGTGGTGCTGGGTCATCCATCCCTTCAGCACCCTCTTCCTCATCATCGAAAAGAGGTTCACCAACCTCATGATCACCTGCACGCTCAAAACGAGAAGAAGGACAAATCATGGTCTCGTCGAAGGTGACATCTGATGTCTCCATGACTCAGTTAGTGTCAAGGTTAAGTACACGATATGCACGAGTATGAGTGCCATAACCCAAAAACACATCGTCAGAAGAACGAGACTCAAATTTGTCCAGGTTGCCTTTCTTAAGTATGAAACAACAACCAAAGACTCTAAAATAACTCACCTTGGGCAGTTTTCCAAAACGCAACTCATAAGAAGTCTTTTTCAAGAAAGCTCGGAGAAAAATGCGATTGGAAATGTAGCATGCAGTGCTCATAGCTTCGGCCCAATATTGCCTAGGAGTCCTATGCTCATCGAGCATCGTCCTGGCCATCTCTACAAGGGTCCGATTTTTCCTCTCTACAACACCATTTTGTGGCGGTGTGTAGGGGGAAGAAAACTGATGCTCTAAACCCAAAGAGTTACAAAACTTCTCAAAATCTGAATTCTTGAATTTGGAACCATTATCACTCCTAATAGCTCGCATCGAGTTCAAAGGGAACTCATTCTGAAGACGCAAAATCAGATTGCGAGCAAAGGAGAAAGTCTCGGTCTTCTTAGCTAAATAGAAGACCCAAGAATATCTCAAAAAGTCATCAACAACAACAAGCACATACCACTTCCCCCCAACCGAGCTCACCCGAGCCGGACCAACAAGGTCCATATGCAAAAGCTCTCTAGGGCGCTTGGTCATGACCTGAGTCACTGGATGGTGGGGAGCGGCTACCATCTTCCCATGTCTACAAGAATGGCAAACAAGATCCTTCTCCATGGATAACTTGGGCAATCCTCGGATTAGGCCAAGTGAACTAAGCCTTGCAAGCAAGTCGAAGCTCAAGTGTCCTAGTCTCCTATGCCACTTCCAAAGATCAGAGGAGGAGGGTCCAGCCAAAAGACAACGAGAAATGCCAAACGATTCCGAGAAATCCGTACGAAAGACTTTTCCAAAGGGCGAAATCACACAAACAAGATTGCCCTGAGGATCCAAAATACGACTGAGATTCGGCTTAAAACGAATCTCATAATCGTCATCAAAGAGTTGCGAAACAGAAAGAAGGTTAAAATGCAAGTTAAAAACAAGAGCAACATCACGCAACACAAAGTGCTCATTAACTCGCACCGACCCACGAGACAACACTTTACCTTTACTATTGTCGCCGAAGGTGATAAACTCTCTTCCGGCGACCGGACTAAGACTGGAGAACCACTTGGCATTTCCGGTCATGTGCCTCGAACACCCAAAATCCACCAACCAAACGTTCTCCAATCATTTTACCTACATCAATAAAAAGACATAGGGTGAGCATACGGTCCAACACTGGGGTTAGTGAAGTAGGGAGAATACCAGTGTTGGGCCGGCTGCTCAAAAGAACGGTTAGCAGAAAAATCATTCGTAGCACGTCTACGAGAAGAGCGATCACCACGTAGAGGAAAACGTGGTCCGCTAAGGGAGGAGCGTCCATCGCGATACTCAAAATGCGGTGGTGGAAAACGCTCAACTACAAAGCCACCGCCACGGGGTCCATAGCCCACAACTGCAGGCTCCCGCCGGGCATGACCTCCTCGCGGCCTAGGCCTAGGAACTTGAGGTTTTGGACCTCTAGGCCTAGCAGCACGCCTCTGAACATTCGGCACATGTACATCATGGAAAGGATGGTACATGTCCATATTGTTCATCTCCTTTGCACGGTGCGCCTCTCTCTTGCGCCGAAAGCAAAACTCACTCAAGTGTCCATCTCTCCCACAGTGCTCACAATGGTACCTCACCGCTCTCATAGGGGGTTGTTGGTACTCACGGTAGTGGGTGTGGATCAATTTGCCCTTCTGTGGCATAAGCTCCTCTTGGATGGGTGGCATTGTGTCTAGCTTGTTCTTGAGGTGGTTTGGTTTTGGAGCCCATGATTGTTTCTTGGGCGGAGCTCTTGGAGGTTCCTCAAATACACCATCCTTGGTGTTAAGCTTTAGAGGCTCTCTGGGTGGAATCTTGGTAAGCTTGGGAGTAGTGGTGGAGTTGGGCTTCTCACATGGGTTCAGACCACTCGACTCTCCAATCTTGCCAAAAGATGAAACATCAACACCCTGAGTAAAGCCTACACCGGGACCTCCAGCAGCACGCTTGAACTGGGCGATCATCATCCCAAGCTGCGGCTCACCACTCAACACCCATGACAAGATGGTCCGAAGGTATGTGTTTTCCTCCTCGGTTTGCATCTTGTCATGCTTCACATTCGCAATCTCCATCTCCAAACCCTCACAAAGAACACACCTAGTCACACACGTGCTATCCGAGCTGGCCTTCTCAGGGACACAATCTTGGCATTCTTCTCTGCCAACTCGGATTGCAAGCCCGCACAGGACTTGCACGCACCCAACAGCAAGGATCTAGTCTTCAGCTCATCCACCTCTCCTACCAACGCAACATACTTACCTCTCAAAGTGAGAAGGTCAGTCATGTGCGTGGTGCACATCCCACACTCAACCTCCTCAGAAACGACCACGGTGGACTTGGCAAACTCAAGCTCCTTCACCGTGTCCTCCCACTTCTGTCTAAACTCCTTACGCTCTCTAGTAGCATGCCTAAGCAGCTTATCTTGACTAAGGAGAGCGGCAGTAAGTTTCTCGACCTCAGCACAAAGCTCATCGGGGGTCAGAGATACCTGGGAGGTGTCATCGTCATCGTCGTCGTTCCGAGGGATCTCCTCCAGCTCGTCGTCGACCTCCTTGCCGAGGGCCATGGTGCAGAGGCCCTCGTCGTCGGCGAAGAAGCAGAGGCCGTTGAGCTTGTCCTCGATCCTCTTCTTCTTCTCGGACTCGTCGTCGCTTGAGGAAGCGGAGTCATCATCCGAGTCGTCAACGTCGCTGAGTGTGGCAAAGAATGCACGCTGCTTAGCCTGGGCCTTCTCCAAGTACTTCGTCTTGATGTACTCCTTGTTGAAGTTGCCCTTCCGCTTGTGCTTCGCGGGGACGTACTTCTCCTTGCACTTGCCGGAGTCGTACTTGTGCCCATGATCCGCCTTGCCGAAGGTATGCTTGTTCTTCTTCGGGCAATTGGCGATGAAGTGGTTGGGGTCGCTGCACTCAAAGCATCCTGAGCGTCCTCCTCCGTGGCGACGGTTCATGTGGTTGTTGTGAAGCCGTGAGAACCGGTTGGCGAGCAAAGCCAACTCGTCATCCCCCAAAGACTCCAGCTGCTCCTCTATGACAGAAAAGAGTGAAGAGAGTGCAAATCCTCCAGAGGTGTTAGCAGAAGAGCCAGAAAGCAGTCATCGACGGCCCAGAAGGATTTTCATAAGAAGCCCTCGCCATGGCATCGATCTCACTGGACTTGAGCTTACTGAAGAGCTCGTCGCACGTGAGGGTCTCATAGTTAGGTGATTCGATGATCGCCTGAACCTTGGAATCCCACACCGACCGATATAGAGTATGGAGTAGCTTGAGAGCTCTCTCATGATCGTCGAAAGGCAACAGCTCCTTGTTAGCCCTCATCATGTTGACAATCACCTGAAAGCGAGCGAATAAATTTTCTATGCTCTCGCCAGGCATGTGTCGAAAGTTCTCATACTCTCGCTTGAATGACTCGTAGAGACGGGTTTTGACTTCAGTGGTTCCCTCACGGAAACGCATGAGGGTTGCCCAAATCTCCCGAGCCGTAGCAAGGTGAGAAACGCGATCAAACTCACTCATGCTTAGACATGAGAAAAGAGCATTATGGGCTCGGCTATTAGCATCGTGCTCATCGATCTGAAGCTGAGAGACACGAGCAGCCAAGACCACGTAATCGGCAGAGTTGCAAATATCCTAGATGGAAGCACCCAAACTCTGCAGATAGGCCGACATGCGTATCTTCCAATACGCATAGTTCGTCCCATCGAAAAACGGCAGTTTGCCCACGCCGCGATCCATGTCGCCTTCTGTGGATCTGGAACCGGCTAAGGTGGAAGATCCTTAACCCGCACCGATACCAATTCAAGGACCGAGAATGCAATAGTAAGGCGACCAGAGGGGGGTGAATGGGAGCTCAAAATTTTTTCTCGAAACTTTGGCCTATGTCCCACAAATCAACCCCCAAAAGCTTCGAACGAAACCGTGATGCCCATGACACTTGGAAGAGGGTGGATGATCCCTAGGATCACAACGGAGCACCACAAAGCGATAGAAAACCAAAGACCAAAAATACTGGCACAAGTTCGAACCCTAGAAACCGAGTCCCAAACGTAGATTGAAGGCTACGTCGGGAAATCCCCAAATACCGATGCTAACGAGTAGCAAATATACCTAGAGAGGTTACTTGGACAACTCTAGGGCCAAACGAGAAGTTCGGAAACCAAGCGAAGAAGCCGAGAGAGCAAACGCACTAAAACACAACAAGCAGCCTATTCCCGGACTGTCCGGCCCTGGGGTCCCAGACTGTCCGCCCCTACTACGGACTGTCCGCTAAGGGGTGGCGGACTGTCCGCCGGTCAAAAATGTGAAAACGCACTGCTGCTGAAGTGTCCCTGGACCATTCCCGGACTGTCCACGAGAGTGTACTGCGGACTGTCCGCCGGTCACGCAAAATCAAATCGGCCGAAGAACACAGCCACTGATCCGGCTGATCCCCGACGCCCGGACTGTCCGCCGGTCAGGTGGCAGACTGTCCGCGGCTGTCCAGTGAAGGCGATTTTGATCGCCCTTCACCCAAATCACTCTCAAATCGATCCAAATCAAAATCCCTTGATCCCAAACTTGGATAAGATGAGCACGAGGTAGTTAGGAGACTATCCCCAAGAAATCATCCGCTCAAATCAACTCAATCAACCGGAAATCGAAGGGGAAGGTGTATGAACCGAAAAAGCATCACGAAAACAAAATCAACCCGATCTACTTGTTCGTGAGGAGTTAGATGAATTTCTTCGGTGGAAATGATCTCCTCACTATAAAGAACAAGATGATTCAAACGGATTTCGCAAAGACGCAGTAGAGAGGGAGATCGAGTGACGGAAAAATCGCGGAGAAACGAAGAACGGGAAGAACACGAACAAAAACGTGAATCAAGTCATCGATCTGCAACCGTGTGGCTAGCACACGCTACAACAGTGAGATTACGGTCTCACTTCCTCAAAATCTCCAGTACACAGAGGTATGGTTCTCTGCGGTTCTCAGTAGCTACAGCAGGGGATTGGGAGAGCAGGAAACACTAGAAGCAAAGAGCAAATGGCTGAGATAGAATGGGAGGAGGGTGTCTCCCTCTACTTATCCTAATTCTAATCCCTACTCTACCCCTCTCTAATTACAGAGCGAACCAGCTAAACCCTAGGGTTATTCTGGACCAACTCGAAGATGCTAGTGATCCGACGGCCACGCCCGCACAACTGGTAACGTTGCCTCGACGCAACCTCGCCGATTGCCGCCACGTGCTGCCACCGCTCCGCTTGTCCTTTTCCTGGACTTCACCGCTGGTTTTGAGGCCCAAACCGGGAAACCAGCCTTCACGACCAACCCCTGGTTTTGAGGCCCAAACCGGGAAACCAGCCATCCATCGCCTGAGTTTTGTGGCCCAAACTCAGAAACCCGCAGCGCCCAGGTTTTGTGGCCCAAACCTGGAAACCGTCCTTAGCTCGAGTTTTGTGGCCCAAACTCGGAAACCATCAGCACCCAGGTTTTGAGGCCCAAACCTGGAAACCGTCCACTCGGTGGTTTTTCTGTGGCTCAACCACCAAACCGAGCCGTAGAAGGGATGCACCGCCCGTGCACCCCGTCCACCGACATGTGTCCCCAAGTCCTCGACTCGAGCAACACCATGCCCGCAAGTCTCCGTTCGTCGCTGTCCCAGGCTGTCAGCCACCACAGCTGATCCTCGGGCCACCGGTCCCTCAGTCCAAGCCTCACGTCTGCCCTTCGCCACTCTCGGTCCATCGGCACGGCACGTCTCTACTTGACCTTCACCTTTCCTCTGATCAATGTATCCGTGCTCGACACCTGCACAACACAAGCCAAAGAACATGCGCATTATCCCAGTTGACAATCACTCATCACTCAGAGACTCGGCATACACCCATGTATCCGCACCAACCAAAGCCTTTGTATCAACATCAAGAGAGTTAGAGCTACTTCACATGGATCTATTTGGGCCAACAACATATGCTAGCTTGGGTGGAAATCTCTATTGCCTAGTGATTGTTGATGACTATTCAAGATACACTTGGGTATTCTTTCTTCATGACAAATCCGAAGCAACCCCTTCATTCAAGAAGTTTGCCAAGAGAGCCCAAAATGAGTTTGACTTGAAAATCAAGAAGATAAGAAGTGACAATGGAAGAGAGTTCGACAACACCCACATTGAAGATTATTGTGATGAAGTTGGGATCAAGCATGAAGTCTCCGCAACATATACACCACAACAAAATGGGGTAGTTGAGAGGAAGAACCGGACACTAATCACCCTAGCAAGGACAATGCTAGATGAGTACACTACACCAGAAAGATTTTGGGCGGAAGCAATCAACACCGCTTGCTATGCATCAAACCGGTTGTTCCCCCATCGTCTCCTTGGAAAGACCCCCTATGAGCTACTCAACAACAAGAAGTCGGATGTATCTTTCTTTAGAGTGTTTGGGTGCAAATGCTACATCTACAAGAAGCGCCAACACCTAGGGAAGTTTCAACGTCGATGTGATATTGGTTTTCTTGTTGGTTACTCATTGAAGTCCAAAGCATATCGAGTATTCAACCATGCCACCGGGATGGTAGAAGAAACATATGATGTGGAATTCGATGAATCTAATGGCTCTCAAGGAGAACATGAAAATCTTGATGATGTAGGTGATGAACCATTGAGGGAAGCAATGAAGAACATGCTGGTTGGAGCCATCAAGCCTAAAGATGATGATGATGATGTGCAAGTCATTGACAAACCATCCTCATCCAATGTACCACTTGTTGATGACAAAGATGGGAAGGATCCATTTGAAGATACTCATGTCTCCCATGATCAAATGGTGGTACAAGCTCAAGATGTTGATGCTCCACAAGTGGCCCCTCAAGTGGTTGATCAAAGGACTACTCCTCTACTACAAGCTCGTCCTCAAGATCTCATCATAGGGAGTCCAACAAGGGGTGTAATGACTCGATCTCAAAAACTTGCTTTATTTATTGAACATCACTCCTTTGTGTCTCTTGTTGAGCCTACCATTGTAGATGAAGCTCTAGGTGATCCGGATTGGGTGAATGCTATGCATGAAGAATTAAACAACTTCACTCGCAACCAAGTTTGGACACTTGAAGAGCGACCCAAAGGCGCAAGAGTCATTGGAACAAAATGGGTGTTTAGAAACAAGGCAAGGCTAGTTGCAAAGGGGTTCTCTCAAGTTGAAGGTTTGGATTTTGGAGAGACCTTTGCACCAGTTGCAAGACTCGAAGCCATTCGTATCCTCCTTGCATATGCATCACATCATGACATTAAATTATACCAAATGGATGTGAAAAGTGCATTTTTAAATGGCTTCATAAATGAACTAGTCTATGTTGATCAACCTCTCGGGTTTGAAGACCCTAGATATCCTAATCATGTTTATAGGTTGTCCAAGGCGCTATATGGGCTCAAGCAAGCCCCAAGAGCATGGTACGAGCGCCTCCGGGACTTCCTCATTGAGAAGGGCTTCACCATTGGGAAGGTCGACACCACACTATTCACCAAGAAGCTTGATGGAGAAATCTTCATTTGTCAAGTCTACGTTGATGATATCATCTTCGGGTCAATAAATGAAGCCTATTGCAAGGAATTTGGTGACTTGATGTCAAAGGAGTTTGAAATGTCCATGATTGGAGAGCTCACATTCTTCCTAGGCTTCCAAGTCAAGCAATTGAAGGAGGGGACATTTATATCTCAAGAGAAGTACACAAAAGACCTCCTCAAGCGCTTCAACATGGATGATTGCAAGCATATCAAGACTCCAATGCCAACAAACAGACATCTCGACCTAGATGTGGGTGGTAACCCGGTTGACCAAACTCTCTACCGTTCTATGATTGGTAGCTTGTTATATTTGACCGCATCTAGGCCCGACATCATGTTTAGTGTGTGCATGTGTGCTCGCTTTGAAGCTGATCCTAGGGAATCACATCTCATAGCGGTAAAGAGAATCCTTAGGTACCTAAAGCACACCCCAAGCATTGGCCTTTGGTATCCCAAAGGAGCTAACTTCCAACTCATTGGGTATTCCGATTCGGATTACGTGGGTTGCAAAGTAGATAGAAAGAGCACATCCGGAGGGTGCCATTTGCTTGGGAGATCACTAGTTTCATGGAGTTTGAAAAAGCAAAATAGTGTGGCCTTGTCTACCGCCGAGGCGGAATACATAGCCGCGGGTGCTTGTTGTGCACAAATCCTTTACATGAAGCAAACCCTTTTAGACTATGGTGTAGTTCTAGAAAGGGTACCTTTGTTGTGTGACAATGAGAGCGCGGTTAAGCTTGCTAACAACCCAGTTCAACACTCTCGCACAAAGCACATAGATATTCGCCATCACTTTCTTAGAGACCATGTTTCAAAGAAAGACATATCCTTAGAGGGAGTTAGAACCGAAGATCAATTAGCGGATATCTTCACAAAACCCCTAGATGAAAACACTCTTTGTAGATTGCGAAGTGAGCTTAATGTGCTTGATCTAAGTAACTTTGTCAAAAGGTGAAAGAGGGTTGTCTTTGCATTGCATTGTATAATATGCCATGTTTAAATTTACGCTATGCACATAGGCTTGTCAGACGTGGTTAAGATAACCGCCCTAAAAAGCGAGTGAAGAAGCTTACCCATGAGCAAACTTTACAAGCAACCTAGATTCAAATTCCGTATTGCATTGCATATGCATGTGTGTTGCTTTGTCGTTTCTTTTCGGTTATGTTTTGAGCAACCACTGTGTTCGTCCACCGCTAGGGGGAGCATTTGAGGCTCCTAATGGTTGAGTCCCCTAGTTTTGGTGGCCACATGTTGTCTCTTCGGGTTTTATTGCCTATTTTCTCTAAAAATGATATGTAGCCTATGGCAAAATATTTATAAAATTGAGGGTTTATGCGAGGATGCTCACACTAGGTTCCAACTGGTGTTTATTTGCCTCTTATTTGAGTTGGAACTTGGTTGGGAGAGGGAGCCGCAACGGAGATCTTCAGAACTGCTCAAAATGCAGCATCGGAAGCTGCATCGGACGCTCCCAGCATCCAATGCCTTGCACTGTAGACAGCTCCGGCTGGAACAGTGTCAAGGGAGCATCCGATGTGTCACCATCGGAGCCTCTGATGCCCCATCGGAAGCTACCCAGCATCCGATGCAAAGACAACGGAAGCATCCGATGCGATTTTGGCCGTTCTGGAACTCTCTGGACTGATATCGGAGCGTCCGATGTGAATCCATCGGCGCGTCCGATGCTCCTTTCAGCGGCGCAATAAGTCCTTTCACTGGTGTTGTGGCCCCACGTGTCCTTACTCTTGTCCTCTTCCTCCTCGCACCATCGCCGGCACCCGAGCTCGCGACAGCTCCGAACCCTAACATCCTCGTCGGCCGCCGCGCCCCCACCCTACCAAGCTCTCGCCGCCGGTCGATGCGCCCGCGCGCTCAGCACTCCTCGCAGCCGCGCCCCGCCGCCGGAGACGACCTTCTCCACGGTCTTCCCCGCGCCGGGTCTCGCCGGAGCTCCTCGCCGGCGCCCGCGTTCGACTCGCCGGAGTTCCGCCTTCCTCGTCCCCGAGCACGCTCGTGTCTCCGGCGTCCTCTCCTCTTGGCCGGCCGACCCCCCCAGTGAGCACCACCTCCTCCTGCTTTTCCCCTGCCCATAAGGTGCTTGACAAAATGTCTCAATGGCCGTTCCACCCTATCTGACCCATGTTTCGCCTCGCCATCTTTGCAGACATCTGTGACGTGACACGTGGGGGTCCAAACGTCCGTGACTTACCTTATTCTTGGGTTGTTTCGCCGTTCGTCAGGTAGCAAAGCCATCTTCACCTCTTATCTACATGCTTTGCTTCCATAGACCTTTCTCGCCTCTAGACTATATATGCTTATATATCTCTCGTCTCTCTCGCAGCGAGTCAGCGTCGGTGTCAGTTGTCAGCTTGGCAGTTGGGCAGTGACAGATAAACCGGGGCCAAGCCCGCGGGTACGGATCGAGGCCAAGCCTCGCGAGTGTCAGCGACAGAGGATCCGTCTCAGTTCCAAGCTTTCAGCGTCAGCTTCTCTGTTCTTGTCAACTATGCGCTGCAAGAATGTTGGTGGTGCCCCAGGGGACTCTCCTCCACGTCCCCCCTTCCGGTCAGAGGCCTGGGAAAGGGAAGCTGATCACGCGCAGGAAGCACACCAGGGAGCAGAGAGAGGCAGACCAGGCCCGAGAGGTTGCGGCCGCCGCAGAGCGTGTCGAGCAGGGAGGTCGTTCGGGTGGACTCAGGATTGAGGACCAGTTGTCCCCCGACCAGCGCAGGGCAGTTGAGGAGGTTGAGCGGTTCCACCACTCACCGACTGGCACGCTTATGGCTGTCGGTCGCCGGACGACGTTCACGTCTCCGGGAGTGGAGCCCGAGAGCTCAGGGCAGGGCCAGGCAGAGGCCGAGGCAGCTGAGGCTAAGGCAGCAGAGGCAGAGGCAGAGGCACCAGAGGCCGAGGCAGAGGAGGAGGTACCTGAGGAGGTTCCCCGGCGATGGTCCACGCGTCGCAGGACAGCGGTGCCACCCCGGCCCGATGTCCCTCTACGGGGAGCACGTGCTCCGTCGAGGCGTGCGCCCCCGCCGATCCCGCGACGGGACCTCCGGGTAGCCACCTATTCTCAGATCTAGACACTTAGGCTCGTCTCAGTCGAGCAGTGGTTCCCGAGGGAGAGACAGCAGCAGGCAGGACCAGCGTTCTATACAGTGCTGCAGGAGAACTTTTACCAGGGCTATAGGAATGTCGGTATTTCCTTACATCCTCAGCGTGTTTGTCCACTGGAGGCCTTAGTCACAGCAGCTGGAGAGCAGTTTCGCCCCATTCTCACCTACCTACCTGGTCTGGCAGACCTTCTAGGGCGGTCTGGCTCCTATATTGAGGACTGGGTATTTCAGTTTTACTCCTCGCTTTGGGTGCACCCCGACAGGGAGACTATCGAGTTCGTATTTGAGAGGGAGCACTACAAACTGTTCTTGTCGGAGATCCGGGATTGGTTTGGACTGCGGCACTCTCAGACCCGGATTCACGACCTGTGCTACGACCGGACCGAACCACCCCGCCGCCCTCACGGTGGTGCCCAGCCGTCCACTGACCTGGTCCGCCCCTATTTCACTGAGCCGTTCGATGAGGGTTCGAGTCGCACGCCTAGGGATCTCACCCCTACGACTCGGATCCTCAACGCGGTCCTTCGGCGGACCTTGCTCCCCAGGGTGGGCTTCAGAGAGGGTCTTTCTAGGCTGCAGCTATGGTTACTTGCATACATGGTCAGGTAGCAGGAGTTCGACGTCTGGGACGTGATTCTTTGTGAGATGGAGGATACAGTGGCAGAGGGCATCAAGGCCCGGAGACAGCTACCTTATGCCCATTGGATCTCCTATATTCTGTGGAAGGTAGCTGCTACCACAGGGTCTCACCCCAGTCAGTCGCTCACTGGGTCCGCGACCGTGTTCCCCGAGTACAACATGAGTCAGCTGTTGGGACACAGCCGGGATCGCAGGCAGCAGCAGCAGCAGGATGCTCCGACCAGTTCACGCCAGAGGCCTGAGGTCCTAGAGTCAGCTCAGGAGTAGGATGAGGCCGTCCAGGCCCTCGCAGAGCAGAAGCTAGCAGAGCTCGAAGGTGGTGACACGTACGTCGCAGAGGACCCCACCGACAGCTCTGACGAGGACTACCAGCTCCCGCCCCGCTACCAGCCTAGAGCTCACGACACTGAGGTCGGGACGTCCAGCACATCCGATCTAGCACTCCTTGCTATACTCGCACGGATGGAGGAGCAGCAGAGGACCGTCACCCAGGACGTTCAGCAGTTAGCCCAGGAGCAGCAGCGTCTGGCACAACAGCAGGCTCTGGCACAGCAGCAGGCTCAGGAGCGCTCAGACGCCCTGCAGCCACAGATGATGGTGCTACAGTAGCAGACCTTGAGCTTCATGGAGCGACTTGCCAGCGGTCCTCCTCAGTGGCAGTGGCAGCAGCCCCCTCCTCAGCAGCAGATCCAGTGGCAGCCACCAGTTCCACCGCAGTCGCAACAGTTTGGTCCGCCGCCACAGTTCCAGCAGTTGCCGACATTTGGCCAGAGCTCCTCCCAGTTCACCTCCTTCACCACTCCGCCTGGAGGAGCTCCCGTCTTCAGTCCCTTGCGCACTGGTTTCACGCCTCGTCCGACAGAGTCTCTGTTCGCGACGACCACCACGGTGACGCGTGACTTGTCCGCCAGTTTCAGTGAGCTCACTAGGTTTCCTACGCCCGATCTTCAGGACCCAGTTCAGACGCCGACAGCTCCAGTGACCTCCACTACTGAGACTCTTCTGAGTTCTGTGGCGTCCTCTGAGCAGACAGAGTCAGTCCAGTCTGAGACTACCACGACAGCGCAGCCTGAGCTATCCACTATTCCCGAGCTTCCGCACTCCGAGGCTCAGGCGGCTACAGCTACACAGACCACGACTGAGACTGTGACAGAGTCAGAGCAGCCCGAGCAGGCAGCGCAGTTAGTGCCGGAGCTGACCCAGACCGCTTCACAGCAGCTTCCAGCTTCAGAGGGTCAGCAGGCTACCGGCGTGTCTTCATCCGACTCCGAGGAGTACCTCCAGCAGTTCGAGTTTACTCAGCGCACTCCGGAGGCGGCACCTGACTCATCTGCACCACATCCGCCCTCCGACACTTAGTTTGGCGCTTGATGCCAAAGGGGGAGAGTGGATGAGTATAGCGATAGGGGGAGCGTTGTGAGAGGGATTTGACTTCTTATGTTGTGTTACATTCACATACGCTCTTTACTTATTGCATCTTTTGGCACTTTGTTTGTGATTTACTTGTGCTATGGACCGTGTGACATGTTTGTGCTCAATATGTTATGATATATGACATGTCATTTCATTTCGCTCATTACTTGCGCTTAATTCTCACTTGGTTATGTATATGAGCTCTTTTACTCTTGCACTTGTTATTCACTCTAACTTGTTGAGTGCAGGATGATGGCATGATATGTATGAGCTTGCCCCTAACCATTTTGTCTTATCCATTGCAAGTTCATACATGTCATGATTTAAAAACCTCTTCTTTCTATACTTGATCTCGTGTTGTCATCAATCACCAAAAAGGGGGAGATTGAACGCATCTTGGCCCCTAGTGGTTTCGGTGATTGGATGAAACACAAGATTACTGTGACTAACGTGTGTTTTGCAGAAACAGGATTGAGTTAGGTCACGGTAATGGCGACGATACGGGCATATGCAGTTCATGTCCCCTGGCGATGGATATCGTTTCGGTTTTCAAAGGACGGACGACGAAGACGGTGGTAGACTAGGCTAAGTGTCATATGGTGTTGGAGGACACTTAGGTAGTCTTAGGTCTTTGTTTTTCCTTTGGCCGTACTATAAAGGGGAGCGTGAATCAGTAGCTTGACCTAGATGAGTCTATTGAGGTAGGTGTGGTGCACACTTGTTATTTCATAGCCCTAGGTAGCTCAGAGAGATGCCTTAAGTCGAGAGGATCAAAAGTCGTTTAGGCCGCGTCGCGATCCGAGTTTGTTTTGGCCTTGTAATAGGCATCGGATTCTGTTCAGGTGGGGCATCGGAGGCGCCGATGCTCCATCGGATGCTGGCCAGGTGGGCATCGGAGGCTCTGATGCCCACCCCGACTAGGGTTTAGTCTGGTGCGTGGCATCGGAGGCTCCGATGTTTCCACATCGGACGCTCCCGTGCCACTGTTCACTTGCGAGTGAACTTTTGGTGGCATCGGACGCTGGCATCGGATGCTGAGGGCCAGCATCCGATGGCCATGCAAGAGGTTCCAGAGAGGTCAAAATGACATCGGATGCGTCCGATGCAGGGGCATCGGACGCTGCCCAGCGTCCGATGCAACTTTAACAGGTCTGACAAGAAGGTATAGTCGACCGTTGGTCGAGGTCATCGGCGCGTCCGATGCCCCCGCAGAAACCCTGTCTTGTGTTGTTTTTGGATGGCCGATTGGGGAGTATTTATACTCCTTCCCACCATCCATTTGAGTGTTCTTGCCACTTCCATCTGCTGAGAAACACATTGTGAGTGTGAGTGAGTGCAAGAGCCCTAGTGAGGTTGAGTGATTTGCTAATTGTGAGAATTAGACACCTCCTAGTGAGAATTGAGTAGCAAGTGTGCATCCATCCATCTCTTTGGCCTTGTGTTGGTCAAGTGAGAGTTCTAGCTTGTTACTCTTGGTGATTGGCATCACCTAGACGGCTTGGTGGCGATCGGAGAGCTTGGTGATCATCCGGAGGCATTGTGGATGACCCAAGCCAAGTTGTGACCGGTAGCGAGCGATTCACCGGGCCAGAGTGGCGAAGAATCAGCTCGTAGTGAGCACTTGATCCTTGCGTGGATCAAGGGGGAGCGATACCCTTGCGTGGGTGCTCCAACGAGGACTAGGGGGGTGCCGACACCTCGATACCTCGGCAAAAAGATCGTCGTGTCATCTCTACTCCTTTACCTACGCATTTACTTTCAAGCAATTCAATTCTGCATTACTACTTGTTGTTCATTCTATATTGGATTGCTTTGCTAGAGTAGGAGTGGCATAGACTTGATCTTTTGTGCGGTAGAATAAAGAGAAACACTCTTCTAGGCACTAGGGGGTTAATTGGGGCTTGATAGGTTTTATTCTTGCAAGAAGTTTTAGAAAAGCCCAATTCACCCCCCCTCTTGGGCATCTTGATCCTTTCACCCTCATATGTTTCTTCTAATCTTTTCCACACCTCACTTGCATTGTCAAGATCTTTGATTTGCTCGAACACCTTTGGATCAATGGCATTGTATATGGTGTTGAGCGCCATTGTGTTGCATTGCTTGTTGATGGAGTCATTTGGTGTTGGATTGGTAGGATCAAGAATCACAAACTCATTTTCAACCACATCCCACACCTTGTCATTGATTGAACCCAAATACATCTTCATCTTTCTCTTCCAATAATCAAAATATGTGCCATCAAAGAATGGTGGTTTGCCCCCCAACATGGTTGAACACAATTTGAGCCATTTTTAACACTGAAGGTTGTTAATCCTTATGCAAACGGTGACCACTGCTCTGATACCACTTGAAAGGTCCTAAATGGCTAGAGGGGGGTGAATAGCCTAATAAAAATTCTACAAAAACACTTAGAGCAACTAGTTAGACAATTACAAAGCGAAGCTTTTTGCTCTAGCTCTACTAAGTGTTGCAAGCCACCTATCCAACAATTCTAGTAACTTATAATCACTATGGCACACAAAAGATATGTCACTATTCTCTAAAACAATGAGCTAGCAAGAAATAATTACTTCTAATTAGAGAGCTACTTCTAGCAACAAGTATCTTTACACAAGTGATAAAGAAAGTAATGCAAAGATAGAGAGGTATACTGACGCCGACAAGAGATAATCAATCACAATAAGAAAACCAAGAAACTTCGGGAGAAGTCCAAAGAGACAATACACACAAATATTTTCTCCCGAGGTTCACGTGCTTGCCGGCACGCTACTCCCCATTGTGTCGACCAACCACTTGGTGGTTCGGTAGCTAATAGGTGTTTCACAAACCTAGCTCAACAAATGAGCGCCGCAAGAACCAACCCACAAATGGAGGTAACTCAATGACACACGCAATCCACTAGAGTTACCTTTTGGCTCTTCGCCGGGGAAGGCACAATACCCCTCACAAATCACCGGGAGATGGCCACGAACAATCACCACTCGTGCCAAAGCTCCTCCGCTGCTCCAAGCCGTCTAGGTGGCGGCAACCACCAAGAGTAAAGAATGCCCGCAGCAACAACAATCCCCAAGTGCCACTAGATGCAAACTCACAAGCAAATGCACTTGGATCCACTCAATCTCACTTAGATTCGCGCTATCAAGCAAGGAGATGAGTGGGAGGGAGTATGTCAAGCTCAAGAGGATGTTCAAGAGGTTAGAGAGTCAAGAAGCAACCCCACTAGCCGGCCACCACCTATTTATAAAGGGGGGGAGAAGACACCAAGTCGTTCTCCCCTTTTCCAGAGCTTCTGCGCCTGCGGTCGGTACTACCGACGCCAGGTCGGTACTACCGACCACAAGGCCCGGTACAACCGACAGTCCAAAAGACCGTTAGGATCACTCCCTAACACAGTCGGTAGTAAGGCCGGTAGTAGGGTCGGTACTACCGGGGCCGGTACTACCGACTGCACAACTTATGACCATTGCACACAGCGTTGACCAAAGAAGCAACCGACCCCTGGTTGGTACCACCGATGGTCGGTAGTACCGGCCCTATGGTGGTACTACCGACAGGTCAACCTGGGACTAACACAGAGAGCCCCAAACTTCTCAGACCTCGGAGCTTCCAACGGCCGGTAGTACCGGCCCTATGGCGGTACTATCGACAAGCCAATTTTGGATCTACACAGAGAGCATCCAAAACACCTCAAGACCACGGTACTACCGAGGGTCGGTACTACCGACCCTATAGCGTACAACCGCCAGGCCATTTTAGACTCAACACAGAGAGCACCGCAAGCAACCCTCTTGGGCGGTACTACCGACCCCCTGGGCGGTACTACCGACCACACACAGAAAACTTCGTTTTCTTCTCTGTGTTGATCCAAAACACTACCAACAATTTCTCCTTTGCAAATGTGCTAACACCAACAAGTGTACATCATCATGTGCATGTGTGTTAGCATTTTCATAATCATTTTCAAAGGATTAGAGGTTAGCACACTAGGTCCTAATGCATATGCATGTATGAATTCACCTAGTGGCACTTGATAACCGCAATCACCGAGATAGTCCCCTCTTAATAGTACGGCTATCTATCCTAAACACACTCACACCCTCTATGGTGTCTTGAGTGCCAAAAAAAATCCCTATTTATACCTTTGTCTTGATCTCCATAGGGGTTTTGCTTTTTCTCTTCTTCTCTTTCCAAAATGCGGAGCACTTGATCCATCTTTTGGTCATCACTACCAATACCATGATCATCATCTAGCTCCCGCACTTAGTGTGTACCAACCTAGCTCATAAACACTTCATGACAAAGGTCAGTACCCTAGGTGACATCAATTACCCAAAACCAAACAAGGACTTTCACTCTTACAACCACTACTTCTTCTCAAAAGTTGGGGTAAGTACGATTGAATTGTTGATTGCCTTCGTGCTGCAATACCTGTTTGTGACTATGTGATTGAATCTGTTTCTTTAGGACTACTTGATTGGAAATCATGGTCCTAACGACATTAAGGAACAAGTGTTTCGTGATAATGCTAAGAGGTGCTTTGAGGGTGCTTCTCGTGCTAGGCCATTATCAAATTCCAGCTAGGTTAGTAACATATTATTTTCTGTTATTGTTGTGGGCATAGTATAAGTATATGACTTTGTCTTATGGTATTTCTTAATTTGGCAGCTTTACTTCCCAATTCTATTCCATTAGCGGTGGTATGTAGTTGTTGTGCACATAAAAAGAAGGTTGTTTGTTATCTTGGATTCGTGGTCTGGAGTTGACTCGGATTTCCATAGAGCTATGCAAGATAAATTTGTAAGTAGGCATACCCCTTGCATTGAACTTGTAGATACTTTTGATCCAACTTAACAACATTTTGTTTTGTACAAGGCAAAACATAGACATGTTGTGTAATACTTTTGATCAAACTTGTTTCAGGTGGAAAACTTTGCCACACTTTGGAAAGATGTTGTTAAGATTGATATGGGCTTTCATTCGTATTCTATCATATTTGGAAATGTGCCTCAGCAATCTGAGAAGTATGTTTCCTATTTTGTAACTTTTTCGTATATATGCACATTATACAAACTCACATGAAACTTGTTAACTTTTTTTTCATTTATATCTTGTTTCAGCTTTGATAATGATAGTGGTGTATTTGCCATGAAGTATCTGGAACTGTGGGAACCAAATGTATCTCTGAATGATAAGTTTGGTGAGGCCGATATTCCTCACCTTCGCATCAAGTATGTCAGTGAGATGATCTTCAATGAATTCAACTGCTCTGTCGACGGTCGACGTAAAGTTATGGAATATGATACTGAGGTAAACACTAGCGGAACAGTTGCATTGTGTTTTTGTGCCATCTGACATGTTGTAGTTATTTTGTTTTAATTATTTGTTATCAGGTCTATGAGAAGTACTACAAGACGGCATGAGCTTCATATAATTAGCTTTATAGGGTGTTTTTAATGGAACATGTTCATGGATATGTGTATAGAACAATATATAAACAGACCCTATATGAATAATATCTAGAGTTGTTGCTTGTATATGTTAATTGTTTTGTTTATATGGCACGACTAAGCTGACAGGTGAGAGCATATACATGAAATCTACTAGAAGATAAGTTGACATTTGAGGATGGGCTAAATGGAACTAAGGTAACTCTGAATTTGTCCTTGTCCCCTCATAGAAAAAAAATTGTCACTTGTGAGTTTGTGCTACACTGAAAAAATTGTGACTTGTTTTGTTCTGTGCCAACACATTTCATTATTTTGTCTTTGATACCCTCTGTCCATGAAAGACATGAAAGAATCATTTCGTAGAATCTAAGTTAGTCAAAAAAATTTAACTCCGCCTATGGTGTGTGACCTATGTTTGTCCCATCATAGCAGGTCCCAAGCCCTGGTAAAGGAGGAGGGTTCAAAATGTTTGTTGTTCTGTTCTGATTGTTGTGATTTGTGCTAGCTCAAACTAATTTTTTGTCCTTGTCCTTTCATAGAAAAATTGTCATTTATTGTTTATTGTGATTTGTGCTAGCACACACCACATCTCTGTTATTTTTGTTTTGTGGCGAGACACAATTTTTTTTCCTTGTCCCCTCATAGAAAAATATTGTTTGTTGTGGTTTCTGTGAGCAAACACCGCATCTTTGTTACATTTGATTTGTTCATCTCTCAGTTTTTCTATTTTGTGCATGATTTTATCACATTGTCTTATATTGTGTTCACCACAAATCACTTGTAATTTTGCTAGGTTGTTTTTGATTCAGGATATCTAAAGTTTTAATCCTTGTAATTTCAGTTAATTAAATTCATATGGCAGCAAACCAGTAATTTCTTATTTCGTGTGCCTGCACCTGTCTCTGCCGGCTGTCATATTGCCATGCCATTGCCATTGCCATGTAGCGACTCCGTCAGATCAGAGACCGTTCGTCCTCGTCTTCTCATGGTGTGGCAGCATGGAATGATCACCGAGCGATCGAGCTTTAGCTTGGTCTTTCCATCATTGATCACTAATAGTCTGCTTAGGTACTTTGTGTTTTCCTAGACAATACATTGTACATAAGGAAAGAACTAGTTGTGAGTCTTTCTAAGTTAATTTGTATAAATTGTGTTTGCACTCTTCTTTCTCCATCTTTGTTCACTGGTAGCCTTATGTTTGGTCAGTGTTTAATGGTAGCTTAGTCTAGGTGTTGCCTTTAGCTCAATCTGGAACTTGCTGAAATGTCTAATTACTGAGAAGGAGTAATATCTTTTGGTTTTTTATTTAGGGCCTATTTTCAAAGAGGCCCATATATTTTGGGCTTTGCTTTTTATTGGGCCTTTTTTCCATATTATGAAGCCTGTTGCATCCTTTTATCACTGGTACACGTGTATTGCATGTGAAGAGTCAAGTTGTTACCTATTTTGTCTCGATCCCCTCCTCCTGCATTCACTCCCCACCTACTGTTATTAATGGTTCTGACGCTTTCACTCCCTCCTCTTTCTCCCATTCATCTCCTTGCCTATATAGTTCCTTTTCCTTTTGTTCCATTCATCTATTGGCTTATATGCTTGCCCTTCCTCTTCTCCTCACATTTTCTTGCCTCTCTTTTATTTTCCCTTTTCTCCTGTATTATCCCCTTTTCCCCTTCACTTGTTTCCTTCCTATGAGTTGTATCTTTGAGTTGTTGACAGTAGTTGGATGGCTTCTATGGTGGGGAAGTTTATCTTGGAGGAGAGGAGTGTTTCCAAATATGTCTTTGAGATTTTTGGTTCGGATACTGGTGTCCAGGGTTTTATGATGGCAGTTAGGTGGATTAGACATTGTCCAGACAAAGTTATGGCTGTTGCTCGTGCTTTCAAGCATCTTCGTGGCAAAGAATTTGTGAAGAAATTGAGATTCTGTGTTGATGAAGGTGATGGTGTTGTTTATGTTTTAGCTGATGAAGCTGATATTGCTTCGTACTATCGTGCTTGGAAAATTAGAGTTGGACTTGATAGTATTGGGATTTATGAAGTGAAAAGTATTGTCCTCAGGAAGGACTCTTCCTCTGAATTTATGAATATTCCTGTAAGGATCAAGGTATGTTTATTTAACTTTTTTCATTTATCATCACAAAAGAAGAAAATATTTGGATGGAGCTGGAGTTGGACACCTTGCTTTCTATCCTGGCTATCTAGCTATAGCTAGCTGATGAAAATGGTGCTGCTGAATGCTGCTATACTATTACTCACTCCCCACTCCTGCTTAGATCCCTTTCTCGATCTCTCAGATTCTCTCTCTTCCATATCACACGTACAGCCACACATACACTTGCATGCATATTGTAGCAGAGTAACAAAAGCAAGCAACCCAACAGATTAGTAACTCTTGTTCCATTTTAGATGCCCCTTCAGGTTAACTAATTAATGAAGTGCTCGCTCACTACTGTCACAGCATTAATCCTATCCCCTTCATATTATTCTATTTTTAAAAGTTGTTGATATGGTAAGTTGCTGATATTGCTTGCTTCCCTTTTTTCATAGGTTGTTTGTCCAAAAAATTCTCTAGTTCCTGATGCTGCAGTTCCATTCTCCTTAGAGAATGAAGATGTGTCATTGTTTGTTGTTGAATATTTGGATTTAGTTCCTGGAAACCAAACTCAGCTCATTGCAGCTAAAGGTGTGAGCAGTGTTAAGTTTGTTGCCCGAGTTGTTCGACAGAATCGAGGCTACGAATTTCTTTCTATGTACAAGTTTGTTTTGGATTCAAAGATTGCTACTGTTTTTATTTTGGTGAAAGATGACGAAGATGCTAATCTGATGGCTGGGCGTTCTTTTGAGGTTGACGGTCAAAGGATGTCATTATACCGTGTTATGAGTATCAATGTTAGATCTAAAGATGAAGATTTCTACCAGAATGTTGATGTTGATAGGCTCTGGCCTTTTAGCTCGCAGGGTATTCAGTCTTCATCTTAGTATTTTCAAGTAATCAGCTGATATTATGTGTTTTCCAAGCTTTGTTGATGGAGTTGTTTTATTTGTGGATCTTTCAATGTTGTTCTCTTAATTTCAAGTGTATTATGTGAACTGTTTTGGTTACTTTGATTTCCATAAACATTTTATATTTTGTTAATTAGCATGTTTATAATAATATAGTTAGCATGTTGTTTTTCTTTAATTGTTATTTAGATTGATTGTGGTTTTTAACTCCGTCTATGGTGTGTGACCTATGTTGGTCTCATCATAGCAGGTCCCAAGCCCTGGTAAAGGAGGAGGGTTCAAAATGTTTGCTGTTTTATTTGATATGCAGGTTGGAGTATATTTTTTGTGTGACTTTCCTAGGGGCATAATGTCATACAAGGTAATGAGTACTTATGTTTACAAATGAGCTATTGAGATCTGTTTTAGGCTTAACCACACTACTGTACGTTTTATAAGGTACTGCAACTGATGAAATTGTTGATTTAGAGTTGATAAATGTTCAGACATCTAACACATATGCATTCAGTTCATTAATTGCAAAATTTGGTAATATAAATTGCCACACATTGATACTGCAATTGTAGTTGTCATAAATTGTAATTATATGTATGGTCATAATTTAAAATACTGATCCTACTATAATTCTTATTACATAATATCCATAAATATTTTGATTCTACTTCAACACTATTGCTTCTGTCTATTGCCTTCATGTAGATGTCCCTGCTGTCTTTTGTGTGTGGCTTGTAGCTTTTGTAGTTTCCTTTCTTTTCTTCCTTTGAGGTTTCATAGGAGATCCTCCTATAAAAAAACATATATTTAGGTTTTATAATATATAGGTTTGTAGTCAAATTCTAGCCATATTTTATTTTTTTGGAAATAAATTGTTCTACATGTACTATTACCTGCACTTTTAGTGTCATTAGCCTTCTTATTTTTGTTTCGTTCTGCAGCTTCTTTCTTTCTCTCTTTAGCAACTTTCTTCCTCTCTTCATTAGCTTTCTTCCTCTCTTCAGTAGCTTTCCTCTTTTCTTGTGCTGCTATTCTCTTCTTCTCTTTCTCTTCCTCTTTTTTTCTCAAGTCCTCCAAGAATGTTTTGAATCTCTTTGGTTTAGCTGGCCTTCCCTGTCTCTTAACCACCTCTGGTGCCTCTATGTCTGTATCTTTATATTGCTCTGTCTGTGTTGCAGGCATACTATGCCTCTCTTCATCTCCTGGTGGTGCAGAGCTCTGTCCATCCTTAGTAGCTTGATTCTAATTACCCTCTTGTGTTGATTGCTCATTCGCTAGAATTATATCAAGATTCTTGTCAAGCTTGTCTAAATGGGTCATTAGGTAGTCCATAGCATTTTGACTTTTGGATCCTTTATCATTGATGATTGCTGATTTTCTAGACAGCACATTGTACCTAAGCAAAGAACTAGTTGTCAGGCTTTCTTGTTGATCATTTCTAACAATTGTGTTTGCACTCTTCTTTCTCCATCTTTGTATAATGTACTTGTCTGGAATTCTGCTAATCTCCTTCTCAATGATTATCTTTAGGATGTGGGAGCAAAGGATGCCATCTTTGCTGAACTTTGCACAAATGCAGAAAAACTCTTTTTTGTCTTCTGTTAGGTCAGTGGTTACTGTGTACCTCCTGACTCTATGCATTTTCTGAATCTGGTTGCTCTTTGCCCACACCTCAAATATTTTTCCTTGTTCTGTCTCCTGGTAGCTTAGTCTAGATGTTGCCTTTAGCTGAATCTGGAACTTCCTGAATATAGCTCTATTGTATAACTCTGCTGCTTGCATCTCTATTGTGTATCAAAAATGTATTCCTTTGGTGTTTTCTCATTGCTGTAGCAGTCCTCTTGCTGTTCATTTCTGTTGATAGTCTCTATCAAGCGGTCTATAACAGAACCGACCAATTTGCACCAGATTAAGCACCGAATCGCTGCTTTCACAGAGATTACAAGTACTTAAGCTCGTACAAACCCGGTAGTCCAGAAATCTCGAAGGATTTCAAGTCATTCAACTTTAACCAAGATCGTAATAGATTAGCGTACATGCCCACAAGGTACATTCAGTTCGTACATAGTTCAAATACACCGGAGTTCGATGGTTATTACAAACCATAGTTTTGAATTCAAAGCGGAAGCAACATAGTTTTTGAAACACAAGTCCTTAGTTCACAATACGGTGCCATATGCCTGATCCATCCGCAAAAGCATCAGGGAAGATAAGGATTGACCATGCCCATGGTCTAGTCACTGCCCTCGACGGGATACAGACAGTTCTCGCAATAGCCGAAGAAGCATTGCCCATCTGCAACAACAAGGGATAAAACCCTGAGTACGAGAAGGTACTCAGCTAGACTTACCCGTCATAAACCAGAAATAACTGACACCAAGGATTATGCAAGGCTGTATCTGGGTTGGCCACACTTACCTTTTTGCATAAAAGCATTTTATTATTAAATAATCATCGTTAGAGTATTAGCAGTCACTTTTATGTAATCAGCCTGATTATCTAGATTTGCACCTGATCTAGAGCAAACACTTGACTACTTATTCAAGCAAGAGTGACTATTTCATCAATAGCCTTTCAGATTCACCAACCATAACCATCATTAATTCCATATATTACTACGGTAACACATGCTCAGTCAAGTTACTCACTAACCAGGAGCGATGGCGATTATAATCGATTCCTACCAGCTGGGGATAAAATGTCGCACACTCGCCCGACACACCCTGCCAGGTGGCCGTTGGCGACCACTCAGGAGGTTCGAGAACCCAAATCGCGGGACGGCCATGGACCCTTCTACACCGGGGGTTATCTCAATGCCAGGTCGCTCAAGCTATTAACTGCCCACGGTCATGCCAGGTCGATCAGGCCCTGCCTGCCCTCGGACCATGCCAGGTCGATCAGAATAGTTGCCCACGGTACATATAAGGCCCTGGGTGTTAGGCGTCAACGTCTCCGTCACCGGCTCGAAACACCTTACTCGGCTTCACGGGAGGTACCCGCACCTGCTCCGTTAAGTGATTGACGCGTTCAAAATGACTGAGGTGTGCCTTCGTCGGTTCCTAATCGACACAGACGGGAGACTACTAGCACACAGAACCCATGTCCTGCTGCTCCTACATCCCGCCCGGTCTCCAATTAATTATCACATGGTTATGTTCCACGATAGCACATGGCTAAACATGATCAGTATCCACCTATATGCGGGAGACAGGAAATCACCCGACTTTTACCGGTCTAAGCAGGGCTAAGCATGTAATCGAGCCTAGACCTAACAGGGATCACAAGATAATATTTGCAGGTGGACAAGGATAATTAATTAATGCAGCAACGGTATCACACAACTCCTATAACCTAATGCAACAATCATATCAGGTTACTTGTAAACGGTAATTTGCAAACCGTAGGAGAAAAATGCTCCGGGGCTTGCCTCGCTCGAAGTCGGCGGGGCGGTGATCACGGCACTCCGGCAGGTCTTCAGCGTCTTCTTCCGGGATCCTCTCCTCGGGTGTCTCCTCCCGACGCTGCTCCTCCGGCGTGTCTTGGGCTTCCACTACCGACCCTGCATGATGCGGTACATGAATGAATAACATGAATGCACAGGGGATGCATGGTGATGCAGCATGGAGTAACAATCCAGGAGATAAGCACATGTCATCTACTGCTACTCACTTACTTAATCTAACATACTACTTACTAAGTCTTGTTGTCACCACATCAAAGTTGCTTAACGGGTTTATTACCCTCTAATTAATTGTAGAATTAAATCTAGTTAAATAGGCCTATAACAGTAACCTATCCTAGACAGCTTCACAAAAATCTATAAAAATTACTGGAGATTAACAACACTTGATCTAATCCCCTGTCCAAATTTCACCCCATTTGGACCTAGACTCTACCCCCTATGAAAAAGACAAATTCTATCATGAAAAGGTGCTTTGAACTACACACCTTAGCACAAAGTGTCAAACAACAAATTTCATAATTTTCTTCTGAACTTCTTAGCACAAGAGCAGTCAGTAAAAATTACCAAGTCCATACTCTTCATATTTTAATTACTACAAAATAAACAAGAAAACAGCATTTAATCATTTTAATTACTACTGCCAAATTATTTCACAGAGTAACCTCATTTTACATTTTTCCCAGAAACTAGTCCTCAACACAAACCTAACAAAACAAGAATCACATTTTTCTGAGACACATACAATTTACTATGCATTTAACAAGATTTCAGCCTAAACATGAATTAAATATAACTACACAGAAAATCACCACAAACTGGACATATTATATTTTTCATGCATAGACCTCAACATAACAAACCTAACAAAACTTGTTTCACCTTTTTAGCATTTATATTTCACAAGATATGAATTAAACAAGCAATACACAATTTCTGGAAACTAATTAACAAAAACCTGAAAAACATTCAAACCTAAAATGCTACGTGCACCCAAACCAGTGCACACAGACGGAGCTAGACTCACTGACGCGCGGGCCCTCGGGTCAAACTGACCCCACTCGTCATACACAGCAAGCAGGGGAGGAGGTTGACCATGCCGTAGCTCGCCGGCGGCGAACTTTCCGGCGAAGCTAACCCTACCGATGGACTCCCCTTCTCCTTCCGCACCCAACGGTACCCTCGGCTGGCCCAGCGCACACGCGGATCGAGCTCGCCGACGGCGATGGCGGACACGGCGGCGCGGCCCTAGCTACGCCGGCCGGCTCCGGCCACGACGGGCTCATCCGACCCTCGAGATCTACTCCGGCGACCTTCATAACCCTAGCCCAGGGCTCGGAAGCCAGGGCGCAAGCTCCGAGCACCCGCGACCCCGGCCACGCCACTCCGGCGACCATGGCGAGCGGCGGACGACGGCATACTCGAGCTTCCAAACCCTAATCGGCCTAACCAACACCACCACGAGCTCCAGCATACCGAGGCGATTCAAGAACGCTAGCTAGGGCAGATGGTTGAGCTCGGGAAGAGGGTTGGCCACGGCGGACCGAGCGCGCCGGCCATGGCGGTCATGGCGGACGGCGGCGTTCCGCGGGCTCCTAACCCTAATCGACCAAACCAACACCCTCTACCCTCTCCTCGGACCTCACTAACCCCTAAACGAGCGCTAGGGCAACACGCAACCACGAGACGGAGGCCGGCCACGGTGGACCGAGCTCGGCGGTCATGGCGACCGTGGCGGCGGCTCATCCCGGGGCTTGCCTACGGTCTCTCATAGAGCGCTAAGGATAGCACAAGGGGTGGGAGCTCACGGCGAAGCTTGGTGGGTGGTTGGATGTATGGTGCGGTGGCGGAACGGCGGTGAACGGCGGCGGCGCCTTGCTTTCTCCCCTTTCCCGCTCGAAGCGCCGGCGAGAGCAGAGAGCGAGAGAGAGGCGCGAGCGCGGGGAACAGAATGGAGGGAGGAGTTCGGACAGGCGAGGCGGAGCTGGCCTTGCCGTTTGCCACGCCGCGCGCGGACGCTGGCTTGGCCGGCCGTCGAGCGCCACGCGGCGGCAACGTCCTGGCGCTGTCGGCCACGACGCCGCGCGCGCGCGCCGGCACGGCACGGCCCGGCCCGATTCAGTGCCATCAGGCCGACTGACGGCCAGACTTTGAGCGCGATTAACTCCTAATCCATTTGATGAAAAGCTAAACCACTTGCTCCATTGCTTAGAGCTACATACCGACTACCACTTTGGTTACAAGATTGATCTTTGGTTCGGCCTAGATTGCTCCCGAGAAAGCTCCAAAGATGGCTAGATGAAACTGTTTTGGGCAGTTAGGACTTAAAGAATTTTCTAAGTCTAAACTCCCTCAAATCTGCCTTGTGGGTCCCAAAACACCTTGTTAAACTCATTTTCATGAGTTGGGCCTTAAACAACTTTTGTTCTACTCTAAATTCTACACACTTTTGGTTAAGGGCCCACAGCCATGCGAAGCTTCTATCAAGAAGGTCTTAGTTAGTCAAACAAAAGGACTCCTAGGGCTCTATTAAGGCAACTAGGGTTAGAGACTTGGTTAGCCAACATGACCAACATAAACCTAGCTTCATTTTGACTCCTCAACAAGGTTCAACTACTAAGGAGACTTAAGCACTCCACAAACAAGACACACAAGCATTCAATCAAGCATAGCATCACAAAAGGTCACATGAAATGACACTTAACAAAAGAAAGAATGCAACATGAAATGATGATGCTTTATGCTCATGAGATGTCAAATTATGCACTTAGGGTTGCTTAACACCTAGGGTGTTACAGCCCTCCCCTCCTTAAAGGAATCTCGTCCCGAGATTTGAGTTACTAACCAGTCCTTATAAAACTGTGGATATACTTCCTTTAGATAGTCTTCCGTTTCCCAAGTGGCATCTCGGTCGTCTTGTTCACTCCAAGATACTTTATATTGCTTCAAGATTCTTCCGCGAGTTACCCTTTCTTTCTCGTCGAGTACTCGATATGGCTTCACCGGGTAAGTAAGGTCGGATTGTAACTTGATATTGGCCGGTTGTACTTCCTCTTCTGGAACTCGAAGACATTTCTTTAGTTGTGACACATGGAAAACAGGGAATATAGCCTTTAAATGTTCAGGTAACTGTAGTTGATAAGCCACTTCTCCCTTCCTTTCCATTATCCTGTAGGGTCCCACAAACCTTGGCGCTAACTTTCTTTTCACGCCAAAACGTCTAACTCCTTTCATGGGTGATACTTTCAAGTACACATAGTCACCTACTTCGAATTCAAGCGGCCTTCTTCTCTGATCAGCATAACTCTTCTGTCGAGACTGTGCAGCTGCTATGTGTTGTTGGATTATTCTAACTTGTTCTTCTGCTTCCCTAACGAAGTCAGTTCCATAGTAACGACGTTCTCCTGGTTCAACCCAACTTACTGGTGTTCTGCATCTTCTGCCATACAGAGCTTCGAAAGGTGCCATATGAATGCTTTCTTGATAACTGTTGTTGTAAGCAAATTCTGCTAATGGCAACCACTTCTCCCAAGATCCCTTCGCGGATATCACACATGCTCTCAACATATCCTCTAAAACCTGATTTACCCTTTCAGTTTGCCCTGACGTCTGGGGATGGTAAGCTGAACTATGGATTAACTTAGTACCTAATTCCTTTTGCATTTTCTCCCAGAATGGTGCAGTGAACTGTGTTCCGCGATCCGAAACTATGACTTTGGGTATACCATGCAATCGGACAATCTGATTGATATAAATCTCTGCATAGTCTGGTGCTCGATAACAAGTTTTAACTGGTATGAAATGAGCGGTCTTGGTGAGACGGTCTACTATTACCCATATTGAATTGTTTCCCTTCTGAGTGGTAGGCAAACCGGTGATAAAATCCATACTCACTTCTTCCCACTTCCATTCAGGTATTGATAAAGGTTGAAGTGTTCCGGCTGGCTTCAGGTGAATGGCCTTCACTCGACAACACGTGTCGCATCTGGCTACATATGCGGCAATTTCCTTCTTCATTTTGGTCCACCAAAATCTTGGACGCAAATCTTGATACATCTTAGTGCTCCCGGGATGGATAGACAATTTAGAAAGATGAGCCTCATCCATAATCTGATTTTTGAGTTCCCTATTCTTGGGTACCACTAAGCGATTATCAAACCATAACACTCCCTTATCATCAACTCGAAAATGTTTTACTGGCTCAGTGGCAGTTCTTAGCTTTTCCTTGATATAATAGATTCCCTTGTCTGTTTTCTGCCCTTCTAGAATTTGATCAACTAAGGCGCTTTGCAGCTCGATGTGACGCAAGATCACAGGGTGTACGAGACTAAACTCGTTCCCTGGTTGTAACCTCAAGTTATTACAATGCGATTTCCGACTCAAAGCATCAGCAACCACATTTGCTTTTCCTGGATGATAATGTATCTGCAAATTGTAATCCTTAATCAACTCAAGCCATCTTCTCTGCCTCATATTCAGTTCAGGTTGAGTAAAGATATACTTGAGACTTTTGTGGTCCGTGTACATGTTACAGACGTTACCAAGCAGATAATGTCTCCATATTTTTAGAGCGTGTACCACAGCAGCTAATTCCAAGTCATGCGTAGGATAATTAACTTCATGTTTTCTCAACTGGCGTGAAGCATAAGCAATCACTCTGCCTTCTTGCATAAGAACACAACCTAACCCAACTTTCGATGCGTCGCAGAAGACATCAAACGGCTTCTCGATATCTGGTTGAGCTAAGACAGGGGCAGTGGTTAATAGTTTCCGCAAGGTACGGAAAGCTGTTTCACACTTCTCTGTCCACTCAAACTTCTGATCCTTCTGAAGCAAACTTGTCATGGGCTTGGCAATCTTGGAGAAATCGGGAATGAAACGACGGTAATACCCTGCTAAACCGAGAAAACTCCGAATCTCCCCCACCGAAGTTGGAGCTTCCCAATCCATTACTTCTTGTACTTTGCTAGGGTCCACAGAGATTCCTTCTTCTGACAGGATGTGACCAAGGAATTGTACTTGCTTCAACCAAAACTCGCATTTACTAAACTTAGCGTAAAGTTTATGTTCCCGGAGTCTTGTCAAGACGATCCTCAAATGTTCTGCATGGTCGTCCGGGTTCTCCGAATAAACCAAAATATCATCAATGAACACCACTACAAACTTATCTAGTTCTGGCATGAATACCGAGTTCATCAAACTCATAAAGTATGCTGGAGCATTTGTCAATCCAAAAGACATGACTAAATACTCGTACAGGCCATATCTGGTTGAAAAAGCAGTCTTTGGAATATCTTGTGGTCGGATTCTAATTTGATGATATCCTGATCTCAAATCGATCTTGGAGAATACTTTGGCTCTGGATAACTGATCAAACAAAATATCTATCCGTGGCAACGGATATTTGTTCTTAACGGTCACGGCATTAAGCGGTCGATAATCCACACACATCCGTAGAGACTTGTCCTTTTTCTTGACAAACAAAGCTGGGCATCCCCACTCTGACACACTAGGTTGAATGAAACCCTTGTCCAAAAGTTCCTTAATCTGCGTCTTGAGTTCGGCTAATTCATTGGGCGGCATACGATAAGGTCTTCTCGAGATCGGTGCAGTCCCTGGTAACAGCTCAATGGTAAACTCTACAGCCCGCTTGGGCGGTAAACCCGGCAACTCATCTGGAAAGACGTCTGGGAAATCCCGAACAACTGGAATTTTTGATAGGTCCTCTATAGATAAGGTGCAAGATAAATCAACAAAATCAGCCCCTCGAGGAAGAGAGATACGTAACTTGTTGTTCCTCCTTGGATCAGACAAGGTAAGAGTCCTATCTGCAGTGTCTAACACCGCTTTCCACATACTCATCCAACTCATTCCCAGGACTACGTCCATACCGAGTCCTGGCAAAACTACTAAATTAGCCCCAAACTTATGCCCTCCGATGTCGATGGTTGCATCACGTACCATCTGCCTAGACAACACACTACTCCCCACAGAGCTTACGCGAAACCCATAATCCATTTCAGACACCTCTTGATCATGCTTTTGTGCAAATGCTTTACTCATGAACGAATGCGATGATCCAGTATCAAACAAAACAACTGCAGGATGATGGTTAACAAGACACATACCAGCAGTCACGGGTTCTCCAGCACGAGCTTCTTCAGCGGTCATGTTGTGCAGGCGTGCGGGGTAGTTGGCCTGTTGCTTCTTTGGGTAGGGGCAGTACCTTGCAAAGTGCCCCTCTTGGTTGCAATTGTAGCATGGTCCCCGAACCAACGGTTTGTTCCCTGAAGAACTGCCTTGACCTCCACGAGCCTGAGCAGCAGCTATCTTGTATGGCTTCTGATTGCGCTGAGCTTGTGGCTGATTCTTCTTCTGCGGCGGCCTAAAACGTGCCCCCGGCGCTGGTGGTCGATACAGATTTCGCTGAGCTGGTGGTCCTCTGGGTTGTGATGATCCTGATTCAAAGGTCCTCTTCCGGGCCTTGCTAGCAGCATGCTTGTTGTTATGATTCTCTTGAATCAGACAGTCACTTATGAAGTCACTGAAATTGGTACGGGACGATGTACCCACTGACTTTCCCATTTTAGTATTCAAGCCTCTCTTGAAACTAGCAATCTTCTTAGCGTCGGTGTCGACGAAGTCTGGGACATAGCGAGCCAACGAGTTGAACAGATGATGATACTCTGTGATAGACCGAGTTCCTTGAGTCAGATTCATGAACTCTGCCACTTTCATCTGGGTCAAGCCCGGCGGAATGTAATGACCTCGAACAGCAGCAGTAAACACTCTCCAAGTGATAGGAACATTGGCAGGATAGGTGGTACGATGATGTCCCCACCAAATCCCGGCTGGTCCCTGCAACTGGTGCGCGGCATATTCTGCTTTCAGTTCTTCTGTGAGCCTGAGCAAACGAAACTTCTGCTCCAAAGTATGCAGCCATTCTTCTGCCTCCAATGGTTCTGTAGCTTCCTTGAAGATTGGTGGTTTGGTATCCAGGAAATCCTTGAAAGAACTATATTGGTTCGGCTCAGGGCGTTGATGTCCCTGGGCCAAGTTCTCCCTCAGCAAAGCTTCGATGTTGCGCTGGCTTCCAAGAAATTGAGCAAAAAGTTGCTCAGCCGTCGGGGATGGAGGAGGTGGTGGATTGCGGTTTTCTCTGGGGTCCTCATTTCCACCACTACCGCCTGCTCCACTACGAGTTGTCGTCATCTGCATAAAGGATAGTAAGCGACCATTAGGCGAAGTTGCAACTTGTAGAGAACAATAATCATACCCACTGAAATTATTCGGAAAACAATTCACCAAACAATGACAGAGGTACAATAAATTTCAATCCACATCGCATCAACACATAACAAGATCACTTAATACATCATGCAAAAGATAACATAACATCCATCGTTTTGCCCATACATATGGGACTTTCCAAGGTCTCACACCACATCTTAGCACATAACAACAAAAGATCGGGCCACTACAACACAAAAGATCACTAGTCGATAGCGCTAACTAGTCTACTCTCTCATGGCGCCATCACCACTACCACCGTCGCTAGACACATCTGAAGAACTACTAGAAGAACTAATCGGCTCCGGATCCTCCTGGGGAAAGATGGGGTTCCTCTCATTCTCCCTACGGTGGATCTCCTCGTGCAGACGATCGTTGTAGTCCTGCAGGTGATGGAGTTGGAGCTCCAGGTCTCCCACTCGCAACCTCAGCAGCCTGTTCTCCTCTGAAACACGAATGCCCTCAACACAAACTCCTCGAAGTGCCTCCTCAGTCTCCCTCATGACCGAGGCCAAGAAAGTAGTCGACCCCTGCTGAATGGCAAGCTGATGAGCAGTCTCCTGCTCCCTCTGAAGTGCCTGGTCTCTCTCTACTGTCAACTGAGCTAGCTGTGTAGTGAGGAGGTCCATCTCTGTAACGTGCTCCTCCTGACGGCGATGCTGCGCTGCAATCTCCTCGCTAAGAACATGGTCCAACTGCTCATAGCTGCGGGATAAGCAGCCATAAGTAGCCATAAGTGCAGCCATGGCACTCCCTGCTGGCCCGGCACAATGCTCCCTCTCAAGCGAACTACCCTCCAAAATAGTAGCTCCTGGCTGACGCCACACCGAAAGATACGGATCCACTGTCGGGAAGATACTGGCAGTAGCCTGAGCAACCACCTCCGGATGGTCCTCCATGATGTCCCGAAGAACGGTATAAGCAACCTGGTTGGCTGCATCCCAGGGGGTCCTCCCCTGCAAAGCAAACACTCGGCGGCACCAGACGTGATCCCGGTCCTCACGGCTAGGCACGTCGACCTCCACCGTGTACACGTGGCGATCCTCTGACAACTGCACACGGTGCCAGTCGTACTGTGGCTCCTGGCCCTCCTGATATCCCACTAGGTGCAGAACTCTCCAAAGAATAGTGGGCATCCCAAACTCCTCTAGAAAGTCCTCTGATCCCTCATCGGTCCATGGCCCCAGCATGTAGTTAGGCCTCTTGCCTCCCGTGGACTTGCGAGCAGTGCGCTTGGTGCGTGCCATCTGTAAGAAGTTTATCCACACAGTTTTTAATTAGTTGAAACAACTTTTATTAGAAAAACGGGACAGAAACCATAAGGAAGGAAGTAAGATTAATGCAAGATTATATGATCATGATGCATGCACGTTTCATACGTCCTCACTGCCTAACAATCTAACGGCTAGACGGTGGCATACACGTTCACTCATAGCGTTAACTATACGTGCTACACGTTCGCAAGTTAGCGTACCTGCAGAAAAACCATTTCAGCCCTTCCCACAGTATGAATATCATGCACTGCGGAAATTTAAATCTAATACTCTCTTAGGTGTACACCCGGTATACACGTAAGCAGTATATGCACCCATCAGAAATTATTACTCCCACAATCAATACTTTCACATATACTTGTGTGGAACAGGTATACGCATCAGTATCATATAAGCACTTTCCCTAGATTGGCGGTTGTCCAATCATGCTCTCACAACTCTCATTACCTTTAGCGTAGAGGCAATTGATCCATACATTACTATTCCGAGGAACAGCATCCATACAATTTCACCCTTGCCGTATGGACGACAGAATAACAGAAAATAAGTATGATGCACGACCCCCAAAGTTAGTACTTAAATAGCCACCTAAGTTCCTATTGGGCATAAGGACTTGATCAATGGCACACCTTACTCTTGGTCAAGAAGGTTTTTCAAATCCTAATATAACTATAAGTTCTTGTCAAATAGGAATTTTAATTGAAAATACAGTTTTTCAAATACACTTGTGAACAGTAACGCTAACCACGCTCCGATGCCAGCTGTAACAGAACCGACCAATTTGCACCAGATTAAGCACCGAATCGCTGCTTTCACAGAGATTACAAGTACTTAAGCTCGTACAAACCCGGTAGTCCGGAAATCTCGAAGGATTTCAAGTCATTCAACTTTAACCAAGATCGTAATAGATTAGCGTACATGCCCACAAGGTACATTCAGTTCGCACATAGTTCAAATACACCGGAGTTCGATAGTTATTACAAACCATAGTTTTGAATTCAAAGCGGAAGCAACATAGTTTTTGAAACACAAGTCCTTAGTTCACAATACGGTGCCATATGCCTGATCCGTCCGCAAAAGCATCAGGGAAGATAAGGATTGACCATGCCCATGGTCTAGTCACTGCCCTCGACGGGATACAGACAGTTCTCGCAATAGCCGAAGAAGCATTGCCCATCTGCAACAACAAGGGATAAAACCCTGAGTACGAGAAGGTACTCAGCTAGACTTACCCGTCATAAACCAGAAATAACTGACACCAAGGATTATGCAAGGCTGTATCTGGGTTGGCCACACTTACCTTTTTGCATAAAAGCATTTTATTATTAAATAATCATCGTTAGAGTATTAGCAGTCACTTTTATGTAATCAGCCTGATTATCTAGATTTGCACCTGATCTAGAGCAAACACTTGACTACTTATTCAAGCAAGAGTGACTATTTCATCAATAGCCTTTCAGATTCACCAACCATAACCATCATTAATTCCATATATTACTACGGTAACACATGCTCAGTCAAGTTACTCACTAACCAGGAGCGATGGCGATTATAATCGATTCCTACCAGCTGGGGATAAAATGTCGCACACTCGCCCGACACACCCTGCCAGGTGGCCGTTGGCGACCACTCAGGAGGTTCGAGAACCCAAATCGCGGGACGGCCATGGACCCTTCTACACCGGGGGTTATCTCAATGCCAGGTCGCTCAAGCTATTAACTGCCCACGGTCATGCCAGGTCGATCAGGCCCTGCCTGCCCTCGGACCATGCCAGGTCGATCAGAATAGTTGCCCACGGTACATATAAGGCCCTGGGTGTTAGGCGTCAACGTCTCCGTCACCGGCTCGAAACACCTTACTCGGCTTCACGGGAGGTACCCGCACCTGCTCCGTTAAGTGATTGACGCGTTCAAAATGACTGAGGTGTGCCTTCGTCGGTTCCTAATCGACACAGACGGGAGACTACTAGCACACAGAACCCATGTCCTGCTGCTCCTACATCCCGCCCGGTCTCAAATTAATTATCACATGGTTATATTCCACGATAGCACGATGGCTAAACATGATCAGTATCCACCTATATGCGGGAGACAGGAAATCACCCGACTTTTACCGGTCTAAGCAGGGCTAAGCATGTAATCGAGCCTAGACCTAACAGGGATCACAAGATAATATTTGCAGGTGGACAAGGATAATTAATTAATGCAGCAACGGTATCACACAACTCCTATAACCTAATGCAACAATCATATCAGGTTACTTGTAAACGGTAATTTGCAAACCGTAGGAGAAAAATGCTCCGGGGCTTGCCTCGCTCGAAGTCGGCGGGGCGGTGATCACGGCACTCCGGCAGGTCTTCAGCGTCTTCTTCCGGGATCCTCTCCTCGGGTGTCTCCTCCCGACGCTGCTCCTCCGGCGTGTCTTGGGCTTCCACTACCGACCCTGCATGATGCGGTACATGAATGAATAACATGAATGCACAGGGGATGCATGGTGATGCAGCATGGAGTAACAATCCAGGAGATAAGCACATGTCATCTACTGCTACTCACTTACTTAATCTAACATACTACTTACTAAGTCTTGTTGTCACCACATCAAAGTTGCTTAACGGGTTTATTACCCTCTAATTAATTGTAGAATTAAATCTAGTTAAATAGGCCTATAACAGTAACCTATCCTAGACAGCTTCACAAAAATCTATAAAAATTACTGGAGATTAACAACACTTGATCTAATCCCCTGTCCAAATTTCACCCCATTTGGACCTAGACTCTACCCCCTATGAAAAAGACAAATTCTATCATGAAAAGGTGCTTTGAACTACACACCTTAGCACAAAGTGTCAAACAACAAATTTCATAATTTTCTTCTGAACTTCTTAGCACAAGAGCAGTCAGTAAAAATTACCAAGTCCATACTCTTCATATTTTAATTACTACAAAATAAACAAGAAAACAGCATTTAATCATTTTAATTACTACTGCCAAATTATTTCACAGAGTAACCTCATTTTACATTTTTCCCAGAAACTAGTCCTCAACACAAACCTAACAAAACAAGAATCACATTTTTCTGAGACACATACAATTTACTATGCATTTAACAAGATTTCAGCCTAAACATGAATTAAATATAACTACACAGAAAATCACCACAAACTGGACATATTATATTTTTCATGCATAGACCTCAACATAACAAACCTAACAAAACTTGTTTCACCTTTTTAGCATTTATATTTCACAAGATATGAATTAAACAAGCAATACACAATTTCTGGAAACTAATTAACAAAAACCTGAAAAACATTCAAACCTAAAATGCTACGTGCACCCAAACCAGTGCACACAGACGGAGCTAGACTCACTGACGCGCGGGCCCTCGGGTCAAACTGACCCCACTCGTCATACACAGCAAGCAGGGGAGGAGGTTGACCATGCCGTAGCTCGCCGGCGCGAACTTTCCGGCGAAGCTAACCCCCTACCGATGGACTCCCCTTCTCCTTCCGCACCCAACGGTACCCTCGGCTGGCCCAGCGCACACGCGGATCGAGCTCGCCGACGGCGATGGCGGACACGGCGGCGCGGCCCTAGCTACGCCGGCCGGCTCCGGCCACGACGGGCTCATCCGACCCTCGAGATCTACTCCGGCGACCTTCATAACCCTAGCCCAGGGCTCGGAAGCCAGGGCGCAAGCTCCGAGCACCCGCGACCCCGGCCACGCCACTCCGGCGACCATGGCGAGCGGCGGACGACGGCATACTCGAGCTTCCAAACCCTAATCGGCCTAACCAACACCACCACGAGCTCCAGCATACCGAGGCGATTCAAGAACGCTAGCTAGGGCAGATGGTTGAGCTCGGGAAGAGGGTTGGCCACGGCGGACCGAGCGCGCCGGCCATGGCGGTCATGGCGGACGGCGGCGTTCCGCGGGCTCCTAACCCTAATCGACCAAACCATCACCCTCCAACTCCTCCTTGGACCTCACTACCCCTAAACACGCTAGGGCAACACGCAACCACGAGACGGAGGCCGGCCACGGTGGACCGAGCTCGGCGGTCATGGCGACCGTGGCGGCGGCTCATCCCGGGGCTTGCCTACGGTCTCTCATAGAGCGCTAAGGATAGCACAAGGGGTGGGAGCTCACGGCGAAGCTTGGTGGGTGGTTGGATGTATGGTGCGGTGGCGGAACGGCGGTGAACGGCGGCGGCGCCTTGCTTTCTCCCCTTTCCCGCTCGAACGCCGGCGAGAGCAGAGAGCGAGAGAGAGGCGCGAGCGCGGGGAACAGAATGGAGGGAGGAGTTCGGACAGGCGAGGCGGAGCTGGCCTTGCCGTTTGCCACGCCGCGCGCGGACGCTGGCTTGGCCGGACCGTCGAGCGCCACGCGGCGGCAACGTCCTGGCGCTGTCGGCCACGACGCCGCCGCGCGCGCCGGCACGGCACGGCCCGACCCGATTCAGTGCCATCAGGCCGACTGACGGCCAGACTTTGAGCGCGATTAACTCCTAATCCATTTGATGAAAAGCTAAACCACTTGCTCCATTGCTTAGAGCTACATACCGACTACCACTTTGGTTACAAGATTGATCTTTGGTTCGGTCTAGATTGCTCCCGAGAAAGCTCCAAAGATGGCTAGATGAAACTGTTTTGGGCAGTTAGGACTTAAAGAATTTTCTAAGTCTAAACTCCCTCAAATCTGCCTTGTGGGTCCCCAAACACCTTGTTAAACTCATTTTCATGAGTTGGGCCTTAAACAACTTTTGTTCTACTCTAAATTCTACACACTTTTGGTTAAGGGCCCACAGCCATGCGAAGCTTCTATCAAGAAGGTCTTAGTTAGTCAAACAAAAGGACTCCTAGGGCTCTATTAAGGCAACTAGGGTTAGAGACTTGGTTAGCCAACATGACCAACATAAACCTAGCTTCATTTTGACTCCTCAACAAGGTTCAACTACTAAGGAGACTTAAGCACTCCACAAACAAGACACACAAGCATTCAATCAAGCATAGCATCACAAAAGGTCACATGAAATGACACTTAACAAAAGAAAGAATGCAACATGAAATGATGATGCTTTATGCTCATGAGATGTCAAATTATGCACTTAGGGTTGCTTAACACCTAGGGTGTTACACGGTCGTACTCTGTTATGAACTTCATAAAATTGTATGTAGGGCCAACATTGTTTTTCATCCTTGAGTTTAGCGGCTCGCTTCTTGAAGTTGTTTGAATGAATGTGAAGAAGTCATTCTTATAATACACTGGAATGAATCTATGCCTCATCTCCCACATCTTTGTTATGTAGTTGTTCCTGTCAAGCTGTCTGTCTCTGATCAGCTGAACCCAATCTCTTTCAAAATCTTCTATTGTGAGGCTGTTGTTAATGATGTCCTCAAAATCTTCAAATAGGCCCTTATTTACCTTGGCTGCAAAAATTTTAGCATTCTTGCTGTAACACTTTGTTTTGATGTGAAAGAGGCAGTTCATGCGCCTTGTGCCTGGAAAAACCACCTCAATTGCAGTTCTCATAGCTTTGTCCTGGTCTGTGATTATGGTTTGTGGGTGTTTCCCACCCATTGCCTCTAGGAAAGTCTCAAATACTCACTGGAATGTCTCAATAGTTTGATCATGTAGGAATGTGCAGGCAAATAGACAGCTCTGTGCGTGACCTGTAATTCCAACAAATGAAGCAAACGGCAAGTTGTACCGGTTTGTCATGAAGGTTGTGTCGAAGCTGACACATTCACCAAATTCCTGATAATACTTGATTGAGCAAGCATCTGCCCAAAATAGGTTTGTAACCCTTTTGTCCTCATCAAACTGGAACTTGTAGAAGAATGTCCCATCCTCTTTCTGCCTTCTTCTGAAATAGTCCATAACATTTGCCATGTCTGATTTCTTTAACTCTGAGTTGATCTTTGTTCTATAATTGGCAATGTCCTTCTTCTTCATCGGCAATGTTGCGACACCTCCTCTTAGGAATGATAGGATACTGACCATCTGCCTGGTTGGTATGTTGTTTGCATTTAGTGTCCTTATTAGCCCCTTCTCCATATCTGTCATGTATTTACGACCTGAGAAGAGCATATCTCTGTCACCTGGCCTCAATTCGTGGTTGTGGTCAAGATCTAGTTTTACAAACCACCCACTTTCCTCCTTCATACTCTTCTTTGGCCAACATTACACAAGGGCAATTTGTTTTGTTGTGCACATTAGTATTTCTTTTTTGTACAGGCTTCTTTTCATTTTGCTTTTCTACATCAGTCTCTTCTTGCTCAATGGATTTAGATTTCTTTGGTTTTCCTGCTCTTGTGCACTTCATTTCAATCTTGACAATTTCCTGGTTTCTCTTCCTGCTAGTTGTTCGTGTGGCGTGTGTGATTGCTACCCTGAAACCAGCAAGGAATGCGTAAAGGCTGAATACATACTGTGCATCCTCCTTGCTATTAAATTTCTGATGGAGCTGTGGGGTGTATAAGCTATCAACTGGAGCATTGTTTCCTTCTGACACAGCAACCTCCTCTATCAAGAGGAATTCATCAATTTCTTTCTCTATTAGTACTTCATTCGTATCGTCATTTGCTGCTTGATTGCCATTGCCATTTCCAGTTTCATCCGTAAGACCTGATGCAACCTCTGTGCTTGCTGATGCTTGTGCATTCATTGTGCTGAAGCCATTTTCTGATATTGAGTTTTGTTCCTATAAATAGATTACTAGTTCGTGTGAGCCATTGTTTTTTGACATTACAATATCATAAATATTGATGCCTCTGAATACAATAGATTGTGACATGTTTACTTTGAAATTGATGTATTACCTTGTCATAGTTGATGTTTAACAAATGTTTTTGCCAGTCTGTGTATTCTTCATCAGAAATCTCATCCTCATTGACGCTAGACAGTTGTCTATCGTTGTCATCACCATAATCCAGTGTTGTGCAAAGGTAAAATTATTAATTTTGTTTCAAGACAGTAGTACAGTGCATTTTTTAAAAAATATATATCAGTTAAATTATTGAGCTGTATTTGTACCTGGTATGCTAGTGTTGAGTCCGTTTGTGTGCAATAGTTTTATGTTGCAAATGTTTCATCAAGAGCATTTGTGTCATTTGATAGTAGCATCTGTGTCAAGGGTCCTGTTATACCTTGTTATACCTGCATAGTCTTTAATTATATCTTTTATTATACTTGTATTAAATTCTAACTACAGGTATTTTATTTTGTAATTTACAATAGTTGAGGAGGTAATTGTCTACCTGCGTTGGAAGTCTTTGTGCCGCATCATTTTCTTCTTGTGAACTCATGATTTGTTCATAAATGAGGTCAGTGTATCCTCCCTGCAATGAATTTGAAAATAGCTCAGATCTCAAACATTTTCTCTTGATATTTTTTCAATCTATATAGGCTTTATAATGATCAATATTGAAATGAGACTTGAGGTTCTCATTTGCTCACCTTCTTGATAGTCAATGTGTTTGAAGGGCCAGCTATTGATCCAGTGAGTAGTGATGTAGGAAAAATAGTGTTGCTACTGCTTGGATTTCCTTCATAGAAATCAGGGTTACCAAAATATGTAGGCTGGTTGAATACCATCATAGGGTTAGGAAAATGATTGTTCTGGTTTGCTTGGAACATGTTTAGCAAATCTTGCTGTCATTTGTGCATCCCTTCTGGTGTGTTGAAATCATAATTTGGTGTTGATTCGCCATCCATATTTAGAATTGGTAGCTAAAAACATAAAAAATGCATAAGATATACATGGATTAGTCTTTGAAGGTTTTGTCAATATGGAATGTATTAACCCAGGTAATCTAATAATCCAGCAAGCAGCTATACTTGATGAAACTATGAGTTTAAAAAAATGCAATAGATGATACTATGAATTGCATGTACTTGGCACTGCAATTTTAGATCTCTGGATATGCAATTCTATTTCAGGGCAATATATGGTTTCATCAGTTTCATTGGTCATGTTTCATCATTTTCAGGGAATCAGTTCTGTGAATCATCTGTTTTACAGTGAAGTGGTTCAAGTTACCTTGATTGCTTCAATAATATACAGGTACATTAGCTAAATCTGTCACTAACAGGTGTCTACTAGCATACTGCTGAGTTCCTAATTGTTTAAGGGAAATATGAACTGCAATTATAGATTTCAGAACATGCAATTGCAGGTTATGCCGCACTACTTTTCCTAATTGTTCTAGATCAATTAGCCCATATTGTCCATAACTAAATGAAAACAAAACAAGTGCATAAGATTATACAATGTTCTGTTGCTGGAGAAAATTGCATTTGACAGTGCTATTTATTGCATTCACTAAGCACTGCAATCTTTGTTTTCAGTATGTGCACTGCTGAAAATTTAGTTTGTTTCCAGTTTTGTTATACTCTCTAATGAACTGATCGTTTGTGATGAAGAAATGTATAATTGAGGAAACAAGTTATCAGGGGTTGATTGAAATCAAGGAATCAGTTGATCTTAATGAAGGATGCATGAAAATCATTTTGTGCTGACCTTGGATGATCTTGAGGTAACTTCTTGTTCCCTCCCTTTGTTGATTTCTTTTGGATTCGCCTGCTTTGATCTAGGGTTTTCTCCCCCTTTGCCCTTCTTGGGTCGAGCACTGCTCATCCCTAGAACAGATCGGGGGATCTGTTTCTTCTTTCTTGTTTCTCAAGTTGGTCTTATATAGGACCAATTAGCTGGTGGGCTGAGCAGTTGTTGTAGTATATGACATGAGCCTTTCATTATGGTCAGGTTTGGTGGGCTGAAAGAATTGGACAAATAACAAATAGGACAGTCGGGCCTTCTAGACAGATTGTGGGCTTTTTTTAAAACAGAGAGACCCAAAATGAGTTCAAGTACAACTCCTAGTACAAATACAATTACTACTTGTACATATACATATTTGTGTGCTAGTTGGCTACAAAACACACGGTTTTATTCTTTGTGGTAGCCTAGGAAAAAATCGTGTGTAACAGAGAGGAATAGCACACGAATTTGGAATTGATGGCTGCTAGTTCCTTTTGCTGCCAGGCTGGCAAAATTCATGTGCTACAATAGCCTAAAACGCTCGAATTGTGGTCCAGCTGCCATTCGTGTGTTTTTTCTCCAGGAAAACACTCGAGTGTTGGCAGCCCCTAAAACACACGAGTTTCAACTAGACAGGCCCTAGCCTATTGGTAGATTTCGGATCAATTGCCAGGTACACATGTAGACAGTATGCATAATAGATATGGATGATTTTTTTATTATCCAAAATTGTTGCTTATGAGACTAAATAATTTAAATAATTAGCACTAATAATATGTCGATATGGATCGAGGATGATCATGTTGTGTTAAGACTTAAGAGGAGCCTAAGGGCTTGTTTGGATCCACACCTCTACACTTTAGATCTCTAAAAACTTTAGAGCACTTTAGATCACTTTTGAGTTCTAAAGCTATAATTGAGGTGGGCTAAAGTTTAGAGCTAACTTTTTAGACTACTTGTTTAGAGTTTTAGCTCTAAAGTTTAGAGGGAAGGATCCAAAGAGCCTAACTTATTTTGACTGGAGGCTAGTTCCTCTGGTGTGAGAGAAGGATGTTAGTGCAAGGGGAGAATATTCATTCAGCACCCATCAAGTTTAGGATTGTCTATTGCCTCTCTACCGAAGAACTTCAAATTGGCAGCAAAACAAGGAATAAAGATTCGTTAAGGATGGAGGAAACCTTCCAGAAGGTTATCTTATGGTAAACATCGATGCTTCCTTTGATGATGATAGAGTATGCAAAAGTTTAGGTGCAATCATTAGAGATGGCTTAGGTGGTGGTATGGTGACAACGTTAAACACTTATATTCCTCACCTAGTGGATCTGCCAATGGCAGAAGCACATGCTCTGAAGGAAGGGTTGATGTTAGCTCAACATATTGGAGGCGTCCACCTGATTGTTCAGTCTGCTTGGATGGAGGTTGTTGAGATTATGGGAAATAGAGATTTCACTACCAATTCAGCTGTTGCAATATATCATAAATGCGACATCATTTGGGGTGGGTTCCAGGAGATCTCTATTGAGCATTCAAGCAACGAAGCAAACCAGGTGGCACATGAATTATCTAGGTGAGCTATGCTTACAAAGCAAATTATATTTAGTACAATGACCCCATAGTTTTATTCTTCATTTCTTATTGAATGATGTAACTATTCTCAATCAATAAAGCTTGTCTAAGGGTTTATAAAAAAGAAGAGGAGCCCTCACAAGATAGTGTGTCATGTTGTATTTTTCCATGATTCGTCGATTGTAACAAACAACTGATGCTAATATAGTCCGACACCTAAAGGGCTATCCGCCCGGATCGCTAGAGAATCGAATTTCATCGAAACAGGGAAATAAAACCAGTTTAGATAGTTTTGATAAACTTGTCACGATAAAAACCTGCAAACACCTCTCGGAAGGATAATGTTGGGGAGGTGTATCTAGGGTTATTCTAGGTTGGCAACATCACCCTACCCTACCCCCCACCCCACAAACATTATCAAGAATATTGGAGAACAACAAATATGAAACAAAGGTAGGAAGAGTTAGGGTTTGTAAAGATAAACTAGTAGATTGATTGTGTTTTTGATTGTTTGGATGCTCTCAGTCAACCATGATTGTTTATATTTATAGGATGATGTGAATTTATCCCATGAGGGGATCAAAATTGTGTGTGAAATACAATTCCAATCTGGTTTGGGTTGCCAAACCGGTGAAACATACTGGACCTTCCTCGGAAGTGTAATTTGAAAAATGAGTTGCCAATTTAAATTAAATACAAATAAACACAAACCCTAATGAATTCAATTGGTGCATTGGCATGTTGTGAAGCGTAAGAACGATAGAATGCAACGACACCTCTCTGATGCTAGTCCCTAAGGAAAGATCAGTGTGCTTAGTTGCATTGGATTGGACTCACCACAACAAGAACGTAGGTTACCGACAAGCAACCGAACCTTGGCAATAATTCATCGTGTTCATCTGTCTTGCCCGGTTCGGTTATCACCTTGCAATTTCATTCATATTTTTGTCTTGTGTGGTTGTTGCTTGTGTACCCTAGTGTAGAGCTAGTTGTGGTTGTAATTAGTTGTAGTTACCTTATTTAGTAGCTCTTGCTAGTAGATAGTTGTGGTAGTTGTTAATTTGCTTGATTGTGTGTAATCAACCTAGAGATCATAGCAACTAGAATTGTGTAGGGGCTTGCTTGTTGTGAAATAGAGCTAGAGCAAGTAGATTGCATAGTCACCATCTTATTTACTAATCACTTTGCTCTAGTCACTTTGAGTTTGTAGGAAATTTCTATAGATTATTCACTCCTCTAGCCATCTAGATCCTATCACCGGGGATAGATCCATGGTGAGCGGCTGCATGCAAACTGCAAAGTGCCATGGAGAGAGAGATGGAAAAATCATGCATTTTTTGAGGTGGGAGCACCGAACATAGCATTGGTTCAGATTCAGATGGCCTTGCATGCCGTAAGCCCAACCCAACAATAAGACCTACCCCTATGTAAAAAAAAGACATGGAGAATCCAATTTTTGTCCCCGAATGATGGTACTAAAATGACTAATTTACCCATATTTGAAAGAAAAATATAAATGAAAAATAGATATTGCCCCAATATTTTGTTACTGACCTCACTTAATTTTGGTACCATCCCCACCTATTTGGTACATCTAGGTATGTAATTTCAGTTGGATACCTCCTATTTTTTCACGGTTGGATCTCGTTCAATGAATGACCCATGTTTTTCTTTCTAATTCAATCACTTAGGCCCTCTTTGGCGAACAGGTGAACTGTAGGAACTTTGTAGGAATCCGTCTTCACAGGATAGGAAAGGAGAGGAAAGCAAGCACGAATCCTTCGGTGCCTCGGACTTCCACACAAACAAGAGCTTGAAGTGCATGCTTGTTTTCCTGTATCGTTGTGAGAGGCCGATTCATTCCTCTGGAATCTTTCCCGTGGCGTTCCTTCGTTCCCAGAGGACTGATGACATCAGCAAAACCATAGGAAACGATTCCTTCATTTATCTTGTTTCACCTGTCATCCAAAAGAGCCTTATAAGAGATATACAGAATAGTGAGACTCCATAAAATTGTGAAATGGAGGCACTGACTGATAAGACGACGGGATGATATGTCATTGATTGATATTTCAATTGCTACAGTAAATAATTATTATCAGGCCTTTGGTAATCATTCGAGGTAGACTAATACTCCAAATGAATTCAAAACTTCATGGTATAATAAAACAATAGAGATGATGAGTCCTAACTCGCACACAAAGATAAGCATGCAGCCCGCAGCCCGGTGGCCCGCCCCGAAGCATGGTTCTTTGGCCTGGTCCAAGCACAGTCCGACCCGGTGTTATGCAGATCAACTAATAACAAACATGTGCGCTTTCTTCTTACCCTATACTCCGTAGAAGCTAACGAAACAAATCCCTGTGACATCATCGGTATAGCCTGCTGCTAGCTAGGCCACCATATATAAAGTGGAAGGCACAGAGGTACGGAACGGGCGGGCACAGGCGCACAAAGCCCTCATGGAGTCATGGCGGGTACGCACGCGCTTGGCCAACAAGTCTATCTAATATTTTCGGCCTACACCGCCAGCTCGTTGGCGTTGGGTCGTGGTGGATTAGCATGCGTCCATCTAGCTAGCCCTGGGCATAACCGAACCGAACTAACCGAGACCGAGACCGAGACCGAAATTTTCGGTCAATAGTTCGGTCCTGAGTTCACACTAACCGAACTTTTTACGATTAGTTCGGTCATATGTCTCGGGTAACCGAACTGACCGAACTAACCGAACATCTAATCTTTATTGATATAATGTGTATTTTAGACTATTATTAGTGATACAATATTTATTCTAGTGGTTTATATCAACCATCACTCTATTTAATCTATAGGTTGTATTGTTATTTTTACTATAGAATAGAAAAAAATGTTTAAATTTGCGAAAAAAATATACTATTTAGTGGATATTTTGTATAGTTCGGTGAGTTCGGTCATGACCGAGACCGAACCGAACTAACCGAGACCGAATTTGCTCGGTCTTGAGTTTTGAATCTAACCGATCGGTCTCCGTTTTTAGATGACCAAACTTTCGAAGTGACCGAAGAACCGAACCGATCGGTTCGGTCATGACCGAACACCCAGGCCTACATCTACCTAGTGTACCGGGGGTGCATCTAGCTTAGATGTAAAAGATGGAGGAACACGGTAAAAATAAGCAGGTCTAACCCAACTTATATGGTTTTAGTAAAAAAAATGGAGACTGAGAATAAACGTGGCCAGAATAAATTGTAGAAAAGCATACCATTAGTTATATATATAAGCATCTACAGTCGTGATCGTGTAGGTGGCGAGAAAGGAGACCTTCCCCGGCCACTATGATCCCATCTATTTTTGGAGATAATAATGCATAAATGTAATTAGCTTGTGTAAATAAAAAATCACGGAGCATAGTTACCTAAGTTTCTGGTTGCTGACATTCCGCGCGTGCATGATCCAGAGAGTCTGCATGCTCTCCAGACTCCCATGCTCCTTGGGCAAGGGCTTTTTTTATTTTTTAACCTTTTTAAAAAAATATTTCAATAATAATCTCACCCAAATAAAATTTGTACATTCTAACTCTTTTGTTGTCGCGCCACCGGGAATGGCGTGACAAGGTCTTACACGTCGGATATCGTTTTCAACGTGTAAAACCTTGTCACGGCAATGCATGTGGCGTGACAGTATGGTCTTGTCGCGCCACCGGGAGACTGAATTTTTGAAAAATATCATAACTCTCCAATACGACGTCGGATGAAGATGATTTTTATATAAAAATTGTAGCTCTCGATGAGATCTACAACTTTGTAGTTTTGAGTTTTTTCATTTGAGAACGTTAAGATGCTCAAAAAAATTAAATACTCTTTTCAGCACCATAAAAAGCATATAAGAGTTCGTCGGTTTTGAAAATTCATATATTTTTTACCATTGTATAAATGAAGATTTTAAAAACATGGTTTTTTTTTCAAAAATCATATGCTCAAAAAATATCTTTTATTTGGGTGGGATTATTATTGAATATTTTTAAAAAAGGTTAAAAAATTAAAAAAACTCGCCCAACCCCAGCGTTGCAGCGCCTAAGAGTACTCTCGCTTAGCTGCTACTCCCTCCGTCCATAAATAAGTGTCGTCGTTGGTGTGCGTGCCACATGTTTGACTCAATTTATAGAAATATGTGCAATTTTATATCTCCAAATAATTTTTTTAAAAAAACTAGATGTAAAGATCTTTCCGATGATACTAATTAATAAGCATAAATATTATTATATTTTAATATATTATTGCCGGCAACTTTTTCTCGGGAAGCGAGAACGATACTTATTTAGGGACGGAGGGAGTAAGTCTCAGGCTAACCCAACTCTTCATGCGCAGCAGGTTCTTAGGGCACCTCCAACAATTGATTTTTAAGCTGACTCTAAGCATTTTCTTATATTAAAGAGGGAGAGAAGAAAAATTAGCTCTTAGTAAAGAGCTAGGATCTTACACGCATCTCAAGGTCATATGAGATTGTTACGTGGGGCCATTCATGTTAAAAGTTACGTACTAAGAGCTAGTACTGTTGGAGAAGTTAGCTTAGAGCTAGCAACTGGCTCTAACCATTGCGGGTGCCCTTCAAGTTGGGGCTCGCGGGTTCAGCAAAGCCCATTGACTCTATAGCTGTTTAGAAGCATGCGTTCATCTTTGCCGAACTGCTTTCGGAGTCCTAGCATTGAGCCTTCAAGTGCGTTCCCGAACAACGTGTTCCTGGACGATTTCGCCCTGGAGGTTGACTCACTTCTGCTCGAGCCGTGTTAGGGAGTTAGGGAGTTCGTAGCCCAAGTGGCCTTTCGACGATTTCGCCCTGGAGGTTGACACACTTCTGCTCGAGCCGTGTTAGGGAGTTAGGGAGTTTGTAACCCAAGTGGCCTTTCACTCCACATCAGCGTGGCTCGACAGTTGAGGTCGTTCTAAGTTTGTTGTAATTTGGTCCACTTTTTTCTTTTCATGTGTTTTTGTTCTCCTCTTCTTTAGTAAGCTCGGCGCTTACTACTGACGGGTAGCTATGTGCCTAGACATGGTCACGAAAAAAAAACTAAGTCATTATTAACTACAAAACAGAAAAAAAATTCTCTCATACTAGGGCCACTACACTCTTCACAAAATCTGCTCCGCAAACCCTACTATAGAGCAACTTCAAAAAAAACCTAAGTTTAAGCAACATTTCCTTGTCCTCTCATAACTTCACCTTTTTTCCTGTGTGGGGAGCTGAAATCATTTAACTAAAAAATAAATATGAAACGGAGTAGTCCTAAACACCACTAGGCCATAGGTCATGTGATAATCTTATAGATACGTTGTTACCTTTGCATTTGTTTTGAAAAAAAATGAAGACGCTGGAGCAGTGGAGCGAGAGGATTAGAGTACGTCAAGGGGCAAATAATGTACCTAAAAGCGTACCATGGTCCCAAACATTCGACCTGCCCTGGCCCCCCTCAATAGTCAATAAAATACACGACGCGCAGAGGAAAAATGTACTGAGAAAGACCACTACATACTTTCTGTCAGCGTGGCGTCAAGAATAGGCATCAGTCTTTACTAATTCTTTTACTGAACATCGCACAGAACGTCAAGTTCTTCTGACAGGCTATACATATATGCCAAGATAGTTCATACAAAATGGAACATAGCTAGTTTTTCTTTGTACACTCGCTCTATGCACATACATATATCCATTTCGTTAATCTATATACATAGCAAACATACATCATTACATGATTGTCACCCGATTCAAGGACGGTCTTGCTTTGTACTGTCGATCAGGAATCTGCAGGCCGTCTTTCCTGCAACCGAAATCTAGGAATGTCCATGCAGTTAGAACTGTGTAACATAAAATGTATGTCCTATCTATATCTTACATAGTTTCCTAAAACTTGTAACCTACTGCGGTTAGATTCATAAATAAGTAACCACATCTATGAAATCAATAGCATAGACTTTGGTCTACCATGATGTTTGCAGGCTCGTAGGATAATGACTCACCTAAACCACCATTACTTATGCCTCAGCCGGTTCTGGGAGTGTAATCAATCGGGACGCAGAGTCGTACTCCAACGCAGTGCCACAACTGATGCACAAGCATAGCACACAATGCTTCTCAGAATATAAGCCCGAGTGACAAGAGTTTTTGATATTAATAATGAAAGGCATACCTCGTACATTTCACACTGTTTTTTGAACCACCGCTAGACACTGATAATATGGTCCCGAAGAAGGAAAGATTTTCAGTCCCACAGTTTGGGCATGGGCCTGAAAAAAAGGATAATCATCTATGCGCGCTCCAGTTAACCACACAATAATGCATGAACAACAAAAAGGAAAATACTTCAAAACAGAAAGTCTTTCACATGACATTAGTGATTGCCTGTCCACCCAAAATATCAAACAGGCAGTGCAGCAAACCATGTGAAGATGAAACTGAAAGGCTCTGGCAACTGCATAAATAAGAAAAATGCAGTTACAGATAATTAAATTTCTTGGTTGGCACAAACACACTAAAGAACCTACAGATATAAAAAAGTTATTTCAAATGTGGCATGCATGAAAAGAAGGATGTCGCTCATATTGCATTAGGGAGAGAAAGTTTTATTAGAAGTAAACCACATCCGCATGCACACGCACGTACACACTGTAAGTTACATGCTTGCCATGATCTAGAATGAAAGATGACCGCCGTTAATTTTTTCAGAACTCCCAGATCAAATCTGATCTGTAATATTGCGTCAAAAAGTCTAATCGTAATAAGTTGGCCTCAGAAATCTATCAACTAACCATAAAACAACTGCATTATCTTTGTTAAAATATTTTTATTCCTTCTTAGCTTCAATCTATCATTTTCTTGATGCAAAGAAAAATTAATCAGTGGTAAAAACAAGTGGAATAATTGGTTGTGTGCGCATTGCTTCGTTGGCCAGTCTGATTGCCTAGCATGAATGTTTGAGCAGTTTGGACTGGTTTGGAAAAAAAACATTGTTCAGAGCTAGGCGAAGCTGCTCACTTTAGGCAGGGAAAATATGATGTCACATGAGGGAACTTTTTAATATAAGAAAATGAATTTCCAGTAGCCTGAGGTGACATGTTATTACATCTCCAAAGGGGTTCACTTCACAATGCCTCAACCACGATAACAATTGGGAGTGGTAACAAGGCACACTTCTGGCACCATAATTGGCTAGAGGGCGAAGCTCCAAGATACCTAGCAACCCACCTTTTCGAGCTAGTATGCTGAAAGAACAGGACGGTCTGCCAGGAACTACAAAATGGTAACTGGATCTGATCTCTAAGGATGCGAATCACAACATCTGTGCAGAAACAGGAATTTGTCGCCCTCTGGACCAGGCTCCATGATGTGCAGCTGACCCCTGAAGTGCAAGACTCCATAGTTTGGAGATGGATGGCTGACGGAAACTACTTCATACGTTCGGCGTACAGGATGCATTGCAAGTTCCAGGCTGATCTCATTTGGAGAGCAAGGGTGGAAAATAAATGCAAAGTGCATGCCTGGATACTAATACATGACAAAATCCTCATGGCCGACAACCTGGAGGAGGTGGCCACAAGCATTGTGTCTTGTGTAAATGGACCTTTGGAGACAGGGCTGCATCTATCTCTGCTATGCCCCTTCACTAGAGCAGTCTGGAGCCAGGTGTTATCCTGGGAAGATTTTGATGTGCAGCTGCCCCAACAAGACCCTCGGCGCCTCGCCGATTGGTGGAAGGATGCAGCGACCAAGGTGACAAAGCAAGAATGCAGAACATTTAATGGGGGTTCATTACATTGTGTGGAACCTGTGGAAGGAAAGGAACAAGAGGATTTTTGAAAATGAGCACAAAACGTCCACACAAGTCACCTCACTGGCAGGAAAGAGAATTGTTCAAAGGCATAGGGCCATGTGTATTGTGGGGTAAAACAGCAAGTGTGTGAGCAGTGACCTTTTGTGTTTGGTTGTAAGACCAGTGTGGCACATGGTGCTCTTGTAGATAAACTCTTTTTCCACCTTAATTGAGCGGCAGAGCTCCTGCCTTTACTATCAAAAAAAAAAAAAAAAACAGGCAGCCATGATAAGTTTAGCAGCACTGCAGCAGCCCACACCCACTACAGCACCACTAGAATCAGCTACAGTGGAACCACCAATTTTCAACTTCCAGGCTTCCAGCTCATGAGAAACAACTTTCAGTATACTACAATAAATTATCAAGGATAGTGAAGTACTATTATGGAAATTTCTAATTCTTGTCCAGAAGCCTAAAGCCCTAAACAAAAAAATTAACATATAGTAGACTTCAATTTGCCAATACTTACCTCAAGAAGATATGTGATTTCAAATCCCGTGATATCATCAAGAAGAAGAATCTGTCAAGAAGAAAATGTGCATTAGACATCTTAGAGTTGTTAATGAAGATAGTATCCCTCCTAAAACAAAGCTATATTGTGCTGCGGTGTAATGACTATGACTGAATATATGACAATTTAAGAAATCCTCTTTTTATTCGTTCATGCCAGAATTTCCATGTAATACTCACAGTGTCAGAGCTACCACAGCTGCTGGAACATTTAGCAGCAACATCTTGAAGTAGTCAACAGTCAAGTCACTGTAGACCTGCACAAGATTCCATAGAAAGTCAGGATTCTTCGAATGGACCAACTCACATTACTTAGCACAATCAATGAAAATGGTCTAATCCTAACTATATTTTAAACTCATCTGACTTGGCTGTGTGATACTGTTTTATTAAATTTCCTGGTCTGTTTACTTGGTAGTTGGTACAAGAGACCTAAGATAATGTTTCTCATCTATTGACTTCATGGTGGGGACTTAATATCACAGAAGACTTCACCCCTAGAAAAATAAATAAAAAAAATTCTATAAATAATATAAAAAAAGCATAATTCAAGATTTAGCCCACTATAATGTTCAGTTACAGTTCACATGGTATAGAGGCTGAACAACGTCAAGCTTTTGATCACTGAAGGAAGCAAAAACACATGTTGTGAAAAGTTTGTGGCAAGCTAATGAAAGGACTGGTCCTAATCTTCTGATAGTAAGGAAATAAAACTATGCCTTCTTTCCAATGTGTGCTGTCATGAAGAAGAATAAATGACAGGGATAGTAAATTGAATGATTATTTTTTAGAAATAAAGAGTTATAAGTGAACAAGTAGAGGTGTAAAAAATATGGAGGAAGTTCAAACCTTTCGACTCCGTAGGCTGCATCTTGGACCTTCCTGTACAATGTCGCTTCCTTCTTTCTAGAGAGGAGAAATTATCAAGGAAAATAATTACAGATTAAAAATAATGCTTATGTGTTATGGTTGCAATCATGGGGGATATGTAGTAATAGGCTACTGCTACTTATTTTACTTAAGTTGGTAAGAATTGTTATATTGTTAGCACTCATTTTTTATACGGGATAACCCCGATCGCGAAAAAAAAGCACCTCATTTTTTATACCACGCTATTCTGTCTCATCATACTAAAAAGAACTCGTAGTCAGTCATAGATGCAAAGAAGCTGGTGTGATGCACAAACCTGACTTCACTTTGTGGGATATCAAATTGACAAGTAAACAAAAATAACCCCTTTTATAACTTAGAAAGAGAACCAAGTTTGACCTTAGAGCTTACATGCTTATTGTGCATTACCCCTGCCCTATAATCTCTATAGGTTGTTCTTTTTTCTGTAGAGTTTTCCAAACATCTAAAGATGGTCTTTGGTGTAGTTTTCACAGCTCCAAATGGCTTTTTCCCCAGAAGATATTTTTCTCTGCTTGCTTTCTAGTTGTTTTATTCATATACTTGAGAAATAGAGACGGATTAACTCATTGATAAGTAAAGGAATAAAATTGGTTGGTAGGGACTAAGAATTGCACAGAATCGCTTCATCTTTTCGGATAGCATATCAGACCATCGTCGCACTAGCATAAGATTCACAGGATAATAAGAACAAACCTTTAGCCTCAACTTTAGTTGATCGAATTCATCATCCGTCATGATGGGGTTGCCAGAGACATATGCCATGGAGGCTTCCAAAAGCTTTTGCTCATCTGCGCCTAACCAAGGAAAAAACCAAATGAAAATTGATTAGGAATTGGCATGAGCAAATCATTTCTGTGTGGTCGAGACAAACAAAACACTGAATTTCCCGGCATCTGTCTCACTGTTATCCCACCATCTCATAGCTCGTGTATCTTGTCTTTGTCTAAGGAAAAAACTATGTGTAGCAGCAGGTTGGCAGCGTTTATGTCATCGGCAGTAAGTTGCAGGAGGGGCTTAACGCATGAAAGTACACTTACTTAGCATCACGACGCTGCTTCCTTCCCACATGAGCTCCTCCTTGAGGTTATCGAACTCCTCGTTGGACATGATCGCCTTCTGGTCGTAGTAGAAGGCCTATATATACCAATAACACCATGAACAGCAACTAGTTAAGATGGTGGATTGATTCGATTCTTCTTTGTTCACCAGCAGGTATAAAAAAATGGGTAGTAGGCGCGGCAACGTGCCTGCAGCGCCTGGAGAAACTCCTGCTCCATCTCCCCGATGGTCTTCTTCTTCTTGCGATCGATGCTGCAGTACTGGAGCACGTTGCTGTCCACCACCTCGTCGTCCACCGCCTGCTGCTGCACCGGGCCCTGCCCTTCAACCTCGGAGCGCGAGGCCGGCACGGACCGCGGGCGGGGCGGCGGTGCACCGCCGCCGCCGCCCCGACGCGCGGCACCGCGGGAGGTGGACGCTGCGGCGGCGGCAGCACGAGGCAACCGCGGATGACACCGGCGGAGGCAGGAGCGGGGCAGGCGGCACGGCAGGGAGAGCCTCGCATCGGAGGCCATGGTGGCGGCGCGCGCGGCGGATGCCGATCGGATGGGGCTGGCGAGCGAGACGACGGAGGGCGAGAGGAGGAGGAGGGGTCCCCGGCTGAGCTCGGCGGGCGCCCGCGCGCGGGAGATACTTTTCCCGTTGTGTGTGGCGAGGAGGGTCCGAAATGCGAAGGGATAAAGCGGAGAGGTGAGGCGAATGGTGGAGGTGGAGACACTTGGTAACGGAAATAAAAGCCTTCGCCGCCGTCAGTCGATCTCGAAACAAAGCCTTGGGCCCTTGGGTCTCCGTCCGGCCGGCGCATCCCAACGGGCGCGACGGCGACGGCCGACGGGGACGCCTCCGGCCACGTACAAAAAACGCTTGCTGTCTAGCTAGAAGCTAGCTATAGCCAGTGGCTAGTGTGGTCTGTGTGGATGTGTGCAAAAATTCGTGTCTCCGTATATCTTGGTCTAGCTATTTGATCCGCACAAATTGAGTTTCTCTCCACTTCTTCGATCATGCAGACCTGGCGAATGCATTGCTATGCTTTTCTTTACCAAATAGCTTCACACACTATAGAAAATCTTAACCGAAATGTTGACTTTAGGCCTCGGGAGAACGGTTATCCGTTTTTATTTTCGGCACTTGACGATGTCGAATTTAAATAAAATAACCGTTGACCCCTAAAAGAATAAAATACAGAGTTTTGTTTATCTGTTATACTAATAAAATTCATATTTTATTTTTTTTGTGAGGAGTAAAATGCTTAACTTAACACCGTTAAGAGCCGGCAACTGACAACAGACCGGAAGAAATTTCGTTTTGAGACCATACATGAAAGTTAAAAAAAAAAAACATACAAAAAGATGTATTTTTCTAGGGCCACATGTCCTGAAGTTGGATTTTGAAAAAGCATTTGACAAGATAGAACATCAAGTAATGCTTACTTTGATGGAAGCTAAAGGATTTGGACAGAAATGGTTGGACTGGATGAAGCTGCTATTTAACTCAGGAACCTCTTCAGTGCTCTTGAATGGTGTCCCGGGCAAAACCGTTCATTGTAAAAGGGGAGTCAGACAGGGGATCCTCTCTCTCCCTTCTTTTTGTTTTAGCTGCTGATTTTCTCCAGTCTATGATAAACAAGGGCAAGAACATAGGCATGCTCAATTTACCGGTTCCTGTGGACATTGATACAGATTTCCAATTATTCAGTATGCAGATGATACTTTGATTATCCTTGAGGGGGACACTAGGCAGATCATCTTCTTGAAATCAGTGATCAATACCTTTTCTGAAATCACTGGACTAAGGGTTAATTTCCAAAAGTCAATGATGCTCCCTATTAATATGACTGATGAGAGATTAGACTTTCTTGCAAAGACTTTTGGCTGCTCAAAAGGATCTTTGCCTTTTACTTATCTGGGACTGCCACTTGGCCTCACAAAGCCAAAGGTCGAGGATTTCCTACCTCTTGTCAATAAATGTGAAAGGAGGTTAGCAAGTGTTTCCTCTTTCCTGAATCAGGCGGGAAGATTAGAACTAGCAAATGTTGTCTTCACCTCTCTTCCTGCCTTTTATATGTGTACTTTGGAATTGCCTAAAGCTGTCATCAAACAAATTGATAAGTTTAGAAAACATTGTCTATGGAGGGGATTCGACATTAATGCCAAAAGCCCCCCTAAAGCTGCCTGGGAGATGGTGGTGTGCTGCCAAAAAGACAAGGGGGTTTAGGGGTCATTGATATCAAGAAACAGAATGAGGCGATGCTCTTGAAAAATCTTCACAAATTCTTCAACAGATTGGATATACCATGGGTTCATTTAATCTGGGATAAGCATTATAGAAATGGCAAACTACCAAATCATACAAAAAAAGGATCTTTTTGGTGGAGGGACAACTTAAAAAACTTGCCCAAGTATAAGGAGCTTGCTAGAATGCAAGTAAAAGATGGAAAATCAATCATGTTATGGCAAGACAATTGGTGCAATCAGGTTTGGAAGGAAAGGTTGCCTAAATTGTTCTCCTTTGTCAGAAACAAGTATATTTCGATTCAGATAGCGACAGGGCACAATGATCTAAATGAATTGTTCCATCTTCCTCTATCTGAGTTGGCTTTTGAGCAATTCCGAAGAGTAGAACAAGATTTTGACAGAATCAACATTATGGGAGATCGAGATATTTGGTCATATACCTGGGGGATGAATTTCCAGTCCCAAAAAGCCTATAGGTCTTTCTTCAATCAGACACGGGTTCATGATGTCCACAAATGGCTCTGGGAGTGCTTTTGTCAACCAAAACACAAGGTTTTTCTGGTTGTTGATCATGGATGATAGATTGAGCACAAGAAACATCCTAAGAAGAGAATATGCATCTACAGTCCTATACTTGTTCTTTGTAATGAATTGAATTGGTGGAAGAAACTGCAGAGCATCTTTTCTTCAGTGCAGTTTTGCTAAAGATTGTTGGAGCATCATCAATCTGGATATTCCCCCTCATAGGGCCTTCCCTGAAATTATTGACCACTTCAAATCCAAACTCCAGTCCCAGTTCTTCATGATAGCTGTGATCCTTATGTGTTGGACGATCTGGACGGCAAGAAATGATTTGATTTTAAAGGTATTCCTCCAGAGATTGGGACTTGAAGGAGTTTCTTCCTCAAAGAGATTTTGCTTTTGGTGCATAGAGTCAAATCAAGGATCTCCTTTTTTGATCAATGGACACAAAATCTCGTGTAACTAGTTGTCTTCTTTTAATTTTTTTTCTCTCTTTCTTTGTTAGTTGAGGATACTTCTCTGGTTTTTTATTGTTGTCTTAACGGTTAGTTTCAATAAAGTTTTCCTGTAGGGGCTTCTGCTCCTCCAGTTCCGTCAAAAAAAAAAAGCTCTGGAAACTACTATGCAATGATTTTTGGTTTATGACTGCTCTATTGCCACATGTGTCGTCCGAGGAGCGAAGTATATCCTTTTTGTTTTGTATAAACCAAAGCATCAAAAATTCAATCAAACTTTTCCTTCCACGTTAACACGACCCATGCAAAGGAGTTTTACTCTTTGTGACTCTGTGTTTGGGCTGGAGGCCTGTTTTCAACCTGCCCATCATATTGCCAGTTAGGACCTGGTAAAGACACGCATGGGCCTCCACAGATGGCACCGCAAGCCAGCAAAGCCCAAAAGGCCGAAAGCACGCTGATCGCTGAGGCTTAAACATAATCCGTTTGTGGTAGGTAAGCATTATATCTTATATATATATTGCTCGAAAAAAGGTAAACATTATCCTATACAATAAAAAAAATATTCAAAGGAAGGATGGTAACGTTTTTTGGTTAAATAGTCTGTCCTGAAATATTTTCGGTAGTTTGTAAAACCGCTCGTGTAATGATGAAACTAAAAAAAATGTAAATAATAAATTTTAATTACGGGAAAGGTGGTTGTTTGGTTTCTGTCTAAAATTTAGTCTATTATCATATTGAATGTTTAGACAGACACTACTTTAGTAATATAGTAGTGCTATAGTAAATATGTATTAATAATAGGTCAATTAGATTTAATAGATTTATCTCGTAATCTAGTTTCTACTGTAAATTAATCTATATTTAATAATCTAAATTCTAAATTAATGTTTAAACATTTAACGTGACACTTCAACCACACACACTCTAAGTCCTTTCTTTTTAGGAATGTGTGCTGCTGAGTGATATACTCCCTCCATTGGCAAAAGAAGTCATTTTGAATAAGGTTCGAGTCAAATATTGAGAATATAAATCATGAATAACTTTTAAATTGTTGAGTTTAGAGATGTAAAAATCATATAAATAAATTTATCTTGAAAATTAATTTCATAAAAATATACATATACTACTTTTCAATAAAATATTTGTAAAGAAATAAGTGGTCAAAATTATGTTTTGGAGACCGTTGGATGACAGCGGATCGGAGTCAAGTGCATGCATGCGTGTTGATTGATGACGCGACATGCAGCGTACTGCCTAGTGGTAAAGGATCTGCTATTCTAGTCTAGTAAAATTAAAAATAAATTTAAGAATCGAACTTAATAAGAATCATATTATAATATTATATAATTTTAAGCTAAAATTAGATAAGACCAAGTTTATCCATTGCCACCCTATAAGCCAATCCTTATGCGTGCAAAAAAAAAAACTGATCCGATCGTTGCTTTCCTAGGGAGGTGAGTGCCTCCGGTACGGTGTCCCACCATGCTGGATTAATGGTATTCTGGTCCGGAGCAATGAACCTATTTGAACCCGACGGACTGGCGGCTTCGTCGACGGTAGGTTACTGGTCGTAGCTCGCTACTTGGCCACCACGGAAACCAGCTCACGCATGTGCGCCTATGCTTCTCTCTTCACTTGGCTATATATATTTGGTCCATCTGTTTTTGCTACCAGGCACCAGCTGGTTCAAACTGATGGTGATCCAGCAGAGTACATGTGCCAAACACCGTCCCAAATCAAGTAAGCTAGTGCTCGGACGCACGCAACACAAAGTCTTCGGTCTTATTTAGCTGTACACAAATACACCTCAATTCATATGAGTTGGAGAGGATTGAAGTGTAACTTAAACTAAATTACACTTTAATTCCTTTCAAACCACGTGGATTGGAGTGTATTATCGTGTTTATGTCGGTATGTATATATATGCCCTTTTAACTGGCTTGCTTACCGAAATGTGTTGTTGGTTCCACACTGTTTAATGCATGCATGCATGATTCGATCTTCCTCAAAAAACTTCATTATGCATGCTTCGTTCGATCTTCCATCAGATTTCACTTTCCTATTCGCATGCATGCCTTTCTCTTCCCATGACCTGTGCAGCCTGTGATGACTTGCACACGTTGCAAGATTTGTGCCGACATGGTATGATAAAATTAAAGTACCTTCGTGATAATAATCGCAAGAGCTGAGGCTTCAAACTGGGTCACCATTTAAGTACCGACCATTCTGCTGTTTAATTTGTTTTTTTTTTCACTTACATAAGTTACTACATGCATGGACATAATTGCAGAGTGCTTACATGTAACTATATGCTCCTTCTGTGCCTCTGGTTCTGGACTTACGGCATATCATGAATTGTTGCCCATATTTTTTTTTTACCAAATGCCTTTTTTAATCATATTTGCAAAGATATAATAAAGCTTTATGATGACTCCTAATAACACTTTGGAAATTGGATCAAATCTATTCTCGAAACCTTTTTGTGCTGTCTCTGACGTGTTCCTTGTGATTTCATTAGTCTATATACTACTCCTGGCCTCTTGCTTTATGCTAAAAGGACCTACACGGCAAAAAGCATGAGAACAAGAGTAGTATAAAGATAATTAGTTTTCTCATAAATCAATTTGTCCTAACTTATATAAAAAATATATTAAGAGAACATCTAGAATACCAATAAATACACGATCAAGACTTATGATGATTAATAAAACTAGCTAATTGGATAATGCATATTTATAGTATAGTATGTTTTCTATAAATTTGACCATAGTTAAAGTGTGGCTTAGGATAAAATTAAACAATTTATATTTTAGATGGATGGCGCATTTTCTTCATTTTTGTTTGGGTGGGGGGGGGGGGGGGGGAGGGTCTTGAATTCGTTGGGTTTTTTCCATTATTGTTTTATTTGTTCACAATATTAATGTTATTCCTAGGAATAAAATAATAAAGGTTGTTTGAAATCAAGAGGAGACAAACCCAAGGAAAAAACCCTACAAAATTTAGAGCATACTTACACAACCAAAAACAATTTTAAGACAAGATTTTTTTGCGAAGAGAAGGCATGAATTTTTACTTTTGATGAATAGGGCACTTTTATTGACTCTCCTCTAGAAACTATACCAAGGCCCACAGCTGGCCGGCCCACTAAGCAAACATTGTCTATTATGCTTATGATGCTTGTGAAAAAAATGGCACGACCTTTAGGCCGTGATAGTTGGGGACTGGCCCTAGACATTCATATATTTAAGTTATATATAGTGTCTCCATCGACAAGGGCCTCCAAGTGATTCTAAAATCATATCAATGACTGCTGGTAACATAATATTTTTTTGTTATAGCATGTGTGAGGATATGAAAAACTTTGTTCTGAATGATTAGTAGTGTGTACAATAAAACCATTAAATCGTCGGCACTCTGTGCATTTGCGCCAAGCCCACCTTCTTGGATGACTCCAATAGTGTCGTGTTGTTGTTGTTGTTGTACATCGCTACCACGCTACTACGAATCGAGGTAGGGGTCATCGGGGCCAGAGATGGAAACAGCGTCCTAGCCCTAGCCCTAACCCTAGTCGTCCGATGTGGTGAAATGTAGCATTGGAAGGCACCACCTGCCAGAGTAGCTACCTTGTTGTCGTTCATGTTGGCCTATCTGGCAGCGTCGGTGGTCGTGTCACCCTCTAAGGCCTTCATGCATGGGGACGAGAGGACGACTTGGTGGTGGCAGGTGTCATTGCTGCCCACACTTTCTTCCCTTGCTAGGATCTTTTCATGCACGCAATATGCTCGTCATGTGAAAGATCTTTGTTTAGTTTTGGTAATTGAGTGACAATTTAGGTGGACTAATATGTGTTTAAGTAAAATACATAGGTGATTAGTACACAAATGATCTTGTGTGAGGAACATGTGCCATGGAAGAGAAATAGCTTAGAGATGTTGCAAAGACTCACACATTTGATGAAAGAGCTTATTGCATATGTGACATGACATGGAGTCATGTGGCTAAGATGGTGAAGATCAAGGCAAGACTTGGCTTGATGGACTAGTTGCGAGGGTGAAGGGCAACTTGGAGGTTTTGAAGTCGTTGGTACCGAGTGTCGGGAGACTTGAGCAAAGACTTGACACCGATGGAACGAAGCAATGGTGAAGAGCATGTGAGGTCAAGATCGATGGACCATGGAGGCCATGTGATGATACGAAGTGGATCATATCACTAGTAGAGAACCGAGCTTCAGTCCCGGTTCTCAACCTCCATTTAGCCCCAGTGTTTCCAACTGGGATTGCCAATCCAAGACTAAAGGTCCTAGCTTTTAGCCCTGGATCATGCAACCGGGACAAAAGCACATCCTCAAGATAAAAAAATATTTAAAACCTAAAAATCTCTCTTCCTCTGTATTACATTCAAACCCATGACCTTTCACCTTATGCGTAACTTACTTACCAACTCAACTACACAACACATGTGACACAGTTCTGGGCGCTCTTCTTTTAAATTCACTCATAAGGAACCTTTAGTCCCGGGTGAGAGGGCTTTAGTCCCAGTTGGTGACACCAACCGAGACTAAAAGGTCACCGTTTAGTCCGGGTTAGTGTTACCAATTGGGACTAAATGATCAAGGCTCTTTATCCGGCTTAGAAACACCAACCAGGACTAATGTAGACCCCTTAGTCTAGGTTGGTAACACCAGCTAGGATTAAAGGTCCTATGACTGTACAAGAATTTTGGACCCGGGGTTAATGCTCATGTTAGTCTCAAGTCCAATTATAGCCGAGACTAATGTGCTAAACCGAAAGTCTTTTCTCTACTAGTGTATCATTTGATGATCAAGGTTGGTCAATGTGTTGCATCAACATTGAAGGAGAGAATGGAATGACCAAGGCAAAGGTGTATTTATAGGGCATTTCATTTTACCGGTCATAGGTGTGTAGAGAAGTTTATGACCGAGTTTAGGATTACATCCAGCTGGTAATTTTTCTTACTTCAATATATAGTTCACACATACAAAGTTAATTTGGTGTCCATGATGTTGTGGCCATCCTTGTTATGATTTCTTGGCCCAAACTAATATTTCACACTCATTTTAATTTCCTGTCTCGTGCACGAGGGCACACGAACCAGTGGCGCCGTAAACACAGGAATCTAATCAAATCCCTTGACCTTCGCCTAAAAACAATAGTGATGACAAATTATCGGGGCACGCTAGAACAATCAGAATTTGTGACATTCTTGTGGAGAATGCAAGAATGCTTGAGTCTATGCGGTTTGTGGTCCCAAGCTATCTCTATTGTGACAGGAACTGGATAAGAAGGCAACATAGAGAGCTCAAGCTGGACAAGAGATCTTCCAGAGGTGCTACATTTTATTTCACGGACAATCAATGCAACCACAATATGATACATGTTTTGCGGGCCAATGATCTGTCAGCAGCTGATCTGTTTGACTGTAACTGCTAAATCCGGCATTCGTATGAAAATTGTTGCTTTGCTTAAAACCGCATTGTGTTCCTTTTCAGAAACACCCTTTGTACTCCCCCCTTTGCAATTCATACAAATAATGCTTCAAAGTTGTGTATTCAATGTCAATAATGTAGCTGCATTCAGTTAATCTGAAATTGGAACTAATTTTGTAAGGACCTGTGTGGCCTAGAGGGGGGGTGAATAGCCTGTCAAAAATCACAGCTTAAAACCAAATTAGATATGCCCGGCACTACCGCCCTGTGCCCGGCACTGCCGCTCCCGGCACTGCCGGCCTCAGCGCGGTACTGCCGCGCAGATGAAGACCAGAAGCTGCAATTCGAAATCTAACCACAATCTGCAGATTCTATATGAATAGGAATGTAACAAAGGCTATATGAACCAGCAGAAACAACTACTCCAAGCCAAATATGAAAGATAGAGTAGATCGAGCCAAACCCTATAATATATCACAAGCTCATGAACATAGAGAATGAAACTAAGCAAGCACGCGAGACAAGTGATTTATCCCGTGGTTCAACTCGCCACCAAGGCTTGCCTACCTCCACGTTGTTGAGGTTGACCACTTAGGTCATGAGCTTTGCAACTCAACCTCGTTCTCAAGTCAAGGAACCAAATCCTTGAGGTGAGGGGTAATCTTACTAGCTGCACAAGTGATTACAAACCTCCCTAGGCCGCCACACAAGTTGGCAAGGCTCTAGGGCGACGCCTAGCCGGCTAGGGTTCCAAGACCCAAGAGTAATAGAAGCAAATCCACCGGCTATGGCTCAAATCAAGTGCTCTAGGCAGTAGATCTCAGCTAGGGCTCCTCTTTGGTGAAGGTTTGAGCCTCTCAACCACTTGGAATCAATGGGAATGGATTTTGGTGGTTGGGAGCTTGGAGAGCCTTCAATGGAGAGAGGGAGCTTGTCTGGAGGTAGGTGGAGTGTTCTGGTCGTGGATAACCGTTGGGAGGCAGAGGGGGTGAAGTAAATACCCCCTGCCATCCAACGGACAAATCAAGTCGCGGCAGTGCCGGCCTTAGCCCGCAGTACCGCGGCCCGGCACTGCCGCGCCTAGAGCGGCACTGCCGCGCCCACCAAACAGACAGGAACAGATCTACAATGGGTGCAGCTGTCTTTGGTTGGAAATGTGGATGGTTTGAGTTGGCTTGAGCACATGTCATTCAGCCATATCAATGAATTTGCATTCCCCCTTAATAGTACGGCATTCCTAAACTCAAGTATCAAAATAGAATATCTTTGAAGCACTTTGAGCTCGGAATCGATAAAATGTAGTGTGAGGGGACCACCAACGCATATACACCATCCTTTCTTATCATAACCTGCTTATCAACTTCATAAATCTCGTTAGTCCTCTAATCATGTGGTCATTATCACCAAACCCACAATTAGGGCTTGATTGCACTTACAATCTCCCCCTTTTTGGTGATTGGTGACAACACAATTAGAGCTTACAAGAGAAGGGCATAAAACTGAGATTTTGAAGCTTAGGTGTGAAACCTCCCCCTAAATGTGTGAATGAGAGCTGAAATCTCAAGTTGGCATTAAAGGCCAACATTCACATATTTGAAAGTGAGAAATAGGTTCAGTTTCACATCTAACAGCTTTGTGGGGTGCAACCAAACTGTGTCAATAATAATACGTGATGCGAATGACAGTTTAAGCACACACCAGAGAGTTTACTGTCTTCTGCCAGAGCGGCACTGCCGCTCTGGGCGCGGCACTGCCGGGCCCGGCACTGCCGGCCCTGGAGCGGCACTGCCGCTCAGGCAATAGACAGCAAACGCAGCGGACAGAAAACGTACCACAAAGCATATAACAAAACTGATCTAAACAGGATAGCACAAGCTAAATAAGCAGGTAAAGATACATGTCCACATCCAAGCCTAAGAAGTAGTACCATAGAGTATTATTACATAACATAGAGTTTTGATCGTATCAAACTCTCTCACAACTCACAACTACAACTAAGATGGGGACATGAACAGAAACAAAGAAGCAGAAACAGTGGATGTACCCCCTTCTCTTCACCTAATTCTCCCCCTTTGGCAACAAGTCACCAAAAAAGAGAAAGAGAGAAGAGAAGAGTGTCCAAGCACTCAATCATCCGAAGCTATCGTGTCCCACTGAACTTCTTCTTCCTCCTCCTCCTCATCATCGTCGTCGTCGTCATCGGACTCTACCACGGCCTTCCCCTGACGGTGTGTGGAACTGGTGTAGCGGGTCGAGGTCGAGGCACGTGTAGAACGACGAGGTGGCACAGGCACGATCTCCTCCTGCTCCTCCTGATCATCATCATCATCAATCATCGAATCAGGCTGGAGAGGTCGAAGCGAGGTGGAGAGCGGGGTGGAGGTAACGGCGAACGTCCCGCCCGCTCTCGCTCGGCGCGCTGCTCAACAAGTGCCTGGTGCGCTGTCTGGGCTGCGTAGGTGCAAGTAGAGAAGATGGCCTTGATCCATCTTGCTAGCTTGCTCTTCTTCTTCCTCTGATAGGAAGGACGGGAGCTCTCGGGTCTATCTGCTGCTGCTGCCCCTGCTGAACCTTTCTTCTTTCAGCCCGGTACGGCTCATGCAACCCATCCTTAGGAAAAGAATGTCCGGAGACCATCTCTATCATGAACATGACGTAGGGTGCATAAAGAACCGCCTTCCTAGCATCCTCAGCTGCAACCTGTAGCTCGGTCCATATGAAGCTGGATATGGAAAAGGGATTAGCCTGAGGGGCCATCCTAGCCAACATGTTCCTGCCATATCCGTATAAGTTAGAGTGCGAGCCACTCTTTGGGTTGAGCGTCTGCCTGAAAAGGTTGTTGAGCATGTAATAAAAAGGTTTTAGCCCCTTTACCAACCCATCAGCCTTGCTAGGGTCTTCATACATGTGGGCAATCTCACCATCTGTCAGGGTCCTTTCATCATGTAGATTGTCAAACTCTCTATCCTCGCTGCCCAGACCGAGGATCCTACTAAAGTCTCATAAGTGACCTTGTAGTGACGACCCTCAGTCATCCAGTGCATCTCTTCCACCACATTATCAACATACAGGGTGGCATGGAACTGGTGAACAATCTCTGTGTTCCAGTTGTGGCTGAATCCCATCAAGTCATACATGTTCTTTTGCTTGCACGCAGCCACTACCCTGTTGATATCACGGTCAGTCTTTGCTTCTAGGTGCTCCCAATCCACATACTTCATGTTCAGAATCTTGGACTTCTTGGCATTGTACAGGACTGAGCGGTAGAAGTCAGAATGAAACTCATTCCAGAACCTGTAGTCAATGCCCATATCCTTTGGAGCATTGTATGGATTATGCTGTCGCTGGGACTTGACCGAGCTGAACTGCTGATAGTAGGACACAGGCTGCCTTGCTCTTGTGTCCTGCGGTGGCCTCTCCTGGACATCCTCCTCATAGGGCTGCACATGAGCCCTGCTGACTTCTGCAAATGCTCAGGAGTGGCAGATAAAGTCCTCCCTGATCTGACGACCCTGCATCTGGAGACGTGCCTCATCTCTGATCTGCTGTCTAGCTGACACATCTCCTTGGGAGCTAGCGCCACCACGACGGGCTGGCTGCTTGCTCCTCCCCCTGAGCGGATCCATCCTTCTCTTAGTCCTCCTTTCATCATCACCTCCGCCCGACATCTAAAACATGGAAACTGTGGATTAGAAGACTGCATAAGGGCTGGTAGGTTATAGTGAGGCGATAGATTTTGATGGATAAGGTGTTACTTGGATCAAATCCCTGCTCATGATCCGGCACTGCCGCTCTGAGAGCGGCATGCCGGGGCCCGGCACTACCGCGCAGAGCACGCACTGCCGCGCAGGCAGGCCAGATCTGAGCCAAGGAACACCACATCCATCATCTCTACCACTTCCCTATCATCTACAAACCCTTCTACACCTCTAAATACAATACCCATGGCGCATTTTACAATCGGGAAAAACTTAGGGTTAGGAGACATACCTTATGGGACATTCCTTGAGAAGAGAGAGGAGGTCTTACTGCTGGAGCGCGTGAGCACTGCCCCTGCTCCTCGACCGGTGCGTCCCGGGCCGGTCGGTGAGTGCCGGTCGCCCGGTGAGGAGAGAGATGACTTGAGAGGACGTGCCGAGATGTAGAGAGTGGAGAGAGAGTAGTGAGGCACAGCGGTAAGAAGTAGATAGCTCGATGACGGTCGCGCCGGCAGGGCACCCGGCCCAGCACTCGAACACACATGATGCGCCTAAGACCGGCAAGAGTAGCGGTACCCACGCACGCCGTCGGTCGCGACTGCCGGCGCGCACTGCCGGAGCACTACCGTGCCTGGCCGGCACTACCGGACAGTTACCTACAGAGAGTTATTCTCTAAGATACTACAACTTATTCTTGGAGTGGACAGGTACTTCTTGCATGATATGACCAGCAGCAAGTAATCAATACAGAACAATGGTCACACCAAGCAAGTTTCTTTCAAAGATTTTGAAACACAATATGAAAGTTTTGAAATTGTTTTACCTAGGTCAACTAGTTGATCAATCAAGCATGCTAGGTTTCAAACTAAGTTACGAGAGTCAAGTATATTTAGTTCACTCCTTAAAGCACAAAACTTTGACTCATCTAGAGGCTTAGTGAAGATATCGGCTAGTTGTTTGTCGGTGATGCTCACATGTTTGATGGCGATATCCTCCTTTGATTTCATGATCTCTCAAAGAAGTGGATGCCGGATGTCTATGTGTTTTGGTTCTTGAATGACACACTGGGTTGTTTGCTAGCTTTATGGCGCTCTCATTGTCACACAAGAGTGGATATGAGTAAATTGACATCGCGAAATCACGAAGGGTTTTGCCCTCATCCAAGAGTAGTTGCGCACAACATGCACCCTGCTGCAACATACTCGGCCTCGGCTGTGGATAGGGCTACACAATTTTGCTTTGTTAGAACTCAAGACACAAAGGACGTCTAAGGAATTGACATGTCCCCGAAGTGCTTTTTCGATCTACCCTTGCAACCGGCGTAATCGGAATCTGAATAGCCAAGTAGATCAAACTTGGAGCCCTTAGGATACCACAAGCCAAGGTTTGGAGTGTGAACTAGATATCTCAAGATTCTCTTAACGGCCACTAAGTGACACTCTTTCGGGTTAGCTTGAATCTAGCACACATGCACACACTACATAAGCATAATATCGGGCCTAGATGCGCATAAGTAAAGGAGGGAGCCAATCATGGAACGATATACCTTGATGTCCACGACTTTTCCTTCCTTATCAAGATCAAGATGTCCATTAGTTGGCATGGGTGTTTTGATAGGCTTAGCGTTCACCATGTCAAACTTCTTTAACATATCATGGGTGTACTTGGTTTGGCAAAGAAAAGTCCCTTCCTTCAATTGCTTGATTTGAAACCCAAGGAAGAACTTGAGCTCACCCATCATAGACATCTCAAATCTTTTAGTCATGATCCTACTAAACTCATCACAAAAGGATTTGTTAGTACTACCAAATATTATGTCATCGACATATATTTGGCACACAAAGATATCTCCATTGACTTTATGAGTGAAGAGAGTAGGATCGGCTTTGCCTATTTCAAAGCCTTGTTTGAGCAAGAATTCCTTAAGGCATTCATACCATGCTCTAGGTGCTTGCTTAAGCCCATAGAGCGCCTTTCGGAGTTTGAAGACGTGGTTGGGAAACGTGGGATCTTCAAAGCCCGGTGGTTGCTCGACATATACCAACTCTTGTATAGGACCATTGAGGAATGCACTCTTCACATCCATTTGATATAGCTTGAATTCATGATGGGCTGCATAGGCTAGAAGAATCCGAATGGCTTCAAGTCTTGCAACCGGTGCATATGTTTCTTCAAAGTCCAGGCCCTCTACTTGTGTGAACCCTTGAGCTACCAATCTTGCCTTGTTCCTTGTCACCACACCTTCTTCATCTTGCTTGTTGCGAAAGACCCATTTGGTTCCAATGACATTGGTATTTGGTCTTTCCACGAGTGACCATACTTGATTGCGCTCGAAGTTGTTGAGCTCTTCTTGCATGGCCATCACCCAATCCGGATCATCCAGGGCTTCTTCTACCTTGAGAGGTTCCAAAGAGGAGACAAACGAGTAATATTGACAGAAATTTGCCAAATGAGAGCGTGTCGTTACCCCCTTTCGTAGACTCCCAAGAATATTATCAACGGGGTGATCTCGTTGAATAGTTTGCTTGAGTCTTGGATGATCGATGGGTTCTGGTTCATCTTCGGCTTCCTCTTCTTCATCTCGCTCGAAGATGGGTTGTAGGTTCACTCCATGAAGTGGAGTAGCTGCAGCTGCTCTGGTGTGCCCGGCACTGCTTGGCTCCGCGCGGCACTGCCGGGGTCCGGCACTGCCGGGGACGAGCCTGGCACTGCCGGGGATGTATCTGACCAGTCCCAGCAGAAACTTCAGCTTGAGGACCATCCTGACCAGTAGCCTGCTGTTCCTGTGGTCTTATATCACCAATGGCTAGTTGCTGATTGCTCAGGAGGTCTATCACACATGCATGATTTTCACAACCTCATACCTATCACTTCAACAACCACACATCAACTGCTCTACTTGAGAGCCATTAGTTTCATCAAACGTCACGTCTATCGCTATTTCAACCTTGCCGGAGGCCTTGTTGAAAACACGATAGGCATGCTCGTTTGATCCATAACCGAGAAGAAAACCTTCATCAACCTTGGATGCAAACTTAGAGACTTTGGGTTTCTTGTTCAATATGAAACATTTGCACCCAAATACTCTAAAGTAAGACACCTTAGGCTTGTTACCGGTTAGCAGCTCATAGGAGGTCTTCTTTCTTCTCTTGTGGAGGTAGAGGCGGTTGATTGCATGGCAAGCGGTGTTGACGGCTTCGGCCCAAAAGATGTCCGGCGTCTTGTACTCATCTAGCATCGTCCTTGCCATGTCAATGAGCGTTCTATTCTTCTCTCCACCACACCATTTTGTTGAGGGGTGTAAGGCACTGAGAACTCATGCTTGATGCCCTCTTCATCAAGTAACTCTTCCACTTGGGTGTTTCGGAATTCGGTTCCATTATCACTACGAACCTTTTTGATGTTGAAACCGAATTCCCTTTGAGCTCTTCGTATGAACATCTTCACCTTCTCTTGCACTACACTCTATCATGCAAAAAGAATACCCAAGTGAAACGAGAAAGTCATCAACAATAACAAGACCATGTTTGTTACCGCCGATGCTAAGGTAGGCAACCGGTCCAAAGAGATCCATGTGAATCAATTCCAATGGATGAGTAGTAGTGTCATAGCTCTTTGGTGGGTGAGGTACGCCTACTTGCTTTCCGGCTTGGCAAGCTCCACATACTCTGTCTTTCTCAAAATGAACATTGGTTAGTCCTAGGATGTGGTTGTCCTTTTGAAGTTTGGCCAAATTCCTCATCCCAACATGAGCTAGTCGGCGGTGCCATAACCATCCCATGCTAGATTTTGCCACTAAACAAGTCTCAAGTTTGGCTTCACTTTTGTTGAAATCAACTAAGTAAAGCTTCCCTTTCAAACGACCTGTAAAGACAATAGAGGAATCCTCCCTTCTAAAGACTTCCACACCCTCATCCGTAAAGAGACAATTGAAACCCATTCCACACAATTGCGAAACGGACAACAAATTGTAACTTAACGAATCAACATGTAAGACATTAGTAATTGAATGTTCAAGTGTGATAGCAACTTTACCAAGACCTAGCACATCCCCTTGGAGTTATCACCAAATATGATATTCTCACTTGCATTTGTAGTTGGGGAATATGATGAGAACATACTCCTTTCTCCGGTCATATGATTTGTACATCCGCTATCAAGCACCCAACTTGATCCACCGGAGGAGTATGCCTGCAAAACAAGTTTAGTTCCTTGGTTTAGGTCCCCAATTGATATTGGGGCCTTGCATGTTAGTCACAAGTATCTTAGGAACCCAAATAAACTTGTCGGCTGCCCTCTTGTCATTACCAACATACTTTGCAACAACTTTACCACTCTTGTTGTGTCCTAAAAAGTAACAAGAGGACATGCTCATTCTTGGAGCTTCTATCTTGGGTTGATGCATGAACTTGTTCTTGGTTACCCAAATAGACTCCTTTGGTTTCTGAGACCCTTGCTTCTGATTTGGCATCTGCTTGGGCTGTGTGTGAGACTGAGCAGAAGGGAACTGGTAGCCTTCCTTTCTTGGGGCGCGGCACTGCCGGCCTGGGGGCGGCACTGCCGGGGGCCCGGCACTGCCGCCTTCTGGCGCGGCACTGCCGCGGTCTGTGCAGGCTGAACTGTACCAATGTGACCCTTCTTCTCAAACCTCACACACTCATAGCCATTCACCTTCTTCCTTCCATTGGTTTTGCCTCCCTTTACATGCCCCAACCCATCCTTTATGAAAGGACGTCTTCCGTTCTTGAACTTGGGCATGTTTTTGCTTTGGGTCTTCTCACTAGCACTTATAGTAGACTTGACACAACCACTTGCAATAACACTTGTCAATCTTGCTATTTCTTTTCTCATGACCTCCATGTTTGCAAGGTTAGTGGAATAGACATTCAAATCAAGATTATAGCATTTTCCACAACCTTCACTAGTGGAGGGAATAGAAGTGACATTTGCCTTAGGGAGAGTTGAGTTGCTTTCCCAAAGAAGTTATATTGCAGCTCAAGTTCCTTGTGCTTTTCATCCAAGTCACAATACTTTTTCTTGAGTTCAACATGAGCCTTCTTTAGGGAAGCATGTTCATCTTGCTCTTTGGCCAAGGCCTCATGCAAGACATCCAACTCACTTCTCTCTAATGCAAGAGCTTCCTTGCAAGCAATATAGAGATCCTCTTGTTTGATAAGAGCATCCTCACTTATTGCTAGCTCGGCTTGTACACCCTCTAGTTCCTCCATTAGCTTAGTGATAAAGAGTTTGGTTTTCTTATCTAAGTTCTTTGTTATCATGTTTATCTCTTCATCACTAGAGCTATCATCACTAGAAGAGTCACTAAGTTCACTACTAGAGATGTCACTAAGTGGAAGAGAAGGTTTAGGAGTATGAGTCTTTTTCACCTTCTCTTTCTTGGCCATGAGACAAGTGTGGGAGTTGCCTTCATCATCATCGGACAAGTTGTTGAATAGCCTTGGTGAAGGAGATGACTTTTGGAATGCAATGGTTGCCATCTTCTCATCTTCTTCACTTGAGGTTTGTGCGGTTGAATCCCATTCATGTCCGATGTGAGCTTCTCCCATGTATCTCTTGTTGTGCTTCTTGTAAGTGGCTTTGTCATCTTTCTTGCCCTTGTTGTCTTTCTTCTCATTTGGGCAATGAGCAATGAAGTGCTCGGTGCTACCACAATTGTAGCAAGTTCTCTTTTTCTTGTTAGGAAACTTCCTCTTTACAAATTTGTAACCTTCTTTCTTGAGCCCCTTGCGATATCTTCTCATGAATAGAGCTATATCATCAATCTTCTCAAACTCTTCACCATCACTCTCACTCTTGCAAGAGGATGATGTGCTGTCCTCAACCTCTATTTTCTTCTTTTGTTGCTTGGGCTTGCTTGTAGAGGCTTGCTTGCTTGAACTTGACTTGCTTGATGTTGCTTGTTTTGTTGGCTTGCTTGCCTTGAGTGCCACTTCCTTGATCTTCATCCCATCTAGCCTTGCTTGCAACTCTCCAAGCTTCCTTCTTTCATTAGCTTCCTCTCTTTGCATATCAAATGTGATAATCCTCCCAAGCACATCACTAGGTGTGAACTTCTCGAACTTCTTCTTGTCTCTAATCAATGTCACTACGGTCTCATTTCTTGGTGAATAAGCTTCCAACATAATCTTTACAACCTTGTGATCATTGATTTCATTTCCACCTAGCCCTCTAATCTTGCCAACAATGACCATCAACCTATCAAACATCTCTTGAGGACCTTCACCATCACAAATCACAAACCGGTTGAGCTTGGCCATCAACAAATCAATCTTGGATTGCCTTACTTTATCAACCCCTTCATGAGCAATATGCAATGTGTCCCAAATCTCCTTTGCAACCTCAACTCCCATGACCTTGTTGTACTCATCACCATCCAAGGCACTAAGTAGCACACTAGTGGCTTGGGCATTGAGATGAATGTTGCGGAACTCATCTTGAGTGGGGTTCTTTGGATCAACCGGTGCTTCAAGTCCATTGTGCACAATCTCCCAAATACCTGGATGGAGACCAATAAGATAGGTCTTCATAATGTGCTTCCACTTGGCAAAGTTGGTCCCGTCGAAACGAGGCAACTTGCCCGCGGGTACATTAATGAGAGGCCTAGAATCATGGTTAGACATAGAAGAGTAAGTGTAGGATACGGCTCCGTATGTCTTCTTGGTCTCCTCCTTCTTCTTCTTGTCATCCTTGAGATGATAGGAGATGTCATCATCACCATCTTCGGTGCTACTTGAGTCTTCACTCAAGTGCACACTCTTCTTAGCTTTGAGCTCTTCCTTCTTCTTCTTTTCTTCTCTTCTCTTGGCTCTTTCTTCTCTTCTAATCTTTCTTTCTTCTCTTCTTTGAGCCTTGTCTTCCTTTGCTTTGAGAGCTGCTGCATCTTCTTTTGCTTTGGCTCTAGCTTCTCTTCTCAACCTTCTTTCTTCCTTTCGTCTTGCGAGCTCTCCGGCCGACACAACCAATTGTGGAAGTGTCCTTCCGCTAGCTGTGGAGATACTCTCGCTGCTGGCTAGTGGTGTGCACATCCGGATCTTCAAAGGGTTTGGGTTGCACAACACTAGCGTTACCCGTTCCTCCGTCAGTGGCCATACTCTCGCACGGTTAAGTGCTGCTGAGAGACCAGGCTCTGATACCACTTGTAAGGACCTGTGTGGCCTAGAGGGGGGGTGAATAGGCCTGTCAAAAATCACAGCTTAAAACCAAATTAGATATGCCCGGCACTACCGCCCTGTGCCCGGCACTGCCGCTCCCCGGCACTGCCGGCCTCAGCGCGGTACTGCCGCGCAGATGAAGACCAGAAGCTGCAATTCGAAATCTAACCACAATCTGCAGATTCTATATGAATAGGAATGTAACAAAAGGCTATATGAACCAGCAGAAACAACTACTCCAAGCCAAATATGAAAGATAGAGTAGATCGAGCCAAACCCTATAATATATCACAAGCTCATGAACATAGAGAATGAAACTAAGCAAGCACGCGAGACAAGTGATTTATCCCGTGGTTCAACTCGCCACCAAGGCTTGCCTACCTCCACGTTGTTGAGGTTGACCACTTAGGTCATGAGCTTTGCAACTCAACCTCGTTCTCAAGTCAAGGAACCAAATCCTTGAGGTGAGGGGTAATCTTACTAGCTGCACAAGTGATTACAAACCTCCCTAGGCCGCCACACAAGCAAGGGCAAGGCTCTAGGGCGACGCCTAGCCGGCTAGGGTTCCAAGAACCCAAGAGTAATAGAAGCAAATCCACCGGCTATGGCTCAAATCAAGTGCTCTAGGCAGTAGATCTCAGCTAGGGCTCCTCTTTGGTGAAGGTTTGAGCCTCTCAACCACTTGGAATCAATGGGAATGGAGATTTTGGTGGTGGGAGCTTGGAGAGCCTTCAATGGAGAGAGGGAGCTTGTCTGGAGGTAGGTGGAGTGTTCTGGTCGTGGATAACCGTTGGGAGGCAGAGGGGGTGAAGTAAATACCCCCTGCCATCCAACGGACAAATCAAGTCGCGGCAGTGCCGGCCTTAGCCCGGCAGTACCGCGGCCCGGCACTGCCGCGCCTAGAGCGGCACTGCCGCGCCCACCAAACAGACAGGAACAGATCTACAATGGGTGCAGCTGTCTTTGGTTGGAAATGTGGATGGTTTGAGTTGGCTTGAGCACATGTCATTCAGCCATATCAATGAATTTGCATTCCCCCTTAATAGTACGGCATTCCTAAACTCAAGTAATCAAAATAGAATATCTTTGAAGCACTTTGAGCTCGGAATCGATAAAATGTAGTGTGAGGGGACCACCAACGCATATACACCATCCTTTCTTATCATAACCTGCTTATCAACTTCATAAATCTCGTTAGTCCTCTAATCATGTGGTCATTATCACCAAAACCCACAATTAGGGCTTGATTGCACTTACAATTTTGTTACAAAGAAAGTGTGCTTCCATGGATAAGTGATGATCGTTGCTAAAGTTGAGTATTACTTTTATTGTCCAGTTAGTCTGTTATATGCATAACTCTGCCTATGTTGGGGTGTCTATGGTGGCTCAACATAGCAGGTCCCAAGCCCTGGTTAAGGAGGAGGGTTGTGATAGGCTTGGCGAGCCAACGTAAAAACCTAGCTAACCTTATGGAGATGAAACCCAAAAGAATCCCGTTGGGGCGTAACCCTCTTAGCGACGCGCCATGTCGGAACCCGGGCATGGTGTCAAATGAGCAAGGGCCGGGTCGTCACCCCTGTGACGCGTCGTGTCGTGATCTGGGCATGGTGCCAAGTGAGCAAGGATCGGGTCATCGCATCCTTAGTGGCGCGCCACATCGGCGCCCGGATGTGGTGAAAAATGTGCAAGGGTCTTCTCATCTGACTCGGCGGGTGAGAAGGGTAAGGAAGCTAGTCGAGCCAACTAGGATTCGTATAGGCAGTTGGAACGTAGGGTCCCTCACGGGTAAGTTAAGAGAGTTAGTTGATACAGCGGTTAGGAGGCGTGTAAATATCTTGTGCGTCCAAGAGACTAAATGGAAGGGGCAGAAGGCGAAGGAGGTGGAAAATACTGGTTTCAAGCTCTGGTACACAGGGACAACTTCAAATATTAATGGAGTAGGAGTTTTGATTGACAAGAGCCTAAAGGATAGAGTAGTGGAGGTGAGAAGACAAGGAGATACGATTATCTTAGTTAAACTTGTTGTTAGTGATATGGTTCTAAACATAATTAGTGCTTATGCCCCTCAAGTAGGCCATGATGAGAGTGTTAAGAGGCAGTTCTGGGAAGATTTGGATGGCTTGGTTAGAGCTGTACCTAGCAGTGAGAAGCTCTTCATAGGAGGGGACCTAAATGGCCATGTAGGGTCTTCAAGTGCAGGTTTTGAGGCGGCTCATGGTGGTTTCGGTTATGGTAGTAGGAACCAGGAGGGAGTGGATGTCCTAGATTTTGCTACAGCTTTCGATCTGATGATAGCCAACACTTTCTTTAGAAAGAGACCTTCCCATTTAGTGACCTTTAGTAGTGGTCGTTCCTCTAGCCAGATCGACTTTGTCCTTACAAGAAGGGGGGCAAACACACTTGCGAGGATTGTAAGGTGATACCTGGAGAATGTGTGGTTTCTCAACACAAGCTTCTGGTGGCCGATTTTCGCTTCCTGGTGCATGCTCGTAGGGTCAATCAAGCCAAGAATGCGAGGACAAAGTGGTGGAATTTAAAGGAGAAGCATTGAAGGGCTTCAAAGAAAGAGTTATTGATGAGGGCCCTTGGAAAGACGAAGGAGATGCAAACAACATGTGGGAGAAGATGGCAACTTGCGTTCGAAAGGTTGCCGCAGAGGTGCTTGGAGTTGGAGTGTCTAAAGGAAGTGGCCGCGATCCAAAAGACACTTGGTGGTGGAATGAAGATGTGCAAAAGGCTATTAAGGAAAAAAAAGGAATGCTATAAGTGCTTGTACCAAGACCGGTGCGCGGACAACATAGAAAAGTGCAAGGTGGCTAAGAAGGCTGCAAAACGAGCAGTGAGCGAGGCGAAGGGGCGGGCTTACGAGGATCTTTACCAACGTTTGAATACGAAAGAAGGAGAGAAGGACATTTATAGGATGGCTAGGGCTCGTGATAAGAAGACAAGGGACTTCAACCAAGTCAAGTGCATTAAGGATAAGAGGGAGCAACTCTTGGTGAAGGAAGATGAGATTAGACATAGGTGGCAAGAATATTTTGATAATTTGTTCAATGGGGAGAATGAGAACTCCACCGTTCGGTTGGATGATTCATCTGATGACACCAATAGGCGCTATGTGCAAAGGATCCAAGAGCAGGAGGTTAGAGAAGCTTTGAAAAGGATGAAAGTGGATAAAGCGATGAGTCCTGATGGTATTCCAATCAAGGTGTGGAGATGCCTCGGGGATATAGCTGTAGTATGGCTAACCAAGTTGTTTAACAGTATCTATCGTTCAAACAAGATGCCTCAGGAGTGGAGAAGAAGCATATTGGTTCCAATCTACAAGAACAAGGGAGACGTCCAAAGCTGCACTAACTATCGGGGAATTAAGTTGATGAGCCACACGATGAAGTTGTGGGAGAGAGTTATTGAGCATAGATTGCGAGGGTCGACGCAGATATCCATGAACCAATTTGGTTTCATGCCTGGAAGGTCAACCATAGAAGCAATCTTCTTAATAAGACAAGTTATGGAGCGGTTCAGGGAGCAAAAGAAGGACCTACACATGGTTTTCATTGACTTGGAGAAGGCGTACGACAAGATACCAAGGAATGTTATGTGGTGGGCTTTGGACAAACATAAAGTCCCAACAAAGTATGTTACCCTCATCAAGGACATGTACAACAACGCCGAGACCAGTGTGCGGACAAATGATGGTGACACTGATTTCTTTCTGATTAGAATAGGTCTTCATCAAGGGTCAGCCTTGAGCCCATATCTCTTTGCCTTGGTTATGGATGAGGTTACGAGGGACATACAAGGAGATATCCCTTGGTGTATGCTTTTTGCAGACGATGTAGTGTTAGTTGATGAAAGTCGGACAGGAGTAAATAGGAAACTAGAGTTGTGGCGGCAGACTCTTGAGTCCAAAGGGTTTAGAATAAGCAGGACTAAGACCGAGTACATGAGATGTGATTTCGGCAATGCTGCACACAAGAAGAGGGAGAGGGGAGCTTGGAAGACCAAGTGGTGCCTAAGAAAGATGTATTCCGGTATCTTGGATCAATGTTACAGAAGGATGGAGATATTGATGCAGATGTTAGCCATAGGATCAAAGCAGGGTGGATGAAGTGGCGCCAAGCATCTGGTATTCTCTGTGACAAGAGGGTACCACAAAAGCTCAAAGGCAAGTTTTATAGGACGGCGATTCGACCGGCTATGTTGTATGGAGCAGAATGTTGGCCTACTAAAAGACAACATGTCCAACAAAAATGAGTGTTGCAGAAATGCGTATGTTGCGCTGGATTTGTGGCCACACAAGGATGGACCGTGTCCGAAATGACGATATTCGTGACCGGCTAGGGGTAGCACAATTGAAGAAAAGTTGGTCCAACATCGGTTGAGGTGGTTTGGTCATGTCCAAAGGAGACCTCCAGAGGCACCAGTGCATTGTGGAGTTTTAGCCCAAGTTTTTCATATGAGGAGAGGTAGAGGTAGACCGAAATTGACGTGGGGGGAGGCAATAAAGAGAGATCTAAAAAGTTGAGATATACCTAGAGATCTATGTTTGGATAGAATTGCATGGAGAGCGGCCATTGACGTGACTGAACCGTGACTAGGGTCTCTTGTTGGGTTTCAACTCTAGCCTACCCTAACTTGTTTGGGACTAAGAGGCTTGGTTGTTGTTGTTGTTGTAGTCTGTTATATGCATACTGTGTCATACATTCCTTGTGCGATGCAATTGGTATGGAGGTGGTACCAGCCTGCCTACTAGGATGGTATCAATATGTATCTTAGTATGTTAATGGCCTTTGCATGTGAAGTGGCTTTACTAGAATTGACATCTTTTAACTTGTGTGTGTTTATACATTCCTAGTCTTTATGAACATTTAAGTGACCACTTTTGAAGTTTGTTCCATGTGATTTCTTAGCAACTCTGTGTATGGAAAGCTGATGAACTTCCATGTATATTTGTTTGTTTGATGATACTACACATTTCTTTTTAAGAAGTGTTGATATGCCCTTTGGTCGCTTTGTTTTGATTTTTTTCCTTTCTTTATTTTGTTTCTTTAGTTAAATGTGTGCTTTGGTTCTTATTCCTTTTAATGCAACCAACACATCTTTAGTTAAATATGTTATACACGATCCAATGAGTACAAAATTTTTATTACAATTTAAGATTATAATAATTAGCCTACCATAAAAATTTCATCATAATTGGACTATATAAACTGCAGCTATGAATTATTTTAATTAATTACAGAAAAACATATAATTGTACAAAATAAATTGAAATAATTAATCATTCTAGTTTCTATAGTCCAATTTTGGTGAAATTTTTATGGTGGGATAATTTCGGTAGGTTTGAACTGTAGTAAAAAATTAATACTCATTGGATCATGTATAACTTAATTATAAATTTATTTTATTCAAAAAAAGCATAAATCTAAAGCTACAATAAAACTTTTATACTAAAGCATACCATATTATATGATCACTGTGTAGATCTACTCATGTGGAGTTCAATAAAATTAGATTTTCCATTTGATGATTTTTCTGTGATTTACTATAATTTTTAAAAGATTCAACAAAAATAAATAAAAAAGAAAAAGATAAAACCACTGTTACTATAGCAAAACCACCTTAACTGTAGCAAAACCACTGTTCAAACCGTTAGGGAGGTAAGTGCATTGTTTCAAAAGTTGAAGGGGATATTCTGTCTGGTTTTAGAGTTTGAGGAATGACTTTCGCAAAAGTCAAGGAAGGAAAAGTAGGACTACTGAAGTGTAAAGCCCAATTCACTGAAATCAAACAACTAAAGGATAAAGTAACAGTGAATGCCTGCCGTTATGTTGCATTTTTTCACAAGGCAAATTGAACTTTATTGCCGGCTCAGAAAGTAACAGTGAAACAACATGACTTTAACAGACGTACACGTTGCCATGTGAATTTTCATAGGTCCCTTCTTGCAATATGCTAGGTCAGGCCCCTTCTTGCAATATGCTATAATGCTGCAACTGTTAGTGAACCCAAAGAGATGACTAACGTAAAGGAAACTGCAGATCCAAAAACCCCATTCATTTCAACCATTGGACCTTTGGCGCTCACTGATCACCCTTTTCATACTTATGATACCACTCTTATTATATTCATATCTTCTATTTAAACGCCCGAGTGCCTGCCGTTAGAGCGACCACTTCTATCCCAATTTCTTCTTACATTTCTTTGTAAACCTCTTGAACCACTGTCTAGCTGATTACCCCTAGCTCTGCGACTCTTATCCAAGACTGAACCACCACGGTGCATATCAAAATCGTTGAACCGCTCCTTCCGTTCTGTTCTACCATAATGGTCCCCACTAGACTGTCTTCCATTAAAGTTACGTCTTGTGTCACGGAAGTTATCCTTCATTTTCATGGAAGACTTAGGCTGCCTAGACTGGAACCGATCAACCATACCAGAATCCACATCATCAGAAAATGGTTCACCATCACTGTAGGCAAGTGCATTGTGCCTAACAGAAGCTCTGTTAAGACTTCCCTGACTAAGGCTTCCATTATTTCTAAGACCTTTGTCAATGCCCTCATCCAGATCAGAATTGATCCCATCATCACTCTCTGATCCGAAAGATGCCCTTCTATAGTTATTTGAACCACTCCGACCTCTGGTTTTATGCCAGGAATCAGCAAGATGAGTCGATCTCAGGGAAGGATGATCCTCAAATTCATCCTCATTCTTGGCTGCATATCTGGACTCTCTATTACTATCATATCTGGACTCTCTACTATTATCATATCTGGACTCTCTACAATTATCATATCTGGGCTCTCTACTATTATCAATTTCACTAAAACCTTCTGAATCAGAAGCACTCTCAAGATCTGAATAACTCATCCTTGACACTCCACCTGTCTGACTACCTTTTGACAAGTCAAGTTCATAACTGTCAATGTCATCCTCTTCATCATCAAAATCATCAAAACCATTTCTTGAAGATGGCAAGCTATCACTTTCTGAGAACTTATTCCCTCGTTCTGCAGTCATTGTTTCAGCCATTCTATATTCCTCATCATCAGAGCCCTTAGAAGCACCTCTATACGACATGCTGTCTGCTGGTGAGCTCTCCCTTGCCTTAGACGAATCGGCAAACTCAAACGCAGCAACATCTGCACCATCTGACTCGTTATCATCAAAATCAAAGTTCCATGCACTAGAAACATCAGACTTGCGTGAAGGTCTTTCCAATCTTTTCCGCAGTGCAGATTGCTTTGCTTCCATTTGGCTGTTGGCGTACTCATCTGCAGGACGGTCGTGTTCACAATGGAAACATGACATATTCCTCCTATAGTTCAAGAAATTGCACCTGAAATTTCATGTACACAAGTCAGCCCGTAAGCAAAAGCAACAGCACATAACAAATTGATTCATGATTCACTGGAATGAGTGTGCTATTTCCGTTTTCCATATTCCTCAAGATCACCTCTTCAGAGACATAAGATGCATGGAGAACCTTCTTAGAAATCTTAGTTCTTAGATACCAAATCATTCTTGTTCGTAAATCATAATTGTGTTTCATTAAAAACAACAACACATAGTGCAGACATGAATGCAAACATGCATTGTTCATTCAATAATGTTACATTTGTTACTACAGAATGCACCAGGAAATATACTGATCCAAGATAACAATTTGTTTCTTCACAACTATGCATAAGTAGCAAACATGGATGCAACAAAACATGATGAAAAGTGAAGGGGTTAGTGCAGTGTGCAATGCCATATGTATACAATTACGAAAAAATAGGACAAAAAAATAGACATCAAAACAGAATTCCTATGAGTATGCTTACCGAGGGCATTCCCACTCTCCAGGGAGGAGTTGCCTTTTGGGACGCTTAGCATCACACTGCAAGCAAACAGTGTTTTTTGCAAAGTTCATGAAATCACACCTGCAAAATAGAGACCCCAAGATGTAAGAACAATATTTCTCAAGTCAACAAGATTCCACAAATCAGAGGCAAGTGGCAAAATTACTTAGGGCAGAGCCAATCTCCTTTCTTCATCTCAACATCATCACGTCCCACTCGCTTCTTTGGTGGGGGAGGGGGTTGCTTCACTTTAGGAGGAGGCTTCTTTATTACAGGGGGTGGGAGATTAGGATCAATAGGAACAGCACTCAACTTGACAATCTCATGTATTAATTTCCGAACAACAGTCTTCAAAGATTTCAATTTGAGCAGAGGCTTGTTCTCTACAGTTTCCTTTACATGATCAAAACCATAGATCAATAAAATGCGCATAACATCAAGAGTCCGAGCTTCATCTTCTTTACGTGTAAGGATATAGCCCCTCGTGCATTCATTTCGTAAATTACAAGAACTACATACCTGCAAATTAGAAGCAAAAAAAAGGAAACCAGTGCTCAGATTTTCCAACAAAATAAAACGTTTGATGTTCACTTAGGCATTGCATCTAAGAGTGGACTGATAAAATTATATGCCCTGGCACTCACACCCTCCGTCCGTCCATCGGTTATTGCTTACAATTCTACACTGAACCAATGTTTTCCGGTCGTCCAGTCGAACCTAGTCGCCATGGGACCGACTAGGGCGATTAATCGCGATTGATCAGACGACTTGGACAAGTCAACACTACCCCTAGTTGGTCACCAGGGACCGACTAGGACGATTAATCGCGATTAATCGGACGACCAGAAAACATTGCACTGAACTCCGTATGCTGTATAAAAAGTAGTGCACTAGCTAGGAAAATGTGAAGAATAGCAAGAAAGGAATTAGATAAGGGAAGTATAGATTTGACATATGATCAGCTTTATATGCATGAGAAAATACAATACAAATAATCTGTGTAAATCACAAGTATTTAGATTTTTTGAGAAGGCTAAACTGTAATGGAAACCCCATTATAAATGCATGAATTTATATGAGAATGGCTAAAATAAGTATGAGAGAATGAACAAAAGTTATCAAGCATTAGAGTAAAAATGACATCAAAAAAAAAAAGAAGGCACACACGGACAAGGTAGAAAGCAATTCAGATAGGCAAACATCTGCATTTCATCACGAGAAAACAATACGCTATCAGAGGACAGAGTACTAGCATAATCCATTTCAGTTTCTTTCTAGGCACAATAGTAGTCAAAAGTTCAGTTGTCAGAAAAAACACAATTTTTCTCCGTAAACTGTGATGTGCACAAAACAAGGTGTCACTAAAAGAAATGACCACATATGCCCCTATCAAATGACATGCTGCAACGAATTAATCTCTAACATATTTTGCATGGCACTCCTACAAGTAAATTACGAATTTACCGGAATCAGGACTCATTCTGTCACGACACTTCTACGAAATTCAGGGTACAAGTCAATGGCACTAGGACATGTCAGTATAAAAAAACAAAATCATTTAGCACAGATTCTTTAGATTGTGTTAATTATGTAATGACCTTACTACAGCTACAACCAAATGAAAATGTTTGATTTTAAGAAGCAAGGACGAAGAAATCATCAAAGTTTAAGCATTTTATCATATAACTGTAACAATTTTAGTTTTTGTAACACCACGTTCCAAATGTGTCCTTGGCAGCAGCCTAGGTAGCTCCAGAATACTATGCAGCACCCTCCTGTAAAGCTTTTGATCAAGTTGGGTGCCGAGGAGAACATTATGCGGCCAGCACAAGGAACAAGGACAGGTAGTCTGCAAAGGGGTGATGTAGAAATACACCAGGGGGAGAGATAATGGACGGCAGAAAATGAAGAGAGAAGCTAAGCACAGGGGTGGTCCAGAAAAAGAAAAGGAAGCAACTGGAGGTACAGCCAAAGGCAATATGTTTAAGCCACCCACAACACCCCTCCCTGTCCTCCCTCTCCTCTCCATCTTGTATGCTAGGTCAACTGGACATTAGGCAAAACCAGCTTCCTGCCTAGCATCATTTCTAACATAGTCTACCATGTGAGAAGCAGAAAACATAAACCAAACCTTTCATATCAAAGCAATCTTTTTCTGGTTCAAATTATCTTTCGTCTCTTTTATTTAACTCAGACCATTGACTATCTGACAGAAGAATCAGGACAAAACAATTTGGTATCAAAACCATTTAGCTTTTGTTATTTCATGTAAACTTGCTTCAGATTCCTGCTACCATGTCCATATCATGATGGCTTGGGGCTAAGGCACTAAGCTACAACCAAGGAAGGATGAACTATAAGTAAACCACGAGAATAAAGTATTTGAAGAGTTCGGGACCCATTGAAACACAGGAATTTCACAGCAATTAGTTCATTTTCACACTAAAAACACAAGGAACAGGGGAAAAATCCCACGTTCCAAATAGGGCCTTAGCTATTGTATTTCAGGTTTTCATCTATTTAAGTTTATCTAGTGGGTCTGTTGACTGTTTCATAACTGGAACAATAGCACGTGGACAGGGCATAGGCAACTGAATGAGTTGATGATAAAATATACAAGCACAACAAAAACATATCTATAACTCCTATAAAGCAAAACCCCACTAGCTTATTTCTCTAGCCTCCTTAAGCCATGTCATCTCATGAGTCCCACCAATTTGCTAAACTCAACCACTAAATTGTCATCCACTAAATCTATTATCTATTATTAGTAGATCTTCCTGCAAGTCTCATCTATAGTGTCATTCCTCACGGAGGGCCACTTTCCAAGCAATTGATGCACGTTCCTTGGTCTTCCGACGGCCACTTCCCCAGCAATAATTGATGCATGAGTTCCTTCCTTTGAAGAGACACCGACGGAAGCATTAGAAAACCACTCCCACTCTCCCTGCAATTGATGTATCAGTAAATTGCCAAGCAACTGATCGGTCAACTAATGAGTATTTATACTCTTTCATGCATCTATTGGTTGCAATTCGCATGGTCCGAGCCATTTGTCTCCCTTCTCCAGGCTTTGCTTTCCATGTCGCAGTTACTTGCTTTACTATGGATAATCTAATGGATGGAGAAAGTATTTTTTGTTTGCTTGGTTCGATATGCCTGATCCAGATGCAGACGGTCTGGTCACAGGTGAACTTCGACTCGGTGATGGGGTTCAGCACGACGACCCAGTATAGGGCATTGGCACTTCCGGTACCTCAAGGTCGCCAGCACGACGACATGGAGTTTTGGACACCAACAGCCTCTGGCTAGGTGAGCGGAGCCCCCCTGCGGCGTTGTGCATCATCGAGACATCGAAATAAGCCTCCGCAGCAGCATGCGTGGTTATATCGACAATGACGCGCATGCGGGGGATGACTGATGAGGTCTGAGGAACAAATAAGCGTCACGAGATTTGGTGTCTCAAGTAAGTTACGTATTGATTATTAGTAGTAGTGTTGAGAGCTAGCACTACAATTTTTTTGTTACCGTCGGGTCCGTGGTTGCAAAACTCTCTATCTGCTTAATGAAATATGCGCTTAACGGCGTTTTCTCAAAAAAAAAAAAAACAATTTACACCTAGACAATAGTGTTCCAAGTAATTTATGTCTTCAAACATTATCTTTTGTTATCTTGCCAGTTTAGCAAGCTTATCACACAACTATATTATAACATTCATTTTCTAAAGCCCTATATTTCTAAGTTCTAACTCCATAAATTCTTATTAAAAAATATATAGAATTCCCGCAGCAACGCGCGGGGTATCACCTAGTACTAATGGAATTTAAAGTTATTTGACTTCCGAAATGGGGAGCTACCAAATTAAATTACTTCATATTGGAATCAGCATAAGCAAATAACTTGTGTTTGTGAAGCACAGCTGGACCGAAAGAATCAAAGTCTATGTACTCCCAGAGTACAAATTGTGGTGTATGATATTGTCAAATGTGAGACATCAAGTATATCCCTCATAAACTCAATATATCTATTATATCAACAGCAACAAAAACAACAAAGCCTTTAGTCTCAAGCAGGTTAGTCAAGGATAGAGTTGAAACCCAACACAAACCACAGACAAGAAGTGAAAAGAGAAAAGGAAAACCATCTATTGTAATCAAATAATTAAACAAAAAATGGACTCTCGGAGTGTTTCTTTGGTACTAGTCATTCCGCAATGACAACTGGAGAGCATGGTGGAATAGATACAATATACAAGTCAGCACACATAACACAAAGTGGTGACATGTGAATTTTCTGGCATTTAGAAACAAATTTTGGTTTAGAATATGCAACTTACATCGCCCTCATCAAGGTGGACACGTTTTCTTATCAGTTTTGCAGAAAACACCACTTTTGCATCCATGCTAGGGCACCCATGGCCGACCAATATCTGAAGATCCTTCCTAGGCAATGACCTGCATAAGATTTGAAACAATAACATGATTGCTAATACAACTATCATTTGTTCATTCGTCACACTCACACATATGATCTATATAAAAAATTGTCCAAATGATTGCTGCAATAACCATAACCCTTTTCTGATTTCTGACTCTGATCCTTTTGCTACTTTTGATGAGACAAAACAACAATATTCAAATGTATGGTCATTGCATATTTCAGATATTCCTACATTATATGTTAGATTTAAGTTTTATGTGCTTCGGTCATGGATTCACAAGAAAACATTCTGTGTAAGGAATCAATATCTAATTTTGGATGACCACTCCTAACAAAAGAATCACAAGACCATTATTATAGAATATAGGAATGATGAATTTTAAAGGTTAAGCTCAAATATTTGCATTGACTTTAAGGGAAGCTTCCAAAGTTTCAAATTTTCAATGCAACTTAAAATATCTATTCCTGTGCATACCAAGGGAATAACAATGACAGGATCCATCATTATTATCAACTTACAGCAATAGAAGTTGGGTGCACTCACAAGGCAATCATATAATTTCTACAGTAGTGGTAACTTCTTAGCATGAAACTAGGGGGGAGATGATGCAACAATCCATTTCTGATGGCTATGATGTAGAAATATTCATCAAATCCTGCCCTCAAACTTTATATAACTTGCATTTGACGGCTCAAGGATCCAGATAATGCTACAGGCTTCTCAGAAACTAGAATGGTCTCCTCTCAATAGTATGCAACGTTGGAATGGTTCAGTGAACTGAATCAAAATCTGTGGCCTAGAACTATCTTAGTACAACCTACTACCTCCATCCAAAAAAGAATGCAATTCTAGGTGCATTCTTTGTTAAAGTATCTAAAGTTTGACCATATATATAGGTAAAAATATTAATGCTTATGACATTAAATAGGTATACTATGAAAATATATCTCCTGACAAATCTAATGATACTTATTTGATATCATAAAAATTGATAGTATTTTTTATATATAGTTAGTCAAACTCAAGATACTTTGATAACTTGTTAAAGTGCTAGAATTGCATTCTTGTCTGCTTGTCTGGGCAGAGGGAGCACCTTTTAACTTTACCCTGTTTTGACCATGACAAATTGACACAGGGAAAAAAAAGGCTACAGCAACCTAATGAATTCGAACCCCATACAGTGTAATTGACAGGAAACTAAAAATTCAACGTCAGGAGAAATAACCATACTTGAGGATGTCAAACCGGTCTCGGCCGAAGTTCATGCAGGCGTTCTTGACAGTAGTCCAGTCTCTGGAGAAGTCGAACCCCACCTCCTCACTGACCTCCGACAGGTCCAAGGGCACCGCGGCGGCCATGGAACTCTCATCGGCACCACAGGCCAGGCCGAGGTCGAAGTACCTCTGCTGGGCAAGCCGCTCCATCAGTTCAATCCATTCGGGCCAGGGGTGCACCAGCTCCACCTCCCTCCGCAACACCTCCTCCATGCTCATCCTCCTCAACTCATCAGCAGATGCCACCACCGGAGCAACTTCCATCTGACCATCCGGCTCCGGCTCCGGCTCCGGGCCCGGCTCTGCATCCAGCGGCGGTGCCTCAGGTGGCGGCGCGGGGCGGCGCCAGGACTGGATGCGGCGGAGGGCGGCGTCGCGGGCCGAGAGCTCGGAGGAGCGGGAGCGGTCGAGGGCGTCGAGCTGGTCGAAGACGAAGGAGAGGCGAGCGGAGAGGGCGGGGGGCTTAGAGGATGCGGACGAAGGGGGGGGGGGTGAGGAGGGAGAGGAGGCGAAGGGGCGGTGGCGGAGGAGGAGGACGAGGAGGGACGATGGGGTGGGGATGCCGCGCCGGCGGCGGAGCAGCAGCAAGGGGCTGTGGCAGGCCATATGTGAGCATTGGGTTTTGGGATTCCGGTCAAAACCCTCGTCAGTATAGAGAGCGACGATGAAGGGCATTCGGCAATTCTCAGTGATCTTCTTTTCTAGTCTCAAAAAAAAAAAAAGTGATCTTCTTTTCTTGGACCAAACTTGAAGTTTATGTTTGAATCCGAGGAGAAAATGCTGTCAATTGCTAGAGCTCCGGACATATTCAACTCCATAGCAAAGAGCTGGTTTCCACTCACCTCTCAAAAGCCGTTGAAATCAAATAATTTTAGCTTCACCAGCTAACTCCTCATCGTTGCAGCGAGGGTCTATTTTGACCATTAGTTGATAGAAGATAGTTATTATCTGATTTGGTTTAGCTACTAAAATACTTGTTATCTAGAGTTCTAACTAATACTCCCTCCGTCCAACAAAACATGTAATTCTCGCTTATTGAGGAGTCAAACAATTTAAACATTGACCAAAATTATATAAAAAAGTACTAACATTTTGTTTCAAAAAAGTAACATTAGATTAGTAATAGAATATATTTTCATAATAATTTTATTTAACAACATAAATACTAATACCTTTTATTATAATCTTAATCAAATTTGAATTAATTTAACCGGCACGGATCTCATAATTGCATGTTTTTATGGGCGGAGGGAGGGTAGTAACTATCTAGTTCATTGTCTATATATCTTTGGATCTAAATGAGATAATTATTAGCGGATAGCCATTACTTATGAAAAACTAAACATAACGTAAGATGACTCCTTTGTTATTGTAGATGGAGGAGCTAGAGCCGTTTGAAGCTATGCCAAATAGAATCTAAAAATTTAAACGGTGTCAAGCAAGATCTAAATAAGAAAATTTTGAGGGGTTGTTTGGTTGAGGCTATATCAGTTGTCACACCTAAGTTACGACAAAATGTGGCGGGCGGTGCGGTAGGTCACACTTTGTGGCAGAAAATGAGTGTATTAAAGTTGTGGCCGCCTAACCTGCATGCAACAACCAAACGGTGACCTTGAGAATGGTAACCGCCATAAAAGTGTGGCAAGGTGGGTGGTGGCGTGCATCCAAACACCCCCTGAGTCATGCCGAACAGTACCTAAAAAATAAGTTGCTCATGATGACAATAGTTGAGAAATTGCTCTATCGATACAGATGCTTAATCAGCATCAGCTATTGAGCCGGCTTATCGATACAGATGCTTAATCCATATTGATATAAGCATCAGCTATTGAGCCAGATTATCAGTTGTTAGAACAATATTTTTTTCTCATAATAAATCAGTATTTTCAGTTTATCAGTGCCGAACAAAGCGAGCACACACACATAAAGCATACAATAGACACAAGTTAGGAAAATAATTTTTTTTCGTGGACTCTACACATGGATTGGCATTCATAGTTCTAGTTAGCCTACAATAGCATTACCGTAAACTTTACTTATAGAGAGCATGCTACCACGCTATTGTTAATTATTCTGCTATCGTGGCTACGGAAGTTTTAGCTCTGTGAATTTTTTTTAGCCCTGTTAAGCTCGGCGGAGGAAAAAACCTTTCATTACTCCATATGACGATGTAATCTATGCATCATTGTTGCATTTGTTATTTCTAATAAATGATGTGTTGAACCATTAAGAAATTATTGAGTTGTTTATGACAGAATGTTGGACGAATATCATGTTGTTTATAGCCATGTTTATGTTTGAAATAATAGATAGGCAGGCATGTTTTTCTAGAGCCCTAGACATACATTTGAGTGTTTGTGTTTATAAAATTTCTTTAGTTCAATTTTTTCGTGCATAAGATCAGCAACAATGGAGGACATGAGAGTCGCAACCAAAGTAGGATCGATCATGAGCAAGACAACAACAAAAATTAACCACAAGCCTAAGATCGACGACTATAAGGCCAATCTCAATGGTGAGTTTTATTTTATTGTTTCCAAAACTGTCATGTCATATGAAATAAATGAAACTCTTCATTGAGAACGAAAGTCTCTCACAACTATAAAAAGTCTAAAGAGTTTTGGTGTCACCATCGAATCGCCTCGCCTCTTTTGTCCTACCCCTGCGATGTCGTCTCGCGAGTCAAAAGGAATGCGCCGCCGATAGGTGGGACCAATCTTGAGTTCCATCCCCTCCGCTATCCCGATCCAATCACAGCTCCGGCCCACGCCGCCGCTCTCCCCCTCAGACGCGCCGCCGCTCGCCCATGCCTACCTCCCTGCTGCGAAGCTACTCGCTATTTGTGTCGTTGTCCTCGCACATCCCCAATCCGTGGGCAGATGGATCGCCGAGAAAACCATTTCGCCGCCTCGCCGAGAACAAGAAGGATCTGTGTCGCCTCGCCGTGCTGTCGGGGTCAACGTTTGCGTCCGCACAGTCATCCTCGTTTTGCCCCGATCCGAGTCCTCACCTTCATCCTGATCTGCTCGGTGTCGTCGACCCTGCCATTCGCGCCCGCGCCATCAACCCTCCAAGCGAGCGACCTCCACCCTCGGCTCCATCGCTACCCTGACTATTTACATGACGCCAACATGTGGGGCCACTTTCCCCGGCGGTAGCACGAGAAGTCGTGAAAGCCCTCAACCTCGCCGCTTAGATCCATCAAAGGTAGGAGAAGGGATGGATGTCTTCTGAACTCTGAAGCCGCATGGTTGGGCTCATCGTCAGCAATAGGAAGAAGATGAAGGTTGGTTTTCCTTTTTTATTGCGGTGTCCAGTTTGGAACTTTTCAGCACCGAATTTTATGGAGCTCTGATCGTTTCCCCATTGTGGTGACCCTCTCGACGCAATTGATTTTGTGCGACCTGCAGGCTGTGTTGCAGGTCAGGCCACTGTCGTCGTTGCCGTTGGAGCACCTGCCTGCTCATCCGGCAGATATGCTTAACGGCATGGTGTTGATGCTCTGAAGCAATAGCTTCTCAAACAACGGCGGGAGCAGACAGGTGCTCAACCTCAATATCGAAGGCCTGTTGGTTTCTTTTCTTGATCATGGTAATTATTTTCCTTAATTTCAATCTACATATTAATATGTATTAACTGGACTGACGAATGAATGACACTAAAAGTTTGCTTGACATATTTGCATTGAGGTTAGGGAATATGCAAATATAGAGTTGATTAGTCAGCAAATAGAGAGGAGATGAGTGGTGACAATTGACAAAGGTTATGACAAGGCCTCCATCTCACTCACAGCTATGTCGTGCTCAACCGATGATGCCACTGCCATGTCCTCCTTGGTGGCCTTTGCATCTCTCTTCAGGTTCAGAGTCTGCCCCATCCCATGGAAATCTTGGTTAGTGCAACTATTAGTTTCCCCTCTCTTAATGAATGACCGAATTTGGTGTAGTATAAGATTCAGTCAGCAAAGCACACAAAGGCGAGGTCAACTGCAACTTGCAGTTGGTCCTATAGTAATTGTATGATGCATTCTAGATTTCTTTAAGATGGAATATATGGCATCTTGTTTTTTTTGAAATGTCAAAAAGTGAAATATATAATCTATCAGTACATTTGGTTTGACTAATTGAACTTGAAAAATTTAAGGGAATAAACTATTCAGTACCATAGCTCTTATCAATTTACTATATTTTCTCCTAACAGCAATTGTAGTAATTGTGTGGTATGTGTATCATGATTTGAGCAGTACAAAAGAATGATTGGGGATAGTTTTATGCATTTATATAGTAAAATAACACTTAAATTCTAATTTCTTTACAACTAAATCTTGGGACCTCAGATGAGAACTTCACATGTGATATTTAGTATCTCAGAGCATGTTTATTTTTTCTGTGATGTTTTGTTGCCAATCCTGACTTTGTTGCTGTCAATTTGAACGCAATAATTTAAAGGAATCTCAACTGTGTCCAGGACTTGGTTCATGTTTCTCAAGACATGTCTCCGAATAAAAAAATATTTGCTAGCATGTTGGTATTGTTTCTCTGTTCTTTCTCAGATTTTAGAGGTCACATCTTTAATTGATCCAGGAAGTTTTTTTGGCAACCTGTTTTCTTATGTACTGTCATTATGTTTGCAGGTGGTGGAACTTTGTTTACCTGAACCGAAAAGTGACTATAGATTCGCCCACGACTAAAAAGATTAAAGAAGTGACATCGTTTTGGTGCGGAAAAAAATCACTTCACCACCCGTCGTCCCATCCCCTGCGATCCTGCGACGCGCTCCCTCGTGCGCTGACAGGTGGGACCCATGCATCCCCGAGCGCCTCCGTGGGTGCCATCCTCAACTCTGCGCCCCCTCCGTTCTCATCTCACCGCCACCGCCCTGGCTCTTGCAGCGCTTCCTCTTCGCTCGCAGGAACCATCCAACGACGACACCAGCGAGACCGTTCTCGATCCCCACCGCCCACCTCCGAGCACGCCGCCCCTCTACTAGCGCTGAGCCCTACTGGCATCTTGAGTTTGCTAGGTTGCTCGTGGTCGTGGAGGCTAGGCGTGCTGCAACGTAAGTCGGCTGGGCGCACGCGCCCCCCCCCTCTGATCCGGATTGCCTGGATCCGCATCGCCAGATCTTCATCAAGCCCTTCACTTGCGACAAAGACCCACGGCGGTGGAAGCCGACAGGGCGCCCGCACGTACCTCCCCCAACCTGGTTCGTGTCATCTCCACCAAGTGTGTCAATCCCTTCTCTTCCCTTCCTGCTGTAGGCTGACAGCACGCCTCCGCGAGTGACCTCAACTTCGCTTCTTCAAATCAACCAGCAGACATTGAGGTATGTGAGGGCTCCTTCATGGATCCTTATTGGAGTAGCACATCGATCACCTTGATGATAGATGTTACAATACTACTAATGGTGTTTAATCTCCTCCTTAATAGACCACCATCATGACCCTATTTACAATAGGATTTCCCCTCTCATTAACATGTTTACGAGGCTTTATGGGGTATTATTCCCTGTGTAACCTCCATGGAGGACCTTGTATATATACCCATGGTGGATCAATGGAAAAGAAGAGGACACTATTAAGAATGAGAATGTAATGAACAGAGATTTGGAACAACTGTCCTTTCATTGATCGTTGAAAAGGTATATTACAAGGGGCCCGCGTCCGTACGACGCGATATGAACAGTAACAGGCAGTTGCCTGTGTTGGCAACCGACATGCTTATCTATTAAGCCAGGTGGTTAACTTCTAATCCTATCCACTAAACATGTTTAACGGATGAGATCACCCCGTCGCTTGTCCGAACGGACGTCGTTTCGTAACACTCCCCCTTGATCGAATCTTCTTGAGATCAATGATGTTGTAAGCTTGGATTCCTCGAAAAACCCTATGGGAAAAATCTGAGGAATATGTATGTATATGATTTAAATAATCACTATGTCATTGGTATTCCAAACAAAACCCAGCGGGGAAATATTGGAGATACGACATATTAATGACTCCTCCAAAAACCATTTTAGGAAAAATGAGGAGCATTATAATATGGATAGGTCGCTAAAACTCCTGCAAAAACCCAGTGGGAAAATTCAGGAGAAAATATGACGACATATCATTTGTATTGCCTCTAAGATAACTCTCATGAAAAACCTTTTCCGGAGAAAAACATGAATAGTTGTGAGGGCAATATGTGTCTTTGATATTTACTATAAAAACCCCGATGGGGAAAATAGAAAACATGACACACGCTTATGTTAATATTACCTCATTAAAAACTTTAACAAGAAACCTTGTGAGTAAAACTCGTTAAAGAAAAGAGTATAACATGATGCGAGTACAGGTGATATCTAGGAGATTTCTCCCCCTGATTCTTGCAAGTCTCTGAGTCGTCCGCATACCAATTCCATGTACCAATTTATGAAATACAGAATATGGTAAGGACTTAGTAAAAAGATCTGCAAGATTATCACAAGACTTGATTCGTAAGATGTCTATTTCCCCACTTTCTTGTAGTTCATGGGGATAAAACAATTTAGGAATAATGTGCTTAGTGATATTGCTCTTTATATAACCTGTTTGCATCTGTGTAACACAAGCAGAATTATCTTCATAGATAATTGTAGGTGATTCAATAGAACCAATGCCACATGATTGTTGTATGTGGTTAATCATTCTGCGAAGCCATACGCATTCACGTGATGCTTCATATAGAGCAATGATTTCAGAATGATTAGTAGAGGTGGACGTCATGGTCTGTTTAGATGACTTCCATGAAATAGCCGTACCTCCACGAAGGAATACAAACCTGTCTGGGATTTTCCGTTATGAGGATCAGATAAGTAACCGGCATCTGTGTAGCCAATCATACTGGGATCATGATTCTTTCTAAGAATAAACCAAGATCCTTTGTGCCATTAAGGTATCTGAGGATACACTTCGCTCCCGTCCAGTGACGGCGAGTGGGTTTCGCACTATGCCTAGCTAGTAAGTTTACTGCAAATGCGATATCAGGCCTGGTGCAATTTGCAAGATACATAAGTGCGCCAATGATACTGAGATATGGAACCTCTGGTCCCAAAATCTTTTCACCAACATCCGGTGGTCTGAATTGATCTTTCCCTACTTCTAAGGAACGAACAACCATCGGTGTTTTGATGGGGTATGATTTGTCCATTTTGAATTTCTCCAAAACTTTTGGACATAGGCTGACTGATGCACTAAAATCCCTGTAGGACGGTGCTCAATTTGTAAGCCCAAGCAATACCGGGTCTTACCCAAATCCTTCATCTCGAATTCCTTCGTGAGATGATTACGTGCTTCATTTATATCCTTTGAATTGCCAATGATGTTTAAATCATCAACATATACAGATATTATACAAAATCCCGTTAGAGATTTCTTAATGAAAACACATGGGCAATCATCATTGTTGGAGTATCCCTTCTTGAGAAGGAACTCACTCAGTCGGTTGTACCACATCCGACCCGATTGCTTTAAGCCATATAATGACTTTTGTAGCTTTACACAATACATGTTGCGGTTTGCGCTTGGATTCGGAATTTGGATTCCATCGGGAACCTTCATGTATATGTCTGAATCAAGTGACCCATATAGATATGCTGTCACTACATCCATCAACTGCATAGATAGATGATTTTGAACTGCCAATGATATTAAGTATCGGAAAGTAATTCCACTCATTACTGGAGAATATGTTTCATTGTAATCAATGCCGGGTCTCTGCGTGAACCCTTGTGCTACTAGCCTTGCTTTATATCTCACCACCTCATTGTGTTCATTCCGTTTCCGGATGAAAACCCATTTAAAGCCTACGGGAAAACTTTAGAAGGTGTGGGCATTGCAGATGTGAATACCCCTCTTTTAGTGAGCGAGGCTATCTCAGCTTGGATTGCTTCTTTCCATTGAGCCCAGTCCGAGCGCTTTTTGCACTCTGCCATGGTCTTAGGTTCTGGTTCATTGAGGAAGATTTCTGCAATTGCTGCGGAGAAGTACATGTCGATAACAGTAGTCTTACGGTCGTATGATTCTCCAGTTTCAATGTAATTGATGGAAATTTCTTTCACCCCATATAGTGACTCAACATTTCCCAAAACTATGGAGTCAGGGTGTTCCGATGTCCCAGGATCAGTGTTTGGGTGCACCTTTGATCCGGGTTGTGGATTAGGTCCTGGCGTTGAACTTTTATCCACCGTCGGGTGTCTACCAGCTTGAGGTTGGTTTGGATTTACTGATTTCGAGGATTTAGTCCTCGGTATCCTCGGACGCTTCTTTGAAGCTTTATCCTTGGGAGCGGCCGTACTTCTCCCCCTCTTCTTTGGAAGTGGGGGCTGAATGGTTTTTATTGGTACCTCCACTCTTTCGGGCGCATTTCGAGCAGGATAAGAGGATTTAGTGACGCCCTTATAATCAGTAAATGCTTCTGGCAGGTTATTTGCAATATGTTGCAAATTTATGATTTTCTGAACTTGTTGTTCAGTTTCTTGAGTACGTGGATCTGAGTGGGAAATGCCTTGGGCATTCCAGTCGATTTCCTGGCATTCGTTTTGGTACTTGTAGTCTCCCCCTAATGCCGGGAAATGATCCTCATTGAATATGCAGTCAGCGTACCGGGCCGTGAATAAGTCCCCTGTAAGGGGTTCGAGGTATTTGATAATTGATGGAGATTCATATCCCACATAGATACCAAGTTTCCTATGTGGACCCATAGAGGTGCGCTTAGGCAGTGAGATCGGTACGTATACAGCGCAACCGAATTTTCGCAGATGGGAAATATTAGGCATATTCCCACGTACTAATTGCATTGGGGAAACTACATGATATGCAGTTGGTCGCAATTGTATTAAGTCAGCAGCGTGTAAGACTGCGTGACCCCAACAAGAAGTTGGTAGGTTGCAATTTTGTGATAAGGGTCTTGCAATGAGCTTAATTCTCTTTATAAGAGATTCTGCTAAACCATTTTGTGTATGGACATATGGGACAGAGTGCTGAACTTGAATTCCAAGAGCCATACAATAGTCATTGAAAGCTTTAGAGGAAAATTCGGCAGCATTGTCCATTCGAATCGATTTGATTTGATGTTCAGGGTTATTTGCCTTAAGTCGAATAACTTGGGCAATAATCTTTGCAAATGCATGGTTGCGTGTGGACAAAAGGCACACGTGAGACCATCTAGTAGATGCGTCTATTAGAACCATGAAATACCTGAACGGTCCAGACGTTGGTTGAATGGGGCCACATATATCGCCTTGAATGCGTTCAAGAAATTTGAGTGGCTCATTTTGGATTTTAACGGGCGATGGACGTAAAATCAATTTCCCTGTAGCGCACGAAGTGCACATAAAATCTGAAGATTTCGGGAATTTAGCAGTATTTAACTCATGACCATTAGAATTGCTGATAATTTTCCGCATCATCCCGACTCCGGGATGACCAAGGCGATCATGCCATGTTTTGAATGCATCAACATTCTGAAAAATTACCTTGTATGCAACATGTGGTACGGGTTTGATGTATGTGTAGTACAAACCAGACGGAAAAGATGGAATTTTTTCAACAATGCGTTTGCCATATCCGCTAGTTTGAGTAACAAGGAGGATTTCCTCATTATTTTCATAATGGGTTTCTATATGGAAACCATTTTGACGGATATCTCTATAACTTAGTAAGGTACGCTTTGAATCAGGATACAATAGTGCATCCTCGATTGTAATTTGGGTACCCATAGGTAGTACGATAGTGGCACGACCAGAACCAACTATCGTTGCATCGCTCGCCCAGCGATTGTCAAAACATTTCCTTGTCTTTTAACAAGAGTTTGGAAATATTTTGTTTCCCTAAGAATAGAATTAGTGGTGCCACTGTCCACTAGGCATAATTCCTCCTCCATCGGTTTGACCCCCGTATAAAAACTATATATGAATAAAGAATTTAATAAGAAATTCTCTGAACAATATATAGAATACATACTTTATTAATCGAGTATCATATTTATTGGATATCGAACAAATATAGTGGCACTTATAATAAACTTATTTACAACACTTAGGACATAAAAAGTTTCTTATAACTATAGTTACATAGGACTATGGACTTCAGAATCTAAGAGATTGGGAGCTTTAAGAAAAGTCTCCAAATATGTCGTTGGAAGCGTATTCCACAATCATATTCCCTGAGTTGTTAAGATCCTCGTCTTTAGGTATGTTGTTGTTACTTGGTTCCACTGGAACTGATCGTGAACAACCAGCCTCTCCCCTGGTATCATCAGGTCGAAGATTGAAGTGGGCTTCATACTTCTGTCCTTTTGCAACGCGTTCACGACCCACGGACTTTAAGTATAGATCAACAAGGTGACTCGGGGTACGACATTTCTTTGTGATGTGGCTATAGCAACCACATTTTTGGCACACAAGTTTGTCATTTTTGTGCTTGGAAATGTTCTTACCCTTGTTGGGACATGATTTTGGAATTTTTTATTGCGTCTGCGTTGTTGCTTACCCTTCTTGGTGTTTCCCTGCTGATAGGTCTTGGGGATCTATCATTGTTTTTGGGTTTATTCTGAGTATATGCATGTACTTCAGGCAATGGAGCAGACCCAATTGGGCGCTGCTGATTATTCCAAACCATAAGTTCGGAATGTTTTTCGGCCTCAAGTAAAGTTTGTATAAGCTCAGAATAAACCTGGAAACGCCGTTCACGGTATTGTTGTTGAAGAATCCTTTCAGCGGGAAGCATAGTAGACAGAGTTTTTTCTATCTTATCCGCATCTGAAGGTTCTTTCTCGCAGAATTGCAATTTTGAGCAAATCCTATGGACAGCGTGGTTGTAGTCACTTACAGTTTTGAAGTCCTGTAAGCGAAGTTGAGTCCATTCGTTTTGCCGCAGGCAAAACGAGGGCCTTTTGCTGTTCATAGCGTTGCTTAAGAGAATTCCATAGGTTTCGTGGATTTTCCTCCAACAAATATTCAGCCTTAAGGTCAGGATGAATGTGGCTCCTAATGAGATATAGAGCCGTGTATACATGTTGATCTTCGAGTGGTGCAACACCCTCTTCGGGTGGTAACACTGCTCGGTAAAGTCCACGGGACGCAAGGCTCACTTTTACGTCCACGGCCCATGTGGGATAGTTGTGGCCATCTAGAGCTAACAAATCAAACTCTTTGACGGTCATTGATCCTACATGGGGCAAACCATCGAAACATTTTAAGTTATTAAAATGTCGTGGTGTGTTGTAATATGGGATGCAAAATAAAGACAAGTTAAACTTGTATTAATAATAGTGTAAAAATCTCATATGCATAATCATAAAACTTAGAAGGTAGTCGCCAAGGGGGGCGTAGACCTCTAAATAGGCATAATTGTGTTAACAGTAGATGCCCAGTAATTATGCATGTTGTATGAACGCGTCTGAAGGTAATCATCAAAAATTGATGTAACCTTAGTTAATCTGTAAACCAATTGGGTACGCACGTTGAGGGTAGTCACTAAGCTATAGACTTAGTGTAGACCCTACAGTAGCAACTTTGGTGCTACCTTGTGGAGTGGCCAATAGGAATGCAAATTAATGGTAATCATCTTTGTGAAAAGATGTAGACCAAATGTTCTAACTTGGGATGTTGGGTACGCACGTTGAGGATAGTCACTAAGTTGTAGACTTAGTGTAGATCCCGCAGTAGCAACTATGGTGCTACCTTGTGGAGTGGCCAACAAACAAGTATAGAACATGCGCGTTATATATATTTCATGAGATAATCCACACATAAAATGTTGCATCCCATATTTAAGCGCATAAAGCTTTTTAATTTCAAAGCATATAAGGGCTTAAATAATAATATGATCGATTGCGAAATAAATTAATAACTGCAAGATCAAAAAGGGTCGTAATAGAAATATTGCATATTGGATTTGTCATACACAGGGGACAAATACTTTGGGCAATATTACAGGCGGATATTTTACAATGTTATAAAATACCACAAGAGTACTCAATATAAAGTCAGCGACTTCAACATAAAAGTACTAATTTAACATCACTTAATTATAAGGACTAACAGAGTCTTTTACGAATTAAGGCTAAACAGATAAATAATTAAGGGATTAAAACCAGCTGGGCCAAAGCAAAGGGAAAACAAATCTGTGAATTTGGCCCAGCCGTCTCGCAGGCGCACAGCAGGCGGGGAGGAGAGGGGCTTTTGGCCGGCGGCCCGTGTAAGTCCGGCCTATATAAGCCGGCCGGTTGGGCGGGCGGTTAGGGTTTCATCAAACCCTAGCCGCCGCAGCCGCACAGCCCTGCAGCCGCCACCGCGACGACCGCACGGCTGCCTCCCTCCGAGCCGCCTCCTGTGCCGCCGCCGTTCGCCGGATCAGGTGGAGGAAGACTCTCCCTCGTCGGGGGAGTAGAAGCCGCCGCGCCGTCGTTGTGAGGGCCTCCGCACGGGGAAGGCCGAGCACCGGGAGCTCCGTCGGCGGCCGATGGACGCTCGGGCGCCGGTCCACCGCCGCCACCCTCTTCCCGAGCAGCCGGCGAATGGAGTTCGGGGTGGTGGCGGTCCCCTCGGCCGGAGGTGGAGGTGGAGGAAGCGCCGCCGCCCGCATCCGCGTTGCGGCTTCCGGGCGCGTCGCCGGAGGAGCCCGCGCCGGTGGGGTTGGAGATGGAGGGAGGGCCGCCGCCCTCATCCTCGCCGCGGCTTCCGCGCGCGTCGCCGGAGGAGCCCACGCCGGTGGGGCTCTTGGCGGAGAGGGTGGTGGCGGAGCCGAAGGACCCGCCATCAGTGAGTACGGAGAAGCCCCGATGCGCGCCGCGGTGTTGAAGTAGTCGCCGAGGTCAAGGGCGGGCTTGGCCTCCTCGGTGTTCAGCGCAGGGGCGGCCTCCGTCGCAAGCAGCCAGGGGTCCAGCGGAGGTAGGTGTGGTGCGGCGAACTCCAGCGAGTGCGGGGTTGGTGTGAACTTCTTGCAGAAGTCGCACCAGAAGCGCGGAGGCGGCGTCACCGGTGCCGGGGACATGGGCTCCATTGGAGCGTATGCCGGCACCGCAACCGGTGCTGCAGCGACGGGCGGCGCCACGACATCCTCCACGGGCGGGTTGCTGGGGCCAGCGCCGTCTCCACCACGGTGAGGAGACGGTGGCTGGCTCTGCAGACGAACAATGCTGGGAGAAGCGTGACGGCGCCAGCGAGGGACCCATCGGCGACGGGAAGGAACTGCCTGTCTGCGGACGTCGCGCACGGCGGAGTTGAAGAGGCGACCGAAGCGCCCAGGGCCTCCATCAGCGGCGTCGCGGCGAATGCGAGGCCCGAGGCGCTCGAAAACACTGCGGCGCGGACCGTGATGGCCGTGGTGGCGGACAGGGCCTCGACGGACTCCACCAGCGTGACGAAGAGCAAAGTACAAGTGACGAGCGACGTGAGTCGGTAAGTCAATTTTTGCCATGGTGACTTACCAGAGCGTCAAGCGTCGATCTCCTTCTCTGTTCTTGTAGAGCAAAGTGCTGATAACGTGTTAAGAATGAGAATGTAATGAACAGAGATTTGGAACAACTGTCTTTCATTGATCGTTGAAAAAGTATATATACAAGGGGCCGCGTCCGTACGACGCGATATGAACAGTAACAGGCAGTTGCCTGTGTTGGCAACCGACATGCTTATCTATTAAGCCAGGTGGTTAACTTCTAATCCTATCCACTAAACATGTTTAACGGATGAGATCACCCCGTCGCTTGTCCGAACGGACGTCGTTTCGTAACAGACACTACATATTCTTGTCTCAATTGTCATTTACATTGTCATTCCAATTACAACACGTTATCAGCACCGTTCTACCAACTGAGCTACGATCGCAGAGGTAACGATGGCGACTCACCGCGATCTTCCCTCTGCCTCCTTCGTTCTTCAGCTTGTGATGATGGCATACCAACGTGCCATCACACTTGGCGTAAGCTTCGCCAACCACCGCGTCCAAGCGACGCTCTTCGACGACCTCCGGGAGATCCTTGGCGAACGCCTTGGCAACCGCCGTCGAGGCGCACGCAGGGGCTTCCCCCAGCGGGCTTCTCGCAATCGCGGACTCCCTCGAGGACGACGGGCTGACCGCCGTCGTGCCATCGACGACGTAGTGGTCCCTGCACCACCGTCGGAACCGCCGGTTGCGCCGGCAGCGGCTCCACTGCAGCCGCCGTCACCACCGCGGGCTCCCACTCCGGAGCCTCCAGCTCCGGCGGCACCTCTGGCGGCACCACCGGCGTCACCGCCGGCATCACCGGTTGGACCGGCGTCACCGCTGCCCGCACCGTACTTCTGCCCGCTGCACGGCTTCGGCCCATGCCCGGCGTACAGTGCGGCGGCGTACAGCGCGAGCGAGCCGTCCTGCACGGAGTACGTCGTCGGCAGCCCATCCGCTAGCTTCGACGTGATCGCCGACTCGTCGCTGGCACCACCACGCTTCCCCTTCCCCGGTGGCTTCACCACCACCGCCTCCTCCTTCTCCACCTCGCCCACGCTTTATCCCGACGTGGATTAGCGTGCCCCATGGGCCTTCTGCACGAAGGTCCCTCAACTTGGCCTGAGCGCCTCGGGGGGGGGGGGGGGGGGCCACAGATTGGCCGGTGCCGAGGAGACACGCCGGAGGCAGCACCTATCGGCACGCGGATCCAGCGGAGGAGAAACCGAGCACCTCCCTCGGCTCTCTGATGGCGCACGCGCGGTGCGGCCTCGCGCCCCGCCGCCGAGTGCCCGCGGGCCTCTCTGCGCCCAGCCTCGGCCTCCGCGCGTCTTCGGGCCGCGTGCCTATGGGGCCCACGCGGGTGGACCACCGCTGGTGGCGCCCCCTCCACCCCCCTGTTGGGCCGAATGGCCGGCCCAGGCCCAGGTTGGGGCCTGCGAGCTTTCAGCCTGGGTCTGGTGGACTCAAAATAGCGTTTTTGGGCTCAATTACCTCAGTTTTTGGCCCAAAACGTAGTTATCTTTATATTTCCCTTTTACAAATAATTTGTATTTACTTTGAAGCATTTTTACTGCTTTATTTACATCAGAATTATTAGTCTATTTACCTTCAGTTTTAGACATCTGATGTACTGCTTTAAAGTATTTACATACTTTGCATTATGAATACAATTTTCGTACTTGTTCAATGCGTTTTGTTTATTTCAATTCCCTATAACAATTACTTATGCAAATATTTTGGTTGAATTTTTCTCTCATTTAGAATATGTTTTTCACTCGATGTCACCTTTGTTTCGACTATGAACATACAAGATTACATCTAGACGTGAAATAATAAAATTATGGTATACACCCTCATGGTGATTACCTTTTGTTCCACTAATCGAGAAAAATTCCCGTTATTTCAATTCAAGTTTACCTTGATTATTTGCATTTGTATTCAATTATTACAACCATGTCTTGGATTTTAATTAAATCTATGCATACTCACATGTAGGCATCATGGCTACCAAACTAGCCGCCAAAGAGTTCGAGTCCCTCGCTCTTGATGGCAAAACTTCCCCACATGGGCGATGGATCTCAAAGTGAGTCTATCGCTGCGCGGATTATACTCGGCGATCACACCGCCTGAGATGGGTGTAGACCCCTTGTCTGATACCCACAAGTACAGTGCCTTATTTGTAATAAGGAACCACATCCATCCTGATCTCAAAGCTGAGTATCTGATGGAAGAGGACCCACGCGCTCTCTGGCTTGCTCTATAGACACGGTATGAACAGCAAAAGGCAGTTGTCCTTCCAGAGGCTGTCAATGAGTGGAACCACCTCCGCATACAGGATTTCAAAACTGTTGGAGAGTTCAACCATGCTGTGCACAAAATCAGTTCCAAGCTGAGATTTTGTGAGAAGGAACCAAGTGATGAGGACAAAATTGAGAAGACTCTGTCTACCATGCGTCCTGCACACATAATCCTTCAACAACAATACCGTCAAAGGGGTTTACAGCTTATTCTGAGCTGATTAAGACATTGCTTCAGGCAGAAAAGCATGATGAGCTCCTCATCTGGAACACCAACCAAGGACCGGTTGGTGCTAAACCTTTGCCTGAAGTGCATGCTAACACTCAGAAACAAACACAGCAGGATGTCACTCATAATGGCAATCCTGGAACCTCCAAGTCTAAGAACAAGCGCAAGAGACAGCGCAAGTCCCGTGGTGCTAAGAGGAATGATAATTCTAAGTCGATTAACAAGTCCAACACTTGTGCAAAGTGTGGTTGCTACAACCACCCGACTAAGAAATGTCGCACCCCTAAGCACTTAGTGGAATTGTACTTGAAATCCGTTGGACGTGGGCGCTCTGATCAAGGACGTCCCAACCAAGGTGGAAAGAAATTTGAAGCACACTTCAACTCTCATCTTGATGCCGCAGCACAAGACGCCCCAGGATGCTCCAAGTCCGCCGCAGCGGATGCAAGCAACATCATGGCACTCCTCCCACCTGAAGGGGAAGATGAAGACTTAGACAACATGCTCCTAGAATATGGTTCTGGAGATATGTTTGGAGACTATGAATAGACTCCCTAGTCTTCTTAGATTGCCTAAATATTATGCCCATGAGTTGTAATAAATTACTGTCTTTTATTTACCTTAATTATGGCACATTTGATGTTTCATTGTAATAAGCACATTTAAATATCCATATGTTGATTAATCTATATTTCTATGTTGAGAATTTTTATTTTTATTCTCCATTTTATATAGATTGTACGGGAGTCAATCCGATGGATGAGGAAATGTGTCTTGTTGATAGTGCTACCACTAACTCTATACTTAGAGAAATAAAATATTTCCAAAATCTCACAAAGAATAAAGAAATATTTTAACAATCGCTGGACGCGATGCTGTAATAGTCGGTTCTGGACGAGCTACTATTATGCTACCTATGGGTACAACGATAACAATTGAGGATGCACTCTTGTATCCCGATTCAACTCGTACCCTGCTAAGTTATAGAGATATCCGCAAAAATGGGTTTCATATTGAAACTCACAATGACTATAATGAAAAATCACTTCTCATTACAAAGGACAACGGATATGGCAAACAGACACTAGAAAATTTCTCCTCGCTCCCGTCTGGTTGTACTATACATATATCAAACCCGTACGACATATTGCATACAAAGTAATTTTTCAGAATGTCAATGCATTCCAAACTTGGCATGATCGCCTTGGTCACCCCGGCATAGGGATGATGAGAAAAATTACGAAAAATTCTGTTGGTCACAATCTAAGTGATGCAAGATTTTCCTAATCCTCGGATTTTATTTGCACCGCATGTGCAACTGGGAAATTAATTTTGAGACCCTCTTATCTCAAAATTCAAGCCGAACCGCTCAAGTTCCTTGAATGCATTCAAGGAGACATATGTGGTCCCATTCAACCTTTGTCTGGACCGTTCAGGTACTTCATGGTTCTAATAGACGCATCTACACGATGGTCTCATGTGTGCCTCCTTTCCACACGGAACCATGCATTCGCTAAGATCATTGCTCAAGTTATCAAACTTAGAGCAAATCATCCTGAACATCAAATCCAGTCAATTAGAATGGATAATGCCGCTGAATTTTCCTCACGTGCCTTCAATGATTATTGTATGGCCTTAGGAATTCAAGTTCAGCATTCGGTCCCATATGTGCATACTCAAAATGGTTTGGCTGAGTCTCTCATCAAGAGAATCAAACTTATTGCACGACCATTACTACAGAATAGCAATCTCCCAACCTCATGTTGGGGTCATGCAGTCTTACACGCTGCTGACTTAATACAATTGCGTCCAACTGCTTATCATGCAACCTCCCCGTTGCAACTAGTATGTGGAAATATTCCAAACATTTCCCATCTGCGTAAGTTCGGTTGCGCTACATACGTACCGATCTCACCACCGCAGCGTACATCTATGGGCCCTCACAGGAAACTGGGGATCTATGTGGGATATCAATCTCCGTCGATCATAAAATACCTGGAGCCCCTCACAGGGGATCTATTCACGGCCCGGTATGCTGATTCTATCTTTGATGAAGATCATTTCCCGGCATTAGGGGGAGAACAAACAAACCACAAAGAATGCCAGGAAATCAATTGGGATGCCACAGCTATCTCCAATGATGATCCACGTACATCTGAGACTGAACTACAAGTTCAGAAAATCATCAATTTGCAACACATTGCAAATAATATGCCATATGCATTTACTGATTATAAGGGTGTTACAAAATCCTACAATCCTGCGAGAAATATGCCGGCAAGAGTAGAGGTACCAAATAAAACTACTCCACTCCCAAGTAAGAGGGGGAGAAGTACGGCCATTTCCAAGGATGCAGCTCCTAGCAAGCAAAGGAAAAAGAAGAATTCTTCCAACCAAGTAAATGCAACTCAACCTCATGTTGAGCAACACCCTGTGGAGGTCCAACCTTCACATCCCACATCAACAGTGCACTCAATTACTGATGTTGGGACATCGGAATGCCCTGATGCAACCATTTTGGGAAATGATGATGCATCTCAAAGGGTACACGAAATTTCCATCAACTATCTCGAGTTGGAGAATCATATGACCGAAAGACTACATTTGTCGACATGCATTTCTCCGCAATGGTTGCTGAACTCATCCAAAATGATCCAGATCCTAAATCCATGGCAGAGTGCAAAAAGCGCTCGGACTGGAATCTGTGGAAGGAAGCAATTCAAGCAGAAATAGCCTCGCTTACTAAAAGAAAGGTATTCTCTCATGCAATGCCTACACCTTCAAAAGTATTCCCTATGGGATACAAATGGGTTTTCATCCGAAAACAGAACGAGAACAATGAGGTGGTGAGATACAAAGCAAGACTTGTAGCACAAGGGTTCACGCAGAGACCCGGCATTGATTTCAATGACACATACTCTCCAGTTATGGAGGATGGAATAAATTCCGATATTTAATATCTCTGCTGTACAAAATCATCTATCTATGCAGTTGATGGATGTAGTGACTGCATATTCTTGGGTCACTCGATTCGGACATATATATGAAGGTCCCTGACAGGATCCCTTATACCGAATCAAAACGCAACCGCAACATGTATTGTGTTAAAGCTTCAAAAGTCACTTTATGGCTTAAAGCAGTCGGGAAAATGTGGTACAACCGACTCAGCGAGTACCTTCTGCAGAAGGGATACTCCAATAGTAATGATTGCCCATGCGTCTTCATCAGGAAGTCCCAAACGGGATTTTGCATTATATCTGTATATTGTCGATGATTTAAATATCATCGGCCACCAACAAGATATTGATGAAGCCCGCAATCACTAACACGGCGTTCGAGTTGAAGGATTTGGGACAACACCAAAAATTTGCTTAGGCCTACCAGCTTGAGCACCTTCCACTGGAATTTTTATACATCAGTCTGCCTATATCCAGAAGTATTGGAGAGATTCAATATGGATAAATCTCATCCTTCCAAAACTCCTATGGTTGTTCGGTCTTTAGAAATGGAGCTGACCCATTTAGACCACGGGATGAAGGAGAAGATGTTTTGTGCCCTCATGTTCCATATCTTAGTGCCATTGGAGCGCTCATGTACCTTGCAAATTGCACCAGGCCTGATATTGCATTTGCAGTGAATTTACTAGCTAGATACAGCAGCGCTGCTCCCACCAAACGTCACTGGACTGGAGTAAAGCATATCCTCAGATATGTGAATGGCACAAGGATCTTGGACTATTCTTTAAAAGAGGCCCAAATTCAGTATCGTTGGTTACGCTGACGCTGGATATCGATCTGATCCCCATCATGGCAGATCTCAAACAGGCTTCGTGTTCCTACACAACGAAACAACCATCTCGTGGAAGTCATCGAAACAAACCTTGGTGACTACTTCCACCAATCATTCTGAGATAGTAGCACTATACGAGACCTCACTGAATGCGTTTGGCTTCGCAGGATGATTAACCACATACAACAATCTTGTGGTCTAGTTGTAATTAACTCACCAACCATTATCTATGAAGATAATGCAGCTTGTGTTACACAGATGGAGACAGGTTATATCAAAAGCAATATCAATAAGCATATTTCTCCATTTGTTCTATCCTCAGTTGCTATCCTCAAGCTGCACAACAAGGAGAAATTGATATCTTGCAAATTAAATCTTGCGATAATCTCGCTGATTTTTACTAAGTCACTACCAGCCTCCACATTTGAAAATGTGTTAAAGGGATTGGATGCGACGTCTTAGAGATTGGCAAGGTTCAGGGGGGAAATCTCCTAGAATATGACTTGTCACACATCATATTGTACTCTTTTCTTTTTATGAGTTTTTCCTCACAAGGTTTCTCATAGAAAGTTTTTAATGAGGCAATATTTACATAAGCTCATGTCATATTTCTTATTTTCCCCATAGGGGTTTTTAATAAGGAATATCAAAGACATGTATTGCTATCTAAACTATACTCCTCTCCATTCCAATGAATAAAGACGTTCCAAGAATCTTGGAGAGTCAAAGTTTTTCAACTTTGACCAAATTATAGAGAAAAATAAAGATTTATACCATCAATAATACATATTATGGAAATATAACTAATGGAGAATCTAATTGCACTTAGTTGATATCATAATATTATTAACTTATTATATAAATTTGGTCAAAGTTGAAAACTTTGACTCTCCAGATTCTTGGAATGTCTTATAATTTGGGATGGAGGGAGTACTGGTTTTCTCCTGAAAAGGTTTTTCTCATGCAAGTTCACAAAGGCAATAATCATAATGTGCTATACTTTTTCCTTTTTCTCCCACTAGGGTTTTAGGAGTTTTAATAGCATATCTAACAATATATTTCCTCTTTTTGTCCTACAGGAATTTTTGAGGAACAATACTTTTTCATTGATCTCAAAGAGGATTCGATTAAGGGGGAGTGTTACAATACTACTAATGGTGTTTAACTCTCCTCCTTAATAGACCACCATCATGACCCTATTTACAATAGGATTTACCCCCCTCTCATAACATGTTTATGAGGCTTTATGGGGTATTATTCCCTTGTGTAACCTCCATGGAGGACCTTGTAGATATATACCCATGGTGGATCAATGGAAAAGAAGAGGACACTACATATTCTTGTCTCAATTGTCATTTACATTGTCATTCCAATTACAACAATAGAGATTCGTTTTAGTGAGCCGATTTGATTTTGTTTCGATGTACTGATTGATTTGATTTTGTTTTGATGTACTGAATTGATTCTTAATATCTTGTCTGACATGGTCAGGGTGTTCACAAGCTTACTTTAGCCTGCGGGTTTGCAACTCAACCTTGTGTCCATGTTCTGAACTTGGAACCTCTTTTTAGATTAAATGTCATTTTAACGTCGATATCTAATTTTATAGGATTGCTATCTTATCATGTGATTATTGTGTTTTATAAAAGTTTTACCGTCCGTAGCAACGCACGGGCATGCTACCTAGTTTTATTGTAAAGTTTCATATGCATTAAATTTCATGACTCATAGAGAGTTGGTATTCGTGCCAAGAGAGTTTCATCATCTAGATAAAACTCATTTCTTCTCTCACTTCTTAAATACATCGTCATGTCATCAACAATGTGTTGCACTCAAAGTGTCATAGGTAATATTGAGATTAGAAGACGTTATTCAGTCATATTTTTGAGGTTGAATTGATCTTTAAATTGAGATGAACCTGATCATTTGAGGTATTCCGACAGTTATGCTATTTCCGACTAGGTAATGCTGGTCGGAAGTCTTCAGATGGTGATGAGCGCCAAATCAGATGTCGATTCAAAGATCCTTCTTTGAAGGGAATCTGTTGATTGGATAATCAGTTTGGGCTGATATTTATAAGTCCATTTAGGCCGGTTTAGTCTATTCAAAGATCAGCGAGATCGGGTTTACCTTGTCTAGTCTGGATTGGATTCGTGATTCCATATTTTGATGGAGTTCGAATATGAAACTTGGAGATCGTATCTGGAGGTGTTTTCCTATTGGGATAAGACCAGCCCCCTCTATATATATGAGAGGATCATGGCCGATTGAGGCATCCACCCTAATCGATCAAAATCATTCCTCTCTCTATTTTGCTATTCGGCGTGTCTCCCGGCGAGGCTCGACGGCGTTCTAGGCGGCCTTGCTGGTCCTAGGGCAACCTCTACGTTCTTCTCTCCCTGACGGTATTCCCGGGAGGAGTTCTAGAGTTATCAACACATGGGTCAAAACCTTAAATCGTTCTTAAACCGTCTCTATTCGATTTTCGCGGCTTAGCCAGGGCCCCTGCTGTCTCAGGTTGATCTGCAACCTCTTCGGCCGTTCTAGCCCTGCTGGTGTGTGATTCGGATCACCTCCGATGTCAACACACTTTTTGGCGACTCCGCTGGGGACGATTGAAATTTCATCTACTACCAACATGGGCGGCAAAGACGGTCCTACTGATAAGGATAACATCGTCCGTCCTACAGGCATTGACGAGCTCCCCGACGAGTTAAAGCAACAAGCGCAGGCCAAGCTCGACGCCGTCTTGAAGGCTTTCCTGGAAAGTTGCTCGAAGGATCGGCGCGGCAGGGTCACTCAAGACAAGGAGTCGGACTTCAGCGAGATCGTCCCTACCACGTCAACTACAACCGCTGAAGACGCTACTAACAAGGTAAACGCTAAGGTACCTGAAGAATTCTTACCCTACCCATGCTAATTATTCTGCAATGTTGGTTGATACTTCAAAAACTATTACCAATACTATTCAGCATTCGTTTAATTACTTAGTGATCGCATGGATAAATTAGAAGGTAAAAACTGTCGAACCCAACTTTCAATCGGGCAACCACAGTTCGGCATGCCTTTTATTTTTTTTAGAGGACAGACTTCACATATCAATTTTGGGCAATCAGGGTCTATTGAGACCAGACACGGTGAAGTCGGTACCTCGGCGAATGTCAATAACACCCATCATAACTCTGGTCGGACTGCACAGACTGACCAGGAACAACAACAAACAGAACGTCAGGAGGACAATGAACAGTGTTGCCCAATCCACGAAGTCCCCAAGCCACAATCCCATGCATAGTGGCACTCCTAGCCTTGCTAACACGATTTTGGACGAGCCATAAATCGGTTCAAGGAAGAGATAACTAGGTCTCTCGAGACCAGTTTGAGGGTCCATTTAAAGCCTACCAGGACCACTTATTCTAACCGTACTCTTCGTGTTTTGATTTTATGAAAACACCTAATGGTTGGAGGGTACCGGATTTTTATAAGTTTAGTGGTGACAGTAGTAAACAACTATGGAGCATATCAGCATGTTCCTCGCACAAATGGGCGAAGTTTACTTTTAGATTATATGAATGTACGACATTTTCCTTTATTTCTTACTGGCGGCTTTCGCCTCGCCTGTTTACGTTACTACCAGAATGCACCATAGGTTCTTGGACCGAGTTAGAAGAAAAATTTCATAATCACTTTTATGACGGGGTTCAAGAAACTAGGTTATCACACCTCATGTCGGTTCGACAAGGACGTAGCGAGCCTGTGGTCGACTTCTTTAAGCGTTTCAAGAAATTAAGAACGATGTTTTTATTGATGATCTCTGACAGAGATTTAACAGATCTATGTCTCGCTGGTCTGCGTCGGGAGATCAAAGATAAGCTCGAGCATCATGATTTCTTTAACGTAATCAGCTTTTGCAGAAGGCATTTCAATAGAATCGCGCCTTAAAGAACCTTATGATCCTCATAAGACTCATCGGTCGGGCGTACATACTGTTGAGATGAATTCTGATAGTTCCGATGAGTCTAAAGATTGTCACGCTGCTGAGCTTTTATGGCCAGCACAGAATAACTAGTCAACTTGTCCTTCCTCAAATCGATTCAAAAGAATCGGGGTGAAGAAGTAAAGTTTACTTTCGATTTCTCCAAATGTGACCAAATATTTGATGAATTGCTTAAATTCGGTTATCTTAAAATTAATTATACTTTGCCATCACCCGACGAATTGAAAAGAAGGGCTTATTGCAAATATCATAATTCTTTTTCTCATGCTACTAACGAATGTATGTTTTTCGTCGACAGGTCCAATCGCCCTCAATGAAGGACGATTGAGTCTTACTGAGATGCAGATCAGTACCACCCATTTCCCAGTTCACATGGTGGAAGCAGGGAACCTTGCTATTCTAATTCGTCCAGAGCAAGCCGATACGACCAGAGGTAAGAATGTTGTTATCGGCGAACCACGGGTCGTACCGAATACTGAGAGCGATTCGGGGCGCAAGGTTGGCTCGAGAAGGGTGATGATGGCAAAAATAAACTCACAATTACTGCAGAGTCAGTACGACACTTGCATAGACAAAGATATTTTGAGACCAGGGCGGCACAACAGAGACCGACCAGGTCAGACTCTCGAGCCGACCAGTCTGGTTCATCTTCAAAGCAGCCAATGCAGTTGGGTCAGAAGGCCGACCAGGTCAAGCGGTTTCTCCTAACCCCAGTAGAACCAATAAATCGACTGATGCAGTCGGTTTAGCTGATTCTAAAGACTCTATCCCCTCCGAGTGCATGTCCTACGCACGTTTGTCCCACAGAAGCCGAAGTTGGCATTTGGAAGACTAATGTGGAAAAGAGCAAGGGAAAGTTGCTAGAGAGCCATGTGCCTTTGATAAGCTCATGACTAAGTACAAATATCAAAAGGCCGATTCCCAGAATCGACCATTAAAAAAAGAGAGTCTACTCCTCCGAAGCGCGAGGATGAGAAGCCCAAGCAAATGATGGTGTCTCAGGTAGCATCTCCAGCACCGAAGACCGCCCTTATTGGCATCAGTGGGCCCCTCCTATTTTGCCGCCACCACAATGGGGTCCTCAAGGAGTGTGGGTACCTTACCCCATGCCAGCACATATGTACTACCAACCAGGATGGGAATGCCTGCCAAGCAGCCCACAAGGATCTTAGTGTTCGATCGTTTGGGTGATCGGCCAAGTTCTAGTAACATAAATCAGAATCGAGTGATCATGTCAAGGACCTTGATCTCTCAAGGAACGGGAAAGCACAAGTACAACAAAATCTATGTACCTAAGAAGGTGCAAAGTGTCCCCATTGTTTCTCCGATCAGACCTGATCCTGTGCCCACAATTACGGTCAGCTCTATGGAGGTTCCCATCATTAATGAATCCGAGCCGATGGTGATTGAGGATTCCACCCTAGCAAAGGGTCAGACGTTCAAGATACTTCAGGTGGTGGTGGAGGCAGAAAAGCCTGTTGAGCGGGATCCCAAATACATGCAGCCCAAATGGTGTCCTCCTGGTTTGAGTAAAACTCAACGAAGGAAGCTGCCAGAGCTCGCTGCAACAAACTGAGCGGGGAGCGGCTCGAGAAAATGAGTGAAGATATATTTAACTCGACGCATCTTGTTTCCCTCAGGGCAAGCGAGGGGGTGAAGAGCCGGCTTGTAACCAAAAGCCGACTTTGACAATTGTAGAGCCAGACAGGTCGGATCCTGAGCCGACCAGCCCAGATACCGAATCTACTGAAGTAGCTTCGGAACCAATCAGGTCGAACCCAATCCGACCACCTCGGGTCAGGTGCCGACCAGTTTAGGAGTCGAGCAGGTTGAATCAGCTACTGCTGAATTAGGAATTGAGCCGACCCGACCAGATTCCAAGACCGAATTGGTTCCTGGTATTCCGATGGAATCCGACACGTGTCTTAATGACCTTGTTTCCTCCACTGGTATTGCCGCGACCAGTGAAGAATTACCTGAAGAACAAGATGAGGAGATGGTGGATTATGAGCCTTCCCAGAGAGGGCAGAGGTCAACGTGGTTTACTTATCGGTCGACTACTACGTGGTCGGAGATGATTCGACGGTGGCGGAGTTCAACTTCGCTACGCAGACTGCCGTGTTCCAGAAGTCGGAGGAATCTGTCAATCATCTTAAGCCGTTGCATATAAAAGGTCACATCAATGGTACACCAGTTCACAAGATGTTGGTCGACAGTGGGGCAATCGTAAACTTAATGCCATACTCGCTCTACCAGAAGCTTGGTGCCTGATGAAGAGCTGATCAAGACCAACATGACTATCACTGGAGTCAGTGGAGGAGATCATATTCCGCCAAAGGATTGCATCCATGGAACTTACTGTTGGGAGCAAGACTTTGACTACTGCTTTTTTCGTCGCCGACATACATGGTAGTTACAACCTATACTCGGGCATGATTGGATTCTTGCTAATTGGTGCATTCCTTCTAGCTTGCATCAGTTTCTCATTCAATGGGTGGGGAACGATGTTGAAGTAGTGCACTCAGATTCGTCGGCCTATGTAGCTACGGCTGATGCTCCTTTGCTCGGGGGGCATGATACTATTGCTTGTTTATCTAGTCGGGACCTTTCTGATTTCCAATTTGTTAGTGTTACTAGGGAAGGTTTTGTACAAGTGTCTTTAAGCCGATTGACAATCGGTTCAACATTATCATGTAATTTGATGGATGCTAATGTTGATTGGTTAAAGCATCGTGTTGAGCAGTATCGGACCTATAAGACCGATAATTGTGAAACTATTGATGATTTGATGAGCTCAATAAGTTGGGCAAGGTTTCACGTCGGCCGACCCTTTAGAAGAAGTGGGTATTGGGGATGTTCCATACCTAGGCTGACCTTTGTAATCAAAACCTGAACCGATTATAAATTAAAATTAATCGCGCTTTTGAAAGAGTATGTTGATTGTTTTGCATGGAATTATACGGAGATGCTGGATTAAGCCGAGAGCTTGTTGAGCATCGGCTTCCTATTAAGCCGGGGTTTCAGGCCATTCAAGCAACATCCTCGCCATTTGTCGGTGTTTCGAAACCGGGGGTATGACACCACGAGTAATATGATCGCGTGCTTCTCTTCCTGGATGGTGATGCAAGAGGGACCAAGGATTTATCCTGGTTCGGGCAAAGAAGGCCCTACGTCCAGCGGGGGAGGATGTTCTTGTATTACTTGCACCTAAGTGCTTGTACAGGGGCGAATACAAGCTCAGTGAGCGTGGACCGGAGTCTGGACTCGTGTGTGTGTGGACTTGTGTCTTAACGTGTCTGTTCCCGACCGAAGGAATGAGGGCCTTGGTGTCCCCTTTTATAGAGCAAGGGGAGGCCAGGGTTACACAAGGGTATTACAGGTGTCGGGGTGTATTGTGTCCCTTACGAAGAAGGGTAGGAACCCTGTCTTGTCGAAGACATTGTAGCCGACGTGGGCGTTGCTGTTGAAGCGTCCTTGAAGCGTGGCCTCCATCCTGGGCGCGGACGTGGAGGCGCGGCGAGGTGGAAGCCGTACAACGCCCATCCTGGAACGTACAGGACGCGGCGGGTCCCTCCGGGTCTTGGGGTACCTGTCCTCCAATAGCATGAAAGTAGTTAGGGCTCGAGGGGCGCGGAGCCGGCCTCGAGGCGGCGCCTACGGGGGCTCGAGTCCCCGCAGATATGGGCAAGTCCCGTGAAAATCGATTGAGCGGCAGGCATCTGGGCCTCGAGGCGTGGCTTGGACGTGCCACAGTGTAGGGCGTGGGTTAACGGTGCTTCACTGGCGCCTTTTCGCCCATACTTGTGGTGAAAACGAGACTTGACTCTGCCCCGGACCACTGTGGCACACGTTGTGTTACAGAGGACGTGACTGGAGTAGGTGGATGAATTAAGTGCGCGGTATGGGGCTGGCATCCGATGTCTGCACCGCTCGAGGGAGGCATAACGCGTCTCGAGGGATAGGCCGCTGTGCCAGAGAGGCTCGAGGTCCCCGCGTGGGGTCTCGAGGTGTGGTGTTCGGCTGTGGGGGGCTCGAAGGGTAGTGGAGCGCTTGCTCGAGGCTGACGTGGAGGGCTCGGCGAGACGAAAACGATCGTGCGCCCGAGGCCTGGCTTGGAGGGCTCGGGCGAGACGGAAAACGAGCGTGCGCCCGAGGCCTGGCTTGGAGGGCTCGGGCGAGACGAAAACGAGCGTGCGCCCGAGGCCTGGCTTGGAGGGCTCGGCTCGGTGGGCCAGCGTCGTAGGCCTCGGGGGTCAGCTTTTTAGGGGGTTAGACTAGTTAGGTCTGTTATTAACTGGTGTTCTAGGTTTACCCTATTTGTTTGCGTTGATTGGGGGTACCCCTTTTGCGGACCCCTGACAGTAGCCCCGAGCCCTTGCTCGAGTGCTTGCACTCGGGCAGGGGCTCCCGACTGGGATCTCGTGGGTTAGCTAACTGGCCTCGAGGGTTTCGTCGATTTGATTCCGTGGGTGTCGTGCGAGCGACACCCGCGGGTGTAGCCCCCGAGGCCACGAGGGAGTGGTTAGAACTTCCTCGTGGGCTTTTTTGCGAGTTTTAGTTGCGATTTTTAGGTTCAGGGGTGTCAGGCCCCCGAGTTTTTAGACCCTCTTTCGTCGAGGGGTGCCAGGCTGAACCGGTCGGCCGGCTCTTCGAGCTGTCCGGCGCACCGGTTGCCCTGGCTTGTCATCCCGCGAGTCCTTTCGATCGGATGCGAGGGGGGATGCCTCGTACTACCCCGAGTGGGCGAGTATCGAGGTTCCCGGTGAGCTGGTAACGGGGAATCCAAGTGAGAGCTCGTGCCCCGTTCGATAGGGTCGACTGTGGCCCGGAGGCGGTCTCATAAAGCATGGGTGCTCAGCTGCAGGAGTGCCGGGTCCATTCGATAGGACCCGGTGGCTCGATGCCTCCCTCCGAGGGGATCTCACTGCATGTCGAGCTCCCCGCCTTGGATACACGTGAGGGGCCTCGAGGGCTTGGCCCTCGAGTGATGCCGCGAATGGCGCCCCTTGGTGTCCCTGACTCGGGTGCTCGAAGCCGGCTGTCGAACCCTCTTTCGTCGAGGGCCAGCCTTCGCTGCTTCGAGACTTAGGGCCGGGCCCGTTTTTGGTGCTCGAAGCCGGCTGTCGAACCCTTTTTTGAGGGCCAGCCTTCGCTGCTTCGAGACTTAGGGCCGGGGCCCGTTTTTTACTTCCGGAAGAAGCCTTCGTCGCTTGGAATCCTTCTGCCCGTTGGGCGCGCCTTTTTAGGCGGAAACCGCCAGGGAGTGGAGATCGTGGCGCCAGGGGGCGCGGGCGCGAAGTCGGAGCGGCGGCGCAGAGGGCCCCGACAGTTGAACGAACGGTGAGCTGCCGCGTGTTCCCTGCATCCGGCTCGAGACGTAGTTAGGTGGACGCATTAAATGCTATGCGGTTACCTTTTTACGTCGTGGGAGACCCCGCCCGTCGGGGTTTCCCCTTATAAATATCGAGAGGGGAAAAGGAACCCTTTACTTTGCCTTTGCCTTCACCGCCGCCGTAGCCTTCACGCGCCCTCTCCTTCGAGCTAGTTGATTGGGGATTTTCCGGCTGCCCGTCCGTTGCTCGGGTCCGCGCCGCGCCACCGCCATGGCCCCCCAGACACAGTGCTGCCGGCCGAAGACTGGAGCTCGTCGAAGGTGACGCAGAGCGAGATGGACTCGTTGGTGGCCCAGGGGCTTCTGCGCCCAACCGGAGGAGGGACTCGCGTGGTGGGTTATCCCGTCGGTGGAGCACCGGGAGCCGCACCCGCCGGAGGGGTACGTGGTGAGCTTCACGCGCTACCACCGTATGGGGCTCGGCGTCCCGCCGAGCCGCTTCATGCGGGGGCTGGCCCACCACTTCGAGGTGGAGCTGTAGCAGCACTTCTCCCCCAACTCCATCTCGCACGCCGCCATATTCGTCGCGGTGTGCGAGGGGTACCTGAAGATGGAGCCGCACTGGGAGATGTTCGTCCATCTCTCCGGGGCGAGCTCTTCATCAAGGCCCTAAAGCCCAGCGGGAGGCGGCTCGTGCGCATGGGCTCCCTTGCCATCACTGTGAGGGCTGGGACCTCGTCGGCCAACGTCCCCCGTGAATACCTGCGATACAAGCTTTCCACCAACCAGGTCGGGTGGGACGACCATTGGTTCTATCTGCGGAATGAAGATGGTCTCTTTCCGCAGTACACCGGCAGGGTCCCTCGCTCAACGCCCGGAGAAGTGGACCTGGGGCGTCGCGGCGGACAGGCAACGCCACCTGGCCCCGCTGATGAAGATGATGAAGACGCTGGTGGATGAGAAGAAGTTGACCGTGCAAGCGGTCATTTGGGCGTTCCACCAGCGAAGAGTTCTCCCGCTGGCGGACCGCCCCCTTCTTATGCACGAGATGGGGCCGGAGGCCAAGCTCGAGGCGCTTAATCGATCAAGGATGGCCGAGGAGAGCCTGTCCCGGAACGAGGGCGTCTCCCGGGTGTCAATCACGATCCAGGGGCCGTTCATCCCTGAGTACACCCACCTGGTCGCCATGGCAGCCCGACGAGGGGTGTCTCGACCTGGTGAGCCTCCCTCGAGCTGAGCTTTTCCGAGCCCCCTCCCCCTTTCTCCCCCTTCGAACCTTTTGCATTCTTCTTGTGGTTTGTCTCGTCACGCTTCTTCTTCTTTTTCAGGGGCGTTTACTTGTCGCGCATCGAGGCCCCCGGTGAGGGAGGACGCCGTGATACTCAGGTGAGGCGCCTCTCTGCTCAGAAAGACAAGGAGAGCAAGGATGCCAGGAAGGAAAGAGAAAAACAAAAACCTGCGTCGCTTGGCTCGGGAGCAGAGACTGGCGAAGGCTCGTCGCAACCGTCAGCCTGGAGACGGGTCCCCCGAGCTAAGCTCCTCGAGCTCGGAGGAGGAGAGCGGTGATGAGGAGGAGAGCGACGACGAGGGGATGGATGCGCGCCTGAGGCGCGCGGGGGTCGTCGATGACAGGGCTGACCGCTCCTCTGTGTAGGAGGGTATGCTGGAGGTCCCCCCGGCGAAGGGACCGCATGGGACGCAGCCGCGGAAGGCGGCGCCGAACCCCCCCTCGTCGGGCCCGAGGTCCGTCGAGCTCCGCGGCGGACGTGCCCCCGGTCGTGAGGAAGCCCCGAACCCGGAGCGCCTCCGCCACAGCACCAACGGAGGCACCCCGCGCCAGCCCAGGCGGAGGTCTAGAGAAGGGCCGGGCCTCGAGAAGCGGCCGACAGGTCGAGAAGGATTTCGGGCCCGACCGCCGCGAGCCGTCAAGGGCGTCGTCGAGCCCGCGGAGAGCGGGCGTCAGGAGGAGGCGTCGAGCCCGCGCCATCACGAGCTTCGGGGAGGGAGCCCCGGCGTCTCGTGACCAGGGGCGTGAGCGTCCCCGGAGTCCGTCGCCGCACCGCCGCCGGGACACAGAAGCGGACGCGGGAGGCGCGACCGCCAGCGCGAGCGCCGGAGCGGGTCCCGGAGCCCGCGCCGGGGCGGGCGCCACTACGACAGCACGAGGGAGGTACGGTCGCCCTCCCGCGACGTGGGGCGGAAGGAGGGCTCTCCCTCGAGGTCAAGCCACGGGAGGCGTCGGGAGCCCTCCCCCATCCCAGCCCTGCGGAGATGGCCCAGGCGCAGGGCTTGAGCCGTGGGGTGGGCTCGAAGCCCCCGAGTGGGTCCGGCGATTCCGGGAAGAAGCCCAGCCGCCGCTTTGGGTGAGTAATTTTCTTGGACTTCGTCGGCAGCGCGAGGCTTGACCTCTTTACTTTTGATGATGCATGCCATCTCTGGTCTCTCAGGGGGAAGCGCTCCTACCCGGAGGTGGACCTTGCTGCGTCCAAGCGGGCAAAGGCCTCGAGCCCCGTCGAGGCACAAGCACCTCGATTATGGCACCCTCCTCCGCTAGAGAAGCCGCTTGGCTGGAGAAGGCTCGAGCTGCCATGGCTCGAGGTGGTCAGATGATCGTCGCGAATTTGGTGAGGTCGTCGCCGTCGACCGCAGGGGTCGAGGCATTCCTCTTGATTCTGATATCAATGTCATCTCGTATTGCAGGGGCCTCAGCTCACGGCATCGAGCCCGCCGCTACCATGCTTACTGAGGCGCTGCCGTCTCCCCCTTCTCCTCCTGCGTTGGCGTCTGTCGGGAGCGCCACCCCTCCCCCCGCTACAACGGCCGTTCGGGGGAAGCGCCTGGGGCGAGCACGGCCCCGCCGGTGTCTGGGGCCAGGAGACCGCGCCCTCGAGGCCCCGACGGTGGAGGACCTCCTGAACGAGCTGGAGCAAGGCCGCCCCTCGCCGCGGGCTTGCCGATGGTGGAGGCGCCCGAGGCGCCGACCAGTGCTGACGAGACGCAGGAGGGCCTGGCCAGGGAAGAGTCGGGGCTCGTGCCGTCGGGCGGCGGGCCGCAGCTGGTGCAGCTCGGGACGGAGGAGGATCAGCCCGACATCGAGCTCGACCGACCAGTATGGCCGTTTCCTGACGCGCCAAGCCCGCCCCTTGCATGGTCCACGTCGAGCGACCGGTCCAGCGGGGGCTCCGCGCGAGGTGCGGGCCATCTTTCGGGAGGTGGCCGAGCTCATGGCGGAGGCGGAGCGGTCCTGCTCCGAGGAGGCGGGCCGGTCCGCACAGGTGTCGGTCGCCCTCGCGAGGGCTGAGGCGGAGCTTCAAGATCTCCGCGCTGAGCTGAGCCGGAACGCCCAAATGGCGAGCCGGCTCAACGAGGCGGAGGCGGAGGTTCGGGCGGCTCGAGGTGAGGTCGCTCGATCCAAGGAGGAGGCCGCCGCCGCTCTCAAAGCGTCGAGGAAGGAGGCCGCTGAAAGCCCAAGTTTGGTTTTGGATAATTGATGAAACCCATTGGACTAACCTTTGTCATTAAGTGTTGATTAGCAAAAGTGGTCCATGGCTCAAGTGAAGCATGATGATGGACATGTGATGCAATGATCAAGTGATTGGTCGTAAGATGGTCCATATCTTCACTAGAAGAAAAGAAGAAGAGGAAAATAAAAGAGCTCAAGGCAAAGGTATAACCAATAGGCTCTTTTGTTTTTGGCACTCAAGACACCACAGAGGGTGTGAGTGTATTTAGGATAGATAGCCGTACTATCAAGAGGAGAAATTCATAGTATACGGTTATCAAGTTGCCTCAAGTTGCATTTGCATATGACATAACTAAAATGAGGCGATAAATCCTTTGAAAAATGTTTTGAAAATGCTAACACACTTGCACAAGGTGGTGTACACTTGGTGGTGTTAGCACATTTGCAAAGGAGAAGTTGTTGGAGTAGTTTTGGATCACACAGGGAAGAATATGAAGTTTTCTGTGTATGGTCGGTGGTACCGACCAGGATGGTCGGTGGTACCGCCCATAGGTGCTGCGTGCAGCCTTCTCTGTGTTGGGGCGGTTTGTGCGGTGTGGCTGCTGGTAGGTACCGTACCTGTGTGGTCGGTGGGAGAATTAAGGAGTCTGGGCCGTGAGCCGGCGGTGTGCTATAGCTCGTACTACCGCCGCGGTGGTACCGACTGGGGGTCGGTTGTACCGTGGCCATGAGGCGTTTTGCAGAGCTCTCTGTGTGTTTTTGAAAGGCTTACCGGTAGTACCGCCATAACCTCAGTAGTACCGCGCCCGGTGCTACCGACCCAAGGCCGGTGGTTGGCAAGTTTGCGGAGCTCTCTGTGTTGGATGGAAATGACCTGGCGGTGGTACCGCCATAGGGCCGGTACCACCGGGCTCGGAAGTAGCCTACCGGGTCCAGGGTGGGTCGGTAGTTCCAAGGTCTGGAGAATGTTTTTGAATCCGTTCTGTGTAGATCCAAAAGTAGCCTGCCGGTAATACCACCATAGGGCCGGTACTACCGACCTCGGAGGTACCGACCAAGAGTCGATGCTTCGCCTTAATCAGCAGCGGGATGTGAGTAAACGGCTAGTTGACTAAGCCGTAGTACCGCCCAGGAGGGGTCGGTATACCGACCAAGCGCAGAAAGGTGGGGGTCGGGCTGCCGTCCCTTCCTCTCTATATATAGGCCGTGGCCGCGTTTGGGGAGATGTCTCTTGACTTTCTAACCTCTTGAACATCCTCTTGAGCAAGATCTAATCCCTCCCCCGATCTCTTTGATTGTTAGTGCGAATCCAAGTCAGATCGAGTGAAATCAAGAGCTTGCATTGTGATCTTGCATTCTAGAGGCATCTTGGTGATTGTTGCTGCGGATTTCTTTACTCTTGGCACTTGCCGGTGCCTAGACGGCTTGGTGGCAGCGGAGGAGGATCGCACGAGTTGGGTGATTGTTCGTGGCCATCCCAACGACTTTGTGAGGGGCTTGTACCTCCCCGGAAGAGCCAAAGGTAACTCCTAGTAAATTGCGCGTGTCATTGAGTTACCATTGCTTGGGGTAGGTTCTTGTGGCGCTCTTGTGGAGAGCTCGGTGTGTGATACCGATTAGCCACCGACCACGAAGCCTTGGTCGACACAACGAGGACGTAGCGTGCCGGCAAGCACGTGAACCTCGGGATAAATCTCGTGTTCATATTGTGTCCCTTGGTGATTGTCATTCCATTGTGATATCAATTATCTTCACTTGCCCGTTCGGTAAAATCACACTACCACTCTCTTGTATTCCTTTGTTCATACTGTTATAGAGTAACTTGTTTCCCTTGTTAAATAGTAGTAGCTTTGCTAGTGTAGCTAGTTTAGTTTTGCTACTAGCTCTCTTGTGTAGCTCACTAGTTTAGTAAAGTAGTGACTTAGTCCTTGTGTGCCTTAGAGATCATAATTAACTAGACTTGCAAATAGGTGGCTTGCATTTGACATAGAGCTAGAGCAACCGCATTTATCGCTTTGTTATTGTCTAACAAATTGCTCTAGTGTTTTGTAGAATTTTAAATTAGGCTATTCACCCCCCCCTCTAGCCAATTAGGACCTTTCAGCCGCGGACGCCCGAAGCGAGGCCACCTCCGCCCGGGCTGAAGCCGAGGCGGCGAAGCAGGAGGCCGCTGACGCCCGTGGCGAGGTCGCCGCCGCCCGAACCGCAGCGGAGGCGGCGAGAAAAGAGGCCGAAGACGCCGAGATTGGTGTCGCCACCAGCTCGAGCTGCCGAGGGGGCGGCGCGGCAGGAGGTGATCCACAAGGATCTGGCCCTTGTGGAGCGGGCTGGCAGATCGAGGACCTTAGGTCCGAGAGGCTCCTCACGTCCGAGAAGCGCAGGCTTGAGCAGTGTGCTGAGGGCCTGACCAGCGATCTCGCGCATTGGGGCAACATTGCGACGGTGAGGCTTACACCTTGTTTCTTGTTTTGGGTCTCGAAGTTTTTTGTTACGCCGCCGCATCTCACTCTTCCTTGTTCGTCGCGCAGGGGTCGAAAGGAGGTCGAGGAGCTCCGCGGGACGACCCAGGCTCTCTTGGACCAACTCCAAGACGAGACGATGGTGCGGAGCGGGCTCGCACTCCTCCCTCGACCGCTTGGGCCCCATGTGGGTGCTCCTCCAGTGGCTGCGGCAGAAGGTGCAGTGGGGCCCGAGTCGGAGCCTTGGTCGACGCCTTGTGCTTCTTTGACGCAGCGGCGCGGGACCGTGTCCGCAAGCTCTCCATCAATGGGGGCCCGGTCAAGCAGACGCTCGCAGGTCGTCACGAATCCCGTTTTCCCTTTCCTCCCCGTCCCGTTGTCGCCACGGCTTTCATCGGATTGAGGGGAAGTGCTAGGAGTGGAACAACCGCCCGTTTCGACAAAATTTTTGGAGAAGAGAGAGGCCGGGGACAATCGCTCGCCAAGATTTTCCGAGGAGGGGACGTGTGCCTTCTGACGCAGCTCGGTGTCGAGGGCCCTCCTCCTTAGCTCGTGTGTCTGAGGCTGAGCCCCGCCCGTGGACGACCTCGGGAGAATACCTAACACCGACGAAATTGGGCCTCTGCGTGCCAAATTTGGCGTCGAAGTCCTTGTAAGAATTTGTATGGCATGGATGAGGGTCCGTCGGACCCATTTATTGTCGGTGGTAAAAAAGGGTACCCCCAATCAACGCAACACCCGAACGCTCGTCTCCGTCTCGCCCGAGCCCTCCCAGCCAGGCCTCGGGCGAACGCTCTATCTCCGTCTCGCCCGAGCCCTCCCAGCCAGGCCTCGGGCGAACGCTCTATCTCCGTCTCGCCCGAGCCCTCCCAGCAGGCCTCGGGCGAACGCTCTATCTCCGTCTCGCCCGAGCCCTCCCAGCCAGGCTCGGGCGACGAGGCTCGTCTCCCGTCTCGCCCGAGCCCTCCCAGCCAGGCCTCGGCGCGAACGCGCCCCCCACACCTCGAGCCTTAACGCACGGACCTCGAGCTGCACAGACAGCCGTACCAGCCCATACCACGCATTTAATGCCTTCACCTACTCCGGTCATGTCCACTAGTGCACAGGTGTACCACAGTAACTCGGTGTAAAGGTCAAGTCTCGTTTCACCACAAGCATGGGCAAAAGGGCACCAGTACAGCACTGTTCGGCAAGCCAGGCACTGTAACTCCTCGAGGCCGGCTACGCGCCCCTCGAGCCCTGCACTGTAACCCCTCGAGGCCGGCTACGCGCCCCTCGAGCCCTGCACTGTAACACCTCGAGGCCGGCTCCGCGCCCCTCGAGCCCCGTGGCACCACCTCGAAGCCGGCTCCGCGCCCTTCGAGCCCTAACTACTTTCGTGCTATTGGAGGACAGGTACCCCAAGACCCGGAGGGACCCCGCCGCGTACTGTACATTCCGGGATGGGTGCTGTACGGCTCCCGCCTTGTCGCGCCACCACGTCCGCGCCAGGATGGAAGCCACGACACCCAAGGACGCCTCAACAGCGACGATCACATCGGCTCCAGTGGCCCGACAAGACAGGGTTCCTACCCTTCTCCGTATGGGGCACCATACGCCCGACACCTGTAATACTTTTATGTAACCCTGGCCTCCCCTTGCTCTATAAAAAGGGACACTAGGGCCCTCATTCAGGGACGGACACAAACACACGAGTCCACACACAGACACGAGTCCGGACTCCGGTCCACGCTCACTGAGCTTGTATTCTCCCCTGTACAAGCACTTAGGTGCAAGTAATACAAGAAATCTCCCCCCGCTGGACGTAGGCCTTCTTTGCCCGAACCAGGATAAATCCTTGTGTCCCTTGCATCACCATCCAGGAAGAGAAGCACGCGATCATTACTCGTTGGTGTGATACCCCCGGGTACGAAACACCGACAGTTGGCGCGCCAGGTAGGGGACTTCGCGTGTCCGAGCCGATTTCTCGTTGATTCCTGGATGGCTTCATCCCCTCTTCCGTTCTCGGCTGGTGCCGTCGTCTGGTTCGGGAGCCTCGAGTTCCTGGCCACAGGCAACGGCAACGAGCTGACTCTGCTCTCCACGGAGGGCCTGAGCGGAGTGCGTGTCACGCCACCCCGCGCGGGGGGGTGACGCGTCGCCGCACCACCACACGTCGCCACATCGCGAGCGGCGCCGTCGTCACCGTCGTCGTCGGGGCGCAGCGGTGCCCGCGGCAAACCCTAGCCCCGTAGCCGGTGCAGGGTCCCCAAGGGGAAACCAGCCCGCGCGGGCGCCCAGCCTCCTCAGGGCGACCCCGCCCGCTAGCGACTTCGCATTCATCAGCGCGACGAGACCAGAGACCAGCCAGAGGCCTCGAGCCGATGCCGTGCGTCGACGCCCTCAGCACGGGCGGCCGCGCGATGCGAGCGGTCCCCGGGGCGGTCGGCCTCGACACTCGCGGCTCGACAGCAACGCCATCGCAACGAGCAGCGCCATCAGGACCAGACGGTGGAGACCGGGAGCAGCGTTCGGGCGCGCTGCTGCAGGCCATGGCCAGCCTGGAAATCGTCCACCCCGCGTGCGTCGACCGCGACTTCTTGCGACCCTTCGAGCCACCTCGGCGAGCCACCGTCGGAGAATGGTACCGCGAGCTGCGGTCCCAGCATCGGCCAAGGCGGCGTGCCGTCAACAGCTCCGACTCCGACGAATACGACTACCACGACCCCGACCTCTGGGATCCCACCAGGGAGTGCTTCCAACTCGAGGGAGTCGTATGCGATACGAGGACGAAGGCGACGACGACAGGCCGGCCCTCGACCTAGAGGGACCTAGCGACGTGGCCGCGGCAGGCGGATCACGCGTTCTGGGAAGGGACGAACCTCCGCACCGGCTGTGTACCGCCTAAGCACGACGATGGCGGGCGGCGCAACTCGCACAAGTGCAAGAGGCAATCACCAAAGCCGAGGAGGAACGGCGACACCTGCTGCAGCTCCGGCAAACCCTGATGCAGGAACCACCCCAGCCCCGAGGAGCGGAGCTCGAGGCCGGGCTCGAGAGGTCCACCGGCGGATCCTCGAGGACGGGGCACCAGCACGCCCTGAGGTATGTTTCCCGCGAGCTGGGCAGAACGTGGTGGCGGCGGCTATGATGCTCCGTGACCTGCCCGCCGTCTCCAACCCCGATGCCAGGCGCATGCTCGGAGAAATGAAAAACCTCCTCGAGACAGCCGCGGTACAGCAGGCCGAGAGCTCGGCGTCACGCCGACGCGGAGCAGCCTCGGGGAAACGGCGGACACGCCCCACGACGCTCGCGAGGCATCCGTCCACCAGCCGGACGCCTCTCGAGCTAGGCCAGTCCGCGAACGGATCGTCGACAACCGGCCGCCTCGAGACCCCAACGACGCCCGCAACGACATCAACCGACGGCGCAAGGACAAGGGGGCCCAAGAGCGTGGCTATAGCGCCCATCGAGGGGGGCGCTACGACAGCGACGAGGACCGGCAGGTCCTCGAGCCCCGGGCCCCGAGTCTTCAGCGGGCCATCCGCAGCTCGACCCTCCCCGACCGCTTCCGACCGCCGACCAACATCGTGAAGTATGACGGGGAGGTCGAGCCCAAGCTCTGGCTCTCGGACTTCCGCCTTGGCTGCCAACTGGGCGGAGCGAAGAACGACGACCGCGTGATCATACGTCAACTCCCACTTTACCTCTCGGACACCGCCCGCCGGTGGCTCGAGGGCTCCCGCCGGATCGGATCCATGACTGGGCCGACCTAGTCAGGGTCTTCGACGGGAATTTCAAGGGGACCTGCGTGCGTCCAGGCAACCCCTGGGACCTACGGCGTTGCAGGCAGGCGGCGGACGAGCCCCTCCGCGACTTCGCTCGACGGTTCTCGAAGCAGCGTCTCGAGCTCCCCCACGTGCCTGACGAGGACGTCATCTCAGCGTTCCTCGCGGGCACGACATGCCAAGAGCTTGTTCATGAGCTAGGACGCTACCGTCCCGGGACGGTCGAGGACCTGATGGATCGCGTCACCAGCTTTGCTTCGGGCGACGAAGCAGTGGGGGCTTCTTTGGCCGTTCCACGGACAAAGGCAAGGCGGTGATCGCGCCGGAGGGCTCCAACAAGGGCAACGACGCCAAGAACGACAACAATGACGGCAACAAAAGGAAGAAAAACAAACGCAAGGGCCAGAAGGCGAAGCGTGGCGCCGATGACGACGACGACAAAGAGGTGCTCGCGGGCGCCCTCGAGCCTAAGAAGCCCCGAGGCCCCCCGATGGGGCTGTTTTCGACCAGATGCTCGAGGATCCCTGTACCTACCACAGGGGCCCCGTAAACCACAAGTTGAAAGACTGCCGACTGTTGAAGGGCTACTACTCCAAGCTCGGCGATAAGAGGGAAGACGCGCCTAAGGGAAAGGATACCGATCGACGCGGCGGCAGAAACGCAGATGGCGACTTCCCCCCGGTGCGCGACTGCTACATGATCTACGGGGGGCCGACCGTCGGGCTCTCAGCTCGAGAAAGAAAGAAGGAGCGCCGGGAAATCTTTTCGCTTGGCCACGACGCCCCCGGTATCTTGACTGGTCCGATGCGCCAATCACGTTCGACCGTGACGACCATCCGGACCGGGTCATAAACCCGGGGGCTTACCCCCTCGTCGTCGACCCCATCATAATCGACGTTCGGTTCTCCAAGGTGTTGATGGATGGGGGCTCGAGCCTCAACATCATATACCTCGAGACCCTCGACCTCCTGGGGATTTCAGAGGGACAGCTCCGACCCAGCGTCGGGGGGTTCCACGGAGTAGTACCAGGAAAGAAAGCCCACCCCTTGGGCGCATCGACCTGCCGGTTTGCTTCGGCACGCCGGCAAACTTCCGTCAGGAAACGCTCACCTTCGAGGTGGTCGGCTTCCAAGGGACCTACCACGCCATCATCGGCCGGCCAGGCTACGCCAAGTTCATGGCGATCCTAACTACACGTACTTGAAGCTCAAGATGCGGGGGGCCAAAAGGGGTCATCACCGTTGACACCTCCTACGAGCACGCATACCACTGCGACGTGGAGTGCGTCGAGCGGGGGGAGGCCAACGTCCACCTCGACTCGCTCGAGGCCTTGGCAGCTCTGGCCACGAGGGGGGCCCCAGAAGCAAAGCGTCACGCCGGCACCTTCGAGCCGGCCGAGCACACCAAGCAAATACCCGTCGACCCGACCTCGGCCAATGGCAAGACGCTGACCATCAGTACCAGCCTCGAGCCCAAATAGGAAGCAGTGCTCGTCGACTTTCTCCGCGCGAACATCGACATGTTTGCGTGGAACCCCTCGGACATGCCGGGCATACCGAGGGAAGTCGCCGAGCACGCCTTGGAGATCCAGGCCGGGTCCAGACCAGTGAAGAAGCAACGCCTGCGCCGCTTCGACGAGGAAAAGCGCAGGATCATCGGCGAGGAGGTGCACAAGCTTTTGGCGGCCGGATTCATCAAGGAGGTATTTTACCCAGAGTGGCTAGCTAACCCTGTACTAGTTAGGAAAAAGAATGGAAAAATGCGGATGTGTGTAGATTACACTGGTCTGAATAAAGCATGTCCAAAAGTTCCATTTCCTTTACCTAGAATTGACCAGATCGTCGATTCCACTGCTGGGTGCGAAGTGCTTTCGTTCCTTGATGCGTATTCCGGCTACCACCAAATTAGGATGAGAAAATCCGATGAGCTCGCGACCTCTTTTATCACGCCATTTGGTATGTATTGCTATGTTACGATGCCCTTCGGCCTTCGAAACGCCGGGGCAACGTACCAACGATGTATGCAGCACATCTTTGGCGAGCACATAGGCAAGACCGTCGAGGCCTACGTCGATGACATCGTGGTTAAAACTAAAAAAGTAGGGAACCTCATCAGCAACCTCGAGACCACGTTCGAGTGCCTCCGGGCCAAGAATGTGAAGCTCAACCCCGAGAAGTGTGTCTTTGGTGTGCCTCGAGGCATGCTACTTGGCTACATCGTCTCACAACGGGGGATCGAGGCAAACCCTGAAAAAATCTCAGCAGTCACGAGGATGGGCCCGATTCGTGACCTCAAGGGTGTGCAGAAAGTAACAGGCTGCCTAGCCGCTCTCAGCAGATTCATCTCGAGCTGGGGGAAAAAGCACTACCCCTCTACCGCCTACTAAAAAAGACGGAACACTTTGCGTGGACCGCCGAAGCCGAGGAGGCCTTAACCAAGTTGAAGGGGCTGCTGACTTCTGCACCAATTCTCGTGCCCCCGCGACCAGCCGAAGGTGACGATTCCCCCGAGCCCCTCCTCCTCTATGTGGCCGCAACCACTCAGGTGGTTAGCGCGGTCATAGCCGTCGAGAGGCACGAGGAGGGTCATACATTGCCGGTCCAGCGACCGGTATACTTCACCAGTGAGGTACTCTCCGAGGCCAAGGTCCGGTACCCGCACATCCAAAAGCTGCTCTACGGCATCATCGTCACAAGGCGCAAGCTCCAACACTTCCTCGCTCATCCCGTGACGGTGGTGTCGTCCTTCCCCTCGGAGAGATCGTCAACAATCGGGAGGCCACGGGGCGCATCGCCAAGTGGTCCGCCGAACTAATGGGGGAGACCATCACCTATGCCCCGCGAAAGGCCATCAAGTCGCAAGCGTTGGCAGACTTCGTTGCTGAATGGACCGACACTCAGCTCCCGCCGGCACAGATTCAAGCCGAACTCTGGACCATGTACTTCGATGGATCCCTCACGAAGACGGGGGCAGGAGCAGGCCTGCTCTTCATCTCACCCTCGGAGTACACATGCGCTACCTGCTACGCTTGCACTTCCCCGCCTCCAACAACGTCGCCGAGTACGAGGCCCTCGTCAATGGGCTGCGCATCGCCCTCGAGCTCGGGGTCCGACGCCTCGACGCCCGAGGAGACTCGCAGCTCGTCGTCAACCAGGTTATGAAGGCTTCAAGCTGCATCGATCCCAAGATGGAGGCATACTGCGGGGAGGTGCGCAAGCCTGGAAGACAAGTTTTACGGCCTCGAGCTCAACCACATAGCTCGGAAGTACAACGAGGCCGCAGACGAGCTGGCAAAGTTGGCGTCCACGCGCGGCACGGTACCGCCAGACGTCTTCTCGAGGGACGTCTTCGAGCCATCCGTCGAAATCGACCGGGGGCTGGCCCCTCGACGCCACCCCTCGAGCAAGACACGGGGGCTCGACTCTCAACGCCACCCCTCGAGAAGGACCCCTCGACGTCCGCAGAGGCGATGCAGGTCGACGCACACGCCTCTTCGTCATCACGGCCCCTCGACTGGCGGACGCCCTACCTCGACTACCTGACGCGAGGCGAGCTACCAGAAGACAAGACGGAGGCCCGACGCATCGCTCGGAGGGCCAAGACCTACGTCATCTACGGCGACGAACGGGAGCTATACCGACGAAGTCCGACTGGAATCCTTCAACGCTGCATCCCACTCGAGGAAGGGCGCAAGCTCCTCGACGATATGCACTCGGGGGCTTGCGGCCACCACGCAGCGCCGAGGGCCCTGGTTGGCAACGCCTTCCCGACAAGGCTTCTATTGGCCGACCGCCATTGGGGATGCCAAGCGTTTGGTCCAAGCATGCCATGGGTGTCAATTCTACGCCAAGCAAACGACACAGCCCGCACACGCCCTGCAGATGATCCCAATCACTTGGCCATTTGCCGTGGGGGCTCGGACCTCGTGGGTCCCCTCAAAAGGCAAGTTGACTTTACACACCCATGCTCGGGGGACTGCTCTGGGCCGTCGACAAGTTCACCAAGTGGATCGAGCTAAGCCGATAGGAGACCCCACCTCCGAGAGGGCTGCGGTTCATCGCCAACATCATGTACCGGTTCGGGGTGCCTAACATCATCATCACCGACAATGGCACCCATTCACAGGCAAAAAGTTCACCAACTTCTGCGACGACAACAACATTCGCGTAACCTGGCCTCGGTCGCATACCCCCAATGCAACGGGCAGGTCGAGCGCGGCCACGGCATGATACTCCCATGGGCTAAAGCCGAGGCTGTTCAAGACCCTCAAGGATTTCGGAAAGGGGTGGGCTGCAGAACTCCCTCCCTCGGTGCTGTGGGGCCTCAGGACTACGCCGAGTCGAGCCACCGGTTCACTCCGTTTTTCCTAACCTACGGCGCCGAGGCCGTCTTACCTACGGACCTCGAGTACGGCTCACCTCGACTTCGAGCCTACAACGAGCAAACCAGCGACGAAAGGCTCGCCAACGCCAAGGACCAGCTCGAGGAGGCCCGAGACGTGGCGCCATCCACTCTGCACGCTACCAGCAAACACTTCGATGCTACCACGACAAGCACGTGCGCAAAAGGGACCTGGCGGTGGGGGACCTCGTGCTTTCGACGGCGCAAGATAATCGGGGCGCCATAAGCTCACCCCTCCGTGGGAAGGCCCATACACCGTGGCCGAAGTGCTCAAGCCAGGCACATACAAACTCTACGACGACCAAGGCAGGATCCTGGTGAACGCGTGGAACATATCTCAGCTACGTCGCTTCTACCCTTAAGGTCCTCGAGGCCTTGTTCATTTTATTGCCTTGTACAAAAACGATTGAATATGAATGGGCCAACTCGTGCTCCATCTTTCATGATCCTTAGCAACTCAAGGTAGCCTCGACCCTGCCTAGCTCAGGGTCGAGCCTCCCTCGGGGGCTGACAAGGGGTAAACGCCCCCCAGACTCCGGAAAAAAACGCGTGTTTTCTTTTCAAAAATTTGACCCTCGTCTCGACTCGCGCCTCGAATGAACTAGCGACGTCTAAATCTTAAAGTACCTCGAGCCTCCTAGGTCGGGGGGCGTCGACGTAGACGGCCGCCTACGCCCCCGGGCTACGGTGCCCTACCTACGCCTCCCCTCGAGGATCGCGACGTATCAAAGGAACACAGACTAAGTTAGCAGAAACTCGAGCTTGCGACAAAGAGAAGCGGTCAAACGCATTTGAAAAGAAAACAACTCTTTTCATAAACAAATCACATACACATTCGGGTCTCGACGTACCCTCATTTATAGAATTCTTACAAGGGCCTCGACGCCCAAATTTGGCACGCAGGCCTCAGTCCTCGTCGGTGCGGTACTCCTCCCCGAGGTCCACGATGGCAGGCTCGACCTCGACGCCCGAGCTCGAAGGAGGAGGCTGCTCCGACACCGCTGCTGCGTCAGGAGGCAGCACGTCCTCCTCGAGATCTTCGCAAGCGACGTCCCCGGCCTCTCCATCTTCTCCAAATTTTGTCAACACGGCGGTTGTTCCACTCCTCATCCTTCCCCTCGATCTCGATGAAGCCATTCGCGACAACGTGGACCGGGAAGCGGAAGCCGGAGCGAACGACCGCGAGTGTCTGCTTGACGCCGTGATGCAGAGCTTGCCGGACACGGTCCCGCGCGGCTGCGTCGAAGAAGCACAAGGCGTCGACCAAGGCATCGCCCCGAGCCAGTGCACCTTCTGCCGCGGTCACAGGAGGAGCACCCCACATGGGGCCGAGCCGGTCGAGAGAAGAGCGAGCCCGCTCCGCCACCATCGTCTCGTCTTGGAGCTGGTCCAAGAGAGCCTGGTTCGTCCCGCGGAGCTCCTCGACCGTCTTCTCGACCCCTGCGCAACAAACAAGGAAGAGTGAGACTGCGGCGTAACAAAGAACTTCGAGAACCAAACAACAAGGTGTAAGCCTCACCAGTCGCAGTGTTGCCCCAGTGCGGCGAGGTCGCTGGTCAGCCCTCAGCACGCTGCTCCAGCCTGCTTCTCGGCCAGCGTGAGGAGCTTCTCGGACCTAAGGTCCTCGATCAGCCGGCCCGCCTCTACCAGGGCCAGATCCTTGCGGATCACCTCTTGCCGCGCCCCCCTCGGCGGCTTGGGCGGTGGGCGGCACCACTCTTGGCGTCTTCGACCTCTTTTCTCGCCCCTCCGCTGCGGTTCGGGCAGCGGCGGCCTCGCCACGGGCGTCAGCAGCCTCCCGCTTCGCCGCCTCGGCTTTAGCCCGGGCAGAGGTGGCCTCGCTTCGGTCCGCGGCCTCCTTCCTCGACGCTTCGAGAACGGCGGCGGCCTCCTCCTTGGATCGAGCGACCTCGCCTCGAGCCACCCGGACCTCCGCCTCCGCTTCGTTAAGCCGACTCGCCATCTGGGCGTTCCGGCTCAGGTCCGCGCGGAGATCTCGAAGCTTCGCCTCAGCCCGCGCGAGGGCGGCTGACACCTGTGCAGACCGGCCCGCCTCCTCGAAGCAGATGGACGAACATCTCCCAGTGCGGCTCCATCTTCAAGTACCCCTCGCACACCGCGGCGAATATGGCGGCATGCGAGATGGAGTTGGGGAGTGTTGTTGCAGCTCCACCTCGAAATGGTGGGCCAGCCCTCGCAAGAAGCGGCTCGGCGGGACGCCGAGCCCCATGCGGTGGTAGCGCGTGAAGCTCACCACGTACCCCTCCGGCGGGTGCGGCTCCCGGTGCTCCGCCGACGGATAACTAACCCACATGCGGGTCCCTCCTCCGGGTTGGGGCGCAGAAGCCCCCTGGGCCACCAGCGAGTCCATTTCGCTCTGCGTCACCTTCGACGGGCTCCAGTCCTCGGCCGGCAGCATCTGTGTCTGGGCGGCCATGACGGTGGCGCGGCGCGGATCCGAACAGCGGACGGGCGGCCGGAAATCCCCAAATCGACTAGCTCGAAGGAGAGGGCGCGTAAAGGCTACGGCGGCGGCGAAGGCAAAGGCAAAGTAAAGGCTCTTTTCCCCTCTTTCGATATTTATAGGGGGAAATCCAGACGGGCGGGATCTCCCACGACGTAAAAAGGTAACAGAATGCATTCAATGCGCCCACCTAACCGTGTCTCGAGCCGGATGCAGGATACACGCGTTACCTCTCCATTCGCTCCACTACCCGGGCCCGCCACGACCGTCGCTCCGGCTTCGCGCCCGCCGCTCTCCCCGACGATTTCCGCCTAAAAAGGTGTGCCCAACGGGCAGAAGGACTCCCAGACGACGGAGGCTTCTTCATAAAGTAAAAACGGGCCCCGACCCTAAGTCTCAAAGCAGCGAAGGCTGGCCCTCGAAAAGGGTTCGACAGCCGGCTTCGAGCACCCGAGTCAGGGACACCAAGGGGCGCCACTCGCGGCATTACTCGAGGGCCGAGCCCTCGAGGCCCCTCACGTGTATCCAAGGCGGGGAGCTCGACGTGCAGTGAGATCCCCTCGGAGGGAGGCATCGAGCCACCGGGTCCTATCGAATGGACCCGGCACTCCTGTAGACTGAGCACCCATGCTTTATGAGACCGCCTCCGGGCCACAGTCGACCCCTAACGAACGGGGCACGAGCTCTCACTTGGATTCCCCGTTACCAGCTCACCGGGAACCTCGATACTCGCCCACTCGGGGTAGTACGAGGCATCCCCCCTCGCATCCGATCGAAAGGACTCGCAGGATGACAAGCCAGGGCACGGCATGCCGGACTGCTCGAGGAGCCGGCCAGTCGGTTCAGCCTGGCACCCCTCGACGAAAGAGGGTCTAAAAACTCGGACAGTTGCGACTAATCTCTTTTCTTTGTGTGAGCATGAGATTTTCAGGCCTCGGGTGAAAGCTCGACCCCCATCTCGCCTGAGCCCTCGAGACCAGGCCCAGGACAAACGCTCGTTCTCCGTCTCGTCCGAGCCCTCCGAGCCAAGCCTCGGACGAAGTCTCCCACGGCAAAGGAAAGGTTACCGAATATTTAATATTACTACCGAACCACATTTCGAGCATGTTGACAGGTACACACGGCGCCGCGATCTGCGCGTCCTGACGCTTTCCGCCTAAAAAGGCGCGCCCACTGGGCAGAAGGTTCCCAAACGACGGAGGATTCTTCGGGAAGCCCACGAGGGAGTTCTAACCACTCCCCCATGGCCTCGGGGGCTACACCCGCGGGTGTCGCTCGCACGACACCCACGGAATCAAATCGACAAAACCCTCGAGACCAGTTAGCTACCCATCGAGATCCCAATCTGGAGCCCCTGCTCGAATGCAAGCACTCAAACAAGGGCTCGGGGGCTACTGTCGGTGGTACGAAAAAGGGTACCCCCAATCAACGCAAACACCCGAACGCTCTATCTCCGTCTCGCCGAGCCCTCCCAGCCAGGCCTCGGGCGAACGCTCTATCTCCGTCTCGTCTCGCCGCCCGCCCTCTCCGAAGCCAGGCCTCGGGCGAACGCTCTATCTCCGTCTCGCCCGAGCCCTCCCAGCCAGGCCTCGGGCGAACGCTCTGTCTCCGTCTCGCCCGAGCCCTCCCAGCCAGGCCTCGGGCGAACGCGCCCCCACACCTCGAGCCTTAACGCACGGACCTCGAGCTATACAGACAGCCGTACCAGCCCATACCCGCATTTAATGCCTTCACCTACTCCGGTCATGTCCACTAGTGCACAGCGTGTACCACAGTGACTCGGTGTAAAGGTCAAGTCTCGTTTTCACCACAAGCATGGGCAAAAGGGGACCAGTACAGCACTGTTCGGCCAAGCCAGGCACTGCAACTCCTCGAGGCCGGCTACGCGCCCCTCGAGCCCTGCACTGTAACCCCTCGAGGCCGGCTACGCGCCCCTCGAGCCCTGCACTGTAACACCTCGAGACCGGCTCCGCGCCCCTCGAGCCCCCGTGGCACCACCTCGATGCCGGCTCCGCGTCCTTCGAGCCCTAACTACTTTCGTACTATTGGAGGACAGGTACCCCAAGACCGGAGGACCCCGCCGCGTACTGTACATTCCGGGATGGGTGTTGTACGGCTCCCGCCTTGTCGCGCCACCACGTCCGCGCCAGGATGGAAGCCACGACCCAAGGACGCCTCAACAGCGGCGATCACATCGGCTCCAGTGGCCCCGACAAGACAGGGTTCCTACCCTTCTCCGTATGGGGCACCATACGCCCCGACACCTGTAATACTTTTATGTAACCCTGGCCTCCCCTTGCTCTATAAAAGGGGACACTAGGGCCCTCATTCAAGGGAACGGACACAACACACGAGTCCACACACAAACACGAGTCCGGACTCCGGTCCACGCTCACTGGGCTTGTATTCTCCCCTGTACAAGCACTTAGGTGCAAGTAATACAAGAACATCTCCCCCCGCTGGACGTAGGGCCTTCTTTGCCCGAACCAGGATAAATCCTTGTGTCCCCTTGCGTCACCATCCAGGAAGAGAAGCACGCGATCATATTACTCGTTGGTGTGATACCCCCGGGTACGAAACACCGACACATTTGTATATATGACTTGTTTGTTTAAAGGTGTTGTTTTCTTTTCAAATGCGTTTGACCACTTCTCTTTGTTGCAAGCTTGAGTTTCTGCTAACTTAGTCTGTACTCCTTCGATACGTCGCGAGCCCCTCGAGGGGAGGCGTAGGTAGGGTACCGTAGCCCGGGGGCGTAGGTGGCCGTCTACGTCGACGCCTCCCGACCTTTGGAGGCTCGAGGTATTTTGGGATTTAGACGTCGCTAGTTCACTCGAGGCACGAGTCGAGACGAGGGTCAAATTTTTTGAAAGAAAACACGCATTTTTTCCGGAGTCTGGGGGGCGGTTACCCCCCTGTCAGCCCCCGAGGGAGGCTCGACCCTGAGCAAGGCAGGGTCGAGGCTACCTTATGCTGCTAAGCAAAATGAAAGACAACGCACGAGATTGTTCATTCATATTTGACATGTTTGTACAAAGCCACAAAATGAACAAGGCCTTGAGGCCCTTAAGGATAGAAGCGACGTAGCTGAGATATGTTCCACGCGTTCGCCAGGATTCTGCCTTGATCGTTGTAGAGCTTGTATGTTCCTGGCTTGAGCACCTTAGCCACGGTGTATGGGCCCTCCCATGGAGGGGTGCTTGTGGCGCCCTCGATTATCCTGCAGCCGTCGAAGCACGAGGTCCCCCACTGCCAGGTCCCTCTTGCGCACATGCTTGTCGTGGTAGCGTCGAAGTGATTGCTGGTAGCGTGCGAAGTTGATGAGCGCCACATCTCGGGCCTCCTCGAGTTGGTCCTTGGCGTTGGCAAGCCTCTCGTCGTTGTTTTGCTCGTTGTAGGCTCGAAGTCGAGGGGAGCCGTACTCGAGGTCCGTAGGCAAGACTGCCTCGGCGCCGTAGGTTAGGAAAAACGGAGTGAACCCGGTGGCTCGACTCGGCGTAGTCCTGAGGCCCCACAGCACCGAGCGGAGCTCTGCGGCCCATCCCTTTCCGAAATTTTTGAGAGTCTTGAACAGCCTCGGCTTCAGCCCATGGAGTATCATGTCGTTGGCGCGCTCGACCTGCCCGTTGCATTGAGGGTATGCGACCGAGGCCCAGGTTACGCGAATGTTGTTGTCATCGCAGAAGTTTGTGAACTTTTTGCCCGTGAATTGGGTGCCATTGTCAGTGATGATGACGTTAGGCACCCCAAACCGGTACATGATGTTGGCGATGAACTCGACAGCCTTCTCGGAGGTGGGGTCGCCTATCGGCTTAGCCTCGATCCACTTGGTGAACTTGTCGATGGCCACAAGCACGTGTGAGTGCCCTCCGCTTGTCTTTTTGAGGGGACCTACAAGGTCAAGCCCCCAAACGGCGAATGGCCAAGTAATTGGGATCATCTGTAGGGCATGTGCGGGTTGGTGCGTCTGCTTGGCGTAGAATTGACACCCATGGCATGCCCGTACCAAGCGCTTGGCGTCTCCAATGGCGGTCGGCCAATAGAAGCCTTGACGGAAGGCATTCCCAACCAGGGTCCTTGGCGCTGCGTGGTGGCCGCAAGCCCCGAGTGCATGTCGTTGAGGAGCTTGCGCCCTTCTTCGAGTGGGATGCAACGCTGAAGGATCCCGATCGGACTTCGTCGGTACAGTTCCCGCTCGTCGCCGTCGATGACGTAGGTCTTGGCCCTTCGAGCAACGCGTCGGGCCTCCGTCTTGTCTTCCGGTAGCACGTCTTGTGTCCGGTAGTCGAGGTAGGCCGTGCGCCAGTCGAGGGGTCGTGGTGAAGAAGAGGCGGGTGCGTCGATCTGCATTGACTCATCGGGTGTCGAGGCATCGCCCTCGGGGCGCGGTGTCGAAGGTCGAGCCCCCGTGTCTGGCTCGAAGGGTGGCGTTGAAGGGCCAGCCCCCGGACCGATTTTGACTGATGGCTCGAAAACGTCCCTCGAGAAGACGTCGGGTGGAACCGTGCCGCGCGTGGACGCTAATTTTGCCAGCTCGTCTGTGGCCTCGTTGTGCTTTCGAGCTACGTGGTTGAGCTCGAGGCCGTAGAACTTGTCTTCTAGCTTGCGCACCTCCCCGCAGTACGCTTCCATCTTGGGATCGATGCAGCTTGAAGCCTTCATAACCTGGTTGATGATGAGCTGCGAGTCTCCTCGGGCATCGAGGCGTCGGACCCCGAGCTCGAGGGCGATGCGCAGTCCATTGACGAGGGCCTCGTACTCGGCGACGTTGTTGGAGGCGGGGAAGTGCAAGCGCAGCAGGTAGCGCATGTGGACCCCGAGGGGTGAGATGAAGAGCAGGCCTGCGCCTGCCCCCGTCTTCATGAGGGATCCGTCGAAGTACATGGTCCAGAGCTCGGCTTGAATCTGCACCGACGGGAGCTGAGTGTCGGTCCATTCAGCAACGAAGTCCGCCAACGCTTGCGACTTGATGGCCTTTCGCGGGGCGTAGGTGATGGTCTCCCCCATTAGTTCGGCGGACCACTTGGCGATGCGCCCCGTGGCCTCCCGATTGTTGATGATCTCACCGAGGGGGAAGGACGACACCACCGTTACGGGATGAGCGAGGAAGTAGTGCTGGAGCTTGCGCCTTGTGACGATGATGCCGTAGAGTAGCTTCTGGATGCGGATACCGGACCTTGGCCTCGGAGAGTACCTCACTGGTGAAGTACACCGGTCGTTGGACCGGCAATGCATGACCCTCCTCGTGCCTCTCGACGGCTACGACCGCGCTGACCACCTGAGTGTTTGCGGCCACATAGAGGAGGAGAGGCTCGGGGGAATCGCCAACCTGGGCTGGTCGCGGCGGCACGAGGATTGGTGCGGAAGTCAGCAACCCCTTCAACTTGGTTAAGGCCTCCTCGGCTTCGACAGTCCACGCAAAGTGTTCCGTCTTCTTCAGCAGGCGGTAGAGGGGTAGCGCTTTTTCCCCTAGCCTCGAGATGAATCTGCTGAGAGCGTCTAGGCAGCCAGCACTTTCTGCACACCCTTGAGGTCTCGAATCGGGCCCATCCTCGTGACTGCTGAAATTTTTTCAGGGTTTGCCTCGATCCCCCGTTGTGAGACAACGTAGCCAAGTAGCATGCCTCGAGGCACACCAAAGACACACTTCTCGGGGTTGAGCTTCACATTCTTGGCCCGGAGGCACTCGAATGTGGTCTCGAGGTCGCTGATGAGGTTCCCGACTTTCTTGGTTTTAACCACGATGTCATCGACGTAGGCCTCGACGGTCCTGCCTATGTGCTTGCCAAAGATGTGCTGCATACATCGTTGATACGTTGCCCCGGCGTTTCGTAGGCCGAAGGGCATCGTAATGTAGCAATACATACCAAATGGCGTGATAAAAGAGGTTGCGAGTTCGTCGGATTTTTTCATCTTAATTTGGTGGTAGCCGGAATACGCATCAAGGAACGAAAGCACTTCGCACCCAGCAGTGGAATCGACAATCTGATCAATTCTAGGTAAAGGAAATGGAACTTTTGGACATGCTTTATTCAGACCAGTGTAGTCTACACACATCCGCATTTTTCCATTCTTTTTCAACTAATACAGGTTAGCTAGCCACTCTGGGTAAATACCTCCTTGATGAACCCGGCCGCCAAAAGCTTGTGCACCTCCTCGCCGATGATCCTGCGCTTCTCCTCGTCGAAGCGGCGCAGGAGTTGCTTCACCGGTCTGAAACCGGCCCAGATTTCCAAGGCGTGCTCGGCGACTTCCCTTGGTATGCCCGGCATGTCCGAGGGACCCCACGCAAACATGTCGATGTTCGCGCGGAGAAAGTCGACGAGCACTGCTTCCTATTTAGGCTCGAGGCTGGCACTGACGGCCAGCGTCTTTGCCATCGTCGAGGTCGGGTCGACGGGTATCCGCTTTGTGTGCTCCGCCGGCTCGAAGTTGCCAGCGTGACGCTTCGCTTCAGGAGCCTCCTCGGTGGCCAGGGCGGCTAGGGCCTCGAGCGAGTCGAGGTGGACGTTGGCCTCCCCACGCTCGACGCACTCCACGTCGCAGTGGTATGCGTGCTCGTAGGAGGTGTCGATGGTGATGACCCCTTTTGGCCCCGACATCTTGAGCTTTAAGTACGTGTAATTGGGAACCGCCATGAACTTGGCGTAGCCTGCCGGCCGATGATGGCATGGTAGGCCCCTTGGAACCCAACCACCTCGAAGGTGAGCGTCTCTCGGCGGAAGTTAGTCCGGCGTGCCAAAGCAAACCGGCAGGTCGATGCGCCCGAGGGGTGGGCCTTCTTCCCCGGTACGACTCCGTGGAACCCCCCGACGCTGGGCCGGAGCTGACCCTCTGAAATCCCTAGGAGGTCGAGTGTCTCGAGGTATATGATGTTGAGGCTCGAGCCCCCATCCATCAACACCTTGGAGAACCGTACGTCGACGATGACGGGGTCGACGACGAGGGGTACGCCCGGGTTTATGACACGGTCCGGGTGGTCGTCACGGTCGAACGTGATCGGCGCATCAGACCAGTCAAGATACCGGGGGGCGTCGTGGCAGAGTGCAAAGACCTCCCGACGCTCCTTCTTTCTTTCTCGAGCCGAGAGCCCGACGGTTGGCCCCCCGTAGATCATGTAGCAGTCGCGCACCGGGGGGAAGTTGCCGTCCGCGTCCCCACCGCCGCGTCGATTGGTATCCTTGCCCTTAGGCGCGTCTTCTCTCTTATCGCCGAGCTTGGAGTAGTAGCCTTTCAGCAGTCGGCAGTCCTTTAACTTGTGATTTACGGGCCCCTGTGATAAGTGCAGGGGTCCTCGAGCATCTGGTCGAAAACAGCCCCGTCAGGGGGGCCTCGGGGCTTCTTAGGCTCGAGGGCGCCTGCGAGCACTTCTTCGTCGTCGTCGTCATTGGCGTCGCGCTTCGCCTTCTGACCTTTGCGTTTGTTCTTCTTCTTTTTGTTGTTGTTATTGTTGTCGTTCTTGGCGTCGTTGCCTTTGTTCGTGACCTCCGGCGCGGCCACCGCCTTGCCTTTGTCCGTGGAACGGCCAAAGAAGGCCCCCACTGCCTCGTCGCCTGAGGCAAAGCTGGTGACACGATCCATCAGGTCCTCGACCGTCCTGGGACGGTAGCGTCCTAGCTCATGGACTAGCTCTTGGCATGTCGTGCCCGCGAGAAATGCTGAGATGACGTCCTCATCAGGCACGTGGGGGAGCTCGAGGCGCTGCTTCGAGAACCATCGAGCAAAATCGCGGAGGGGCTCATTCGCCGCTTGCCTGCAACGCCGTAGATCCTAGGGGTTGCCTGGGCGCACGCACGTCCCCTTGAAATTCCCGTCGAAGACCCTGACTAGGTCGGCCCAGTCGTCGATCCGATCCGGCGGGAGCCCTCGAGCCACCGGCGGGCGGTGTCCGAGAGGTAAAGTGGGAGTTGGCGTATGATCACACGGTCGTCGTTCTTCGCTCCGCCCAGTTGGCAGCCTAGGCGGAAGTCCGAGAGCCAGAGCTTGGGCTCGACCTCCCCGTCATACTTCACGATGTTGGTCGGCGGTCGGAAGCGGTCGGGGAGGGTTGAGCTGCGGATGGCCCGGCTGAAGACTCTGGGGCCCGGGGGCTCGAGGACTTGCCGGTCCTCGTCGCTGTCGTAGCGCCCCCCCTCGATGGGCGCTATAGCCACGCTCCTGGGCCCCCTTGTCCTTGCGCCAGCGGTTGATGTCATTGCGGGCGTCGTGGGAGTCTCGAGGTGGCCGGTTGTCGATGATCCGTTCGCGGACTGGCCTAGCTCGAGAGGCGTCAGGTTGGTGGACGGATGCCTCGCGCTCGTTGCGGGGCGTGTTCGCCGGCTTCCCGAGGCTGCTCCGCGTCGTCGTGACGCCGAGCTCTCGGCTTGCTGCACAGCGGCTGTCTCGAGGAGGTTCTTCATTTCCCCAAGCATGCGCCTGGCGTCAGGGTTGGAGACGGCGGGCAGATCGCGGAGCAGCATCGCCGCCGCCACCACGTTCTGTCCCGCTCGCGGGAAACACACCTCGGGCGTGCTGGCGCCCCGTCCTCGAGGATCTGCCGGTGGACCTCTCGAGCTCGGCCACAAGCGCCGGCACCTCGAGGCTGGGCTGGTTCTTGTGCTAGGGTTTTCTCGAGCTGCAGCAGGCGTTGTCGGTCCTCCTCATCTTAGCGATGCCTCCCGCTGCTGCGCGAGCTGCGCCGCTCGGTCGTCGCTGTGCTGGGATGGTGCAGCCGGTGCCGGGGGTTCGTTCCTCCCGTGAACACGTGACCCGCCTGCCGCAGCCACGTCTCCGGGCCCTTCGAGGTTGAGCGCCGGCCTGCCGTCGTCGCCCTCGTCCTCGGTGTCGCATACGACCCCCTCGAGTCGGAAGCACTCCCTGGTGGGATCCCAGAGGTCGGGGTCGTATTCGTCGGAGTCGGAGCTGGTGATGCCGTGCCGCCTTGGCTCGTGTCGGGGCTGCAGCTCGCGTACCACTCCCGAAGGTGGCTTGACGAGGTGGCCCGACGCTCGTGAGAGGCCGCGGTCGACGCGTGCGGGTGGACAATCTCCAGGTTGGCCATGGCCTGCAGCAGCACGCCCGGGCGTTCCTCCTGCTCCGCCGGTTGTCGGCCCCGACTGCGCTCGTTGAGCTGGCGGGCGTAGGCTGCCGCGGAGCTGTCGAGGCCGAACGGGAACTGCCGGCGTCGAGCGCGGTACACCCCGTGCGGGAGGAGGCTGGGCGGCGTCGACGGTGCACGGCTCGGAGGCCTCTGGCCTGGCTCCTGGTCCGTGCGCGTGATGAACGCGAAGTCGCTGGGCGGGCGCGCCCGGGAAGTCTCCGCCGTGCGCCGCGCAAGCTCCTCCTTGGGAACTCCGCGCCGGCCGCGGGGGAAGTGGGTGTATGCCGCCGGCACCGCCTGTGCCTGGCGACGATGATGACGACGACGCCGCTCACGGGGTGGCGACATGTGATGGTGTGGGCGACGTGCCATGCTCCTCGCACGGGGCGGCGCGACACGCCCTCCACTCGGGCTTTCCGTGGAGAGCAAGGTCAGCTCGTTGCCGTTGTCAGTGGCCAGGAACTCGAGGCTCCCGAACCAGATGACGGCACCGGCAGAGAACGAAAGAATCGAAGCAGCCATCCAGGAAACGGCGAGAAACCGACTCGACACGCGAAGGCCCCTACCTGGCGCGCCAACTGTCGTGTTTCGAAACCGGGGTATGACACCAACGAGTAATATGATCGCGTGCTTCTCTTCCTGGATGGTGATGCAAGAGGGACCAAGGATTTATCCTGGTTCGGGCAAAGAAGGCCCTACGTCCAGCGGGGGGAGGATGTTCTTGTATTACTTGCACCTAAGTGCTTGTACAGGGCGAATACAAGCTCAGTGAGCGTGGACCGAGTCCGGACTCGTGTGTGTGTGGACTTGTGTCTTAACGTGTCTGTTCCCGACCGAAGGAATGAGGGCCTTGGTGTCCCCTTTTATAGAGCAAGGGAGGCCAGGGTTACACAAGGGTATTACAGGTTGTCGGGGTGTATTGTGTCCCTTACGAAGAAGGGTAGGAACCCTGTCTTGTCGAAGACATTGTAGCCGACGTGGGCATTGTTGTTGAAGCGTCCTTGAAGCGTGGCCTCCATCCTGGGCGCGGACGTGGAGGCGCGGCGAGGTGGAAGCCGTACAGCGCCAATCCCGGAACGTACAGGACGCGGCGGGGTCCCTCCGGGTCTTGGGGTACCTGTCCTCCAATAGCATGAAAGTAGTTAGGGCTCGAGGGGCGCGGAGCCGGCCTCGAGGCGGCGCCTACGGGGGGCTTGAGTCCCCGCAGGTATGGGCAAGTCCCGTGAAAATCGATTGAGCGGCAGGCATCTGGGCCTTGAGGCGTGGCTTGGACGTGCCACAGTGTAGGGCGTGGGTTAACGGTGCTTCACTGGCGCCTTTTCGCCCATACTTGTGGTGAAAACGAGACTTGACTCTGCCCCGGACCACTGTGGCACACGTTGTGTTACAGAGGACATGACTGGAGTAGGTGGATGAATTAAATGCGCGGTATGGGGCTGGCATCCGATGTCTGCACCGCTCGAGGGAGGCATAACGCGTCTCGAGGGATAGGCCGTTGTGCCAGAGAGGCTCGAGGTCCCCGCGTGGGGTCTCGAGGTGTGGTGTTCGGCTGTGGGGGGCTCGAAGGGTAGTGGAGCGCTTGCCCGAGGCCTGACGTGGAGGGCTCGGGCGAGACGGAAAACGATCGTGCGCCCGAGGCCTGGCTTGAAGGGCTCGGGCGAGACGGAAAACGATCGTGCGCCCGAGGCCTGGCTTGGAGGGCTCGGGCGAGACGGAAAACAAGCGTGCGCCCGAGGCCTGGCTTGGAGGGCTCGGGCGAGACGGAAAACGAGCGTGCGCCCGAGGCCTGGCTTGGAGGGCTCGGCTCGGTGGGCCAGCGTCGTAGGCCTCGGGGGTCGGCTTTTTAGGGGGTTAGACTAGTTAGGTCTGTTATTAACCGGTGTTCTAGGTTTACCCTATTTGTTTGCGTTGATTGGGGGTACCCCTTTTGCGGACCCCTGACACCATTTTAATTCTACAATATATGACCGGATTAAAGAGGAAATTAATCGGTTATTGCAAGCGGGGTTTATCCAGCCATGCAGATATGCGGAGTGGATCTCTAATATCGTGCCTGTGGAGAAGGACACTGGGAAGATCAGAGTTTGCATTGATTTTAGAGATTTAAATAGAGCCACTCCCAAAGATGAGTATCCTTTGCCTATAGCTAATATGTCAATCAACGACGCTTCAGGACATCAGGTTGTCAGTTTTCTTGACAGCAACGCTGGTTATAATCAGATATTCATGGCCAAGGAGGATATGTCCAAAACGGCCTTTATTAGTCCTGGGTTTGTTGGTCTTTTTGAGTGGGTCGTGATGACATTTGGTTTGAAGAACGCATGCGCTACTTATCAACGTGCTATGAATCCGATCTTTCATGATTTAATTGGGATAATCATGGAAGTGTATATTGATGACATTGTGATCAAATCGGCTGCTCATGTATCTCATTTAGCTGATTTGCGTTTAGCGTTTGAGAGAATGTGCCGCTATGGTTTGAAGATGAACCCACTAAAATGTGCTTTTGGTGTATCAACTGGGAAGTTCTTGGGGTTTATCATTCATGACAAAGGCATAGAGATTGACCCTAAAATGATAGAAAAGATCAAGAAAGTTCAAGCGCCTATATGCAAAAAGGACTTGCAGAAGTTCTTGGGAAAAGTGAACTACTAAAGGAGATTTATTGCAAACTTGTCCGGGAAAATTATTCGTTTTACCCCTATACTAAAATTGAAGGATGAATCTGAGTTCACTTGGGGGCAGAGCAACAAGAAGCATTTGAGAAGATAAATGAATATTTGTCATCTCCACCAGTTCTTCGAGCGCCTAAGAGAGGAATCCCTTTCAGATTATATATCGCCGTCGAAGAGAAGGTCATTGGAGCTGTCTTGACACAAGAAGATGGCGGTAAAGAATATGTAATTGCTTATATTGGTCGCCATCTTCTTGATCCCGAGACCAGGCCGATGTAATTAGGCACATGTTATATCGGCCAATCCTTAGGGGAAGGATTGGTAAATGGGCGTATGCGTTGATTGAGTTTGACTTGACTTATGAACCATTAAAAACATTAAAGGGTCAAGTTCTTGCTGATTTCATTGTTGAGCATAGCATTAGTTTAGAAGATGAGATCAGTTATTTTACTTTTTCTCCATGGAAACTTTATTTTGATGGATCGGCTTGTAAGGAGGGCCAAGGTGTTGGCATGGTCATTATTTCTCCTAATGGTGCTGAATTTGAAATGCTAAGCCGGTTAGATTATCTTTGCACTAATAATCAAGCCGAATATGAAGCTCTATTATTCGGTTTAGAAATATTATGTTCCATGGAGGTTAAACATGTTGAGGCTTATGGCGATTCCTTGCTAGTAGTGCAACAGGTTGCTGGTGAGTTTCAATGCCTGAAAGGGTCGTTAAATGTTTATCTTGATATGTGCCTTGATATCATTACTCACTTTACCGAATTCCAGATTCGGCACATACCAAGGCATGAAAATCATAAAGCCAACATGTTAGCTCAGCAAGCATCTGGCTATAGCATCAGCAGGCGTAATTTTCACATAAAGCCGATGCGTCAGCATGCAAAGGTGTTGTCGGTTCGTATGGCCGACCAGACTTTTTCCAAACCAGTTCGGCCAGTTTACTCCAAAGATTAGCATACTTGGGTGGACACTTTGGCCGACCGGGTTGTTCATAAATCAGGTCAGTTAATTCGTCTGATTGATCTGGTCGATCTTGGAAGGATTAATTCAGTTGATTTGTCTGAAAAAACTCTAAAGCGATACAAGTCAAATTCTAATAAAAGTGAAACCGGTTTAGAAGATTGGAGGACTCTCTTGCTAAAATATCTCAATGATCCGAGTACCAAGGTCGATCCAAGTGTTCGGCGGAGTGCGTTTAAATATGTACTGCACAATGATGAGCTTTACCGAAGAACTGTCGAAGACTTGTTGCTTAAGTGTTTGGGATCTGATCAAGCGAAGGTGGCTATGGGAGAAGTTCATGAAGGTATTTGTGGTACACATCAATCAGCCCCAAAGATGAAATGGCTATTACGCAGAGCTGGGTTTTATTGGCCCACGATGATGGCTGATTGTTTTCGGTACTACAAAGGATGTGAAGAATGTCAACGGTTTGGAAATATTTAACTTGCACCTGCTGCTATGCTTCATCCTATTATCAAACCATGGCCTTTTCGTGGTTGGGGGCTAGACTTCATTGGCCAAATTCATCCCCCATCTTCAAAGGGACATCGTTTTGTTCTGGTTGCTACAGATTACTTCACTAAGTGGACTGAAGCGGTACCTTTGAAGAATATGACACACAAGGAGGTGATTGAGTTTATTACTGAATATATTATACATAGATTCGGCGTACCTCAAACGTTAACTACAAATCAAGGAACGTCTTTTATTTCCAAAGAGGTACGAGATTTTGCCGAATTATACAAGATAAAGATGCTCAATTCATCTCCATACTATGCTCAAGCTAATGGTCAAGCTGAGTCTAGTAACAAGACTTTGATCAAGTTTATCAAAAAGAAGATTGAGGACAACCCAAGGAAGTGGCATGAGGTTTTGTCTAGGCGTTGTGAGCTCATCGTATATCAAGACATAGTGCTACAAAAGTTACTCCTTTCGAGCTGGTATATGGGCAAGAGGCAGTGTTGCCTGTCGAGGTGAATCTGGATGCATATAGACTGGCTAAACAGAATAATTTATCTGTTATTATGTATCATGATGCCATGATGGACAACATTGATAAAGTGACCGACAAGAGATTAAGGGCTCTTAAGGAGATGGAGAAAGATAAAGCCCGAGTTGCCAGAGCTTACAACAAGAAGGTGAAAAGCAGATCGTTCCAAGTGAGGGAATTAGTCTGGAAGACTATATTACCACTTGGATCGAGAAGCAATAAGTTTGGCAAGTGGTCGCCGAGTTGGGAAGGTCCTTATAAAGTGATCAAAGTAATATTCGGGAATGCATATAAGCTAGAGACGTTGCAAGGTGAAAGTCTCCCAAGAGTAATAAACGGGAGGTATTTGAAAAAGTACTTTCCAAGTGTTTGACAAGAAGCCTGAGTGCCTTCCAAGCAACGGCCAATACATGTATCGCCATTAGAACAAAAATGATCAAAAACATTTATTCTGGGTTACTGAATGACCGATGAGTTGGACATCGTTGTTATTCGGTTTGTTTTTAGGTACTACTGAAGATCACCTAAAAATAGGAGGGCATATGTTGACACTCAAAAGTGTCATAGGTAAATATTGAGATTAGAAGACGTATTCGGCTCATAATATTTTGAGGTTGAATTGATCTTTAAATTGAGATGAACCTGATCATTTGAGGTATTCCGACCAGTTGTGCTATTTCCGACCAGGTAATGCTGGTCGGAAGTCTTAAGATGGTGATGAGCGCCGAATCGGATGTCGATTCAAAGATCCTTCTTTGAAAGGATAATCTATTGATTGGTATAATCGGTTTGGGCTGATATTTATAAAGTCCATTTAGCCGGTTTAGTCTATTCAAAGATCAGCGAGATCGGGTTTACCTTGTCTAGTCCGGATTGGATTCATGGATTCCATATTTTGATGTTTGGGCTGATATTTATAAAGTCCATTTAGCCGGTTTAGTCTATTCAAAGATCAGCGAGATCGGGTTTACCTTGTCTAGTCCGGATTGGATTCGTGGATTCCATAATTTGATGGAGTTCGAATAGGAAACTTGGAGATCGTATCTGGAGGTGTTTCCTATTGGGATAAGACCAGCCCCCTCTATATATATGGGAGGATCATGGCCGATTGGGGCATCCAACCCTAATCGATCAAAATCAATCTACTATTCCTTTTACCCTTTTCCTCTCTCTATTTTGTTGTTCGGTGTGTCTCCCGACGAGGCTCGACGGCGTTCTAGGCGGCCTTGCTGGTTCTAGGGCAACTTCTACGTGCTTCTCCCCAACGGGTCTTCCCGGGAGGAGTTCTAAAGTTATCAACACAGAGGTCTAAAACCCTAAATCGGCTTAAACCGGTCTCTAGATCGGTTTTCGTCGGCTTAGTCAGGGCCCCTGCTGTCTCAGGTTGATCTGCATCCTCTTCGGGCGTTCTAGCCCTGCTGGTGTGTGATTCGGATCACCTCCGACGTCAACACAATGCCTATGTGACAATCTATTTAATGCAAATGAAACTCAAATGAAACTTTGATTGAGATTGGCCTAAGAGAATAAGGAGAATCAACAAATCCTTCCTCAAAACAAGGATCAGGGAGACGGATCTGAGAGGAGAGAATGACTTTTGTTTTTGTCTAAACACCTCTCTCTCTCTCTCTTCGGATGACATAGAATTTTATCATAATTATTGACATGCAAGTGGGTTCCACGCTTGTATGTGCATTGCGCATGTCCTAGTTGCTTAAGAAATTTCATGTTTTTTTATGGAACCGCTAAAAATATAATCTAAAGCTTTATTTCACTACGGAGTACATAGCTTTATATAGCATAGCTTATGGAGGCGGCTCCTGCTAAATAGTTTAGCCCTCTATATTTAAAACCTTGGTGGAACAATCATCGCCATTTTTATCCAAAACTGTTGGAAGCACGTCATTTTTTTTCTCATCTAAATTTGAAAACCACGGCCATGTCAGCCCCAAACTGCTTTGAGTCGGTCAGTCTATTTTCATCATCTATACTGTCTGGTCATCAAGATTCTCTTCTCTATACTCATTTCTCCCGCATCCATCCATCCTCTATATCATCCTCTATCCACTGTGGGTCCACTTATCACTTTATTTAAATATATTCATGAGAGATCTAGTTTTGAAGAATTAATTGCAACGAATTCAATGATGTAATCGGAATTTAATTTAGGTTTTCGGTTTCTGAAATATAACATTTTTTGTATAGTTAAAATACTAGCAGCAGCACACGGACCACACATGCATTCTTTCTCACCCATTCGAGCGCAGAAAAGCAACAGAAGCAGGTCCCATGCCTGCTTTACCGTGCCTCCGCCATCCCTTCATAGATAACGGATGCGCTGCTATAGAGTGAGTTTTCGAGTACCACGGTGCAGAGTTGTTCACACGCTAAAAGCTGAGTTGTCACGGTAGCGGATCAATTTAGCGTGGCAGTGCGGATAGTCTCAGGTGCCAAAATTAAACGGAATGTAAAGCTAAGATAACCAAAACAGTATTGAAAATTGATGTTAGAATTAGACAAATTGGAGAGCTAAGGTGCAAAAATATGGAGTTCTTTTAAGTTATGGTAAAAATCACATCACATCATGCACACAATAATATTACTTAGAAAGGACACTTACTGACAGAACAAAGAAATATCAGTATATGTTAAGCAGTTCTTTACACTAATGTTTTCCTTTTCATCACCATTCACTTCGGATCGACAATCTGATTAGTAACGGGATTCCATATTATTTTCACATGTTTTTTTGATTGCCCACGTTGTAGATCGCACTAGACAAAATGGGAGAAAACGCACTGGTAGCCTACATTTTGCATCATTTGTTCAATTTATGTTACCAGAGCTTTTGTCACCGTGGGGAACTCCCCCACGGTTCTTGCGTCAAAAAATTTGTGTTACCAGAGCAACTTCAGCTCTCTTAGCAGGGAGAAGTAATGCAGTACAAGGGAACCAAGCAGACAAATTTACATTAGCAGCCCGTGTCCTGGGGGGCGGTGTATTATTCTGCCAAGGCCGAAAACCAAAATATTCATCAGCACTTCAAAGTTACTCCGTAGCACAGAAATGGTATCCTGGTCGAGTAAAATTAGAACCAGAAGTAATGGTTGGCTGAAGCTTTACCTTGAGGAACCAGCTCTCGTGTGTTAGTATGGTTTCTCTTCAGAACCCAGCACTGGGATTGGCAGATCCCGCCACCACAACTCCCATTCCGCTTCCCTGTGCACCTGTCTGCCCTCTTAGCTTCCCTTCTGCAGAAGTTTCCCATTTGCCATCTTTGTCCATCTCTTGCACAAGCTCATTGATCTTCCGAAACTGGTACGGCCACCTTGAGTTGTACAGAAACTGGCGAAGGTCGAACCTATTGTCCTCTGGTGAATAGCTCTGCAAAAGCGGCAACGCAGGGTTAGAACAGCAAGCAGGCAGGTGTTATGAAACATAGTAGATCGGTACCTCAGCATGATAAGATGGTGTCAAAACAGTCATCTTATGCCGATTTATGGCATAGTATTTGAAGAAGTGCTTCACTTTGTCTGCCACTTCAGACGGAGATAATCTTCCACACCAGCTGTGGCACAGGTTCTGCAGCAATTTGTATTAGGATAGTTAGGGCCCCACTCCGTTCAAACATATTTGCAAAAGTAAACTATATGTTGAAGGTTTACTTTAAGATGATTGCAGAATATATAGCTTCCTATACACATCTTTTTAGGTTTTATCGAAGCAGAATGCAACAATTAATGTCTCAATTTCCAAGTCTGTAATTTAGGGTCCCCTCCAAATAAACAAATTGCATTTTAAGTTTCCCTACATGTGACTCATCCTTAGTAACTTCTTTGAATCTGGTAAAGTAATGTTGATTAGCCCTCTTTTGCATGATAGAACAAGCTACAAACTCATACACAACAACAAAATTATGATAACTTTAGCAAGTACAGTGTTATTGTCATTGTATCAGTTAACTGTTAAAGTTCTTTAGGAATTTTCATGTTAGACACTATATAGCATGCCGGAAAAGTTCAATATTCATATTCCCATGTGAATAGAACTGTTGCTATGAGATTCCTGCAACGTTCATACTGACTCCTATGTTAACTAAAATTGCACAACCCTTACTTTTTGTGCTTCAAAAACAGTTTTCAATCATTTAGTCCTACACATGACTGGAGAGAGGTGAAGCAATTGGTCATGAAAAATATAAAATATTAGGGCAAAATCACAGAAAAGAAGGAATTTTCACAACATAAAAGTCCCTACAAAAATACTTTAGAAGGAAACTGCTAACCACGGCAGGCTCAGTTGTTATAAAAGGACAAATTTAAAACTTAGCTTAAATAATAACAAAGAAAAAAATGATATCCCTCATAATACAAATCTAGGTCAATATGCTGATAAAGCTAGACAGACAGCACATAAAATTTTTAATTGTGCTGCAAATGGAAAATGCAATTTTGACAGAATGCTGAGGAATAAAATAATCAAGGCTTTGTTTGGGACAAATGAATTTTCTCTGATTCTTGTGGAAATCAAAGGGTTCCTTGTGCAATCCCTGTGTTCTGAACAAGCCCTTAAATAGTAAAATACATACCTGAAACATTGAAACAGGACCACATCGGAAAATTTTCCTTAACCTTCCATATATAGACAACTCCTCATATGTCATTCCCATGTCTACTTCATCCAGCTAATGAAATATAAATATGGTCAAATGACAAGAGTCAAGATGGACAAAAGGAAAAAAGTCAAGTTGACATGATATAAACTTTCTTGACAGCTGGTTAAGAAATAACAAATGAACTTAACAACAGTGTAGGGGAAAAAATATGAGGATGAGACTGGATGATACTAAACTGAACCTAGTCTAACAGATATTGAAGAATACAAACAAAAAAAACAAGACCATGATCAAAATAACAGCAACTCCCTAAAGCAATGAAGATTAATCAGAACAGCTAGGATGTTTTTTCCCCTTAAATACGCAGGAGGACTGCATATCATTGCATTAAGAAGGAACAGCTAGGATGTTGAATGCGTACAACTGATCCTCAAGGCCAACATTTCCCAAATCAAGCAAAGGTGCTTTGAAAATTAATTCAGTCCATGGATCCCCTTTAAGCTCTTATGCATAATGTCAGGTTCAATTGTCAACAGTGCGATATCAGTTGCCTCCATGTCTACATGATGCTTCATTCTGTTCAACCTTAGCCCTCTCTGGTTCATCTTAATAACATCTGAACTTAAATTTTATACCATTATGTGTGAATGAGCATACATGAGCCCTACCATGGTACAAGCCTCGACTAAAAGTTCAAAGTTTTCACAGTTTTGCACTACAGATTTATGCAGATATATCAAACATGACTTTTAATGATTTCTATCTAAAAGATGGAGATCAAGTTTATACCTGATTATAGTTTGCCCGTATTGGCTCAAGCTCTGCAGTAGGTGGTGCAGCTTCAACCTCGGCCAAGGAAGAATACTTAAGATGAATTGCTGCCCATCGTAAAAAAGCCCTCAGGTCTTGCTTACTTACACTTCCAATGGGGTTTATATCAGCTGAACTGCAGTCATACTTTGTAAAGCAAGAACAGTCTTATTACCATTTCCACACATCAGCAAACAATACATTGCAGTAACAGCAAACACAAAACAAAAATGTCATACCCATTGGGCATCTATGGAGCAATCTAAAAACAGACCTAAGTTGGGCAATGTGTTACCTTCGTCAAATAACCACGTAACCCTTCATCGACGTTCGAGCTTCCAAGAACAAGATAGAACCCAGATTTGTTGTGGACCCATGGCATTAGAGAAGCCATCATAAAGGCTAACACCATCCTGATTCGGGCTTGAATATTTTGCAATCCCAGATTTTCGGTATTTGAGCCCCCATCAACCTGAAGCATACAAGAAATGTTTTTGGGTAGTAAAATAGACTTCCTCCCTTAAATTGAAAATCATTCTTCTTAATGAAATGGTACGCAGCTCTCCTGCGTTGTTTGAGGTAAAAAAAATGAAACTCGTATGCACCATTTGGTCTGATATTTTCAATGCTGAAGGGTATCCAGATGCCAATTGGCTGGCTACCATCAATATTTTAATCTATTACCATTGCTAATGAGAACTTTTGGCCACAGCAATATCATTGAAACCCTTTGTACTCACAATACCAATCTATATTTTAAAACCTGTAGATCTAGGACTTGAAACTTATAAGGATGGCCTTACATACAAGGTGCTAAGGTATGTAGAGTATAAAAGCGTGATGTCCCTTAGATGTAGGGGCGACAGTCCCCCACCCCCCTTTCATTGATTCCTTGTGTATTGTGGTCAGGGCTAGTAGTTTCTCCCAGAAGCCCAAAATGCCAGTGAGACAAGAGAACCTAACCCAAAAGAGATAAGCCTGACAGTGACCAAAGCCACCTAAGCATAACTACCCATTCCCCAGGCCGCATTTCACAATTGTTGCAAAAGAAAAAATAGTTTGCCTGCACATGAATCTGAGCTAGCTTGGCTAGTCATGTATACTCAGACCACCCATGTTCAAGTCCTCGTCAACACTGCTTATTTTCTTCTTAATGAAATGCCACCTACCCACCTAGTTCCTCCTAGGTTGGTCTAGTTTTTTTTTTTATGTTTCTGCACTGCAGTAATTTAGTAAATTGAAGTCATGTTGAAGAAATACCTTGTAGCGTGGTCGCTTCCCGGTCAATGTTTCAAACAAGGAAAGAAAAGCAGATACTATACTATCAATGGGTACATTTAGGTGGAATGAACCAATCTCCTCAGCTAGCCTTTTGGCACGTGATCTGGTATCTTCAGAACTGTCCAGAACATGGCAATGTAAATAGAGCAAACTAACAATCTACAACTTCAGCAAACAAAATTTCTACAATCACAGATAACCTAGAATACAAATTAAACAACAATGAATGAAAAGCAGATATCTCCTATTTAATACTTTGGATTGATTTACATTGAAATCATCACATGTTTACCATTTAAAAAGTCACAAGTTACAATGCTGTAGAAATTGGAAATTGAAACACTTCCATCGCATCAAGGAAAAAAATTCAAACTTCAACTACAGCCATGCATGTGCCAAATACAACGTTTTTAATGAAAAACTGTTTGGAGGTTCCCCAATCCCCACAGCACAAGCTGTTTTAAATCAAACTAAAGAAGAAAACATGTGTACAGAGTTTAAGGAAATAAATCAAAAGGGAGTAAAGATTATCTAGCCATGATCCATCCTGTACAGTAACTTCCATCCTTGAAGTTCCTTTTCCACACTAAGAAACTGGGGATTTTGTGTTGCCAAAGTACCCATGCAGCTATATGGAGAATTGGCCTAATGTGAGGGTAGTTGGAGCGGGAGTAGGGATGGGTTATCCAGTCTGGATGCTTGGTGACAGTTGGTGTTGGATGCATTTTTTTTCTTGAACATGCAAGAGAACTGCATGTCATTGCATTAAGAAAGAAATATGGTACAAAGTCACAGGAATAGGAATTAAAGAAAACTCCATGCCCTCCCCACACCATGCACAGAAAAACTAAAAAGGTCACATGCAAAGTCTGTAACCCAACTCACACTACACAGACTAGACGCCCCTGGAGCAAGCGACTTTGGGAGCAGCTCAAGTCTGAATGCTCGCGTAGTGGTTCTGGTGTATTGGATGCCTGGTCTTCGACTTTGGTGTTGATTCATAGATTCTAGTTCCAAATTTATAAAAAGACCCTTTCCCTCATACCAAATACCATACTCTTCATAGAAATTTATAATATTGTTTGACCGTGTTAACAGTAGCTCAAGTATTATTCAGTAAGCTGCGAATATACAAGAGGCATATGTGCATACATATGCAAAGAAATCCCTCCACAGTGAATGAATTACAAACAAGTACATATACATCTAACAAAGAGCATATACAATAGCAATAAGCATTATCAACATAGCCACTTACACAATAATAATTCAATGCATTGGGCCTGATTGCCATCGCACCCCAACCTTCGATCAGCAGATTCTCAAGCTAGTGGTGCCACCCAAGGATATGAAGGGACTTAACTCACTCATTATTCTTGTGGCTTGGGAAATTTGGAAGCGCAGCAACTGTTGTATCCTCACTCTTCAATTGTGCAAATCCAAATGGTGGTGCTGCAAGCAGTCACTAATGAGTGTATCCTTTGGTGTTCTGGTGGAACAAAACGTTTCTAGGAGATGCTTCCCAGGTCGTCTCAAATAGGCTAGCTCTCCAGGCTTGTAGTTGTTTGGTTGCCAGCTGCTCCAATTGGCTTGCTGCTTCTGTTTTCTCCTTAAGTTGTGTTAGGAGTGTATCTTGTGACTATGTCTTAGGTGTGTGTTTTTAGGGTTTCTCTACTTCCCTTTGTACTCTCTTCTTTCTTAATGAAATGATACACAATTCTCTTGTATTTGAGAAAATGGAAATGGGGAAGGCAGTAGGCACACATTAAAATAAGGTCACTACAAAGAAAACTCACCTATTTTCAGTTCCCATGTAAACAGTGTAAAACAAACGTTTAGCCAATTCCCTGCTATCTGTGGGGATCTCCCCATCTTTATACTGCCCAATCCGAAGAGCATCTGTCTTAACTTGTTCATCTCCTTTCTCTATATCTGCAGGTTGTTGACATGATCATTAATTCTTTTGACAAAATTTGATCAATTAATCAAGAGGAAATAGACCACCAGGAAACTTTGTCCAGTGAGATATTTGACGAGGAAGAATTCAAATGTGGGCAATTCACAGACTTAGGTCATATCAGCTCAAGTCCAGAAAGATTGTGGTGATTCCAGATTGCCAGGCTCCAAGGATGATAATGGAGTTTCGACCTTTCTGGACTTGACCATCCACTCTTTCATTTGTTTTGGCCCACCAAATGCCAACTAGGGATGTGAACAGAGACACTTAATTCAAAAAGGAAAAATTAAAAGGTTATGACAATGCACTGAGCCATATACATGTCAGCTCAAAGTAATGCCTCAGTATCGTTCCATTTGACCATCATGTACAGTTTCCATGATATTTTATATGTGTTAATTTTGATATTACAATAATTACTTTGCTCTAATTTATTCCCCATGCCATGACATGGACCATAGTCTTATTTCAATGGAATAAAACAACACTTCATCTGATAATTCACAGTCATGTGGCTTTCTCAACCCTAAATGTTAACATATGCATCTGTTAACAAGTATAGCCAGGTGGCTTTCTCATCCCTAAATGTCAACATATGCATCTGTTAACACTCCTGCAAACTATGTTACGAAGACAATTCAGAGAACCTTCTACTAAAACGTTTTTCTTATCCCTAAATAGTAACTTATGCATCTGTTAACACTCCTGCAAACTATGTTTCGAAGAAAATTCAGCTAAAAGGTGAAAGAAGGAAGACAGAAATTAGATCTGACCTTTTATGACAAGTTGGCACATGCACCCGACAATTGCCGCAACAGATGAACTATCCGCACCACCAGAAAGTGGAAGCAAAAATCCTGATGCTTGACTCCTCCTCAAATAATCCCATAGCCAACAACTAGGTCCAAATGCAATCTCTTCTTCAGGACAGTGATACATAATCTGTGACCAAAGATGGACGTGATAGAAAAGGTTACTCCAAATACCCATTTGCACACTTTTCATGATGATAAACCAGTCTATTGTAGGGCTCAAGAGATAGACAAGAGAGAAAGCATTTGCCTATGAATACTTAGTAAAACAACAATCAGGGTAACAATGATTTTATGCAATGTTTTCTCAGTATAAAGCAGATGTTCTAATAGATTGCCAACAGTAGTTACGACATTAGCAGGAAGAAATTTTACAAAATAAACCCAGGATGCTAGAAAATTTATACATAGGATTATAAACTTCCAAAGCCCAAGCATAGTTAATCATTAAGGACATCAATAAACGCTCCAAGAATTGCCCCATACCTTGGTCTAATTTAAGATTAACCAGTTGGGCTCTGCTGTGAAATTCTTCTAAAAGCACATTGGCTCATATTGTATATATGATTATGAGATGAGCTAACAGGCATTACCTATCAAAGCTAAATCATCATACAATGGTGACTGGTTTACGTTGTTGAGGCATCATACTAAATGCTCTAACTGGAAGAAAGCTTGAGTTGCTTTCAGATATGGTAACAAAAACCCACCTACTAAAGCATTACAGAATAACATTGAAATATTGGACCAACTAACCGCAACTGGAGGAGTCGGAACCATTCCACTCTGAAATGATTGGCAAAGCTTATATGGTACCTTCACAAAAGGTACATTTTTTCTGTGGCTTGCTTGCTCTCTGAAACTAGAAACAGATGCTCGATAGCTCGATACCTGATTGCAGAAATTAATGATTAGCTGTGCCAGAATAAGACTCATATTTGCATTAAAACTACAGCTAGATAGCTCATAATTTATAGTAAAGTGGAACAAATGTGGACTTTGGAGAACTGCATATAGTAAAGCAGAATACACCCATGATTGCACAATTCATAGCTCACAAACTTAAAGTTTAAGAAATATAGTAAAAACGGAATAAATATGGACTTTGGAGAACTGCAAACAGGAAAACGCTCAATAAGAAGTTTCTATAGGATGCAAAGAATAAGTAAAAGCAAAGAATGGATATAACATACCTAACAGCTAAACAAACTATTATACCCATAATAATGTGATAATTTCTTAACAAATATTCTTTCTATGCAAACAGGGAAAGGTGTTTTAGATGGTAGATATAGAAAATTCGAGTAGTTGATTGTATTGTTTTTGCCACAGCCCACCTTACCAATTTTTGGTAGGGTCCAGAGAATTTCGTATTTGCTTGGATAGTTGCAATTTTTTTGAATGCTCATGACCCTAGGTCACATCATATGAATTTTATTGTCAATCCTGAGCTCCTGGCAATCTCATGGGCACTATGACAGCATTTTGGCTAGAAACAATTTTTTCAAGGTTGGTTGAGCAACAAACTGAAGAACAATTTTCAGGTAACTAAAAATAAAACAAAAAAGAATAGAAAACACTCACAGAATTACACAAATACAAAAAATACCTAAAGGATTAGAACTTACAGCATCAAGATCTACCAGAGCATCCAGAACTTCCACATCCTTCAACGAGAATTGAGATCCCTGAGCTACCAAATCACCGTTTACCGCAATGCAGCAGCAACCATCTAGTGGGAACATTTTAAAAAACAGAAAAATTTCTCTGAATAAGTATGATCAACATAGAACACAATTGCAGAATTAAGAAAGAAATGGCCGAGTCAGGAACATCATTCAGAAACCTTAAAGTGTAAAATATCATGCATAGTTAATACATCTTCTGTAAACAGCACTCTCAGAAGACACTTCAGTTCATAAAATAACAATTAAATTCTGTCCCCAGTAAAATATCGTCATGGATTCATGGATAAGCACATGCTACCCAGCCATCAGCAATTATGAGGTATAGCCACAAGAGTTATTTGTGAGAATATTTTTTTTTTAAGAATTCCATTCATAACATCACATCCCCTCTGATGGACTACCCAAAACCACTAGGTGCAAACTGATATGCCATGTATCCTACATACAGTTTCAGTACTGCAACCTCCAGCGATAAAGGAGAGGACAAAGCATTTTGCTCTTCAGTTTTGTTTGCATAGTGGATAATATAATATCATGTGGATGTGATAAACAGACATTCAAGTCAGGTATAAAAAATAAATCATGAATGTTGTGTTGGAGATCAAAAAAAAAATGGTTGACAACTGAAGATGAGAAAAGAAAATCATATAACAAAACAAATCTACAAGAGCACAAACAACGCAATTTTGAGATACCATAATAAAGGCGACCACCATCGCATCCCTGTTGATTAGCATACATGTAAACCCCGCCACATGTTTGAGTTGCGTTCCTTATGCAATCAATCCGAAGATTGAGCTTCCTTAACTGATGGTGGCTTCCACTTGCATTCATGAAAACCTCAACACCATTCAATGCTAAGTCAATCCGAGGAGCGTTTGCTGTAAAGAGCTCTTCACAGGTTTCAGCAGCCAAAGACCTGGACAAAAGGATTTTTTTTTTAAAAAAAAAAGATCAAATGGTAACTAATGCTTAAGTAGTGCTTTATCATCAATAATATACATAACAAAGAGTATATAAATTCAGTAGTTTATGAATAATATAGACTAAACCTTCATGATAAACTGCAGAACATTTCAAACTAAGAAAGTGGTATGTCTTATTTCAATCCAATATCCAATTCAGATTGAAAAAGTTTCAATTGAACTCTTTGATACCATGTAGTCCTACATGATACATTCACGTTTTAATCCATGGCAACAAACCAATGGTTTTCTCTAAAATGTTCACTAGAAAAGCAGGAAGCTAAAATTACAACCACAGGAATAAATTCAAGTAGCATTCATACTTACACATCTAGAAACCGCATGTATCCATAACCAAAAGGCACAGTATCCTGAGATATAGCCTCTGAGATTTCAATGGGAAGCTGAAAGTCAACAATCTCATCTTTAAATGTCCAAGCAGAAAACCAACGGAATTCCCGATAATTTCCATCATTTGCAAGGGACATTTTTGGTCGGATCATGATTATCTTGCGATTTAGGCAGAAGACCTGGCAATTATACCGCACGCTATTGAAAATAACTGGCATTCCTATGCTGCATAAGATGCTGTCCGTACAGTCCCCAGTTAAAATGTCCTTTAGGCACTCCCATCTGCAGATTGATACACGGAATAAGAATAACTAACAGCAGCTGCATACCATACATATAGACAGATAATAAAACACAACACATGAATAATATAGTGTCTTCCATATAAGGAGTGCATACTCAGCAGTTGTATCAAGTTAAATGGAATGGCTTAAAGTCCCTGAATGTAGAAAAATACAAATTAAATGACATGAATGATTTGGTTGACCTGCCATACATTTAGTTTTTACTTATCAGTTTATTTACATGTTCTTTGCATTGGGGACAGAGACAGTTTCCGTAGAAAAAGACTAAACTTTAATTAGTGCAACTTCTAGACAACATAGCTAATTCAACCAAGGTTGAGTAAAGAAGTAACCCATTCCGCCCGAAGTGAACTGGTCCCACCAGAGTGAAGTAAAAGAAACCGATTCTACCAGAGTGCAGTGGAAGTAGCTGATCCTATCCTACCAGAGTATAATGATCTAGCAGAATCTCCAAATTGTGAAAAGGATTGAGGCTCCACCACACGAGAACGTAGCCACTGTAATGTAGTGCGGGATACTTAATCTCCAGCAACAGCAACACGGTAATCTACCGAATTTCATACGAGTCATGGGAGTCGGGCTGGACCGGCCGAGACTAGAGATAGAAGGTACTAGGCGCTGCTGACGTACGCGTGGGCGGTGGTGTCCTGCTCGAGGAAGTGGTCCTCGCAGCCGTAGCCGGTGAGCTCGAGCTCGGGGCCGACGCGGATGGCGGCGCCGGCAGCCTTGGCGCGCGCGATGGACTCCTTGACGTTGCGGAGGTTGGTGTCGAAGTCCATGGCCCACTGGTTGAGGTTGCACGTGGCAACCCGCAGTAGCCTCATCTCGCCCGCCGCCCAGATCAGGGGCCAATCCCGTCCTCTTCCTCCTCCTCCCGAATCGAGACCGCCGCCCTGAGATGAGAGGCTCGTTTGCTTCGGCCTTCGGCGCGCGCGAGAATGGAGAGGATTGAAGGCGGCGGCGGAAGAAAGAAAGAATATTTGGTTTCGGCTTTTCGTGGCAGGCCGGTGTGGGGAGTGGCCTGTAGCCTGTGGGGGATCGAATCATCTATTATTTATATTTATTTATTTTATTATATATACAACTAAAACATTCACAGAGCAATCGTTCACCCGGCAGACCAAACACCCCACCCGATTGTTCACCCGGCAATCTAACGCGCACGGTTAAAGGTCACACACGATCTGTCCTCCCGCACAGTCTGCCCCAATCCCACGACCCTCAACCGTGATCTCCTCCCGCAATTCCGTATGCCGACGCGTAGAAGTCAATCTCCACCTCAATCATGCCGCCTGGCCGCCTCCGCGCCGGCTCTGCTCGCCCTTGCCCATCGGTCACTCTTGCCCCCATGGTGCCCTAGCTGGCAGGAGCAGCCGCTGCCGCCCTCTCCCATGCCACGACCGCGCCGGCTCCGCTCCACTGTTGCCCATGGCTCCGGCCGCGCACGCCCCACTGCGAGTCCAAGCATCAAGGCATGGAGCAGATAGGCAGGATCCGCGCATGATGCCGTCAGGGATCCACTGGTTACCGCACCCAACCGGCCCCCCAGGACTAGGTGAACCCCTCCCTCACTCTTCTCTCCTTGTCGTCCCTCTCCTTCCCTGTTTATCACTCTACCAGATTTGCAGCATCCTCCATGATGCAGCAAGTCAAACCAAGGTGAAGGAAGGAAGTCAGATGATTCTGCAGTTGTTGCACTGTGTTCTTCCAACTTGGTTGAATTTTAATTTGTTGCGACTGGAATATGAATGGTGTATATGCAGTGTAGGAGGACAAAATGCCGCAAGGGAAGATCATCACGTCTATACTTAGAAGTTTTGATCGTCTGCATGGTGCATCCTACTTTCAGTCATTTTGCTGTTTGTAGTGTTCTCCACGTTCTTTGTACACGGGTAAGTATACAACGACATGGTTGTTGAAACTTTGACTGGTGTTAGGAAAATGTTTAAGTTTGCTGAATTTTCAATTTTTAATTGATCGCATACTATTTGTATTATGTCATGGAATTGAAATTTTGGGTAAGCCTACACTTCACGGAATCAATATACAATTATAATTAGAGAAGAACAGTTTGGCAAACATAACCTGGAGCTGCTCTAGGACTTGGAATCATAAGCAGTCAGGGGTCAAGGGCAGTTGGGTTCATACGAGTAGTACCTTAGATGGATGACATGGTTATGGTCATCAATGCGCAAATATGGAAAAAGGGCGAAGAATGATAATGCTAAAAATTATCATTATCATATACAGTGGAGCTCTCTTTAGCTCCAGAAGTAGAAATACATGTATAACTTTCAGTGCAAGGATCATAGGTTCTGGACAAGTGATCAGTTTCTCAAGTTTTTTAGGAGGGGTATGTATGTGTGTGTCCAGATCTATGTACAACTACTTCTCCTATCAATGAAATGAAACGTAGCTCTCCTATCATAGGCTCCAGAAGTACATATTTTTGTTTCTTGATAGAAAATTTCAAACTGACGATAAGACAATAAGTCATTTGTCTTATGCAGTTCAAAATAACCATGATGCTCTTAATGATTTCTGTTGCCCATAGCAATATACAGGTCATGAGGATATAAAAAATCACTATAGTCCAAACATATGAACATGACATTAATTTTGGACTGTCAGACAACCTGAATCGTCATCATCGTACCCTTAAGGTTAGCAGGTACAAGACCCTTCCTCATTATTGATTTTATAATTTTATTTATTTGGTTTCTCTGAATACATGTGATTTGTTTTCTTCAAGACTTGTGCTTCATCAATTGTAATTGTCTCATAACCTGCACATTAGGAGATGTTGCAGTTTTGTCTTCATTTTGCTTAGTGAAATTCTAGAAAGAATATGTTTTTCATGTTTAACAATAGCAAACTTGAGGTTGTCCTTTGAGAGTCAGTTGGGTAAATTGGGTTCGGCCTCTTGTTTGACTCTACCGCTTGTATTTTGTGCAACCATGAATTTTAGCCATACCTCATCTTAATCAATCAGAAACTGTTGCTGGTTTGAAGAAGCAGTTATTTGTCCTAGCATGAATCATGAATGGAGAGCGTGTTTTGCTTGCATGTGATTAACTCTTTCTGCAATTGTCAATTGTATTATTGTCTTCATTACTGATACCAATGTATGCTTCTAGATTCATGTCAGGTTTTTGGATGGGCCTCTGAACATGTCAATATGTCATTCATGCAATCAGATTGAGAACTTGCACAAGAGAGGAGATTCTCTAGGCATAATGCAAAATTGTGAAAGTCCTGCAGGGTTGCAGGTGGTATGGTTGGCTACTACCTTGCCATGCCTCTGAACTCTGATGCAGAGTGTGCACTTGTGTCCTACAAGGAGGACCTTTAATTAGCATGATATTCGGCAACATGGATTGATATTCTAAAAAAATCCAGTTTCTAGGTTCACTCAAGTCATCTGGCATGTCAGTTTGGATAACATAAGTATTAAGCAAAAACATGGGGTGATGTAAGCCATCAATAAACATGTGTCATGTGCTTTCGTGCTATTATTTGCTTTGCTCTTAATACAAAGCTTGAGTGTTGCTGTGTTGATGGGTGTTACAAAAAATGATGAATTCCAAGACTTATCAAATGAAGCTCATTCCGGGACCCTGAAAATGAAAGGAATCTTTTGCGGCAACTACACCCTCCATCTCTAAAAAATAGTCATTCTCACTTCCAAAAAATCAGCAATTTTTAACTTTGACTAAGTATATATATAAAATTATTAATTTTTATGATACATAATTAGTATTATTAGATAGATTTTTTAATATAGTTTCATAATAAACTTATTTGGAGATACAAATATTGCATACATTTTCTATAAACTTGGTCAAAATTAAGAAAGTTTGACCAGCATGTATCCCATAATGACACTTTTTTTAGGATAAGAGAGTATAAGCCAACTCATTAACGTGCCCAATGTGAACAAGCTGAGCATAACAAAGTAATTGCCAACTGATGTTTATTTAGTCGCCTTTTATTACTTGATCACGTTGTATTATCTTTAAAAAATGTTACCATGACCATATTTACATGCAAAAACTCCTCTGTTTCCTTGTACAGTCATATTGGTTAGAGTATGTTTCTATCCGATAACAAAGTTATACGGAGTACATGCTTAATTATGCTCTAAATTTAACCAAGGATAGTGTATATTTCTTGTCTTTATACAGATAAATTGATTTGTCTGATGTTAAAAGATAAATATATTTTTATGGAATGACATTAGTGAAAGAAACACCACAAATTTAAATGAATTGTCTTTGACCAGGATAATTCATAATAGGATTATCTGAATATTATACATATATATAATTATATTATCCCGTTGCAACGCCCGGGCATTTACCTAGTCGAAGTAAAAAGTCTAAATACCCCCTAACCTATTGGCACCGGAACACATCACCCCCAACCTTCTAAACCGGTTGTTTTTTACTCTAAACTATCCTATACCGTCTAAATCACCCCCTCAGCTGGTTTGGGCAGCTAGTTTTGCCACCGTGGCCACCCAACGTGGCTGTTTTTGGACACGTTGGATATTGGGCCCGCTCGTCAGTTCGAATAACGGGGAAACAGGAGAAAATCGGCCTTCTCCGTCTGTAAAGCTCTTCCTCCAAATCGCCGCTTCCGTCCCAGCGCCTCGACGCCCTTGCCGGTCGCGCCGCCCTCTCCGGTCGTGCCCTCGCCGGCCTACGCCTTCTCCAGTTGCGCCCTCGCCCGCCTACGCCTTCTCCAGCCACGCCGTCCCGAATGCGTCGCCCTCTCCGGACGCGTCGTGGCCGTCGTGGCTGTCTCCGACCGCGCCCTCGCCGGTCGGGCCCTCGCTGGCCGCGTCCTCGCCGCCCCAGAGTCAGGTCCCCTCAGGGCGCTGCCTGCCCTCGGCGCGCCCCCTGAGGAGTGCTTGCCTGCATCCATCCGTCTCAGCCGCGACGGCTGTGTCACGGGAGCCTTTGTCCTCATGCGCTACTGCAGATACAAGTGTATTGTTTATTATTTTGCAGCGGCAAATATCCTCGAAGCCTCGCAGCAGCCTGTCGATGCTTGTGTTGGAAACCTTTGCGATGAAGTTCTTGTCATCAGTCATCAGCACGGACAGGCCATGCATTCTGGACCACGCATTCCTCTGCTCCCATGGTGGAATCAAGTCTAGCTCTTCAGTCATCAGCACGGACAGACCATAGAAGGAAAAAGAAAATGATACGACATTGTAATTGTCAGCTTCACTAGAGTAGATTCTTTGTAAAGTCTGAATGTTTGTAAAGTTAGAATTTTTGTAAAGGATACATCATTGCAATTGTCAGCTTCAGTAGCTTAGAAAAATGCAGTACGTATGTCACTTGCAAATTGAATGTATTTGTCCAGTTCAAAAAATTGGTCAGTATGTGTGTAGAATCTTGAGATAAATTGGTCAGCATGATATATATATATATATATATATATATATATATATATATATATATATATTACACAGAGTGTCTGCTGTATTTTCAGTTAACAAATGCAAAATAAAATCAGTATATGTGTGTATGCATTAAGAACTTGTGCACATTGAAAAGGCAGTGGCATATAAAATCATGGTCAATATGAGTAACAGAAAGGTTATGTTCCATAACTTAGCATGTCTTCATGACATAAATATATTACAATATTTGTTCAAGTGTTGTCACCTCTGTGACTCATCACTGGAAAGCAGTGGGACTTGGATAGTTAACATAACTAGGTGTCACCTATTTTACATGACTGGTTCTTGGGCATTTTACATCACTGGGACCAAAATCATGATCAATTACAGTCCAAAGATCATGTCATTGAAGCCACCAGGAAGCATGTGTATCCAAAAGTAAGACAAAAGACTAGTTTTCCCAAAAGACTAGTTTTTTTCCCAAAAGACAGAAAACATGAAAATGAGCCTTCTCAGATATTGTTTCCAAACATCAGGTGTGCCAAGCGAGAATTGAGATAACTTGGCTGGCTTCCAGATAGTTCTCTTCCCCTTGGTCGGCTTCCACTTGGCTGGCTTGCATTTCCACTTCCCTGCCTGCCACTTGCTTGCATTCCACTTGGTCGACTACCACTTGGCTGGCTTGCACTTGCACTTCCTTGCCTTGGAGTGGGCTGAGTGACACTTGGTTGCCTTGGAGAGGGCTGGAATGCACTAGGCTGCCTTGGAGTGGGCTGAGTGGCACTTGGCTGCCTTGCAGTCCACTCAGTAGCTCTTGGCTGCCTTGGAGTGGGCTGATTCCCACTTGTCCCTACCTTAGCCTACAAGTGGTTATATTAGTGCTTTGTATGTTAAAGGATGTCATGAGAAACAGATTATGATAGAGAATGCATACCCTTTTTGTAGTTGTTTCCTTGAGTATGTTGGCACTAGCACTTGTAGTTTCTGCCATCTTCCTTTTTTTGTCCTAACTCTCTTGATGTGAGCATTTTTCTTGTTCCCAGCTTCTGGGTTCAATGGACACCTTCTTGAGTTGTGATCTGGTTTTCCACGTAGCCTGCATCTCATCTTTATGGCAACCTTGCTAAGCTTTGTTCCCTTCGGTTGCTCCCACTCCTCCCTCCTCCTTTGTGTCTTTGGCCTACCAGGTATCTTGACATATGTTGGAGGTTGTGGCCTGGGCATGGCTGAGATTGGCCAATTGGCTGCACCCTCTACTGGTTGTAACACATGTGCATATGTCTACATGTATGCTTGTTTGCTGAAGCATGGTGCAATAAAGTCTTCCAACTTTTGAGTAGCTTTGTAGATACAGCTTATGGCATGACAACATGGAAGGCCTGATAGCTGCCAGTACCTACAGGTGCACTCACCTTTCGTCAAGTTCACAATATACTTCCTGTCTTCTCTCTCTTGGACTTCAAACCCATCAGCCCCATTCCACAGGACAAAACACTTACCAGATAGTTCAATGTTCATCTTGAGTTTCTTGAATACATTTGGACAAATCATTCCAGTCCACTTTACTGCTCTTGCCCTGTTCTCTTGAATTCTAACCATCAATTTCTTCCTTATGGCTTCACACATTGAGATAACTGGAAAGAACCTTGCCTCCATTATGCTGTTGTTAAAACTCTCACACATGTTATTGTCCACTGAGTCACAATTTGATCCCAGCCTGAAAAAGGCTCTGCTCCAGTGCTCTGGCGAGGTGTTCATCATGTCCTTGGCCCCTTCTAGGGTTTCCTGAGCTAGGTAAGCTCTATATAGGTTGAATAATGTCCTACATGGTGCCTTTGCACACCTCCACCACTTCTTTTGCAACTTCTTGTTTGTGTACTTTTTCTCCAATTGGCATAAATATGCCTTGCACACATTCTGTGCTCCGCATTAGGAACTAATTCTTTGACTGCCTTCAACAGCCCCTGCAAGGAACAAGTTGCAACATAATTATAAGTAGATGCAACATATAGAGACAACGAGTTGTGCAACAAACATTGCCTGCAAACCAGCTCACCTTTTGTTGATCTGAAATTAAAACCCAGTCTTCTCCTCCATTGCTGATTCTGAGATCCTTTTGCAACAAAGACAGAAACCAATACCAGGTGTCATAGTTCTCAATTGGCACTGCTGCCCATGCCACTGGATACATCTGATTGTTGGCATCCCTACCCACTGCACATAGGAAGTTACCATTGTTTGCACCCTTGAACCAGCAACCATCTAGACCTATTACCTTTCTACATCCTGCAAAGAATCCTTTCTTCAGTCCATCAAAACAGACATAGAACCTCTCAAACACCTGCTTGTCCTCAATCTTTGGGTTCAAAGTGACCACAACTGTGCTACCAGGATTGCTCCTGAGAAGCTCTGACTGGTAATCATATACTCTGCTATACTCACCCTTCATAGCATCTAGGGCTTGCTGCTGAACTATAGACTTTGCTCTCTTGAACTTTGAAATGGACACATCTGCAAACAAGTCCTTCTGAACTGCAGCCTTGATGAGAGCAGGCTTCCAAGTGGGGTTGTCCTTGATTTGGTCATAGTAGTGCTTAGCAATTACATTTGATGTAACCAGCTTGTTGTCCCTCCTTGGTGGGCAAGTATGGACATCATAAAAGGTCACCACCTTGAACCACACTGACCTTGTACTGGTGGACCCATAGATCAGCCACTGGCATCCAGGGCAGTCACAAATAGCCCTGACCTTACCCTTCTCATCTTTGACAAAATGCAGAGACTTGTGTGTCTTCATCCCATACTTGACCACAGCCTTCTTAAACTGCCTGCTATCCCTAAATGTCATCCCAATACAAAAAACAGGAACCTCGGCTTTGCTATCGAACCTATTCTCCAGGCTCTTCCATCTTTCACTTTCACCATCACTATTCTCCTCATAAGAGTAGTCTTCACTAGAATCAAGGTAAGGACTGCCAGGTTCATCTAAATTGGGAACTTCATCTAATAAATCATTTGTTGTAACAACTCCAACTTGATTGCCATGGATACCTAGCTTCTTTGCTCTGATGTTTGCCTTAATTTGCCTTGCATACTCTCTTAGTTCAATTGCCTCTTCATCATTTGCAGAGCTATCCTCCTCTTCTGGCTGGTTGTAATCTGTATCAGATGTATCATCAGTTGAGTTCTCTATGTCTTTTTCACCATCTGTCCCTGCAGGACCTTTTCCTTTCTCTGATGACTTGTACAATGGCATGTATGATCTCAAGTCTTCATCTTGCATTTGTGGGCTTCCTATGTCAACTGAATCAGCTCCTCCCTCATCATCAGCTAAGTCAAAAGCAAGCACATTTTCATCAACTGCATCATCTCCTCCCTCATCATCACCTAGCCATATGTCTTGGTCATCTGTGCTGAGCTGTATTGCCACCTCCTCGACATAGATGTCAACTACCTCACCATTACTATGATAAGAAGCCATGACCTGACAAGAAGCATCATCTACCAACATAACAAGCCCATTACTAACAATCGTCCCAGGTTTCAACCAGTACAACCTCAAAACACTCTCTGAGTTGTAGTGGTCAACAAGGTGGCCCCTGATCTCAAATAATGAAACCTTGTCCTGGTCTATCCATGAGTTAGCAATATCTCCACCAACATAGTACAGGGAGCCACCCACTTTGGTAAAAGCCCCACCAAAGTGAAATCTTATAAACATTTTATCCAGATTATCCATCCTACCAACTATAAACATGTTCTGACATCAAAAAAACTGCAACCAAGAAATAGGCCAAACCCTAACAAATGAAGGACGATAATAACTAAATAAACAACATCAACGATTCTTCCCCCTGCTCAACCACTACGCCTAAATACGAGTATGACGACTCCAAAGCCTAATCAACAGCTGCAACCAAAACCACAATTTTCACCCCAAACCAGTGCTATGCAATCGGACCCCGCGCAAATCAAAATCCCAAATCGGGTCTAAAGGAAGCGAGTGCGGACCTGATCGCGATGGAGGACTTCAATCACCCTGGCATGCTCCTGATCATCCTCGCTACTCGTGTCGCCGGAGATGGAGAAGAGACTCGGAGAGAACGAGAGCGTCTGTGCACGGGGGCAGAGAGGACGAGAGAGATTTGGACGGGAGGGGCTCCTGTCTCGCTGCAGGGAGGATTTCGACGGGAGGGGTACCTTACAGGTGGGGTCAAGCGCCATGGTGGCCGTGGCTGCCACACTGGGTGCCCACAGTGGCAAAACCGGCTGCCCAAACCAGCTGGATCCCTTTAACTCAGGTAGAGCTAGAGCTATTTTCTAACTCTAAACTAACCGTGAACTAACTCTAGCTCTTGTGGTGTTTGGATAAAAGGGTTAGATTGACAATAAATGTACTTTTTCAATCATTTGGTAGGATGAAGATAGAGAGAGAAATCACTTTTGTAGTGGTCCCAACTAGAACTAGCCCAAATAATCACCTCTTGGTGGGGATAGTTTTTTTTTGGATGGGTTAGATGCAACTAGCTCAAACTAGTCCTTATGTTTGGATACTTTAGGGCTAGTTGAGCTCCAAATAGCTCAAACTAGCTCTAGCCCTGGGATCCAAACAAGGCCTTAGACGGTATAGGATAGTTTAGAGTAAAAAACAACCGGTTTAGAAGGTTGGGGGTTGATATGTTCCAGTGCCAATAGGTTAGGGGGGTATTTAGACTTTTTCCAATCAACGAACATCGAAAGCACCGGAGGCATGGGCGGCTCCGAAGGTCGAATCGGGCGCCAGCTGTCTACTGGGATCCACCCGTCATACTCCGAGGGCAAAGCATACGGAGTATGCTACGACAGGTTGGTTGGAAATTAAATTGGGTGCCTGTACATCTTAAAGAGTTAAATATCGTAAATTTTGACTAAAATTATATAAAAATACTAATACTTATTCCCTCCATATAAAAAATAGATATCGTTTTAGACAAGTTTTGGGTCAAACATTGAAAATATAAAACATGAATAACTTTTAAATTGTTGAGTTTAGATATGTAAAAATTTTATAAATAAATTTATTTTGAAAGGTATTTTCATCAAAATATACATATATCACTTTATAACAAATATTTTCAAAGAAAAAAATGGTCAAAATTATGCTTTGGAGATCGTGCAGCTGTTCTTAAACGACATCAATTTTCTATATGAAGGGAGTATGAGAGAAAATAAGTATCATTAGATTAATTATAAAATATATTTTCATAATAAATTTATTCTAAGATATAAATGTTAATACTATTTATTATAAACTTGGTCGAAGTTGAAATAGTTTGACCGGCACGTTTATCATAATTATATTCTTTTGTGGACGGATAGAGTAGGTTTTTCCCTTTCCTCTTTTACGACTTGCGATCCCTGTTTATGTGTTTTGTAATTCTTCAATCCAAACAGGCTCATAGTACTGTAATTCATAGATTCTCACTTGCTTGTCTCACCGTTCATAGATCCCTGTGTTGTGTGTTTATGCGTGTATGTTTGTGCGAAGATGAGAAGAAGAAAAAAATAGAAAAGAAAAAGGAAACGGGAGATGATTCACGGTCTCAGAAGTCAGACCCCAATGAAATTGGGCCTTCGTCTCTTCCTCCTCCCTCATGCCTCACTGTGTCACAAAGAACACGTGAGAGTCCACGAACCAGGTTTTATAAATGGTCAATACGCATAGTTCGTTACACTAGGCCTCGATCCATCCCTCGTTACACTAGGCCTCGATCCGTCCCAAAATAGAGGATGTTTTAGGTTTGGATATGAGAATTTTGCAAAAGTGAAAAGGTGTTTTTCAGAAAAAATAAAGAGAGATAAAGATAGAGGTAGAGATGTATATTGCGAAAAAGGTGACTTAGAAGAAGAGAAATATGCATTAGGAAGTGTGAATATCAACTATTTTGAGATAAAATTAATGCAGGGTCGTCGATAGGGGTGTGTGAGGTGAGCGCTGGCACAGGGCCCCTATATACAGACGACTAGCCAATCCTAACAGTCTAATAAGCACCGACACACTACAAATATTTTACTTTATTTACCAAACTAATTAAACCATGTGTCAACATAGTCTCAATTTGAGCAACAAAAAAGGCCAACAATTTAGTCATAATATCCATCCTAGCAAACCTTTTATTACATATTAAAGCTATATAATAAAGTTTTTTTTGTTTATATTATTATTTGAATATGGTAAAATTTAGAACTCACTGGTAGCTCGCTCCGGGGCCTCATATTTCTAGAGGCGGTCCTGCTATAATGTCATGTATTTTAAGACTGAGGGAGTATATATTTGGAAGTCAACACACTCTGAATTAGGAGCCAAGTGAAAACTTTGCCCCTATTTGGGTCCCATGGATCCAAGAACGAACGACTGAAGTTTAGCTCAAGTATCAAAACAGCCCAGCACTAAATGTTGGTCCACGGACCACGGACTAGTGATTCAAACAAACCCTTTGTAAGCACTAAATGTTGGTCCACGGACCACGGACTAGTGATTCAAACAAACCCTTTGTATAGGCTGGATCAGATCCATGGTTGTGTAACGGTATTGTGCGTGTGTGTATATAGGGTGAGTTTTATATACGCTCGGAAGTAGTTACTCTCATCTTCAATAAACCACATTGCGTATGTGTGTATACTTATTTGTCAGTTTGAGTATGTTTATATACTTATTTTAAGATATTTCAAATCTTATTTACGCAAAAAAATTCAAAAGAGCTTATAATTTTTATTATATTACTAAAATATCACTATAGTAGTATATATGACCATATACTCTATGTATGCTTGTATACTTGACATATATGGTACTCTGGAAGGTCTAGTATCATCATATACTTCATGTACATACGCTTCGTCGGATCATAAACCTCATAAATCCAGAGATATAGGAAGTATGAAATAATTACCCTATGTAATAATCGGATTAAGGTAAAAAATAAATAGTGAACCAAACAGCACCTTGTTATAACTATGACAGCGAAATAATGTTGTTGCACGAACAACAGATGAACCAGCTAGAATAATAATGACGACATATACAGCAGCGACGACGATGGCCGAAACAACAACAACAACAACAACCAAGCCTCTTAGTCCCAAACAAGTTGGGGTAGGCTAGAGTTGAAACCCAACAAGAGACCCTAGTCACGGTTCAGGCACGTCAATGGCTGCTCTCCATGCATTTCTATCCAAACATAGATCTCTAGGTATATCCCAACTTTTTAGATCTCTCTTTATTGCCTCCCCCCACGTCAATTTCGGTCTACCTCTACCTCTCCTCACATGAAAATCTTGGGCTAAAACTCCACAATGCACTGGTGCCTCCGGAGGTCTCCTTTGGACATGACCAAACCACCTCAACCGATGTTGGACCAACTTTTCTTCAATTGGTGCTACCCCTAGCCGGTCACGAATATCGTCATTTCGGACTCGGTCCATCCTTGTGTGGCCACAAATCCAGCGCAACATACGCATTTCTGCAACACTCATTTGTTGGACATGTCTTCTTTTAGTAGGCCAACATTCTGCTCCATACAACATAGCCGGTCTAATCGCCGTCCTATAAAACTTGCCTTTGAGCTTTTGTGGTACCCTCTTGTCACAGAGAATACCAGATGCTTGGCGCCACTTCATCCACCCCGCTTTGATCCTATGGCTAACATCTGCATCAATATCTCCATCCTTCTGTAACATCGATCCAAGATACCGGAAGACGTCTTTCTTAGGCACCACTTGGTCTTCCAAGCTCACCTCTCCCTCTTCCTGTGCAGCATTGCCGAAATCACATCTCATGTACTCAGTCTTAGTCCTGCTTATTCTAAACCCTTTGGACTCAAGGGTCTGCCGCCACAACTCTAGTTTCCTATTTACTCCTGTCTGACTCTCATCAACTAACACTACATCGTCTGCAAAAAGCATACACCAAGGGATATCTCCTTGTATGTCCCTCGTAACCTCATCCATAACCAAGGCAAAGAGATATGGGCTCAAGGCTGACCCTTGATGAAGACCTATTTTAATCGGAAAGAAATCAGTGTCACCATCATTTGTCCGCACACTGGTCTCGACGTTGTTGTACATGTCCTTGATGAGGGTAACATATTTTGTTGGGACTTTATGTTTGTCCAAAGCCCACCACATAACATTCCTTGGTATCTTGTCGTACGCCTTCTCTAAGTCAATGAAAACCATGTGTAGGTCCTTCTTTTGCTCCCTGAACCGCTCCATAACTTGTCTTATTAAGAAGATTGCTTCTATGGTTGACCTTCCAGGCATGAAACCAAATTGGTTCATGGATATCCGCGTCGACCCTCGCAATCTATGCTCAATAACTCTCTCCCACAACTTCATCGTGTGGCTCATCAACTTAATTCCCCGATAATTAGTGCAGCTTTGGACGTCTCCCTTGTTCTTGTAGATTGGAACCAATATGCTTCTTCTCCACTCCTGAGGCATCTTGTTTGAACGATAGATATTGTTAAACAACTTGGTTAGCCATACTACAGCTATATCCCCGAGGCATCTCCACACCTTGATTGGAATACCATCAGGACCCATCGCTTTATCCACTTTCATCCTTTTCAAAGCTTCTCTAACCTCCTGCTCTTGGATCCTCCGCACATAGCGCCTATTGGTGTCATCAGATGAGTCATCCAACCGAACGGTGGAGTTCTCATTCTCCCCATTGAACAAATTATCAATGGCCGAAAAGAAAAAAGAAAACACAACCATAGTACGTACAACAGATCACGCTCTACACACTTTCTTCGATTCCCCCTGTAAATTTAGATTTAGACTGAATAGAAGAAACAGACGATGCCATGAGCCAGGTAGCTAGCGACTGCGGCGGTACAAGCAGTGGGCGTTGAGGGCGGTGAGCAGGACGAGGATGATGGAGGCGATGAGGCCCAGGAAGACGGAGCTGCCAATGTGACGGCAGAACTTGCCGTAGATGTTGCAGATCTTGTTCCAGTTGGTGTGTGTGTTGCCCTTGAGCCCAATCCACGCTACACCGCCCGCTGAACCCGTCGCTGAAGCCATGATAGCGGCGTACAACTGCCGCCAAAATTAACAAATGGATGTCGTTAGAAATAAATACATTTCCTTTTAGTAGCTGAATAGTAGTAAGCTCTATCGTCTTCTCGTTGAGAGTTTTCAAAGATGGGCCGAGAGTGACTTCAAATATATATATATATATATATTGGGACAACGACTTAATACTTGCCTAATAGCAAGTAAATACATAAATAAGATCTCTCTGCATAGGCTTATATATAGATGGCCGGGTTGATATATAAATCTGCTTGAATTTAATTATAACTTAACCTAACTAACAATTTTAACCACTTTGATATACATGTCGTCACATGTATAGTCAATAACTGTTGCTTTTAACGTAGAAGAGAAAATAATATCTTCTTATTATTCGCCAGCAAATAATATAGTAGTAGTGTATTCGTAATATTTATTATATTGAAACAGTTTTTTTTTAAAACATAATCCCTTTAGTAAAAAAAAAAGTAAAATACTACTGCGGTGAACTAATCTTACCATTATTATTTATAAAAAAGAAAAAAAAAAGTCTATGTTGGTTTTTTTTCTTGGGACAGATGGTCGTTATTTATATATGGAAATCATGATATCGCTGTTCGTTCAAGTTATTTTTTTGTAATATAAATAAGGTGCTCGATCATCAGTGCTCACCACATCGAGCAGAACAAGGAGGAAGAGAGTCTTGGTGGGAGAGGAGCCGGAGATGAGCCTCAGCGAGGTGAGCGCCGTCAGCAGGCTGTAGAAGCACGTCACGCAGAGCGCCACCAGCAGGTATCTACACAGACGAGATAAAAAACACATGCACAAACACAATTAACGTCGTACGTCCTCTCCTCTGGCAGAAACAATAAGATAATTAATTAATTAAACCACACAAATCAAAGTTTCCATTATATATTAGCGAGCAAGCATGCATATATAGGGGAGTATAATATATAACATAGATATATATATATACTGACATGAGCGCCGGCGAGTCCTTGAACTTGGCGGGCATGGGGACGAAGACGACCCTTGGCGCCACCTGCTGCGGGAGCGGGATGGTGACCGGGACGAGCGCCGTCTGCTTGGCGGTGGCCAGCACGACGAGCCCCGCGAGCGTCACCGCAAACAGGAGCGCCCTCAGGGCCAGGTCGGCGCCGGAGAAGCTCCTGCACGCCGCCGCCGGAGGGGGCGGCGCCGCGCCGCCTTTGCCGGACTCCGTCATCGTCGCGTCCACGGTGGCCATGGCTCTGATGCTCTGGCGAGAGTAAGCTAGGCAGCAAGAAGCTTAGCTAGCTAGAAGGCAGAGCTAGCCGGCAGTGCTCGATCGGGGGCGCGTGGCGTGGCTGCTGTGTACGTGTTGCGGCACGGCAGCTGTAGATGTTCCTATATAGTGGCTGAACGAGGGCCCGGATGGGGTGGCACGTTGATACTTGAGAGGATGCATGTGTGTACACACACGGACGGACATGTGTGTGGCAGCATGCAACGGCGGCACGTGAGAACGCGACGTCAACTTGTCTGATCGATACGGGAGCAGCAGCAGCACCCAGCAACAAGCCAGCAGCCGGCCGGAAGTCCTCTCGGACGAGAATTTTATTTGTCCACGTTAGCTGGAGCTTTGATTAGTCTCTGCCCTTGCTCTGACTAGTGACTAGTGCTACACGCCAATACGCCATCATCCTCTCAGTCTGACGATGATAGATCAGTACGTAGAAGATGAGGAAGGATTAGACGCCATCGAAAATTAACGCAGGCAACAACCTCAGCTACCTCGCGGGCCCTTAATAATTATATGTAGTATGCCACGTCGTTTTCGGGTGCTTTGTTCACACTCGACGAAGTCAAGCAAACCTTCTCCTATTGATGCGCACATCTACGTGTACGTATATGCATACATGAACCGGTACCGGACGACGACTTGTTAGAACAGAACGTTCGGCTCGGCATTTTCCATGGAGCTTAGCTAGTCACACGGGCGGGGCAGGAGGGAAGTGGATTGTGCTTAATTGGCCCAAGGAAATGATGGAACAATAAAACAAAGGTTGGCCTGTTTGTTTTATCCATTCTACTCTTTTACGTATAATATAATTAAGGTCCTTTGCGTTAGTTCTTTAATCAATATCGATCTCTTATAAACATAGTTTTTCGAACCGGACCGGTGATCGAACCGTCGAGGCCGTCGGTTCAATGGTTTATTGGTCCAACCGTTTAGAACCGGTTGAACCGCCGGTTCAATAAAAATGAACCGTTAAATCAAACCGGCCACAAATATATTGAACCGGTGTATATATATAATTATATGAGTATATATGATCTAATTAATAAGTGACATTGAAACATTGTATATATAATTAAATAATTGACACTTGAAACAATATAATTTAATCGTGTAACCATAAGGTTCACACATCATGAAAATATAGGATGACATGGTCTTAAATTCAAAATACAAAATGCTGTGATAACATATATTTGATCATATATGCATATAAATACATTCATAATGAGTCACAAAAAGACATGTCTTATAATTTAATAGGATTTACAATTTTTGGTGCTCTAGAATTATTTATAGGATATATAAAATACAAGTGAAAAAAATATACAGGGCATCACACGAACAAGTGAAAGACTCAACTTCCAACCGCACAAAGGCACCAGCAGCATGCGGGACCCAGCCGTAAGGCATTGCACAGCCACACATGCAAAGCATCGGGAGGTAGGCGCACGTAATCCCATTGGCCAGCTCAGAACCGGACGGTTCAATTGGAACCGGACTGTTCACCAGTTCTTGGAAAAACCGGGCGGTTCAACTGGTTTTTACCGGTTCAATTGCATAGACGATCTTTTAAGTGAACCAAGCCGTTATAGTCTCTGGTTCGGTTTTTTACCGGTCGAACCGCCGGTCCGGTCCGGTTCGAATTACTATGCTTATAAAAGCAAACAACAATAAGTAACTTCGAATATCCGTATGCTCAGGGGCGGATCTAAAGGGGAGTTGGGTGGGCTCCAGCCCTCCTACAATTGGTATATCAATGTAAAAATAGAGAAGATGAGAGAAAAAATATGTGGAGAAAAAAAGTAAAAATATATACATTGAGGAAGAAGAGAAGACCAACCCCTCTCCTTTTTGATGTTATTCTGTATCCACCACTGCATATGCCATACCTCATATGTTGCCAGCAAAAGGCGACCAATGTAAAAGGGCTCTATCATGACGTTCCCGGTGTCAAGACGATAAACAGAAGTATTTGCATCATCATATTTGGAGTTTAATTTAGAGGACAAAAAGGTCAATTTTGTGTTGTCCTGTGTGGCAAAATCGGTCAAGCTGATTTCTCTTTAGGCGCGGCCCAGCCAGCCTACTTTTAGGACTCACACAACCAGCTATGACAATTTTGGAACCCGCTATACCGGTTTCTCTTTAAGCGTCCCAAAAAGCCTGCTCACGCTCGACACAAACCAACTAGGCTAGTTTTTTCTACTATTCAAAGACCGATTAGAGTCCAACTCAGTTCCAGTTCGTGTTTTGATGTGGAAAACCTGTAAAACTTGTTTGGGATATGTTTTGTACTGAGATAAGATCATCCTCTATATATATATATTGAAGATCACGATCAATTGTGAGATCCAACGTCCAATCGAACAAAATAGACATCTATTATTTCTTTTACCCTAATTTTTTCCATCCGATGGTATTCGGTGTATCTCTCGACGAGATTTGATATTGTTCTAGGTGGCCTAGCGAACTTTAGGACATTCTCGGCGTGCATCTCTCGACGGGTCTTCCCGGAGAGTATTCTTGAGTTCTAACAGCGAAGAATGGGCTCCAAATTGGCCTCACCAATCTATTGATCGGTCTTTCTCATCTTCGAGTTGCGCTGCGAGATAGGTCGTGTGTTTTACTCTTTTGTTATTTATGACAAGCAAAGCAAATTGGGCATGTGGAACTTTACTCTTTTATTATTTATGACAAGCAGTTAGAAGTCAGCAAATGCTCGAACAAACTAGGCCTCTCTTCTGTCTAGGAGTAGGAGTATGTGATGAATGCTAATTTCCCCGATGAACCAACCAAACTAATCTGGTTGGTGCATGAGTTGCAAATAGAGTTGACAGCGATTACAATATCTTGCGTGTTGTGGTGTGAGTGTGTGTGTTTGTGTGTGAGCACAACTGGGTCAAGTAAGCCAAGAAATGCACGTCTTTTGTGTGTCATCACATCATCACAAAGATTAGTTAAGTGATGATGCAGACCGATTCCATCAGATATATGTTGACCCGCATGCCTGAGTTGACGGATCTTTTGCCCCCCGATACACACAAGAGAGCTACCCACGCATGCATTATCTACTAGCTAGAGGAAGAAGGAGAATACGATAGAGTATGGGGTAAGCAGAAAGCTAGCTGGTTCATGCTTGTTCCCCCTCTTCTGGGGTGTTTTTTCGCACCATGGCTCCAGCTTGCCAGATCATCGTTGAAAACGCAAGTAATTAATCACCGTAGCTGGCTGGGCTGCTGTAGCGGGGGAAAAAAAATCGGTGACGACTGTCCATGTGCTTTCAGTTGCACCTCCCGAATTTAATTATAAAACACTAGTCCCATCCATACGTTGGATATCTGTGAATAGACGTGTTATGAGTCAATAATATGGTAATTATCCATAGTTGCTTCACGAGGGACAGTCCTCATGAAATTTATCTTTTTCCTGCAGCAACTATATATTAAAAGTACTCAATTCATCTCAAATTATAAGACGTTTGACTTTTTTAACATCAAGTTTGACCACTCGTCTTATTCAGTGAATTTTGTGCAAAATATCATTTCTTTTGCCGTGACTTTGTTTATTAATAAAAAATCTTCAAAAATAACTTAAATTTGACTTTGTTTATATAATTTTTTTTTTTGAATGAAACGAATGATCAAACTTGAGAAAAAAAAACCAAATGTCTTATAATGTAGGATGGATGGACGTTTTATAATTTAGGATGGAGGGAGCATGTAGTAGGATCTAGTACCTCCTGAATCAGCATGGCCAGTTGGCCACCTTCCAGCAGGTCAATTCGTTGGCGATCTTATCCGGGAACGTACGGCTGCAATTCACCACCACCGTTATTACGTATGGTTTTCTAGCTCATCGATATTAATGCAATGCAGGGAAATTCCCACGGCAAACAGTTTTAGGATCAACTCAAGATGTTCCTAATCCTAACTACCACTCCACTTCCCTTAGAATAGTGTGGGGATACAATACAATGCCGTGTTGCATTAACTATCTGGTGTGGATGCGGCTTGCCCGCCCTCTATATATGTTATAGAAAAGATATTTCAGTCGCAGGATATGGACATGGACTTGACCTGAGAGTTAAGGTAAACATTACTCCGTATTTCTGCTACTAGTACCACGAAAGATATTTTTGCTAAAGATGGATCACACCTAGTAAGTGCCAGTAGTTGAAAGCAAGGTTTCGTTGGTACTAGTAACTGTATACTGACTCCGTCCTAAAATATAATGGATCCAAGTCTATCATAAGTGAAATTACGTTAAGTTTAACTAAATTTTAGTGGAGAAGAGTATTAACATCCACCACATTAAAAGGTATATTATAAAAATATATTTTATAATATATCATTAAGCTAATTTGAAGTAATACTATATATATTTTTTATAATCTCACATTAAATGGGATTATATGGGTTGAAACTTGCAAGAAATGAAGGAACGATTGTGTATAATCTTCCATTAATTAATTTAAATAAATAAATATATAAGAACTAGGCTGAATGATGGGCATGGAACAGATGACGCAACGGATTGGATCTAGTTCCTATGATGAACATGTATCAGGTACAAGTACGAAATGTCATCAAATCCCAGTCAATTATCACGCAAAAAAAACATAAATAATCCTCCACTAGTTTTTGGTTAGTCAAACAAGCAAATATAACTAACTAGCTCTAGAATAGACAATTAATGCAACCAATCTCTTTCGACGACCAATATCTTCTTCCACTTTACAGGATGCCTATCTGGTTTCACGTTTCAGCACTTATGAATTCAGCAGGTAGGGACTCAGGGTCCACTCATGATATGCACAACAACAATGAAGTTATGGATCGCCTCTTTCCTCTGCTGTAGTGCTTATCTCGATCCTTGACCAACATGCCTAAAAGTAAATCCTTGAAATATGACATGAAAAATGAAGCACAGCTTTGGAGTGCATCAAGGACTGGGTTGGTTTAGGATGGACTTTCTGAACAAAATTGTAGCTAACACACGATTGTATTTCATCTCAAAATAAAGCTTTCTTTGTCTAAAAAATGTGTCAATGCTATAAAACCTAGAATTTTATGCAATTAGGACCACAAAGAACAAGGTTTTGTGAAAAATTATTCACCAGAACAATGCCAGAGTTGAATAAGCTCATCAAGTAAACATAATCCTAGAGAAATTGCCACTGATACTATCTGGCTTTTCAACATCTATGCTAATACCGGGGATAGGAACCTGATCGAGACAATCTTCTTCTGATTGACCAGCATTGGTGCTTTGGCACCACTCTGCCTCAAACAAAAAAAAAAACTCTCCAAGTGTCACTGCAATGATAAGGGCAAACTTTAAAAGAACAACTAGAGAAAAATGAATACAAGAACATGATGGCATTGAAAGTAATGGATACTCCATATTTCAGTGACTTGATTATATAGCGTAGAGAGAAGCATTATGTGTTCTTTTGGCTATGACCCTGCAGTTGAGGTTTAAACTGCACATATAACTTACATATTTTCAGCACATTTAGTATCAGCGGTTTTGCAGAGTACTTGTGGTACATATAACCAAACATTTCATTTTACTAACTCTTGTCGATCTATTTTATATGCTAGTCAACAAGACATAGCACTACAATCCTCCGTCTTCCTCTCTAGGTTCAGCTATGCTCTTTCTGTTGTAGCTGTAAGTTTAGAGACAAGATGTCTATGAAAATGCACCGTAAAGTAGCCCAGTGGCAATTAGAGTGCTTCGACGTAGTATGAATATTGAATAATAAGATTACATTTGAAAGAACTCTACAGCTTATGGTTGCTGCTGAAAAATGCCAGATTTTATGGCTTGTGACGTATATAACCCAGGTGTCCAGGTTTTGTAGATTTCTAGCCTGTAACATAATGTTATATGATCTCATAAAACCCCAAACAAACATGCTGCTGATGAGCAGTGTTCTAATTGTAAGCATGGAAAATGTGGATAGGCCAACAGTACAGAGTGGTGATATAGGAGGGATCAACCTATCAGCTTGGTCTAGAACTGGTTAGGATAGGTTTTCAGAAACAAACTGGTTATATGCCAGAAACCATAGATCCTGCAGTTTTCTGCTGATATGTGTTAGTCGAACTAATCTGTCAAACAGATAAAAACTACTCCCTCCATTCCAAATTATAAGTTGTTCTGGCTTTTCTAGATACATAGTAAAAGCTATGTATCTAGACAGCATATATCTAAAGATATAGTTTTTGCTATGTATCTAGAAAAGCCAGAACAAGCTATACTTTGGAAAGAGGTAGTATATCTTATTTTGCAGGAGAGGGTCACAATGGCTAAGAAAGACTAATTTAAGGGCTAGCGAAGACTAAGCAAACAATGCTTCATAGACCAATTTTGAACTAATATCATCTAGCCTTTTCAAACATATGTGGGAATAGAACACTAACAATTGTTGAAATGCGAGAACTTAAACCTGATCTAGACCCTCTTCTTCCGAGAAGAAGGACCAAGTGATGAACCAGCAGTAGCGCGTCCAGAGGATGAGCAAAGTCCACGTAGAATAGGAATGACAGCAAAAACGGCGAAAGGAACATACATCTGAAGCAACTTTGGTGTTGCTTTGCCTGAACCCAACATCTCACCAAGAATTGCAGACTGCAACGATTAAAGTAGATTTTAAAATTAAATAGAGGATATATAATAACAAGATCACATTGTTACTTCAAAGAAAAAAAGGTAGTCATTCCTCCAGGGAGTCAATACTTCATTTTTGCAATGATTTGATATCTGATTTTTTTTCCCTCCTATCATTTAATCCAAGAGACCAAGACAGTGCGGTTGAGATTTAACCTGAATATAAATGTCACATATCCATAGCACATCTGATCTCAAAAGGAACATTGATTGATTCAGAGAATAAATTTAGAATGTTAGGAGTCACCAACAAGAAATGCAACTGATATGCCAAAATAATATGGAAGTAACTCTGAATCCCATGGATCTACATAACATTTTCCAGCACTATTTCATTTGACGCCAGCCAATCATATTCAATCAGCACACGAGAAACTATGTTTGGATTCCACATCAACTCTGACTTTAAGTGTACAACTGTGCATCAACCATGGTAATGTTTTGGATTTGGAGCAGAGCTGCGGCGGTGAGATAGCAGTTTCACGAAATTCCAGACATGCTTGCATTACGCTTATGGCTCCAGGCTCCACTACAAGTGAGAGGGGAAAGACAACTTTACCATGGAGGTGAGGGTGGCGACGCCGACCATGAGGGAGGTGGTGGCAGCCCAGCGGCGGCCGGTGAGGATGCCGTAGAGTGTGGCGACGGCGAGCGGCCATAGGAAGACGAGCTCGAGGCAGATGAGGCCACGGAAGAAGCCGGGGGGCTGGGCCATGATGTAGTCGCCGAACTCGGCGACGTACCAGCGCTTGAGTTCCAGGAGCGGCGCCGGGTAGAGACTGTGCGGGAGGACGGACTGCGCGTCGATCAGCGGCGCCATGACGGCGATGGTCAGGGAGAAAACCGCGACAAGCGCGTCCGCCGCTGCCGAGACGACGCCCATTGCCCCCCGCGCGCTCGCCAGCGGATCTGCTAGGGTTTGCGCGGCGACTGATCCGGGAATGGGATGAGATCTCGACACTCGTGGACTTTTGGGTTTGGGGAAGTTCAGGGTTTGGAATTTAAGAGTTTTAACTGTGTGCCACTATGAAAGATAAGTAATTGCCTACGTATCATTGAAAAGTTTGAGTGATCATTTCCGTCAGATTTGGCTCTAACGATGTTAAACAGCTAGTGTGAAAAGTCAAAAATGCTTTCAGATATAAATATGTTATTAATTCTTTTTGAGTATCTTAACGACTTGAAATGAAAAAAAACTCAGAACTAAGTTGTAGACCTCTTTGAGTTATATAAAAAAAATAATTTTATTTAATTTCATACAAAAAAGTTATGGTTTAATATGATTAATATGTCTTAGAAAAAAAGATTTTTTTAAATGAAATCAAATGAAAATAAGTCGAAATTATTTGCTATTTTGTCCTCGTATTAATAGCTAGAAAATGATGAAACTGGCCAAATCACTATGGGTATTGGGAACGTGGTGCCACCGGTGAATGTGTTGGAAGTAAAAATGAAAGATGGTTGAGAATCTATTTTAACTTATTATAGATAGATTGCAATTTTTTTCTTATTTCTTATTTGTTTATTATCATGGTTGGTTCGAACATTGATTTTTAAAAAATACTTATATAATTGTTGGACTTAAAACTCCTATATAATAATATTAACCCTCGTGTGTGAATACACTGGAGGCCAGGCACTATGTTTCCCCCTGTTGATTTTCGGGTTCTATGACTGTTAATAATGATGATACTGTTCATATGTACGTTTGGTGCAACAAAAATGTAAACGCAAAGCACAGCTACGCATCCATGATTTGAAGCATAAGCATAACATATACATGCAGATGCTGTTAAAGTTTCGAAACTCGAATGCTAGTGTGCAAGCACTGGAAAGGTGCGAACAACAGCCACGATCAACTGTTCATAGCCACCAAAATGTCCAAAATGCACGTAACAGAGACAAACAGGTGAGTGAAACCTAAAGCGAGAGCCAGCCAGCAAAAGGCTTTAAAACATAGTGGCATCAGGCAGCAAACTAATGAATTAGCCTGTTTACATGACACAAGGTACAGTTAACCAAAATAAACAACCTAGTACCACAGCTTTGTCAACATCGCACTGCAGAGAAAACAAACGGATAGTTATCAATAGCTGAAGAAGTGCCATGTGTTCAATCATTCTAAACTACTCTATTCAAATTTATGATACATTGTCAAAAGCATACCTTCACTTTTCATAGTGCAAAATTCCTCTATCAACTCGCCAATGTTTTACTTGGTTTTTCTGACCAGTAAAACTTCTGGTAGTGATGCAGGATCAAGTTCCCAGTAACCACAAAGATTGTCATTTTCATTTGTCAAGCGGAAGGCAGGAATCTGATGAGAGAACATAATCAAGTCACTCCTTGCTATTCTCATGGAACTCCTGGATTCGCCTTTCTGCTCTGGCATGAATACTGTGCTAAAGCCCTCCACTTTAGTAAGACATGACACTGTTATATTAACATTAGAAATCTCCATGACCTCGACCAGAAAATATTCACATCTACTGTAATCTTCGAAGCTCCATGAACGGCTCCAGTTCTTGTATATAGCCCATACCTGGCCAGTGCATGGAAGGATTTCATATTTTTTCCCTTTACCAGTCAGTGCCACCTCCACATTATGAGAGAAGACTTCTGTACAATCATAGATTTCACTTTGCCTGCTGACTTCAAATATTCCACAGCCAATAGATAAACCGTCTTGTGCCAAGAGCTTCTCCACTTGTTCACATGGACAGTGCTCAAGCCACTTTATGTGAATTCTGCAGTCTTCTGAATCGACACTCTTTATTAAACCATAGTACTTTGGGAACTTGTCAGTATCACAATACAGTGCCCAAACTTGCCCTTTCTTGAATTTGTCAAATGATCTCAAACTAGTGAAGTTGCAAAACTCTGTATCAGGGTAACAAAAGCTAGTTGGAGAATCTGGTGGAGAGCTATCATTCCACCCATCATCACAATGATCAATCACTGAAGCTTCTGAGCCATTATCTTGTTCAATCTTTTTATTCTGATTCAATTTCTCAACTTCATCCTTCACATTGGTACCAGTACCATCATGACTCTGTTCGGTCTTTCTAACTGGCATTTGACAAGAGCTAGTAGATGAAACGTTACATGGAGTGTTACCATCTCTGGTGCTCATAAAACTGCTGTCAAGGTTCACAGGAGTAAAAGCTTTCTCCAAATCAGAAGGTAGTGATGCAGTATCCAGCTCAAGAGCACCATTTGGGATATGTTGCCTGTCAGTTTCTGCCAATCTGTGAAAAGGAATGCTGTGCGAGAAACTAAGGGTGTTGCCACTAGGTATCAGAAATGGTCCTTCATTGCTTGATCGAACAAATAAGCTGACAAAACCTTTGATCTTTACCAACGGAATCACATAAGTGCCTAAACCCGTAGCAAAGTCTGAGGTGATTTCAACAATATCATAATCATAGTGCCTATGATCATCGGAATCTGAAATCCACTTGATGTCCCATCCCCTGAAAAGTGCCCAAACTTCACCTTTCTTAGGATAAATCTCATATCTGTTCCTCTTCCTCCCTTTTGTCCAAGAAACAACATGAGAAAACATCTTAGTATCTTCAGTCAAGAGTGTTCTTCCAAATCTGAAATTTCCACAAGCAACAGGCAGCTCCTTAGAAGACCATTCCTTCTCAGCATCACACAAAGGATCATGCTCTAGCCATGTGTACTGCAACATGAAGTTTGGAGAGTAAACCTGCTTAATTCGAGCATAGTATCTTGGCATGCCATCAAGATCATCATAAACTGCCCATATCTGATCAACTGTGAATCGATCTGTATCCCTGTTTTTCTCAAAGTCGTAGAAGTCTGAATCTGGGCACGAAACTGTAACATTGCAGGGAATACTATTGTTCACAGATATAGCAGCAGCATCGCTTCCACTTCCAGAACTTGTAGTTTGTTGTTTTCTTTTTGTTCCTTGCAACACATCATGATCTAAGCCACTGATCACTTCTTTTTCATTCCTCATCTTCTCTTTGCTTGGAATACTATGTTTGTGTTGGCTGTTTGCTTCAGCAACTTCATTTTCTGTTGTATGATCACTTTTGTCACCAGTATAGGAAGAATGTTCTTTACTCATCTTTTTCTTTGCAGGAGCATCAGGAAGATGATCGCTAACCTTTCCACACACATCAGACCCATCTTCAACAATGACATCATTTCTCTGCTGGCTTGTTATACAAGGATGATGCCCAGATGTTTTATCTGCACTTTTGGCAGGAAGAACATCTTTCGTAGCAATCTGGCTACCATTTATCGCAACAGGATTACTGGATCCTGTGGCTACCTCCTTTCCCTTCATTTGCTCGTTTACTAGATGAACTTTATCAGAATTTACAACTGGTGATTTAGAACTATCTTCACCATGTTCATCATTGGATGATGGTCTCGTAATCTTTCCTCTATTACAAGCCCCAGCTTCAGCCGTAAGGTTACTGTTTGCAGTAGCATTATTGTTCAGGACGGCTTCCCTTTGAGAACTCATTAGATTCTCTGATCCTGAATTGGAAGGGGGTTTTGTAGATCGTTGCTGGTTAGTGACAGAAGTATTCTTATCAACTTTCAGAGATTGCTGTTGATGGTCAGTGACAGGAGTTTGATGACCATTGACAGTGTTTTGCTGACCAGGGGCCTTTTGATAGTAGAGTTTTTGGTCAGATATATGTGTGGGCTGACTCGGAGGACACGTTTCCTGTTGCATACCAGATCCACCCCATGGATGAGAATTTACCACATTCTTTGGCCCTGAACTGAAAGGGAATTTCTGTGATCGTTGTTGCTGGTTAATGTCTGGAGTTTGCTTACCAGAGACATTCTGAGGTTGCTGTTGCTTGTTGGGGACATGAGTTTGATGACCAGTGATAGGATTTTGCTGAGTAGGGACACTCTGGTAATTGTGTTGTTGGTTGGTGACGTGTGCCCATTGACTTGGGGGGAACATTTGGTGTTGCATCCATGGATTTGATGCTTCCACTCTGACAGAAGGTTTCTTAGACAAATCATAAGCAAGGAAACTCTTTGAGCAGATCTGGCACCTGAGAACTTTCATCAACAAACTACATGGATACTGGTATTTGGTTCCACAAGTCAAGCAAATGGTCCAAAAAGATGAATATAAAGCATCAGTGTTCTCCTTATTGGCCCTCTTAGCAACATAATCAGTTTTCTTTGATGGTCGACTACGCTTCTTTGATGCAGATTTTGGAATAACTGGGTTCCTTTTTGAGTCATGACACGAACGTTTTACTTTGTCTGTCAGTATCATGTGAGCTTCTCCAATTAGCTTAAAGGCAGCTTCAGCACCCATAAACTTGTTCTTATCTGGATGGAGTAAGAGAGCAAGTTTGCGGTATTGTTTCTTGAGTAACATGTCATCTGCAGTTGTTTCCACTTGAAGGATACCATACCAGTCAGTCTCCCCATTGATCTTAGCAGCACAGCAGTGAACTTCACAAACAGTTAACAGCTGAGAAATATTTTCAAGGCCAGGGAAAAGCTTTTGAGCCTTAAGGGCAATCCTTTTAGCACCAGCATAGTCTGCTTCTTGCAGCTTTACCACAGCTAAATCCCTAGCTCTTGAAGCTTCTTCTTTGTTGCACTCCATTCTGATGAACTGCCAAAGAGGGATTGGTTATTAATCTTGAGTATTCTAACAGCAAAGTATATCGTTTGTCTTCATCAAGATCCTGCATAAGCAATAAGAGATCAGTTAGATCATACAATTGGAATATTCAATCCAGTATGACATATATTATCACTTTAGAACATACCAACTGGGTATGAAAGAGTAAAAATACATAATTTCAAAAAAGCATTGCAAATTAAGTACTAAGCGTTTCTTCTAGAGAATAAAATCCTATACTTTGTTAAGTAATAAGGAGAATATCAATAAAACACAGCGGAAAAATGTTGATTGTTTCTACTAATAATGCAATTTGTTTATTGAACAAAAGAGAATAGATTTTGTTAGTCCTAGCCTCTGTCTTTGCCATGTGAAGTCCTACTAAATTCTGTCGAATTTTGTTTCCAATTTCTTTTCAGTTTTCTTCATTTCACTATCTAGTGGAACAAGAATTGATGAGACTTGATCCTTTATAGACCTATGTTTTGTCTTTGTATTATTCTTTCATATTTTAACAGCTCTCAGCACATTGAGATAATTGTGGAATATAAACTCTTGCTGCATATCCCTTCTTACTTGTTTCCTGAAAATAACAACTAGCCATGAGAACAAGCCCCTCTTGAACCTACTGCTTTGCTGAGCCTCCTTTGTGAAAACAGAACATAAGCATATTTATATTCATATTTGCCTGTCTTGTTACATTTCATCTCAAAATCATGTAATTACAGTTTTCTAACATTCTATTTTCATACATAATCCTATAACAGGACACCTAAAGTATGTTAAGAACAGATCTTGAATGCTTTGCGGAATCACTAGTAACAATATGATTTTGCCCTCTAACATCTCAGCAATTGCAGATGGAAATTTGGAACACCAACTAGAGCAATCAATATGAAGATTATGAATAACAGAAGTTGCAGATATATGAAAGGATAAACTAAACAAGTGTAGATAGTTGGAGTAATGTGACCTTTATTACATTGATGCACTGAGACATACAAACTGACAAGTGATATGTATTTTCAACTATGATAATGTACAAGGAAATAACAAAAATATCAGGGAAATGAAATATCATATCCATTCTTGTTTGGCACATAACATCTCTTTAGTAGATGTTCCATTACTTACAGTTTATGTAAATGGGCCAGCCACCAGAAACAACAAGGAGTACAAACACATATTGAGCTGCGAACAGAATTATATGTATAAAATAGTGTTTCAATTAATATAAAGGAAACACCAAATCAGCAAATTTTCGCTCTCCAAGTGTACACAAGGAGACTTTACAGTTAATCTGCCTTCTTTGTCAACCAGCATTTACCAATTGGGCATATCATAACGCAACAGTGGTTTTTACCTTGCCAGAACTACAACCGATAAAGAACCATTCATAATGTCATATCCAACTCCTAAGCATCCAGCAGAACTTAATTGCCTTATAACTTTGCCCACTGTACAACAACCTTAAAGCACTTTGAAATTCAGCAAGATTTCAGAACAGATCTACATGAGCCTAAATCCATTAAGGGAGTAAGGGCTGCATAGTTTCCCCCAAAAAACACATCAAACCATATAGGTCACCACTTCTCTCGGTAAATCCAGTATGATGAACAAAAAACACACACGAATTACATATTTTCTGGCGCATTTTAATTTAGCATGTGTGTGTCAAAATCCAGAACTACAAAATTTGCAGAGATAAAAGCAATAGCTACAAGGATGGGTAATGGAGAAGAATACCGTGCAGTAGACAGCGACGGTGATAGATGGCAGGCGGTGGAGTGGATGCTGGCGGCTTCTTGTTGCATGCAGACTGGCCATACAATGAAAAGACAACCATAAGAAATGCACTAATGTATGCGGAACAAAAATATTATGAAAACGCAATCAATGAGACATTCTTCTTTTTTTTTGCATTGATGTGTTGGCAGATACAAAAGAACTATTACATGTATTCTATTGATGAAAAATTACATAAAAAATAAACAAAGATGGGAAATAAATATTACATATTATTCTTGTTTTCCAAATGACACTCCATTTAGATATATCGTAATAAACCTGATTTTGTAATGCGCCGTTGCACATAGGCAAAAAAGTACAGCACTCTAAGTAGCAAGCGATCCAGACACATGTTACGCTGGAAACAGGCAATGTGGTGAATCACTCAAACGGTCAAACCCACGAATTTCGGCCAGCGTTCATCCCCTTCAAGTTCAAGTAATTCCTAGTACAAATTTAAAACGGATCTACGAGAAACGCCCCCACCCCTTGTCGCCCCTTCTCTGGTGAAGCCCCGCAGGAGCACCCAAGAGAAAAAGTTCCCATCCCTGTTCTCCCGTCTCAGCGCAGCCAAACGGAATGAAAGCTACAACAGAATGGAAACACGGACGCACCCGCGCGGCCGCGCCGCGGCGCGCAAATAGACGGACACACTATGGGCTTGTTTGGTTCAAGACCTGGACGAGTTGCCTGGGTTCAGAACCTGCCTGTGAAGTGCCTGTTCATAATCACAAAATTGCCTGACCAGGCAAATGTCAAAAACGTAGCAGCGTTTGGTTGATGACCTGATGGGATGCCTGAATAGCCAAAGAGGCAGGCGTTGTTTGGTTGTAGTTTGCCTGCATTGATTGACGTTGGAAAAGTGACCATTGAGCATTAATTGGTTCCAGGCAACTCCCAGGAGATTCCAGGCGCTCAATTTTGATAGACTGGTACCAGGCAACCTATACAGGCAGCTACAGTCAGGCTAAAATTTCAGGGTTTAAACCAAACATATCCCAGGAAGATCTCAGGCAGACATAACTAGCAGACATTTTTGTTCAGGGTTCCATCCAAACACGCCCTATGACACTGGTGGTTCCACGATTCTGGGTTCCAAGATTCTGGCCACGACATTCCGTCGGGCGAGCAGGCGTGCGCCGGAAACCCAGAAAAGGACATCGATTCGCGGAGAGAAGAAGTGGAGGGCCACGAGGACGGTGGGGCCGAGAAGCGCACCGTACGGTCGGCGGCGGCGACGGCGTAGACCGGCCGCCCCACGCTGCGAGCGGGCCGGGACTGGGAGGCGGAGGGAGGCCGGGGAGTCGAGGCGCGCGGTCCTTGGGGATGAGACCACAGCCTTGTTCGCGCGCCGCGCCGCTTTGGACTCCGGTGTCCGGTCTCTCGCCGCGTTTGAAGCAGATATGGGGGGGGGGGGGGGGGGGGGGGGGGGGGGGGGCGCATTTGAAGCAGATATGGGGGGGGGGGGGGGTTGGTTCGGCGTGGGAGGGAAATCAGGTGGCGCGCGACTTCCCTCCAAAACGAAAAGCCCGGTTGTTTCGCCTTCCACGCCGCCACACGTCTTTTCCCTACCTTTCACAACAACGGGCAAAGAGGGGAAAACAACGTTAGTGCTATTGATTTGGCGAGATTTTTTTTTTTTTTTGACTGAAGTCGGTAGAAGAAATCCTAACCTATTTTTTATATATTTTTATTCTATAGATCTTTTTCATTTCTTTCCAGGTGGAGTCTCATCTAAATTTGTTGGGTACTTCTCATGTGCTCTAACCGTTAGGGTAGAGGCTCCTTCGCTAGTTAAGAGAATCTCCAAGAGCCTTTCTAAAATATACTCTCTAAATTATTATTTGGAGTCATTTGACTAAAAGTCATTTTCTTTATCTTTGTATTCTTCTCCAACAATTTTTCTATATTTTTTTTGACTAGCTTTTCTCTCATGCACAGTTTGAAGAGTCATCACCGCTTTCCATTTTTGTCTAGCTAGAAATTTGGAATAAAGGATATCTATATTTGGATATCCAATTAAAGAAACTATTAGAGGATATTTTTTATTAAAATTTGTAATCTGTAAATTAGGAAAGACATAAAAAGTCTCTTGGAGATGCTCTGAGGAGATAATTGTTAGCTAGACGTCTAATAGCTACCTTATTAGTTAGACATATGTTTGGATCCATAGTAAATTATTATTAGAATAGTGGATTTAAACCAAGTTTTAGTTATTTAGATTCTTTTTAGTTTGAATATGCTATATTTCTTTGGTCACCTTCAAAATAAAAAATTGTTGCTTCGGCTCTTACATCTTTGGCAACAGCGCTTCTTGCCAAGCAAACGATTCTCCAAGATTTTATGTGGTTAACAAATCATAGTTAACACTAGTCGGTTAGTTATTAAGCTGGCTATATATTGTTGAAATATTGAAAATGTGTGATGCATTGATGCCTTGTCATTATCTTGTCTAGAGAGGATTTATTAATCCTCTCGCTATATATTGTTGAAATATTGAAAATGTGTGATGCACTGATGCCTTGTCATTATCTTGTCTAGAGAGGATTAACAAAGCTAGAGAAAGGGAGCGGTGGAAGGACAAAATAGTATTTTGGCAATATATCGGCTGAAATTGGCTAGCTAATGAGATAATCAATAGTTTGTGCTTAGATATTAGTTGGCCTATTAGTTAGACTTGTTTGGCAGATCTTTAACTTCTTGATTCTCGATGAAGTGATTCTAGTGAGGTAGGTGTGGATTCTCTATTGTAATAATTTGGTCTGATTCTACCAGTGGTAGATAAAGCTGAGTATGAAATATTATCCTTTTATCTAAAAAAATGTGTGGAAGGTGGTTCTAGAGGTTGTTTAGCTCCTAGTGTAAATGACAAATCGATTCTTATATATGTTCCTACTATAATTTATTTAGATTTTTGTTGTCTAGCTCAACGAGAAGTGTTCCTCATAGAAAAGTCACTCCAAAAAGCTATACCAAACAACCCTTAAGTTACTACTAGAGCTAATAGATCTAGAGGCTCCAAGTTATTTAGAACTATTCTTAATTTACATATGCGACATTTTTTTATCACCTGTAAAAACCAAAGTCCAATTGATTCGGATCTAACATCTTTGGCACCTAAGCACATTTCCAGACGGGCAATATGGAAGAATTTGATTGTTTTGCTCCGAAATCTAAGTACGACTCCAGGTGTTTCTTATAATTAAATTGCTAATCCAATAAGTTTAGCGAGTTAACAAAATGAATAGCAACCTCAATTTTTTTTCTCTCTCCAATAGTTTCATATATTAGCTTTTCTAAATGATTTTGCTTGGGAACCTGAAACTATTTCTAACCAACCAAACCTTTTTAAATAGTTCATTTGTCTCTTATCTTTTTTTCACTAAAACCCTTTACTTTCTTAATTTACCTGTGTGTCCAATTTCCTCCAATCTATCAAGAAAAATGCATAGGTGGTAGCTAGATATAGTGTTTATTTCCATGTAGTACTAGAGTCTTGCTTATAATATTGATCTCACAAATGGCTTCTAGTTTTTGTGTTGTTTTACAGGTTGTATCTAGCTAACCATGGTGCTAAGGATGGCAAACAATGTGCGCTTCGATCGATATCACACTTCAAAAGTCCATTCTATACACCTTAGCATCATTTGATAGTATCACTCTCCCACATTTCATATTCATGCATATATGCCGAACTTGAACCAAACATTATAGCACATATGTTGGGAGAGCTAATACTACTGAAGTGGTAACACAAATTTCAATTCCATATCTTCGTGAAAGTTATCATCAATTACCAAAAAGAATGATATTAAAAGCCCTAGTTTGATTTTGGCTAATTGATAAAACCTATAGGACTAATCCTATATGCTAAGCACGTGTGAAGCTAAGAAAGGGTTAGTGCTAGGCCAAGTGATGAAGCAAGCAAGGTGGTAGCCATGGAGGAAATGGAGATAACCACATGATGATCAAGGTGATCAAGAGCTCCACATTTGGAAAAGAAGAAAGAGAAAATAAAGTGGTCAAGGCAAAGGTATAAACCTAAGGACCATTTGTTTTGGTGATCAAAATACTTAGAGAGTGTGATTGTTGGTATAAATTAACGCACACTCTACTTTATCCGCAAGCGCACAGATAAAATCTACCGATGTAGCACTTCACCGGAGTAACCCAGTTTTAATATCGAACCCAAAGGAACGAATAGTGTTAAGCCTTAAATTCTAACCCCTGAGTGGCTAACAAGGACGAAGAATCTAGAAGTATAGAGGGGATCACTAAGGTTGTCTAATTCCAATTTAAGAGTGATATGTTTATATTATTCTTAGTGGGGAAGTTTCCATAAAAGGTCACAAACAGAGTATGAGTCTTTTATGCAAATGTATAATCCTACCGAGCCTACACACGGGTAAGTGGACTATAGAAGAATCAACAAGGCTATAAGAGTCACCCTTGTGAACAACCACTATTACCGGCGTTATAGGAGGCATTTATGAGCTATCAAGTCTAAGCACCACGCTTACACTATCCAACTACTCTAACTCTAGAATGACTAGAATTAAAGTACTCAAAAGAGAGTCATAAACCTTAAGAATAACAAGAACAATGACTCAAACTTAAATATAGACATTGATTACCGAAACAATCGCTGAAGCAAGTTGAAGATGAACTTGAATCTGCAGGTACAAGATGAAGAAGTTGATCCGACAGGCCGGAGCTCCTTCTTGATCTCTTCCTCTCTCTCTCTCTTCTAGTTCTAGTATAAGACTAGGTTATAAACCTAAACTAGAGGGGTAACTAGTCTTCTACTTGAAAGTTGGCTCTTGAAGTCTTCTTCTAGGGTTTCTGAATGAGGCGTAGACTTTTCTGAAGAGAGACTTGTTCTTCCCTGGGGCCTGGAGGCCTGTTTATATAGCCCTGAGGGATCAACCGTGGCCGTTAGATCAAACCGACTTCACGTAGGGCTGAGATGGATCCTCAAAGGCGGTGGAGGAAGCTTCCAGAAGACGGAGTCCAGCGGGCCCAGGGGGAGACCGACCGGTCTAAGGGTGGGACCGGTCGATCCCACCTGGTGGCCTCCCGGGGTGTCCCGCCTCGTGGTGTCCTCTAGATCCTTCTGGAGTATTCCTGACTTGGTGGTTGCGTTATCTCCCGTCGGTTTCCTTCTAGAGGAAGCAATTGATGCTGGTTTTCCTGTTTAGTCCCTGCAGAATCACAATTCACCAAAACTTATGGAATATTATCAATTAAAACCCTAAACCTTTATTGGTGATTGAATTCATGTCCTTTTCATATTTATTTATCGTTTAATTTTGATAGATAACCAGTTTTAACAACTCCCCCAAGCTTACCTTTTGCTAGTCCCTTAGCAAAACCAAAACTTAACAATGGATCAGGAGTTGCTACAATATCTTCACTTCCAACAAGTGTACCTGCTGCTAAACAAAAATTCTCCAAAATATATGTTATTCTTCATGGGGCTTATTACTTTTACCTTAGATCTTCAGTAGTTGAAAGATTGAACGATCAAATCAAGCACTATGTTTCTAGTTCACTTCACCTTTATTCCGGAGTTTTAATTAATTTTTAAAAGCTTTAATACATATGTTGTCAAATTAAACAATGGATCCAAAGAGAATGTCAACCAACCATTGAATAAAGAAGTGCATGTGTATGAAAAAATGGAGTCGGATGCTCTCTCTTCTATTTATCAGAGACATATGGCTTTTAGGCTAATTCTACTATCGGGCACGTGCCCATGTTTTCTGTTTTTTTATTTCGAGGTTCCGGACACTTGTCCCTTTTTATTTCCTCGGGATCTATCTTTTTGAGGTTTCAAACACTTGTCCCTTTTTATTTTCTTGGATCTCTCTTTTTTTTCTTTCTTTTTTTTCATTAATAGCCACATGCTTCCAACAAACTTCGGAGAGGGTAGCAACAGATAATTATGAGCATTTATGCGGAAGATGGATGAAATGTGTAAGTGATCTCAATTCAATGGCATGATAAACTAATAGGGTCAACAAAGCTTAATTTAACTCAATGCAATTATTAGTCATGTTTATATTTAGAAATCTCCGAAACTTTAGTGTTGTTTAGAACAAGATAATAGCAGCTCAGATCATCATATGTCATATCCCAATTACCTAGACCTTAGATTAAGTATTTGCCAACCATGCATTTAATTTTATTTTAAGGCATCATTATTAATTAGGAGAACTCCTGCTTTGAAGACTAGGTACTTGAAAGAAATTAGATAGAGCAACTATTCATCATTTCCATGCAAAAGATTATAGAGAGAGAGAGTTCTCTTTTAGTCATCAACTTCTTAAAACACACTATTTTATTTATTTAATCTAACATACTTTAAGATAAAAGCTAATAATAGTAGTAGTAATAATAATAAAGACATACCTGAATCGCGAAGATAACGGGGGTGCGTCTCCCCCAAGCTGGTTCCCTTAATAGCGTTGAGCCTTCATGTGCCCATATTTTTTTGTCTCTTTTTTTTAATTAATGGTGAGCCTTCATGTGCCCACATATTTTTGTTCTTTTCTTTTTAAGGGTGAGCCTTCATGTGCTCACAATTTTTTTTGAATTTGTTTATAGAATAAAAAACTTAAAAGGATAAAGATACTTACGTGGATACATGGGGATGTCTTCCCCCAAGCTGATTGTTGACGTAGTCGTTCGATCTTACAATGTAGCAGACTGGCAGTGGATATGTCCTTCATCTATTAGAGTTTTGATTGATGTTGATGTTTGTTGAGACAGTGCTCCAACAGTGGATGGAGCATTCACTTGCTCGTCAGCTTTTCTTGGCCTTTCAAATCCTATGAAACTCAAATAGACAACAAAACTTGTGGAACAGATTAAGCATTAGCGGTTGGCCACTCAAGCCTTAGTTGTCTAGAATTTCAGTAAGATCTCTTCTCAATATTTTTGTATTTTATATTTTTATGATGCAAGAGAAAATGCACAGGATGAATGCATGCATATTTTTTTTTATTATTTATTTTTATGCCACCACGGTGAACATTCCTGCGGGTTTTTACATGCCAAAGAATTATTCACATGGGGTTTTATGATGCAGTGAAATATTTTGTTTTCTAATGTAATGCAAAGATTAAAATGTGTTGTGAATTAAATATGATGATGCAAGAAATGATTATGGATTAAATATGAGAAATATGCAGCAAAGTAAATATAAAGATAACTACCGATTTTTACCTTTTGGTGAAGGTTCAGATATTTAGGTCTGACGAACCGGACCTTTCCTTGGTTCAGACCTCCCAAGGTATGTCAGACGTTTGGAAAGTTGTTATTGATTGTACCACTTAGGTGCAGACATTTTCTCCCATACTTTCTTGGTCTGAGTCTTCACTTCCTGTGGTTCACTGTCTTGAGGTTTCTATCCTTTCTTTTCTGGAACAGTGTTGATAGCTTCTTTTTCATGATTGGCCTCTCTATTCTTGATAGCTTGTCTTCTTTGGCTTTGAGAGCGGCGTCTTTCACTTCTATTCTTCTTGGGTGCTTCATTAGGTATTTAGTTGATGAAGTTGCATCGTGTCTTTTCTCCAGGAAAGTGAAAATGGATTTCCTCTTGTAAATGATTGTACTTGTAGCGTAGAGGAATGGTCTTCCTAGGATGAGGTGGACGTCATCGTCTTCACATGTCGAGGATCAAGAAGTCTATGGGGACTTCATGACCTCTAATTCTAACTACGACGTCTTCCATCATTCCTTCTTGTTTATGCCTCTTGATATGGTGTCACTCATGTCATTTGTTCGTCCAGCAGTTTGAAGTGAAGCGTTAATTGTGGACGCTGGCAGCATCTTGCTCAGTGTGCATGTTCTTGTAGATCTAGGACCTTCACTCTGTAGAATTTGGGAGTGACAAACTTCTCCATGTTTTGCTCAAGAGTGTGTCCTGCTCATAAAGACAAGGTAGAGATCAAGTGCATGGGCTCTGTTGGTGGAAAAACACCAACAAAACCAAAAGTTTTGTTGATTCTCCTCTAACCTTAGGCACATTGCACAAGATAAACTTGTTGTTTATGTGTCCTATTCAATCTTAACATGAGTGATAGGATCAGAGGATGAGCATGAAAGTAGCATCTTAAAATATTTAACAGATCAAATTACTTAACCCAAGGAAGGATAATCTATGCATAAAGTGTCGATCTTTTCATAATTGTGATATATCATCTTTCAAAGGTTAGACACACAACATTTAGCTCATGTAGTTAAGATAGTGAGATTCAAGACAGTAAAGCTAGGAACAAAGATCAAAGGACTAAACATGTTAAGTTGATTAGGTTGGATCAAGTGAGGTGCAACTTAAACATGATTTGTCCTTTATTTATGTTCATACTAGAATCAAGAAGCTTTTAAACTGATGGTTACTTACCTTGAAATGTTACTTTGTGATTGAAGAGTGATGTGTCAAACCACCTTGTGGAAGCTTCTCTTGTCTAGTTGGCTTGTCTTTTCTTGCTTGTCTCACAGTGTGATTGAGAGGAGGAAGATCACAGTGGAATCATCCTTAGAGGTATCGACCTTCCTTCTCTATGTGTTGATTTATCAGTAAAGGCGCATTGTTCCTCGAGTATGCTGACTAGGATCCTCTCTCTTCTCTTGTCAACCTTTCTTGTTTTCCCTTTAATTATTGGGTTGACAAGAGACTTGAAATTAGAGCTGCTACTCGAGTGCCTCTATGATAGTGTTTGTCTTTTATTGTCACAACTAAGATTTGTCCTCTCAATAGTGTCTAGATGATGGAGATCTTATCGACTGTTCTTCTCGATTTGCTGGCTCCGGTACTATCTCTCCATCTTCTAACTCTTGTGGTATAGTGGCTTCATCCTTCATGATGCCCTTCTCAATTCTTGGCAGTTGGTTCTTCCTTTGGCATCTTCTCTTGGTTCTCTTTGGCTGCTCATAAGTGATGTAGATGTTGAAGGTGTAGCGAAAGATCCAAAAGTTGACTTCTCCAAGTCCGATAAGGATGATAACATTGATGGTGTTCAAGAACGATCTTCCAAGAATGAGTGATGGATCATATTATTCTTCTCGACTGGGACAACATCTAGTGGTTTGTACTGATCAAAGTGATAGGTAGGAGATCAATATGTCTTGAAGCTAGTTTTCTCCTTCCCCCTTTGATTGTGAAACACATCTAGACAATGGAATTGTCTCTCCCAGGCTGGCTTGTGATGTAGATGGATTCCCAAACAACATGTTCATGTTTTGGATTTGTAGATCTTGCTATTGTTGTAGTGGTACCATCTTGTCTCCCAAGCTAGCTCTTGATTAGAAAAGATGATAACTTCCCACTTCTTGTCTTGATGTCTTGGGCAATGATGGTTGCAGGCATAAGTTGTCTCATATGAAGTAAGTTGCATCATGTTTGTCATCAGCACCCAAGCAAGACTCAAAGCTAGGCTAGCACCATTTGTGATCTGAGAGTAGGTTTGTGCATCTATGGTTTGAGTTTTGGATCTTCAATGTTCATACCAAACCATGGATGAACAAAATCTCTCTCCTGCATAATGTTAGTGGACATATACCCGAAGGATTGCAAGAATTTGAAGCATGGGTTGTTGTCCATAACTTATGTATTTTGCATCTATTCTAATAAAAGATGTTTTTTAGGATTATTTTAGCATAGACTAGTATTTTATGTGTTGGCTGCACTTTAACATGATTCAAGGCAAAAGATAACTTGTTGTAGAAGACAAAATAAACTTTGATACTCACAGTTCTTTCATACATGATGAATGAGCTGAGTCTTCATTGTGCAAGAGTTGTTGAAATTCATGTGTCTCTTCATCTCCAGACTTTCCCAAATTAATAATGAAAGTTTTCCTGCAGGGGTTAGTCCAACAAAATATCCAATATCTACTATAGCATATTATCAGTTCAGAAATCAACCTAGACACCACGTCTAATTTGATCTAGGAAGGCATTTTAACCTAAGCACCATACTTAATTTAAAAGCCTTTAGAGGTAAAATCAGCACACCTTTTAGCTCAAGAATCAAACCAGACACCATGTCTTACTTTAATTCATGAAAACAGTTAAACTAAGCTCCATGCCTAATTTAAAAGGTGTATGATAATACTTCAAAACCAAAGAATATACTATAGCAAATAAAGATAACATGAAAGCATTGTAGAGATTTATTCAGATGGTGATGAAAGAGTATGATTAGTATATGAGCATATCCTAAAGGTAGGGACAACCAACATAGCAACATGGCAAAAAATATTCTTAGAAAGTCTATTCCCCAAGCTTGGATTTTGCACAAATCAAGATTGGATGAATGTAATTCAATGTTGCATGATGATTGGTGGGACATACCTTGTGTTTGTTGTTCCTTCATTCTTTTCTGCTCCAGACCTAGAAAGGTTAGTGACAAGAATACCCGAAGGAATATTTTCATAATTATATTTCTATGCTCATTACAAGGACAGTGCAGCAGAAAGGTAGGCATAGCTAATAACCAGATGTTATGATAGGGTGTAAGGATTCTACTGGTTATAGCTTGCGCTCATGGGGTAGTGATAGATAAGAGTGGAATTCAAAAACAACATTCATAAGAATGAACACAAAAATGATGATGAAAAGACTGGGACAAAAAAGGAAAAGATAAAAGTATAATTACAAGGTTAAACTAAGACTTAAGATGATCTACCGTTCCCCGGCAACGGCGCCAAAAATGCTTGTTGGTATAAATTAACGCACACTCTACTTTATCCGCAAGCGCACAGATAAAATCTACCGATGTAGCACTTCACCGGAGTAACCCAGTTTTAATATCGAACCCAAAGGAACGGATAGTGTTAAGCCTTAAAATCTAACCCCTGAGCGGCTAACAAGGACGAAGAATCTAGAAGTATAGAGGGGATCACTAAGGTTGTCTAATTCCAATTTAAGAGTGATATGTTTATATTATTCTTAGTGGGAAAGTTGCCATAAAAGGTCACAAGCAGAGTATGAGTCTTTTATGCAAATGTATAATCCTACCGAGCCTACACACAGGTAAGTGGACTATAGAAGAATCAACAAGGCTATAAGAGTCACCCTTGCGAACAACCACCACTACCGGCGTTATAGGAGACATTTATGAGCTATCAAGTCTAAGCACCACGCTTACACTATCCAACTACTCTAACTCTAGAATGACTAGAATTAAAGTACTCAAAAGAGAGTCATAAACCTTAAGAATAACAAGAACAATGGCTCAAACTTAAATATAGACGTTGATTACCGAAACAATCGCTGAAGCAAGTTGAAGATGAACTTGAATCTGCAGGTACAAGATGAAGAAGTTGATCCGACAGGCCGGAGCTCCTTCTTGATCTCTTCCTCTCTCTCTCTCTTCTAGTTCTAGTATAAGACTAGGTTATAAACCTAAACTAGAGGGATAACTAGTCTTCTACTTGAAAGCTGGCTCTTGAAGTCTTCTTCTAGGGTTTCTAAATGAGGCGTAGACTTTTCTGAAGAGAGACTTGTTCTTCCCTGGGGCCTGGAGGCCTGTTTATATAGCCCTGAGGGATCAACCGCGGCCGTTAGATCAAACCGACTTCACGTAGGGCTGAGATGGATCCTCAAAGGCGGTGGAGGAAGCTTCCAGAAGATGGAGTCCAGCGGGCCCAGGGGGAGACCGACTGGTCTAAGGGTGGGACCGGTCGGTCCCACCTTGCGGCCTCCCGGGGTGTCCCACCTCGTGGTGTCCTCTGGTGTCCTCTAGATCCTTCTGGAGTATTCCTGACTTGGTGGTTGTGTTATCTCCCGTCGGTTTCCTTCTAGAGGAAGCAATTGACGTTGGTTTTCCTGTTTAGTCCCTACAGAATCACAATTCACCAAAACTTGTGGAATATTGTCAATTAAAACCCTAAACCTTTATTGGTGATTGAATTCATGCCCTTTTCATATTTATTTATCCTTTAACTTTGATAGATAACCAGTGTCAACAGTGATCACATTTAGGATAGATAGTCGTACTAATAAAGAGGAGAGAATCATGGTTAAAGCGGTTATCAAGTATCATTAGGTGATCTAACTCGTTGCACATGTGCATTTGATCTTAATGAACTAACAAACCCTTCGAAAATGCTTTGAAAAATGCTAATACACGTGCACAAAGTGGACAAGTGGTACACTTTGGTGTTGGCGTATGGAAGCAAGGGTGAAAGAAAAGAGGCGAGTCCTATGGTCACTGCTATGATTGGATATTGTCTCATGGGTGACTGGATGCATTCGGTAGCAAATCTTAGGTGACATAGTTATGTGGTGTTGACCAGACACTATTGAGGTGAAGTGATCGGACACAAAATGGTTATTGTTGGCACGTCTGATTGCAGTGACATGGCGCAAGCGAAGTAGCAAGGTGTTGATTGAATGTCGAGGCAAGTCCGATGGTCATGCTTGATTGGACACGTCTCTTTAGGTTTTGGCTCTCTCGGGAGCTCTCTGTTCTGCATCGAACATTGGGGGAGTGTGTCTGATCATTTTCGTGAAGGCATGTTTGGTCGCTGGGATTGTAGCCGTTGGGAGGCTTTGTGCTTGACTGGACTATGAGTTTTAGGTGTATCCGGTCGCATTAGGCGCGTCCGGTGCAAACTTAACCGTGTGGGGGAATGGTAGTGCTTGGGATCGTGCAGGCTCGATTAAACGGCGGGGACACGTGACGGTGATCCAGCAGCCTGACATTGCGTGCAACGCGTCTAGTCGACCTGACGGCGCGTCCGATGGGTCAATTTTTCAGCCCAGCGGCTAGTGCTTTGAGAGGTGGCGCCTTTTTAAGTGAAGTGGTTGGCTTGGTGTTGATGGTAGTTAACGTCAATTATAAATCGTCAATAAAACTCACAAATGGTGATAAAATAAAGCAATGACATAAGATAGAGGTTTAAACCAACAAATTCCATGGGTTTTCATGAATTTGTGATTTCAGCAGGGTTTATTTAGAAAACCATCAAGGAGGACTTAATTACAAATTAAAATCATGAATATCCTTTGTGCCATCAACTCCAAAAGATTCTAGAGAACTTCAAAGAGTGACTCACGGCGGCAGGGCCTGAGCCACTACCACGTGGGGTCGGCGGCCCCACCTGCAGGCCGACCGACCTATGAGCCCACCCGGTCAGCCTCTCCTTCGTAGGTCGGTTGCTAACCGTCTTTGAGATTGCATGTAAGCCCTTGATTAAGGTCGTTTTGATCTGAGGGTCATGGTGGCTCCATCCTCCCTATATATATCGACCTCTACCTCCATACTAGACATCCTATCTCATTATTCAGATGAAGAAGTAGAAGAGCCAGAGATAGTAGTTCTAGCCTTCATCAAAGTTAGGAATTAGCAATTAAGTGCAGTATTTTCCTCACTAGGAGTTACCCATTGTAATAGAATAGAGATAGAGAGTAGAGAAGAGTTTTGGAGGAAGTGTCGGCCTGTCGATGCTCTCGCTATGACTTGTACCTAAGATTGCTCTGGTGATCGACTTCTAATTCAAATAAGTGTCATGTTCTTATTATTCTTCAAGTTTGCGACTATCTTTTGAATACTTTAATCCTTGTCACTCTCAGATTAGAGTAGTATTCATAGTGTAAGCGTGGTGCTTAGCCTTGGGTACTCGTAAATGTGCCCCTACTTTCTGGATCGATGGTAGATCGCAAGGGTCACTTCGCCTTGTTGAGTTCTCTGTAGTCCAACTCCTGTTAGTAGGCACAACATGAGTTGGTTACTAGAAGATAACATACTCTGATTGTGTTACTTCTACATAATTTTCCTTGTCGAGCATTATCTATCACTTCTTACCAGAGTTGGAGCTAGAAAGTCATTAGTGATCATCTCTACACTCGTTCTTATCTTAAGCCTTTTTGCTACAATTTAGGGGTTAAGTTATACAATGTTGTTCTCACTTCCGTTCCTTTAGTTTGATATTAAAACTTGGTTATTCCGGTGAAGTGTGGTATCTAATTTGTGTGCTTGCGAATTAATTATGTGTGTATTAATTTATACGAACAAGCATTTCTGGTGCCATTGCCAAGGAACAGTAGCTGGGTGAACTTTGAACCTAGCTTAACCTTGTATCATATACCTTTTATTTTTTTTATCATGGACTCCCAATTGCAAAAGGATATGGCTTATAGCTCAAAGAGGTTTAAATTACATTTCTATTTTAAATTTGAGTTTAGGAAAAGGTATACTAGTAAGGGGATGCAACTTGCAAGCTTAAATGTGTAACCAAATGCTACAACTCCACCAAACATCCTTATACACCTTGCCTAAATTGCCAATAAAATAGTTTCCCATTCAAAACAGAATAGGTAGAGCGACAGTGTCGTGACTAAGGGCGGCACTGTCGCAACCTGAATTTTGCTTGTTGGTAGAGAGAGGTATATCCTTGACCCGCTCTCTCCCCCAATGGTCATCTTCGACCATTTGGATCCAAATCTGACCAGAGAAGCTCTCATCTCTCCCTTTTACTCTATTGGAGCACCTCAACCTTCTCCCCATTGTTTCTCACTCAAATCGAGAGCTTGAGCCTCTAATCAGCAAGAGAATGCTTTCCCATATGCTCTTCAACTCCTAAGGCACTTGGTTCGTGTTGAAGTCGATGATTTGCATTTGTTACTCTTGGAACCTGCTCTTAGCCGGCTAGCGTGTTGCCCGATGAGCGTGCTAACTCTTGTGGTAGCCCCGGGAGGTTTGTAATCGCCCCAATCATCTAGTGAAATCACTCCTCATCTCAAGAGTTCACTCTCTTGACTTGATAATGAGGTTAGGGTTCTAAGAGAACCAAGCCTCTGTGGCTACCTCAACAATGTGGACTTAGACAAGCCTTGATGGCTAACTAAACCACGAGATAAATCAGTGTCTCACTTGTTCTCTTGTGATTTGCTAGGATCTATTGGTGTTTGTGGTGATTTCTAGGGTTTGGACCCGATCTACATACTTGTGCTCTTCCAACATCTTCAAGTGGTGGAACATGTTCTCTACTACCCTAGAAATGTCCATAATTTCCAAATCTACTTTTCGTTGCCTAGATTTTGAACTATAGACTAGAGAGTTGTCAGGGCAGCAGTGCCGCTCTCTAGAGCAGCACTGTCGTTCTCTGTTCTCATATTTGTTTGAGCTAAAATTTCACAGGCCTATTTACCACCTCTAGGCTAACCATGATCCTTATAGTGTTTGTCCTCCCATCTGAATTACAGTAGTGAAAGTCCTTGTTTGGTTTTGGGTAATTGATGTCACCTACGGTACTAACCTTTGTCCTGAAGTGTTCATAAGCTAGGTTGGTACACACCAAGTGTGGGAGCTAGATGATGACCATGGTGTTGGTGGTGATGACCAAAAGATGGATCAAGTGCTCCACATTTGGAAAGAGAAGAAGAGAAAAAGCAAAACCCTATGGAGATCAAGGCAAAGGTATAAATAGGGATTTTGTTTTGGCACTCAAGACACCATAGAGGGTGTGAGTGTGTTTAGGATCGATAGCCGTACTATTAAGAGGGGACTATCTCGGTGATTGCGGTTATCAAGTGCCACTAGGTGAATTCATACATGCATATGCATTAGGACCTAGTGTGCTAACCTCTAATCCTTTGAAAAATGTTTGGAGAATGCTAACACACTTGCACAAGGTGATGTACACTTGGTGGTGTTGGCACATTTGCAAAAGGAGAAGAAACCAGAGTTGAAAACAAGTTTTCAGGCGCGACCGGACACTAGAACAATGACCGGACGCTGTTGAAACATACGTTCGGTCACTATTAAAACAATGATCGGATGCTACTGAAACAACTGACCGAACACGCCTATAACACCGTTCACGGGAGGCAACGAATGAAATGGAGTGATCGAACGCTAAGTGAGTCCTGTCAATAGTGATCGGACACGTCCGATCGATGAAAATCGTCTCTGGAACCTCTCTGTTCGTGACCGGACATTGAGTGAAACAATGACCGGATGCTAGTGAAACAAGAGTCTGATCACTACTGAAACAACGACCAAACGCTAGGGAAACAATGACCGGACGCATCCGGTCGCTACGTAATCTGCCCATTCGAAGAGGTAACAGCTCTATTTGTTTGAAGGGGTATATAAATATGAGTTGGCCAGCTTTGAGAGGTCTCTCTTGGTATTCTAACATATTGGACATCCCTTTGAGCTAAACATACTCCCTCCCACTCATCTCCTTGCTTGATAGCGCGAATCAAAGTGAGATTGAGTGATTCCAAGTGCATTTGCTTGTGTGTTTGCATCTAGTGGCACTTGGGGATCGTTGCTGGTGCGGGTATTCTCATTACTCTTGGTGGTTGCCGCCACCTAGATGGCTTGGAGCAGCGGTGGAGCATTGGCACGAGTTGGTGATTGTTCGTGGCCATCTCCCGGTGATTTGTGAGGGGTATTATGCCTTCCCCGGCGAAGAGCCAAAAGGTAACTCTAGTGGATTGCTCGTGTCATTGAGTTACCTCCATTTGTGGGTCGGTTCTTGTGGCGCTCAAGTGTTGAGCTAGGTTTGTGAACACCTATTAACCACCGAACCACCAAGTGGTTGGTCGACACAACAGGGAGTAGCGTGTCGGCAAGCACGTGAACCTCGGGAGAAAATCATTTTGTCTCTTGCCCATTTGGACATCTCCCGGAGTCTCGTGGTATTCATATTGTGATTGATCATATCTTGTCAACGTCGGTATATCTCTCTATCACTTGTACTACTTTTGTTATTTCTTGTGTAGTGGTAGTTAATCTTGCTAGTGTTAGCTTTCTAGTTCATTATATTTAGTTCTTGCTAACTCACTAGAATAGAGAGTAGTGACATAGCTATTGTGTGCCTTAGTGACCATAATTCACTAGAATTGTTTGGATAGGTGGCTTGCAACACTTAGTAGAGCTAGAGCAAAAAGCTTCGCTTTGTAATTGTCTAACTAGTTGCTCTAAGTGTTTTGTATAAATTTTATTAGGCTATTCACCCCCTCTAGCCATTTAGGACCTTTCAAGTGGTATCGGAGCCGTGGTCACCGTTTGCATAAGGATTAACAACCTTCGGTGTTAAAATGGCCCAAATTGTGTTCAACCATGTTGGGGGCAAACCACCGTTCTTTGATGTGGTAGAAAATGAGTTTGTGATTCTTGATCCTACCAATCCAACACCAAATGACTCCATCAACAAGCAATGCAACACAATGGCGCTCAACACCATATACAATGCCATTGATCCAAAGGTGTTCGAGCAAATCAAAGATCTTGACAATGCAAGTGAGGTGTGGAAAAGATTAGAAGAAACATATGAGGGCACTTCAACTGTAAAAAGTGCCAAGTTGTACATGCTCAAGGACAAGCTCACCAACTTCAAGATGAAGGATGATGAATCAATTCCAGAAATGTTCTATAGATTGGAAGTCATCATCAATGATCTCAAGTCCTTGGGAGAAAAGGTACAAGATGAAGACTTCACTCACCGGTTCTTGAGTTGCTTGCCCAAGAGATTCAAGACACTTCGCACCATCATCTTTAGAGGAGGCTTGAAGAATGTGACTCCAAATGAGGTGCTTGGTGATGTCATGACTGAGGATCAATACAATGAAGATAGTGAAGAAGTGGTCAAGGAAGAGGACAAGAAGAAGAAAAGTGTGGCATTCAAAGCCACCTCATCAAAGAGCAAGGGCAAGTCCAAGAAGGAAGAATCAAGTGACAATGAAGAAGCTAGTGACATTGATGATGAAGCCTTAGCTCTCTTTGTGCGCAAATTTGGCAAGTTCATGAAGAAGAAGGGCTATGGTGAAAGGAAAAGAAGAGATTACAACAACAACAAAGACTATGTGAGAAGATGCTACAAGTGCAAGAGCAAGGATCATGTTGTAGCGGATTGTCCCTACAATAGTGACAATGATGAAGATGAGAAGAAGAAAGATAAGAAGGAAAAGAAAGAGAAGAAAATGAGCTTCAAGAAGAAGAAAGGTGGCTCATATGTTGTCACATGGGATAGTGATGCATCATCCGATAGTGAAGACTCAAGTGATGATGATAACAAGAAGAGCACCAAGAAGAAGGCACTTGCAAGCATTGCAATCAACAACAAGCCTTCTTTATTTGACACTCCATCATGCTTCATGGCTAAGCCAACCAAGGTACAATCCGATGATGAGAGTGATAGTGAGAGTGATGAGGATGAGGAGCACTCAAAGGAGGACCTCATGGACATGTTGGAGCAAGCTCACACTTGCTTTGAGATGAAGAGGAAGGAGTGCAAGGATTTGCACAAGAAGCTTAGTGCTCTTGAGCAATCCGTTGATGAGCTCAAGTCTACTCATGAGAGGCTAGAGGTAGCCCATGAGAAGCTTGGCAAGGCTCACACCAAGCTTGAAAAAGCTCACTCCTCCCTCCTTGATCAAGTCAAGGTTGAGGACATTATTCCAACATGTAACATAGGAGTAACTTATGATATTCTTGATGATTCATTTTATACTCCTATTGTTGTTGCACCCACTAACCCCTCATGTAGCTCATCCACTACTACTTCTACTATGAGTGATGGTTTCACTTGTGATGTCTCACTAATGGTGGAGAATGAGACCTTGAAAAAGGAGGTCAGTGAGCTCACTCGTGCCTTAGGCAATGCCTATGGTGGAGATGCCCGCTTGCTTAAGTGCTTGGGTAGCCAACGATTCTCTCTTAACAAAGAGGGATTGGGCTATACCCCCAAGAATGGCAAGGCGGCTTTTGTGACTCACAAGACTAGTTTTGTGAGAAGCAATGGTCGGTTTTGCAACAAATGCAAGCAATCCGGGCATATAGAGCAATATTGCAAGGACAAGAACAAAAATGCTAATGTATCCTCAATTCATTTTGATTCTTGTTATTTGATTACCAAGGGTGTAAATGGTGTAAAGGCTAAGTTTATTGGTGCTCCCATTGTTGGCCCAAAGAAGAAGGCAATTTGGGTGCCCAAGAGCCTATTGACTAACCTTGGAGGACCCAAGCAAGTTTGGGTACCTAAAAGGAATTGATCTTTTCTTGTAGGTAAATTATAAAGCCGGAGGAAGGCATTGGGTGCTTTATAGTGGGTGCACTTAACACATGACCGGAGATGCAAGAATGTTCAATTCAATCAACAAGAATGATGACAATGGGATTAATAGTATTACATTTAGTGATAATGGCAAAGGCAAGGTCAAGGGGCTTGGTAAGATTGCTATATCAAATGACATGAGCATATCAAATGTGTTGCTAGTAGAGAGCTTGAACTTCAACTTGCTATTCATGGCTCAATTGTGTGATCTTGGATTCAAATGCATATTTGGGGTTGATGATGTAGAGATCATAAGTGTAGATGGCTCAAACTTGATCTTCAAAGGTTTTAGATATGAAAATCTATACTTGGTTGATTTCAATGCTAGTGAAGCTCAATTGTCAACTTGTTTGTTCACTAAATCTAGCATGGGTTGGCTATGGCATAGAAGACTTGGTCATGTTGGAATGAAACAATTGAATAGATTGATTAAGCATGATCTAGTTAGAGGCTTGAAAGATGTGGTGTTTGAAAAGGATAAACTTTGTAGCTCTTGTCAAGCCGGAAAGCAAGTTGGAAACACTCACCCTAAAAAGATCATGTTGAGCACTAGCAAAGCATTTGAGTTATTGCACATGGATCTATTTGGACCAACAACATACACTAGCATTGGTGGAAACAAATATGGCTTTGTGATAGTGGATGATTTCACAAGATATACATGGGTGTTCTTTCTAAGTGACAAAAGTGATACATATGCTACATTCAAATCTTTTGTCATGAGATGTCACAATGAGTTTTAAACAACCATCAAGAAAGTGAGAAGTGACAATGGTAGTGAATTTAGAAACACAAGAGTTGATGAGTTATGTGATGAATTTGGAATTAGACATCAATTCTCGGCCAAGTACACTCCATAATCAAATGGTCTTGTTGAAAGGAAGAATAGAACTCTCATTGATATGGCAAGATCTATGCTTAGTGAGTACAATGTGAGTCATTCATTTTTGGCCGAAGCTATCAACACGACTTGCTATTGTAGCAACCGCCTCTATTGTCGCCCCATGATGGAGAAGACACCTTATGAGCTATTGAATGGAAGAAAGCCCAACATTGCATACTTTAGAGTCTTTGGTTGCAAATGCTATATCTTGAAGAAAGGCACTAGATTGAGCAAGTTTGAGAAGAAATGTGATGAAGGCTTCTTACTTGGCTACTCCACTACAAGCAAAGTGTATAGAGTTTGGAACTTGGCTAGTGGTACTCTTGAGGAAGTGCATGATGTTGAATTTGATGAAACAAATTGCTCTCAAGATGAGGAAGAAAATCTAGATGATGTGAGAGGAACTCAATTGGTCAATGCAATGAAGAATATGGATATTAGTGATATTCGGCCTAGGGAGGTGATTGATGTTGAAGATGACAAAGATCAAGTGCTCACTTCTCCAATTATGGAAGCTAGTTGTTCTCAATTGCAAGATCAACAAGCGGCTAGTTCATCTCAACCAAATGATCAAACAAGTACAAGCAATCAAGTCCAAGTGCTCCAACCAACCAATATTGCAAGAGATCATCCATTAGATCAAATCATTGGTGGAATTCAAAGTGGTGTGCAAACTAGATCAAGATTGACTTCATTTTGTGAACATTACTCTTTTGTATCATCCATCGAGCCAACCAAGATTGAAGAAGCATTACAAGATGTTGATTGGGTAAATGCCATGCATGAAGAGCTCAACAACTTCACAAAAAATCAAGTATGAGAATTGGTAGAGAGGCCTAAGAACTACAATGTGATTGACACTAGATGGGTCTTTCGAAACAAGCAAGATCAAGATGGCACTGTGGTGAGAAACAAAGCAAGATTAGTAGCACAAGGTTACACTCAAGTAGAGGGTCTTGACTTTGGTGAAACATATGCACCGGTTGCAAGATTAGAAGCAATAAGAATCCTATTAGCTTATGCTTGTTCCCACAACATCAAGTTATATCAAATGGATGTCAAGAGTGCATTTCTCAATGACTACATTAATGAGTTAGTATATGTTGAGCAACCACCCGGTTTCGAAGATGACAAGAAGCCTAACTATATTTACAAGCTCAAGAAGGCACTCTATGGTTTGAAACAAGCACCAAGAGCATTGTATGTGAGATTAGGAGATTTTCTCCTCTCTAAAGGGTTCAAGATGGGAAAGGTTGATAGTACTCTCTTCACCAAGAAGATTGGAAAAGACTTGTTTGTGTTGCAAATCTATGTTGATGATATCATTTTTGGTTCAACCAATCAAGATTTTTGTGAAGAGGTTGGTGAATTGATGGCAAATGAGTTTGAGATGTCCATGATTGGAGAGCTTAGCTACTTCCTTGGTCTACAAATCAAGCAATTGAAGGAAGACACATTTGTTAGTCAAGGCAAGTATATAAAGGACATGATCAAGAAGTTTGGATTGCAAGATGCAAAAGCCATTAGCACACCTATGGGGACAAATGGACAATTGGATAGTGATGCAAGTGGCAATATGGTGGATCAAAAGTTGTATCGGTCTATGATTGGAAGCCTACTCTATGTGACCGCATCAAGACCGGATGTCATGTTTAGTGTATGCATGTGTGCAAGATTTCAAGCCTCACCAAGAGAGAGTCACTTGGAGGCAACTAAGAGAATATTGAGGTACTTGAAGCATACACAAGATATTGGCTTGTGGTATCCAAAGGGGTCAAACTTTGAATTGATTGGATATTCGGACTTCGACTATGCGGGTTGCTGTTGACGTTTGTTAGTGCAAATAGAATATAAAAGATTCCACAAGCGCATAGAACATCAATGTAGCATTTTACCGGGAGTATTCCAGGATCGTTATTTTTATTTTACCACTAGGAAGCAAGGGTTAAGAATATGATAACTCACTATCATGCATCTACTAACTCAGAGTACTAAATAGACTAGAGCAGGAGTAACTGATAAATGATATGATAATGAATGAAAGTACAATAAAGAGAATTTAATGATAAATAGATAACTATAGTGGGAGGACAACGAGAGAGATCAAGGTTCCTATGCACTTCTCTATTACTTGGGTTCTAAGGTAACAAGGATGAAAAGATATAGCAGTCATATAATAACACTTTGGGACATCAGAACACCAACCACAGAAAGGGATGAGAAGGGGGTTGGGAAGCTCTGACTACGGTCCTACGAACATCAACCTGAACGTGGTGGAATGCGTCGGCCATCAGGGCTGTCACCACCTGGGGCTACCACAACTATCCGTGGGGTTGAGCGCAACCTCAGGTAACCTATAGACTAAACACCAAGTCTAATCTATCGATTACTACTCTAATTATGGCCTATAACTAGAGCACTCGATGCGAGCGGAGATCCTATGCTAGAATCTAACAACTATACTAATCATAATATGAAAGGCATAAAGTAAATAGAGAAGATAAATATATTAAAGCATAAGTCTTACAAAGAAAAGATACAAAGACATACCAAAACTCTGAAGACTCCTCCAGAACTGGAGCGCAGCTCCGCTCTCCCTAACTCCTGACTAGAGCTAAGCTATTACATTGGAAAATCTAAACATAATTACATAGAGAAGAAAGGTCATCCATTCGAGGGACGCCTCTACAACTCCATGATGATGTGTTGCCTCAGGGGGGTCCTGAGTTTATTATATAGGGGATCCTGGCCTCCCCTCCACCTTGGACAAGCGATGTGGGACTAAATCCTTCACCATATGCACATGGGCCTTAATGGGCCAAAATGTATTGGAGAGGTCGGTTGGAGTGCGTCACGCGAAGGAGGAGAAGATTGGGCCCAATAGCTGACCGACCGGCGTAGGAGGGAGACCGACCGGTCTGCCTCTATGGCAGGTGGGCCCCGCCTTCCGTGGGTTGCCTTCTCATGTCTTCTGGAATGTTCTAGAATGTTCTAGAATCTTTCAAGTCGTATCCATCGAGGACTCTTGCTCCGAGACTCCAAATATAGCAAATCATATGTCCGTTTCGATCGTCTCGACGAGCTCTTCGCAATGGTGTGCTCTGTTTGACCACTTGAGATACTTTTATATGGTAAAAACATGGATGTCCTACAAAACAAGTGAGAGCACCAAAACTCGTGGAACTTGTTAGTTTCAAACCCTACAACTATGCTTTGTGATTCATTTAGTGTCATTTCATGCAATAGTTGACGGATAATTATGAGCAATAGTGAGCGTCAACAAGTTCCCCCAAGCTTAACCTTTGCTAGTCCCGAGCAAAGCCAATCTCAACAATGGATCAGGAGTTGCTGCAATATCTGCACTTCTAACAAGTACACATGCATTCAAACAAAAGTTGTCGTTTGGATTAGAAAAAAGATAACATATTATTTATCACGGGCTTAGTACTTTACCTTGAATCTTGAGTAACTGAAAGATAGAATGATCAAATCAAGCACTATGTCTCTTGCTTTGTCACTTCACCATTATCCCGGAGTTTTGAATTTTCAAAAAGATTAAAAACATATGTTTCAAATTAAACAATGGATCCAAAGATAAAGTCAACCACACCATTGAATCGAGAAGTGCATGTGTATGGAAAATGGAGGAGGATGCTCTTTTGAATATATCACTCTCTTTTGTCTATTAGAGACACATGACTATCAGGCTAATTCTACTGCCGGGCACGTGCCCATTTTTCTGATATTCATTTTTTTATCATTTTTTCAAGGTTCCGGACACTTGTCCCTTTTTATTTCCTCGGGATCTTTCTTTTTGAGATTTCCGACACTTGTCCCTTTTTATTTCCTCGGATTTTTTTCTCCTTTTTTTCATTTTTTCGATAGCCACATGCTTCCAAAAAACTTTAGAGAGGATAGGAATAGATAATCATGAGCATTTATGCGGAAGATGGATAAAATGTGTAAGTGATCTCAATTCAATAGTATGATAACTTCTCATAGGGTCAACAAAGCTTAATTTAACTCAATGCAATTATTGGACATATTAATATTGGAAACTCTCCGGAACTCTAGTGTTGTTTTAGAACAAGATAACAGTAGCCTAGACTCTAGATCAAGCATTTGCTACCCATATATTTAATTTCATTTTAAAGCATCATTAATTTTTTTTTAAACTTAGGAGAACTCATGCTTAAAGGCTAGGCACTAGAAAGAAATACAATAGAGCAACTATTCATCATTTCCATTTTAAGAAATTAGAGAGAGAGAGTTCTTCATATTTGACATGCTTTATTATTTAATCTATCACACACTATAACCTAAAAAAACATTAAGATGGTAGTACGACATACGTGAATCACGAAGATAACGGGGGTGCGTCTCCCCCAAGCTAATCCCTTCGATCGCATTGAGCCTTCATGTGCCCGAATATTTTTGTTCTTTTTCTTTTTAAGGGTGAGCCTTCATGTGCTCACATTTTTTTATTTTGAATTTATTTATAAAAAGAAAACCTTAAGAGGATAAAGATACTTACCTGGATACATGGGGTGCTTTCCCCCAAGCTGAATGTTGACGTAGTCGTTCGATCTTGCAGTCTAGCGGACTGGCGGTGAAAATGTTCTTCCTCTATTGAAGCATTGATTGATGTTGATGGTTGTTGAAATAGTGCTCCAACAGTGGATGGAACATCCACTTGCTCGTCAGCTTTTCTTGGTCTTTAATCCTGTGAAACTCAAATAGACAACAAAACTTGTGGAACAAATTAAGCATTAGTGGTTGGCCACTCAAGTCTTAGTTGTCCAGAATTTCAGTAAGATCTCATTCTCAATATTTTTTTATATTTCTTTTTTTATAGTTTTTATGATGCAAAAAATGCAATAGAATGAATGCATATTTATTTTTATTTTTATGCCACCACGGTGAATATTTCATGTGGGTTTTTACACATCACAGAATTATTCACATGGGACTTTAGGTTTTATGATGCAGTACAATAAGTAAAATATTTTTATTTTCTTTTTTTATGTAATGCTGATGCAGAGAAGTAAATATGCTATGGAGAGATGATGATGGAAAGTAAATATGCAAAATAGAAACTAATACAGAAAAGATAAATATGGATAACTACTGATTTACCTTTCGGCGAGGGTTCAATGTTTTAAGTTCTCTGAACAGGACTTCTCACCATGTTCATTCCTGAGGTGCATCATTTGATCCCAATATGTAGACCTTGATAACTACACCTCTTGATATGGTGTCACCCACTTGTTCGCCCAACAATTTGAAGTGAAGCATTAGTTGTGAAAGCTGGCAGCATCTTGATTAGTGCACATCTTCTTGTAGATCTAAGACCTTCACTCTGTAGAATTTAGGAGTTGACAAACTCCTAAATGTTTTGCTCAAGAGTGTGTCCTGCTCATAAAGACAAGGTAGAGATCAAGTGCATGGGCTCTGTTGGTGGAAAAACACCAACAGAACCAAAGGTTTTGTTCATTCTTCTCTAACCTTAGGCACATTGAACAAGATGAACTTGTTGTTTATGTGTTCTATTCAATCTTAACATGAGTGATAGGATCAGAAGATGAGCATGAAAGTAGCATCTTAAAATATTTAATAGATCAGATTGCTTAACCCAAGGAAGGATAATCTGTGCATAATATGTCGATCTTTTCATGATTGTGATATATCATCTTCCAAAGGTTGGATGCATAACATTTTAGCTCATTTAGTTAAGATAGTGAGATTAAGTGAGTAAAGCCAGGAACAAAGAGTAAAGAACTGAACATGTTGAGTTGATTAGGTTGGATCAAGCAAGGTGCAACTTAAATATGTTTGGTTCTTTATTTATGTGCATACCATAATCAAGGAGAAGCTTTTAAAGTGATGGTCACTTACCTTGAAATGATACTTTATTATTGAAGAGTGATTGTGTCGAACCACCTTGTGGAAGTTTCTCTTGTCTAGCTGGTTGAGTTCATGAATGGCTTGTCTTCTCTTGTTTATCTCACAGTGGGCCAACTGAGTCTTGATCTCAACAGGTCCAGATGATGGAGACTTTGCCAACTATTCTCTTGATTTGTAGGCTCGGGTACTATCTCTCCATCTTTGAATTCTTCGAGTGCAGTCGCTTCGTCCTTCATGATGTAACCCTCAATTCCTGGCAGTTGGTTCCTTCATCGGTTGAGTCAACGTCTTCTCTTGGTTTTCTTCGGCTGCTCATAAGTGGTGTAGTCAATTCTTTTGATCGAAGATCCAAAAGTGGACGTCTCCAGGTCCAACATAGATGATAACATTTGTGGTGTTCAAGAACGATCTTCCAAGAATGAGTGATGGATCATATTCTTCTTCTTGGCTGGGGCAGCGTCTAGCGGCTTCTACTGATCAAAGTGGTGAGTAGGAGGTCAAAGTGTCTTGAAGTTGAGTTTCTCCTTCCTTCCCTTGGTCATGAAACAAATCTAGACAACGGAATTGTGTCTCCCCCAAGCTGGCTTGTGAAGTAGGTGGATGCCCAAATTTGTTCAACAACATGTTCATGTGCTGAATTTGTAGACCTTGTTGTTGTTGAAGTCGTACCACCTCGTCCCCCAAGCTAGCTCTTGTGTTGCAATGATTAGAAGTGAGGAGAACTTCCACTGCTTGTCTTCATAGTGAATCACCAACAGACTTCCTTCGGATGACACATAAATGTTATAATGCAGTGGCATATTGTCACCCTGATATTTGTTGTTGGTGTCGGTGTTGATGTCTTTGACAATGATGAGTGTAGGCATAGATTGACCCATACGGGGTGAGTTGCATCCTATTCGTCATCAGTGTCCTGGCTTAGGCCTTGGGATGGCTCAAAGCTTGGCTGCCTTCGACATCACTAGTGACTTGTCTGATGATGAGTTTTGTCTATCCACAGGTTGGGTTTTGGATCTTCAAGTTCACACCATGAATAAGCGAATCTCATCTCCTGCAAAATGTTAGTGGACACATACCCGAAGGATTGCACTAAATTTGAAACATGGGTTGTTATCCACAACTTATGTGTTATTCATCCATGCTAATAAAAAGATGATTTTAGGATTACTTTCGCATAGACTAGCAATTTATATGTTGGCTGCATTTTAACATAGTTCAAGGCATAAGATAACTTGTAGTAGAAGATAAATTGAAATAAACATTAATACTCACAGTTTTTTCATCCATGATGAATGAGCTGAGTCTTCATTATGCAGTTCACCGTATGCCTTGCTTCATCTCTGAATTCATCTCAGGACTTTCCCAAAGTGTATTTAGAGTTCTCTGCAGGGGTTAGTCCAACAAAATATCCAATGTCTACACAAGCTAATTTCAGATCAACAATCAAACCAAACTCCGTGTCTAATTTGATTAAGGTAGACTATTTAACCTAAGCACCACGCTTAATTTAAAAAGCCTATGAAAGTACCTAATTGAAGTACTTTCAAACAAAAATATACTAGCATAGACAAAGGTAGCATGAAAGCATAAAAGAGATTTATTCAAATAGAGATGAAAGAGTATGATCACAGTGAGGGATATTTTTTTCTTTTTTTTAATATATATATTTTTTGTTTAGATGCAGATGATATGAATGCATGCAAGGGACTAAACATGATATGGATTTGATAAAAGAAAACCTAACTAAATGGAATGGATGCAAGGATGATTCAAAGTAAACATGCAGTGGTATGAAAAAAATAAAAAGATAACTACTCATAGAGTTTAAAGTCCATGAGCAAGACTGTCTCACCTTGATCATACTTACCATGACTCACAACTGGGATCTGTGAGTGGCGCAGCATAACTATCCGTCACATGGGATGGGAGTTGAATTCTTGTGACGGCGACCTTTTCTCCAATCTACACATGGTTAGAATGATATATATGTATACACAAACCTGTGAGATGGCAGGGTTCCAAAATTAATGATGGATCTTGAATATTCAGGCACCCCTGGGTTCTTCATTCTCATGGAAGCTCGCCATAAGGTCGAAATGGCGTCTGATGTCCTGTCTATTCCACACTCAACAGAACAAGGGGGTAATCCTACTAAAGCTAGTGGTACACTAAATTAGCAGACATTAAGATCATTATCAAAATCTTTACACCAATTGCTTCCCCGGCAACGGCGCCAAAAATGCTTGTTGACGTTTGTTAGTGCAAATAGAATATGAAAGATTCCGCAAGCGCACAGAACATCAATGTAGCATTTTACCGGGAGTATTCCAGGATCGTTATTTATATTTTACCACTAGGAAGCAAGGGTTAAGAATATGATAACTCACTATCATGCATCTACTAACTCAGAGTACTAAATAGACTAGAGCAGGAGTAACTGATAAATGATATGATAATGAATGAAAGTACAATAAAGAGAATTTAATGATAAATAGATAACTATAGTGGGAGGACAACGAGAGAGATCAAGGTTCCTATGCACTTCTCTATTACTTGGGTTCTAAGGTAACAAGGATGAAAAGATATAGCAGTCATATAATAACACTTTGGGACATCAGAACACCAACCACAGAAAGGGATGAGAAGGGGGTTGAGAAGCTCTGACTATGGTCCTACGAACATCAACCCGAACGTGGTGGAATGCGTCGGCCATCAGGCTGCCACCACCTGGGGCTACCACAACTATCCGTGGGGTTGAGCGCAACCTCAGGTAACCTATAGACTAAACACCAAGTCTAATCTATCGATTACTACTCTAATTATGGCCTATAACTAGAGCACTCGATGCGAGCGGAGATCCTATGCTAGAATCTAACAACTATACTAATCATAATATGAAAGGCATAAAGTAAATAGAGAAGATAAATATATTAAAGCATAAGTCTTACAAAGAAAAGATACAAAGACATACCAAAACTCTGAAGACTCCTCTAGAACCGGAGCGCAGCTCTGCTCTCCCTAACTCCTGACTAGAGCTAAGCTATTACATTGGAAAATATAAACATAATTACATAGACAAGAAAGGTCATCCATTCGAGGGACGCCTCTACAACTCCATGATGATGTGTTGCCTCAGGGGGGTCCTGGGTTTATTATATAGGGGCTCCTGGCCTCCCCTCCACCTTGGGCAAGCGATGTGGGACTAAATCCTTCGCCATATGCACATGGGCCTTAATGGGCCAAAATGTATTGGAGAGGTCGGTTGGAGTGCGTCACGTGAAGGAGGAGCAGATTGGGCCCAATAGCTGACCGACCGGCGTAGGAGGGAGACCGACCGGTCTGCCTCTATGGCAGGTGGGCCCCACCTTCCGTGGGTTGCCTTCTCATGTCTTCTGGAATGTTCTGGAATGTTCTAGAATCTTCCAAGTCGTATCCATCGAGGACTCTCGCTCCGGGACTCCAAATATAGCAAATCATATGTTCGTTTCGATCGTCTCGACGAGCTCTTCGCAATGGTGTGCTCTGTTTGATCACTTGAGATACTTTTATATGGTAAAAACATGGATGTCCTACAAAACAAGTGAGAGCACCAAAACTCGTGGAACTTGTTAGTTTCAAACCCTACAACTATGCTTTGTGATTCATTTAGTGTCATTTCATGCAATAGTTGACGGATAATTATGAGCAATAGTGAGCGTCAACAATTGCAAGGTTGATAGAAAGAGCACATCAGGCACATGTCAATTGTTGGGAAGATCACTTGTGTCTTGGTCATCAAAGAAGCAAAATAGTGTGGCACTTTCAACCGCCGAAGCCGAATACATATCTGCGGATACATGGGTGTATGCCGAGTCTCTGAGTGATGAGTGATTGTCAACTGGGATAATGCACATGTTCTTTGGCTTGTGTTGTGCAGGTGTCGAGCACGGATACAGTGATCAGAGGCAAGGTGAAGGTCAAGTAGAGACGTGCCGTGCCGATGGACCGAGAGTGGCGAAGGGCGGACGTGAGGCTTGGACTGAGGGACCGGTGGCCCGAGGATCAGCTGTGGTGGCTGACAACCTAGGACAGCGACGAGTGAAGACTTGCGGGCACAATGTTGCCTGGGTCGAGGACCTGGGGACACGTGTCGGTGGAAGGGGTGCACGGGCGGTGCATCCCCTCTACAGCTTTGGTTTGGTGGTAGAGCCAGAGAAAAACCATCGGGTGGACAGTTTCTAGGTTTGGGCCTCAAAACCTGGGTGCTGCGGGTTTGCCGAGTTTGGGCCTCAAAACTCGGGCTGAGGACGGTTTCCAGGTTTGGGCCTCAAAACCTGGGCGCTGGCGGGTTTCTGAGTTTGGGCCACAAAACTCAGGCGATGGACGGCTGGTTTCCCAGTTTGGGCCTCAAAACCGGGGGTTGGTCGTGAAGGCTGGTTTCCCGGTTTGGGCCTCAAAACTGGGGGCGAAGTCCAGGAAAAGGACGAGCGGAGCGGTGGCAGCACGTGGCGGCAATCGGTGAGGTTGCGTCGAGGCAACGCTACCAGTTGTGCGGGCGTGGCCGTCGGATTACCAGCATCTTCGAGTTGGTCCAGAATAACCCTAGGGTTTAGCTGGTTCGCTCTGTAATTAGTGAGGGGTAGAGTAGGAATTAGAATTAGGATAAGTAGAGGGAGACACCCTCCTCCCATTCTATCTCAGTCATTTGCTCTTTGCTTCTAGGGTTTCCTGCTCTCCCAATCCCCTACTGTAGCTACTGAGATCCGCAGAGAACCATACCTCTGTGTACTGGAGATTTTGAGGAAGTGAGACCATAATCTCACTGTTGTAGCGTGTGGTAGCCACACAGTTGCAGATCGATGACTTGATTTGCGTTTTGTTCGTGTTCTTCGCGTTCTTCGTTTTTCCACGATTTTCCCGTCACTCGATCTCCCTCTCTACTGCGTCTTTGCGAAATCCGTTTGAATCAACTTGTTCTTTATAATGAGGAGATCATTTCCACCGAAGGAATTTATCTAACTCCTCACGAGCAAGTAGATCGGGTTGATTTCGTTTTCATGGCGCTTTTTCGTTCATACTCCTTCCCTTTCGATTTCCCGGTGATTGAATCGATTTGAGCGGATGATTTCTTGGGGATAGTCACCTAACTACCTCGTGATCATCCTCTCCAAGTTTGGGAACGTGGGATTGTGAGTTGATTCGATTTTGGGATGATTTGGGAGAAGGGCGACTGAATTTGCCCTCTCTGGTCAGTCGCGGACAGTCCGCCACCTGACCGGCGGACAGTCCGGCCATCGGGATCGAGCCAGTTAAGTGGCTGCGGGTCTCGGTCGCGTTACTGTTCCTTGACCGGCGGACAGTCCGCGGTAGGAACTCGCGGACAGTCCGGGAGTCGTCCAGGGACTGTTCAGCAACCTTGCTGTTTCACTCAGTTGGCCGGCGGACAGTCCGGGACCTCAAGGCCGGACAGTCCGGGATCCTGCTGAGTGTTGCATTTTAGTGCGTTTGCTCTCCCGGCTTCTTTGCTTGGTTTTCGGACTTCTCGTTTGGCCCTAGAGTTGATCAAGGGACCTCTCTAGGTATCTTTGCTACTAGTTAGCATAGGTATTTGAGAGTTTCTTGACGTAGCCGTCTATCTACGTTCGGGACTTGATTTTTGAGGGTTGAACTTGCTCCGGAGCTTTTGGCATTTGGTTCGCTATCGCTTTGTGGTGCCTCGCTGTGATCCTAGAGATCATCCACCCTCTTCCAAGGGTCGTGGGCATCACGGTTTCGATCGAAGCTCTTGGGGTTGATTTTGGGACAAAAGGCCAAAGTTTTGAGAGAAATCTTTTGAGCTCCCATTCACCCCCCTCTGGTCGCCTTGCTTTTACATTCTCGGTCCTTCAATATCTGCGGGTAGTTGTTGTGGTCAATTACTTTGGATGAAAGCAACTTTGGATGATTTTGGAATCAAATTCAAACAAGTGCCATTGCTATGTGACAATGAGAGTGCGGTGAAGCTCACAAACAACCCCATGCAACATTCGAGGACAAAGCATATTGACATTAGGCACCACTTCATAAGAGACCATCAACAAAAGGGTGATATTTCAATTGAGAGTGTTGGTACCGATGATCAACTTGTCGACATATTCACCAAGCCACTTGATGAGAAGAGGTTTTGCAAGCTAAGGAATGAATTGAACATACTTGACTTCTCAAATATGTGTTGATGCACCCCCACTTATATGACATGCCTCTCCTTCGACAAAGCAAGCTAAAAGTTGATTGGCATATCCATCCATTCTTTGCTAGGGACATGTTTAGTGCATCTAGTCATTCCTCATGATCATTAGGCTCATTCATGAAAATAAATTGATTTTGATGCTTATATGATGCCACTATTGTTTCTATGCTTGTTATGATCTAGTGGTAACATATAACATGTTTATGGGCTTGCAATCCTAGTGTTTAATCTAGAGAATGGGAAATGGAATGTTTAACCAACGTGAGTAAGATAACCATTGCAAGATGTGTGAAGAAGCTTACTCTAGAGCAAACCGTGTTAAATGTTTCATGCAAATATCCTAGATTGAACCAAATGTGAAAGAACTAACTCTCTCCTAAACAATTTGAACCTTGTTTATGCAAACCTTTTATGGAAATAGATGACAAAGGGGGAGAGAAAAGTCACAAAGATCAAATGAAGGGGATCAAAATTTTTGAAAATAATTTTTTAGCACACAAGTAGGGGGAGCAAGCTCATGAACTTGGTTGTTGCATTTGAATTGTGCATGTTCATATGCGTGATTGCATTGCACAAGTTCTTAACTTGATATTCATGCTTGTGTGGTGTATGCTAGAAATAGATTTTGAATGATGATTTGCAAATTAGCATGCATAGGTGGTAGCTAGATGTAATTTGTTTTTACAAAGTGGTACTAGAGCCTTTCATATAATGTTGATCTCATGAGATATCTAGTGTTTTTGTAAGTCTAGCTAACCATGGTGTATATTGGCAACTCCGATTGGTATCACGCTTCAAAGGTCCATTCTTTACACCTTAGCATCATTTGATAGTATTACTCTCCCACATTTCATATCTATGCATATGTGCCGAACTTGAACCAAACACTATAGCACATATGTAGGGGGAGCTAATACTAACAAAGAGGTGACTCAAATTTCAAATACATATCTTTGTGAAAGGTTGTCATCAATTACCAAAAAGGGGGAGATTAAAAGTCCTTGTTTGGTTTTGGGTAATTGATGTCACCTAGGGTACTAACCTTTGTCATGAAGTATTCATAAGCTAGGTTGGTACACACCAAGTGTGGGAGCTAGATGATGACCATGGTGTTGGTGGTGATGACCAAAAGATGGATCAAGTGCTCCACATTTAGAAAGAGAAGAAGAGAAAAGCAAAACCCTATGGAGATCAAGGCAAAGGTATAAATAGGGATTTTGTTTTGGCACTCAAGACACCATAGAGGGTGTGAGTGTGTTTAGGATCGATAGCCATACTATTAAGAGGGGACTATCTCGGTGATTGCGGTTATCAAGTGCCACTAGGTGAATTCATACATGCATATGCATTAGGACCTAGTGTGCTAACCTCTAATCCTTTGAAAAATGTTTGGAAAATGCTAACACACTTGCACAAGGTGATGTACACTTGGTGGTATTGGCACATTTGCAAAGGAGAAGAAACCAGAGTTGAAAACAAGTTTTCAGGCACGACCGAACACTGGAACAATGATCGGACGCTGTTGAAACATGCGTCCGGTCACTATCGAAACAGTGATCGGACGCTACTGAAACAACTGACCGGACGCGCCTATAACACCGTTCACGGGAGGCAATGAATGAAATGGAGTGATCGGACGCTAAGTGAGTCCGGTCAATAGTGATCGGACGCGTCCGATCGATGAAAATCGTCTCTGGAACCTCTCTGTTCGTGACCGGACGTTGAGTGAAACAATGACCGGACGCTAGTGAAACAAGAGTCCGGTCACTACTGAAACAACGACCGGACGCTAGTGAAACAATGACCGGACGCGTCCGGTCGCTACGTAATATGCCCATTCGATGAGGTAACAACTCTATTTGTTTGAGGGGGTATATAAATATGAGTTGGCCAGCTTTGGGAGGTCTCTCTTGGTATTCTAACATATTGGACATCCCTTTGAGCTAAACATACTCCCTCCCACTCATCTCCTTGCTTGGTAGCGCGAATCAAAGTGAGATTGAGTGATTCCAAGTGCATTTGCTTGTGTGTTTGCATCTAGTGGCACTTGGGGATCGTTGTTGCTGCGGGTATTCTCGTTACTCTTGGTGGTTGCCGCCACCTAGATGGCTTGGAGCAGCGGTGGAGCATTGGCACGAGTTGGTGATTGTTCGTGGCCATCTCCCGGTGATTTGTGAGGGGTATTGTGTCTTCCCCGGCGAAGAGCCAAAAGGTAACTCTAGTGGATTGCTCGTGTCATTGAGTTACCTCCATTTGTGGGTCGGTTCTTGTGGCGCTCAAGTGTTGAGCTAGGTTTGTGAACACCTATTAGCCACCGAACCACCAAGTGGTTGGTCGACACAACGGAGAGTAGCGTGCCAACAAGCACGTGAACCTTGGGAGAAAATCATTTTGTCTCTTGCCCATTTGGACATCTCCCGGAGTCTCATGGTATTCATATTATGATTGATCATATCTTGTCAACATCGGTATATCTCTCTATCACTTGTACTACTTTTGTTATTTCTTGTGTAGTGGTAGCTAATCTTGCTAGTGTTAGCTTTCTAGTTTATTGTATTTAGTTCTTGCTAACTCACTAGAATAGAGAGTAGTGACATAGCTATTGTGTGCCTTAGTGACCATAATTCACTAGAATTGTTTGGATAGGTGGCTTGCAACACTTAGTAGAGCTAGAGCAAAAAGCTTCGCTTTGTAATTGTCTAACTAGTTGCTCTAAGTGTTTTATAGAAATTTTATTAGGCTATTCACCCCCCTAGCCATTTAGGACCTTTCAAGTAGCACTTCAAAAAAAAGATTAAAATTGCATTAATAGCTATGCAAATGCATCATGCGGGTGGCAGTGAGTTCAGAATATAATAAACTGCGTAGAAAGAAAAGGAAATTTGAAGTACCGAAAAGGGTGACCAGAGGAGGGGGTGAATGAGAGTCTCAAATTTCTTTGCAGAAATAGATAGCCTCTATCTCAATTTCAAATCCTAAAAGCAAGAGCCGCTCAGCGTGCTGTCCACGACCCTAATGATTAGGTGGATATTCCCTTAGAACACAGCGGGACACCACAAAACTCTCACACCCTTAGTTCACACGAGTCAACTAGTAACAAGATAAACTTTGGGTAGCCTCAACCTCCCCCGAGCAACGCGAGGGGGATTCAGGCTTTTTAGGAAAATGAGAAACCCGATTTTTGTAGAGCACAGAAGCCAGGAATCCAACGCACAAGCCAGATCTCGAAACGGAAGCCAAACACAAAAGCTATGGACGAAAACGCGCAGCTTCGTGAGCTTTGGACTCACCGAGCATCCAATGCTCAACCATCGGACGCGTCTGATGTGAAATGGCCTAATCTGGGACCTTACTACATGGACATCAAACGTGTGACAAGTGATACTTCAGCGTCCGATGCTAGTCAAAGGGACCTCAGACTTGGTCAGCGTACGATGCCTGTCTCCCTGACGCGTCCGATGCCAAGTGAGGGTTTCTGGAACCTCACCGAGTGACCATCGAACGCTGGACTGCAGCGTTCGATGTTGTAGCCTAGAGCATCCGATGCCACGTACAGAACTGTACAGTACGTGGGAGGTGTCGAACGCACGTCCAATGCCAAGAAATGCAGCGTCCGATACCCCCGACGCAGTGCAGTTCTTTCACTGATTCGACCCGATCTCCCTCAAATCAAAAGCACTTGGGCTCAAATTTTGTGTGAGGGATCACAAGCAGGTTAGTGAGCTAAACTTAAGAGATCATGGCTCAAACCTAACCGCAAATTTGTGAATCAAAGAAATTTGGTGGAAAGAGTCAAAACGAGATCCAAAATGAAATCCGCCTAATCTCTGTACTCATGAGGAATTAGAGAAAATCCTTCGGTGGAAATATGACTCTCACGATGCAGCACAAGATGGTTCAAATGGATTTTCAATCCATTCCTTGAAACGAAAGATCTCGTGAAAGAGCCAAAGGGAGAAAACAAAGAACACGAAGAACAAAACACGAACTTAAAGATTTCTGCCAAAATCCCGAACAAGGAGACAAGGATATTATGGTCTCCTTTCCTTAAATCAAAATACACAGAGGAATGATTGTCGTCTCTGCAGATCTCTACAATAGCTACAGAGAGAGGAACCTAACAGATGAAGTCTTTTGGAAATGAACAACTGAAGAGATGAAGTGGGATAGGAAGTCTCATCCCTTATTTATAGCCTATTACACAATACCCCTTCTACCCCTAGATACATATAGCAAATCAGCTAGCCTTAGGGGCATTCTAGTCCAACTTTGTCAGGATCTTTATCGATGGTCATGCGCCTTCCTCATTGGTCGCTTTGCCGCAACACAAGCTCCCTGATGCCGCCACGTGCCATCCCAATGACCATCGCGCCTTCACTCACCGATAGCTTTGCCTCGACGCAAGCCTCGTGGTGCCACCACGCGTCATCTCATTTCGCATAGGAACCTCCACCGGGTTTTGAGGCTCACACTAACAAACCTGCCATCGTGAGTTTGAGGCCCAAACTCAGAAACCGGCCACCCCAGGTTTTGAGGTCCAAACCTGGAAATCGTTGCTGATGGTTTTTCGAGGCTCTGCCACCAAACCCACGCTGAAGATGGAGTGTGGGTCTCACGCCCCGTTGCCGACAACGATGTCGATGCATAACCAGCCTCCGCCAAGCACGACGCCTTCACCTTCCTCCCTGACTCGACCAATGGCACTTGCATCTCCATGCAAGCTCAAGCCCAGCCTCCGCCAAGTGCCATGATGCCATCGCCTTCCGTCTTGACTCGACAGATGCTACGGATAGCCCCATGTACTCTTGCTTGTTGCCGCCAACTGCCAGCTACCCCAACTGGTCCTCCGACCTCCTTGTCCATCGTTTTATGCCTCATGTCTTGAGAACACATGGGAGATTGAGACAATTGGTTGAGAAGTGCCCATGTGATATGGTTGAGAAACTCCCATGTGTGTATGATGAATGATTGGCACTTTTAGGAAGGTTTGAGGCTTTTCCTGGTTAAGTCCTTATTTCATATGCGCTTAACGTTTATGACTAACCGGTGGCGTTGAGTTGTGGTGTGTTACATGTGTTGGTGTGCGTGTGCAACATGTGTCTCTTGGCTATGTTGGTGTGCAGGTGTGGAGCTCGGAGACAGTGGTCAATGGCGAGGTGAAGGTCAAGTAGAGACGTGTCGTGCCGACGGACCGGGAGCGGTGAAGGATGGGCGTGTCGTGCGGTGGATGTGCCATGCTGATGGACCTAGAGCGGTGAAGGGCGGACGTGAGGCTTGGACCGACGGACCAGAGGGCCGAAGGACCAGCTGTGGTAGGTGGCACTTGGCTTCGACAAGCAAGAGCACATGGGGATGTGCGATGCATCGGCCGAGTCGAGAGGAAGACGATGGCGTCGTGGCACTTGGCGGGGGGTCGGACACGGGTTTGCATGCGGCGCAAGTGCCGTCGGCCAAGTCAAGGAGGAAGGCGAAGGCGTTGTGCCTGGCGTTGAGGCTGGACATGCATCGACATCGGTGCCGGTGGTCGGGGTGTGAGAACCACACTCCGTCTACGGTGCGGGTTTGGTAGTTGAGCCTCGAAAAACTACCCTCGATGGTTTCCGAGTTTGGGCCTCAAAACTCGAGGTGGTCGGTTTCTGAGTTTGGGCCTCAAAACTCGGGGTGGACGGTTTCCATGTTTGGGCCTCAAAACCTGGGCTGGCGGGTTTACCGGTTTGGGCCTCAAAACCAGGCGGAGGTTCCTATGTGGAACGAGTCGACGCGTGGCGTCACTGAGAGGCTTGCGTTGCGGCGAAGCTATCGGTGAGGAGGCACGGCGGTCGACGTGACGGCACGTGGCGGCATCCTGGAGCTTGCGTTGAGGCGAAGCAAAGGATGAGAAGACGCGTGGCCGTCGGATGGAAACTGCTAGAGCTGGACGGTTTTACCCCTATGGGGTATTTGGGCTGAGTACTTCATGTGAGGGTGTTTTTGTCTTCGGACGTGCGCCTATATATATGTGAAGGGGCAGTGTTGGACAGTCATCCTTGGAGGTTGTCATTCTCATTTTGTTGTTGTGAGGAGAGGCTAGGGTTAGAGGAGAGAGGGCTCTTGTTCTTGAGCTTTTCGCCATCCGAGCTTTGTTGTTGTGAGGAGTGGCTTGTAACCCGACACCGTGTGCTATACAATCCTTCTTCTTGTTGAAATACAAGGATCAATTCCGTGCTCCACTTGTTCCCCTCTTTCAATCTGAGTTTTTCTATTTTCTGTGATTTTTGCAGCTATTTTTTGGGGATTTTTTGTTCGTCATTTCTTGATGTTTTGGTTCGTTTTTTTTGCGTTGATTCGTGCTATGACAAGTGATGAAGCTATTCCTTGAATGAATTGATCTAATTCCACTCAAGCACGGAGAAATCGATGATTTTATTTTTGGGCATCTTTTTGTGTTATTGGACGCGATCTGATATTGCCGGAGTTTGGGTTAATTCCAAGCGATGATCTTTGGGGATCAGGTCCTAGACATGTTGTAGATTGTCTGTGAATTTTTGGAGATTTTTTCTTGGAGTTTTTGTTGAGTTTTTCTTTGATCCGTTGCTCGCCTCTTTCTCTGTTTTTGGCCTCCGTTCATTTCTGTTCGTGTTCAGTCCCATCTCGAGACAGAACCAATCCTCACGGGGCACCCCTCGAGAGGCACTCCTCGAGCACTTTTCAGGCACCCCTCGAGCACTTTTTCAGACACCCCTCGAGAGGCACCCCTCGGGCACTTTTTCAGACACCCCACGAGAGGCACCCCTCGAGCACTTTTTCAGACACCCCTCGAGAGGCACCCCACGAGCACTTTTTCAGACACCCCTCGAGCACTCCTCAAGTACCCCTTGATTATGGAGATTTTCTGAGCGAACAAGGCACCCCTCAGATTTCCTCAAGTACCCCTCGATTACAAAGATTTTCCGAGCGAACGAGGCACCCTCGAGAACTCCTTAGGTACCCTCGATTACAGAGATTTCCTGAGCGAACGAGGCACCCCTCGAGGACTCCTCAGGTAACCCTCGATTACGGAGATTTGCCGAGCAAACAAGGCCGGGCTTGAGAAGCATTTGGGGTTGAATTTAGGGACAGAGGCCTAAGTTTCTGAGAAGAAATTTTTCAGGCTCTCATTCACCCCCCCTCTAGTCGCCTTGATATTGCATTCTCGGTCCTTCATGTCTGCCCTTCGCCACTCCCAGTCCATCGACATGACACGTCTCTACTTGACCTTCACCTCGCCATCGACCATTGCCTCCAAGCTCCACACCTACGCACCAACACAACCAAGAGACATGTTGCACTCACGCCAACCCGTGAGCCTGTTGATCAATCACTCATCACAATGATGAACCACCAGGGCACAGATGAACCTTGTGTTCACAAAATTTCTGTACAAAAAGATTAGAATGTCTATTCTTTTTAACCTACACCAAAAACATGAAGTTTGTTTAACTAATGGACATTCCGACATAGAAAAGAAAGGACATATCTCAATGAAGTAATTCCACCGTAGTTAGAGAAGACCCGCAGCACAGGCCGGGGGCGCCTGAGCTTGTCACCCACCCACGTAGGTCATCCCTGCAATAGGACATCGCCCGCATGAGCAAATCGTCATCGGTGATGCCAGCACTCGCATCGATTGCCTGCGTGCACAACCATCACCACTAGCCGCCTGTTTGCCTTGCCCGTTCATGTCGGATGACCTAGCTCATCCTCCGGTGCTGGCCGCCCTGCTAACCCTTGTGTTGGCAGGCCGCACACGTAGGCCCTTGTGCCACCTGCTAAAAGGTCTTTGTTTGGTTTTGGCAATTGAGTGACAACCTAGGTGGACTAATTGTGTTTGTATTGAAATACACAGGTGATTAGTCCACAAGTGCTAGTGTGATCGGCAATGCTCTTCTGTGGTCGACAAGACACTTGAGAGGTTGGCATGGCACTAGAGTTCTCAACCATGACATAAGGAGAGGTCGGCATGTGGTCGGCCTAGCTATGGTGAGGTCAACAAAAGAGATGATATGGTTGAAAGAAGGAGCTTATTGCATATGTGACATGACATGGAGTCATGTGGCTAAAGTGGATAAGATCAAGGCAAAACTTGGCTTGATGGACCGGTTGCGAAGGTGAAGGAAAAGTTGGAGGCTTTGAAGCCATTGGCACTAAGTGTCGGGAGGCTTGAGAAAAGACTCAGCACCAATGGACCGAAACAATGGTGAAGAGCAAGTGAGGTCAAGATCGATGAACCATGGAGGCCATGCAATGATATGAAGTGGATCATATCATTTGGAGATAAGTCGGTGCATGTGTTGCATCAACATCAGAGGAGATGGAACGAAAATGTGCAAGACAAAGGTATAACCTAGGACATTTCATTTCACCGGTCATAGGTGTGTAGAGAAGTTGATGACCGGGTTTAGGATAGATGGTCGTACTATCAAGACGGACAAACTTGTTTGCATATCGGTCATCTAGTGCCACTTGAGCGATCTAACTTTGTGACGTGTTAGGATTGAGTGGCGAGGCGAGAGCTAAGTGCTAATCCTTTGAAAAGTGTTTGTGAAATGCTAACACACATGCACGTGGAGGTGTACGCTTGGTGGTGTTGGCACATTTGCAGAGGATATGTTGTTGGTGTTGAAGAGGTGTGCTCTAGGGAGCATCGAACGTTGTCCTGATAGGCATCGAACATGTTTGATGACCAACCCTAGGGTGGTCTGTTTGTCCAAAGGGGCATCAGACTCTGATAGCGTGAGCATTAGATGCACAGGTAACACTGTGCATGTGTCTGATGCCTGTGTCGTGATAGTGCGCTGCTGAGTGGAGTAAAGATCGGATGTTGGGTGCGTCCGATGGTGCTCAAGGAGACGCATCTAATGCCTCTAGGAGCTCTTGGGGAGCTCTTTGCATAGACATCAGACATAGGGAGTGTCACGTCTGATGCCTACGTCCAATGTGGAGCAGACGCGTCCGATGCAACTTTGGAGCGCGCGAGAGATGAAGTAGCCATTGGAGATCAGCGATCGTAGTTTAATGCGAGGGGACACACGGTGCCGATCAAAGCATCAGATGTTGCAGTTGTGTGTCCGATGCACCCGAGTGGCACATTCGATGGCTCACAGAGTTGCCTAATGAAGGGACAACGACTAGTTAGCCCCTGGGGCTATAAATAGAAGTGGTGACCGGTCTTTGGCTGGTGTTGAGCACCCTAGGCACTTTGTGTCCATGTTTGGGAGTGCTAGAGAGCCCTCTAACTCACATATGCTTGATAGCGATCATCTGATTGTGTGAGAGAGCGATTTCTAGTGCGTTGTATTGCAAGATTGCATCGAGTGGCACTAGGTGTTCGTGTTGCAAGCCGACAGTGCTTGTTACTCTTGGAGGTTGCCACCTCCTAGATGACTTGATGATTGTGTCTCTGTCATGAAGCCTGCAAGAAGATTGTGCGTGGCTACAGAGAAGACTTTGTGAGGGGTGTGCTCGCTTCGCAGGGATCGCGAAGAACAACTCTAGTTGAGTGAGGTGCAAAGAGCACCAAGTGGTCCGGCCGGATCAAAAGCTAGAGCTTGTGGTGAGCACTCCATGGTGGAGAGCGTGACTTGAGAGTCACCACTAGCAAGAGGATCAGCGGTAACCTTGGGCTTGCTTCAACGGGGACTAGCTCGGTGGCAACCAAGTGAACTTCGGGATAAAATCACCGTGCCAACCTTATTCATTCCGTTGGTTTGCATCCCTTGCACAAGCTTGTATTTACTTTCATGTATATTGTGTTTTGTGTAGTTACTCTTGTAATTAATTAGCTTGTAACATAGAAGTAGCTCTCTTACATGACTAATTGACTTGAGTAGCCTTATTAGTCAAATTACTTAGTTTGTGTAGCTAAGTAATTTGAGCTCTCTAATTTGGCTTGTGTAGCCTTATTATTGAGTATTGATAGTGAGCTTAAGTTTTGTGCGCTTTGCATCACTAGATTGATTAGGAGCTCTCCTGTTTGCTTAGAGTACTAGTTGCATAGGTTTGTGTGACTTTGCAAATTAGATTATTTAGGTGAGCTCTTGCTAGCCGTCATCTTTGTTTATTAATTAGAATCTTTGTAAGGCACTAGAGAACATAAAAGAGGAGTGTAGTCTTGGCTAGATCAATAGTTTTAATTCCACAATTGTTTCAATTAGCCGATGCAATTCATTTTAGAAAGAACTATTCACCTTCCGTTTAGTCTGTCATCTTGACCTGGCCCAGCTCGTCCGCCTGTGCTTCGGGGATAAGAATGAATAAATGGGGAAGATATAACGAAGGGGTATTAGAATAATTTTGGCTCTATGTGATGAGTAGGGGCAAACGAAACACTGCATTTGACATAACGAGGACAAATCTGCAAACTCTATGAACTACTTATATTTTAAGCCAATCGTTATATAATTTTGTTGGTGCACAACAGAAAGATTTCACGGTTGCCACACTTCAACTCAGTCAAATCAGAACAACGTTCACGTTCATCTGAGCTTTGAAGTTGCCAGCTGAATCCGTTCGGATGTGTTCACCAGTCTCACTCAAATCAAAAGAAATTGCAGTCCAATTGGCCCAAAAGTCACGCAGGATCATAAACAATAACGGCAGTTTACCAGTTTCACACTTCCAATCCGTCCACTATATAGAGCAGCCCTTGCAGCTCAATCTCACAGCACACAGCAAAACAATCACCATTGCAGGCACAACAATAGGAAGCAACACTGCTCCACACATGGCAACCGGATCATCGCTGGGGCCACTGCTGCTCATTGCAGTAGCAGTTGCGCAGATTGTTGGGTCACAAGCTGGTAGCATTTCCATATACTGGGGTCAGAATCGTGGTGAGGGCACACTGGCCGACACCTGCGCCACCGGCAACTACAAGTTTGTCAACTTGGCATTCCTCGCAGCCTTTGGCAATGGCCAGCCTCCAGTGCTCAACCTGGCAGGCCACTGTGACCCGACAGATGGTGGCTGCGCAAGCCTAAGCGCCGACATCAAGTCATGCCAGAGCAACGGTGTCAAGGTCATGCTCTCGATCGGCGGAGCTTCAGGTAGCTACTACCTTTCCTCAGCCGCGGATGCCAAGAATGTCGCGACATACCTGTGGAACAATTTCTTAGGGGGCCCGCAGTCATCTTCTCGCCCCTTGGGCGATGCAGTCCTTGATGGCATAGATTTTGACATTGAGGGCGGCACCAACCAGCACTGGGATGATCTTGCAAGATACTTGAAAGGGTACAGCAACTCTGGCAGGAGGGTGTACCTGACTGCTGCACCTCAGTGCCCGTTTCCTGATGCCTGGGTCGGTGGTGCGCTCAACACTGGCCTGTTTGACTACGTCTGGGTGCAATTCTACAACAACCCTCCCTGCCAGTACAGCTCAGGCAGCACCACTGATCTTGCTGATGCATGGAAGCAGTGGCTGTCAATTCCGGCAAAGCAGATCTTTCTTGGCCTCCCAGCTTCGCCTGAGGCAGCTGGGAGTGGTTTTATACCAGCTGATGACCTCAAGTCTCAGGTGCTTCCATTGATCAAGAGCTCAGGGAAATATGGAGGGATCATGCTGTGGTCCAAGTACTATGATGACCAAGATGGCTACAGTTCTTCAGTGAAGGGTGATGTTTAGGTTGTTGCCTGTGATGTGTCACAGTATCTGTGTGTTACTTGCGTGTATGTGACCACTCTGCCCTATGATTTGTGAGAAATTATGTGTGACTCTGTATATATTAATGGAGGATAGGATTGGACCTTCTGTCATACTATGTCGTACTGTTCAAATTCTTCAGATGGCTCAAAGAAAATGCAAAATTATAAAACTGTTGCCTTTCCTAGATGGCACTGAATGCTAATTCAAAAAAACCATCTAGAGACAGTTATTTAGGGACGGAGGGAGTACTTCTATCGGAGTGTCCAGACAGTCAAATGTAATGTCGACTGGTAACAACCTTCTACAAGAACCATCTACATGCTGAGGTGTGATGGTGTCGAGCCAGTAGCAAGGTCAAATCCAGGACGAATAAATACAACATCATCCCATTTTGAAGAGGAGCTATCCTGCAACATACCTTAAATTTTAGTAGAATTTTGAAGGCTCAACAGAACATGGTAACTTTTTTTTTTTTGGGGGGGGGGGGGGGGGGGGGTTGGGTTCAATCTTCAGTCACAAAGTCTATGCCATATATGGGTCACAAAGATATGCAAAAGTGTCAACATGATGCACTGTGCCAAGGACAGGTATATAATACCAAATTATTTATGCAAAAGCTAAGACCAGAATGGGTCAGCAAATGACGATAAGCATGGAGAATTACACTACCTTTAAGGCTAGGTATCCAGATTTTAATATGCAAGGATCACAAAATTTCATAAATTCTGTTCTGGGGAGCTTAGGCATACATTCATAGATTTAATGATATCTTCCAAAGAAGAAACCTGAAAAGTAGAGCACCTCAACACTTTAAATTTTCAGATCTATCATTTTGGAGAAATAAGGTAACATATATTGTACTACCTGAGTGTCACCAAACCTAACAGCAGGATTAAGTTTTTGCTGATGGCAGGAGGTTCGGTGCAGTGAGTTATCCAAGTCCTCCTAAACATATGTAGAAGTATAAATTAAAAATCAGAACAGGACGAAAGGCATGTTCAATAGGGCAATGAAACAAAGATCCCCTAGGCCTAACCTTTCTGAAAAAATCTTGTCACTCATCAGGAACAAGCTCCTTGACTAAAAAGTTATGTTGATAACTTGTTATGCACAGAATATTTGAATGTCAAATATACAGAAACATTGTTTAAGTAAAATTGAGCTTAGCAGTAGGATACGAAGGAGCTGATAAAAGCAATGCTTGCTCTTATTCTTAGAGGAACAAAAAAAAGAACAAAAAAGAAACAATGTCATCAGATGGGCTTGCACAGACTAGGGTAGAGATTTCTGACTGCCAAACAATGTTCGTCAAGGCAAGATTCCGCGGTCGCCTAGGCGCGACTAGGCGCTCGGCGGAGGCCTGCAGTTGGAGGCCAAAATGAGGGCAAAAACACAATTTGCCCTAAATATAAAAGGTGGCAACCGATTAAAGGATCCAACACCCAATCGTCAAAACACATCTATTACTTTTATATTCTACCTCAAACTTTTCCAGCCTCCTATTATTCGGCGAATCTCTCAACGAGGTTTGTTGGCATTCTAGGTGACCTTGCCGATCATAGAACACCTCCACCGTGCCCGTGCGCCTCTCTGACAGGTCTTTTCGGGAGATGCTCGTTGTTTTTTCAGGTGAAGAACAAGCATTTAATAGGCCTTGTCAACCTGCTGGTCGGCCTCACCGTTGGGATCTCCCTCCGTTGTATGTTAGGCTGTGTGCGGCCTCTGGGCATTCTAGCCACTATCAGTATGTGACCCGAATCAGGATCGAAAATATGCAATCATGAATTGTTGATACTTACATCACTGATTCATCGTGTGCAGGGACTGAATAATAATTTGGTTCTGATTTTAAGTGCAAATCTAGTTGTGCCAACTTTAAATTTCAATTAATACATTTGCAAATCTTGTTTCACATGCTTCAGTTGCAAGAGTACAGCTGATTGGTTTGAAACTTCTTCTTTTCTTTTTTTGCAAAGGTCACTGGAATAATTTACCTAGGTCCAACTAGCTACTGCTACTGGTTGTCTCATATTCAATTAAACAACACGACTACTCTACTAAACAACAATGCTTAGCAGTCCCAGATGTAGTTGCCTCAGTCTCAACGGTGTTGACTGATTTCTGTGGAGTAGGCTTCCACTTAGCCTTAGGACACTCCCTAGAGAAGTGTCCAGTCTTGCCACAGGTGAAACAATTCATCTTATCCTTGTTTAACTTTTTACCCTTCTTGAAAGGAATGGTGGACTTCTGCTTATGCTCTTGCTTGAATTTCTTTTTCTGTGGTTTGAAATGGTTCTTTTGCACCACATGAGCGCTAGAACTTCCCTCAACGACTTTCTTGCTTTTGACGTCCTTTGCCCTTGCCTTATCCTCAACATCTAGAGTCCCAACAAGCTCAGTGGTGCTGAACTCTTGCCTTTTATGTTTTAGATAAGTTGCAAAATCAGTCCAAGATTGTGGCAGCTTTGCAATTATGCATCCAGCCACAAATTTGTCAGGGAGTGAACACCCAAACAGCTCAAGTTCCTTCACTAGTGCCTGTATTTTATGGGCCTGTTCGACTACCGGACGGCCCTCAACCATCCGATAGTCATGGAACTGTTCCATGACGTACAGCTCAGAACCGGCGTCAGAAATGCCGTAACGGGCCTCAAGTGCATCCCATATAGCTTTACCAATCGGAAGTTGCACATATGCATGAATGAGAGAATCTCCAATTATGCTCAAGAACGCAACCTTGCAAGTGGTGTCGTCATGATCAAAAATTCGTTGCTCATCAATGGTTTTAACACCAGCAGGCTGCTCAAGCACCACATAGTAACAACGCATAGCGGTCAACCACAGAATAGTTTTCTCGCGCCATCTCTTATAGTGAGCGCCCTCAAACGACGCTGGTTTCAACAAACCTGCAAAGCCCACAGATGAAAATTGTCTAACATAACGTTTTTGGATTGTTAGAAATTTAGGCAGATTCAAAACTAATTTATTCTAGAAAATTGTCACAAATAAACGTATCATGACATCATATGTGTGCTTGTTCAAATAAACAATCATGAAAATATTCGTAGCAATACTCAGAGAAATACCATGTAAATTATCACACATATATATCATGATCGCTATCCAAGTAGTGCTAACCAATACGGTTTTCAACGTAAAGTAAAGAGGATGTCGCAAAGTCATATACCCAGCGGCAGAGCCGGAAGCACCCGATAGCGACATGGTGCTTTTGTTGATGTAGTCGTCCCGCTCGAAGCTGTGCAGGAAGAACGCAATGAAGACCTCGTCGCCGGGGAAGAAGAAGATCACCACCAGCGAGTAGTCGTGTCGGCGACAGACACTCCCCAAAAACGTGATCGCCGATCTCCACCCGAGCAGGTGAACTCGTTGCCGGCGTACGTTCCGGAGGCTCCTACTCTCCCAAGGACTTGTGCGCGCAAGTCATGGGACGAGGAAGCTAGCTGCAGCAAGAACTTTTGGTTGTGTGTTTAAAAACAGACACAAGGCCAGATGTGAGGGTTGAGAATTTATCCTTGCACCGATGTGATGGTGAACAGGCACACGAAGATCAGGAGGTAGATAAAACAATCAATGCTAGAGTTGGAAACTCCCGTATTCAGTATTCACTTTGCCATTTGCCAGCTAATAAATGGAAATAAAAAGAACTTCCGTAACTCACATATTCAAGATAGATAGTTAGCAATGTGAAATATTGATTGCTCATTGCCTATCTAATGCGCCTGCCTTCCGTTACCCATTTGCCCACCTTTCTTGGTCAAGCCATCCGATGATAACATATGCATACATGTGACCCATTATCACGGTAATAAACCAACCGGCGGTAACGCGTGCATGCATGTGGCCCATCATCATGGTAATAAACCAATGAATATTATTTAATATAAATCATAGAGTTTATTAATTATTGAATATATTATATGGCTTGACCCATAATATACCAACATTTAATATTATATGCACGCGTCTCAAGATTCAATACGATGAGAATTCGATGTGATGAAGAATCTTAAAACAAATTTAGGAACTATACATGGCGAGTTGCTGATTTCCTTCGGCAGGAGCAGCACTTGACGATGATGAGCTGTGCCCAGTTGTGCCGCTGCGTTCCGTTTTATCTCTGTGTGCGCCTTCCTTCTCTCACGAGCACAACAATAAGTGCAGAAACATGTCAAAAAAAAAAAAGACAATAGAGACAGAAAGAAGGCGAGAAATTTAAATATTTAGGACTTAATTCGTGCGTCTCGTAAGATTTAAGAGTCAATTCGTTTGTCTTTTAAAAAACAGGACTTAACATGCGAATTACTTCAGATTCATGATTCAGTTATTTTCACTTTACTTTTAATCTTTGCATCTCTCCAGGCCACTTAAAAGGACCGAACTGCCCCTGACTCAATAGAACATATTTGTACACTATGTGCTTAGCTCCTTAACGCTACAACATTCAAAAAAAAACATAGACGCTTTGGCACAAAACACCTCAGATGCACAGAACATGAACTTTGCAAGCAACAGTAAAAAAAATGTTCTAGCTAGCGCTGAGAGAAGAACCGTGCAGCTAGCGCTGGAAGAAGAAGAAACACCCACGCGGCCGCCGCGACTTAGCTGCTATGAATGAATGCGTTGCGGAGCGCCAGAGGACACAGAGGGCGCGCGGAGGGCGGCGGACGGCCTCGCCCGTGGCAGAGGAACGACGCAGGGGCGCCGGACGGCCGGGCGCGTCCGTGTCGCATTTTCGTGGCCGAGTCCGCGCGCTCCTATCTGTTCTGAGTCGCGATGGAAGAGAGAAATCGAGACGAGGAAGAGAGCGATACAGTTACGTGATGTCAGAGGTACTGTGATCTTTTTAGATGTCTAGGAAAGGTGAAAAGGTTAAAGAAAAAGGAAAAATGAGAGAAAATAGCCAAGATTCTTTTTTCAAACAGTTCGCACGCCCAGTTCTATATTTTGAAAGACAGATGACTTGAAATTTTACCAAGCAGCCGAATTTAAGTGTCAAATATTGAAATTTGTCGAACAAGGCAGGGTTCGCATCACCACGACACGCCAAGACAGCTCACGGGCTTTCTGCCCCTGCCAGTCTCCCTCCACTCCCCTGTTCCCCTACGCGCTTTCCACACCGCCGCCGCCGGCCCGCCGGCCGCCGCGCATACGCCATGGCTAAGTTCGCGCTGGTCCTCCTCCTCCTGCTGCTGGCCGTGGCGGCGTCCGCATCGGCCGCCGGCGGGAGCCACCTGGACCTAGACCTGGGCTTCCTCTCCTCGGGGGCCCGGAGGGAGTGCCGCGGCACGGTGGTCGAGTGCCTCGCCTCGGAGTCGGAGCCGGAGGAGGGCCTGGACCTGGTGGCGTGGTCCGCCGAGTCCCACCGCCGCGCGCTCTACGGCGGCGGCGGGTTCATCAGCTACCGCGCGCTGCAGCGGGACAACGTGCCCTGCTCCCGGCGCGGCGCCAGCTACTACAACTGCCGCCCCGGCGGGCAGGCCAACCCCTACCACCGCGGCTGCTCCCGCATCACCCGCTGCCGCGGCTGATTGAGAGGCGCCGGATCCGCCCCGATCGCCCGCCAAGAATAAGCTCCTCCTTTTGCCTACCGCCGCCGCTGCCATTTACAAGTACTAGAGCTATATGGATAGAATTCGTTGTATGGATTTGATTTGTTTGTCAAATCTTTGTGCTCTGCTGTTGTAAAGTACTGTACTTATCAACATAATAGGAGTATACTCTTAATTCTTTCCATTGCAGACTGGATCAGATCCACGTTGCGTTGCGTGTTTGTTACCTGATCGGCTGGTCGATAGTGATAGCCATTTGCATTTGACTACTGAAGTGAAGCATATTGTTGACAGCATCGTCAGCTAGTCCAACTCCATGACTTGCATGCAGTACATTCTCAGATTCTGAAATCACAAGCATCTACTAGTTTTTTTAGGCCTCGTCGTTTCATCCCGATCCCTCTCAATTCCCATGGTTTTGACAGAAGACGAACAGGGCCAGGAGGAAAAAAAAACATAAACATCTGCCACGGCTGTGTCTCAACCCTTGCGAGTTGCGATTTCGGTGGATTCTGCTGAGAGCTCGGCGATGAAACCAAGTCTTGAACCATTTTATTTCCCAAAGACTCCGTATTTCCTACGGTGGATTATGTTCGTTTTTGGACGGTGGGTGAGAGGAGGAATAAGTGGCGTGTTCAGCGGCGTTGACTTGTGAGTTGTGACACAGCATCTTCATCATTCTGCGCGCCATGTGGATTTGCTACTCCCTCCATCCCAAATTACAAGGCATTCCAAGAATCTTGGAGAGTCAAAGTTTTTCAACTTTGACCAAATTTATATGATAAGATAATAATATTTATGATTCCAACTAAGCACAATTAGATTCTTCATTAGTTATATTTTCATAATATACATACTTGATGCTATAAATCTTTGTATTTTTCTCTATAATTTTGGTCAAAGTTGAAAAACTTTGACTCTCCAAGATTCATGGAATGTCTTATAATTTGGGATGGAGGGAGTATTTGTTTGTTGAGGGAATAAATGACCTGTTTATTGTTTGTCAGCAGAGTAGCTGTAAACTCTTTTGCCCTAATTTGGTTCTGGTTTTAAGTGCAAATCTAGCTGTGCCAAATTAAATTTCAATGAAGACATCAGGAACAAAAAAGAGAGAAGAGATATATGGTCAGACTCAAGGAACACATTATACGAGCAAATTGAGTTTCATACGCTTCCAGTTGGAAAAGTCCAGCTGATCACCGAGGTCCAACTAGCTACAAACTGGTTGTTTCAGCTTCAATTAAACAACACAATCACTCAACTACGTAGCTCATGCACTAGAGCGTGCAAAGAATTTTACAAGGACTGAAGGACTGCCAAGAACGATTGGCTTACACAACTTCACATACCCTTACAAGGATGATAACCAAACTGAAATCTGCACCCTTTTCAGGATTTGCTTACGAGCAAAGAATAAGCTCCCCTTTTGCAGCACTTCTTACCTCTGCACTCGTCATTTCAATTCTGATTTCCGTTTGCCTCAGTTCATTGATACTTACATCAGTGGCGTTGCTTGTTCTGCCTCTTTCCTCGCCAATTGTGTTGCTACTTCCCGTTATGTTCTCAGAGGAGCTAAGCCACTCTGCCTCTTTCTCTGAGGGAGAGGAATTTCTACCGTCGCCTTCATCAACACTTTCCCTCGCTGGTTTCCATTCTAGCCTTCTTAAGAAGCATTCCTCAATATCATCCAGTGATACGTCTTCATCGTCGTTACTGTATCTAATGTAAGGCAAATGAAAATCGGTTGATGTGTGCCTCCTGGACACGCCAATTAGCTGCTCATTATCGACTCTTAGCGCGGTGGCCTTGTCAATGTCTTTTGGTCTTTCGTTGGCACTGCAATTATAGTTCTCACTGCCACTGTCATTTTCATCATCCTGTTGGTCATGGCCATCCTCCTCGTCAAGTTCATCAGATAAAGACGGCGAAGATGAAAATGACGAATACGCTCCTGCATCATCGTCCTCGCGTTCCCGAAGTGTTCTGAGAATCAAGGTTTTGAGCAAGTTCATGACTTGAACAGCATGCATCAGAGCTGTCAGAGGATCGGACATCTGATTGGAGGAAAAATTCGATTTTCTTGTTAGCTCATGTGTCATGTCAGCAAAACAAGATTGATGTGTTAGAGGACTTGACAAGAAGAAAATACCTGTGTCATATTGGGTGCAAAAACCATGGCAACATTTCTTGCATTCATCTTATTTGACTCCTCTTCCTCAACAACATCAGCCATGAGCTCAACGACCCAATGAAGAAGTGCAGCCTGGGTTGCTGGAAGAAGCTTCACGAGCTCAATGCATTGCTCCTCTGTGTTGCAATGAAGGACTTGCTCAGGTGAGAGCCTGTCAAGCACACCCTCAGGGAGTTCTCTGAACCAAGCCTGATTCATATGGACACATAATTTAAAAGATCAGATTAAAGGAGATTCAACGGCATTGCTCCATTCATGGTTCAGCATTTACTAAAATTATTACCATACAGACATGTATTGTTTATTTGTTTTCCAAAAAAAAGGATGTGCAATGGAACAAAAGGGGGAAAAGGTATGCAAACAATATATATCTGTGGATCACAAATCTTGATGTACAGGGTTGAACTAAACTGACAAGAAGCATACATCAGATCCATTTTTATTCCGATAACAAGCATACATGAGATCTGGAGAACCCAAACTTCATCTTCTGAACAATCAAAGGTTAACAGTTAACTTAAGAGTTATAGCATCTCAGTTCATACCTAACATTACTGGAGCTGACAATATATAGAGGACCTCATGTGCCATATGGGCCTTGATACACTCAACAACATGTACGCAATTTCAATTGGGGCGTGGTGTACCACTTGATACAAAATGTTGAGTAAAGTTGTGAAAGTTCAGAATAAATATTTTTTTGAATGAAAAAAAAAGAATTAACAGCAACTCATACAGTATATGAAATCTTTGATCAAAGATTGTAAAAGTAGCGTGCATTTGTAATACTGTAGTATTTCAGTAAACAAATTTCAATACTATTACCAATAGTCCAATATTAGGTGCTTGAATTTGAATGGAGAAACACCTAACGGATTCAGTTTGGCTCCGTCCAGTTGAAGTCAAGTAAGGCTTATATTGCGTCAGTGACTCAATATATTATCCCTCTTTGCATAGGAAAGTTAAGTTGCCTTCTTGAACTAGATAATGCTTAAATTGCCATTGCTTGGGATTAATACTACTTACTACTTGATCCTAGAACACGAACCATTATAAGATGCAGAATGTTATTCCCATGTCTTGAGACTATCACAACACCTTCCAACTTGGCAGCACATTATCAGTCAGCTTTTGTTTCAGTGTTCCTCTTTAAGAGAAGTTTGAGAGTATTAAGGCATAAGTGCTTGCTGATTCCTAGGCTAAATCTCTACTGATGATCATCGATTGTTTGGTTTATACACTAATTCAAATAAATTATAGACGTTAAATGCTATTGCATCAGTTCTCAGCTATCTAATTGCTCAGCCATACTAACATGGCATGTCATTGCCAATTACCTTGATCAAACTAGCAAGGCAATGCACGTCGATGTCGTCAGGCACGATGCCGCTGTTGAGCTGTTCCCTGACATGCTCCTCCTGGCTGTTCTCCGGGGTGATCCGGAAGATCCCCTCTGCCTGAAATTGCAAAAGTAATTTAAATGTTTGAATCCGACTGCGCTCGGACACTATTTACAACTCCCAAGCCCCCAAACTGAATGGCTTGAACAACCGAAATACTCGTACCTTGAGTCCATCCTGCGCGTACAGCCTCTCTTGCATGAGCAGAAGGATCTTGGGCACCGAGTTCCCCTTGTCATCGTAGCCGCACTGCATCGACTCCGGCGACACGCCGAACCCGCTGGCGCTGCACGAATTCAAAGGAAGACATCAATAATCGGGCTCGGGACAGAGCATCAGCTGGGCACAGGAGTAGAGAGAGAGAGAGAGAGAGCAGAGCTGGGGGTTCCCAGACCCGAACCGACCTGGCGCTGGGGACCTGGCCGGGGATCTCGAGCTCGAACTCGACGGGGAGGCCGAGGAAGCCGTGGAGGCGGTCGAAGGTGACGTGCGCGACGTGGCGGACGTCGGTGGGCCAGCCGATCTCCATCCCCCAGGCCGCCCCCGCGGGGTCGTCGGCGTCCGCCATCTGGCACGGCAGCACCACCGACTTGCGGAGCGCGGCCAGCACCAGCGCCAGCACCTGCCCCTGCCCCTGCCCCTGCTGCTGCCCGTCCTCCGCCTTCCCCTCGCTTCCCGCACAACCACCGTCGCCGCAGCCGTTGGGGCTGGGCACCATCATCACCTCAACCATGGTCACTCTCTGCGGTCGTGGCGGCACCTCACGGGCGCTGGGTGGAGCTGAGCTGAGCAGAGGTGAGTGACGGCAGGCAACCTCGATTTGGGGAAAGCGGTGGCCTTTTAAACGCAGAAGACAGACAGGGGATGATGCTTTTGGCTTTGTGTCGTTGCGGTTGCGGTTGCGATCCGCGATTTTGAATTGGGGGGAAAGCTCGTGGGGGCCCGGGCCCAGACGTGATGGAGCTCCAACGGCCGTGAAATTCAAATGTCCGGCAAGTTTTTGCACCTGGGTACCTTGGTCTTTACCATATCATAGAAAAACTCCTTCTGGGACCTTGTGAACATAAGTAGCTTTTACTTGATGAATTATTTCCAAAGATTAGTTTAATAACGGACATGAAAGGGATGGTTTCATTTCAGAAAATTGTTATTGTGATCGAAGCATATTTCTTATGCAACGTGTGCTTGACTCAAGGGATGACGGTAAACGGGATGGGTCGATCCCACTTTTGCAGCATGTTCACTTGAGCTTATCGTTCATAATCACCCCTATTTTCTAGCCATAGAATAATATTTTTTTCTCTTACACAAATCAGCAAAAACAATGTTTTTCAGCCGAACATGCCCATGAAAATAGGGTCATTCTTGAAGGAGAATGTTGCTTCAAGATATGAGACGCCCTCGTCCCTCTAAAACGACAAATGAGTGAATGGGTCCACCTTTGCTTCCATTCGAGTGGGATGCGTTGGGGCATCTGTGTAAGCACATGAACCAAGGTGAGAGTGGAGGGGAAGGTGTTGGCTACCGATATAGAGAGGAGGATAGAGGGACGTGTTCCGGCCGTGGAGGTGAGGGTGGATGAGCGGGCTAACCATGGTGCCAGCAACGACATGGAGGAGCGAGCGCCAGCGGTAGGAGCCACAGAGTGCGGGCACTGTCTTCCATGCTGAGTACATGCGCAAGCAAATAGGAGGAAGAAGAAATGACGACGAAATGAAGAAGAAAGGAAGAAAAAAAAGAAAAGAGGCTAATAGGTGGACCCCATGGGTCAGATGCATAATCTCACTTTTAGTGTCCCCAAACATAACACAAAATGTGGACATTACATCCATCTCAACCAAAGATGGAACGAAATCATCTCACTGTGTCTCCAACCAAGCACAAAATTAAATCTAACAAAACTTTTCCTAGTCTGAATGCGAATTTTGTTTTTTTACAAATATGTAGAATAGCATGGACAAAATTAGAAAAAAACACAACACATCAACAAAGTGAACCAAAACCTTTTGTGTTTCACAATAACCTATGTTGTGTATACCTAACTCTGTTCGATTTAATTTGATAAAATTAGAAACATAAACACAAAATCAATCAAATAAACTAATAATATTTCTTGGACAACTCAAAAGCATACCGTTGTATCCAAGTCTATTGAAGCGGAGTATAAAACTATAGCCAAGATATCGCAGAAATTACATGTCCATAGCTATTCATCGGCTTGACCGTGGTGTGTATTATTGATGCAAAGTATCTATCATCCAATCTTTTTTGTCAGAGAGGCTATCATTTTATCCAACAGAGAGGAAATTGTTGAAAACAAATTTTGTCCTTTAGATGATCAGTGGTAGATGGATTCACAAAAGCTCTAACCGTTCAACAATTGGAGAATTTCAAGGACAATCTTAATAACTTGGGTAAGTTGAGATCTAGAGGCATTCTTAAACAATTTATGTGCACGTGTTTGATAAGTAATTGAGTAAAACCTATGACTTGTGTTTGAGAGATTTGGTTGTACTATTGTCGTGTTTTTTCGACAAGTCAATCGGGGGGGGGGGGGGGTTGAATTTCCCATGTTAATATATTGCATTAGAGCGGTAGTATAAATTACCGCTCAAAGAGGTTACAATAGAGTACGCACGGTTACAACACAACATACACACGATGGAGCGGAGTACAACCACAAACACATAAAGGAGAATAAAGAACTCCCATGACAAAGCACGTCGTCGGTCCCCAACTAACACCACCACCAAAGCGGCTAAACTTTGACGATGTCCACTCCAATGGCAACTGTTAAGCTTTGAGTAGAATCTATTTGTTGTAAGCTTAGAATAAACTCACTTAGATATCTCTCGAGGTTATTGCCCAGCCATCTATGTATAGGCACGCATCAAGATGAACACACATATACCGGAGACCCAAGATTAGGCACAGTGACTCCCTATACGCATATTTAGCATCTTTTAGTTAGATTTAATTCAAAGAAATAAAAAAGGACTCGAAGCCACTAACTTGTCACCCATCATTTGACCCAATGTTATCACCATGTATAGAGACATGGATACATTTAGAGGAGTTATAGTGTATCATAGAGTTTAAAGTTTGGATTAGGATTATAGCATAGGCCGCCTTCAGCTGGCTTGTAGCGGATTCGTGGCTTGTTGGTTGGTGGTGGAGATGGTGGGACGATGAGTCGATAGCACCATTGGTGTCATGGAGGTTTTTGACGACTACGAGAGTGGGTTGTAACAAAGAACGAGCAGGTGTAGGATTAATGATAATAAGAATAGAATTGGGTTAGGGAGATGGTGGGAGATTTATAGATGTCATGCCGTGCAGAAAAAAACGAGTGTTGTTCCTGAAAAAAAAGGAGAGGGAGAGGGCCAAAGTAAAGGTATTCAATTGATTTTAGCTTTTTTTTTATATATATTGGTTTTTCTATATGTATCTAGATATAGTGTATATCTAAGTACATACTCTCTACATTCTAAATTATAACACATCTTAGCTTTTTGTACATATATTGATTTTGCTATATGTATCTAGATATAGTGTATATCTAAGTACATACTCTCTACGTTCTAAATTATAAGTCAATCTAAGAATCTTAGAGAGTCAAAACATTTTAAGTTTAACCAAAATTACAGAGACAAACACATAGATTTATGACATCAAATAAGTATACTATGAAAATATAACTAATAAAAAATATAATGATACTTAGTTAATATCATAAATATCATTATCTTATTCTATAAATTTTATCAATCTTGAAAACTTTGACTCTCCAAATTCTTGGAATGATTTATAGTTTGGGACGAAGGGAGGAGCAAATCTATATATTTAGAAACGACAAAACATATTATAATTTAAAATGAACGGAGTACATTGAAGAGTGAGAATCATGGAGAACGGAAAAACCGGTGATTTTAGGTTGTGTTATATGGTGATATGGATTTCTCATTTTTAGGTGAATTGTTCTATTTTATGGAACCGTCCTATCTTTCACACAGTTCAGTTGGCAAAAAAAAATCGGGTTCTAATACTGTAGCACTTTCGTTGTTATTTGACAAACTTTGTCCAAACATGGATTAATTAGACTCAAAAGATTCGTCTCGTTATTTACAGACAAAAGATACAATAGTTATTTTTTTATCTACATTTAATACTCTATACATGCGTCTAAAAATTCGATGTAACGAAAAATCTTGAAAAATTCTAGGAACTGAACATGAATTTGTTATCTTATCTGCTACATCCATCTCAAGAAGGATATAATAATATAATAGCGTTCGTTCAAAAACTATTAAATTTGACTAAATTTATATAAAAGAAAGATATTAATATTAAGGATTCTAGATACATATTATTATTAAATTCGTCATGAAATATGTTGCCATACTATACTTAGTAGTGAAGTCATATTGTGAATATGAATAATATTTTCTCTGTTTTATCTATTTTAACTTTTTTATTTCTCTGTTCCAAGTTCCAACAGGGCCTGAGATACACGAACGATAGCATCGTTTTAATGTGGATCGTATCCGGACTAGCTCACCAGCTCATGACTGTACAGTTTGGCCGCACCGTATGTCAGTCTGCTTTAAGTTTTAAGACTTCAATAAAGGGAATCACAAGAACGCTGTGAGCCGTTTTTTTTCGCTTGGCAAGTTGGGCATGTTCATCAACGAACACGAGCTACGCTGGGGTCGCGCGCCAGCGCCACGCGAGATGGATCGGGCCTTGGCGGCGGTACGCCGCCGGTCTGTCACGTGGGGACCAGTACCAGACTTGCCCCCGACCACATTCGCGTGGCGTGCAGGCGGGCACTGCGGCTGCCGGTTCGGTTCGGTTCGGGCGCGCGGCGCGCCTGATGTATATGCTGCTCCGCTCCGCGCGACTGCAGCTGGTAGGGGTTTCGAATTTCTCGAGAGGGAAACCAAGGTCTCCTGCACAGTTTTTGTGAGACTCTCAGCACGTGTATACAACAGCAGTCATTGCCACGCACGCATACTACAGTCCATCTTACATCGTCGCAGCATTTTCACCTCAGCACGTACTACAGTCTGCTATCAGCAGTAGTGTAGTTCTAAAAACACATCAAATGTTTCAATACTGATTTAGTTTATTAAAAATAAACTAATATTTTTTTTCATATTTCGTCTGAAAACCTTAAGATAAATTTATTAATACTAATTAAACATCATTAATATATTTTACTGTAACACAACATTATTAAATTATAGACTAATTAGATTTAGAAATTATCTTACAAAGTTATCATAATCTGTATAATTAGTTATTTTAATCTATATCTAATATTTCATATATATGTTCAAACATTCGATGTGATAGGTGAAAAGTGTTTGAGTCGAAACTAAACAAACCCTATTTCTACATATTGAGGGTGAGTTTGGTTGTGGGCCATATCACGCCACACCGACGTTGTGGCATAGAAATCCCTCACCGTAGTCCGTGGCAGCTTTTGAGTCCGAGTGCTCTAGTGGTTGTAGAGGTGGCAATGAGTAATTAACCGCTGGGTATGTGTTGCTCATACTCTTACCCATAAAAAAATATTTTATCCACTAATTTACACATAACCATATTCGGATAAGAGTTTTTTTCTCATACCCTTATCCATGCGAGTAATGGGTATCCATGGGTTACCCATGGACAAGAATGTTTGCAAGTCAAAATTACATATATCAATATATTAGGCTCCCAATTTCAACTAAAACATCATAATTTACACAATTAATAGTAAATTTATCAAACAACTAGCTACATGAACAAAGTTTACATATAGTTTGAGTATTATTGAGCTTGGGTTATGCGGTGCTAACTTTGGACTCAGGATTTCTATAAATTGAATCGGGTTTAATTTACCCATGAATTAACGGGTATGGGCAATGCAATCCCACACGCTTACCCGCATTACCCGTTGGGTAAGGCTTTTTTCCCATTAAATTACCTATAAATAAAAAATAGTCATACCCTTACGCTAATAGGATTTTTACCCATCAGGTTTCGGGTTTTGGATAGAAATTGTCATTTCTAGGTGGCTGCCTTCGTCTAAGCAGGAATCAGCATTTCCGAGTGCGGCGTGCCACACTGTGACGAGTGGGCTGCGGCCGCAAACCAAACACCCCTCACTTTTAGAATCCTTTTTAGAGCTCTACGGTTTCCCATTAGAGCTCAGGAACATTAACTACAATGTACCACCAAAATAGCTTATAAATATTATTATTTATTTATGGCATCAACCCACCATTTTAACACATGGAAGTAAAGATATTATATTCATAGATCACTCAAATTTCATATAAGATATGGAAACATAGGACTTTTTCACCAAGATTTTAAACTTTCGTTTGAGGATTGCTAATAAGGCATGCCCTAGTATTAGGAGCTAGTGCATCTACATATTCCATCCATATATAGGTAAAAACTGCACAAGATGTGATTTTGCAAAAACAAAAAAAAATGTTTAGTTTACTACATCTCCTCTCTCTATAAGGACTAATCTCCTTCCCACATACCAACAAAAGGGTACAAATTCTGTCTCAAGTGCATACTTCGCTCTCACATTCAGGTGAACCAAACGTTAGATCTTGTTTAGTTTCTACCTTAAAAACTTTTAGCTTGTCACATCAAATATTTAGATATGTGCATGAAGTATTAAATATAAACTAAAAAATAACTAATTACACAGATTACGATAACTATGCGAGATGATTTTTAAGCCTGATTAGTCCATGATTTAACAATGTTGTGCTACAGTAAATATGTGCACACAACAGATTAATTAGTGTTAATAAATTAGTATCATGGTTTTCAGACAAAATATTTTTTATTAGTCTATTTTTAATAGACTAAATTAGTGCTGTAATATTTAATTGGACATCCAAAAGCTTTTTATCCATCTAAACACCCCTCATTACTTAAACAAGAAATTTAAACAAGAGACGTGGACTGTATGACAGGTGCACCACGTAGGTACAGCTAAAACATAAGGTATACACAACTTAGAGCATCTCCAAGAGACTCTTTATATCTTCCCTAACTTATAGGAATAGAGATTTTGATGAAAAAACACCTTCCAACAGCCTCTTCAATTGAATATCTAAATATAGATATTCTCTATTCTATATTTCTTGCTAGCCAAAGATGGAGAGCGAGAATAGCTCTCTAGACTGTGTACAAGATATAAAAAGTCTGTTGGAGATTATAAAGATATAGAAAACGGTTTTTACTCAAATGACTCTTCAAATGATGATTTAGAGAGTAGATTTTAGAAAAGCTCTTGGAGATGCTCTTATAGTTTTTGCATGACCCAAGGACCAATGCTCAAACTCAGGATTTGGGTGAACAACCATCCACCATGGCTAAGGGCTTGTTCGGTTTATCGTGGGTTACGGCCAGGAATCAATCCACTTCATCAACCCTATATAAATTAGTGAATCATTCCAACTAAGACTATATTCGTTTTCTAGGGAATAGTCTCCTGAAAAAATTAAGGGTGCAAATTGGTGATCGTTAGGGGCACTTCTGACCCGGGTCAGAGGTGCCCCTAAAGGTTACCTGTTTGCACCTTTAGAAAAAATTCAGCCGAATTATTAGACTTAATTTGTATAGGGATTTATTTCAGAGCCTGAAATACCGTAACCGGACGGACCCTAAAATTTATTCTGGGGCTCCAATCGAGGATAGCTGAACATCCCTGACATGCAATCAACTGCCATCTAGATGCTTCAATTCGACCAATCAACCAGAAAACATTTTTTTTTGAAGGCCCTACTCTCGCTGAACTGGGCGTCCGCACACCTAAATTGCAGGCTCTAGCACCTTCGGCTCTACTAATCAAGGCTTTGGCACAACATGCCAGAAACCCTTGAAGCAGAAACTCTAGTTACTCAATTGTCTCCCAGGCGATACAACCCTACAGTAACAAAACGGTGCATGATTTTTTTTCAGACTACGAGCTGCTTGTAATAGACACTTTAGGCCCTGTTTGGAAGCCTAGTTTTAAGGCCAAAACCAGTGTAAATTACAGACCCGAAAACTTTTCCGACCCAATTTAAAAAATGTTGTTTGGAAGCTCAGTGAGCTGATTTTATTTACATCCGTTTTGGGCCAAAACCGGCGGAAAAAAATTACGGTCACCTCCGGCCCGAGAAAAAACACGACATCTATCGAGCGGCATCTCCATCTCTCTTCTGTTTCACCCGACGCAATGAACAAGGGTCTCTTGCGGCATCGGCGGCGGCGGCGGCCTCCAGCTAAGGCTAGTGAGAGGAAGAGGGTCCACCTCGATCTCCCTTCGCTGGCTACTCCGGACGGAGGCTAGGTTCGTTGCGGATCTCCATAGATGAAATAGGACCATCCATAGATGAAATAGGACCATCCATAGATATGATGTGTTTGGTTGTTGGATCATGGGGATTAAGCCTGAGCAAAATACCCACTACCCATTATCTATACTCGAATTACGTGAATCCGGACCCAGATTACGTGAACCCGAGGTACCTGATCCTAAATTCAGATACTGATTTTGGTTACCCGAAATTAAGTCTGAGTAATTCGGGTAATATCCCCCGGTATCCGAACTACCTGAAGATGTATTTTTGTATTTGTATTTGTCATGTGTTGTTAGTTAAATAAATGAACATAAATGAATTTATCATTTCATTAGATACGATCCTCTCCGTTTGAACAAGTGACTATAATATGTTATTCTTTACAAATTACTGTTGAAATTCTTTACAAGATGTTGTTGAAATTATGTATGAATTTCTACTAAAATTTATATAATTTGCTCTTTTATATTATGTTGATTAGCATATGTTTCGTGTGCTAATTAGAATATTAGTGGTGCTAATTAACATATTTTATTTTAAATTAGTGATTATCATGACAAAAATAGTATTAGTGTATATTTATCAGTGTCTAATTAGTTATTATTGTTTTAAAATAGTAGATATAATTAGTCAACTATTCTTATTCCATCCACTTTTATTTATCCAACCAAACAAAAAAATAGCTCATTATATCTATCCAACCAAATATGCATCATGGATATCCTTATCCTATCGTCCATGAATCGCCATATTCTATGCAACTTGGCACTTGAACCAAACACACCCGCAAAGTACCAAAACTAGTGAGAAGCCTGTACATTATAGGACTAGGTCCATAATTGCTAAAATCATAAACAACTTAGATTCCAATCCAACTGAATTTCGCATGATTGTAAGACCATCAAACATGAAGGCGTATAGACAGGCTAGACAATTTATTCTACATTCTTGTACTTTTAGTTGTTAAAATCAATGTCGCTAGTAATTCTGAGGTGATAGACATAAATATCCAGAAAAACTCCTAGAGAAACTTTTCTCCAATTTATGTACAATGCATTGCTGTTAACTGAATACATGAAAGAACCTTTATATAGAAAAAAAACTAGTCTATCTATACTACATTCATGTGTTTCACAACAAATTAGCACTCCATTTTTTTCTCCTATCTTCTTCTTCCTCGCGCTGCCCCACCACTGCTCAACACCCGCCGTGGCGTGATAGGCGGAGCTCCGACGAGACCCTACCGTGCCAGCCCGGTGGCCTCCCTCTTTCTCTCCCTCCTCGATCCCACTCCTGCTTTCTTCTCCAACTTCAGCGAACAACCACGACTCCCCCGCTCCGACCTATCTCGACCATCTCCACTACCGCCAGGGCCCTTGAACCACTCAACCATCGTCCTCACCGTCTGGTCTGCCTACATCCCCAAACTCCTCTTTTCTTAACCCACTAGAGTTGGAGAAGAGGGTAGTCGAAACTCTAGCCGTCATGTCGGAGCTAGGGAAGAAGACGACAAACATGAGCGCGAATCAGACGACCTCTTCTTCCCCTGCACAAACCAAACGACAACCAGGGCACTCACAACCATGCAAATAGATGGTTATATCTTCATTAATTAGGGTACCAACTAAGCAAAAAGATAATATGATATCCTAATTAAAAAGGAGAGATTAAGAAATGGTTTCCTACTTTCCTAGACAAGAAATCATATTTACGTGAGAACGCATAGGATGAAGAGAGAAGATACATAATTAGATAAAAAGAAAATAATCGTACAAAAAACGTAGTATCTATATAAATTAGTACGCATAGACACTATATGTACTTTCTTGTTTAGCACTGCCCTCGCCCTTGTAATAGGTGTGCGCATGATATAGCTCGTCTAAGTCTTGGTTGGGACCCGGATCAACCTTATGTTTGGTTTGATCCCCTCTCAAGTTTTGTACAGGATCTTGTGGTTCGCGACCACGCTGAACCTTCTGTTATGGTTGAATAAAGAGACTGGACGTGTTTGTTTCAAAAAAAAAAAAATCGTGACCGTGGTTTGTGTTTAGCGTTCCTCAAAAACTATGACAAGTGGTAATCCGTACCGCTCCTGTACTGTGTTGGGTCTCAGAACACTGTCGTTGGACACCAAAGTATACCCAATAAAAAAAAACCAAAGTACCCAACACCACAACCGTGAAAAAACAAAAATCGGAAAAAGAAATTGGGCCCAGCAGCGAACCGAACCAATATCTGGTCTCTTTTGCCCGAGAAATTTCAATATTTGAGACTTAATTCGCGTGCCTCGCAAGATTTGTGACTCAATTCGTCAGTCTTTCAAAAAATAGGACTGAACATACGGATTGCTTCAAGATTTAGGATTTCAGCTATTTTCACGTATTTTCACTTTATCTTTAATTTTTCCACCTCTCTAGGCCACCTAAAAAGACCAAACTGCCCCTGACCCGGATTTGGCTTCAAGATTTTGGCTGAGTGTGATTCTCGGCTCGGACTGTAGAAGAAACAGCGTTCAACTTTCAATTTCTCAAGAGCCGATGCTACAATGTTGAGCTGCCGCAAGCCGTGCAGTTCGGTGAGCTGCACTTGCCGGAAAGAATCTGAATGGATGGCAAGGTTGTCCAGCTCCCTGGCGTCACTGACGGTGAGCTTCTGCAGGCACGGGCATCGAGGCCAAGAAACGGCGTCGCCGAGCAACCTCGAGCCATGGAATCGGACGGAAGACAGGTACAGCTCGGAGAGCCGAGCGAAGACGCTGGCAGGAGGCACGGCGAGGCCAAGGAATCCTAGGTAAAGCGAGACCTCCATGGCGCGCTCCAGACAGGGGAGCTCGAAGGCGCCCCTCTGCGCGTCCTCATCATCGTCGCCTTCCTGGGCGCCCCCTTCCCGCACAACAGGCTGCCGGAGAGGCGCAGGAGGACCGCCTCATGAGCCTCCAGGGCGGGCCCAATCTGGCGGGGATCTGTGGCAGAGAAGAAGTAGAGCTCCGGGAGGAGGGCCCAGACGCGGCGCCAGCGGCGGGAGAGGACGCTAGTCTGGGCGGCGACGCAGGTGCTGAGGCGAAGAAGGATGAGTACCAGGATATCGTCAGGGAGCGCGCTGAGGTGGTCCTCGCTACCCGCGCCAGAAGGGAGCTTGGTAGTGGAGACCTTGCCATTGCCGCCGGGGAGCGGCTCCATGGGGAGGAAAAAACCTGATGTTACCGAATCGATAGTTCAGGGTGGCGAAATGGAGATTAGGGTTCCTCGGACAGCAGCTGTCGGCTGCCTCCGCTGGATTCGCCGCAGCCTCTCTGGCCTGGGTTCCGAATCACACAGCCAAAATCTTGAAGCCGAATCCGGGTCAGGGGCAGTTTGGTCCTTTTAGGTGGCATAGAGATGTGGAAAAAATTAAAGATAAAGTGAAAATAAGTGAAAATAGCTGAAATCCTAAATCCTGAAGCAATTCGCATGTTCAGTCCTATTTTTTGAAAGGCAGACGAATTAATTGTCAAATCTTGCGAGGCGCGCGAATTGAGTCCTAAATATTGAAATTTCTCCTTTTGCCCACGGCCCCAAACCGAGGAAGCGTCCGGAACCGAGAAAATTGCATATTTAGGACTTCAAACATTGCGCTTCGTAAAAATAGGATTTTAAACATCGACTTCGTAAAAATAGTACTCGAAACATTGGACTCTTGATTTTTATAGGATTATGTGTATTTTCTCTCTTTTTAATTCTAAATACATGTATTTCTCTCACTAAAAGGACAAAATCGTCCTTCAGTGCTTAGCTGGGCTGCCCGCCGCCACGCCTGGCTGGCTGGGCGCCGCCGCCGCCTAGTTGGCTGGCTGGTCGGCCGCCACGCCAGGAACTCCATCCTCGCCATGGCCGCTGCCGCCGCCCCCGAGCCGGCGAGGAAGAAGGCGATCCCGGCGGAGACGGAGGAGGAGGAGGACAAGACGACGGTAGATAATATGTCCGGCGTCCCCGATGACGCAGATCTAGACGAAGACGATGTCAAGAATAAGCAGCTGATGACGGCGGCGGTGGGATGTCTCTTGCGGAGCGCAGCGTGGCAATGGCGGTGGGCTCGGGTGACCTGTACGGCGACTTCCGGGCGTCGATGGAGGAGATGATGTTCGCACGCGGGCTCCACGACTGGGCGGCGCTGGAGGAGCTCCTGGCGTGGTACCTCCACATCAACGGGAAGCAGCAACACCACACCACCACCTCATCGTGGGCGCCTTCGTGGACATGCTCCTAGGCCTGTCGTCATCGTCCCCGCCCTCAAGTACCGCCGCCGAGACTAGCACCGCCACGACGACGACGACTACGAGCAACAGCAGTACCACCACTGGCAACGGCAGCAGCTGCTGCTGCTGCGCGTGCGCCGGCAGCCACTGCCCCAGCAGCATGACTGCCGCCGCTACCACCAGTGTCGCTAGTGCCGCAGCAGCAGCGAGTTTGTCTTTTAGGTGCCAAATACATATATTTAGAATTAAAAAGAGAGGAAATACACGTAATCCTATAAAAATCAAGAGTCCCATGTTTCGAGTACTATTTTTACGAAGTTGATGTTTTTTGCGAAGCGCGATGTTTGAAGTCCAAAATATGCGATTTTGTTTCCGGAACCAAACCGCTCCCCTTTGGAGAACGGAGAACCCCGCTCGCCATGGCGGCCGCCGTGTCGTCGAAGCTAGCGCCCACCTCCGCGCTAGCATTCGCTTACGACCTCCCATTCCTAGCAGCCGGCTCGCCGCCCCTGCCACCACCGGTGCCTGCCTCCGCATCTTCGGCGCCGCCACCACCCCCGACGTCGAGCTTCACGACATCGACGCCACCTTCCCGTCGCCAGCGGGCTTCTGCCGCCTCGCCTGGTCCAAGCCGACGGACACGGGATGCCCGTCGTGGTCACCTTCTGCCGGACTAATCGCCGGAGGCCTCGAGAGCGGGGCCGTCGCGATTTGGGACCCGCGGAGCCTGCTGCGGTACGCGCGGGCTCGACTCGCAGCCGCAGTGCAGTCTCCCTCTATCTCCTTTCGTTTCCTCCCTCAACCGGTACTCCCATTCATTTCCGCAGAGACGTGGAGGCTTCCAACAATGGCGGGTGGAAGTCAGGGTTCGAGTTGATCGGCGATTACTTCTCCCCGGAAGGGCGGCGGAAGCCACGGCGCCAAAACATCATCAACGGCAATCTGCTGGCAGACGGGTCATCGGACACTTGTCATGGCGCAGTGCTTGTTTGGGATCCGCCACCCATCCTTCCGTACGTGCTCTTGCCTGGCGACTTCCCTCTCCTTACGCTTCGTCTCTCACCACTGCCGTTCATTTCCGTTTGCGCAGAGACGTGGAGAATTCCAGTAATGGTGGGTGGGAGTCGGGATTCGAGTTGATCGAGATCGATGATTATTCCCCCCTCCCCCGGAGAGGCCGCGGAAGCCACCGCGCCCAGACACCACCAACGGCAATCCTGTGGCCGCTGGCTCGTCGGACACCTCGGATGGCGCGGTGCTTGCTTGGGATTGGCCACCCAACCTTTGGTCGCGGTGCTTGCTTGGGATTGGCCACCCAACCTTCGGTACGTGCTCTCGCCTAGCGACAGGTCAACTTTTCCCTCTCCGTCTCTCACCGCTGCCGGTTTTCCTGAGCAGCAACTTAGGCCTGAGCAACAACTCTGAACGGGGACACGATTTCCGTCTCAATTGCTCCCCATCTCGTCTAGACGCTGCGGCTGACGGCAACACAATGGTAGCACTTTTCTCGAATCAGCTTGCCCGGTGAGTTGGTTTCCCTACTGACCAAACAATAGGTGCCAATGAAGTATATAATAATTGCTGGATTAGGGGCTGCGGAAATCACACTTTGGCTGTACTCTTCGGTCTCTTGTGCTTGCTCATATTTTTTGTGAATAACTTCCTCCTGCATGGATTAAATTATTTAGTCTGCAGTTCTTTTGTTCAACTTCAATAGTTTCAGTTTCGTGTGATTAAGTATGTTCAGCTTGCAATAATGCAATTTGCAGATTCTTTTCTATTATTCAAATATTCCATTCAGCAACACTAATATCAGTACCTCCTGATCAATTAATCTACCTTGAACTTTATGGTAAACTGCTGGCAAAGGCATAGTTGTCTTTTATTAATATTCCACAAATGGAAACAAGCAAAGTTTTATTTATTTGTGTTGGAATCACACCAGCTCAACCTCCGCTTCTGTGTAGGGTATAGCGAGGGTGATCAACTGTCGGACACAAGCGAAGGTACAAGAAGTGTACGAGAAAGTGAGATGCTGGTAATATTTTACTATTCCCATCTGCTGCATGCCCGTTACACTGTTCATCCCATGGTATTTATAGGGGATACCAAGGGACACTGGCCAAGTTACAATAGGGTACAAGAAAGATTCCGTAGCGCTGTATAGTGAAAGGGCAAAATCGTACAAACACAGGGAGAGTGGAAACCCTAGTTCAACTTCCTCCCGTCCGCCGCCACTCGACTCCCGCATACCTCCGCAGGAAAGCAAGGGTCAACTTCTCGGCTTCGCCAGTCACGAGGCCTGCGTTCACTTGCCACCCGCTGAGCTCGACGTCTTCAGCGAAGGTTCCCTCGCAGGAACACGCGAGGGTCACCTTCTGTGTTCTTGACGCCTATAGCCTGCAAGAGCCACAAAGTTTGCGAGGGTCGAGCCTATATCGACGTCTTCAGCGAAGGTTCCCTCGCAGGAACGCGCGAGGGTCACCTTCTGTGTTCTTCACGCCTATAGCCTGCAAGAGCCACAAAGTTTGCGAGGGTCGAGCCAATATCCGAGGGTTAGGAAAACGATCCGAGGGACTCAACAAACGACGTGGAGGTGCGTGGGTCGCGCGAAGGTCATTTTTGAGCCAGCCTGCGTGGCGCCACTGCCGAGGGTCCCTTCCCCCAACAGTAGCCCCTCGATGTATTGGATCTAAAGAACAATACTTAGGCCCAAGCAGTGCCTCTTGATGGGAAACGTAACATGACCCTCTGCAGCGACGTCCGCGGCTGCTTTTGGGCCAGGCCGTTGTATTTTGCTTGTGCTGTTGTGATCCATCTTGTTTTTGCGCCGTGGTTTTCGGGGGCTGTGCTGGTCTTGTCGGGTGGGGTGGCTTGCCTTCCGGCCTACAAATAGGAGGGGTTGGTGGAGAGTTTGAGATTGTGCCATCCTTTTGCCCTAGCCATCCTGCTGCTGCGCGTTGCTTGTTGCGAAGGTCTGTTTTGTCTAATTGCGAAAGTTCTGAAAACAGAGATGGCCAGGTCTAAGCAAACCGCTCGAGTTGCTTCTCCGTCTGCTGCGGATGAAGGAGTGACGTTTGAGTTTGGACTTAGCCGGGTTTGCAGCTCGGAAGAATTGGCAGCTTATGTCAAACGAGGTTGGATTGAGGATGGAAAAGCGAGGACCTTGCTAGGGAGACTGTCCCGAAGCCAGATGCTGATGAGATTGTTGTGTTTGAGGAGTTCTTTGTGGCTGGTCTGCGTTTTCTGGTTGCTTCTTTTGTGACTTCGGTTTTTGCAAAGGTTCAATTTGAGGTTTCACCAGCTGACACCATCGTGCTTCACGAAGCTTTCAGTATATGTCTGGGCATGCCGCTCCTAGGGCATTGTCCCTCACGTCGAGGTTTTATTCGTACTCATCGAGTGCATATGCAGCCTCGCAAGATTTTGGATGGCGAAGGTAAGACCAGCCTTGGCCAGTTTGCAGTGTACACATTTTGCCATCGCGCTGGATCGGAGTTGCCAGTGCAAGCTCAGAAGAACAAGTGGGCCAGTGGGTGGCAGGAGTTTTCATTCTACTACAAGCTTGGCGGCGTAGCCGACCTTTGTGGCGAGCTTCCGCCTCTTGGTGACGTGAGTGCGGAGGCTAAGATGAATGCCGAGGCACATGCTGCGGTCGACTGTCTAAGGGTGGTTGCGCGCTCTCAGTGTGCTCGCGACTTGGTCGAGGAGTACTGCTGTGCTAAGGTGTGGCCCCTTAGCCGGAAATAATTATGGTTTGCAGTTGAGGATGATCCCGTAAAGGTTTGAAGAAACCTAAGTTGGAGTTGAACAAGGTTTGGGAGAACGTCCTTGAAGGAAATTTCTCCAACGTGAAGATGGAATCAAAACTATCTATAAGCGTGTTCAGCAGAGAGCGGAAGACCTCGTTGGAAAGCTGTCCACACTCGAGGTTAAGGCTATCCATAGCTCGGTGGATAGCGGAGGTCGAGTTAACAGGCTCTTCAACATGCTTGGGCTCCAGTACGCTGACTGGCCCGCACCTTCGAGCGAGGATGCGCCGAAGAAGAGGAAGCGTGCTACCGCAGAGGAGAAAAAGTTAGTGTCGCGGCCAAAGAGGGGCCGTGGTCGAGGCCGCGGCGGCGCCGGCGGCCGAGTGAAGACACTTGCGACGAAGGTCGCTCTGGGTTCGGGTGCTACCGGTACTTCCTCTTCCTCGGCCGTTGTTTCATTGTCGAGTGGCCGAGGTCTTACGAAGGTCGGAGGGCGGGTACCGCGCATGGGCGGGATTGGCGCTCTGATCCAGGTTTCGGATGACGAAGTGTCTCCGATGATGAGGAGAAGGAGGAGGAGAAGGATGTTGAAAAGGAGGCCGACACTGGATGATTCATCTAATGAGGTTAGCGACTCTTCCATTGGCGAAGGTGCTCAGATGATGAGCTATCCATTGGTGAAGACCGTGGGAAAGCGGTTGTTTCATCACGAGCGTCGGCTGCGACACTCGTAGTATTGATAGATTTATCCGGACTTCGAGCCGGAGAGTCCCACGAGGGTCACAATTCCCTCTTTTGAAGGAAAAAATGGTCTCCTCATTTGGGTTGACGGTTTTTCGAAGTAGCCGTGACCTTGAATCGGAAAGGAACCCTGGGAAAAAGTCGTCTTGCTAAGCCAGCCGATCAAGCCTTCCTTATTTTGCTAAGAAGGTCGGTGTGGCGGAACGGTCCTAATCCCATGGCCCACAGGTCCCCGTCAGCCTCTGACAGCCGAACCTATGTTCCACGTGACCAAGACAGTTTGTCACCGGGCTGCATCAGCGCCCATCGTCCGCAGGATCATCTCACCTTTCGGTTACAGCACTGGATACTTTTACAAATAACATCGGAATACAGAGCGGAAGACTTAAATAACATTAGTTTTACAAACCGAGGTTCCAAATAAGATTAAAGGTGCAGTTATTACAAACCAAGTTCGGGTAATAGAAATAGGCAACGTAGCGGAGTACAACAAAATAAAGATACTTGCAAACACCCAGCCCGAGGGTGCACAATTATTCATCGGCCTCATCGGCCTCTTCCTGGACGATGGTCATGCAGCAGGGCGCAAGACACATCGGGGACTCAGTCATACCTGCAGCATGGGTAACAAACCCTGAGTACTGGGGTACTCAACAAGACTTACCCGACTAAAGAAAAGGAAGAAGACTCAGGGATGAGAGGCTTAGGGTAGTCAAGGTAGGCTTAAGCAAGACCAAGTATTTTGCAGAAAAGCATTTTGTAAACCTCGTGCTATTTTTGAAAGATTCAAGTATTTCTCAATTCTTCATTGTTCATGATTCATTTTACCTTCCAAAACATACCTAGTTGAGAACCACTCTCCGTTGACAGTCAGTGACCAAGTCTCCATAACCGAGGAGCAACGTTAATCCGGATAAATAATACTCAGCTGAGGATCCCTATTCACACTGCATATGTAGCACCCAAGCTTGCATATGCCAACTCGTCTACCACGATTCCTCCAAGATTGGACCGGTCCTACGCCACCCGGAAGTACAGTACACCACTCATATCCAGGCACGACGACCACGTGGGTACAAGCTACTTCCGCCATCTCGCCACTCCCAGTGCGCGGTTGTCGGTCCCAATTAAGGAGTCCTCGGAGCCAGAGCTTTCCGAAGTATGTGAATAGTTGCAAGTCTTGGCCAGCAGGCCCCATACGGATGGTCCCTAATTTTTCTGCCAGAACCATACCTCGGTTATATCTCACCCAAGCGTAATAGTCCTGTCAGTTTTTCAACCCTGTCCCGGTCGGTGTCAACTGTTGAGTCCCGGACTACAACATGACGGCACCGTACGCTCGGACAACCTCTCCTCGCTGTTGACTAGGTACGGATCAGATACTTAGCCAACAGTCGGGGAGTAAAGCCAAATTCCCATAAAAATTCTTTAAGTGATCACACTTTTGAAATTGGCATTTTATTGCAAATCTATTGTATAGCATTACTAAGCATTTTGCAAATTTTTTTTAAACAGGGCGGGGTATTTGCCGGTGGAGGTAAATAGTGCAGGCAATAGGTCATCACACAACTCCTATAACCTAATGCAGTAGTTTAACTCAAAGGCATTTTAGGTAAACTTTTATAAAAAACAAGGAAGGGTTAAAATGCACCGGGGCTTGCCTTGAAGAGCAAAAAGGACAGGCTCGGGGTCGGCAGTGCAGGTGTCGGAGCTCGGGGTCGCCTCGGGGTAGGTTCGTCAGCGGCTGCCTCGACTTTGATGCCTTCTCCTTCAGACACTACACGTATGCAATGATGTATGCTTATGAGGATGCTGACAAGAACAAGAGACTTGCTAAAGCGCAGGACAATTCCACTGATTCTAGAATACAACTTTCCAACGTGAAAGTAACTCCTAGTGTGGACATAAAGTTACTTATCTCTACCCCTAAGCAAGATTAATCAAACCTATTAAGCATCATCTAGTAATCCTAAGCATAAGTCATGCATGGCATCACAAACATCATAGACCAGCTGGGTGGGGGTCTATGAACAGCAACAATCCCAAAAGTCACATCACAGGGCATACAACATGAACCCTAATTGCTTTTCTATTTTTCCTAATTATTTAAAAAGGTCATTTTATGCAGTTGCTCCAAAATTTACCCAATTAATCTCATAAGTTCATTATGGTATAAATAGATGACAAAACAAATTTCATAATTTTTGGAGATCATTAAGGTGCTTAACAAAAATCAAACATTTAATTAACAAAAGGCACTATTTAACAATTAAAATAAATGCCAAAAATCAACTTGCTCCAAAAGGCCTCAAAATTCTACCAGAGACTAAACATGACATAACTAGCACATAAAAATTTATCTCATGATTTTTGGAGCTACACATGATTTTCTAAAAATCTAAAACCATCCATTTCTTAATTAAAAGAAGATTTTTCATTTTCCAATTTTTGCAGAAAAGTAGGGTTTCTTATTTTTCTAAAATACTACACAGTGCAAGGAGCATACCACATTTTTCTCAGGATTTAAGGACAACAGATTAATTCTCACAAAAAGAGAAAACAGAACACTATTCACATTTTCAAAAAAAAAAGAAAAGGAGCACTGTGCTTCTTCCCCGCGGGCTCGGCGCGCTCGCCGGCGAGAGCGCGCGGCGGACCGGCCGCTCGGGCCTCGCGCTGGGAAAGCAGAGGGTGGGGGAAGCTTCGCGGGCTCACCGGGGGTCGGGAACGAGGAACGGCGAGGCGGTGCAAGGGTCGGAGGAGGGAGTTCGACGGCGGCGGTGCTTCGGCGGAGCTCTTCGGCGGCGAGCAAGCGTTCCGGCGGCTCTGTCCATCAAAAGGGATCACCGATGTGCGGTTAGGAGCGCACCGAGGTGAGGAAAAGAGGACGGGGTCGGAGGGACGGGAGGAACACTCACGGCGACGAATTTCGCCCCACACCGGCGACGGCCGTTCGCCGGAGTCGGGGACGGATCGCTTGCGCCGGCGAAAGGAGGGGCGGAGGGGTGAAATTGGTTGCTCGGGAAGGTGGAGAAGCTCAAGGCGAAGGTGATGGGGTGCTCAGCGGGCTCCGGGGCGGTCCGGTGGCTCGGTTGGCGAGGTGGCGCCGATGGCGGAAAAACGGCGGAGGCTCGACGGCTTTTATAGCCGCGGGTGGTGCCGGGGTCCGGTCAAAGGGCGGGGAGCGATCGTGCGGCATTAGCGGAGGTAGGGGCAGGGTAGGGCGCTCGACGTGGGCGGGAGCTCGCGCGCGGCGCGGCGGCTTGCCGGCGGCCGGCAGCTGCCCGCTGTCCGCGGCCGAGGGGAAAGAGGAGGAGGGTAGGGGACGGGCGAGGCGGAGGTAGGGGCCGGGAGCTTGCGCGCTAGCGCTGGCGGCGCACGACACGGGCGCGGGTCAGCCGGTCGGCGTGGCCGGCGCTCTGCCGCCGGCGGCCGGGCCCCCCTGCTTTAAAGCTCGTGCACAGTGACGTCACCTTCCTCCTTTTTCTGAATTTTCGAAATTACTCCCAAATTTGAACTACACAAAGAAAACTCAAAATACCAAAGTTGCTTAAAATTTTGAGATCTACAACTTTGCCAATATAAACTTTTTCTGAAACTCAATAGTTTTTGAGATAATTTTGAAACTGAAAAGGGGACAAAATTGAAGTTTGAAAGAATTTGAAATTACTTCTGATTTTGTATTGAAACTTGAAAATCTGCAAACACCAAAGTTGTTCCTTATTGCAAGATCTACAACTTTTCTTATTGGGCCAACTTCAAATTTTGAATAGTTTTTGAATTAGAAAAAGAGGGGTAAAACTAGAGTTTGGAAATTTAGGGTTTTTCAAAAGGAATTTAAATTCTATTTCTGATTTTGAACTTTGATCAACACAACAAAACATCAAGACACTCAACTGAACAAGATTCACACAAAGCTAGACACAGAGATGAAATTACCATTTTGCCCTTATAGGAGGATTTGGGCCTTTAGGGTTTTTGAAAAAAAACCACTACACAAGCCACCTCAGAAAAAGGTAAATGCAAAACAAGTATTAGGCAAACATAATGCATGGCAAGGATGATTAATGACTAAAGATGATGACATGTCAGGTTAATTACATATTAATCACCAGAGGTGTTACAGCCTTCCCCCCTAAAAGAAATCTCGCCCCGAGATTCTGCGTCTTAAGAAGGACAAAGACAAAACTTTACATCTACAGAGTATCGAGAAAGTCGGGATAATTCTTTGCCAAGAAGTCCTCGGATTCCCAAGTGGCTTCTTCTTCAGAGTGTTGGTTCCACTGGATCTTGTACCATCTTGTGGTAGTCCTCCGGGTAACACGGTCCTTGTAATCCAACACGCGAACTGGATACTCAGAGTATGACAGATCGGGTTCTAACTCAACACCTTCAACTTCCACCACATGTTCGGGCATTTGGAGACATTTCTTGAGTTGGGAGACGTGAAACACATTATGGACTGCGGAAAGATGATCGGGCAATCTTAGCTTGTAAGCTACCTTGCCACAACGTTCCAGAATTTCAAAGGGACCAATATAGCGTGGTGCTAACTTTCCCTTGACTCCAAAACGAGTAACTCCTTTGGTGGGTGAGACCTTCAGATACACATAATCCCCGATTTGGAACTTCAGAGGTCGACGTCTTTTGTCAGCATAGCTCTTCTGTCGAGACTGCGCAATCTTCATATTCTCTTGTATTTGCTTGACTTTTTCTTCCATATCTTTTACTAGGTCAACTCCAAAGAATTCCCTTTCTCCAGGTTCAGACCAACTGAGAGGTGTACGACAACGGCGACCGTACAGTGCTTCAAAGGGTGCCATTTTGATGCTTTCTTGGTAACTGTTATTATATGAGAATTCTGCCAAGGGCAAACACTCATCCCAAGTATCTGCGAAGGTGAGCACGCAGGCTCTCAACATGTCCTCTAACACTTGGTTGACTCGCTCAGTTTGTCCATCCGTTTGTGGATGATATGCCGTGCTATGCAAGAGTTTGGTTCCAAGTGAGGTATGGAATGCTTTCCAGAATTTTGCGACGAACTGGGTACCACGATCAGAGATAATGGTCTTGGGTATGCCATGGAGTTTTACTATGTTGTTCTTGTACATAGCGGCGTAAGTGGGGACGGTGTAGCTGGTCTTGACTGGCAGGAAGTGAGCTTGCTTAGTGAGGCGATCCACGATCACCCAGATGGAATCAAAACCCCTTGGTGTTTTGGGTAGCCCATTGATAAAATCCATACTGATATCGTCCCATTTCCAAGCAGGTACAGGTAAAGGTTGCAATCCTCCTCCGGGCTTCATGTGCACAGCTTTGACCCTCTGGCAAGTATCACATCGAGCGACATACCGGGCGATCTCAATCTTCATCTTTGTCCACCAGAATCTCTGCCTCAAGTCTTGGTACATCTTGTTGCTGCCGGGTGGATGGAGAACCTAGTCAAGTGTGCTTCATCAAGGATTAACTGCCTCAACTCAGGCACTTTGGGAACTACCAGTCGGTTCTTGAACCAAACCACTCCTACCTCATCAATCCTAAAACAATCCGCTCTTCCGGCTTGGACCCTTTCGATGATGTGTTTGATTCCAGGGTTATCTTTCTGCGCAGTGATGATCTGTTCCCTGATAGGTGCTTCTATCCTGATATTATTCAGAGTTCCCTGTGGAACCATTTCAATACCCATCCTTTCTAGATCATAACACAGGGAAGAATCGTAGGGTTTCATCACCAGACAGTTGTAGTATGACTTGCGACTGAGCGCATCGGCGACCACATTCGCCTTACCCGGATGGTAATGTACTTCGAGATCATAGTCTTTAATTAACTCAAGCCACCTTCTCTGTCTCATATTCAATTCTTCTTGAGTGAAGATATACTTCAGGCTCTTGTGATCAGTGTACACATTGCAGGTACTGCCCAACAAATAATGGCGCCAGATCTTTAAGGCGTGCACCACAGCTGCTAACTCAAGATCATGGGTTGGATAATTCTCTTCATGTTGCTTAAGCTGCGGGAGGCATACGCGATCACTCGACCTTCTTGCATCAAAACACAGCCCAAACCAGTACCAGATGCATCACAGTAGACATCAAAGGGCTTTTCGATGTTTGGCTGGGCTAGCACTGGTGATGTGGTTAACAGTTTCTTCAGCGTTTGAAAGGCCTGCTCACAGGCTGGTGACCAGACAAACTTCACAGAATTCTTTAATAACTCGGTGATAGGCTTGGCGATTCTGGAGAAATCGGGATGAAACGGCGATAATATCCAGCCATTCCCATGAAGCTGCGGACTCCGTGAACAGTGGTAGGTGGCTCCCAATCCAGAATGTCTGCCACCTTTCCGGGATCGACTGACACTCCTTCAGCGGATAGGACATGACCAAGGAACTGTATCTGATCTAACCAGAACTCACATTTACTGAACTTGGCATAAAGCTGATGATCTCTGAGGCGGGATAGAACGATACGAAGATGTTCGGCATGCTCTTCAGGGGTCTTTGAGTAGACAAGGATGTCGTCAATGAACACGACCACAAATTTATCGAGCTCCGGCATGAATACGGAGTTCATGAGGTACATGAAGTGGGCAGGGGCATTGGTCAAACCGAAGGACATGACCAGGTACTCATATAGGCCGTACCTAGTAGTGAAAGCTGTTTTAGGAATGTCTTCGGGACGTATTTTTATTTGGTGGTAGCCAGATCTGAGGTCAATCTTGGAGAATACTCTGGCTCCAGCTAGCTGGTCAAAAAGAAGGTCAATACGAGGCAAGGGATATTTATTTTTGATGGTGACCTCGTTGAGTGGGCGATAATCAATGCATAACCTGAGACTCTTGTCTTTCTTCTTCACAAAGATTGCAGGACAGCCCCAAGGAGATGAACTTGGGCGAATGAAGCCCTTATCCAGCAACTCTTGTAACTGGATTTTTAGCTCTGCCAACTCTCTGGGAGGCATTCGATAAGCTCTGCGGGATATAGGAGCAGTCCCGGGCTTAAGCTCTATGGCAAACTCAACATCACGGTCAGGAGGTAGGCCAGGTAAGTCCTCTGGAAAAACATCAGGAAATTCACAGACCACGGGGATGTCTCTGGTCTCCTGAACATAGGTGGTATTCAATTGCGTGGCTGCTGGTTTCGGAGGCATTGGGAGTTGGAGAAGGAGCTTGGAGGTACTGTTAGGAATGTCCACTCTCACAACCCTATTCAGGATGTCAATCATGGCTTTATACTGGCACATCCAATTCATGCCTAAAATGACATCTATTTCCTGATCACGAAGCACTATCATGGTGGTAGGAAATACATGTTCCCCCAACATCACTGGTATATTACGAATTACCTCCTTAGTACTTATACGCCCTCCAGGCGAAAATATGCAGAAATTTTCTTTCAATTCCCCAATTGATATCCCATGCTCAATGACAAATGTACGACTGATGAAGGAATGCGATGCACCGGAATCAAACAGCACGACTGCGGGATAATTGGCAACGGAAAACCTACCGATCATGACGGGCTCCCCTTCTGGGATGTCGCTGACAGCGGTGTAGTAGACTTGCCCGTGCTTCTTGACAACAACCTTGCCCTCTGAGCATGCTGCTGCTGGACACGGTACTGTGCTGCTGAGGTCTCCAGGACCCTGCTGAGCGTTATGAGCATACCTCTGGGCTTTGGGCACTCACGAGCCCAGTGGCCAGTCTGGCCGCCAGTTGTAGCAGGGATGGTTGTAAGCGGTGTGGGGGTGGTGATACGAACACATGGGGCTTCGGCTGCGTGGCACTTTGCTGGTTGGCGTTGTGGGTGGTGGCCGCAGTACGGACGACCACTTGCTGGTGGGGGTAAGGTGGGCGATTTGGTGGTGGCTAGGGTGATAAATGACCCTCTGGCGCTTGTGACTGCCAGAGAAACTGCTAGATCCTGCTTTTTCTTCTTTTCCTCTTGGTACTGGCGATTGCTCTCCTCAAAAGCAACAGCCCGGTCAACGGCATCATGATATGAGCCGGTCAGGTTATTGGACATACTTCTGCGGATCTTGGGGTGCAGTCCCCTAAGGAAACAGTCCCTCTTTTCTCGTCCGTGTTGACGTACTCGAGGTACTGGCTAAGGTGATTGAACTGACCCACGTACTGCATCACTGTGGAGTCTTCTGCTGCAGTGCCAGAAACTGATCAAGCTTCATCTTCATCACTCCAGAAGGGATGTGATGTGCACGGAAAGCTGTGCGGAACTCTTCCCAGGTCAACTGATGGCCCTCTGGCTGGGCAGCCAACAGGTTGGCATACCAAGCGCTTGCTGGACCACGAAGCTGCTGAGAAGCGAACCGGGGCTTTGGGGTCGGTGCAGTGGAGAAGACCAAACTTCTGCTCCATGGTGCGGAGCCAATCATCAGCTTCAAGGGGTTCCTCAGCCTTGGTAAAGACCGGTGGACGGGTTTCGGTGAAATCCACATATGTGGTCTCGTTGTTGATGTTGCGGCGACCACGGTGGCCATTGTTCTGCTGCCCTTGGTTTTGAGCCATCAGGTTAGCAGCGGCGCCAAGGCTGCGATGGCATCTGCTAGCGTAGCAGGTACAGGTGGAGGGTTTGGAAGGTCAGCCTCCTGAGAACTTCCAGCTCCAGTGCGAGTGTTCACAGGCATCTGTTAAGTAACTTGGAACTTAGCATCCATTGATTAAGTTCTGAAAACAACTGACTGAAAAACTTCACTGATACAAAGTAGATGATTGATAAAGATGACTGACAGATAACAACAGACTGATAAGGGGAAAAGATATGAAAAGAAAGATACAGACCCGACTTAACAAAAGACAGACTAGCGCCCCAAACCTAGACTAAGGGTTTTGGTAAGCAGGTGGTACAGACACACGAGATCTCCATCCTCTAACAACGAGTCTAGTCTTCATTGATGATCATGTCGTCGTCGTCGTCTTCCTCGAGGATGAGCTCAGGCTCAACCTCCTCGTCCTCGTCTTCGGCGTGGATGTCCTCGGCAGGTTCAATCTCCTCGTTCATGCCTGACTCCTGCTCCACGTCCGGCTCTTCCACTATTCTGTCCTCAAGGTCCTCGACAACCGGAGGAACCACGGGGTGGAGTTGGTTGTACAGCTGGTGTACCTCCTCATGAAGCATATCATTGAACTGTTCAATCTGAGTTGTGTACTGCCGCAGTCCCGTGAAGCTCGGCTCTGGTGACGTCTCGCGAATCCAAGTGCATCGCGCTGCTGGATGGCGCGAATCCGTTCGGTTGGCCTGCTCCAGGGAGGCTCGGGCATCATAGAACTCCAGACGTGAGTGGTAGAAGTCATGCTCCAAGTTTCTCAGCTCAGCCTTCAGATTCTTGATCTCCTCCTTTAGGTGTTTGCGGGTGCGACGAGGAAAGCGACGACCTTGGAGGCTTCGCCAGTCTCCTCTCCAGTGCGTGGTGCCAGTTGGTGGCGTGGCACCCATTGGATCCAGTCGACTTGCGAGCAGTCAGCTTGATACGAGCCATGTCTGGATAAGGTAAGTTCGATGAGGAGTAAAAAGGCTAGCAAGAAAAGGTAAGGCATACTATCCCAACAACTTAGAGAGGAAGTTATTATATTAACTTAAGTGAATATGACATGATGCATGATTCGTTTCTACGGAACAAGGCAATGTAATAATAAACAAGGTACTTAGGGCTTAAAAACATGTTGTCTCGCTATCTAGTGTTGCCACACACAAGACAAGATGAGAAAAGCAGTTTGGACCAAAATAGCCAAGTTTTGTTTGTTTGGACTCAAAGATCTTTTGAAGTTTTTGCAAGAAACTGCAACGTTATAGTGAGAATGCTCCGATACCACTCTGTGGCGGAAGGTCCTAATCCCATGGCCCAGGTCCCCGTCAGCCTCTGACAGCCGAACTTATGTTCCACGTGACCAAGACAGTTTGTCACCGGGCTGCATCAGCGCCATCGTCCGCAGGATCATCTCACCTTTCGGTTACAGCACTGGATATTTTACAAATAACATCGGAATACAGAGCGGAAGACTTAATAACATTAGTTTTACAAACCGAGGTTCCAAAAAGATTAAAGGTGCAGTTATTAAAAACCAAGTTCGGGTAATAGAAATAGGCAACGTAGCGGAGTACAGCAAAATAAAGATACTTGCAAACACACCAGCCGAGGGTGCACATTATTCATCGGCCTCATCGGCCTCTTCCAGGACGATGGTCATGCAGCAGGGCGCAAGACACATCGGGGACTCAGTCATACCTGCAGCATGGGTAACAAACCCTGAGTACTGGGGTACTCAACAAGACTTACCCGACTAAAGAAAAGGAAGAAGACTCAAGGATGAGAGGCTTAGGGTAGTCAAGGTAGGCTTAAGCAAGACCAAATATTTTGCAGAAAAGCATTTTGTAAACCTCGTGCTATTTTTGGAAAGATTCAAGTATTTCTCATTCTTCATTGTTCATGATTCATTTTACCTTCCAAAACATACCTAGTTGAGAACCACTCTCCGTTGACAGTCAGTGACCAAGTCTCCATAACCGAGGAGCAACGTTAATCCGGATAAATAATACTCAGCTGAGGATCCTATTCCACTGCTATGTAGCACCCAAGCTTGCATATGCCAACTCGTCTACCACGAATCTCCAAGATGGACCGGTCCTACGCCACCCGGAAGTACAGTAACCAACACTCATATCCAGGCACGACGACCACGTGGGTACAAGCTACTTCCGCCATCTCGCCACTCCCAGTGCGCGGTTGTCGGTCCCAATCAAGGAGTCCTCGGAGCCAGAGCTTTCCGAAGTATGTGAATAGTTACAAGTCTTGGCCAGCAGGCCCCATACGGATGGTCCCTAATTTTTCTGCCAGAACCATACCTCGGTTATATCTCACCCCAAGCGTAATAGTCCTGTCAGTTTTTCAACCCTGTCCCGGTCGGTGTCAACTGTTGAGTCCCGGACTACAACATGACGGCACCGTACGCTCGGACAACCTCTCCTCGCTGTTGACTAGGTACGGATCAGATACTTAGCCAGCAGCCGGGGAGTAAAGCCAAATTCCCATAAAAATTCTTTAAGTGATCTCACTTTTGAAATTGGCATTTTATTGCAATCTATTGGATAGCGTTACTAAGCATTTTGCAAATAATTTTTAAACAGGGCGGGGTATTTGCCGGTGGAGGTAAATAGTGCAGGCAATAGGTCATCACACAACATCCTATATCCTAATGCAGCAGTTTAACTCAAAGGCATGAGGTCAACTTTTATATCTAAAACAAGGAAGGGTTAAAATGCACCGGGGCTTGCCTTGAAGAGCAAAAAGGACAGGCTCGGGGTCGGCAGTGCAGGTGTCGGAGCTCGGGTCGCATCGGGGGTAGGTTCGTCAGCGGCTGCCTCGACTTTGATGCCTTCTCCTTCAGACACTACACTATGCAATGATGTATGTTTATGAGGATGCTGACAAGAACAAGAGACTTGCTAAAGCGCAGGACAATTCCACTGATTCTAGAATACAACTTTCCAACGTGAAAGTAACTCCTAGTGTGGACATAAAGTTACTTTCTCTACTCCTAAGCAAGATTAATCAAACCTATTAAGCATCATCTAGTAATCCTAAGCATAATCATGCATGGCATCACAAACATCATAGACCAGCTGGGTGGGGGTCTATAACGCAACAACCCAAAAGTCCCAAAGTCACACATCACACGGCATACAACATGAACCCTAATTGCTTTTCTATTTTTTCCTAATAGTTAAAAAGGTCATTTTATGCAGTTGCTCCAAATTTTACCCAATTAATCTCAAAAGTTCATTATGGTATAAATAGAAGACAAAACAAATTTCTAATTTTTGGAGATCATTAATGTGCTTAACAAAATCAAACATTTAATTAACAAAAGGCACTATTTAACAATTAAATAAATGCCCAAAAATCAACTTGCTCCAAAAGGCCTCAAAATTCTACCAGAGACTGAACACGACATAACTAGCACATAAAATTTATCTCATGATTTTTGGAGCTACACATGATTTTCTAAAAATCTAAAACCATCCATTTCTTAATTAAAAGAAAGATTTTTCATTTTCTAATTTTTGTAGAAAAGTAGGGTTTCTTATTTTTCTAAAATACTACACAGTGCAAGGAGCATACCATATTTTTCTCAGGATTTAAGGACTAACAGATTAATTCTCACAAAAAAGAGAAAATAGAACACTATTCACATTTTCAAAAAAAGAAAAGGAGCACTTTGCTTCTTCCCCGCGGGCTCGGCACGCTCGCCGGCGAGAGCGCGCAGCGGACCGCCGCTCGGGCCTCGCGCTGGGAAAGCAGAGGGTGGGGGAAGCTTCGCGGGCTCACCGGGGGTCGGGAACGAGGAACGGCGAGGCGGTGCAAGGGTCGGAGGAGGGAGTTCGACGCGGCGGTGCTTCGGCGGAGCTCTTCGGCGGCGAGCAAGCGTTCCGGCGGCTCTGTCCATCAAAAGGATCACCGATGTGCGGTTAGGAGCGCACCGAGGTGAGGAAAAGAGGACGGGGTCGGAGGGACGGGAGGAACACTCACGGCGACGAATTTCGCCCCACACCGCGACAGAGCCGTTCGCCGGAGTCGGGGACGGATCGCTTGCGCCGGCGAAAGGAGGGGCGGAGGGGTGAAATTGGTTGTTCAGGAAGGTGGAGAAGCTCAAGGCGAAGGTGATGGGGTGCTCAGCGGGCTCCGGGGCGGTCCGGTGGCTCGGATTGGCGAGGTGGCGCCGATGGCGGAAAAAACGGCGGAGGCTCGACGGCTTTTATAGCCGCGGGGTGGTGTCGGGTCCAGTCAAGGGGCGGGGAGCGATCGTGCGGCATTAGCGGAGGTAGGGGCAGGGTAGGGGCGGCTCGACGTGGGCGGGAGCTCGCGTGTGGCGCGGCGGCTTGCCGGCGGCCGGCAGCTGCCCGCTGTCCGCGGCCGAGGGGAAAGAGGAGGAGGGTAGGGGACGGGCGAGGCGGAGGTAGGGGCTGGGAGCTTGCGCGCTAGCGCTGGCGGCGCACGACACGGGCGCGGGTCAGCCGGTCGGCGTGGCCGGCGCTCTGCCGCCGGCGGCCGGCCCCCCTGCTTTAAAGCTCGTGCACAGTGACGTCACCTTCCTCCTTTTTCTGAATTTTCGAAATTGCTCCCAAAATTTGAACTACACAAAGAAACTCAAAATACCAAAGTTGCTTAAAATTTTGAGATCTATAACTTTGCCAATATAAACTTTTTCTGAAGCTCAATTGTTTTGGAGATAATTTTGAAAATTGAAAAGGGACAAAATTGAAGTTTGAAAGAATTTGAAATTACTTCTGATTTTGTATTGAAACTTAAAAATCTGCAAACACCAAAGTTGTTCCTTATTGCAAGATCTACAACTTTTCTTATTGGGCCAACTTTAAATTTTGAATAGTTTTTGAATTAGAAAAAAGAGGGGTAAAACTAGAGTTTGGAAATTTAGGTTTTTCAAAAGGAATTTAAATTCTATTTCTGATTTTGAACTTTGATCAACACAAAAAGACATCAAGACACTCAACTGAACAAGATTCACACAAAGCTAGACACAGAGATGAAATTACCATTTTGCCCTTATAGGAGGATTTGGGCCTTTAGGGTTTTTGAAAAAAAGACCACTACACAAGCCACCTCAGAAAAAGGTAAATGCAAAACAAGTATTAGGCAAACATAAGCATGGCAAGGATGATTAAAGACTAAAGATGATGACATGTCAGGTTCATTACATATTAATCACCAGAGGTGTTACAGTCGGGGTCTCGGATCCGGTGACGGAGCTTTTTACTAGTCCAGACCTTCGAGAGTGTCATCTGCAATGTGCTCCGGAGGAAAGGCGTTTTCTCGGTCGGGTGTTTAGTCGGATTTGTGTGCCGGAGGCGGAGCTTTGACTAGCCAACCAGCCTTTGGACAACCTTCATGATGATATTGATGTCAAAGTGGCTGAGCTAATGCTCCTTAACCGTTCAGCTCGCCGGAGGGCGAGTTACAATCTAAACTATCTGAATGACCGGCTGGCCGAGGTTGAGAAAGATAATAAGGACCTTCGGCGAAGTTTGGAGAAGAAAGATGTTGAGCTTAAGGTTTCTTTGGAGAAGGCTAAGAAGTCACGGGAGGAGGCGCAAGAAGTTGCGAACAGTAACGCTGAACTCTTGTCAACTTGCCGCGAAAAGGACAAAGAATTGGTTTCTGCGAAGAATCGGATAGATGAACTGATGTCGGTGATGGCTTCGCAATCAGAGGCTTGGCAAAGGAGCATGGGAAAGATCAAAACCAAGGTTGATGTGTGCTTGACTGAAGCCGGCGGCTCTGCCGGGGAGCCACTACCTGATGCTACTGCGGAGGCCTTCGAAGGTTGGCTAAGCAACGAGCTTGATGTCTTTAGCTCATTGGTTGGTAACGCAGCCGACTTTGGGGGCTACGCCGGGGCTTTAGCGATGACCGGTACACTTCGCCAGGCAGACTGCGAGCACCTTCACAAGATCAGAAAACCGAACCATGTTTTCCCAACGGTCGACGAGGTGCGTCAGATGAAAACTGATGACGCGGAGGTTCGGAATTGTGCGATGCGCTTGCTTCGCAAATTCTGGATTTCTGGGGGGGTTGAGCTCTTGCCTTTGAAGAGGCCGTCGAAGCCACACGTCAGGTTGTTATAACGCAGAGAGTTTCATTTTTTGATTTGTATGTTTGTTGATGGAGGTGTTAGTATTTATTTGTGTGTTCTTTTTTGCAGGCTCGGAATGATGTGCTGCCCTCGCCAACTGCAACCGATGACGTTGCGGGTTGCTCCAAGTCTGCACCTACGCACAGTTCTGTGGAGGTCCCACCAGTCGAGGTAATAGCCTCGGCCGAGGAGATCCCTGTCACTGGAGAGGCTAATGTAGAGGAGGCGGCGACGGTCGAAGCGCCTGCTGCTGAAACTGCTACAACTGTGGAGAGTTAGGACGCTGTGGCCGGCGATGATTTGGATGCTCCAGTTGGTGAAGCTGATGCGGGGGAGCATGGTGGTGCCGAGCAGGTGTGAAAAATAGGGATAGGTCAAGCGAGGGTCATTTTGTAATATGTTGGGTGGTGGAAATGACTTAGTGACACTGAGATATTTTCTTTAACTCTGTGAAAATGCAGGTTCCTGATGGAACCGTGCTAGAAGTATTTGATGTGACGCCACTGACGCTAATTTATTAGGATATTTTTATAACCGGTGAATCATGGGCTCGAGCTAAGTTTAAACATCCTTCGCTGCCTTTTGAACGTTTTTGGTGGTCAAAGGTGCGAAGGTATGATCTGAAGAATAGTCGATCGAGTTGTTTTTGGCGTGATGCAGATTATACTGATCGGCAAGCTACACGATTTTTGTTTGGTTCTTCTTCTGCGCAACCTATTGTCGACGATGACATTGATGAGAGAATGGCTTTGGATTTTTTGTTTGGACGAAGCAACCTTGAACTGGGTTCAGATGGTTCACTTGTAATTCTGAAGGAGGAGCCTTCGGAAGTTAGTGATACAGACCAGAGATATATGTATAGGGCGAGGGTTTTGCCCGGGGAACTGCCAATCGTTCCTGCGGCTCCTTTGTTGTGGGGACCCATAGTTCCGGTGGATATAGGATTTGAGGAGGGTAGCGAGGGTTTTGATGATTTAATATTGATTGAGGATGGTGATGGTTCCTTGTAACTTTGTACTTTCTATTGAGTGTGTATCATACTGCGGTTGCTTTGTACATAAGCGAATAATTGTAAGAATGTTTTGTGCAGATGCTATTCATTTTCGCAATTTGAGAAAAAGGATGTTTGACCCTCGCCGTCAAATGGCGAGGCTCGTTAGTTGTTTGCGTAAGATTTATTGTTTGTGTATGCTGTTTGGGAAAACAACGACGCCCCCTTTTCTTTTTGGCGAGGTTCGTTTTTCATTTGAGAGAGATGTTTGCTAAAACAGCGATGCCCCCTTTTCTTTTTAGCGAGGCTCGCTTTTCGTTTAAGAGAGATGTTTACTAAAACAACGACGCCCCCTTTCTTTATAGCGAGGCTCGCTTTTCGTTTGAGAGAGATGTTTGCTTAAAACAACGACACCCCCTTTTCCTTTTAGCGAGGCTCGCTTTTCGTTTAAGAGAGATGTTTACTAAAACAGCGACGCCCCCTTTTCTTTTTAGCGAGGCTCGCTTTTCGTTTAAGAGAGATGTTTACTAAAACAGCGACGCCCCCTTTTCTTTTTAGCGAGTGGATGTAATTTTTGCCTTTTGACCCTCTGGCTTGTCTTGCGAGGTTGTTCGATTTTTTTATACTTCGCGCATCCCCTTGTCTAAGTTGGAGGTGAAGTTTGCTTTTCGAGCCCCTGTCGTGTGTTGCGAGGGTGCTCGAGTTTTTTGGACTTCGCGCCTCCCCTTGTCTTAGGTGGAGGTGAAGTTTGCTTTGCGAGCCCCTGGCGTTTTTTGCGAGGGTGCTCGACTTTTTTGGACTTCGCGTCTCCCCTTGTCTTAGGTGGAGGTGAAGTTTGCTTTGCGAGCCCCTGGCGTTTTTTGCGAGGGTGCTCGACTTTTTTGGACTTCGCGCCTCCCCTTGTCTTAGGTGGAGGTGAAGTTTTTTTTTGCGAGCCCCTGACGTTTTTCGTGAGGGTGCTCGACATTTTTGGACTTCGCGCCTCCCCTTGTCTTAGGTGGAGGTGAAGTTTGCTTTTGCGAGCCCCTGGCGTTTTTCGCGAGGGTGCTCGACTTTTTTGGACTTCGCGCCTCCCCTTGTCTTAGGTGGAGGTGAAGTTTGCTTTTTCCAAGTTTGTTTTGAAAAAATTGTGTTTCGAAGCAATCTTCAGGTTTTTTTATCGATTATAAGCGCTCTTGGATAAGAGCTGCTTTTATCGATGTTTATAGAAAACTGAAAAAGGACTTTAGAGTCTTGTTTTTTCGGGGGTTGATGCCTTTATTAAGAATTGGAAACTGCCTCGTTAAAAAACCTTACGCCCCTTCGTAAGGAAAAAGAGTGCAGCTCCTTTGTCTTATTTACAATCATGGTACTAAAAAAAGTCAAGATAAAGAAAAAGGGAAATTACATGTTGCGAGAGCTCGCTAAAGGCTCCGCTATGTATAATATTTGCGAAGGTCGTCAACATTCCAGGTATGAGGCAGGCGATTTCCTTCGCTGTCAGAGAGGTGGTAGGACCCAGGATGATTGCATTCTACTATTAAGTATGGTCCCGTCTATTTTGGCTGAAACTTACCCGCCATGTTGGCGTTTTGTTTCCGAATGAGGACGAGGTCACCCTTCTTCAGTTCTTTGATTCTCAACTTTTTGTCTCGCCATTTTTTGTTTCTTCTTGATATTTGTGAAGGTTGTGCACTGCGTTGCATCTCGTTTCCTCGAGCAAATCTTTATCAAGCTGTTGGTTTTGTTCATCTGGTTCGAGGGTTGTTCTGAGTGAACCATGTTTCAATTCTTCTGGTAACACAGGTTCTTCGCCAAATAGGAGCCTAAAAGGTGTGAATTTGGTAGCTCTGCATTCCGAAGTGTTATGGGACCAGGTTACCGAGGTTAGCTCTTCCGCCCACTTTCCCTTGGGCCTTCCTTGTAATTTTTTGGATATGGCTTGGAAAATTGTTGCGTTGGCTCTTTCAACTAAGCCATTGGATTGAGGGTGCCGGACTGAGGCGAAGCACAAGATTGTTCCTATTTGTGCGCAAAATTCCTTGAAGACCTCGCTGTCAAACTGAGTGTCATTGTCGACAGTTAGGTGTTTGGGAATCCCGAAGCGACAAATTATTTGCTGCTAGAAGAATTTTTTCACGGCTAGAGTGATAGAAACCAACGGTCTAGTCTCAATCCACTTGGTGAAGTATTCCATAGCTACCACCGCGTAGCGGAGGTTTCCTGGAGCTGTTGGTAGTGGACCAACGAGGTCCATTGCCCATCTATGCATGGGCCATGTTGGGCATATCAGAGTTGTTGGGGCCCCTGGGGCGTTTTGTGTTTTTGCTGTTAATTGGCAACCCTTGCAACGTTTGACGACATCTTCTGCATCTCGTAATGCTGTTGGCCAATAGAAACCTTGACGGAAAGCTTTTCCAATTAGCGCCCTTGGGCCGTTGTGTGAACCGCAGATACCTTCGTGAATAAGTTTGAGAATATCCTTTCCTTGATCTTGTGACACACATTTCAGCCATGGCGAGGTCACCGAGGCTTTGAACAAAATGTTGTCCACTATTCTGTATCCTCGAGTTCTATGTTTGAGTCTGTTTTCTTCCTCTTTGGACTTGGGTTCATGCAACCCGTTGATATAGGCCATGATAGGTGCTCTCCAGTCTTCGCTCTGGATTGCATTGATCAGCTTTGCAGTCTTTTTGGAGGCTTCGACTGCTGATTGAGTTTACTTACTTGAAACACATTCGTGAAACACATCAGGCAGCTGTAGTTGTTGTGCTGCTGCTTTGGCCAGGCTGTTTGCCTCGCTGTTCTCTGATCTCGGGATTGCTTTCACTGTTATGCCGAGGAAGAAAGATTCTAACCTTCGGACATATTGTAAATATTTGTGTAGCTCTGGATCTTTTGCTTTGTAATTTTTCTAATATGACCCGCGATGACTTAAGAGTCTATGCTAATGACTGCCCTTCGGATTGATAATGCTCGGAGCCTTGAAAGTGCTAATATTACAGCTTCGTATTCTGCGGAATTGTTTGTGCACTTGAAGTTGAGTCTTTTTGCGTATCGTAGCTTCGATCCAGATGGCGAAACTAGGATAGCCGAGGCTCCTGCTCCAGCTGCTCCCCAAGCTCCGTCGACATACACTGTCCAAAACGGATCTGTTTCGACTCCATCTCTGCGAGGGTCTGGAGTCCATTCGGCTATGAAATCTGCTAAGGCCTGCGATTTGATCGCTGTTCTTCCCACGAAGGTTATGGTGCAGCTGTTCAATTCGATTGCCCATTTTGCTATCCTGTCGACTGCCTCATTGTTCTTGAATATGTTTTCGAGGGGGTATGCTGAGGGTACTTGGATCTCGTATGCTTGGAAATAGTGCTTTAGCTTTCGCGGCGCCATGACCACGACGTATGCTATCTTCTCAAGCTCTGAGTAGTTTCGCTTGGGACCCTCGAGGGTTTCTGACACATAGTAGATTGGGGTCTGCCTGGTTCTGTTATTTTCGTGCAGCTCTTTGATCAGTACTGCGCTGGCTGCATGAGGCGAGGCTGCGACGTACAGGAGTAGCAGGTCCCCTTTGCTAGGGCTGGTCAAGACGGTCAAGCTGATGAGGTACTTTTTCAGATCCTCAAAAGCTTTCTACTGCCGAGGTCCCCAATTGAATGGAGCAGTGGTTCTCAAAGTTTCGAAGAAAGGTAACCCTCGCTCAGCTGATCTGGAGATGAATCTGCTGAGTGCTGCTAAGCGGCCTGACAACCGTTGAGCGACTTTTTTTTGTTGTCAGGGGTTCCATGTTGATGATTGCGTCGATTTTCTCGGGGTTGGCTTCAATTCCCCTTGCTGAGACGATGCAACCTAGCAGTTTTCCTTCGCTTACCCCGAAAACACATTTTTTGGGGTTTAGTTTTAATCCGGCTGACCGAAGGTTGTTGAACACTCTTGCCAAGTCTGAGATGTGGTTTTCTTTTTGTTCGCTTTGAACAATCAAATCATCGACGTAGGCAGAGATAGTATGTTCATCATTGAAAACTTCGGATGTCATGCGGGCGAAGGTAGATCCTGATCCTGCGTTTCTCAAACCTTCTGCCATTCTTCTAAACAAAAAGTGCCCGAAGGTGTGATGAAGCTTGTTTTTTCCTCATCTTCTTCATTCATCCAAATTTGATGATACCCCGAGAAACAGTCAAAGAGAGAAAGCATTTGGCAACCATCTGCTCTGTCAACCAAGGTGCTTATGTTTGGTAGGGGAAAGTCATCCTTCGGGCAAGCTTTGTTTAAGCATGTGAAATCTACACACATTCGCCACTTCTTGTTCTTCTTCTGTACTAGGACCACATTTGAAAGCCATGTTGGGTATTTTACTAGGCGGATGACCCCTGCATCTAGGAGTCTTTTTACTTCTGCCCTTGCTGCCTCTTTCCTTTCTTCTGACATTTTGCGAAGCTTTTGTTTGACTGGGCGATATCCTTGCTTTATGTTTAGGCTATGCTCGATCAAGGTTCTGTTCACTCCCTTGAGGTCCTCCGCAGACCAAGCGAAGGTGTCGGAGTTTTCCTTGAGGAAAAGGATGAGGTTGTTTTCTGACTGGGGTCTAAGTTGGCTGAGATGAGTACCTTTCTTTCGAAGTTGCCCTCAAAGAGTTGAACTTGTTTGGTTTCCTCTTTGGGTGATGCTCTTCTTTGGTCATTGATTACTTCACCTTCGCTATGAGGCTTTGATATTTAATGGTTTGTTAAATTTTGTACGTTACGTTGCTCAGGTGCTACTGTTCCTTCAGCTGCTCTTGCAACGTCTTGATCTTCGTATACTGCAACGACCCCCTTTGGGGCAGGAAGCTTCATGCAAAGATATGCAGGATGGATGACTGCGTTGAATGCATTGGTGACCCCTCGGCGAAATATTGCATTGTAAGGATAAAACATGTCAACCACATCGAAGGTTATGTGCTCTGTTCTGCAGTTCACCTGGTCTCCGAAGGTTACGGGCAAAGATATTTTCCCAACAGCTCTTACTTGTTGACCGCTGAAGCCGTATAGAGGGTTGCCAGCGGGTTGCAAGAGGTTTCTGTCAAGCTTCATGCTGTCGAAGGTTGTGGCAAACAGAATGTCTACGGAGCTTCCGGTGTCGACCAGGATTTTGGTGACTGTCCATCCTGCTAGATTGGTTTCGATCACCATAGCGTCAGTGTGAGGGTAATCCCTTAACTTCATGTCGGAGGAATCAAAGGTTATTGGGATGTGGGACCATCGCCCAAATTTGTGCGGTCCTTCGACGGCTACGTGGTGTACTCTTCTGGCATGCTCTTTCCTTTGTCTTTTGTTACCATAATCTTCGTTGGAGCCCCCGGTGATAGCGAGTATTACCCCGAAGGTTGATGTTGGGTTATTGATGGTTGTCTGGGTTTGGGCTTCGGATTTGACAGGTTGTGGAGCTGGCAGTGCTGGTATTGGTGGTGGTGGTGGTAAAGCGTTGCTCGCTTGTTGGTTGATTTGGGTTTGAGGGGTTGTAGGGTATGTGACGGTGTATGGTGTGTTTTGTCATTGAGGGATGGAGGTTGGTTGATATGAGGTGTGGTTGTAGTGTGGGTGATGAGCGTAGAATGGTTGATGCGAAGGTAGGCCATAGTTTATAGGTGTGTACTGGTATGGAGGATGGGTTGGGTTGAAACTTGGTTTTCTGGTGTGATTGATGGTTCTGTTTTCGGCCGAAGTGACTCTTTTGGACTCTTGGTACTCCTTTCCTTTGGCGAAGCACTCGCATTGTTTTGTTGTGTGCCCCTTTCCTGGACCGAAAAAATGGTAGTACATTTTGGCCGGATCCCTCTGTTGGTTTCTTTGGTCAGGCGGGGGTGGGAATCCTTGCGGATTCTGGCCGCCCGAAGGCTGAGTGCACCTTCTCTGGTCTTCGAGTGTGTTTGCCTTGTTGATTGCGCCAATGTTGCTTTGATCTTGGCGAGGGTTATTTTCTCTTGCTTGGGGCCGCATCTGTGGTTTCTGCTGTGACCTTCGGGCGTTGGACTTTGCCCTAAAGTCCATGTCCGCTCTACAGTATCTCTCCATTGTCTCATGTAGTTCTTCAATTGTGTTTGCTGGCTTCCTAGCAAACTTCGAGGAGCAGGGTCCTGGGCGCAGACCGCTTACGGCCGCGAGGATTACGACTTCGTCAGATATGCCAGAAGTTCTTGCTCTGATTTGGATGAACCTTCGCCAGTAATCTTGCAGTGATTCACGCTCTTCTTGTTTGCAGTTGAACAGATCAATAGGATTGGATGGGGCTGCTGTGATACCCTTGAAGTTTGTGCAGAGCCTGTCTCTGAGGTTGGCCCAGGAATCCACAGTTCCGGGGCGGAGGTTGTTGTACCAAGTCTGGGCGATGTCGCGAAGTATAATCACGAAGGACTTCGCCATTGTTGATTTGTCTCCCCCTGCTGCGGCCACTGCCGCCTCATAGCTCATTATGAATTGGCGAGGATCAGTGAGTCCATCATAATGGGGCAAATTTTGTGGATTGTAGCATGGTGGCCATGGTTGGGTTTGCAGTATCTGGGAGAGTGGTGATCTTGGGTCGTAGGGCATCTGGTGTTGTTGAGCCCTTCGCTGAATGCGAAGGTTTGGCTCTCGCTCTTCTGGGTAAAGCTGGAGAAAATTTGTGTGTGTGGGGGTGGTGGTGGCTGACGAGCGTTGCCCTGTCCCTGCCCAACATTCTCCTCTTGAAGTGGCGGCATTTGCATGTCATTCCAATCCTCGGCTTCGGCCTCAGCTGCTGTGAGGGACTCCTCCATTCGGCGAAGCTGCTCTCTTGCTTCATCCGCCTTTTGCCTGATAAGGCGCAGCCGGTTGTGCCTTTCAAGCTGGTCTAGACGTCTCTTCTTCTCCTGCAACTCAGCTTGAAGTCTCTCTAAAGCCTCGAGGCCCAACTCCTCCTCATCTCCTACCCCATCTCCTTCGGAGGTGTGCGAGTGTGGCTGTGATACCAGCCGAGTGTGAGGGCCCGGGACCTCCGTCCCTGGAGCAACTTCTTCTATTTTCGAGGGTTCTACATTCTCTTCTACAGGCTGGACCATCGCTGTGGCCTCTCTGGTCACGCGTTGGTCCCTGGTTGAGGACGCTCTTCTGTTTCCTGCCATTACGAACTTCCGATCCCCACGGTCGGCGCCAAACTGTTGGAATCACACCAACTCAACCTCCGCTTCTGTGCAGGGGTATAGCGAGGGTGATCAACTGTCGGACGCAAGCGAAGGTACAAGAAGTGTACGAGAAAGTGAGATGCTGGTAATATTTTACTATTCCCAATCTGCATGCCTGTTACACTGTTCATCCCATGGTATTTATAGGGGATACCAAGGGACACTGGCCAAGTTACAATAGGGTATAGGAAAGATTCCGTAGCGCTGTATAGTGAAAGGGCAAAATCGTACAAACACAAGGAGAGTGGAAACCCTAGTTCAACTTCCTCCCATCCGCCGCCACTCGGCTCCCGCATACCTTCGCAGGAAAGCAAGGGTCAACTTCTCGGCTTCGCCAGTCGCGAGGCCTGCGTTCGCTTGCCACTCGCTGAGCTCGACGTCTTCAGCGAAGGTTCCTTCGCAGGAACGCGCGAGGGTCACCTTCTGCGTTCTTCACGCCTATAGCCTGCAAGAGCCACAAAGTTTGCGAGGGTCGAGCCTATATCGACGTCTTCAGCGAAGGTTCCCTCGCAGGAACGCGCGAGGGTCACCTTCTGTGTTCTTCACGCCTATAGCCTGCAAGAGCCACAAAGTTTGCGAGGGTCGAGCCAATATCCGAGGGTTAGGAAAATGATCCGAGGGACTCAATAAACGACGTGGAGGTGCGCGGGTCGCGCGAAGGTTGTCTTTGAGCCAGCCTGCGTGGTGCCACTGCTGAGGGTCCCTTCCCCCAACAATTTGTGTTTGTTAAATTTCCTTTTCTTTATTAGGAATCTGCTGACTTGCATCTCCTAGTCTTAAGGGAATGTCTGGTGCAAAATTTCGTTGAGAACTGAGCAAATAAATTTATTCCTACAGGTGTGCGGGTTGTCTTTTTATTCATCGCAACCCAACCTTCTTGCTTCAAGCACAAGTGATGGAAGAATTCTGATATGGGATCTTACATCTGGACAAAGCATTCCTGCCTTGTAGGTACTAAATCATCTTTTGTAACCAGCCAACCACCATATTGTGTTCTCATAATGTTTACCTTGATGTAGAGTATAAACATGTTTCTTGTTTAACCAATATGAAAAAATCCAGTGTTTTGGATTTGACACATCTAAGATCTCATCGCTTTCCTGGAGCCCCTGTTTGAAAAATGTTGTTGCATCAACCTCTTTAGATGGGACATGTAAGAGCATCTAGTATTTGTTATTAATTTAGTCCAGTTAATAGAAAAAAAAATACTTATGGTATGCAATTATATGCAGCCATCTAGGTATCACTGCAAAGTCACCTTTGATATGATAATTGTTCTTACTTGATTATAGATTTTTAATAAAGTTTATAGGTACATAAATAACTTGGTGTTGTATCAGTTGTCTAATAATAATGACATTTTCTTTGAATAGGAATTTTCAAACCAACAGAAAGTTTTGTTTTGTCGAAATGGAGTCCTACAGATCCAAATGTAATGATTGTTGCAGCAGATAATTGCAGTAACCCAACTTTACTTTTGGTAATTTATTGATCCAAATTTATCTATTTTTGACTAGATCCAAATTTGGATGTTTGGGTCTTAATAGAGATATTATATTCTAGAAGATAGTATATTTATAGCCCATTTTTGCTTTTCATTTGATTTTTGTGGAGTAGAGCTAGAGAGGGGTTTTGGACAAGGTCTTGCTACTAGTACCTTGCTCAAACTTTGTGGAGTGGTATGAAAGTGAAGTATGAAGCTAGGAGATGGAGTGTGAGTGAGAAATATGAGGAAGTGATGATGAGATGAGCTCAACCAACACCCCTGGTATTTATAGAGTTGGTGACCAGCTGAAAGGGAGAGAGAGCAACGGCTAGGAGCCATTTGCAAAATTTGAGAGCCGTTGGGCTCTGGCCTTGTGCGATCGCACTAGGGGTGCGGGCGCACCCCTGTGGGCCCCACTCGGCCCCTCCTTCAACTGGCTGCCTCCAACGACTAGTTGGAGCAACTAGCCATTGGTCTCCCACTCCAGAAAAAAAGTTTTCTCCTAGTTTTGTAAATTTCCACATAATTTGATGCTTTTTGAAATTTGTAAATATTTTGGAAAAATAAGAAATAATAATATAAAAAATCCTTTGTTCCAAAAATGATTTTTAAACATTTTTTCATGTATTTTGAAAAATTGAATTTAAAAACAAATAATTTTAATTTTTGAAAATGTCCTATGCATGGTTAAAGTCAAATATGAATTTGAAAATATTAAAATGAATTTTTGGAAAAGGATAACTACCATTTTACCTTTGGCCGAGGGCATACCATTTATAGCCTGGTAGTAGGGTTATACCTCCTCTACTTTCCCGAAGTAGAAGCTTCCGACCCAGCAGATTGAGGTGGTTGCTTCTTCTTCCGCCATACCGACCATGGCTTGGCCAAGGGTGGCGGAGTAGGCATGATGGGCTTCAGGTTCTTCACCTTCTGCAGCTTGCATGCAGGTTCACTGTGGAAGTATCCATTGAACTGGCATCTGATGATCTTTTTAGGAAGCTGAAAGTGAATCCGTCCTTCAGAGACGAATATCACGGCGTTAGCTGTGTTCAAGAATGGTCATCTGAGGAGGAGTGGGGCACGTCATCTCTTCCTGTGTCAAGGATGACGAGGTCGATGGGGATGTAGCTATCCCTGATGCGGATCAGGATATCCTTAGCTACCCCCTCTAGCCTGCATATCGTGTTGTTGGCCATTTGGAGTGTGATGTTGGTGGCCGACAACGGACCACCAAGGATCTTCTCGTATACCGCCTTGGAGAGGATATTGACGCTTGCTCCAAGGTCGCAGTATGCATTGCGGAACTTGTGTGCCCCTATGGCACACTCGATGGTGGGTCGGCCCGGATCTTCCTTCTTCGCTATGAAGGGTGGATCAAGATAGTAATGGTAAACGGGCCAACTATGGGGCTTGTTGTACCTTGCAGTGATGAACTTGACAGACTCGAGGGGGTCTCAGCTTGCCCTGGGATCTTCCCTGAATCGTTGACTGGGATTGCTACCGCAATCTGAGCTAGTTGGGTTTCAATCATCTTGTTAAAGCTCAGTTGGTTCTTCACTACCGAGGCCAAGCCCTCGATCTTGGAGTTCATCCCTTCTAGGGTCTTGTCGTTGTGGGCAAGCCTCTTGGATATGCTTTTGTTGATTTTTGCTTGCCCTAACACCAGATCCTTGAAGGTAGGTGTGTTGGAGTTGTTGGAGTTGTAGCCCTGATTACCTCCCTGATATGGGGGCCAGTGTTGATTGTTCCAGGAGTTTCCACCTTATGAGCGAAATCCGTTGTTGATGTATGTAGCATCTTCGTGGGTCTCGGGGCAATCATTCCCCCAGTGCCCGGTTTCTCCACACACCTCACACGTCATGTGCGCATCCGTGGCTTGGACGATACCTCTTTCTTCTCTTGTCGTCGTCTTCTCGTCCAGCCGCTTGAGCAGAAGATCTATTTTTGTGGCAAGCATATCTGCCTCCTTTACGGTATGCATGCGCCTTTTTTGACTTAGCTTGGGGTCCTCCATCCCCCCATGCTTGGTTCACCATCACCTTGTCAATCAGAGCCTTAGCCCCGTTGACAGTCAGGGACATTAATGCACCTCCAGCTGCAGCGTCCAGGTGCCCCCTTGACATGGGTGTGAGCCCCTCGTAGAAGGTTTGGAGCACCAACCATTCTTCCATCTCGTGATGGGGACAGGCTGCAATGTATTCTTGCAGTCGTTCCCATGCCTCGGGCATGGATTTCATTGAGTTTTGCTGGAAGCTGGCGATTCGTCCCCTCAGAGCAGTTGTTTTGCCCAAGGGGAAGAACTTTGCAAGGAACATCGCCGAACATTTGTCCCATGTGGTGACATCTGTCGAGTTCTTGTAGAACCACTACTTCGCCTTCCCCACAAGGGAGAAGGGAAACAGTCGGAGCCTGATGATGTCTGGAGAGATGTCCTTGATGACGATGGTGTCACAGAGCTCCAGGAAGTTCTGAAGGTGTCCGTTCGCGTCCTCGCTTGGCAAACCACAGAACGGGTTTGCCTGTACCATGGTGATGAGGCCAGTCCTCATCTCAAAAGCTTTGTCACCGGTGTTGATAGCGGGCCCAGTAGGCACGTTGGCAATAACAGGGACGAAGAAGTCACGCAGGGTCTTGGCCATGGCGAAAGTTGAGCTTGGTGCAGAAACTGGTGGTTCTTTTGTCGGAGGTGGAGCTGCGGAGGAGGAAGAATATTTCTTCTTTCTCCTGCCGATAGCTTCTGGGTTATCGATGAGGTTTTCCAACAGAGCGAAACCACGCATACACTATCTTGTTTTCATCCACAACAGAAGAAAACAATAAAAGGTTATCCTGCATGATCAATTAGCAATTATACATATATTAGTTCATGATCATGTTCTATCTGAATCTTTCACATCTATGCCTTCTCCGGCAACGGCGCCAGAAATGCTTGTTGGCATTTATTAGCGCAACCACCAGAGGATAGGTTTAAGGTCCATCCTCGGTGATCACGCCAGAAATACTTACTAACATCTCTTAGCATCATCATTAGGGTGGGCCATCATTCCTGGGCACGGCGCCAGGAATGTCTGTTGATATTCCTTAACGACATACACCGAGTATGTTGGTTCCTAGCGATGCTACCAAAGGACGTCAGTGTCAGCCTCAGACGCAGACACTCTAGCTACACATCCGGTATGAGCGCCGAAGTGCGATGACACTTCATATACCAAAACGTGTGGCTTTAGTGACGGCCTGAGAGGCTGGCCTGGTAAACAAATTCATTTACAGACAGGGTCCGCAAGCACACGGGATTACCGTTGTAGCATTTCTCCGGGAGTATTCCAGGTATTGTTATTTATATTTTACCACTGGGAAGGCTAGATGCGAAAGGATTCAAGATATACCCATGATAAGAACATAATACATGCATAGTTGACCAATCAACCATAGCAGGAGGATAAATGGTGATTTGGATAGTGGGATCAACACACACACATTGCTTAAGATAAATGGAGCTTCTACAAGGATAGAAGAAAGAATAAAAGAATAAAGAATATCCTACGAAGCATGGATCTGAACAAGGTCATGTTAATGAATTAAGTATACATGTTATAATCAAGTTAACATTAGTGCTAAGTACTAGATGGATTAGGACACCCGGGAACATTGGTCCACCAGCAGGATACACCGGGCAATTTAGACTCCTACCCCAAAGCCGAACGTGGGGGATTACAAGGGACGGACAGAGCTGTCACCACCTGCCGCCTACCCATCAACCGTGGACTAAGCCAGGCATTCACCCAACTCCATATACCCGAGAACCACTCTCACATACATGAAGAACACTTGCACCCCTCGGGTCCCCAACCCTACGGATTGACAGGAAAATGGCACAAGCGTGCCCGAAGGCACGACAAAACACCACCCAACACATTCACTAAGCTATCAAGATCTAAACATGTTGAATGAAGAATAGCATTCATGTTCATGATGAACAAAGATCTAAAACTATGAACTAGCTCTAGAACGATGAACAATGAACAAGAACATAGCTCTAATTCAAGAACATAACAATGTTGATCATAAGAGAATAAGAACAAGTATGAAAAGAGGAACTTAGTATTCATACCAAGTTGATTCTTACAACTTCTCCTCCTCTCTTGCAAGTAGCACTTACTCCAACTACTAGAAGATCTAAACTAAGGTAGAGAGCTCCAAATACAAAGTACAATGACTAAACAATGTGTTGATGTGTGATGACCTATTGAAGAGGGAGTTCTACCCCTTTGTTTATACTACAACATGGTCGGTTCGGAGGATCTAAACATGGAAACCTACACAACCGACATATGCATGGTGGCATGCAACTGACTGAAGAAGGTGGGCCTGGGGGTGCCACCGGCGGTGCGGGCGCACCCCTGGCACCGCCTCTGGCCATCGTCCTTGGCGTGTGGGTTCTTGGTTGGGCCTGGATGCCTCCCATGTGGGTTTCAAGCCCAGGTTTGATCTTTAAGTGGGCTTCTTCCATATTGCTTGCTTCTACGCTTTGTCAAAAAATGCATTCTTCTTGCCTTTTCCACTGTTTTCACGTTTGATACCTGTAAAGCAATGATTCTCCAATACAAGTGGAAATAGGTCAAGGTGATAACATATGTATGCAAGTATGTTTTGTTTTGTTCTTGGTTGGCTTATAAAAGTTATCGGTAAGCACCGCCAACAATGAGGGGTGTCATCCCTTATTTATAGCCTGAAAGGATCAAGATGCCCAAGAGGGGGGGGGGTAAATTGGGCTTTTGTAAACTTTTTGCAACAATTAAAACCTATTAAGCCCAATTAACCCCTTTGTGCCTAGAAGTGTGTTTTGCTAAACTTTATCGCACAAAAGACTATCTCTACACCATTTCTACTCTAGCATGGCAATTCAATTATGTAAGAACACCAAGTAAATTGCAGAATTGAATTGCTCAAAAGTAAATGCGTAAGTAAAGAGTAGAAAAGACTCAGCGACTTTTCCTGAAGTATCGAGGTGTCAGCACACCCCCCTAGTCCTCGTTGGAGCACCCGCGCAAGGGTATAGCTCCCCCTTGATCCGCGCAAGGATCAAGTTCTCACTATGAGCTGATTCTTCACCACTCCGGCCCGGTGAATCGCTCACTACGGGTCACAACTTTGCTTGGGTCACCCATAAAGCCATCGGATGATCACCAAGCTTCTTGATAGCCACCAAGCCATCTAGTTGATGCCGATCACCAAGAGTAACAAGCTAGAACTCTCACTTGACCAAGCCAAGGCCAAAGAGATGGATGGATGCACACTTGTTACTCAATTCTCACTAGGAGGTCACTATTTCTCACAATTAGCAAATCTCTCAACCTCACTAGGGCTCTTGCTCTTCTTTGCACTCACAAGGTGTTTCTCAGCAGAATGAATGGGCAAGAACACTCTAAAGGATGAGGGGGAGGAGTATAAATACTCCACCACCGGCCATCTAAAAGAGCATCGAACAACATAGTTTTCGGGGGCATCGGACGCTCCGATGCCCGCGACCCAACGGTCAACTGTACTTTTCTGACACGCAGTTTAAAGTGGCATCGGACGCTGGCAGCGTTCGATGCCCCTGTCTCGGACGCGTCCGATGCAGAAACTGCCTCTCTGGAACCTCTCTGCATGGACATCAGGCGCTGGCCCTCAGCGTTCGATGCACCTGTCAATTCACACACAAGTGAACGGTGGCACGGGCGCGTCTGATGTGACAATATAGATGCGTCCGATGCCATGCATCAAACACTCTCAAGTCTAGTGACACTACTAGAGAAAGGGCCTTTAACCCCGGTGGAGAAGGGGCTTTAGCCCCGGTTTTGCAACCGGGGCTAGCACTCCGGGACTAAAGGTCCCAGTCTTTAGTCCCGGGTGCTTCCCACCGGGGCTAAAGCCTCTCACGATAAAAAATAAATGTGCATTTGTGAGATTCAAACTCAGCACCTCTCACCTCAGACACGCTTACCAACTGAGCTACACAACCCACGTGATGTAGTTCTGTACGTTTTCCTTTTGAATCCACTCGGGAAGCACCTTTAGCCTCGGTTGGTAACACCAACCGGGGCTAAAAGCACCTTTAGTCCCGGTTGGTAACACCAACCGGGGCTAAAGGTTCACCCTTTAGCCTCGGTTGGTATTACTAACCGGGACTAAAGGTCCAGGACCTTTAGTCCGGGTTGGTAACACCAACCGGGGCTAAAGATTCACCTTTAGTCTCGGTTGGTGTTACCAACCGGGACTAAAGGTCTTTAGCCCCGGGGACAATTTTTGGCCGAGACTATAGCTCAATTGATAGATCGTCCAAAGGCCTGTTCTCTAGTAGTGTGAGCATTGGACGCGCGTCCGATGTTACTAGGCCAGCGTCCGATGCCCTTTTAAAGGGCAAAAGAACCTCAGATCGCGACACAGCCTTAACGACTTTTCATCCTCACGACATAAGGGCTCTCTCTGAGCTACCTAGAGCTATGAAATAACAAGTGTGCACCATACCTAAGACTCATCTAGGTCAAGCTATTGATTCATGCTCCCCTTTATAGTACGGCCAAAGGAAAAATCAAAGACCTAAGACTACCTAAGTGTCCTCTAACACCATATGACACTTAGCCTAGCCTATCACCGTCTTCATCGTTCGTCCTTTGAAAACCGAATCAATTTCCATCGCAAGGGGACATGAACTCCATATGCTTGTATCGTTGCCATTACCGCGACCTAACTCATCCCTGTTTCTACAAAACACACGTTAGTCACAGTAATCTCGTGTTTCATCCAATCACCGAAACCCATTAGGGGCCACGATGCGTTCATAGCCTATTACACAATACCCCTTCTACCCCTAGATACAAGAGCAAACTAGCTAGCCCTAGGGGCATTCTAGTCCAACTCTGTCAAGATCCTTATCGGCAGTCACACGTTGTTGTTTCAGGGTCGAAACCCTAGACTGCCCAGTTGACGCACGAGCGAGCACTCAAGACAAAGGCGAATGTTGAACTCGATGGTGAAAGCCAATGGACAAATTGATGAGATAAACAGTGATCCTCCCCCCTCCATATGGAGGGTCGGGGTATTTATATTAGCCCAAACCAGTTTACAAGTACAAGAATGCCCTTCTCACTACTCCTTTACAATTACAGTTTTGCCCTCTTCATCTGCTCCACGACTTCTTCTATTTCTAGAGCTTGAGGGGCGTCACTTGTAACTTCATCTCATGGTGGACCCAGGCACGCTCGGCTTCCTTCCTCCGACTTGTGGGCCACTTCTCCATGGCCGTGGCCTTGGCGCCCTGCAAAAAGTTACATGCCACGGACAAGGAAAAGGCAAAAACGTGCCCTTAGCCGTGCCGCGCTCTCTCGTGCGAAAGGTGAGTGCTCGCGCGGGCTTCCATCCTGGCTCGCTTTCACACGAAAGCTACTCTGCTGGCATTTTTCCCCGTTCGGCGCGACTTCGAGCGAAAGCATCATTCGGCCTCGACGACTCGCTTTCGCGCGCAAGCTGGGCCGACGCTGGCGCCCTTGGGCCCCTTCTGCTTTCGCTTTCCAAGGTGGCCGGCAAATGCGCCCCCGTAGAAAAAACGGGTACCTCATGCTCGGGCTACCACCCCAACAATAGCCCTTCAGCGTCGATCCGCGCGATGCCGCGGGTCGACGCTACCTGCCTTCTACATGTGCGCCCGCCCACGAAAGGATGGCGGATGGTTTACACCATTTTCGCTCGTCCTTGAGGCTTTTCTCCAGTGCTACTACTGTATGTTCAGACTAACTGTATTTTAAAACATTATTTGCGCATCGAAGTCATAATTTTTGTTGTTATTAAAGTAATTGTTACTTTTGTTTTATTTATAAACAAGCCCATACGCAAGCGGCGACTCGCGTCTTGAGGCATGATGGTTCGCGTTCTGAGGCGTAACAGTTCACATTTTGAGGCGCGACGTGTACTGTTGCGTCTCCTCGGGTTCTGCGCCGACCTGCATGCGCAGGTCTATAAAAGGGGCTTGCCCCCTCTTCAAAGGATCACTTCAGCTGTCTCCGCTGCCTGCCTTGTCCTGCCGTTGTGGTGCTTGTGGAGCTTTCGACACATTTCATCGCCCGAGTGTTCCTTTCACACGACGCATAGCTTTCGGCCTTGTTTCGCACACTTGGTGAGTGTTTCCTCTTGGGGCAGTTTATGTTTTGAAGTTCATTTTGATTTTTGCGCTTGTCTTTGCTTTCGATATGCATTTTCTGTTTTTTTTCTTTATTATTTTTCTCGTTTTCGCCGCCATGCTAGGTGGCGTCCATGATTTCGTCTTCGTCCACGTCCGATTCAACTAGCAAAAGCTCGAGCGCCTCCTTGTCAAAAACTGGCTCGGTGGGACGCGGGTCAAGCGAAACAATATCGATTGGCTTCGGGAACGCTCATGTGCGGACGGAGGAACGCGCCGAAAGCGTACATTCGAACGAGGGGGACTCTGCATCCGTTTCGATTCCGGACGACTACTCATTTTATTTGGGATGCTCGCGTTTCACGCATTCCGTTCTGCAAAGCTATGCCGACAAGGGGATATTAAGCGGAAACGTGCTTTCGCTGTGCCGTGCTCCCAAGGAAGAAGCGATTCCTACGCCGAAGCCGTATGAAGCCATTGTGTTCCATGACTACTTTGTTGTCGGGCTAGATTTCCCGCTAGAAGGATTTGTTGCTGAAGTTTTGAGTACATTCAAAATTCAGATACACCAGCTTACACCGAATGCATATTCGTGGCTGAGTGTCTTTGCCATGGCCTTGAAGATGATGGGATGCAAGCCACGTACCGATGTGTTCGTTAGGTTTTATGACATTCACCGTCGGCGAAGCCAAGTGAATGATTTTTTCGTTCAGAAGAAACTACCTAGCGAAATTGGGGCTGTTAATTTTATTCCTCGTAAGACCAGAGGTAACATTTCTATTTCACCCACGTACAAGAACAAGTGGTCACAATGGACAAATTTCTGGTTCTACGTTCGCGTTTGTCTGAATGAAGCTGTCCGTGTGGCTAAACTGAACAACTTGGTTAAAGCCTCTCCTCTCGTCTCTATACTGGAGGACTGTGAGGGGGTACATGCGCCACCGGCTGCTTTGATGGACGAGGAAAGCATTGCTTGCGGGGATGCTTTCGCCCTCATGTCCTGCTTTCAGATCAGTCGAGATCTCGTTGAGGAGTGGCAGGCTATTGGTCAGAATCCTCTTTGCTCTGAGACGGAGTTTGAAGATTTCGTCGTGCGTAATGGATATCGCGGGCCAACTCTTTTGGTTGATCGGCCCGCCAATTTCCCTATGTTGATCATATTGAGACAGAGGCAAACAAGATATGCGGCCCTTATCTAACGAAAGAGAGTGAATTTAAGCTTAACTCCATTGGTGGTCGAAAGCGACTGAATAGGGCTTTCGACGCGATGGGTGTTTCCTACGGGGAGCGTCCTCTCCCCTTTGACGATGACAAGAGTGGTGTCCACACGAAAGGGAAACAAGTGAAGTCTGGGCGTGGCCGCACAAAAGTTGGACGAAAGCGCAAGTCCTCAGAGTCGGAACACGTCAGCGTATGTCGGCTAAGCGCCAAACCCGTGAACCGGGGTCATGGGAAGACATTGGAATCAATCCCCGAAGCTGGTCCTTTCGATCATGCTGAGTTAGAAAGAGAATTTCGGTCTTCTGGGTTATTTTTTATAATCTTTGTATTCGCATTGCTCGGCTGCATTGTCTTTATCTTGCTATGATTGCTCTCTCCTTTTAAGATTGACGTGTTTTCGTTTGAAGCGTTGACTTGACATTTATTATTATTATTTATATTTTCAGGGTTCGTCGCAACCGTCTTGTATGGCTTCTCGTAAGGCTGTTGCGGCTTCGTTTTTGATGAAGACATGCCTGTTTCGGACATGCCCACTGTTGCCAAAGCTGGACTGCGAAAACCCTCTCGCCCTGATGTTGAACGTGGTGCAAAGCGCGCCCGCACTGTAACTCCGGACGTGACTGCTCGCCTATTGAAGAAATCTCAGGGCGAGGTCGCAGCTGGAAGAGGTAAGACCAGGTTCTACCACGAGTCCATTCGCCTAACGCAAGCCATGGTCGATAATCAGCTGTTGGGCCATGGTCGGCTTGTGCTCGGGTCCTGGCCCGGGGATTTTGAGAGTGCTAGCTTTTACTCTGGACTAAGCTCTTCGAGCGAAATGGATGAGGCGCGAGAGGAGTCTTATAAGATTGCCCGTTCTTTGGGTGCAGCTTCAGACTCTCAATTTGCTTGCCATTTTGATTGTCGTCAGGTCGGTATTCTGCCCGCTGAGAACAGCGAAACCTCCAAATTTGTTGAGTTTGCCGATAAGGCTTTCGTTCCTCCTGAGGTGGAGCACGATTCGCTGACCGTCGGAGGCCAGGACCTCGGGGACGCGCTATCGTTTCATCTGGCGAGTGTAAGTGACTTGGTACCATTTAAAATTTTGATTGCACCGGTTTCGTTTGAATTCACTTTCGCTTTTGATTGTTGGAGATGCTGATTGCACGAAGCCAGACTCGTCGAAACGACCTGGTTGGCCAGCAGATGGATACAGAGCGGCGTGAAACGGAGCGCCGACTCAAAGCGCTAGAAGAGGAAAATGAGGCCCTGAAGAAGAAAGCCGGGGAGGACAAGGCATCTCGCCGCACCGCTCAGCGCGAGAACGAGAAGCTAAAGAAGGAGCTGGCAGAGCTGAAAGCTGCTATGGGCTAAGGACAGAGCAAAGCCCTTGCTACAGCCTCTGACTTAGTTGCACGCTATCGCTGGTCCCTTCAATACCTTGATGTTTACTCCAGCGGCCCTAGAGAAAACTCGGTTGACGCTTCACTTGGCTGGCTTGGCGCCGAGTTTGACTCGCTGGAGAGTCATGTGTCCCTTTCGCGCGACTATGCTGCTGCGGCCGGGATAAAGGCTATTAGCCACAGCCTTGTCGACGTCGGGTGTACGCACATACTCGACTTGGGCGTAAAGGACGTCGATTCCTACTGGCGTACCCCGAGTGAAGCAAAAGCTTTGGGGAGAAAATTCTTTGAAGAGTTTTGGTTGTCAGGTGGCAATGACATGGCCTTAATTCAGTCTGTTGTAAGTCGTGGCAAGGTTGGTACTATCCTTGAACTTGGTTTTTTAATGTCGTGCTTTTTGCTTTCGTAACTCATTGCTTTGGATTCGCACACCCCTGAGGAGAGGGCGCAGATCAAGCAGTCATTTGCTGCATACATCTCCGAACGCCGAAAGCGTGAAGCCGAAGGGGATGACAAGAGCATCCCAGCGGCATCCCCGGGGGAGAATTCCGAAAGCTCAACAGCATGAGCGGCGCGAGATGCCAACGAAACACATGATGGGGTAGCTTAAGTTTTTGTGAAATGAAAAGACTTTTGTAATTCAGGGGCGAGCTGGATGCTGGAGACTTTTGTAATTTGTTTATTAAATCTAGATGCTATGTTGGACCAGGTTTCGGATGCGGGAAGTGCGGAGGTTCTCGACGTCTGCCCCTTAATGATAAAATCTGGTAACCTGTGTATTGGTGGCGATTTATGGCGAAGTTTTCGCGCGAGGTTTTCTGCGACGACACTTTCTTCTTATTTGGAAATGCGTGCTAAGAAAATTCGTCGAACCGAAGAAGTGCTCCAGGAATTTTATAATAACTTCGATCCTCAGCAATTGGAAGAGCGACGGAAACGGTGAATGTCTTCTCGTGCGATACCCGTTGCCTCCGAAGAGCCGGCGGTGAAGGAGGAGCCAGAAGACTTTTCGTTTTCTCCTGACACCCGTAGATATAGCATGTCTCTTGGTGCAAAAGGCGGTTTTTGACTTGCGTCTGCTGGCGGGGCATGTAAATTCTTTGATAATAAAAGTTGGTTTGGTATTGCTTTTTCTTCTCTTGTTTCTTGTATTGCGGAAGGAGGTATGTGGTTGTGCTACAGGCCGTTTGTTGATAACGAACCTTTCGGAGCCAGCCCTTTGGCGTAACTTAGGCTGAACGCACGCCCCCAATTTCCTTTCGTCGAAGGGCGGTTATGTTTCGCGCAATAGGTCTTTTGGTGCCAGCCCTTCAGCGCTACTTAGACTAAACATGTGCTCCCAACTTCTTTTCGTCGGTGGGCGGTTTTGTTTCACGTGATTGGACTTTCGGTGCCAGCCCTTCGACGTTCCTTAGACTAAGCACACGACCCCACGTTCTTTTTCTCGGAGGCTGCCCGCCCCCACTCTTTAGACGAGGGGTGATAGCATTCACGCAAGGGTGCTTTCGTTGCGAACCCCTCGGTATGAGGTTTAAAAACGCCCGCCCCCACTCTTTAGACGAGGGGCGGTAGCATTCGCGCGAGGGTGCTTTCGATGCGAGCCCCTCGGTATGAGATTTAAAAGCGCCCGCCCCCACTCTTTAGACGAGGGGCGGTAGCATTCGCGCGAAGGTGCTTTCATTGCGAGCCCCTCAGTAAGAGATTTAAAAGCGCCTGCCCCCACTCTTTAGAAGAGGGGCGGTAGCATTCGCTCGAAGGTGCTTTCGTTGTGAGCCCCTCGATAAGAGATTTAAAAGCGCCCGCCCCCCACTCTTTAGACGAGAGGCGGTAGCATTTGCACGAAGGTGATTTTGTTGTGGGCCCCTTGGTATGAGATTTAAAAGCGCCCGCCCCCCCACTCTTTAAACGAGGGGCGATAGCATTCGCGCGAAGGTGCTTTCGTTGAGAGCCCCTCGGTATGAGATTTAAAGAATCTTCTTACTAAAAGAAAACGTGATTGATTATAGAGTAAAGGCTATTACAACTGGTTTTATCTGAGACGTCGCGCTTATTGTCTTCCCGCAGCGGATTGATTTTCGCCCTGGAGTAGGTTTGGGCTTGAGATTGCTCCCTGGTTATCTGGCGCTTTCGTCTAAGCCTCTATTGCTAGTGATAATTTCTACTTGATGCGCCGATACACAATTATTAAAGAAAATCTTCTATCCTGAAGCTTCCTATTCGTAGCTCGCTCCTTAGAAATACCCCTTCAGTTATGATGGTGTACGCTTGCTAGATTGATGATCTGACGGGCCACGCTTTAGCCTCTATTTATGGGTTTGCTCCTTGGGTATGGGTCTGTGCATCTGTTATGCGGTTGTACCCGATGGTTGTTGGACCATTAAGGCCGGTAGGTTCGGTTAGGTGGAGTGTTAAATGAATGTTTTTAATTTTTACCGTGCTCTCCACCGATGGACTATCGTCTGTCCTTTTTGTTGGCGGGGGGACGTTTTGTTCTGTATGTTTTCTTTCCGCCCTCTCGTTCTGTCGAAGAGTCGGTTTGTATTACGCTTAGGTTTTGCCTTGCACCTTCTCGTTTTGCTGGAAGGTGGTTACTTTTCCGTCCGCGGGCTTTTCTTTCCGATCTCTCGTTTTATCGGAGGGTCGATTTGTATTGTCCTTAGGCGTTGCCATCCACCTTCTTGTTTTGCTGGAAGGTGGTTACTTATTCGCTCGCAGACTTTTCTTTCTGCCCTCTCGTTTTGTCGGAGGGTCGGTTTGTATTGCCCTTAGGCTTTGCCATCCACCTTCTCGTTTTGTTGGAAGGTGGTTACTTTTTTGCCCGCAGGCTTTTCTTTCCGCCCTCTCGTTTTGTCGGAGGGTCGGTTTGTATTGCCCTTAGGCTTTGCCATCCACCTTCTCGTTTTGCTGGAAGGTGGTTACTTATTCGCCCGCAGGCTTTTCAGATTGTTTATCCTTGTATCAGACCTATTTTTGTCTAACAGGGTGACATTCTCGAGCATTATATTATAATTGACGAATGTCTCAACCGTATATGCGGTTGTTTTCGTCGTCAAGCGCGTACGCGGTAGTTTTGGGGAATAACAGATGTTTTGATAAGGTAACAGTTACACTCGGCTGCCTCATTAAAAAACCTTGCTCCCTGATGAAGGGCTTCCCGGCGAGGAAAAAGAGTGCAGCCAATTTTGCTTACAAAAGTTGAAATTGAAAAATTACATCAAGACTAAAGAAAATCTAAGGATAGAAACGATGTAGGTTGCTTGCGTTCCAGGTGTGAGTTGTTTCTTCTCCCTTCTCGTCCAGCAACCGGAATACTCCGGGTGCTGCCATGCTTGCCACGATGAAAGGACCGTACCACTGCACCTGCAGTTTACCTTGCTTGTCTGGTTGCCGAATGGTAACCATATCACCGGGATTGATATCCTTCCGAATCAAGTTTTTGTCCCTATAGTGTTTTGCTTCCATGTGATATTTTTCAAGATTGTCGATCGCGTGCAGTCTTACTTCCTCGACGGTGTCTAGCTAAACGTGTCTTTGTTCTTGAGTTGCTGGCGGCATTTCGGTTCTGAAGGACCCCAATTTCACTTCTTCCGGGGTGACTGCATCTGGAACGAGAAATGTTGTGCCCCCATGCTGCTGATGTCAAGGCATTCGCCCACTTGCCTTTGGGCGCATCGAACAATGTTTTTGATATCATTGTAAAGATCAACCCGTTTGCCCTTTTGATAGCCCCATTTTCTTGTGGGTAATTTACTGACGCGAAATTGAGCTTGATGTTAATTTTGTCGTAGAAGTTCTTGAATTCGGCGCAGTCGAACTATTTTCCGTTATCACAAGTGATGAAGGAAGGTACGCCGAAATGGCAGATTATTCTTTGCCAGACAAATTTGGTTATGGAAGCTGAAGTTATGCTTGCTAGAGCCTGAAATACTCAAGAGCGACCGTTGCGAATCGCAAATTCCCCAGAGCTGATGGTAGTGGTCCGACTATGTCGATGCCCCACCTTTGCAATGTCCAAGTCAGAACCACTAGCAAAGTTTCGTTTGCTGGTGCTTTTTGGTTTTTGGTGAACATCTGGCAACCCTTGCAACACTTGACCAACTCCTTAGCATCTATGGCGGCAGTGGGCCAATAGAATCCTTGCCTCATTGCTCTATGTGCTATTTCGTGAGGTCCCCTGTGCGCTCCGCACATTCCGACATGCATTTCTTGAAGCAGTCGGATGCCCTCATTCCTGCTTATGCACTTCAATAGCGGGGCTACCATTCCGCTCTTGTAAAGTTGTTCTCCAATGACAGAGTAACTTTTTGCTCTACTAGCCATCCTTTTGGCGTATTTTCTGGACTCTGGCTCGTATGTTCCGGTTAGGTAAGCGAATATCTGAGACTTCCAGTCATCGCTCGCGATGGTGTGTACTGAACTCAAGTGGTCCTCTTCCTCTTTGATTGCTTTGGACGAAAGGACATGGTACAACACATCTGGTGGTAGTCACAGATTTTGTGCTGCAGCCTTGGCTAGCTCATCTGTTTTTGTGTTTTCGGCTCTTGGAATATGCCGCAGAGTGAATCCCATGAATATTTTTCCATTCTTCGGACTTGAAAGGACCAAAAGGACCTAAGATGCCGCCTAGAGGGGGGTGAATAGGCGTTTCTGAAAAATTAACACCTTAAATGCGGAAGCAATTAGTATGTGAGTTTCCAATTACTTGGAAGCTCTTGATCGGAGTAAATCAACCCCACAAGAGATAATCACACAGTATATATGAAAGATATACAAAGAACATAGAGTCAATTCCCTGCACCACAAGTGATTAGATCAATATAGAACAAATCCTGTGCAGGAAGGAAATACCAGACATGTCTAGTAAACCCTAATTTCTTGAGCCCTAATGCAATACCGGACACGTCTGGTATTTGCGATTTCAGCTGGGCTCCGAATTGGCTCTGGTTTCTTCTAAACTTTATCACACCCTATAGAGATTGCTCGAGCCACACAAATATCGAATGTAACAAAGAGAGAAGACATGATATTTGTTTTACCTAAGTTCGGCACCCCCTCTAGTCCTACTCTCCATTGAGCCGGTTGCGAGCTACCACAAAGGTATTCTAGAGGACACCACTAGTCACTCTAGCCGCGGTCTATTTCACCCGCAATGCTCCTTCCACTAGATGATCTCTTTTGTGGAGAGATCAAACCTTCACAAACTTTCTGAGGCACTCCGCAAAGCTCTTGGGTGCTCAATGGCGACACCTAGCTGTCTAGGACCATAGAATCCAAGAGTAACAAATGGACACAACAAGATTGACGATTTGCACAAGTGCTCAAGTGATGGCTTGCTCTCTAATTTTGAATCTCTCACAACCCACAAATGGATTTGGCAATTAGAAATCAATCACTCGGTAAGAGAGGGTTGGAAAGTGTTTTGAAAGCTCTAGAATGGGTATCGAAGTTAGTAGAATCAGCATGCTTCAAAAGAGAAGGCTTAGGGGTATATATAGCCCCACCCACGAAACTAGCCGTTAGAGAGTCATTGGCCTTGGCTGATAACAGCCGGTTGTACCGGGAACAAAGGCTGGTAGTACCGGTGGGCCAAACTCTACTAAGAACCCGAGACTTTGCTCTGCTGAGAATAACCCACGGAACTACCGGTAGTAGGGTCGGTACTACCGGGGCCGGTACTACCGACCTTATGGAGGTACTACCGGTAGGCCAAAAATGGCCGAACACAGAGAGGTTGCAAACTGTCTCAAACCACTAGTATGCGTTCTTTCGCGCAGAACAATCAGCAGCAGATAGATGTTAGTCCTACCTCTCTCATGTCTCACTTGTGTTGATTTGAGCACTCATGAAGAATCATCTACTATATGTTGCATCCCTCTTAATAGTATGACTTTCCTATTTGCTCAAGATAGATTGAAAAACAAGTTCTAAACCTCTTGAGATGATCTTTGTTGAACCGAAGCCGCTTCTCTTTCATCTTCTTCATTTAGAGAAATGCTTGTCATGATCAAGAGTAGATATTCCTCGAGCATAGCCATTCTTGAGCGTGTGACTTGACTCCATACAAGTGATATGAAGAAATCCCAAATGTGTCAAGTCACTTCAATCAATATTTGTTTATACGGAGTAGGAATGTTGATTCTCCACTAGATGCGATCTTCAAGCTTAATTGATCCTTTGACTAAATGCAAGTACTTTCTTCTTCACCCTAGCTTGGTTCTTCTGTTGTCAAGCAGTCACTTGCCCTTCACCCTAGCTTAGTACCTTAAAGACTCTTTCCTTGCTATCTTCACCATTTCAAGCCATTCAACCACACATCGTTTTGAATCCTTTATTAGCACATACATGAACCATGATTATCCCACAATATGATAGCCCTTTTCATCAATATCTTTCTCATTGTTATCAAGTGCTTGTGACGTGACTTTCATACAACAATGCATCATTTGGGCTTAGCATCTCATTCCAAGTACATTGAGCATATGATAGCCTTTTATCAATATCATCCTCATTGTTGTCTTGTGAGTGACATGACTTTCATACAACAATCCACCAATTTGGCTTTGCATTTCATTTCCAGTACATAGTGAGAAAATACTTTCCTTTGTCACACTTAGCAAACACATTAGATCTTTAATCAATATTGTCATCAAGTCATCCGAAATCATGCTTAAGTGCATCATGCACTTTCAATCTCCTCCTTTTTCGTGATTGATGACAACCTTGATTAAACCTTACAATAGGATAAAACAATTAAGCTTATTGGGTTCACTGATTCATGGAGAGCTCCCCCTTGATATGTGCAATATGAATTGAATTCATAAAGGACCTCAAAATGTCAATTTGCACATACCAAGTGGAGTTAGAAACTCCCCCCTAAATCATTGCATCCAATGGGTGCAAGAGTAAATAAGTCAAATGAAATGCATATGACATGGCATATAACACAATAATAAAATAGAAGCAATACACCATCCAAGAGAGTATACTACTCAACCAAGCATGGATTATATGAAATTAAATGCATAAGTAAAATTTCGCACACAGGCACTCATCACGATAATTCCCAAATCCATAAGCCACTAAGATAGATATGGAAATAAAGATCATGTCTCATAAAGTCTCATCTCTCACATGATACAACTCAAAACATCATCAAACTGAGACTAGTACATAACTGGTCTGACACATGATACATGAACTAGTCTGATACATAAAAGATACATCAATGAAGTTCATCATAACTGAAAAATACATCAACTCAAACATAGTTGCAGTATATATCTCCAAATACAAAGACAAGTACACATGAAACACTCTGGAGCTTTAATCATCAACTAGTTTGATACATGTCTGATACATAAAACATACATCAATGAAGTTCATCATAACTGAAAGATACATCAATTCAAACATAGTTACAGTATATATCTCCAGATACAAAGACAAGTACACATGAAACACTCTGGAGCTTTAATCATCACAATCTCTCTCCCTTTGTCATCCATCACCACAAAAGATCTGACAAGAACAAACATAGCACAAAGGGGCTGCAAGTTGTATCTAACTCTGAAGCTTACTCGTCGCTGTTTACACCAGATTTTGGACCGAGAAGATTATCATTTTGTGAGCACAAACGACTGATTTTTGATTAGTGAAGAAATCGGCCAGAAAAATAAAATGGGTGTTTGGACCCGTACACGACCAAGACCCATGAAGACCAGACGTAACTAGTTTCGAAGACGTGTTGGGTGCGGCCGAGGAGTTTGATTCTGGGTCGTCTTTTGTTTTATTCTTTATGTAACCTAGTCGTGTTAGGACAGGAGTCAACCGGGTTATATATAGCTAGAAACCCGGATTTTGTAAGGACATCATCCAATCAATCAACACATCGGCCACCAGCCAAAACCCTAGGAGTAGGAGTAAGGTAGATCTCGGCGAGACCTTCAATCAGGCAGGGCTGCATCGGCTTCGACCGACCTCCAGTTTGCTTGTAAGTTTCACCAATGGTTCGTGTCATCGTACAATGAGGCTGTATTTGGCATCGACCAAACTCTTGTTAAGCTATGACATGGCTAGTTATCGGTCTAAGTTTGTCTTTTGTAAGACTGTCTTGACTCTGATCGATCTCTTACTTTAGTCGATCTTGACTAGTTATCGGCTCTATTGGTTTGGCAAGCTAATAGATTCATTAAGTTATCCATGTTGTTCTATGTTTTAATTTGTTTCTTTATGTTTTAAACAACATCTTGCCCAATCAAGATTGACAAAGTGTCTTAAGTTTAAAGGACGCTTAGTTTTGGCTATCTTGAGGTTTTTCATGCTCACAATAGAGAAAATAGCCGATTCAATCTTCTCATCGACTATTTTGGCAATCTTGGTTGTTACATGTTGTGCGTTCGAGATATCCGATAAAACCATGATTTTGATCTAAGAACAAGTAGATTCGATCTTGCAAAATTATTATGGCTGTATTTTCGAACCCCACTGATATATATGGTAGATTAGATTTGCTTGATCTTAAGTCGAATCATGGTTCTAACGGATAGATCTTGTTCATGCCTCATGGACCCTGTATCGGCTAAAATAGCCGATCCAGTTATGCTTTCTTCATAATGTGTGCTTTTAGGCTGCTTGGAGTCAATGTATCTGCTTATTGCACTGGACGTGATCTAGTTTGATCATCATTATGGCTGCATGGAGACACCCCACTGTTGATGTTTAGACTATTTTGTCGATCTATTTGTTATTATGGCTGCATGGAAACACCCCACTGTTAACAGATAGAACTGCCCGTGCAATTAGTCGATACGTTGTTTTCATGCTGTTTGAACGTACACATAGATCTTTACTCCGTTAACGTGTTTAAGCTCATCAGTTGTTTGTCTGTTCTGAATGCTTCTTTACGTATATCATAGCCGTTTTGCTTTATATCTTTTTCAATGCCTTCATACAATCTCTTGGGAGTTGACTTTGTAGTCAATGTCCTATTAGCAGTGGCTATATCAGAGCCGTACAATTTGGAATTGTCGGGTACCAAACCGGCAGGTTCCATAATTTGACAACTTTCTCTTCTCCTTGTCAATTACAGGTCAAATTGACTGACACGCCCAATGTCGATCTCACCGAAATTCGACGCTGTCACCCGTTGAAGGTTCAGGAGGTCAGGACCTTGCTCCGTACGCCCTCTAAGGATCGTGCGCTCGAGTGTGTTGGCGTGACCAACGGAATTTTTGCGTCAACACATTCTTTTGGCACGCCCGGTGGGACACAAATCGTCTGATCATGACAATCAACAATGAAGACGTGCTGAACGTGACAATGGATGAGCTTCCGGATGAAGTCCGACGCTTAATAGAATAGACCGTTGAGCAATATCGGGGTATGTGTTTGCTGAGCTTCAGCAAGACCAAAGACAAAAAGATTATTTAGAAGACTCATCTTCCAAGGGTGATTCTGGAAGGGCATGAAGATCCAATGATCCAGATACAACACAATGCTATGCAAGAAGTAATCAACAAAGCAATGTCTACTACCCTGATGAATCATAATGAAGTGTTCCTCAACAGTCTCACAAATGCCATTAAAGAAGCCTTCAACTTAGGCGATGATAGAAGAGGTCCAGCATATACCGTTAGAAATAATCAAGGAGCTTTTGGTGGACCACAGATCAATGGCCCTAATGGCAATGGAAACCAAATGATTGTCAGCCCTAGGGACATGACACCACAGCCAATGCAACAGCCGAATATGAGTAATAACATATACTCATCGGCTACAAAAATAGCTCCCCATGCAAGGCTCATTACTAGAGATTTCAATGCACCACCGTATCAAGGGAATGTGGCACCTGGTGATATTCCTCCTGCATATCATTATGTTTCAGATTTTTATACCTTGGATGCTCAGGAGAACCCAAGATATCGTGGCAATGCCTTCGGGGGGCAGAACATTGGCTATCAAGGGCCGGTGAATCAAATTGATCAATTGATGAGTCGGGTAACTGATTTGGTTCAGAAGCAATTGGCTTAACGCCAAAGTCTACAATGACTGGTTACAAGAAGCCATATCCAGAGTGGTTTGATCAGGTTGTTCTTCCTCCAAGATACAGAATCCCTGATTTCACTAAATTCACAGGAACCGGCTCAGTAATGACCATGGAACATATTACTCAATTTTTAGTCCAGCTCGAGGAAGTTGGTGATGAATCAACACTTAAAGTTAGATTATTTCTTTTATCCCTGTTTGGTTCAGCTTTCTCATGGTTTTCATCTCTGCCACCCAATTCCATTCAGAGCTGGGAGGATTTGGAAGACAAGTTCCATAAATACTTTGACTCTGGGGTATTGGAAAAAGGCCTTGTAGACTTAGTCGATACGAGGTAAGGAAATAATGAATCTGGATGTCAGTATCTTCAAAGATTCGGAGAAGTTAAAAATCAGTGTTATACCTTATCATTGCCAGATTCAGAGGTTGTTAGCATTGCAATTCGAGGGCTGATACCTGACATCAGAGAAAAAATCGGCTTTGGTTGTAACAATATGGCCGATTTAGCTAAGAAGGTGGCAAATATTGATGCTTAGAATTGGTACAATCAAGTTTTTAAGCCCAAGAAAGCCTACAATACAGAGAGTCATTTCTTCCAACAAGAAGAAGACAATAATTCAAGTGATGAGAGTGAAGATGAAGTGGTTGTTGTGGACTGGGCTTGGAAGAATAACGAGTACATACCTTGGGCAAAGGCTAAGAGTGCCGAGAAAGATGTAAAATATAGCTTTGACATCACTAAGACCGACAAGATATTTGACTACTTGCTAGAGAAGGATCAAATCAAGTTGACTGGGAATCACAGTATCCCATCGGCTGAGGAGCTCAAAAATAAGAGGTACTGCAAATTTCATAATTCTGGTACCCATACTACTAATGATTGCCGAGTTTTCAGAGATATGATCCAAAGGGCTATCATTAAAGGAAGGATTGGCCTAGAAAAGGCCAAGGGCATGAGCATCAATGACCATCCTTTTCCACAGAACATGGTGGCTCCTGCACCTCGGAGTGAGGTCAAAGTGTTGACTTCTGACAAAGCCAAGGCAGCTGGGATGGTTGATCCAAAGAAACAGCTAACAGCCAGGGAGTATGAGGAAATGAAAGGAAAGAAGAATACCGATCAGCATGATCAACCTGAAACTTCAAAGGCTAGTGAAGCAAGAAGACGTCTGACTGTCAGAATCTTATTGAACAAATGGCAGCGACAGAAAGAAAGAAGCCAAATGCAAAGAGAAAGAGATGAGCAAGAGTATCAAGAGTGGCTTGAAGAGTAGGAGTATAGAAGGTCTCGTGAAGAAGAAAGGCGTGTCAGAGATAAAGAAAAGAATCATTGGGACTGTCCTTTCTTCAGACATTGTTGGAATGAAGGACTGAAGCTTCCTACTCTTCGTAATTGCCTAGAATGCAGTGACCAGTATTGGGAGTATAGGCAGTCGAGAGACAACCGTCGATCTGTACATGAAAGGTTAAAATTTGAAAAGACAGATCGGCGCATAAAAAATGAAAATGTTCATAATCGGCTTGGAGAAAGATTAACTGATCATGATCATCCTTGGCAAGAGGGACAATGGTGACCTGGTGGCTTGACCAAAAGCCAGAAGCGACGGGTTGAAAGGCTAAGGAATGATGAAATCCAGAAGAAGAAACCCAAAGTCTGGCAGGTAAAACAAGTAGCCGATAAGGGTGAGTCATCGGCTAATATCGCTGCTCTGTTCATGCTACCTGCTGAGTTTAGATCCTCTGATCATGAAGAGGAATCTGGTGACGAAGAAGCAATTGCTCAGTGGATCTATCAAGCAGAAGAGGACACGTTTCAAAAACCCAAGAGACATTCCCATTTGAAAGCTTTGTATTTAAAAGGGTTTGTTGATGGAAGGCCTCTGAACAGGATGCTAGTTGATGGAGGAGCAGTCGTTAATTTGATGCCCGATGCCACCTTTAGAAAGCTTGGCAAGACTACAAAAGACTTGACTCAGACCGATATGAGGTTGACCGACTTTGCTGGCAACGTATCGGCTACTAAAGGTGCTGTGTGTGTTGAGTTGACGATTGGCAGTAAGAGTATGCCGACTACTTTCTTTGTGGTCGATACAAACGAATCCTACAGTGTGCTTTTTGGAAGGGATTGGATCCACGCCAATTGTTGTGTTCCTTCTACCATGCATCAGAATGTGATTCAGTGGATCGGCGACACCGTGGAAGTGGTACCAGACGATTCAACTGTTAGTGTTGCTTATTCAGACCCTGATGTTTGGAACTTTGACAACATGGAGTGCTTTTCTGGGAAGATTCTTGAAGAAGATTTTCTCAAAACAACTGATGATAGTCAACAGCCGATCTAAGCAGTCGGCTTCAAAAAAATGTTTCTGGTAAATTAACCCATTAACGAGGATTTACATCAGCATGAATGGTTGTAACAAGCTAAGGCCGATGTAGTATTAAAATGGTCAAGGTTATTTCTTTTAGAGTTTGAAAGATTGCTTTGTTTAACTTTATAGCCGATACTGATGTATCACCTTCAGAACAAAAATAGCTGATATGTATGTATCGTCTTTTGATATCTAATTAATAGCCGATACTAAGGAAGTATTGCCTTTAGAACATTCAACAAAAGAAATAAATCAAAGGAAGAGTTTTGGAAACACAGCAACAAGATGAAGGATGACAGACAGAAATATTTAAGCCTGACGACACAGACAATCTTGTAGTTGTTCAAGTTTGTTCGGCTATAAGGCCGGATTTACAAAAGAAACATTAAAAACGAAACTAATCTAGATGCAACTTGTTCAGGAGGTCCTCCAGGTGCGACACCTCCGTCACGGCGAGCCCCAGGGGTTGGAACTCCTCCACCAGCTCCCTGAAATCTTCCCTCATCCTGGTGCCGACGAAGGAAGGAGAGACCTCCCCGGAGATCTCAGCACCACTGAGCTCTGCTCCGGCGAGGGCGAAGGTGGCGCCATGGCAAATGGCGTGGAGGGCCAGCTCCCTGATGCGCGTCCCGACATCCTCCAGGCGCGCCTTCAGAGTGTCTCGGGCGTTCACGAAATCAGCGATTGTCGTGGCTCGCCCTGGGAGCCAGTCAAGCTGATGTTGGAGTTCTACGATTGAACAAAAAGGAGATTAAAATAAGAGGTAGCCGATTTAATCAAATAAAAGAACGAATCGGCTAAGTATTCAGATGAACAATTTTCAAAAGTTGACTGCAGCAGTTATGCAAAGATGATTGGAAGTAATGAATCAAAGGATATGAGAAAGATATACCAACGACCCTGGCATCGGACGCCTCTAAGTGTTCTAGAGCACTATTGAGGCGAGCGCGGAGGATCTCTTGCTCCTCCTCGGCGCGGGCGGCCCGGCGGCGCTCTTCCTCCAGGAGGCGCCGAGTGTTGGAGTAGCCTCGGATGAAGGCCCAGGCGTCGTCATCCAATGCTAGTCCATGGCCCGTTGGAGGTCGGCTGGGACCTTGGCCGTCCGCCGGAGGAGAAGGGCTACGAAGAAGTTAGGGTTTTCCTCGAATCAATAGGAAGTTTTGGAGCATAGGAAGGATCATCGAGGAAAGGATTATTACCCAAGCACACGACGACGGATCGCCAGAGGACCATCGACGGACTCCGACTCCTCGATGGGACGCTTGCCACGGTTGTCCACCATTGGTGTTGGTTACTGTTCAAATGAGAGTAGTCTCTGGTTGAGGAGAGCAAAAGCCGAGGAGTAAGGCGATGAATGCGTGGTGTGTTCGGAAAGCCAACGGTTTATATTTATGAGTAATGCTCGGGAAGGTGAAAAGGCGTCGGTTCAGGAGCACCCTCAGATCCAGATCCTAAGGCGAATCGACTAACAAACACTAGAGCCGTTTTAAATACCGATCGGCTAAACAATGAAGGATGAAGTGAATGGATAATATCGGCTAAAGGAATAGCTGATAGAGTATCTTAAACACCAACCAAACTGATGGAACATATAAATGTTTACAAGGAAGGACCAAGAGCTAGAGATTACAGACGAACAGAGTTACATGTTCAGCACGGACTTCAGTACATTCAAAGCGTTCAAGCAAATGGCATCTATATCAACTATCCTCTTTTGATCTTCTTCGATTGAGCCTGGAATTGACTTCTTCTTGTCCTTGATGTGTTGAAGATCATTGCGAAGGGATGCGATTTTTCTCTTCTTGTCTTGGATTGTATTTGGAATCTTGGCTAGAATTTCTTCCTTCAATGTGATCTGTTCATTGATTACTCGAAGCCTTTCAGTCAATTGATCCCTCTCAGACTCCAGGGAAGATAGATCACTGATATGGACTGTGGAATTGTTGTTCAGTTGGTCTATTTCTTCCTTCATAGACACCATGTCAGAAATGCACTGCTGCTCCTTATTAGGAAGAGCAGCCTGGGCTTCACGTGCCGCGAGCTTGGTTGTGGCTTCTGTGAATTCTGACCGAAGGAACTCCATATGAGCAGCAGGAACCATAACTTTGTTAAGATCATCTGGTAGGTTGTCTTTGGTCAAGTCAAAGATGTTTCTGATTCCTTTTGTGTCATGTACCAGATCGGCTATATTGGCCTCCAAAAGAGGGAGTAGCAATTGGAGCCGAGCCTTGGTCTCTTCAGAAGGTTTCTTGGGATATTCTGGTACAGAGATTTCTTCTTCCTCCATATAATCTTCTAATTCAAAGGGAATGGCAGGTGAAGAAGGTCCTCCTTGATCCTACACAAATAGATGTATAAGAATCACAGATGGAGAGATGTTGGAAGAAGAAGTGGTGTTGTTTAAAGCACCTGGTCAGATGGGATGATTTGAAGCTCCGGGATAATTGAAGAAGGCTCAGGGAGTACATCTGAAAGAAATCTTCATCGTTTTCAAAGGTCATCCACTAAGGAAGATAAAGATATCAACTAAAGGTATACCTGGTTGAGGAGACTCTTGATCAATGTCAGGAAGAGGGAGCATGTCAGACTCAATATTCTAAGTATTAGTCTGCTCCTGAAAATTAAGAGGCAGAAAGAGTTACAGACTAGATAATGAGAACAGGAAAGACAATTTTTCTTACTTCTATATTAACATTTTCAATCAAGGATTGGTTGCCATCAGAGATGTCCTTCTTCTTCTTCTTGGATGTAACTTTAGTGATTGGCCTATCAGTCTTCTGCTTCTTGGAGGAACCAACTTCCTTTATAAAAGTGCTAAGAGTTTGGTTATCTGGGATGTCAGAAGCCTTCCTCTTCATCAAAGCTTTGATGGTAGGAGCATCACAACCAATCCTGGGATTTGGACACCATACATTGTAATTAATTTTTGGTGGGTTCAGAGTGACCAAATCCTGCAAGTATTTGTCATGTGATGTCAAAAGAAAACAGATGGTAAGAATGTGGAATTTGAGAAGAAATTGAGTCATGCCTCATCAGTTGCTTGAAAGTCTGAATCCAACTTAAGGCAATAGGTGGCCACAACTTTATTGAAGAGATGGGTGCTCCATTGTTGCCACCAGTCTTTGGAAGAAGATGAGGAGAAGGACCGACAATTCCATTCTCTGACCATCTTTAGGGAAACAGATTGCTCTAAATGGAATATTCTGTTATACTCTAAGGCAGAGTTTACTGCTTCCCTTGGTCTGAGCTTATCAGCAAAATAGAGAGCTGGGGGCACCTGACCAAAACCTATCTGCCTGGCTGACATAACAGGATGATAGAATTCATAGGACATGGTAGGTTTTTCCCTACCATGTCTAATTTAAGTAGGCAGAAGGCAAGGCTTCATTATTTGACACAAGATTTTCAAACCTTCATCATCACATTCTCTATGAAATCTGAAGGTATATGGATTCTCAAAATCTGCAATGTCTGGATATTGAAACCAGTTGAAGGCAGCTGTAGGGAATCCTTTATAGAAATTCTTAAAGAAGAAGCTGGCTGATTCATCAATGAATATCATGGCAGTAGCTTCTCCAAAAGAGGTGGATCTCCTCACCTTGGCATCATCAACTAGTATCTTTTCTTGGCCATCTGGATACAAAGATGGGAAGGACAGAGTCCTCAAATCTGGGGTTGTCAGTCTGTGTAGATGAGGATTGAGCCAAAGCTGAAGCAACCACCAGGGACCTGTTACTAATGGGATGCCTTCGTTTTCCATCAGGCTTTGGGCTACTTTATTCAACATACTATACAAAGCACCCAGGAGATACTTTCCCAAAGGTATGTCTGATTTCACAAACAATTTCTCTGCTAGTGCCAAGAAATTTGAAGTTGGGCCGCAGCTCTGCCCACAAAATAAATACTTCTCCAGCCACATGTTCAAGAAGATGATGTGCTCTCGTTCTGAAACACTAGACTGAGAAGCGTTGAAGGTGGAAATGTAGCTGGACCAACCACCAGTCTTGAGATTTCCAAGTTTGATGGAAGGCTTGGTTTGGAGACTGTAGGGGTTGATTGATCCAGTGATATTTTTGTCGGTCAACATGTGTATATCGACTAAGGTAGGAGTCATCGGTCCTTGTCTGAACATAAAAGAATTGTAGGTTCCGGACCAGAAGTAACAAGCAGCCTTCAGCATTGGCTCGTTCCTTTTCATGTTTGCCAGAGATAAAGAAATGCACTGGTCTAGGCTGCGAAGGATCCAGTCTGGTTTCTTTTTAGCTTCCACTTTGATTAGCCAATTTCTTCAGCCTGAAATCATTGATGGCCAATTCCTGAAAGGGGTCTTGCCCCAATGCTTTGAGGCAAAGTCCAAATTCTTGAAAGGCATCCGCTGGGTTTCTGCGGTGATGGCTTCGGTAGGATCAAGATTGCCGACTGGGCCGAGGAAGAAGTTGTTTGGGTTGTCTTGAATCGGGATAAGAATTTGGTCGTGAAGCACCTGGAAATTCAAAATGTAAAATATATGTTGGGCGGAGAATCATCGGAAGAGGGGGTGCTAGAAAGCCAAATCTTTACCTTTGGGATAGAATCTTGAGTCGCCATTTGACTTGTGGGAGTACTGGATTTAAGTTCTCAAAAGATTTTTTTTTGCTCGAATCAAGTGGCGGCGGGTGTCTTCAAAGGCTAGGGTTTTAGAATGACCCTGAGAGGAAGGAATAACGGTTGAAAAGAGGACTTAGCTAATCAACTAAGGGGAGATTAGTTGATCAGACTTCAAGGAAAAGAATAAACATTTTTGGAATAAAATAAATTTCATTCCAAAATTGGGGGGCATGTGTTTACACCAGATTTTGGACCGAGAAGATTATCGTTTTGTGAGCACAAACGGCTAATTTTTGATTAGTGAAGAAATCGGCCAGAAAAATAAAATGGGTGTTTGGACCCGGACACGACCAAGACCCATGAAGACCAGGCGTAACGAGTTTCGAAGGCGTGTTGGGTGCGGCCGAGGAGTTTGGGTTCAGGTCGTCTTTTGTTTTATTCTTTATGTAACCTAGTCGTGTTAGGACAGGAGTCAACAGGGTTATATATAGCTAGAAACCCGGATTTTGTAAGGACATCATCCAATCAATCAACACATCGGCCACCGGCCAAAACCTTAGGAGTAGGAGTAACGTAGATCTCGACGAGACCTTCAATCAGGTAGGACTGCATCGGCTTCGACCGACCTTCGGTTTGCTTGTAAGTTTCACCAATGGTTCGTGTCATCGTACAATAAGGTTGTATTTGGCATCGACCAAACTCTTGTTAAGCTATGACATGGCTAGTTATTGGTCTAAGTTTGTCTTTTGTAAGACTGTCTTGACTCTGATCAATCTCTTACTTTAGTCGATCTTGACTAGTTATCGGCTCTATTGGTTTGACAAGCTAATAGATTCATTAAGTTATCGATGTTGTTCTATGTTTTAATTTGTTTCTTTATGTTTTAAACAACATCTTGCTCAATCAAGATTGACAAAGTGTCTTAAGCTTAAAGGACGCTTAGTTTCGGCTATCCTGAGGTTTTTCATGCTCACAATTGAGAAAATAACCAATTCAATCTTCTCATCGACTATTTTGTCAATCTTGGTTGTTACATGTTGTGCGTTCGAGATATCCGATAAATCCATGATTTTGATCTAAGAACAAGTAGATTCAATCTTGCATATTTATTATGGCTGTATTTTTGAACCCCACTGATATATATGGTAGATTAGATTTGCTTGATCTTAAGTCGAATCATGGTTCTAACAGATAGATCTTGTTCGTGCCTCATGGACCTTGTATCGGCTAAAATAGTCGATCCAGTTATGCTTTCTCCATAATGTGTGCTTTTAGGCTGCTTGGAGTCAATGTATCTGCTTATTGCACTGGACGTGATCTAGTTTGATCATCATTATGGCTGCATGGAGACACCCCACTGTTGATGTTTAGACTATTTTGTCGATCCATTTGTTATTATGGCTGCATGGAAACACCCCACTGCAATTAGTCGATACGTTGTTTTCATGCTGTTTGAACGTACACATAGATCTTTACTCCGTTAACGTGTTTAAGCTCATCAGTTGTTTGTCTGTTCTGAATGCTTCTTTACGTATATCATAGCCGTTTTGCTTTATATATTTTTCAATGCCTTCATACAATCTCTTGGGAGTTGACTTTGTAGTCAATGTCCTATTAGCAGTGGCTATATCAGAGTCGTACAATTTGGAACTGTCTGGCACCAAACCGGCAGGTTCCATAATTTGATAACTTTCTCTTCTCCTTGTCAATTGCAAGTCAAATTGACTAGCACGCCCAAAGTCGATCTCACCAAAATTCGACACTGTCACCCGTTGAAGGTTCAGGAGGTCAGGACCTTGCTCCGTATGCCCTCTGAGGACCGTGCGCTCGAGTGTGTTGGTGTGACCAACCGAATTTTTGCATCAGCAGTCGCCGTCATCACCGTCACCCTGGTCGTCTGACCGAGGAGCACCTGCGGGACAAGAACCACCCTGACCAGCATCACCAAGACCACTCTAGAAGTAGGGGTCCTCACTGTAGGAACCCTGTTGGTATCCGTACCCAAAGATGTCCTCCCTGTAGAATGCAGCTGTCTGCTCTGCTGCACTAGGACGGGTTGCACCCTGACTGGACGACCCACCAAGGATCAACCTCTGCTCTGACGAGTTGTGGGGTGTCTGCTGTTGTGCCTCCTGCTGCTGCTGCTGTCGGCGGAAGAACTCATCGAACTGTCTGTCATAGCGTGCCTGCTGCTGCTCCTCTGTCTCTGGCTCGCTGGCCACCTCATCTGACACTAGAGACCTAGGAGGCTGAATCTCAAGATGTACTACTATCTGCTTGAGCGTCCTGGTATCCTTCCTCCTAGCTTCCCTCTCCCTCTGCTGTCTAACCTGGATGTCCGTGCACATTCCGAAGATAGAACTGAAGAACTTCTTGATTGGAGAGGAAGGTCTACCACGACATGAATCTGAACGTGGAGGTGCACGTGGCGAAGGATAAGCTGCTCCTCCTGCACCTGCTGCAGGTTCGTCCTCTGCTGCTGCTCCTCCTAGACCTGGTGGTGGGGTGTGTGTCTCTGGAAGATCTATAGCTAACCTCAACACCTTGTGATGACCGTCATACTCAAAAGTGTGTCCTGTCACCTGCTCAATCATATACATGATGTATGGAGCAAAGCCACAGCCCTTGAGGGGCCTCTCACCAACACTCCTGATCTCGCTCCATATAAAGTCAAAGACACTGAAGGGCCTAGCACTCGGAGCCATCCTCCGGAGAAGGTTCTTGGAATAATCTGCAATAGTGCCCTTGTCTCCACCCTTGCAGTCAATAGTCCTCCTGAAGATCCTCTCAAGATACCTGTAGGTAGGGTGAAGACCTACAACCTTTCCAACTACTCCTGGACCACCTGCTGGATACATAAATCTCATCTGCTCTAGTGGTAGTGCAAGCTCTGAGTGAATCTGATCCCTCTGAAGATCCTCCTCTGAAAAAACAAGATAGGCAGCAAAAGCACTGTACTCAACACTGTACCAAGCACCCTCAAGCATCCAATGCATGCACTTTGTATCCTCCTCAACGTACAGAGTGATGTAGAACTAAGCAATGGCCTCTGAGTTCCAGTCATGCTGAAACTACATAATCTGGTACGCCCCCACTATTGGCGGTCCCTACAGTCAATATTATACCATAAACTAATGCATATAATGATATGAAATGAACCATAAAGCATAGCTGTAGGGTTTGATTCTAACAAGTTCCACGAGTTGTGTTGTTCTCACTTGTTTTGCAGAGTTATCGATATTTCACTACATAAAAGTATCTCAAGTGATGAAACAGAGCACACCATTATGAAGAGCTCGTTGAGACGATCGAAACGGATATATGGTTTGCTACATTTGGAGTCCCGATGAGAGAGTCCTTGTTGGATACGACTTGGAAGCTTCTAGAACAACATGGAGTGATCACCAAGCAACATAATTCAGGGGCTAAACTGACAGATCCAACAACTTTGGTGAATTACTGTCTTCCAGGGAGTTTTCCAGCAGATGGAAAGAGGTAGAGTCCTATTCCAGCACGATGAATCGCGCAAACAGTTGGCAAGTCGCATTACGGCAACAAGGGAGGTTCCAGAAGACACCACGTCGAAGGAGGGGAGAGTTGGCTAACAGGTGGGGCCAGCCGACCCCACCCCCAGGCTTGCCGGCCTAGGCCAGGAAGCTCCTCAGCCCATCTTCGTGGAGCGTACCCTAATCGACCTCCACGATGCATCTCAACCCTTGTTCAAGGTCGGTTTGATCCGAGGGCTGCGGTTCATCCTTAGGGGCTATAAAACTACACCCAGACCCCCCTGGGGAGGTATCTCCATCTTCGTCTTTATTATTCATCTACATATCAGAAACTATGTTTCAAGTAGAAGTAGAGATCCCTCTAGTTGATTTAGATCTAGTTCTAGTTCTAGTTCTAGTTCTAGTTCTAGTTCTAGTTCATCTAGTTGTAGAGAGTTATCCAAAGATTAGAATTAAAAGAGAGAGAGAGGTATTAGAGGAGGATTAGAAGGAGCTCCGGCCTGTCGGATCTACTTCTTCAGCTTGTACCTGCGGATTCAAGTTCGTCAAGAGCTTGGATCAGAATATTATTCGGTCATCATCTTCTAATTATCAGTAAGCGTCCTTGTTCTTATTATTGTTCTGGCTTGCAACTTTAATTAGAGTACTCTAATTCAAGTAGCTAGGGATTAGAGGAGTAGTGGTCGTGTAAGCGTAGTGCTTAGACTCAGTTACTTGCATAGTTGTAACACCCGGGTGTTTAATTAATTAAAAATAAATAGAATTTAATTAGAAAAATGACTAAAATCCTAAATGGAGAAAAAATTTAACCAAATGTTTGTTGCATTCATGTCGTCGCATAATTTGTTTTGGGTGAAAAAGAATTTATAAAACCCATATAGGGCGAATCGATTTTATTCTATTTAGAAAACAAATAAAGGTTTTATGAAAGTTTATAAAATTTCAAACTTAAAATTTTATTTTCAAAACCTAGGGAAAATATTTCTAAAAATTTTCAAAAGTTGTTTAATTTCAAAACTGATTTGAATTTGATTTCTAAAAGAATTTGCAAAAGAAAAAAGGGAAAGAAAAGGCATTGGACTCCCTCTCTTCATTCCCTGCGTCCTGGCCCATCGCTGCAAGCGAGCCGGCCCAGCATCTCTCCCTTTTCCTTTTTTTTCTTGCAGCGGCCCGCCTCCCCTCGCCCGCGCGCTCGACCCACTTACTCTCTCTCCGCGTGGCCTAGCTCGCGCGCACGTCGCCAGCCATCGGCAGCGCCCTCTCCTCCTTTCCTTCTCACTGGTCCGCGGGTCCCGCTGTCAGCTTCGTCTCCAACTTCCCCCGTCCGCCCTACGCGCTGCATCGCGTAACAGCATCGCCTCTCTCCCCTCCACAATCTGTAGCGTGCTAACCCACCGCCAAACCCCTCTTCTCCCTCTCGCCTACAAGTAGCCCCGTCTACACCGCCCCGCGCCAACCCTCTCTCGGCCTTTCCCTCGCCGAGACACCGCAACGAGGGCCCCAGAACCGACGTCGCCATTGCTTCGTGTCCAAGCTCGACCCCTTCCCGGAGCACTGCCACCGACTCCCCTTCGTGTGCCATCGCACTCGTGAAGCCACGCCGCACCCGAGGGACTTCGTCCTGGTGTAATCCGTACCCGGGACTTCGTCGCTGTCGTCGCTCTCCCTCTTCAGTCCGTCTCCATCGACGAGAAGTCCTTCTTTGGACTCGCGATGAGTTCCTCCTCACCCCCTACCCCTCGTTTGGTCTCTACCAGAGCATAGGAGTCTCCCCGAGCCGCGCTGTATGCACCACCCATGGCGCCGCCGCACCGATCCACCCCGCCGCGTGCACCACGGACCCTAGTTGCACACCGTCGGCATGAAGGGTTCGGTTGAAGTCGGCTAAGCACATGGTATCCTTTGGTGGTCTTGCCTGACCCTCCCATGCCCTGTAGCCTTGAGCCGAACCATCCCCGCCGCAACATCCATGGCCCTCCGTGCCCAGCATGGCGCCGCTGTGCCTTTCCTCGTCGATGTCCACACACACGGCCCCAAACACCACCCACTTTCCTTATTTGGCACCGCCGCAACGCACATGAACAACGCGACCACCCGAGCCCTACTCATCTTCGATTTGTGACCGTCCGTCTAGATCACCGGACCAGAGTTTCTGACCATCAGTCGTCCTCCTGCATCGTCAGTGATCACCTGATCTCTTTGTGCTATCCACATAGCTGAGTTCATGGTAACCTCCTGAGTCCTGCGTACTCGTCATCATTGTGCCTGCAAGAGGCCGCTGTATCCAGCAAAATTCACAACAATTGAGCCTCCGCATGTTGTGGGTGATTTTCTAAATATAGTTCCCACACATGCTGCATAGTGTCTACATGATATTCTATTATGCCACGTGTCAACAATCTAGCTGGGGGTGTACAAACATTAGGTGTACCCGTGGTGCACCCAATTTAATTCCATAGCAAGTGTCGGCCGAGTGCTAAACTCTCATTGCTCCTCTTCGTTCAGTTCTTGTTGGCTTGATGATGACACCAGCATCATGTTATTCTGATTTGTGGCCATTTTTACGTAGAAAAATAAATCCAGAAATACAATGAATATACGTGGATCCATTTATTCATCATGCATGGCCATGGTTCATGATGGACCATTCTCACAAACCCACACATGGTCTATAGTGCATGAACTCAGTCCACTGCCTTTTCTTTTACAGATTTTATTTAAACGTGAAAATGACTTCTAATGATTTATAGTTTTGTCACTCTATTTAAATGCTCATAACTTTCTCGTTTCAACTCCGATTTAACCCGTTCAAGTCGCGTTAGATTTGTCTCATCGAGCTCTACGTAGTAGATCCATTTATATTATGTTTTATTATTGTTTGTTGTACTATTATTTATTTTCTCTGTATTGTGCCATGCATTGTTGATTGGGCCAGAGAGTGCGGAGTACGAGGATGCTCTAGACTTTTCTTATGACCCTGCAGATTTGACCCAGCCCGCAAGCAAGTGTTCTTGAACATCTTGCACCTATACTTTATTTTACTTTTGGTATTAGAGTAGTTAGATTCTGTAGATGCATGCTATGTCTAAATTTGAATCGCATGCTATGGTTTACTAGATTTTGCTCTATTATCCTTATCGCCTGGTTCGGGATGTGTTGGGTAGAGTATTGCTTAGCCCTGCAGTCATATCGGGATGAGATGGTGGTCAGTTGTTAATAATCCTGATTAATGAACTATGAAATAATGTGGACATGATAATTTTGTAGTAACATGGTTGTTAGGTAAATCCGGCAGGATGGACCGTACTAGTGGTTTTGTGCCATGGATTTGGCAGCTCTTATTTGGTTTTTGGTTCTGGGCTTGTGATAGATTTATCCTGCCTGGATCCCTAGGACCCGGTTCTCGAAGCCTGTAACCCGACTTAACAGCGCAGTCATGAGGTCTGGATGGGCTGGACCTGGCTAAGTAATTAATTGCCTCCAAGTTGAGGGTTTACACGGGGTCGGATTTGTGGCACAAGAGGGGGCTTCCGCAGTAGTGTGTATATCCACTGTTAGCGGTGAAACCTTAGTGAACGTGTAAAACGGGCTTGGAGGGAATTTTGTAACGGCCTTGTAGTGCGACCCCGCTATGCACCTTGGCAGTGTTTAGCGTGATGGGGAATGCATGACTCATGGGTAACGATGTGCAACCTCTGCAGAGTGTAAAATTGATATATTTGCTGTGCTCACGGTCACGAGCGGCTTGGACTTCTTCGAGATTAGTTGGTGGGTTGGGTCTGGTTCGTTAGGGAAGCCTTATGTGGTCATTAGTCCCATATGACATGGGCACAGAGTCTTCTTCTACGCGGGTTACTGCTTGGTACGGGAGTGACTCCCAGGCTCGGGCGCAGACCTGGTGTTATTACAGAAGGTAGCTTTCTATGTCGTGACATATGGAACTAATACATATAGGGGGACTCTTCGAGTCGGCCTTGTGGGTGGCCTGATGGACTTTAGGTGTGGTTTGCCTGATGGACTTTAGGTGTGGGTTGTGCTTGGTGGACTCCAAGTGTGGTTGCTTGGTGGATTTCCAAGTGCGGTTTGCTCAGTGGATTCCGAGTGTTCTACTTTTCTACAGTGTCTGTGTCTATAACCTAGTAAATAGGTGCATAGGAATAATAGGAATAATAGGATGTGTCGCTTTAGGCGTTTGAGTCAAGCTGAGTCAGCCTACCTTTGATATAGCCTCATAAGCATATATTTCCTACACTTGCGGAGTACATGTCGATGTACTCACCCTTCCTCTTTGTCCCCCTGCTACCCCACCCAGACGCTGGAGACTACGCCTACGAGGAGCAGGAGTACCCAGAGGATGGTGGCTTCGACCCTGACGACCTGTATTTGGATGGCGCTACCCTCGGTCGACCTTCCTGTGGAGATGGAGTCCAGATTTCCGCGTCTTCATCAGAGTTTACCTTAGAGTCAGTTTCATGAAAGTTTGTACTTTTCTTTTGGACCCGAGGGTCATTTTTGTAATAATGTTCGATATATTAATAAAGCATTGTTTTGATATTTACTATGATGTTGATATATGCATGAAAATTGATCCTGGCATACATATATTGTACTCCAATTTTGTTCTTAAAATTAAGGTGTGACAATAGTGTACCCTATATTCTGGATCGGTGGTAGCTCGTAGGTGTGACTCTTATAGGCCTGTTGAATGTTTCATAGTCCACCTCCCGTCTATAGGACTAGCAGGAGTATATTACTTGGGAATTGCCATACTGTGGTTGTGGTCTCCCAACATAATCCATAGTTGAATAGTAATCGTATAGCTTCTTGAGATTAGAACTGGTAACCCTAGTTATCCCCTTTTTCTTTTGTGTTCATATCTTTGTTAGTGCTTAGGGTTTAAGCAATAGACTTAAGACAATCACCTCGTTCCTTTGGGTTTGATATAAAACTAGGTCCACACATCTGGTGAAGTGCGGGTATCTAATTTGTGTGCTTGCAGATTTATCTCTAATGTTCTGATAACATACCTAAGCATTAATAGTGTCGTTGCCAAGGGCGACTTTGGTAGCGACGGTAGTAAGTGTCAACAAGCATTTCTGGCACCGTTGTCGGGGAACGGTCTAGAGTTGATCTTAAAGTCTGCTTAAACTTGTAATCATGCTTTTATCTTTTCCTTTTTTGTCCTAGTCTTTTCATCATTTTTGTGTTCATTCTTATGGATGTTGTTTTTAAATTCCACTCTTATCTATCACTACCCCATGAGCGCAAGCTATAACCAGTAGAATCCTTAAATCCTATCATAATACCTAGTTATGAGCTACGCCTACATTTTGGGTATATTTTGTTTTGGGAACATTCCTTCTTGGGAGTCTGCATTTTAGACAACTAGATAAAATAATCTCTTGGCTCATTGTGGAATGATTTTAATAATCTCATCATGTAATCCCTTAATGCTGCCATTAGAGAGTGTTCCTCTGTTTTGTCTGCTAGTGAACAAGGTTTCTGTTTCACTGTATTACTAGAAAAGTCCCCTTGTCCTAGTTTTCTCACCAACTCCCTAAAGAAAATAGTACCACCTGAACATGAGTATTCACCTTTCCGCTGCACTGTCCTTGTGTACTGAGCATAGAAATATAATTATGAAAATATACCTTCGGGTATTCTTGTCACTAACCTTTCTAGGTCTGGAGCAGAAAAGAACGAAGGAACAACAAACATAAGGTATGTCCAACCAATCATCATGTAACATTAAACTTTCTAAGAACATCTCTTGCAATGTTGCTATGTTGGTTGTCCCTACCTTTAGGATATGCTTATATACTAATCATGCTCTTTCATCACCATCTGAATAAATCTCTACAATGCTTTCATGTTATCTTTATTTGCTATAGTATATGCTTTGGTTTTGAAGTATTTTCATACACCTTTTAAATTAGGCATGGAGCTTAGTTTAACTGTTTTCATGAATTAAAGTAAGACATGGTGTCTGGTTTGATTCTTGGCTAAAAGGTGTGCTGATTTTACCTCTAAAGGCTTTTAAATTAAGTATGGTGTTTAGGTTAAAATGCCTTCCTATATCAAATTAGACGTGGTATCTAGGTTGATTTTTGAGCCGATAGTATGCTATAGTGGATATTGGATATTTTGTTGGACTAACCCCTGCAGGAAAACTTTCATTATTAATTTGGGAAAGACCTGAGATGAACTCACACTAGAGATGAAGAGACACATGAACTTCAACAACTTTTGCACAATGAAGAACTGTGAGTATCAAAATTTATTTATTTTGTCTTCTACGGCAAGTTATCTTTTGCCTTGAATCATGTTAAAGTACACCCAACACATAAATACTAGTCTATGCTGAAGTAATCCTAGAAACATCTCTTTATTAGCATAGATGCAAAATACATGAGTTGTGGACAACAACCCATGCTTTAAATTTTTTCAATCCTTCGGGTATCTGTCCACTAACATTATGCAGGAGAGAGATTTTGTTCATCCATGGTTTGGTCTGAACATTGAAGATCCAAAACTCAAACCATAGACACACAAACCTACTCCCAGATCATGAATGGTGTTGGCAATAGCCTGCGGATACATGGGTGTATGCCGGATCTTGAGATGATGAGTGATTGTCAACTGGTATGATGCACATGTTCTTTGGCTTGTATTGTGCAGGTGTCGATCATGGATAAAGTGATCAAAGGCAAGGTGAAGATCAAGTAGAGACGTGTCGTGCCAATGGACCCGGAGCGGTGAAGGGCGGATGTGAGGCTTGGAATGACAGACCCGTGGCCTGAGGATCGGCTGTGGTGGCTGACAGCCTGGGACAGCGACAAGTGAAGACTTGCGGGTGGACGGGGTGCACGGGCGGTGCATCCCTCTACGACATCGGTTTGGTGGTTGAGCCACAGAAAAACCACCGCGTGGACGGTTTCCAGGTTTGGGCCTCAAAACCTGGGTGCGGCCGGTTTCCGGGTTTGGGCCACAAAACTCGGGCTGAGGACGGTTTCCAGGTTTGGGCCTCAAAACCTGGGCGCTGGCGGGTTTCTGAGTTTGGGCCACAAAACTCAGGCGACGGACGACAGGTTTCCCGGTTTCGGCCTTGTAAGTGCATCTAGCCCTTAGTGGGTTTTGGTGAACTGAGTGACAACATAATTAAAGGTCTAACAAGTTTGCTAAGTGTATCCAAGGTTCAACTAGAAATGCAAACTTGATGGTATTCCACATAGTGCTGAAATGAAGGCCAAAATTATGTATTATTTTATTGGAAGATCATGGAAACAATCTTGTTCAAGTAAAAGACAACAATGCAAATAGAGTTGATGATATGGCTTCTATGTTGTGGGATATCATGGCATCATGAGAAAGCAAACATATTTGACAAATGACAAGTGAGAAATAGATTGATGATTTTGGAATGGTCTCAACAATGGGTTGCTTTTCATGAGCAAGAAGAGTTTGATAGTGAACTAGCTTTGATCAAGGTTGAAGAATGAATCAAGAATGCATAAGTGAGTAAATGTCAAGCAAAGGTCAAATGACAAGGACTTAACTCATATTGGATATATGTCATCTCTACATTGGTTTGCTTGTATGGATAAATATTTGGAGAATCACTTTGCATTGATTTGATCAAGCTAGAAGTATGAAGATGGAGATTGAAGTAAGTGTTGAGTGTCAAGCCAAAATGGAGAGGATATAAGGAACCGTGAATTGGCTTGACCATATTAATGATGATCCATATATGTCTCTATGTGAGTCAAACTAAAACTTGATTGATCTCAACATTCATACCTACAAGATGTTCAAGCAAGGATCACAATATTGAAGAAATGGTTTTCAATGGATGCTTAATATGATGTGACTTGAGTATGGCTTGATAGGGTGAAGATAGCAAGGAAAGGACTTCGAGGTACTAAGCGAAAGTGAAGGTCAAGGAGACCAAGGTACTATGGCTAGGGTGAAGAAGAGAGTACTTGCATTGAGTCGAGGTACTAATCAAGCTATGAGGAGTCATATTGTGTTGACGATCAGATCATTAGTGATAGTAACTTGAAGCCATGAAGTTGAACTCACATGTGGAGAAATGGTTCAAGTCACATGCTCAAGGGATGTTTACTCGAAGAGACAAGAAAGTTGCAATTAGTTGCAACCCCTATGAAGTGACATTGAGAACAAATGGCATATGAAGATACTGAAGACTCAAGTGGTTAATTGTTTATATTCTCTTATTCTTGAGTATAGGTATGCCGTACTATTAAGAGGGATTCTAGTACCCACAGTCAAATTGTGATACCAATGCTCAATCTTTGCCAGAAAGATATACTTCCAGCCACCTTTCTAACCCCACAGGTTTCATATGGATCAGATCCTTTTGGGGAGGTCGGCAGTGCCGACCCTTATGGTCGGCAGTGCCGATCATAACCGGACCGGTGGGCCCAGACTATATATATATACCTTTTCAGAAAGCCCATAACAGTTTGGTCAACCAGTGCTTCTTCCAGCTCGGGATCTGACCATTTGAAGAGCTCCCCTCTCTCTCTCTCACTCCTCCATTGTTGCTCCCAAAGCTTTCAAGTGGATCTCCCATTCCAACCACTAAAACTTGAAAGAGAGGGCAGCAAAACTCGATTAGAGAGCAGGTCCATTGATTCCCAAAGTCTCAAGAGCATTGGTTCACGTTTGGCCGGAGGTTCTAGTGTTTATTACTCTTGGAGCTTGCTCCTAGCCGGTTAGGCATTGCCCTTGAGCTTGCCAACGTTTGTGGCAGCCTTGGGAGGTTTGTAACCACCTTCTTGCAGCTAAGAAATCACCCCTCACCTCAAGAGTTCACTCTCTTGACTTGAGAACGAGGAAAGGGCAAACCTAAGTGGTGAGCTTGAGCCTTTGTGGCATACCTCAACAACGTGGACTTAGGCAAGCCTTTGTGGCGAGCTGAACCACGGGATAAATCCTTGTGTCACCTTGTGCTTTGGTTTACATTCCATTCTTGAAGTGATTTCTAGGGTTAGGGTTTGATCTAGTGCTTTATACTTGTGCTTTTGATTTCTGGCATATCTGTGAACTGTCTAACCCTGCAGGAAGCTTATCCTCTGCCTGTGCAACATTTCTTCTCATACCCACGAAACTCAGTTTCACTTTTTCCCAGATCGGCAGTGTTGATCTCAGGATCGACAGTGTTGATCTGTCTACTGATTAAATTGAGTTTTGAGTTTTGACAGGCCTATTCACCCCCCCCCCCCTCTAGGCCTCCTTGGCGACATCAAGGTCCTTTCAGGCCTCAAAACCTGGGGATGGCGCAGGTTTCCCGGTTTCGGCCTCAAAACCGGGGGGAGGTCTGTGAAAAGGATGAGCAGAGCGGTGGCGGCACGTGGCGGCAATCGGTGAAGTCGCGTCAAGGCGAAGCTACCAGTTGTGCGGGCGTGGCTGTTGGATCACCATCTACTTCGAGTTGGTCCAGAATAACCTTAGGGTTTAGCTGGTTCACTCTGTGTATAATTAGGGGTAGAGTGGGAATAGGATTAGGATAAGTAGAGGGAGACACCCACCTCCCAACCTATCTCAGCCATTGCTATTTTCATTCTAGGGTTTCTTGCTCTCCCATTCCCTGTTGTAGCTACTGAGTTCCGCAAAGACGGTGAACAATACCTCTGTGTATTTGGATTTTGCGGAAACGGGACCGGATTCCCATTGTCTCCTCGTGGGGACGAATTTCGGCTGGCAATTCGTGGTCTTGATTCGCATTCTGAACTTGTTCTTTGCGTTCTTCATTTCTCCATGATTTTCCCGTCACTCGATCTCCCTCCTCGCTGCGTCTTTTTCGAATCTACTTGAATCAACTTATTCTTTGAAGTGAGGAAAACATTTCCACTAAAGGAATTCATCTTTACCCTCACGAACAAGTAGATCGGGTCGATTCAAGTTTCGTGGTGCTTTTTCGGTTCATACACCTTGCCTTTCGATTTCCCGGAGTTTGAGTCGATTTGAGCGGATGATTTCTTGGGGATAGTCTCCTAACTATCTTGTGATCATTTTCTCCAAGTTTGAGATTGTGGGATTTTGATTTCGAACGGATTTGGGAAGATTTGGGTGAAGGGCGACCGAAATCGCCCTCTCTGGGCACTCGCGGACAATCCGCCGCTGTGCCCGCGGACAGTCTGCGCATTGGGACTTGGCCAGATCAGTGGCCACGAGTCTCGGTCGTTTGAGTCCAGGTTGACCGGCGGACAGTCCGCCGTTGCAATCCATGGACAGTCCGGGACTGTCCAGAGCTGTTTCAGCAGAGGTGTTGTTTTGCACTTTTGGCCGGCGGACAGTTCGCCGCCAGTGCCCAGATAGTCCGTTGTTGGGCAGACAGTCCGCGGACTGGACCTCGGACAGTCCGGGACTCGGTTGTGTGCTGATTTTCAGTGCGTTTGCTCTCCCAGCTTTTCGGCTTGGTTTTCGGACTTCCCATTTGGTCCTAGAGTTCACCAAGGAACCTCTCTAGATATCTTTGCTACTTGTTAGCATCAGTATTTGGAGATTTCCCGACGTAGCCGTCCATCTACTTTCGGGCGTTGGTTTTTGGAGTTGAACTTGAGGCGGAACTTTTGGTGTTTGGTTTGCTCTTGCTTGGTGGTGCCTCGCTGCGATCCTAGGGATCGTCCACCCTCTTCCAAGGGTCGTGGGCATCACGTTTTGGTCGAAGCTTTTGGGGGTTGATTTTTGGGATAGAGGCCCAAGTTTTGAGAGAAATTTTATAGCTCCCATTCACCCCCCTCTGGTCGCTTTCTAGTAGAGTTCTCGGTCCTTCAATTGGTATCGGAGCAGGTTAAGGATCTTCCACCTTAGCCGGTTCCAGATCCATAGAAGGCGACATGGATCGCGGCGTGGGCAAACCGTCGTTTTTCGATGGGATGAACTATGCGTGTTGGAAGATACGCATGTCGGCCTATCTTCAGAGCATGGGTGCTTCTGTCTGGGAGATTTGCAACAAGGCTGATTACGTGGTCTTGGCTGCTCGTGTGACTCAGCTATAGATCGATGAGCACGATGCCAATAGCCGAGCTCGTAATGCTCTTTTCTCATGTTTGAGCATGTCTGAGTTTGATCGAGTTTCTCACCTCCCCATGGCTGGTGGTATGACCGAAATTACCATCACAGACAACACAGTACGGGGGCTTGCTTCCCCTTCTGCGACCTCTTCCATCGCGACCTCCACGTCCAGACCTTCCATCGCGCCCTCCGCAGAAAGCTTGATCAAACCCCCTTTGTTGCTAGAAATTGGGTGTGTTGGGCCTGTCTGAGTCTGCAGTTGACTAAGCTGGTTCTTCTTGCAAGGTGTTGATTGATCGGAAGGGCCTGGTAATCCTTTGATTCGGCACCTAAGGGGGGCACCGCTTTCATCATTTGCCATTGCATCAGACGGGCGGCCTTTCGCCACCGAAAGTCATCGTCTGATCTTGCGTGCGCATTCATCACATCGAACAATTCGTGACCGACTTGGGTGGCTCTCTGGACAAATGAGCAGCGCACTGTCCAGTCCCCAAGCCTTCAATGGTCGCTGCAATTACCGCCGCTTTCGGCACATTGGGAGCTTGTGCTTTTAGCTGGATAAAACGTCTGAGATATTCAGATAGGGGCTCATCATCTTGTTGGGTGCAATTCATAAGGTCGCAGGTGGTTTTGACGTCCGCCCGAAAACCTTGGAAAGTGGCGAGCAGTTCGGCCTTCAACTGAGCCCAGGAGTAGATGGACAATGGCTTGAGGGTCGTGTACCAGTCATGGGCTACATCTTCCACTGCCGGAATGAGAGACTTAGCCAAAGCTTGGTTGTCTCCGCCTGCCGAAAACACAGTTGTCTCGTAACTTGCCAAGAACTTATGTGGGTTGGCCTTGCCGTCGAAAGTCGGAATTTGGGACTTGTAATTGAGCGGCCAAGGATGTACTTGCAACTCCCTTGACAACGTAGAAGTTTCATCAATGGCATTGTCGAAAGCTAACGGCTGCTCTCGCGCTGGTATGAACACTTTCTCTGGGATCCTTGGATGCGGGCCTCCTCTAGCCCTTTGCAACTCTGGTACCTCTCATTCCAACTGTCTTCTTTGTGCTTCCGCCTACCGAATGGTGTTGCGAGTTTCATCTTCTCTTGCTCTAGCTGCAAGTTGCTGCTGGACCTGATCCCTTTATTGCAACAACTTTTGTATCTCTTCCTGATGCTGTGTCAACTTTTTGATTGCTTGGACGTGCCTGGTGACTTCCGCGTCATCATCTTCCTCTTCATCAATCACGTCCTAGACCTGTCCATCCAGCGTTCCATCCCTACTGAATGGCTGCTGGCCCGGAGGCGGCATGTCCTGGCTTGAGGATGCTCCCGTCGGTAGCTGGGTTCCCGGCGGAATTGCGTCGGTGAAAGCTGGGGGATTTGGGGTTGTGTTTGGTGGAATTTGGGCTGTGGGAGCGGATGTTGCGGTTGTGCCCTGGGCATTTGTGTTCGCAGCCGCCGCCCTTTTGTTTTCGTTTGGATCAACCGTCTTCGACGCCTTCCTTGGTGCCATGATAAGCTCGGGCAACAACCACGGTGGGCGCCAATGTTGTTTCAGGGTCAAAACCCTGGAACGGCCGGTTGACGCATGAGCGAGCACTCAAGACAAAGGCGAATGTTGAACTCGATGGCGAAAGCCAATGGACAAATTGATGGGATGAACAGTGATCCTCCCCCCTCCATATGGAGGGTCGGGGTATTTATATTAGCCCAAACCAGTTTACAAGTACAAGAATGCCCTTCTGACCACTCCTTTACAATTATAGTTTTGCCCTCTTCATCTGCTCCACGGCTTCTTCTGTTTCTAGAGCCTGAGGGGAGTCACTTGTAACTTCATCTTGTGGTGGACCCAGGCACGCTCGACTTCCTTCCTCCGACTTGTGGGCCCCTTCTCCATGGTCGTGGCCTTGGCGCCCTGCAAAAAGTTACATGGCACGAACAAGGAAAAGGCGGAAACGTGCCCTTAGCTGTGTCGCGCTCTCTCGTGCGAAAGGCGAGTGCTCGCGCGGGCTTCCATCCTAGCTCGCTTTCGCACAAAAGCTACTCCGCTGGCATTTTTCCCCGTTCGGCGCGCCTTCGGGCGAAAGCATCATTTGGCCTCGACGACTCGCTCTCGCGCGGAAGCTAGGCCGGCGCGGGCGCCCTTGGGCCCCTTCTGCTTTCGCTTTCCAAGGCGGCCGGCGGATGCCCCAGTAGCGAAAATGGGTACCTCATGCTCAGGCTACCACCCCAACACACGCCTTCCTCATCAGTCGCTTGGCCGCAACGCAAGCTCCCCGATGTCGCCACGTGTCGTCCCGACGACCACCGCGCCTTCTCACCGTAGCTTCACCTCGACGCAAGCCTCGCGGTGCCGCTACGCGTCGTCCCATTCCACATAGAAACCTCCGCCGGGTTTTGAGGCTCAAACCAGCAAACCCGTCACGCTAAATTTTGAGGCTCAAACTCATAAACCGGTCACCCCAGGTTTTGAGGCCTAAACCTGGAAACCGTTAGGGTAGTTTTTTGAGGCTCAACTACCAAGCCTGCGCCGAAGACGGAGCGTGGGTCTCACGCCCCGGCCGCCGACACCGATGTCAACGCATGTCCAGCCTCCGCCAAGCATGATGCCTTCGCCTTCCTCTCTGATTCGACCGACGGCACTTGCATCTCCCATGCAAGCCTGTGTCCGGTCTTCGCTTGGTGCCACGACGTCATCGTCTTCCATCTTAACTCAACCGATGCCGTCGTATATCTCATGTACTCTTGCTTGTTGCCGCCAAGTGCCAGCTACCTGTCGATCGGGCCGAGATCAATCAAACAGGAAACGCCCACGTTTCTTTATCTTTATTTTTGTATATATATACGTTGATATTGACACGGCAGTGGCTCAACCAAGTTGGGCTCGATCACGTTTTACATGAGACATCGGATCGGACTTGAATTCTGATGTCCAAACTAGTGTTTGATTTTTTTTATAGCTCGCATGATCTCGCCGCACAACCCGATCATTACAGTTATTGGGCTCGTGGCGACCAAATTATATAGAAATTATATAGGGTGTGTTTGGTTTCCTAGCTTAGGTATAGCCCGATCAGGATTATAGCCTGGCTAGGCTAAACCTGACTCCAACAAGCTAACGTGGGGTTGTCTGAGCAAAATACCCGCTACCCATTACCCATACCAGAATTACTTGAACTCGGATCCGAATTACCCAAACCCGAGATACCCGATCCCAAATTCGGATACTAATTTTGATTACCCGAAATTAGTTTGGGTAATTCGGGTAATATCCCCTGTTACCCGAATTACACGAAGTTATATTTTTGTCTTTGTATTTGTTATGTGTAAATAAATAAATTTATCATTTCATTAGTATACTATTCTCTCTGTTTGAGCAAGTGTGTTATTCTTTGCAAAAGTGTTGGAATTCTATACAAGATGCTGCTGAAATTATGTATAAATTTGTACTAAATTTTTGTATAATTTGCTCTTTTATATGAATTCGGGTATATCGGGTAATACCCGAACCCAAATTATCGGGTACACGAAATCACAGGTAGTGCTTTTTTTAGACTAAATTCGGGTAGCAATTTTTATTATCCGAACTTCGTATTACCCGAATTACCCGACCCAAAAAAATCGGGTAACCCGAACGCCTAGGCTTAGCCTCACTAGTTCCAGAATTTGTTTGGTAGTCTTGTATGTTTTGATACTGTCACCTCTTCTACAAATAGGTAAGATTACCCCTTTGAGGTATTTTATCAAAAATAAGTGGTGAGCATTCTCAGCGAGTACAACGTCTGGGCTGAACTCACCAATCGCCATCAACAGACCAAAGGAAAGATGCTCAACTACTTATGCAAGAAGCAAAGTGCATGGTGCTCATCAGAAGCTTCTATTTCAACCCGAAAGTAGCCACATCTGTCTTGATTCTCAAATCTCGTGAAGACAAGTGCTCCCATTAATCAAATCTGGCCACAGTCAGGCGCTCATCAGTTTCTTCGCTGAAATTTCAGGCCAGCACCAGGAGAGGTAGGTACTTCGCGCACGCAGCCGGTAGACGTGGATCCTTGGATGGACTCGCACGGCCGTCGCGGCTTGAGCGGCCATGACGGAGAGTCGGAGACCATCCCGCACTTCGCCGACGACGACCGCACCCACCCAGGAGCTCCTGGGCCACGCCCGGGCAGGCCCTCTCCGCGTGCCCTACCAACTGTACTGACTTATGCGCGTTTGGGATGGTAGCAACGTACCATGCATTTAGTGGGTATAGGAACGTACAGGCCCACTTGGCCTGTGATTTAGTTTTCACATGTCTAAATTCGAGACAAAGCAACCATTTTAGATTTCTACGAGCTATATTTTTTCTCTTTGGCGACTACGGATTTGTGGAAACAAAAAAAGGTGAGGAATGATTTAAAAATACAAACGATATTTTTAATAATTTTAAATGCAATATCACGCAACTTGGTCGCCGTTTCTCGTGCACGAGACGGTCGAGTCTCCGCGCCTGTCCCTGGATACGGTGTGGAAATACCCTCTAAAGAATTAATACCATTTTTCGAATCGCTATGTTTCATTATTTCATGCACCTGCAGTTCAAACGTGCGTCCCGCGGGAAAAATCATCAAATTAAAGAAAATGCGCGAAATATAGCAAGATTTATGGAAAACACTTCAAATTTCAAATCTTGGCTTCTAGTACTGTAGCAAGGCCACAGAAAAAATTGGGAGCACAAATACAAAAAAATAATAAAATGCTTTGCCGAGGGGTTCCTAAAACCCTCGGCAAAGAGCACCTATGCCGAGAGCCAGGGCCAGGGCTCTCGGCGTAGGTTATGCAAAAAAAAAACAAAATCTTTGCCGAGAGCTGGATCAGCCGGCTCTCGGCATAGGTTCCTCTTTGCCGAGAGCCGCCCGATCTGGCTCTCGGCAAAGGAGCCGATCAGTGAAATAAAAAAAGGGCCGCGCCCCGCGCCCCGCGCACACATCACACACACCCGCCCGCCCCGCCCCGCGCCGCCGCCGCCGCCCCCGCCCGTCGCCGCCGCCCCCGCACGCCCCCCCCCCCCCCCCGCGCGGCCGCTCGCGACCCGCGCCGCGCTGCCGCCCCTGCCCCCTGCAGGCCTGGTTGGAGAGGAGGAGAGGAGGAGAGAAGGAAGAGGAGGAGGAGGAAGAGGAGGAGAGGAAGAAGAGAGGAGGAGGAGGAGAGGAAGAAGAGAGGAGGAGGAGGAGGAGGAGAGGAAGAGGAGGAGGAGGAGCCCTGCGCCACCTATTCGGCCACGCGCCCCTGCCCCATCATGGACCGTCGTCGTCGATCGGCGCGCGTCGTCACTTGTAAGTCGTCCTCGATCGCCCCGTCGTCCTTGTACCTCTGCAACTTAGTTGTGATAAGTAGTAGTAGTAAGTATAGTAGTTGTCAGTAGTAGTGGTATGCTTGTTAATGTATGTTGATGTCGGCCATCGTGCCTGGACATATATGTTGATGTCGGCCATCGTGCCTTGACATATATGTGGATGTCGGCCATCGTGCCGTCTTTTCTTGCAGGTTATGAAACCTCACCGTGCAGGGGAGGTTCTGCCGAAATTTCTAATTGATACTATCTTTTTTGTATTTTCTGTAGGAGGAGGACCTGTCGGGGCCAAGCCGGAGATCCTCGGCGACCTCGATCGTCTTCGTCGTCGTCGCGGGTCTGCCTGCACCGCTTCACCTCGCCACTGCACCGACTCACCACTACGCCGCTAGCCTGACTCCACCGGCACCCTAGGTATAAATAACGTCTCTTCCCAGAAAAGGGTCTTAGGTCATTGAACCCAGTTAGGCGTCTCCCGTCCGAAAGAGATACGGCTGGATTGGAGGAGGGAAGAAGCACGGGCGGTTCTGGCTTGGCGACGGCGTCATCGACACGGCCTCCACTCCCACTTTGTCCTAGCTCCGAGCACAGAGCACGAGCGGGAGCGTCCCCATACGCCCACGCCCGTCACCTGCGCAGTCGCGGGTCGCCGAGCTCGAGGTTATTTCTATTTTACTCATCGTACATTGATCTTTAAATGTTTGCATTGTTCTAACATTCACTTTGTATTATCGCAGGCCCGCCTGGAAATAGAAAGGCAGGAGCGCCAGGTGTCCGAGTCCCAGATGCGGTCACAGATGTCGGCCCAGATGGAGGCTCAAGCTAAGCAGATGGCGGAGCTCATCGCCTTCATGGCCTCCCAGGGCATGGCCGTGCCGCAGACGCTCATGGCTCCTCCACCGCCGCCTCTGTACCCCGAAGCTGCTCCTGTGAGTATCAATACTTCAGTGTTTTATTTTTTTCATTTCCTTGTCTGACATGACCTTTCGCAGCCTCCTCCGTCAGAAGGTTCGGACAACCACCGATGGAACCAGACCGGGGGTCAACCAGGCGGCAGTTCTCAGGGCTGGCCCGATTGGCCGGGGCTATAGTAGATTGAACTTTGGACTATGTGAACTGAAGTCTCATGTTGTTTGAACTATGTGATTTGAGGACATATATGTTATTGAACTATGTGATGTGATATATATATATATATGTTCTGTGACGTGAAATGTGATATATATGTGATATGTGATAAATGTGATATATATCTGTGTGATAGTGTAGGAGAAAAGAAAAAACAGAACTGGAATAAAAAAATCAAAATTTTCCCAGCTTTGCCGAGGGTTGCTCTCGGCAAAGAGGCCCTTTGCCGAGGGTTTTGGCCATAGCCCTCGGCAAAGCTGGGGAGGCAGAACGTAATTTCCAAGGCTTTGCCGAGGGCTTTGGTCATAGCCCTCGGCAAAATCCGAGGTTTACCGAGAGCCGGCTAATATAGCCCTCGGCGAAGAGGTCCAAAAAAAAATATTCGAAATTTCTTTGCCGAGAGCTGACCCCGGATAACCCTCGGCACAGAAAAATAATAATAAAAAATTTTATCGCTTTGCCGAGGGCCCGGCTCTCGGCACACGTAACGCCTTTGCCGAGAGTCGGCTTAGCCCTCGGCAAACCCACCGTCAATAGGGACAGCCGTTAACGGCGACTTTTCTTTGCCGAGAGCCGGGCGGGACGCTCGGTAAAAGCTTTGCCGAGAGCCCGATAAATGACCCTCGGCAAAGGATCCTTTGCCGTGAGGTTTTTTGCCGAGAGATCTATGCCGAGGGCTGCTCTCGGCATAGGCTTCGCCGAGCGCCAGATGGTCTTTGCCGAGTGCTACAGCAGCCGTCTCCAGTAGTGAGACGCATAATTTGTTTTTTATGGATTTTGTTTGTACAAAGTACAAATAAATTTGTTTGATCTTGGAGCAAAAATTTATCTATAATGTAAACGAGGATTTATTAGTATATGAACTGTGTTATTTTCTCGATGATTACTATTACAAAGCTCTAAATTGTACTACAATCGGATGCGTATTTCACTATTTCGCTTTTTGTAATCTTTTTTTTTTTACCGTTTGTCACGAAGGAGAAAAGAATCTTACTTTTAGTTCGTACTTCCCAGAAATCTTTAGAGACCAATTTTGTATAAATTTTATTACTATTAAAGAAAAATCTTACTATTTATTCTAAAATTATTTATAGACCATTCGTGTAAACTGATTGACTTTTACTACATAATCTCGCTAAAGTAGGTGAAAAAGAATCCTAAATCGTGATATCATTTAAAAGGCGATGTTATGTTAACTTTACGGTTGCGGAAAGGACCGGCTATTTACTTACGATTCGCGAATATTATTTTTACGGTTGCGGGATAAAATAGTGATAATTACTTTACGATTATGGAAAGGACCGGCTATTGACTCAGGATTCGCGGATATTAATTTTACGGTTGCGGAATGAAATAGTGATAACTTTACAGTTGCGGAAAGGACCGACTATTGACTCAGGATTCATGAATATTACTTTTACTGTTGCGGGACAAAATAGTGATAACTTTACGATTGCGAAAAGGTGTCACTAGGTCCTCTATTGAGCCAGACTTCACGAGGATCATATTTTACGGTTGCGGGATGAATTAGTAATACATTTATGGTTGCGGGATGAGGTTGTCGGAGCCTCGCAGACGCTCTAAATATTATTTAGAGCGTTGCGCTCCAAATAGCGGGGTCCTATATATTTGGAGCGCTGCGCTCTAAATAGTATTTAGAGCGTTAGCGTTCCCAACCTCCGTAACCATAAATAATTGATCCGCAAGAGTAAATCTCATCCCACAACCGTATGAAGGATTTTGGACTGCGTCAACCAATTATCCACCCGCGACCGTAATTGTTATTACTATAACCATAACTATGTTACCGCAACCGTAAAAGTTACTATTATTTCTCATCTTGTAACCGTAAAAGTCTATCGTACCATTCTCTCTTCTCTGTGTAACCATAAAAGTGTCCCGTCAATATACCATTATCTCCCTCTCTTCTCTGTGTAACCATAAAAGTGTCCCACCAACGTACCATTCTCTCCTCTTTGTGTAACCGTAAAAGTGTCCCACCAATGCTATTTTTCTGTAATCGTAAAAGACTACGCATGACCAACTGTAAAAGAAATGTCTAATTGGGAGTTCCATAGGATAGCAACCTTAACTACTCAAACCTACCCACAACTGTAAATGTAATCGTAAAAGACTACGCATGACCAACTATAAAAGAAATGTCTAATTGGGAGTTCCATAGGATAGCAACCTTAACTACTCAAACCTACCCACAACTGTAAATGTTTATTTGAAGACAAATACACAAATGGAAATGAATCTTCGTCAAACTCATCCACAAAATTAGTAGTAAATAGTCTCACGTGAATCACTCAAAAACCAAAAAATAGCGGTTACATTCAAAATCATGTAGTTGTAACTCTTTATCATATGTGATAATATTACACATTCGGAGAGAGATCTATGTGATCTATTACACACAAATTTATTAGAAAAATACAGACAAAAATCTACAAGATTCAAGAACTATATTTTGACTATTTGCCAAATCACAAATCGGGTCGAGTATTAATCATCTTTACACATATATCCTATCAATATGTACACACACCGTATGAATAAAATGACAAAAACAGTTTGATGAATGTCCATGGCTGCTACGGTCTCGATGACTGCCGTGCTAGCGAGCCCACCAAGTGATCTGGTCTTCTGAACAATAATGTCCATGAGTGCAACATACTGCACATACCTCATCAGTAGCTTCCATATTCGAACCAGCCTACATAACAATGAAAATCTTCAGAAAAACTTTCAGTAAATGCATAGGTATGCAGCTAAACAGGAAACTTCATCAATCCAAAAGTCAAATCCAATCGTAATTCTTTAGTTCTTTGATTTTATATAAATAATGCCCACGTCAAATTGGAATAGTCCAAATTCTATACGATGTTCACAGAGATCCAACTCTGTAACATTAGTTTCTAATAATAAAATATTTATATGCTAAAAAATTACGTATAACCTCAGTTTATCAATTCCATTCCTAACAAAATCATGGATCAGCAGCTGACGTTCTGGGCTTGATTGAAACTGCATATTGCTAAAGAACCGAAAATTAAAAATGGCAGCGTCCCTGATCTAGGCTTGACTGAAGTCATGAACATGCACATGCCTTGAATCAAACCACGAACATGTACATCAAGCCGGCCGAGCAGCCTTGAGCATTAGTCGCACCGAGAGGACGCACTACCACCATAGCTTCTGGGTCTGCATGCCGAGGAGCAGAGGACCCTGTCGCCACTCGCCACCATTATCGCTGATAGGATGTCGACGCTGCAACGATAAGGCTATTGCCGCCGCCACCGCTGCAATGATGAGGCTACCTCGGGAGGGCCGCCGCCACCACCACGGAAACCCAGATCTGCCAAATCTGCTAGGGGAGAAGGAGCCGCCGCCGCCATTAGTTTGGAGAGGGACACTGTGATGGGGTTGTTGACGGATCCAATGCAGAGGCTCACCGGTGAGGTCGAAGCCCGTCGTGTCTAGTGAGGAGTTGAGGACGAGGCCCGCGGCGACCGGTGAGGTGGAGACCCGCCGTCGTCGGCGCGGAGGAGGTGCGCGCCACCACCAAGTGAGGGATTTGCCGCCGCCGACGACGATAAATGAGGTAGCAGAAGAGGCCGCCGCGCCGGGCTTTGGTAACGGGAAGAGAGAGAATGAGAAGAAAAACTAGGGTTTCATTATCTATACAAAGAAATGAAAAGGCAAGGTTTTCACGGTCACGCTATAGATGTGTTACGGTTGCGGCACTATATTTACTACCGACAGTGTTATGGTTGCGGGGCAGTATTTACTACTGTCATTTTGTGGTGGTTTCTGTACTAGAGACTTACTACTCTGCGGTATTTTATTTACGGTTACGAAATTTTAGAGGTGGACAGTGCTCTAAATAGAGAGCGTAGGGTCCTGAATAGCAGTCCTATATATATATATATATATATAGGCGATGTATCTAGTGCAACCTAGGTTGCTGTGCAACCTTGCAAACTTGCAATCTCCACCACAGTCTGTCCATCCGATGGCTAGGGACAGTGGTATGGTAAATTTGCAACTAAACGCCCGCTTAGGATTGGCTAATCAGGCGTTTTTGCAAATCCCCCCACCCTAATCGCATCACCCAGCCGCCAGCGCACTTTATTCGCCGTCGCTTCGTCTTGTCTGGACGTCGTCTCTTCGTCTCCTTTCATCTCGACGCCGCCGTTCACCGTTGGCCGCGATCGAGGACCCGCCGTTCCCGCCAGCGCTGGAGCTGTGCGGTCTCGTGCTGCGCTCCCACCTGTTGGTGCTGCTGCATGGTCGGATCTTCACGAGGGTCTGCGTCAAGACGGCCGCCGGCGAGGTGTTTCCCATCTGAAGACTATGGAATGACAGGTACGTGACCTCCACCCCATGACCAATCGCTCGCTGTACACCGTCATGCAGAACATGTCTCTGGGCAAGGTCGTCGTGCTGTTCCGCAGCCTTGGCCTCCACCACATGTGTGTCGTGCCTAGTCTGAGTTGCTAATCTGAGTTGCTAACGAGCCTGCATGCAGTGGAAGCCGATGATTCTGCCTCCGTTGAGCCTGCAACCATGGATCATGACGTCATCACCATCGACGCCGTCGATGCCGGAGTTGGAGCTCACCTTGAATATCCAAGCACACCACAGCTAAAATCTTCGAGTATAGCAGTAAGTTGCAAAGAACCTTTGAACACAGTGACAATTTGTATTCTGTTCATATGCTCGTAGGGTATTTGGCATGAGTGCCTAATACATTCATTTTGGAACATGGTGACATGTTTATCATTCATGTTGATCATACAGTTGTTTTTACTTCTTTAGGTCTCTTGTATAACTGCCACAGATAACACAAATTGCAAAGAACATTTGAAACCTAAGGTTGGAATGATCTTTGATACACTGATAGATGTGGAGAAATTTTACAAATCGTATGCACATGAAGCTGGTTTCTCTGTTCGTGTTGGTCAGCAGAAGAAGCAAAATGAAGAAATATTAACGAAGCGATATTATTGTTCAAGGGAAGGGTACAGAAAAGAGAAGGTAAATCATGTTAGCGATGAATCTGGAAAAAAAAAAGAAAGACACATAATGTGATGGAAACCAGGTGTGGTTGTGAGGCACATGTTGTTGTCAAGCTTGATAGCGATAAGAAGTATCGGATAGCTTCAATGGTTGAGGAGCACAGCCATGGTTTTGTATCACCAGATAAGAGGCATTTGCTAAGATCCAACCGTAATGTTAGTGAGAGGGTAAAAAATACTTTGTTCAATTGTCATAAGGCTAGCATTGGCACCTCACAGGCATATCGACTTCTCCATGTCAGCGAGGGTGGGTTTTAGAATGTTGGGTGCACGCTGAGGGATCTTGTAACACCTCTGGTGTTTAACTGTAATTAACCTGACATGTCATCATCATTAGTCATTAATCATTCTTGCCTTGCATTTATGTTTGCTTAGTACTTGTGTAGCAATCTCTTTTCAAAAACCCTAAAAGCCCAAATCTTCCTATAAGGGCAAAAATGGTAATTTCACCTCTGTGCCTAGCTTTGTGTAATTCTTGTTCAGTTGGATGTCTTGAAGTTTTGTTGTGTTGGCCAAAGTTCAAAAATCAAAATCAGATTTCAAATCCCTTTGCAAAACCCTGATTTCCAAACCCTGGATTTTATCCCTCTTTTTGTAATTCAAAAATTATTCAAAATTTGAGGTTGGTCCAAAAAGCAAAGTTGTAGATCTGGCCAAGAGAAACAACTTTGGTATTTACAAATTTTCAAGTTTCTGTACAAAGTTTGAAGTAAATCCAAATTCATTCAAATTCCAGTTTTTGTCCCCTTTTCAGTTTTCAAAATTTATTTAAAAACTATTGAGTTTCAGAAAAATGGTATATTAGCAAAGTTGTAGGTTTTGATAAAAGGAACAACTTTCATATTTGCAGATTTCCAACTTTCAATGTAAAATCAAAAGTAATTTTGAATTTATTCAAATCACAAAAGTGTTCCCTTTTCTGTTTTCAAATGTGGTCCAAAAACTATTTGGATTTTGAAAATATTCTTTTTGACAAAGTTGTAGATCTCCTTTTTCTGCACAACTTTGGTATTTTAAGTTTTTGCTGCTCAGTACAAGTTTTGGAAGTAATTTGCAAAATTCAGAAATCAGCCCATAGTCAAACCCTAAGACCTAGCCCTGTTCATCTTCAACCTACAGCTAGGGGGCCCCGGCCATGGCCGCGCGCAAGCGCCGCTTGCGCCACGCGCGCCTGGCAGCCGCACGCCCGCCCCCGACTTGTCGCCTGCGCCCGCGCCATCATGCCGCACCCGCACGCGCAAACGCTGACCTCCGCCCCCGTCCCCTACAGTGCCCAGGGCGTCGCCGCCGCGTGGCCGTCACCGGCGAGCCTTCGCCCAGGCCCAGGGTGCACGCCCGTCCTCTCGCCGGCTTGCAATCGAGTGCGCACGCTTCGGCCGAGCTCATCCACACCATCCCGTGCTCTCTACCGTCCCCGACCGTGCCTATAAAAGGGACCGCCGGCCGGCAGACCTCCTCATCCCCTTCGCCACCGTGGCCAGGCCAGTCCAGAGCTTCCGTCGCCCAACCATCTAGCCCAGCAGCTTCGCCTCGACGTCGCGCAGCTCCCCAACCCCTCAATTCCACCGCTACCGGCTCCCACCGCCGAGTGCAAGTCCTTCTTCCTCAGCGCCGGTGAGAAGCCGTCTGACTCGGGTCGACGGAATTCGCCGCCGTCGCTCCACCTCTCCTCCCTCTGGCCTCTGACCTTCATTCCTTGCCTTCTTGCGTTCCTAACCAGCTACTGGTGGCCGTGCCTGGTGTACAGGGTCGCCGAATCGCCGGAGTGCCGCCGCGGCCGTCTCCTCCCTCGAGCCGCATCTCTCAAACGTGTCGAGCCTCACCCTCGAGCACGTGTCGAGCCTCACCCTCGAGCCACACCCTCGAGCACGCCTGTGAACCGCGCTCCCTCGAAGCAGCCGAAGCCTGCCTCCGACCCGTGGTAAGCACTCGAAGCCCCCCGGTCTCTGCTTCACTCCGCTTCGCCCGAGCCTAGCCTCGAGCAGACACGTACCCTCACCGTCTTCGCCGAGCCTAGCCTCGAGCGGACACACAGACCCTCACCACTTCGCTCGAGCCAGGCCTCGAGCGGACTCACGCACCCTCAGCTTCGCTCGAGCCAGGCCTCGGCGAACACATGCTCTCCGCTTCGCCCGAGCCAGGCCTCGGCGAACACATGCTTTCCGTCTCGCCCGAGCCTCCCGGCCAGGCCTCGGACGAAACGCTTGTTTCCGTCTCGCCCGAGCCTACCAGCCAGGTCTCGGACGGCCGAGTGTTTCCGCCTCGCCCGAGCCCTGCTGTCCGCCTCGAAGCGATTCGCCCGAGCCCCTGCGAGGAAGGAGCACAGCGCTCTTTTCTTTTTCCTTTTTGAAAGAGTGTGAATAGTGTTCTGTTTTCTCTTTTTTTTGTGAATTAATTTGTTGTTCCTTAAATCCTGATAAAATTATGGTATGCTCCTTGCACTGTGTAGTATTTTATAAAAATATGAAACCTGACGTTTCTGCAAGAATTTGAAAATGTAAAATCCCTCTTTTAATTAATAAATGGATGGTTTTGGATTTTTAGAAAATTATTTATAACTCCAAAAATCATGAGATAAATTTTTGTGAGCTTCCTATGCCATGTTTAGTCTCTGGTGAAATTTTGAAGTCTTTTGGAACAAGTTGATTTTTGAGCATTTATCTTTAATTGTTAAATAGTGCCTTTGTTAATTAATGTCTGATTTTATTTGAGCACCTTAATGAACTCCAAAAATTATGAAATTTGTTTTTCCATCTATCTACACCATAATGAACTTATGTGATTAATTTGGTAATTTTGGGAGCAACTTCATAAAATGACCTTTTTAAATAATTAAGGAAAATAGAAAAAGTGATTAGGGTTCATGTTGTATGCCCTGTTTTGCATTATTCATGCTAGCATACTCATGAGCATGCATCATTGCATTCGTATAGTCACCGAAGAAGGCGTCAAGATCGAGGCAGCCGCCGACGAACCTGTCCCTGAGGCTACCCCGAGTTCCGACAACTGCCCTGCCGCCTTCGAGCCTGCCCTCTTTGCTCTTCAAGGCAAGCCCTGGTGCATTTAACCCTTTCCTTGAATTTATAAAATGATTTCCTTAAATGCTTTTGAGTTAAATTATTGCATTAGGTTTATAGGAGTTGTGTGCTATCCTAATTGATGCACTATCCACCTTGACCACTGATACACCGGATACCTGTTGTTCAAAAGTATTTGAAAAATGCTTAGCAATGCTTATTGAATTAGACTTTGCAATAAAATGCCAATTTCAAAAGTGTGATCACTTAAGGAATGTTTATGGGATTTTGGTCTTACTCCCCGGCTGTTGGCTAGGTATCTGATCCGTACCTAGTCAATAGCGATGAGAGGTTGTCCGAGCGTACGGTGCCGTCATGTTGTAGTCCGGGACTCAACAGTTGACACCGACCGGGACAGGGTTGAAAAACTGACAGGACTATTACGCTTGGGTGAGATATGACCAAGGTATAGTTCTGGCTGGAAAATTAGGGACCATCCGTATGGGGGCCTGCTGGTCAAGACTTGTAACTATTCACATACTTCGGAAAGCTCTGGCTCCGAGAAATCCTTGATTGGGACCGACAACCGCGCACTGGGAGTGGAGAGATGGCGGAAGTAGCATGTACCCACGTGGTCGTCGTACCTGGATAGGAGTGGTGTACTGTACTTCCGGGTAGCGTAGGACCGGGTCCAATCTTGGAGGAATCGTGGTAGACGAGTTGGCATATGCAAGCTTGGGTGCTACATATGCAGTGTGGATAGGGATCCTCGGCTGAGTATTATTTATCCGGATTAACGTTGCTCCTCGGTTATGGAGACTTGGTCACTGACTGTCAACGGAGAGTGGTTCTCAACTAGGTATGTTTTGAAACGTAAAATGAATCATGAACGATGAAGAATTGAGGAATACTGAATCTTTCAAAAATAAAATAAGGTTTACGAAAATGCTTTTCTGCAAAATACTTGATCTTGCTTAAGCCTTACCTTGACTACCCTAAGCCTCTCATTCCTGAGTCTTCTCCCTTTTCTTTAGTCGGGTAAGTCTTGTTGAGTACCCCAGTACTCAGGGTTTGTTACCCATGCTGCAGGTATGACAGAGTCCCCGATGTGTCTTGCACCCTGCTGCGTGACCATCGTCCAGGAAGAGGCCGATGAGGCCGAAGAATAGTTGTACACCCTCGGGCTGGGTGATTATAAGTATCTTTGCTGTTCTCCACTATGTTGCCTATGTCTATTTCTATTATCAAGAACTTGGTTTGTAATAGCTGCACCTTAATTTCTATTTGGAACCCTGCTTTGTAAAACTAATGTTATTAAGTCTTCCGCTCTTTATTCCGATGTTATTTGTAAAAGTATGCAATGCTGTAACCGAATTGTGAGATGATCCTGCGGACATTGGGCACTGATGTAGCCCGGTGGCGAACAGGTCTTAATCACATGGAACATGGGTTCGGCTGTCAGAGGTTGACAGGGACACGTGGGCCATGGGATTAGGGTCGTTCCGTCACAGATCTGAAAAATTATTACCGTGACCTCAGAACAAAAATCAAAGATGCAGATGCACAAATGTTTGTGGGGCAACTTGAGCGAAAGCAAGAAGTAAATCCTGCCTTCTTTTATGACTTCATGGTGGATGAACAAGGACGGCTTATTCGTGTATTTTGGGCAGATGCTTTGTCTAGGAAAAACTATAGTGTTTTTGGTGATGTGGTTTCGGTAGATTCAACACATACCACTAACCAATATAACATGAAGTTTGTGCCATTTACTGGAGTTAATCATCACTTGCAAAATGTTTTCCTTGGGGCAGCATTTTTAGCAGATGAAAAGATCGAGTCATATGTATGGTTGTTTAAGATCTTTCTTAAGGCTATGAGTGGAGTAGCACCTCATCTAATCATAACAGATGAAGATGCAAGCATGAAGGCTGTTATCGCTTAGATTCTACCAGATACAACTCATAGACTTTGCATGTGGCATATCATGGAAAAGGTACCTGAGAAGGTCAGGCCCTCTGTAAGAGAGGATGACAAGTTTTGGGATAGATTAAACAAGTGTGTTTGGGGCTCTGAGAATTCAGATGAATTTGAGTTACAATGGAATTCTATCATAACAGATTTCGAACTCATGGAAAATGATTGGTTTTCCGCAAAGTTTGCCATTCGTCAATCATGGATTCCGGCATACTTTATGGACATACCTCTAGCAGGAATCCTTAGAACTACATCACGATCAGAGAGTACAAATTCTTTTTTTAACCGTTTCATTCATAGAAAATTGTGCTTTGTTGAGTTTTGGCTAAGGTTTGACACAACTTTGGAGTGCCAACGCGAAGAGGAGTTGAAAGCCGACAATACAAGTCTGCACACCACTCCTAAATTGATCACACCATGGGCTATGGAGAAGCAATGTAGTGTGATATATACACACGAAGTTTTCATAAAATTTCAGGAACAAATCATAGCTGCAAGAGACCATTGCATTATTCAAGGCATTTCAGAGTGTGATGATGTAAAATTTGTCACCATCAGCAGCCTATCTGGAAAAGAGCGAGTGGTTCAGATGAATAAGTCAAACATGTTTGGTAGGTGCTCTTGTAAGTTGTATGAGTCGTATGGCATCCCATGTCGTCATATAATACAAGTGCTTAGAGCCGAGAAGTAAAATGAAATACCTTCGACTTATATTATGAAGAGATGGGAGAAAAGATGTAAAAGATGTGTACTACATGTTTTTTTCCTTTGGTTGTTCCCTTACTTTTTTATGTTTTTCTACAAAAGTGTGATCAGATCTTTAATTTTATAGGGACCTATTCTTCAATGACGAAGGTAATCTTCTAGATGAAAAGCCTAAAGATCCTAAAGAGGTGGCAATGCAAAAAAAGATTTCAGATTCACGCAACAAATTTGAAGATCTTATCCAAATGGCCAAGAACTCGGAACAAGGGATGGACTTTTTATATTCTAGTTTATCCAACCTAGTGGAACCTCTCCAAAAGATCACGCCTGCTACGATAATTAATAAACATGATGAGTATGAATCTTTCCTTGGTAGTAAAATTCCAAATGAAGTCGATATACATCCGCCAAATGATATCAATTTGAGAGGGAGATGCAAAAGAATTAAGAAGAGCAAGGAGACGAAGGCTGGAGGTAATGGTAAAAGTAAACGGACATGTCGAGAATGTAAGCAAGTAGGTTATCATGATGCACGCAATTGCCCAAACAAGAAGGCTGCAAGTTGAACTATGAACTACCTGGATGTTTATTCTGAACATGTATCCCTATACTTGAATTGTTGTTGTTTCAGCAGTGTGCTGTAAGTGGGTGCAGTGCTGGGAGTATGTAATTTGGACATGACATATTGACATTTTTGCTAAAGTTTGCACGATTTAATTTTCAACTTAAACCATGCTTAAATGTGAGACTTGGAGCATGCCATAAATGTTGGTAGCTAAAAATCAGGAAACTTCATTGGCTGTGTTCGCTTCTGCTGGCTAATATTATTGGACTGCAAGTTTAAACTGTCTTTTGTTAAAATCGGGCGAACTGTTATGTTTCCTAGACGTACACGGCTGTTGGAGAAGTGTCACCTCTGTTAGCAACACCGATTCCATTGCTTTAGTTGTCTGATGTTTTCTTGCTCAGAATACATGGAACCTGATTGCCTGAAGATGGTATTCACCATGCAGTGTTCAGTAGCATCTCGTAATCATTCAAAGTTAATACAAGGTATCGCCATTTCCTTTATTGAATTGTACATCAGTTGGTAAATCTTGCTCTCTAACTAAGTTGGCACTGGTTCAGAGTTTCAGAGTTCCAGCACTGCTTCAGAGCTCCAGAGTTTCAGAGTTCCAGTGCTGCACGGGCTTCAGTGCTGGAAGAGCAGAGGTTGTCGTTGCCGGTCTGGGAGTTGCAGCGATGGTGAGTGGCGACGGCGGTTGTTGCAGCTCGACGGGTCGGCAATGGTGTCAAGCCGGCCGCGCGATGAGCTGCGACGGCGGGAGTTGCAGCTCCACGGGTCGGCAACGGCGTCAAGCCGGCCGCGGTGGTGAGCTGCGATGACGAGAGGCACAGCTCGGCGGGCCGGCAACGGCGTCGAGCCAGCTGGGTTGGGCGAGAGGTGCAGCCAGGCGCGCAGGAGCAGCGAGGCGGAGGGCGGCCCGTCGGCGAGTTGCGGGCATGAGGCTGGATCTCGCGTGCGTGCAACCGCGAGTCGTCTGCCGCCCGCCGCACAAAAAAGTTCGGTCGCTGCGATTAGTGAGGGGGGATTTGCAAAAACAGCAGATTAGTTACATGAAGGCGGGCGTTTAATTGCAAATTCATCGTATCACTGTCCCTAGCCATCGGATGGACAAACTGTGGTGGAGATTGCAAGTTTGCAAGGTTGCACAGCAACCTGGGTTGCACCAGATACGCCGCCATATATATATATATATATATATATATATATATATATATATATATATATATATTTGGAAAAAATAACTAATATAAAGCACATTTGACTTTCTTTCTTAAGGGCTAAAAAATAGTTATTCGTAGTATCCTGGAAAAAAAGACAAAGTAAAAATATATTAAAAGATGAAATGTAGTTTCGTTAAACTTTATATTTGGTGTATGTAAAAAATATGAAAATAGCATGAAAAATAAATTTAATTTTTGAATTTAAAACTTTGATTATGACCTTATAAACTTTGTAATGTTAGATTCAAAGCTTTAAACTACGACATTATAAATTTTACATCGCTATATTAAAAATTATACTCGAAATTCATAAACTTTGAACTATGATATTTTTAACTTCATGTTACAGGATCATAACTTAATTCTTAACTATGATATCATAAAACTTTGTACTGCTAGCTAGATTTAAAACTTTAGACTTCGAATTAAAAATTTTGAACTATGACATTACAAACTTTATATAACTAGGTTCAAAAATGTTGCACGATGACAATATAAAAATGTATACAACTTTATACAGTTAGGTTCAGAAACTTTGCACTATGACATTATAAAACTTTGTTCTACTAGGTTAAAAACTTTGCACTCAAAAATTATTGAACTATCGCATTAGAAAAACTTTGTACTGCTAAATTCAATACTTTGATCTATCACATTATAAACTTTTATACTAATAGCTCCAAACCTTTACACTTAACTAAAATTATAATATTTAAATTATCATATTATAAACTTTAAATTGTTAAGTTTAAAAGTCATACATCACACACACTTTGTACTCTTAGCTTGGAAACTTTACACTCAAAATTTATGCTTTGAAAATATCAAATCATAAAACTTTATAATGCTATGTCATTATAATGAGACACACTTTATTTTTATAATTGAGAAAGTTTATATTAACATATTTAAAACTCTGTACTTTAAGATTTAAAACTTTATAATTTTAAACTTTATACTTTAAATTCAGTAACTTTATATTACCACATTTAAAACTTATACTTTAAAATTTAAACTTTTAATTTTAAATATATTTTTAAAATTAAGAAATTTTATATTGAACACTTTAAAACTTTGTATTTCGAGCTTTAAAACTTTATAATTACAAAATTTATATTAGCATGTTTAAAACTATGTATTTCAAAATTTAATACTTTATTTTTAAAATTCACGAACATTATACTGGTATATTAAGAACTTTGTTTTTCAAGGTTTAAAACTTTATAATTTCAAAATTTACTTTTCAAATTTGAAATTTATATCAACATATTTTAAGTAATAAAAAATTATATTGTTAGGTTTAAAACTTTATGATTTAAATCTTTATACCTAAATTTAGAAACTTTATACTAGATTTTTTAAAATTTGGTACTGACATGCTATGAACCTTGTACATCTAAAATGAACCTTGTAATTTTAAACTTTGTACTAGCAGATGCCCGTGCGTTGGTACGGGAGCTTTAGAACTTTCGACGCAATAGACTATGATAAACAAATACCGGGTTAAAATCAACAAGTAAATAATAGAGCTTCTCCATATCAGAAGTGTAGAATTCAATAACTCCAAAACAACGGGTGACATAATTATATTGTTAAATCAAGACTTGTAGGATCAAACATGATGATCTAGTAAAGAGATAATGATGATTTTTCTTTGTTCTGGCTCAACTAATTACTAATTTCATCAAATCATGACACAAGTTGCAATTTTCCCACTATCTTGGGTAAGTTCTTTCTTCTTCGCCTTTCCAAAGTTCTGCACAAAATAAAAAATGGAAGCGGTGAGCTAAATGCCATGTATGAAATTTACAAGATTGACATTGCACCATAAAGAGTATTTGTGTTTCTTTTGCAGCTTTGAGATTAGTAATAATTGAATGTGGTTTAAGTGTATGATTATAAGAGACGAGCAACAGGGAAAATGGACTAAGAAATCAATTAGAAAAATCAGAACTGAGCATTTTTGCTTGATCTGCAGAAGAGTAACTGTCACCATATGTTAGGTAAATTAAAAGACTAAGCAAGTCTGACAGGTATTGAGGAAAGCATTAGTCTCAAGATCTGTATGGCAAGCAAGAAGAATAGTAGTTCCCACCTAGTTGTTGCATTGCCAAGAGCCATCTAATTGAAGACCCTATTATCCCAAAAGTTAAAACTGTTGAGTTACTTAGTCAACAAAGAGGCACATACAGAGATAATTTGTAAAACCAAATTACAATTGGTAAATTATCAAATCCCCATGGAGAGAAGAGTAAACTGGGAAGCGTATGAATTTCAGTTCTTGTCTATCGTCCATGAAGGATGCAAATTTGTTGAAGGTGTGTATCGACTAAAAAAAGGTGTGCATCCAGGACTCAGTACATAGAGGTCAGTGATTAGGACCAGAAATTTCAGAGTATCGCAGATAGATACAAAACATAGAGGCTACATGCAAACACAAGAGAATGGAGCTTAGGGGGTGTTTGGTTCCACCCCACTAAACTTTAGTCACTGAACTTTAGTCTCTTTTAGTGGCTAAAATGTCAAACACCCCCACTAAAAGGGACTAAAAAGCATGTTTAGTCCCTTTTAGTGGGGGTGTTTGGCATTTTAGTCATTAAAAGTGACTAAAGTTTAGTGGGGTGGAACCAAACACCCCCTTACCCCGACAGAGTCTAGACTCTAGACATGGGGCTGCTGAGCAGCCACTCCTGTAAGAACAGATCCGATGTGACACCATAGGAGTACGCTAACTGCTCCTCCCTACTGCTGAAGCTGAGGACAGGGAAGAGCATCTATTTTCAAGGGACAGCTTCATGTAAAATACAATAAGCAAAGTATATTAATGATCTATATTAAACAGGAGTTGAAGCACATGCACTTAACATTTACATTCAGATAAAGCATTCCACTGAATACTAAAAAGGCAAAACATAACTGATCAAATATAAAACTGAAAAGGTAAAAACAATTCATAGCAATGCATAACATTCCAAGCCCTGCCTCGTATTTGTTTATATAGTCTGTTGCGTCGAGAGTTCTAAAGCTCCCGTAGCACCGCACGGGCATCTGCTAGTGCACCAAAAAAAACTTTCAGTCAATTGGATGTCATAACTCTATTGAGGCAGTTTGCACATTTCAGTCACATGAGTTATGTTTAACCCCAATTGCAGTTCAATTGTCATAACTAAAATATGAGTTATGTTCAGCTATGCATTGCCATCGAAGACTGACCCTCTAATAAGCAACGAAATATGAATCATTTAGAGAGAGCACGCTAACATGACCAAAAGAAATCATTAAAGAATTTGGGTCTCATTGATTAATTACCAAGTTAAGAAGCTTGCATCTGTCAAGTCCCGATTCACATTACCCACCCCAGCCTATAGCCAAGTGGATTACATGACCTTCACAGCACAGCACACCAGCAGGAGAAAGGAGAGCCTGCAAGACAAAGCAGTTTCAGCTCTTCACTATGTTACAGCTTCAGCTCTTTACTGTGTCAGCCTTGTACACGTGCAAAATGCAAGATTTGAAACACAGTACCCATGAGAAACAGGACAAAAAGGCCTAAAACAATGAAAAAGAAAGGCACTAAGAAAGGTTTGTGCATCATCATGCTTTATTTTTCCCATTTGATGCAATCACATGTTGGAGAGTCAAGTGGCCAAAGAAGAATGATACAGATACTTGCAAGGATGCAAATGAGGTTTGTTATGGAATGCATGGGTTCATTTGACATATTCATGAAATCAGTTATTGGAACTTGGGTAGCCTTTTGTCATTATATGTAATCAGCATGAATGTGGTTCTTATTTGTATCATTGTGCTCTACTTTGGGCAGACACTGGTGATATATGAGACATCAGCCTCTAAATTGGTCCAGGCCAAAGATCCTTGTATAACATTTTGAAAGCATATTCTGTTTATGACAGGGATGTTGGATATGTGTAGGTTTGTGTTCGAGTCTCGCGACCTCATTTTGGGATACAAAGATCTTTTTGGATCATGTCTGTCTTCATTGTCTATCCTAGAGTAGTCGAATAAATTGTAAACTATTAAAATATTTTCCTGGCTACTTGCATTCCATCAGTGTTCATCTTCAGTTTTGGGTGAGTAGTAAACCTACATAGGCTGGTTTGCCACTCGTGCAGCAATATCTGTCTCAGTTTGAGAAATTAGTTGTAGAGCTCATGCCAAAATTGGGACAACACTTTGTTGAAGAAATGATAAACCCAAGCATGTATGCAAGCCAATGGTTTATCACAGTTTTCTCATATTCCTTCCCATTTCATCTAACTCTTAGAGTTTGGGATGGGGAAAGACCATGACTTTGGAAAAATACCATCAAAAAATTCAACTTTAGAAAAAATAGTATGGAAAAGTTGCTCCATTGTTGATTTCTAGCATTCTGTTAACTTGCCGTTAATTTACTAACTTGCTCACATAAGAAGAAAAAAATGCAGGACTCGTAGAAGGCTGCCATGACCAAAGCCACGGCCATCTGTGGTCGGCACTACCGCTGCTCGCGTTCAGTTCTGCCTGTGCAGTTCACGGCCACGGCCCATTGCCTACGGAGCTGCTCCCCTCTCCTTCACCACACTATGCTTGTCGCGCCATCCTGAGCTGCTGCTTGTCATCTATCATCTCCAATTTCTTCCTCCCTGTTGTTGAGCACAGAAGGAAATCACACCTGTCGATCCGCGACGCCTGACCACCGTGGCCCGATTCCTTCGACGATTAGCATCCTTAGACTCTCCACCTTTCCCAAGTCGTGTCCCTTTCTCTCCTTGTCTGTACCGAGCTGCTCAGCTCTCGAGGTTCTGAGCCGCAACCATGGCCGCCAATGGCTCTTGATAGTTGATACTCCCCTGCTTCCCCACGCCGGGAACCCCAGAAGTCGAGCAAGGTGGGTGAAGGGAGAAGGGGGGATGTGGAGGACTCACCGGTGCCGACGAGATCCCTGCAAGTGGACCCCGAGGGAGGAGCTCGACGTGCAGCCCGAGGGAAGAGCTCGACGCGCAGCGTCCGGCTTAGCTCGGTTGGCGCGGGCGGACGGTGGCAGATCCGGCGGGGCCGACGGTTTGGGGGCGCGGCCGGCGGCAGATCTGGAGGAGCCCGACGGCGCGGAGGGAGGCGGTGGCCACGCTGAGGGAGGCAGTGGAGCATCGCTGAGGGAGGCGGCCGAAGGGGAGGGCACGCGCGGTGGAGCGCCGAAGGAAGCTGTCTGGGTGGTTTGGAGGGCGGACGCGGGGAGTGGTGGGCACGCCGAATGCAAGAGACGCCGAAGCCGTGTGGACGATTCGTGTTTGGATGTTTTAGTAGTATAAGTAGATAGAGATTAAGTTTGGAAAAAAATTTAGTACCACATTTGAAACTTTGTACACCTAAGCACAAAAATTTATAATCAGTTAAATTGTTTCGAAATATATCCTCATAAATATACTTTTATAGATCTTGTCGTAATAAAGATAATGGTGAAAATAAAATTAAAAATAAATGTTTTATAAGAAAGTTATCATATTTTAAAGTTTATTTTTAGTATTTGTAAACATAAGAATGTAGATCTGACGTGCAGTCTACGTGCCTGTCTCTGTTCACGTTTGTTGCTCGGTCCTCAAGTTGCTACATTTCACGCTTGTTACTCGGTCTCACTCTACTTGCGCAGAGACGGAACCAGAACTTTTGATTAAGGGGGGCCGGACAATACGATTATACCTCATAAATATGATAAATATAAATGTCTCAGTAGATTTTCAATATTTTTATATGTATATTTAATATTTTTAAAGTAAAAACATACTATTATCATTAAAAAATAGTGAATTTATATATTTTTTAGAGAATTGCTATATGACATGCGGTTGTTTTAGCGCCTGCTAACAACCGATTTGCTGGCCGTCTGATCTGCTATCAACGGAGCCACGGAGGCGCTCCCCCGCCCCCGCCAACGGCCCCACATCTTGCACAGCCACACATCAATCGCTGATTGGCCACATCTTGTAGGTGCTACCCCCACTGCATGCGCGTAGACCTTCCACTCCATGATTCTTAGTGACAGGTGTAGCGTGGCAGCACAGGTGTGGATACGTGTACTGGTGTAGATAATCCGAATGACTAGTGGAGCGGGACAAGCAGGGGCTGGGCTGGTAGGGGTTGTATATGTTATTTGACATATGTGAATAATTGACATATATTTCTCTGTTATCTGCAATTCATAAAAATAATTTGTAAATTTGTTTTGAATATTTGGCAAACAAAAAAAAGAGTTATATTATCCCTAAATTATATCACTTGTTTTAATAAATTACACTAAAAAATCATTGTAAATATAGTTATAAGGTAGTGTAAAAATAATAAAGAGCCAGTGTAAATATATGGGCAAAATTCGGTTGTTGGAAACAAACAAAACAACCGAATGTCACGTAGACAGATCCATTTTTTATCTATATAGTTGAATTTTTTATACATATTAAAACAATTTCACTGTTTATGGGGGGGCCACGGCCCCTGCTAGCCCCCCGGTTCCGTCTCTGTACTTGCGTCATATGTCCGTGCGCTGTTACATGGCACCGTGCACGCCCGGCCAATTGTAATTTGGCGGTGAGAGCCTATGTACGTCCTGCACGTCAGCGTCTCAGCGATGCGCGGGTGCAAAATTAGTGATACGCTGGCTCACTCAGTCAAAATGTACCGCATAATCTAAATTTCAACATTATATAGAGTACTGAACAGAAGACAAGAAAAACTGCAAGCGCCTTGTGGACCGACCAGACAGACAGCACGGGAATGGCGTGGAGTTTTTTTGTGGCCAACTCAGCATGCAAAGTTGCCTCTACAAACTACCAGACTTCTCCAGACGGATTTCCCTCCAAAAGCCGCTCCGCACAGCACAGACAGCACCCGCCGGCGCGCGCATCTCACACCCTCCCTCTATAGCAGAAGCAGCATTGCAGTTGCAGCCGCCGCGGCGTGACCGTGAGAGAGAGCCGCGAGCCCTGCATGAGGAGGAGCT